>OY728142.1:469318137-470711637 GCA_963277665.1 Viscum album | reverse complement strand
GCCCAATTAATCATAAAATTAAATTAATATATGTTTCATAAGATTAAAAAACAATATGGAATCATACATCACTAAAACATAAAGCATAAATAGGTAGATGACATATTGGTACACCCTCAAGATAGGTTGTAAGAAATCCATGTCAAACTTGATCAATTCTACCATGCTCTGATTAAATCAACACCAAATACCTAAATATAGATTATTGGAATAATAGGGAAGAAAATATAAAAGTAAATAACAAAATAAAATGGATAAAATCACCATTTATCAACATCTAAATGCATTAAAAACTACCCCTCTTAAAGGGATTGGTCAAAGGAGGGCTAAGGGGAGAATCAGCCAAGATTTATAAAAACCCAACTCTAGAAACTCAAAGCTAGTTATTACATTATTATATTGGTACATGATACAAGTGATTATATCCTAAAGGATTGAATAATTTAGTAGTCTTAGTAGACTATATACATATATTATTCTTACATTACATTTGAACAACATAAAATTTCCAATGCAAACATAAATATTTCTTCTAACATATCCATGTATATCATTCATAGTACACTTCTTGGAATATTTTGGAAAGGAAACTAAATAAAATTGTGATATTATATTCTCAATTAGGAAAACATAAATAGAATCTATCATATAATAAACAAGGAATGAATAATATCACAGGAATAAATGATAATTAAATAATTTCATACAAATAATCACATGAGCTTGAAAATTATCCATGTAGAACATAACAATGTCATAAGTCAAATAGATATCAATAAATAACTTTATATTGATGGAATACATAATTATAGACATCTAAAACTTACCATTAAGTCTTTATTCTAAAAACATAATAATTATGGATCTCTTAAAATTACCCTATTACAGTGTTTCTACAGTACTCGATAATTCCTCCCTTGACCGGATTTGATCCTCGGTCTTTTGGATTCCAAGAAGAAGACTTTACCACTTGGGTACTGGCTTGTTGGCATTATAAGTCAAATGAATCCATCATATTAATAATCATTATAGCATAACCACTATTCCTCGATAATCAATAACCAACCATATTGGAAAAACTCTCATATGAAATGTTAATATCCCCCCCCCCTAAAATGATCATAATCCATCTAGAGAATGACAGTGGGTGGTAACATTATAATAAATCTACAGTGAATAATAATAATCCTTAAATGATGTTGGAATAGATAGAATTAACTTTTTTAAACCCATTTTATGTTTTCTTTGGACAAAAAGGAAGTATCCATTTATTTTGGTAACTTTTAAAAAAAATCCCAAAACAACAAGAATGATATTTTATATGTAAAACTGTGGAAAATTATATTATAATGATGAGAAAAATAATTGTTATGATGGTAGAAATTTGAATTTATATGTTAAATGTTAAAAAAATATTTATTTTTTCACTTTAGTAAAAAGAGTCAAAAGTGACCAATATAAAAAACATTTAAAAGAGTCATTTTTAAAAACTTTTTAAAAATTCAAAGATAATTGAAAATGAACAATAAAAATATTTTATGTATTAATAAGAACATTATTGAAATAATATAAATAATATGGATATAGAGCACAAATATTCTTAACCAAAAGGAGAGATAAGGACAGTTTTTATTAAAAACATTTCCTAAATCATTTTAAGTACCAAAGTGAGGAAAATAAAGAAAATAAAATAAAATACATATATAACCATATAATGATAAAATATATCGATTTTAAAAGAGAAATATCATATAATTCCCCGCAATTTAACTTTAAATACATATAATCCCGAATAAAAATGAGATTGTAAAATTAACCCTTACTTTGGACTTAGACTTGGTCGGACACACTATAATATCCTACATAATAAATTTATACTTATTATAAATCTATATAAAAATAATAATTGTATTTCTATTACTAGATACTATTCATTTATAATTTATTATTAACCTTTTTTAATAATGTATGGTTAAAAATTAATATTTTAGTGCTAACCACTTAGTTTCCCATACATGTTTCAGTTTGATGGTATCAATATTTTCACCTTTTTCATGGTTTAATCATACATATAATCTTAAAAATGTTATAATTACCATATATATTCTTTAATTACACTTTTATAACCACACATGCAAGTTGGTCATGAAAAATGAAACACAACATTTCTTGGAGATGGTAGTCTGAACGTACGCATGAATGACATTTTCACCTATCTAATGGATAAAAAGAGAATAAATTAGATAAATTTTAACATTTATAGAATCATAAATATATTATAAATATAATATTTTTTAATAAATTTATATTTATTACCATATATTTTTGGAAATTGAAAAAATTCATATCACTTTGTGGTAGTGGTGGTCCACACATATGCGATGTTATCATTTTCCAAAAAAATAGAATGGTAAGAAGTTCAATGATATATTATATTTAAAGAACCATAATTATATTATAAATATAATATACATTCATTAATTTAATCTTTATGACCATCCACATGAGGTTGTTATGAAAAATGAATTACATATCTACATGGAGACTGTAGTCCATATGTGTGCACGAGTGATGTTTCATTCTCTATATGAAGGAAAGGAGATTGAAAAGGGTTATACCATTAGCATAAAAACATATCATTATAGTAAATATACTTATCTAATTATTATAAAAAATTTCTATAAGATTTTGAGGAGTTTTAATAAGAATAAAACTTGAAAAAGATCATTAAGAACATATACATATTCCTTAGGTAATCTCCTTTTAGAAGCATCTTAATCCTTATTGGATAGGCATGTTTTGAAGACCGTGATATCTAGGTCATGGATAAGGGTGTTTTTATATTATTTAATAAGATATTGGTTGAGATAAATGGCTCAATAAGTGTTGATAAGATATTATATGAGGTTTTCTTTTATAAGTTTGGGGAGTAACACACTTGTAAATATTAAGAACTTTATAATTATATAAAGTCATATTCAAGGATAAGTGGATCTAAATATTAATTTTTTTAACATAAGATAATATAAGTTCTAAATATCTTTATACAATCAATTTTTTATGTATTTATGATATTTTAACCCTTATCTTTTTTTAACCCCCCTCATTATTCCTTTTAACCCTTACCATAATGACAATATTGATACCATAGTTACTATTCATAATCACTAATGATGAAATTGACCTCATTAAAAAACTTTAATGTAATTATTTTAAATATTAAATATATTTTATATGATTAAATTTATATAATTGGTAAATTTTTATTTTAAAACAAGTGTGTGTGTCGTGATGAAAAATAGTTTTTAGAAAAAAAATGCATGTTTTGAGAATAAAAATGATTTTAAACCAAAATCATGTAAAATGTTGAATCCCATGGAATTAATTGAATAATTTGTAATAAAATGAGACTAATTTAATTTAAAACTAAATAAAAACCTATAAAAATATTCTACTACTTTATTAGAAGAAAATAACCACAAATATTTTTATTTCAATAAAAACATTACTTATATTTCAAAAAATTTAAACAAATATTTATAAATTCAATATTATATTTTTGAATAAAATATTTTACTTGTAAAAATTATATTTGGTATTTAAATTTTTTTGAAAAATTATCAATTAAATATTATATCATGATGATTCCATAAAATTGATAGTATTTGAAAAATTGGAATTTGTCATTATTCCCCTAAAAACAAATATTTCTAAAAAGTCTTAAAAATTATTCCTAAGTCAATTTTGATGTGATTATTCTAAAAGTAAGTTATATTTTATAAAATTTAATTTCCAAAATCTAAAAATTATCATTTGAATAAAATCACAGATAAAAAATCTTTCTATAAAAAATAGAATGCACTTAGCAACAATTATAGATTACCTATTATAGAAAATTCTTGGATATAACATTCTCTCTTCTATTAAAATTTTTTCTTTTAATTTGTGATATATATTAGAGTATAAAAAAATGTGGGTATTTATTTATCATCTATTCCTACAGTTCCCACACTGACACTTCTATATTATGATTCCCCCAAAGTAATTTCAGTAGTTTAGATATTTGGTTTTATAACACTTAATCTATAGTATTGAGAATTTTAATTGAATATTCATTATATGAGAAGTATGGTTCTAACTCAATTCCCTATAAGGTGAGTAATTTTTTTGGTTCAACATGTAAACTCTCAAAAATGAAACATGGATGACACTGTTCAATTTAGAGAGGCTTGGTGGCATAGCTAAATGGTAAGCCACGATTCCAATTATCTCCAAAATTTCGAAAGACCTAATGAATATAGGGTGTATTTTTCACTTTTTACCAAACCTTATGAATCTTACATGGGGATACCTTTAAGAAGACATGTACCCCTGCTTGAAATTCTAATTCCTTCCATTGATTACCAACATGGATCTTTTTTTGTATTTTGTGTTGTACTAATGTGATCTTGGATAGCTGACACTTTAATAATTATCTTTTATTAAGTTTTGGGCCTACTTGCTTCCTTTCACTAACCTCATCCCATCAGGATTGAGCACGAAATATCTTCCTTTGTCGTGTTTTATATGGTTCCATATGGATGATTTAATTGAAGCAATTATTATATGAAAATTCTACCAATGTTAGGTACTAATCTCATATACAATGAAAGTAAAGTGAGAATAATCTCAACATGTCTTCCAATGTCTAAATAATTCCCTTAGACTCCCCATTAGTTTAAGGATAGAAGGTAATTCTCAAATGTATCTTAGTATTGAGAAAATTATAAATACTCATAAAAAATTTTGATGTGTATCAAGGGTCATGATAAAATACAACTGATAGAGACATAGAATGAAGTCTCATCACCTCATAAATATAAATCCATTTAAGATTTGCACGGGGCAGATCCTCCCTTATTGTTAAGAAATGTTCATATGTGGTAAGGTGGTCCACAATAACCCATATAGCATTATTATTCTTAGGTTCCTTCATAATTCTAGTGAAAATTTTCATTATAACATTGTCCTAATTTAAAATTGGTATAGGGAGAGGTTTTATATATGTTGACTTCTGGCCTTCAATTGTTGAGGCACTAAGCATATTGACATATAATTAGCAATTTACTGCATCATTTTATCCCATAAAAATTTATCCATTAAACCCTAATACATTTTTTGTGCTACTAGGGTGTATTGATAAATTAGATCTGTGAGATTTATATAATAACTCCATCTTCAACTCAGCTATAGATTGGAAGAACAATATCCTTCTAAATTTTAACACACCTTCTTTATAAATAAAGTATGCTAATTTCCCTTTATTCCTAGATTTAATCTTCTTTTTTAGACCTTGATCATATTATCAGGATGTATTTATATTTTCTGGTAAATTTGGTTTAGAAATAATATGTAAGAGGTATAATGTTTACCCTTCCCTAATAATCCCCATAAATAACTTTACTAAATCCATTAATATTGAATCCCTGACCATTATCATCATATTTGGAACTCCATGATCCTTTATACTCAATGAACTAACCACTTTTTTTACTTACAAGGATGGTAGTGTATTGAACAATCATAGTCTTTGAGAATTTATATCCATATCCACTACCTCATGTTGAGTTCTTTCTAAGGGAATATATACTTCAAAGTTTTTTGATATATATATATCACATCTTTCACCATTGAGGTAGTGCCTCCATATCTTTAAGGAAAATATTATTGTCCACTCAAGATCATGATTTGGATAGTTTTGGTCATGAATCTTTAATTGACATTATGCATATGCAACCATTCTATCATTTTTCAAAAGGACACAACCTGATACTTTTTAAGATTCGTCACTATATATCACAAATCATTCCTTTATTGAAGGAATGGTAAATATAGGTTCATTAATCATTATCATTTTATTTCCCTTAATATTTATTCATATTAATTTTACGATATTAATTTAACCCTTTTTCATGTAAAATTTATTAATGGGTTGGATAATCACACAAAATTTTGAATAAATCATTGATAGTAACCTGCTAAACCATGGAAACTACATATATAAATTATATTCATTAGTGTGATATATTAATTGATTGAATTTTTCTTTAGAGGATCAATATATATTTTATCCTTGGATACAATATGGCCAAGAAAAGAGTCTCTATATAGAAAAAATTCACATTTACTAAATTTTCCATATAATTATTTTTCTCTGAGAGTCTCTAGAATAATTCATAAATGATTCTCATGGACCACATAGATTTTAGAGTATATCAATATATCATCAATATATATGAAAAAAATCAAGATATTCCTTGAATACTCTACTAAACATATCCATAAACACATAGGTGAATTATTTAATCAAAAGATCATTACCCTAAACTCATAATTCTTATTCCTAGTATGATACACCATCTTTGGTATTCATCCTTCTTCACCCTTAGCTAATGAAAATCAGACCAACGATCAATTTTAAAAAAATATTGAGATCCCCATATTTGATTAAATAATTCATAATTTCATGATAAAGGATGCTTATTCTTTAGAATAATGACATTGATTTCCTTATAAATTATTCACAACCATATATATCCATCCATTTTCTTTATAAACAGAACAGGGTCTCCTCAAGGTGAAAAACATGGGAATATGAATCCCTTATCACATCATTATTATATATATTTCTTTAACTCTACTAATTACACTAGATCCATTTTGTAGGGAGTCTTAGATATAAGATTTTAATTATGGATAAGTTCAATACAAAACCCAACTTCATGCTCATGTAGATTTCTAGGTAGTTATTTTAGAAGTACATGAATGTATTCCCATAAAACAAGAACATATTCAATTTTTATGATTTATTTTCCATCCATATATCATAATTATTCTTTTAACCTCTTATAAATTCTTTTAAGAGTGATAATAGAGGTGAATATGCATAAGAATCTTATAATTAAGTCTCCCAATTAAAGATAAGAAATTCTACACCATATTCACAAATTATAGAATCCTTCTTATGAAAATAGATTATTGTATTATACTTTTAAATCCAATAAATGCTAAGGATTATGTCAAATTAAAACATAGGAATTGAAATAAAGTTTTCATCCAAAGAATTCCTGTGAATTTGAACATAGAATATCTGATAAACCTCAGTTTCAATATTATTTCCTCTAGATATTTGATTCAAAACTCCTTTCCCAATATTATTAGGGTTGATTTAATGTTCTTTGAAAACAATAAAGGTATAAATGAGTGTGTAAAGCTTGAATAAAACAAATCATTAGATTAATTTGAGTTTATAATCAATGTACATACTATGAAATCATTAAAAACATCAACCTCATTTGTAGTAATTATAGAATATTATACTTTCTCTCTTGGATTATTTTGAGGTAAATTCCCTTTATGTTTGGGTAATTAGTTAGTAGAGTTCCCATTTTTTATATTTAAATAACTGTACTTTGAAGGATTATATCTTACCCTTGCATTAATGACCATGGTATCCCTTCTCTACACACTTGTAGAAAACCCCTATTCCCTTTAAGAATGTACCATATTATTTCTTTCAAAAAGTATTACATGTTGTAAATCCCCCCTTATATTCTTCCTTTTATCCATTTTTATTCATGTGATGCACATCCATCCTCTTCTTCTCTTTCCTTACTTTAAATTCACTGGAATGGGGGAGTTATTTCTCCTTCTTGGAAAAATATTATATTATATCCTCATATTATAAGAATGTTTGGGATACTAATTCCCTTGAATAATTTTATTTAACCAATATAATAAATGATCAATATTACTCTTCGGATTATGTTCATGGTCTACAAAATTCCCCTCTATTATTGTAAAGTTATCTTTATACATGGGGAATTTTTCCTCCACCTTTTGTCTTAAACCCAAGAATTTTTTATCCATATTCACTCATTATTCATGAGGAAAGTACTTTCCAAGTAAAATTAACATAAAATTAATCCAATCCATATTCCCCATCTCTTCTTCTATATTAGTGTTTTTAATCAATGATTTAAATTGATAAATATATCTTGTAATATGATAAACCACCATGATAACCTTCTCCCCTTCATTACATTCCAAACCAAGAAATATATTTTATATGTAATTAGTCCATTTTTTAGCTAGCAAAAAAATTGTGGTTCCAGTAATTATGAAGGATATTGTCACATAAAATGGTGAAACATTATTTCACCACATTATTGATAAGTATTATTCTCTATACGGGAAATTTTATTGGTCATAAACTAAGTCAAATACCACAATATATCCATGATCCACTTTTCTCCAACACCAACATAATTGACTTTATTAAATTCATATTGATAAAAATACCTACATAAGTTGCAGGTACTGATATGATTCTAATTCAATAAACTAGGAACCATTTATAAATAATGGAATACACTATATTAGATCATAACATTATGAATATTGAATCATATAATATGATTTCTATGCTTTAACATATTAATAGAGGATTATCATCGTAATTTATTATGTTCTTATAGATATAGTTCCCAAGGTTTCTAATAAACTTTCTCTAATTACAATTTTAATAACCCTAAATATTGAAACATAGATCTGTTGGTTACTTTATTTTATTGTTACATGATACAAATGATTTCATTTTGAAGTATATAACAGTTTAGTAGTCTCATGAGACTAGATACATACATGAGTCCCACATTAAATTTCAAAAAAATAAAATTTCTAGTGAGAAAATTATTATTACTTCTAGAATGTTCTTGTATATCATTAATAGTACACTTATTGGAATCCTAGGGAAAGGGAACAAAATAAATGGGTGAGAAAAGATGCATAGTATAAGAAAACATAAAATAAGTGCAATCAAAGAATAAATAGGGAATGAATAAAATGAAAAGAATAAATAATGATCAAATAATTGCATATAACTAATCACATGGGATTGAAACTTATCTATAAAGATTATAACATTTTAATAAGTCACATGGATGTTAATAACAGATTTCACAATAATTTAATGGAAAATTTCAGAAATAAAAAACTTAATGTCAAGACCTCATGCTAATACATCATACATCTGTGGGTAAGGAATACACCAAAAACCAAAATGGTTTTTTCTCATGAGACCTATCAATGCATAAAGGGGATATATAATCTCAAGCCCCACCAATCACTTAATAAGTCTAATTCATTCATCATATGAATAACCATTATAACATAATAAATATTCCTTGATAATCAATAACCATCTGTAATGGAAATACTAGCATAGAAAATATGAATACATTCCAAAACAATGATCATAATCCATCAATAGAATAAAAGTGGGTGGTAAAATTTTAACATATATCCATATAATCATAAGAATCATTAAATTATGTTGACATATATGAAATAAAATTTTATAAAATCATTTAAAACTTATATTGGAAAACAAAAGGTAATAACTTTTTCTTTTAGTAACTTTAAAAAACTAAAAATTCCTAGAATAACAAGAATAGGAACTTATTTTTAAAACCATTTAAACTTATTGAGGAATCTTGATAATTAATATATAATATGATGGTGGGAAAATTCATTCATGTGGTAAATTTTAAAAACATTATTTTTTACTTTTGTAAAAAGAGGTATACCATATAGAAAATGTTTAAAAGATTAAATTTTAAAAAACTTTTTAATAATTAAAGGATAATATTAAATTTACTTTAAAAATATTTTATTTATAAATAATAACATTATTGAAACTCTTTAAATAATATGGATATGGAGGAGATATATTCATGACCAAAAGAAAAAATAAGGTCATTTTTTATCAAAAATATTTTCTTAGTAGTTTTAAGTACCAAAGATAGTAAAACATGTTATATATATATATATATATAACTTGAAGATAAGAAAATATATTGATTTTAAAATATAAAGAGCCTATAATTTCCTTCAATTAAATGTTAAACATAAACACAATCTTAAATAAAAATGTGATTACATAATAAACCCTTACCTTGGACATCTTCGTGGTTAGACACACTCTAATATCCTATATAATAAATTTATACTTATTATACATATATATAAAAACCATATTTGTATTTATATTATTATATAAAATTCATTTATAATTTCTTCATACCTATTTATTAATAATTTTTTATTAAAAATCAATATTTTATTTTTAACTATTCAATTTTCCATACATGATTTGGTTTTAGGGTTTCAATACCCATACCTTGTTCATGGTTTAATCAACTCAAAAATCTTCAAAATTTTATAATTATAATTTGTATTCATTAAATAAACTTATATAACCATCCATGAAAGGTTATCATAAAAAATTAAACATATCATTTCATTGAGACGGTAGTCTATAGTACCCATGAATGATGTTTTCATCTTTATAATGGATGAAAAGGGAATAAAGTATATTTTTTTACCTTTAATGAATCATAATAATATTATAAACTTCATATTTATTCAATAAATCCATATTTATTTCCATCTATATAAGTAATAAATGAAAAAAATCGCATCTCTTTATAGAGGTGGTAGTCCACACATACACACAAGCGACATTATCATTTTCCAAAATATATAAGGGTGAGAAGGTATATGATATATTACTTTAATATAATAATAATTATTCTATAATTGGAAAATATATTCATTAATTATATCTTTATAAGAATCCAGGTGAGGTGGTGATGAAGAACAAATTCTACTGCTATGTGGAGATGGTATCTCGTATGTATGTATGAGCGATGATTTCATTTCTATAGGAAAGAATGAAGACAAAAAAAAGTTTGTTCCATAAACATAAAGATATATTAGTATAATAAATATAATGGTGTAATTATTCTAATATTAATATTTAATATATGGAGGTGGTTTGAAAATAAATAAACTTAAAAAATCTCAGTAATAACATATACCTCTTGGGTAATATTCATTTAGAAGCACCTTATGGATTCTTGTATAAGAATTTTGTGAAGACCATAATATATAGGTCATGGATAAAGGTGTTTTTATAGTATTTAGGTATATTTTTTTCAAGATAAATGGTTCAATAAGTGTGAATAATAGAGGATATGGGGTTCCCTTTTATAAGTGGGGATAGTGACACACTTCTAAATATTAAGAACATTAAAACAATAAAAAGTCATATTCAAAGAAAATTGGATACAAATATGACCATTTAAATTGAAAGATAATAAAAGGTCTAAATATATTCAACCAATCATGTTTAGAAAGGTTTTTATGATTTTTTTAACCCTTATCTATTTGTTTAACTCCCTCATTAACCCTTTTAACCCTTACTATGGGGATAACATATTTACCATAGTTACTATTCATAATAAGAAAATTTGAAATTAAAATAATTACAAAAAATTATCTTCCTGATTCAAAATATGAAATCCATTTTATTATATTAATTTTTTATAAGTGGTAAAATTTTATTTTAAAACAATTATGATTACTATGATAAAAGATAGTTTTTAGAAAAATTCTTGTGTTAAGCATAAAAAAAAATTTATACCAAAATCAGGTAAAATGTTGAATACCATGGAATTAATTGAATTATTTTAAATAAAATTAAAATAATTTTACTTTAAAAAACAAAGTAAAACAAAAAATAATCTTGTGACTACTTGATTATAAGAAAAGAACTAAATTAGTTTTTATTTGAATAAAAATATTTCTTTGATTTCCAAAATGCCGATAAAAGATTTCTAAGTTCAATATTATATTTTTAAATTAACTATTTTAATTATTTAATATATATATTTTCTTTAAAAAAAATTTAAAAAAATTTCAAGAAAATCTTATATCATGGTGATGTTATTAAAGTGATGGTATTTGAAAAATAGGTATTTCTCAATGTTCACCCGAAAATTAACTATTACTAAAAAATCTATAAAATTAATCCTAATTCAATTTCAAAGTAATGATTCTAAAAATAAAATATATTTTAAAAAATTAAAATTCTAAAATATTTAAAATATACTTTTAAATAAAATCATGAATAAAAAATATTTCTAAAAAAATTAGAATGAATGTAGAAATAGTTGTGATTTACCTATTATAGATTATTATTGGATATAAAAAGAATGGACTCTACTAACCTAAACTATCTCAAAATATTTTAACCCATAAAGAAGGAAAAAATAAGAAAATTATCCCCACTAAAAAGGCACCCATGCCCCGCTATCATGCCACCGGGCCTCATCGGCTATCTAGTAAGATCAGACAAGGCCCTAGGCTAATAAATAGTCCAATAATTAGCCAACACCCTATACTATTGAGTTTCATATTCCCCTTCAACACAAACATTATTTGGTTTCCTCCTGATCACCCACAACACCTACAATCCCATGAACCTCGTCTAAAAACATATCTTTAGGACATTCAAAATTTTAAAATTCCATTCCAAGCTTCAACTTGATAAACAATACTTTAACCTAATGATATTTTAAATTTCCTTTCATGATTTCCAACCTATAATGGTTCAATTCATTACACTCCCATACATTATAAAATTAAGATGTCACACATGTTATGGTTGGATTACCATCTCCATGAATGATATATTTCTTTTTTCATCGCCTCCTAACATGACTAGTTATAAAAGTGGATTCTATGAATAAATATTATATTTATGTCATAATTAATATTTTGTAAAGATAAATTAGTCATTTTATTAATAATATTAAAAAGAAATGGTAATTTTAAATTTAACCACCTAAAATAAGTATACTGAGACAATTTTCATAATTTGAATATATTTTTGAAAACCTATTAAACTAAACAAATCTTATATTATTGTAATTATAAGGAATATATATATATATATAATTCTATTTAGGTTGAAATTATTTTATAACTCATTTGACCATGGTCAATATTCCATTGTAGTTTTGGAGTAATTGATCGAACAACCCAAAGTTGTCGATGAGTGAAAAAAAATACAATAAATTAATGACATGATAATAAATAAACCTTAATAAGTGAAATATACATGAAAGTTTTCAAAATAAATTATTTAATAAAATTAATTTGGTTATTTAGAAGTTTAAATGCACACATCAAGAAATTAGGGACTTGAGGTAAGGGTTTTTTGTCCCAATTTAAATTCCTTGAGACTTGTCTCTTATTATGCACCAATTTAATTTTATATGGTGTAAATACTAGTATATTTACTTCTTATACCTTAAATCAATTATTATTATTGGGAGTTTTACTTTCATTCAATATATCCATTTTATATTTCATTTGATTCATATATTTCCAAAATAGTAAGGGTTGTTTTTAACTTAATTTAATTTCATTGAGTTATAACCATTATTATTGAGATTCATCCTTACATGGTTGGATTCTTCCACCCTATGATTGTATTATATCATATTCTCTCTTTATTTTCTGGGTTTTACATTCCTTATTTACATTTAACCACCCTTTTCTTCTCAATTTAACCAAACATTTTTGTGTATATAAACTCTAACTTATCTCTTCTATATAGTGATAAATATTTTTTCCTCCATGTCTATATTATTAATATTGTTATAATAATTCTATTATCACTAGTTTTTTTATTTTTTAGGTTATTTTATATTTACTTTGATTTTCTTTACCAAGGATTAAAAATAATATTTTTTTTATATTTTTCATACATTCCATTTTTTAATTTCTTTACAAAATCAGGAAAAAATATAATTTTTAATGTTTACCATTTGATAAAATTTTCCCAATTTATAACAATTTTTATTAATGATGATTTCTTTTCATGTTTTTGGGTTGTCCAAAGTAATTTCTAATCCTATTATTTTGTGAATTTGTATTTATATTTTTATCTTCCAATCCATATTTATTATCTTTAACTTCATTTATAAAGAAGATTTAAATATTTTTAATTATTTTAAAAATAAGGTTTTCAATGTTCTATTTTCACCCCTTGAAAATGGATTTTTGTAGTGACTTATAAGTTTTATTTTTATAACCATGTTACAAAATCTTTATTAAAATTATTTTCATAATTTCACTTCCATTTTATAATAAAACTATAAATTATCAATCTCATTTAGGGTAACTATTAAATTATTACACTCTAAATGATCTTATAAATTTATAACTCATACCTCACATTATCTGTAAGTTTTATATTCTCTATTTCTCTTTATATCTTTATTTAATTTATGTTTATCTTTTAGAACCATGTTATTTAATTTCATTGATATATTATATATCACATCCACAATTTCTATATTATGTTTTCTAGAATTGAATTTACTATATACCTATTATTATATATGGTGTTAGTTAGAGGGTTATTTACCAAGAAAATTATTTTATTTATTAACTAGATAAATATTGACATTATACATATATGTTATTTTAATATGGATGTTTATTCAATACTAAGATATTTTGGTTATATATTTTATTGTTTATTCATTACTTCAAATGGTGAATGAATTGGAATTAATTAGTTACTGGAGGGGCCCAAAATTCAAGCCCATTAACGCATCGGTGGATCTCATAAGACAAATTTTATTTTGTATTTTGTGTAAAATATACCCATTTATATATGATGTCTTGGAATGGGCCTTTGATGTTATGCATATGATGTTTGAAATTATTCATTCTATAACTATGAAATTAGTTTTTTTTTCTATGTGATTATTTACATTGTTATGATATATATGGATATATTATGTGATCATGTTATCAATCATATGATATTTTTAGCATTATTTATTCCTAAAATATTATTGATGCCTTGTATATTCTATGATAATTATTTTTTTATGATACCCCTAACTGAGAATTAGATCTCACCCTACTTATGTTTCAATTTTCCCAGGTTATGAAGACTAGTATTAAACACAGAATGTCTAGATGAGTGCAATGTGTGTATAATTTTTTGGGAGATGCTTAATACGTATTTTTAATTAAGGAATCCTTGGTTTATTGGAAGAAATTACATTTTGATGGGAAATATATGGTATTTATTATTTAATATTTTTTCCTAACACTTTAAAACTCTAAATCTAAAAGGTATTGAACTTTTTATTGACTCAATATTTTTTGTTGATATTATAACAATGGAAGGTTAATTTTGGGTCACTTATCAGTTGGTATCAAATCCATTTTGTAAAGAATTTTTATTTTATCACGAAATCTGGGAGTACGGGTATGAGAAAACATAGTCAGTATCAAATCAAATTTGAAATGAATTTGTATGCTTTCACCAAATTTGGGAGTACTAGTATAGGGAATCAAATTTGGTATCATATTTAGGTTTACATAACTTTATAGGTTATTATTTCATTATATGAGAATAATTTATGAGTTTTGAATACCATCATGTGTTAATATATTTAAATTTGTTCCTAAGTTTAAAGGCATAGATTCCCCTTTTGAGGTCTTATGTGATTGGATTTCAAAGTGATTAATGATATTTTTGGAAATGTTTTTTGGGTTTTAAAAAGAATATATAATCAAGGTATAAGTATCCCTTGGGGTTGGTAAGTAAATTGATGTCAAGGAAATTCAAGTTATTTTGGGAGAATATTAAAATATTTTGGGAGTATATATGATTAAGGTATAAATTTATTGAAATGTTATTAATATGGTTTTGGGATAATGGTTAGTATTGAATTATAGGGTCATATATTTTCAGGAATTTTAGTTTTATGATATAGTAATAAAGATCTTAATTTAATTATTACTAGATATTATGACTATAATACATTTTTAGAAACCCTAAGGGCAAATCTAAATATAGGAGAAAAAATTAATATTTTTGGTAAAGTAAAGAGTGTGTAGTTTCTTAGAAATAAAATCCATATCTAGATGCTAAAAGTGGTTATAGGCTCTAAATATGATGCAATTAGTGGAAATAACCCTGAAAATAGTTGGTTGGGTGTTAAATCAATCTTGACTCGGTGAAAAATAAGATTTCAAAACTGCACAGCTGATTTGAAACTCTCATGGGATATTATTTGGATGATTCAAAATCTCTTTATGACCCATTATGATGGATTTGAATACAATTTTATTGTAACACCCCAGGTAAATCAAGAATATGACATCTTTATATTTATCCATATTTGTGAATAAAATATTAATATTACTTTAAAGGGGATTATATGCTCGATGGAGTACCCAATACGCAATAACGAGTTTCTTGGGAATCTTACGTTGCACTCTAATAATAAAATAATATTATTTTAAATGGTAGTTAACGCCTAGCCGTTGTAATGGCGAGAATGAACAGAACTAACTACAAAATGGTTATATATGTTTGTAAAATATTTTTAATCTTTACAATAAATGTTAGAGGATTAAAAATGCAAATGAATCCAGTTTTTAAGCGTAAACATTCTAATATTCTTTAAAAGGTCGATTAACCGCCTTTTGATGGCGAACCCCCTTTAAATCCACTTTTTGAAAATTTTATAAGCACTATTTTTCAAAATAAAAATATTATTTATGATTGGGACATTGAAATTTACCTTGGGTTAATTTTAGGTATTTTTCTGACAATGTTCATTTTTCAATGAATAGTGAAAAATACTGCATTTTACATCAAAACTGCTTTTTCATATAATTAAATTATATAGTTATATTATCTTTTTAATTTGTTTTAATGTTTAATTAGAATATATTTTTACCATTTAATTCAATGATGGTCATTGGGATTAATTTCACTTTGGAATTAGGCATAAACAAGTGCCAAACGTTTCATAAATATTGTTTCTAAAAAACCCGCTATTTGTTTTGACAACGGGAAGTTTTTTTTAAATTAATTATTTCAATTTATGTGTTTGTAATTTGGTAAAATTAATTACATATTTGTAATAAGAAGGTAAAAATTATGTAATTAATACTCTTTTGTTTTTGGACATTATGAATAGTAACGACGGTAATTATCTTTAATTATCTTGATTAATGAGTAATCAGGTAGTTAAAGAAAATAAGATAATATCATAATAATAAAAAAATGACCAAAAAATGTGTCCTAAGGCTACTTTTTGTCTCATGGCCGACCATGGGATTCCTTGTGCCAAACTTGGGGGCCACATGGAATCACTTTTGTGAGAAAGTGACTTTTTATCTTTTTATTTTTAAAGAATGTTTAATGTAACAAAGAATGTATCACCTAAGTAAAATATTTTTAATTTTGTCTACATAAACTATATTTTGGACTATAAATATTAATTGGAAAGATAACAAGATTCCCTACATCATAGTATTTTTTTTATAATTTTTAGACATTAAATAAATTAAATTATTTATGACATCATGATGATGCAGCAATGACCTCATTATTTAACGATTTAAATAAAATGGAAAGATAATGTAAAATCTAAGACCTACAAATGTCCAAAACCTATTGTATGGGTGGATTTTGAACCCTTATCACCTTATCCTAGAAACACATCAATGTGGGACCATTAAAATCTGAAACTCATTTGAAAATAAAGTTACATTTTATACCTTTCCAAGAGTGCTCCTCCTCTCCTCTTATAAAAGGCCCCCACCTCTACCTCCTTACCCACACTTAAAAAGCCTTTGGCTCGGCCAACCCCTTCCCATTTTGTCTCTTCACATCCCTCTATTACTCCTTGAAGCCTCACTTTGGGTAAAAGTCTTCCCAAGGAAGCATTTGAGCTCAAATCTAAGAGAGTTACCCGATTTTAAGGTAATGTCTTTACTTGAGTCCTTTTGTTTTATTTTGCTTCTCCAACCCCCTAAACTCTTTTTATTCATTTTTTTTGTAACAAATAAAGTATCTTCAATATACTATGATGTTGTTATAAGAATTATTCGAGCTACACTTACACACACCTACATCTAATGGTTAAATAACATACTGTTATCGTGGATGGCGAATTTCTGCCTCCCAAAACGATGATTGTTCAACATTATTTTAACACCTTCAAAGGTGGCCATTAAGATGACACTATAATTATATATGATATATAATATGTTTATGTTTTACTTAAGCTTCTGTATTTTTCATTTATTTCATACCTTTATGGTTTCCATTATGGGTAAACGCGATATCTTCATTTAAGGAAGTGCGGACTACCACCCCCTCAAAGTGATGTGATTCATTAATGCCATATGTGGGACGTATAAAGGATGGATTTAAAGTTATTATATATGATTTTATACTAGAATTATAATATACCTTTATATCATTATTATTTTCTTTCCATTAAAGTATGAGATAGAAATGAAAGTAGCGTTCATGCGTACGTACGGCTTACCGTCTCTATGAACGGTGCATTTCATTTCTTATCCCCAAATGTAATGTATTATTATGAGTACATATATATAATGGATATATATGATGTATGTTACATATAAATGATTTATATAATTCTGGAATTAAAATATACATCCCTCTCATATAGTTTTAATTCCATTAATATGACATAGAAATGAAAGTAGCGTTCATGAGTACGTACGGCTTACCGTCTCCATGAACGGTGCATTTCATTTCTTTCCTCTAAATGATTATGTGATATTATAAATACATGTATATGCTGGATATATATGATATATATGATATCCAAATCAGGAATGTAATTCTGGATATAAAGAACCTTTGACCACACGAACAACATGTAATTGTAAGAAGTCCACTTCCGACTTAAGAACCAAATATTGAGAAAACAAAAATTATTAACTTAATGATTACATAATGTTTATAACATAGAAATAAGTGATATAAAAGGAATAATAAGCTTGAAAAAGGTTCTTAATCAAGTATAAATTAACTCAATTTTATTATTCAGAAGATTAAAGAACGATCGAGTCAAGTCGGACCCGAGGTAAGGGATCTTACTCCTCTCTTTCTTTTTAAGTACGCTCTTTTTTGTCATTCCTTTTAAAGCTAGTCTTTATTGTTATTGGGATGTTATTTTATATTAATCTTACTGTAATTTTTATGTTCATATGATGAGAGACCCTATTCTCTCTCATCAATCCATTTTGGAAGTTTTGAGTGGTGCCGTTAGGCTGCCGAATTTTTGTAAGAGATCTAACCTCTCTCTTTCTTTTCAAGTACTCTCCTTTATGTCACTTCTTTTAAGATCCTCTTTGTTATGTTGGGGGATGTTCTTTTATATTACTCTTTTTTTAAAATTTATGTTAATATTGTTAGAGACCCTATTTGATCTCATCAATCCATTTTTGTAAGTTTTATGTGGTGCCGTTAGGCTGCCGAGTTTTCGTAAGGGATTTTTCATCTCACTTTTATTCCCGTGAGATTTATGATACATTTGCCACAATTTCCTTTGAGTGGTGTATGTACTGACCATTATTTTACTCATTGTGTAATATAATCTCATTTATGAGTATTTACATCAATTTTGTATTGTCCTTCTTTCACGGGGTGCTTGTCTCGAAAGATACCCATGCCGGTAAGGGAACCTTTCACCCTCCTCTTTTTAAAAGACTTCTTTTGTTGGGTCTTTTAATTTACATATTGTTATGTTGGGATATGTTCTCATATATCCTTATCGATGTAAATTTTATGTCCAAGTGATGAGATACCCTTTTTATCTCTCATCAACTCATTTTCTGAATTTTGTAGTGACGCCGTTAGGCTGTCATATTTTTGCAAGGGAACTTCTTAACCCAAATTTGATTCTTTGGGATAATCTTGTACTCCTTGAATATGTCATTATATGAATATGTGTGAATAACCTCTGATTGTTTTACACTTAATATCCACTTATATTGGGTGTATTCGTTTGTCACACATAATTATGTAATTGATTTATCCTTAAACCAAGGATACCGTCTTTGTAAGGGACTTCGTCTCAATCTCCATTCATTGAGGCATATTTTGTTTTATACACAACCTTCTTTTATATGGTGTATAAAACCCTTTTACTTTTACGTTTATTCAAAAGAAATCTTTTATCTATGAAGCTTTTTACTAAACGACAAATAGGAATGTTTCTTTTTACGTACGCGGTGACAACGACCTTTTCCGCCGCCGCGAGTATTATTTGATCTTTGGCTTCCTCAACAAGCCATAATGTTTTTAAAATAAAATAAATACCATATACGTTTTTTGTATTTTGGTATTGAAAATGGTTTTGATAAAGGATTCTATTATGTCAATATATTTAAATGATATATTGTGATTGAAATGTGGAAAGGTTATCATTCCTTTATGTTGGTTTTATGTGTTATAATTTTATAATGGTACTTGGACATTTTACGGGTGGTTACGTTATAAACCATATGACGGGTGGTGCCGTGAATACCAGGATGGGTGGTTACATTATAACCTCCAATGCATTGGGTATAGAAGTCGGCCGTATGGCTATTCCATTAAGTATGTATGGAAGTTGGCCGAATGGCTATTCCATTAAGTGATATGTGTGGAAGTCGACCTTATGGTTATTCCACTTAATTATGTTTATGTCCCAAGTTACCTTTATATGTTATGTGATCTTTATATGGGTTTTATGGTAATATTTTGGTTACAGAAGGGTAAGTAATTAACTTTTATTCAGTGAAGAGTTTTTACTACTTCAAAAAGGTGAAAAGTATTACTTTGATAAAGTATACATGGTTTACTTGTTGTTTTGAAAAAACTAACAGTTTTCATTCTTTATGTATCCCTTACTGAGATTTTTATACTCACCCAAGTTTTTTTGAAATTTTTTTCACAGGACTTAATGTGGAATAGGGTCAAGGATGGGATCAAGGGAAATTCATGCTATATAAAACATGGAACTAGACATGTTTCTTTTTAAGAGATTTTTTTTATTCTATGGAAACTCAGTAGAAGTTTCTACTTTGTAATCTTTTGAGATGTAACAGTTATGAACTAATTCTCTAAAACTATAAACCTGAAAAGATCCTCAATGTGAATTATTCATTTAATTCAATATTAAGTAAGGTTTAAGGCCGAGGCCTTATAGTTGGTATCAGAGGTCGGTTTAGATAACTTTAGAGGTTAGGGTATTATTTAAGCATAAGTGTCATTACCATAATGGTTAGGATTTCAAAAAGAGTCCTAGTTTTAGATAAAGTGAATGACTAAGTATATCTTAGTGTTTATCTTCCTCATTAGTACATGATGGTTTTGTTGATATACTCACACTGACCTTTTTGGTTTTAGTAAATGGTTGGATCTAGCAGGCACCAAAGTAACAGTGGATGTGAAGGAAACTGTGACAGTTTTTTGAGCAAGCAACTGAATGATATGGGATCTGCAATGAGAACTCTTGTGATTATCCTCAACCAACTATCTGGAGTCATTATTGACCACCTAAACCTTGGTGATTTCTCTAAGGCATCATATATGCGAGAAACAAATCCCTACGGAACTACAGGTAATAATCATAAAGGTAAGTGTGTTCAAAAACCTATGTGTCAAAAATGTGGAAAGAAACACCTAGGAAAATGTTTCAAAGGGACAGAAATATGCTATAGATGTGGAAATGAAGGTCATAAAGCAAGAACCTGCCATGGAAAAAGGAAGCATCCAGTTGACTCGAGGAAAGGGAAGGAAGTTCTTTCAGAAGGATCAATTGAATGTTTTAAATGTGGTGTGCATGGTCATTATGAAAACACATGTCCTATGAATAAGTTTCGTGAATGGGATCACCAAGATCGTACAAATGTTCGTTTACCAATACCTAATGCCATTCCAATTGAGGATGAAGAAACTGAAAATGACCAATCAAAGGTATTGATTATTTCATAACTATTGTTTTCCTATTTTGGAATCTTAGGATATGATTCATGATTTTGTTTGTAGGAAAGAAGTATTTCAGAATAAGTTGGAAAGGAATGGTTAATAGATCATGAAGAATGTTGAATGAGTAAGATGTCAACATATAAGGGATTCAAGAGTTATGGTGAAATTTCTAAGAGTATTAAGTCTCTTTTGATGATGGGGTTACATTAGAAGACTTTTTATAGTATGTGTAACCCTGATGTTTAATATATGAAAATTTTATTCAAGGAATAGTTATCTGTTCTTTTGTGGACATAGTTATAAAGAAACATTTGGGTTTATATGATCCTTACTTTTGAGGTAATTATGGGTTACTATATGTTATGATGGAAGTGAAAGGCTTGAGATAAAATTGAGGTTAAATTATGTTATGGTTATTTTTGATGATTTTATCTCTTTTTGGGGAGTGATTTGAGAATTATATAGTTTTGGAAAAAGGACAACACTCAGACCATGTGACAACCCATCGCGTCAGACAAAGCTACGGGAATCGAACCCACAACCAAAGTGAAACTGGTATTTATTGCCTACCACTGGACTACGTGAAGTCCCTGGTTAGTTTGACTGATTCTTTTTAGTTAGATGATTTTATGAATTAAGAGTAAGTTGATTTTGGTTTATCTATGGATATTTATTAACCTATCATGGAGGATATGTGATTAGGTTAATTACTTTTCAATACGAGACATTAAGAGCAACTGATGTTGTTTGGAGATAAATGTTACGATTTAACTTGGAAGACTATGTGACTAAATCCTTCAAATATTTGGGTTTCAATCTTAGTTTGGTTTACTTTGAAGAATTTTATGGACAAATTGATTATCGAATGGTCCTCGTTGAACTTTGGGTTTTGTTGGAAAAAATTTGGAGATTAAGAATAGATTTTCTTTTTATAAAGGGTTATCCTTTTCTAGATTATTTGATCTTGTACTAACCTTTTTGGTTTTGGTTTTGGTTAAAGTCTAAAGACATGGGAAGTATATAGTTCTATTTTGTGGATTAGGTGATTCTCTAGAATTTGATTATAGTACTCTTAATGTGAACAAGTCTTCCTAAATACTCGTCTTTTGGAGAAAATATGAGTTTGTGTAAGGAATCTAATAAAAGTTGAAAGTCAACATGATAAGTGATTATGTTTCCTTATGAATAAATTCCTCAATAAAAAGTAACTTAAGACAAAAATGTTGTCTATTAACTTTTTCTATTGGGGAATCGTATACCGTTTAACCCATCACAAGTTTGTGATTTTCTTGTGGTTAACTTTCTCCTAAACATGTTTTCTATCACTCTCCATCAGAACATGACCCTTTGTTTTTTCCTCCATGTCCATATTTTCATACTTGGAATCCTAGTATGGGTTAACTCGGGTGACCTTTGTACTTATATTTCTTTATTTTAAAGTGATTGTTTTACCGACTCTTGTTCCGATGTGGGACTTTCAAGGATGTTTCCAAGCCCAATTTTAAAATTGCGAGGACGCAATTCCCAAAAGGGGGGAAGGATGTAACACCCCAGGTAAATAAAGAATATGACATCTTTATATTTATCAATATTTGTGAATAAAATATTAATATTACTTTAAAGGGGATGCTATGCTCGATGGCGTACCCAATATGCAACAACGAGTTTCTTGGGAATCTTACGTTGCACTCTAATAATAAAATAATATTATTTTAAATGGTAGTTAACGCCTAGCCATTTTAATGGAGGGAATGAACAGAACTAACTAAAAAATGGTTATATATGTTTGTCAAATATTTTTACTCTTAACAATAAATGTTAGAGGATTAAAAATGCAAATGAATCCAGTTTTTAAGCGTAAACATTCTAATATTCTTTAAAAGGTTGATTAGCCGCCTTTTGATGGCGAACCCCTTTTAAATCCACTTTTTGAAAATTTTATAAGCTCTATTTTTCAAAATAAACATATTATTTATGATTGGGACATTGAAATTTACCTTGGGTTAATTTTTGGTATTTTTCTGACAATGTTCATTTTTTAATGAATAGTGAAAATACTGCATTTTACATCAAAACTACTTTTTCATATAATTTAATTGTATGGTTATATT
Organism: Viscum album; assembly: GCA_963277665.1. Taxonomy (NCBI): domain Eukaryota; kingdom Viridiplantae; phylum Streptophyta; class Magnoliopsida; order Santalales; family Viscaceae; genus Viscum; species Viscum album. Next base: position 470,687,808 of record OY728142.1, on the reverse strand, counting down.
ATCTTTTTAATTTGTTTTAAAGTGTAATTAGAATATATTTTTAACATGTAATTCAATGATGGTCATTGGGATTAATTTCACTTTGTAATTAGGCATAAACAAGTGCCAAACTTTTCATAAATATTGTTTCTAAAAAACCCGCTATTTGTTTTGACAACGGGAAGTTTTTTTTAAATTAATTATTGCAATTTATTGGTAAAATTAATTACATATTTGGAATCAGAAGGTAAAAATTATGTAATTAAGACTCTTTTGTTTTTGGACATTATGAATAGTAACGACGATAATTATCTTTAATTATCTTGATTAATGAGTAATCGGGTAGTTAAAGAAAATAAGATAATATCATAATAATAAAAAATGACCACAAAATGTGTCCTAAGGCTACTGGTTGTCTCATGGCTAACCATGGGATGCCTTGTTCCAAACTTGGGGGGCCCATGGAATCACTTTTGTGAGAAAGTGACTTTTTATCTTTTTATTTTTAAAGAATGTTAAATGTAACAAAGAATGTATCACCTAAGTAAAATATTTTTACTTTTGTCTAAATAAATTATCTTTTGGACTATAAATATCAATTGGAAAGATAAAAATCTTTCCTACATCATAGTATTTTTTTTATAATTTTTAGACATTAAATAAATTAAATTATTTATGACATCATGATGATGCAGCGATGACCTCATTATTTAACGATTTAAATAAAATGGAGAGATAATGTAAAATCTAAGACCTAAACATGTCCAAAACCTATTGGATGGGTGTATTTCGAACCCTTATCACCTTATCCTCTAAACACATCAATGTGGGACCATTAAAATCCGAAACTCATTTGAAAATAAAGTTACATTTTATACCTTTCCAAGAGTGCCCCTCCTCTCCTCTTATAAAAAGGCCCCCACCTCTACCTACTTACCCACACTTCAAAATCCTTTGGCTCAGCCAACCCCTGACCATTTTGTCTCTCCACATCCCTCTATTAATCCTTGAAGCCTCACTTTGGGCAGAAGTATTCCCAAGGAAGCCTTTGAGCTCAAATCTAAGAGAGTTACCCGATTTTAAGGTAATGTCTTCACTTGAGTCCTTTTGTTTTATTTTGCTTCTCCAACCCCCTAAACTCTTGTTATTCATTTATTTTGTAACAAATCCAGTATCTTAAATATAATAGGATACTGTTATAAGATTTATTCGAGCTACACTTACACACACCTACATCTAATGGTTAAAGAACATACTGTTACCGTGGATGGCGAATTTCTGCCTCCCGAAATGATGATTGTTCACCATTCTTTTAACACCATCAAAGGTGGCCATTAAGATGACACTATACTTATATATGATATATAATATGTTTATTTTTTACTTAAGCTTCTGTATTTTTCATTTATGGAATACCTTTATGGTTTCCATTATGGGTAAACGCGATATCTTCAATTAAGGAAGTGCAGACTACCACCCCCTCAAAGTGATGTGATTCGTTAATACCATATGTGGGACGTATAAAGGATGGATTTAAAGTTATTATATATGATTTTTCACTGGAATTATAATATACCTTTATATGATTATTATTTTCTTTCCATTAAAGTATGATATAGAAATGAAAGTAGCATTCATGCGTACGTACGGCTTACCGTCTCCATGAACGGTGCATTTCATTTCTTATCCCCAAATGTAATGTATTATTATGAGTACATATATATAATGGATATATATGATGTATGTTACATCTAAATGATTAATATAATTCTGGAATTAAAATATACATGCCTCTCATATAGTTTTAATTCCATCAATATGACATAGAAATGAAAATAGCGTTCATGCGTATTTACGGCTTACCGTCTCCATGAACGGTGCATTTCATTTCTTTCCTCTAAATGATTATGTGATATTATAAATACATGTATATGTTGGATATATATGATATATATGATATCCAAATCAGGAATTTCATTCTGGATATAAAGAACCTTTGACCACACGAACAACATGTAATTGTAAGATGTCCACTTTCGACTTAAGAACCAAATATCGAGAAAACAAACATTATTAACTTAATGATTACATAATGTTTATAACATGGAAATAAGTGATATAAAAGAAATAATAATCTTGGAAAAGGTTCTTAATCAAGTATAAATTAACTCATGTTTATTATTCAGGATATTAAAGAACGATCGAGTCAAGTCGGACCCAAGGTAAGGGATCCTACTCCTCTCTTTCTTTTTAAGTACGCTCTTTTATGTCATTCCTTTTAAAGCTCATCTTTCTTGTTATTGGGATGTTATTTTATATTAAAATTACTGTAATTTTTATGTTCATATGATGAGAGACCCTATTCTCTCTCATAAATCCATTTTGGATGTTTTGAGTGGTGCCGTTAGGCTGCCGAATTTTCGTAAGAGATCTAACCTCTCTCTTTCATTTCAAGTACTCTCCTTTATGTCACTTATTTTAAGCTCCTCTTCTTTATGTTTGGGGATGTTCTTTTATATTCCTCTTTTTGTAAACTTTATGTTAATATGGTTAGATACCCTATTTGATCTCATCAATCTATTTTTGTAAGTTTTATGTGGCGTCGTTAGGCTGCCGAGTTTTCGTAAGGGATTTTTCATCTCACTTTTATTCCCGTGAGATTTATGCTACATTTTCCACAATTTCCTTTGAGTGGTGTATGTACTGCCCATTATTTTACTCATTGTGTAATATACTATCATTTATGAGTATTTACATCAATGTTGTATTGTCCTTCTTTCACGGGGTGCATGTCTCGAAAGATACCCATGTCGGTAAGGGAACCTTTCACCCTCCTCTTTTTAAAAGACTTCCTTTTTTGGGTCTTTTAATTTACATATTGTTATGTTGGGATATGTTCTCATATATTCTTATTGATGTAAATTTTATGTCCAAGTGATGAGACACCCTTTTTATCTCTCATCAACTCATTTTCTGAATTTTGTAGTGACATCGTTAGGCTGTCATATTTTTGCAAAGGAACTACTTAACCCAAATTTGATTCTTTGGGATAATCTTGTACTCCTTGAATATGTCATTCTATGAATATGTGTGAATAACCTCTGATTGTTTTACACTTAATATCCACTTATATTGGGTGTATTCGTTTGTCACACATAATTATGTAATTGATTTATCCTTAAACCAAGGATGTCGTCTTTGTAAGGGACTTCGTCTCAATCTCCATTCATTGGGGAATATTTTGTTTTATACACAACCTTCTTTTATACGGTGTATAAAACCCTTTGAATTTTACGTTTATTCAAAAGGAATCTTTTATCTACGAAGCGTTTTACTAAACGACAAAAAGGAATGTTTCTTTTTATGTACGCGGTGACAACGACCTTTTCCACCGCCGCGAGTATTATTTGATCTTTGGCTTCCTCAACAAGCCGTAATGTTTTTAAAATAAAATAAATACCATATACTTTTTTTTTGTATTTTGGTATTGAAAATGGTTTTGATAAAGGATTATATTATGTCAATATATTTAAATGATATATTGTGATTTAAATGTGGAAAGGTTATCATTCCTTTATGTTGGTTTTATGTGTTATAATTTTATAATGGTACTTGGACATTTTACGGGTGGTTACGTGATAAACCATATGACGGGTGGTGCCGTGAATACTAGGACGGGTGGTTACGTTATAACCTCCAATGCATCGGGTATGGAAGTCGGCCGTATGGCTATTCCATTAAGTATGTATGGAAGTTGGCCGAATGGATATTCCATTAAGTGATATGTGTGGAAGTCGGCCTTATGGTTATTCCACTTAATTATGTTTATGTCCCAAGTTACCTTTATATATTATGTGATCTTTATATGGGTTTTATGGAAATCTTTTGGTTACAGAAGGGTAATTAATGAACTTTTATTCAGTGAAGAGTTTTTACTACTTCGAAAAGGTGAAAAGTATTACTTTGATAAAGTATACATGGTTTACTTGTTGTTTTGAAAAAACTAACAGTTTTCATTCTTTGTGTATCCCTTACTAAGCTTTTTATGCTCACCCCAAGTTTTTTTGAAATGTTTTTCATAGGACTTAATGTGGAATAGTGTCAAGGATGGTATCAAGGGAAAGTCAGGCTATATAAAACATAGAACTAGACATGTTTCTTTTTAAGAGTTTTTTTTATTCTATGGAAAATCATTAGAAGTGTCTACTTTGTAATCTTTTGAGATGTAACAGTTATGCCCTAATTCTCTAAAACTCTAAACCTAAAAAGATCCTCAATGTGAATTATTCATTTAATTCAATATTAAGTAAGGTTTAAGGCCGGGGCCTTATATTTATATCATTATCTTTTACAATATTAAGAAAACCCTTATTAATTTTCATCAATGTGAGAAATTAAAATATCAAGGATGAAATTTATTTTAAGGGTTAAAATATAAAACCCTGAGATTTAAATAAGTGTTATCCTTTAAATAGATACTATATTTAATATATTGTATCACACGTAACACAAAACTAAAAAACCTGTGATATATTAATTAAATAAATATTAAATATTAAATATGTCAATTATAATATAGTCATTAAACTGGTGGGTACAAATAGAAGTAAACATATTATGAAATATATATAGAAAGGATAATCAATAAAATCAACCAATATGAGTCATCCTTATGAGGATCATTTTTCTAATATTGGTTATTAAGTGAAATCACTAGGATTTTCCTTGAACCAAGCCCAATTTAAGCTTCAATAAGTATGACTTGAGAAAAATTTTCTACAGAAGATGTTCAAACCAATTAGAATCACTACAAGATCCATTCTTGATGAATTTCCACCCATGATGGACACATTTTCTTATCTTACCCGTACATCTTATACAGATGCCTTTGGGCATTTTGTAAAAATAAATTACAATGATATAACATATAATTATTAATGTAGTATATACTCTCATTATTTGGAATTTCAAAAAAATTTAATTTAAAAATAAATTTAAAGGGTTTCCTTTAACAAAAATTTGGTTATTAATTCCTAGGAAATATGTAATAAATTTCAAAAAATAAGAGTGAAATCATTTGTTGTTTAAAATACCTACTTTTTGAATAATTTTATTTTTCTATATATAATTTATTTTTATCTAAATAAACTAAATTAATCACTTTTGAATAATTAATTTAATGAAATGTATTTATAATATATATATATATATATATATATGTAAATTAAATATTATTTAATTATTTTTTACATGTAAAGGAATAATAATAAATTCACATTATCTGTAAAAAATACATTAATCTAAAAATTATTTTCTCATGTTATGAATTACTATATTAAAATTAATTTTCATAACTTTTAGAAATTGAATCAAGATAAATGGATTTCATATTTTTAATTAGTGCTTCAAAATTAGGAAATAAGTTCAATTTTATTTTTGGTCATAAAAATAAGTAACCAAGGTAAAAACCAGTCACCTTTGTTAAGGTTAAAATAAGGTATAATTGTTAAATGAAGAGGTAAAGTCTCAAAATATCATAAAAAATAATCTTTAAATGGGTTTATGAGTGATTTATTGAACTTAATTTTTATTATTCTCACCAATTATCAATTTTGGATCCACTTTCCTTGATTATGATAACCCTTTTTATATTAAGAAATTAATATTTATAAAAATTACACCCCTCTCATATATAAAAGGACCCATTCACCCATGCACTTATCCTCACACCTAATGATACCTAGATTGACCAAACTCTATCAAAACCACTCGACCCATTTTTTCAATTTCAAGAGGATTTGTACTCACTAAAAACACAATCAAGGAATACATAAGGATTTATCTAAAGGGGATATCAAGGGTAGGGGTAATTATTTTAACCAAGAACTTTCAAGTTTCTTTATTCTTACACCACATCTAAATCTATTACAAAAATTATAATATAATTAAATTTGCATCATTAGCATACTAAAATATTATTATTTTTATGAGATAACCATTAACTACCTCCATATCAACCATTAGAAAATGAAAATGTTACTCGTGTTATGGTCGGATTACCACCTCCATGAATGATGTATTTCATTTTTCAAAACAAAATTACATATATAGTTATAAAAGTGAATTTAATGAATAAATATTATATTTATTATATGATTAATATTCTTGAAAGATAAAATAGAAATTTCATTAATAATATTAACAATAAATGGTCATTATAAATTTAACTACCAAAAATGAGAATACGAGAGACTTTTATTAAATAGAATATATTTTGAAAACCTACTGAAATGTATAAATTTTGTTCTAATATAATTATTAATAAAATATATAATTATATAAATTATGAAATTATTTTATAACTCCTTTGACCATGGTCAATATATTAAAGCAGTTTTGGAGGAATTAACTGAACAACCCCAAGTGGTCAATAAGAGAAAACATTATACAAAAAATGAATGACATATGATAATAAATGTAAAATAAAAAATGAAATATACAGGAAAAATATTTTTAATAAAGTATTTAATAAACTTAATCTGGTTACTTATGATTTTATTAACATGAACCAAGTGAGTAAATACATGAGGTAAGGGTTCTTTGTCTCAATTTAAATTCCTCGAGATATGTTTCTTATTATGAACCAATTTAATTTTATATGGTGTAAATATTTCTATACTAACTTATAATATCATAAATAATTTTTTATTATTAGGAGTTTCACTTTCATTTAAGCTATAAATTTTCCTTGTCCTTCATTTCATACATTGCCTAAGTCATAAGGGTTGTTGTTAACATAATTTACTTTCATTGAGATATAAATTTTATTCTTTAACTTATTTCTTATAAGTTTAGTTTATTTCACCCTATTCTTATATTATATTGTATTCCCTGTTTATTTTACATGGTTTAAAGTAATTATTGTAATTTCACCTCCCTTTGGTTACCAATTTAACCAAAATGTTGCTTATATGTAGACTCAACTTTACCACTTCTTTACTATCAAGAATATTTTTCATATATATCCATATTATTTATATTATTATAATAATTTTATTATATATTATTAAATGATTTATTATGATCATTTTATGTTACCTTTGGATTTATTTACCCAGGTTTAAAAATAATATTTTTTAATGTTTTACACACAGTTCATTTTTTACTTTATTTATGAAAGTGTGAAAAGAATATCATTTTTAACATTTACCACTTGATAATATTTTCATAGTTTTATAAAAAAAATTAATAAATATTCCTATTAAAATTTACATGGTTTTTTAAAATTAATTTATGTTACATTATTTTGGGAATTTTTCACTTTAAAAATAAGGCTAGTATTTTATAAGTATAAATAAAATTAATCTATTCCATTATGTGTAATTTTATATTCCACTCCTATTTCTTATATTTAACATCATTTATTTTCAAGGTTTCAATATTTTGTATTCTTTTAAAATTAAATTTTTAAATGTCTACTTTTTACCCCCTTTAAAATGGATTTTTGAAGTGACTTAAAAGTTTATTTTTATAACAATGTTATAAAATCTTTATGATTTTTTTTATAATTTCACTCATATTTTATTTTAAAAATATAAATGATATATCTAATTTTAGGTTATTTTTCAATTATTAACCTATAAATTATCTTAATAATTTATTTTTCATACCCCACATTTTTTGTAAGGGTTATATTCTTTATCACTCTCCATATCTCTCTTGAATTTATTTCTCTTCTTCATGTCTATGTTCTATAATTTCATGGATATATATTCTATATCACTTACAATATTTCTATATTGTTTTTTCTAGTATTGAATTTACCTTATACCCCTTACTATGTAAGGTGTTAGTTTTAAGGGTTCATATTAAGAAAGTTATTCCATTTATTGACCAGGAAAATATTGACATTTTGTATACTTGTTATTCTAATATGGATTTACCCTCATCGCTGCCTCCTTCCATCATCCCAGGTTGGTTTGTCTCCCCTCCTCATTCTTGGTGAGCTCGTGGTAGCGGCCTCTTGTCGCGGTGGTGTCGTACGACTTCAGGGGCTCGGCCATCTTGGAATTTTGCATTGTTGCTCGCTAGTTTTTCACTCAATTCCTTCTCGCTAGATAGGGCTTCCGATGGCGGCATGGTGTTGGTCCAATGTCTGAGTCCCAGCTTCCGCGATATAAGGGTGCGACTTCATCTTCGGTTGTGCATTGGGTGGTTTTCGTGGTCTCCTCGGACGGCTTGGATGGTGGCGACGGGATTTGGGTCTGGATTGCGATGAAGATTTCTCCAAGTGCTCTGGTGATGTTTTTTTTCATAGTTTTCTTGCATTCTTATTTTGACTTTGGGGTTTATGTTGTTCGTAAGTTTTTGCGGTGATGCTTCCGTGGTTTTAACCACTGTTATCTGAGGAGATGGTGGTCGAGGTCCCAAGGAGGACTCATTGCGAATGTATTCAGGCCAAAAAATCCACTCGGCATTATGAGAGTATAAGTTTATTTCTACTTCCATTGAATCGATTGATGGATTTTTCAATTTTGCCCAGATCTGGGACTCGTTGAGTTTCAAGTTTGTTTTGGATGATGATTTAGTTCATGCTCGTGGTTTTTTTTATGCAATAATGAGTTTGGATTTTGTTGAATTAAGTTGAGCTACTAGCATTTGGGTTATTGGTTGTGTATCCTATGCAGCTTAGTATTGATTCTGTTTTGATGGATTGAATTTGGTGGTGAAGTTGTGAAGGAATTTTGGTTATGGTGGTCAGGTTCTATGGAAGTATAGGTGTTTTTCTTGATATTGTGGAAAGGCCTTCGGTGTTGTGTCGTTCCATGGATCCAAATCACATGTATTTATTTAAGAGGGAGGTAGATCGGGAATGAATTGAATATTGAACATGGTTTTCTACTGCATAAGGGTACAGGGGTATCATCTGGAATTGGATTTTTTATGGCTTTTTCCAGACATTCTACATGGAAATGCATCAAACGAGGATTAGAGATGGTTTTTTCAGCATGCATGACTATTCGGATTTTTAATTTTGAGAGGGTAGAGCTCAGCCATCGGTACCAGACCCGTGCACCAGCACGGGACAGCTAGCTGAACAGTCATGCAATGGTGGAGGCTTTTCTTAATGGTATTGCTGCTAGGGAGGGGTATTTCCAAGTATTCTTATTATAATTTTTGACCTTTGAGTTATGTTTATGTCCCTACATCCTTAAAGTCAAATGATTTTTCTCCCTTTTTCCTTAAAATTGGGTTTATCCAAAATTAAATAAAAAATTTAGGCATTTGGGCCATTCAGTCAGTCAGGTATGTTGGTGTTGTATTATATTATTTATTTAGTCCTTCATATTTTGAATGCATTGGAATTCAATATTTTTTGGTGGTTCCTAAAATTATATAGAATCTGAATTCATTATTAGGTCTAATGAGATAATTTAGCTTCAGTATTTGGTTTAAACCTTTCCATTTTATGTATGATATCTTGGTTAGAGGCCTTAATGGTATGCTTATAAGGTATTAAATTATTCATCACATCACTATGAAATAATTTATTATTGTCTATGTGATTATTTTCATTTTTATTTTATCCATGGATATATTACATTCATGTGTTATGAGTCCTAAGGAATTTATTTTTATTGTTATTTATTCCTATAAAATTATTCATGCATTTTTTATTCCATGATAGCTTCAATTTTATGCTACCTATTACTGATAATTTTATATCACCCTTCTTATTTTTATATTTTCATGGGTTATTAATATGAGTATTATGTAAGGAATTTATTTATAGGTTTCCTATGTGGATAATTTTGTAGGAGATATTGAAAAATTATTGTAAAATAAGGAGTCATTAGTGTAATGGTAAAATGATTATTTGATGGGAAATATATGATTTTTTTAGATAAATTTTTTTCTTGACTCTATAAAAATCAAATCCTAAAATGTAATTTATGTTAAAGAGACTCAATAACTTTTATTAATATTTTAATTATGGAAGTTAAAGTTTAGGTAACTTCTCAGTTGGTATCAAAGCCAGTTTTTACAGAATTTTTATTTTAGCACTAGACTTGGGAGTGTGGGTATGGAGCATCAAAGCAATCACTAAATCCCAATAATTCAATAAGACCCAAATAATTCATATAAACTCTAATATCCTACTATAAACCACAAACATTGAGTCAAAATCACCCAATAACTTTAAAAATATATCTTATAACCTATATATAAAATAAGGGTGATAAAAACAACTTTTATAGTATTCCGTACCCTAAAAATGTACAACCAAGTCAACATCATTCATGCATACTAATTAATGTAGTAAATTCATAATTTATAGTCATATACCCACCAACCCCAAATGAAACAAGGGTAAACTAGGTTAAGAATCAACTAGTGAGATATCTTATCCTAACGTCTCACTAAGTGTTGAGAATAAGATTATTGAATTCCAAGATTTCATGTATCATTAGTAATAAGTTAACATCGTCGTGGTATTTAATTTACAAGATCTCTATAATAATCGCTCACTAAATAACAAGTATATAAAGTATAACAAATGACATCAAAATATAAAAGGGACCCTGTAAACCAATTCCCATCTATCCAATCACTAATAATCCCAATACTTCATTTCATGAAGGACATTGATCTCATTACCTCCTCCTCATGATCATATCAAACACATGGAAACATAGACACATAAAACACATAGACACATCATAAATTTCATCACTCACACCCTCCTCCTCATGATCAGGTCAACCACATATTTTCACCACAAACACATCTATCTATAGAGAGCGCTCTTGGTCTACTGGTTATCTATCCCACAAGCCTTCTTAATCAATTTTTATTAGGCCACACTTGATAAAACCATTCTCAAAATAGTGGTGGTGTATCGATCGATATTATTATCATATAAAATAATAATAAATGCAATATAAATTCACATAAATGGCCCCATACCCATAATAGATCTACAAACATAATCTATTATTGTCACATTTATGTAAACACCATCAATAATCAATTTTTCCACATAATCAATGTCATCAGCATGATATTTTTTAATGTGAACCAAAATGATATTTGTTTAATGCATATGAATTATAGATGTGTTGGTGAAAATATATGCTTCATCCAATGCTTAATTATATTTTGGTGAAAATGTAGCCTAGTGTGCGTGTGATACAACCTGAGACTATAGTGCACCTAATATAATGTGTGATCTCAGCTGGAACATCCATAAAATCATCTCCACATGGGTTTCATCAGTTATAATACATTATTAATTAATTAAATATGGATTCAAAATAAATTAATATATTTCATTGAATTCATAAAATGGGAAGTATCGCTCAATCAACACCCTATGAATTACATATGACTGACACACTCTTTATTTAATGAGAAGCGTCATAGATTTCTCTATAAAGGGATAAGATCTATCATATTGGTTAATCTTGATCATTAGTTTCATATAAATTTTTCTAAAGTTCTCTTCATTCCAATAGAATAATTCATCACAAACATTAAAGGTGTTAACACCCCTCTGTGTGTATAGAAATTCTAATGATAAGATTAGTGATCCAAAAGATGATGTACCACCTCATAAGTAGAAATAATTAATTGTCAACTTAGGTGATCTTAATAAAGTATTCAATAAATCGTAAAAGATAGATTAATCAACATTGTAGTTATGCTTATGCTCATGGTGTTCTTCAATTTCATTCATATTGGTTCATCATAGATAGATCAAGATATTTTTTGGGATTGAATTTTCTACCAAATATCATAGAAAGATCCCATAAATCCCATAAGTGGTATCAAATCCTTTTTCTTTGATGGATAAATGTGTGTATTTCACTATTTTATTAAGAACATGTTTCATAAAACAAAAACCAATAACACCCAATTAGAATTATGTTATATGTTACCATAACTTTTTTCATTTTACCTTGACATAAAGTTAAGGAGATAACATAATATGTATAGGGAACTATACAATAAATTAAGTTGTTAATGTAATGTGGAGTGTGAGAATAAACTTACATTATTGGGATAACATATCTCACATCATGCACCATGGAAAATAGTTCATTTTTTCCATTCTTAATGTTTCATTTAGTATCAACATAATGTGGGGAGTGGGCTTGAAATTACATTGTGAGAAAACATAATGTCAAGAGAGGCATGAAACACACACTTAAATGATGATAGTTCTAACTACCAAGTGAGTCCCATATTAGACTATATCTCGGTAGTTTTATCCTTTATTACCCAAGGTTCTCTAGAGGGGATATTGAATTCATAGGTATTCAACATATGGTATGACCATAACTACCATGAACCCCATATTGTGGAACTTTTCCCAAGTGTTTCCCTACGATCTTCCTTCTAGTTTCAACCTGCACTCACCCTCTACCCCAACAAAAAAAATATGTTAAGGTTTGATGTATTGTACAGTGATGGTTAAAAAAATAACTTTTAATATTTAGTTTCATTCTTATAATTTTAAAATTGTTTATAAATGAAAATTTTTAGGGTTTAATAAAATTTATTTTTACTAGCCTAAATTTAAATATGAATAGTTCTTATTTGTATTACATGTTTTGGAAAATAAATAAAATGATTATTTATTTTTTAAATTCATTCAGTATTCATGTCTAGAATTTTTTTATGAAATATGAATATTTTTTGTGAAAAAATTATATGATAAAATTTCTCTAAGAGATAAAGCCTTATATTTCCTGTTATGCATGACTTCATAAGATTTAGTTCTTCATCTACCTTGATCATGAATTATTTTCAAAGTTATGATCCTAATAATGGTTATTGAATATATATATTGTTCATAATATCTATTATAGATATCATGAATTGAATTATCTCTTGATGAAATTCTCATCAAGGAGAGGGACTTGGGGCTAATCTACCCACTATCCTAAAGGCTTATTTCTTGTTCTAAAAAGGATATGGTTTGAATATCAATCACTCAAAATTACTCATGTATATATTTTCAATATGATAGTGATATATAACTTTACATAAAAACTTCATGTGCCAAATTAATGTTGTTTATTTTGATACATGTGAATTAGTTTCTATTTTTTTGGACAACTAACACAAACTTGCGGGTTATGTAAAGAGTTACGCATTAATGTGGTGTGATAACATTAATTTAATGGATGGAATAATGATTCCAAAACTAAATTGTTTAATAATGCATACACAAAGGAATAAAATAAGAGATAATAAATATTTCAGAAGATAAAATGGGTTTAATATGCATGATATGTATATTGATCAGGTGATACTCTTAAGAAAAACCCTTTAAAATACAAACTGTTAGATTCCATCAAAATAATCACTTTGAAAACCTTGTTTATTTAGTATGGGTGACCCTAATTGTTAGGTTCCCATGAATTATCTTGTGTAATGAAAGAAATCAACAATTTTACTTTAACAGTTAAGTTCCTTGATCCTGGTGTTTGGTTTGGGTTACACTATATGAGAAACCATAATGGTTTAGATATAAGAGAAATATATTTGAGTGAATTTATTTAATAGATTGGGATAATGATTTTTTCCATTAAACTATCCAAGAATAATATATGATATGATTGATTTTTTTTCAACCACATATAATCATAGATTATTTATGTGCTCAAAATGGTGTATGTCATGATGAAATATAGATCTTGGCTCACTAGATGTATGTGTTGTCTTGGGTCATTATTTTAATATGAGTGTTTTAATTTAAATTCTCTTACAAAATGATACAATACATGATACTCACCCATATATATGTCTCAATTATTGGTTATAACATATTTAATGATAATCATATTGAGATCCCTCATAAGTATAACCTATAGAACTGTTCAGGATTAGTATACAAAATTGATAAGTGTTCTCAAAGTGAGGCATTATGATCTTCTATATGTGAATGTTATATAGATCAATTTCACTAAATTTGAATCATGATTATTAGATAATTGTTGGGCACCATACATCTATGTTAACAAATAGTGAGTTAGAGATAAAATAAAATTGAAAAGGGGTGATTTAGATCCTCATGTAACTAATGGAGTAAGAGTTACTACATTAGAGGTTGATGTTTATGATTTGATATTACCAAAAGGATCAGTGCTATAATTATAAAATTATTTTTTTTAATAAAAAGAAATTTTATTTTTGTGTCTTGTTTGGATACGATGGGATTTTTATTCACTATTAAATGAATATTTGTTCTATATATAAGAATGAAATTTTTTATGGCATCCAAAATATGATAAAAGATTAATAGATCTATATATGGATAATCTTATCAATAATTTTTAGAATAATAAGTACAATGTTGATTTTAATCCCATAAACTTTTTCAATTTTGATCTTGTACATATAAATGAGAATCATATTCAAAGACTGCATAGAGATGGATTTTTTTTGACTCATTCAATTATGAATAATTTAAAAATTACAAAATCTTATTTATTGGGTAATATGAACAAAGTAACTTTTAGAGTAAAAGGTGAAAGGGATAGTGGATTGTTTTATCTCATGTATAGTGATGTATGTGGACTAATAAGAATTAAATAAAGTGGTGGTTATATGTACTTTTTATATTTACTGGTGACTTTAGTTGGTATGGATATGTGTTTCTAATGAGACATAAGTATGGGAATTTTTAAATGTTCAAAGAGTTTTAGAACAAAATATATAATCAACTAGAAAAAAGTATAATGATCTTCCAATAAAATTGGGGTGGAGAATTACTAATCCAAAAATTTATTTATCACTTAGTGGATACCGAAATTGTTTCATAACTCAACCCACCTAGTATACTACAATAGAATGGTGTTTCTAAGGGGAGAAACTGAACCTTGTTAGACATTTTTTGATCAATGACGAGTCAATGTGACCTTATTATTCTATTATTAGGTTATACTATAGTGACTGATATATTTCTATTGAATCATGTTCCATAAAAATCATTCATAAAGACACCATATTACATGTAGATTGGGAAACAACGTATTATTTATTTTATAAATATTTCGGTACACAAATCATTCTTATGACATTTTGATTCTGACAATATTGACTCCAAATATGAAAAAAGCATATTTATTGGTTATCTAAAGGAAACTATGAGATATTATTTATATAGTACTACTAAAAAAAGTTTGTATGGATTGATGTGGTAATTTTATTAAGAAAAAACACATAATTAGAGGAGTATTGGGAGGAAATTATAAATTATATAATTTAAAGACAAATAAATAAGAAGTGTTATAGAGATAGACGTTGAGCTAGTTCCTCTAAGAGTTATGGAAGAAGAATTAAATTAAGATACACAAGAACCACAATGGTCTTATAGGATTCATTAAGAGATCAATTGATATTGTTTTCTAATGGATAATTATGATGAGGTATGTTCATAGGAGATGAACATACCATATACTAGAAGACCATAGAGAGTTATAATTATGAGAAATGGTTAAAACCCATGGAAAATAAAATGAAATCCATGTACACTAACCATGTTTCTAAATTGGTAGATGTACTTGAAGGGGTAAGACCCATAGGATGAAAGTGGGGTTTTTATAAAAAAAACTAACATGGTTGGTAGATTTTTTACCTATAAATAATGATTAGTTACAAAATATTACAAAAAGAAGCATGGTATTAACTATAAATAAACCTTTTGAATTCTTAAAATGATAAAGTCCATTTAGATATTGCTCATCACAGAAAAAATACTTTTATTAGGAGATATATCAAATGGATATAAAAGCTACATTTTTTAATGATAATTTAGATGTGGGAGTGTATATGATATAACCCAAATTTTTTGAATTGTAAATTGAGACTGTAACATCACGACCTTTTATGAGGTACAATTTCATTTTAATTTTATTTAATCCCTTTTAAAATGGTTAATAAAATGCTTCCCAAGTGGATGGAAGGTCTTACGAGTGTCCTAGGGGTTTGGTACATTGAAAGAGGGAAAATGGGTACATCCATTGCATGGAACATTGTTTTTACACAGTTATTACTAATCATGTGCAATAATTGTACACCATGTATAAGGGGGTGTACGGTTTGTAAACTATTCAAGGGGAACCTGGGAACTTGGATAACTTGGACAAAACTAACTATATGGAATCCACATAGTTTTCCAAATAGTGAGGGCTCCCCAAAAAACCATGTGAGTCACACCTATCTTAGATAAAGGAGGTCACACAGTTGGATCATTATTTGAAAAACTGTGTTCCTCATTAAAATCAGATAAATGTCTACTTTTCCCTCCTAACCTTAAATGTTTCTTCCAGGATTTTCACCCCATTTCTTCCCTAGTGGACATGGGTGTGAACCAAGATCTCTCTTCCTTTCCAATGATCATTATCCTTTGTTTCATAAAAAATTTAAGTGTATTTTAGTGTGAATAAAATCCTTGGGTGAGTCTATTATTCCTCTTTCATCTATTTTCTAGTATAATCATTATGAGTTATTTTATCTTCTTTTGAAGATCAT
Organism: Viscum album; assembly: GCA_963277665.1. Classification (NCBI taxonomy): domain Eukaryota; kingdom Viridiplantae; phylum Streptophyta; class Magnoliopsida; order Santalales; family Viscaceae; genus Viscum; species Viscum album. The sequence goes on along the minus strand of OY728142.1, from coordinate 470,671,287 downwards.
AGACAACACTTTTCCAAGGAATTGTTAACTTTGGTTTTAACAGTTTATTTAGTTTGAATAAAGGTCCAAGGTTGGGTGAATGATTTTATACGTGCTTCGGGTAGGTGGTCTAAGAACTCTATCCCATAGTCTAGATGCTTTTATGTTAATGTGATGTGTGCTAATCCTCCAATACACTGAAAATTTTTTTCTTCGATAATAATAATAAATTGGGTTTTTTGATGTTATGTGAGACCCTTCACAAATCCTATTGGGTCCATTGAATATTATATTATTTGGCTTAATGATCACCCAAGGGGTGTACCAATTCCTTGAAAATGTTAAATATGTAATATAAAAAGAGAAATATAATGTCTATATGATTAAACTAATTTTTCCCTAGTTTAATAATGGGTCCTAAAGGATTGTTTGGCATGAATTAAATCAAAATTTTACAAGTCATGAAAAAGGTATGTGATAATAAAAATGATAAAAAGGGGAATAAGTTTGAATAAATAAATTATTTTAATGAATGAATCATTATTGTGAAATGTGAGTGAATTTTTGAAGTGGTCTAGTTTGAGAATATTTGACATATGTATTTAAATCTTATATTAAAATTGTTAAGTATGTTTATCCTTGTAAATGGATGTTGATTATTGTTTGAGATGTGGTATATGACTCTCCAAAACCATGGATACGGATGTTATACATGACAATAATTCTCCTTAATTTAGGATAGTTGGATATGGGATTCTGTATCCTTATCTTAGGGTGATGAGTATGGCACCTCATACAATTCATTTGGGTGTCGACATGATGATTTGGGAACAAATTTTTTGATATTATTTGGGTACTTGTATGGAACTATTTTGTATCAAGTATTTAATTTTAAATGAACAAACACTTTTTCATGTAAATTATTAACCCCTATAGTATATGGCCTAGACTTATGGGACCTAAGGTCTATAATTTTAATTAGTAATTGGTTAAATTATAACATGTTTCCTTCATGTCTTATCATTGTTATTCTATCTAAAATTTCCATACACTTATGTTTTGACTAGATATTTCTTTAGAAACCATTAGTGGTGGTATACTAAGTTATACTTTCACCCACTCAACCCACTTATGGTGCATAATAAGATCTCATGGTTGTAATTTAAAATAAAAGAAAATGAACTATGTTAGATGGTTGAATTGGGATGTATATTTGATGAGGGTACTTGACTTGATGTTGGGACCCGACTTGAGAGATTGTTAGTGTATAGTAAGTTTGAGTTTGTCTTTGGTGCATTAGTCTATCATGACCTGACATATTTTTTGTATCATTTTGTTGGTCCTTCCTTGGTTTGGGAATGTGGTATTGTATGTATGGTTATTATTATTTATTTCATGTTATTATTATATATATTTTTCTATTATTTTACTCTAGTAAAAAGGGTATAGTATCCTCAAATATCTCACTAGACCCTTGATACTAGTTGATAACCTCTGGTGTATGGGGTGGTGTGCTTGAATTCATTTAGTGAACTGGCTCAAGGCACCAATTTAGTGGCGCCCAGGTCATGATGTTACAAAGTGAAATCACAGTGATTTATTTTCTTTATCTTTATTATTTGGTAAAGGTAGAAAAGAGACTAGTATGTGTTTATCCCTGTAAATGAGTTCATTTATTTGTGTATATAACCCATGTGTGGGGGAGAACCCAAGTTCCCAGAGTGGGATTATTTTTATTTATATCTTTTTTTTATGGTTGGATGTTATTTTACCTTGGGTGATACACTTTTTGTGTGATATTACTGATTTATGTGGTTCTACTCATGGTTCATAAATTTGTGGGATTGTGTATGCGTACACAATTTTAGGAACTTAGGGATCTGTGTGACATCCATCATGTCAAGAACACATAGAAGAGAATGTGGGTTATGGTTAAAATAGTTCCACATGTGTAATTTGTAAATGTTTAGAAATTTAAATTTGTTGAAATGGTTTAAAATGTAATGTTTGAAATTTGGATGTCTGGTTTACCCTGTGTTATCCATGGACTCAGATAAGGATGGTTGAGGGTAGTGTTGGTGGTGTGGTTGTGATCATTGGTATAGTGTATGTGGATTAGTTTTTTTATGTCTGGTTGTAACCCATATTTTTATAACTTTGAAATGACCTATTATGTTCTATAAAACATACATTTTTCATTATAAAAATCTTCCATCATGATGAAACTTACCAATCGGGTGACAAGTGGGAATTTCTGAGAATGCATCTCTATTAGTGAGACAAGAACCCCCAACGACTTCAAGAAATACGGAATAATAACAGTTTTGTTAGAAATTCACCCATTTTATGCAGTTTATATATAGAGACATTGGGTGGGAATCTTTGATTATGTTTAAACTTATGAGGGATTTTTAGCTACAACACCTACCAATGTTTTTTAGAGAGGGTGGACCTGAGGTAGTAGAATTTTTTATTGAGTTTATCCAAATTAAACTAGTCCACTTAGAGGACACTCTAGATAAAAGGGTCAACCAAGAATAATATAAGTTATGATGAATAGTGAAGCACTAGTGGGGTATTCTAGTCTAGGATAAGTATACAAAGTGTATGGATTTTAAGGACTTCCATGAGAAGCTCATGGAGCATTTATACCCAAAGAATCTAAGGTAGTAAAGAGTTGTGGAGTCTATATATTTGACCTAGGGGAATATGTTAGTTATGTACTATACTGATCACTTCATTGGCCTATATTTTTCTTCATGATTCTAGCATGAGATGAGGTGATATGGGAGAAATGTTTTTATAATGGGCTTAGATGTCAGATTAAGTCAAGTAAATATCTTATAGTTGTGGAAGATTACCAAGGTAGTGAATTAGAATATAATTTATAAGGTGAAACTGAAGGAGGCATCAAGTGGTGGACAAGTGGTTTTAGATGGGAAATATAGTGTTACATCTTCTAATGTTAGGATGAATCATTATGATAACTTTAGTCAAGTTAGTGTTAGAAGGGAAACCAAGAGAGTGGATCGACCTCTCGGGGGTAGCAGTCATGTTGGCTTCTATTATTTCAGTAATCTGTGTGACATGAGACGTCAATGTTTTCAACATACCATGGAGTTTTGATATTTTGGTGGGATGGGTCACCTAAAAAGGTTCTAAAGGATCCATAAAAAGATGGGTGGTGATAAAGAAACTTGTCTAATACACAGCACTAAAAAGGGATCTGATACCTCATACCGGTTAGGTAGTTATAGTTACCTTGGTTGTAATGATTATGGTGGGGGACATGGTACATTAGGAAACATCATCTGTATTAACATAGAAACATATTTCATGGGACTCATACTAGATCCTAGGGTAGAAGGGTGGGTCAGATACATGCCATTAATCTTACACCTGTCGACAGTGAGGCTAGAACATCGACGGTCTGAGGAACAATCCTTGTGTATTCTTTACATTATAGTGCCTTATTTGATATAGGAGATTCACATTACTTTATATCAACTTAATTTTTTAATGGTTTGGGTATTAATATGGAGTTTATGTCTGGAGTAATGTCGATCTCCATGTCGTTAGGGGTGAGATCAGAGAGTATTTAATGTTTCAAAGAGTGTTCCCTTAGAGTTGGTGGGTTTCATCTCATTTTAGACATGTTCATACTTTAGAGGTTAGATGTTGACCTGATACTAGGAATGGACTGATTGGTTACTTACCAAGCTCACATTTTTTGTTACCATAGGAGATTGAATTTCACATCTCTTGAGGGTGAAATTTATGTTCACCATAAAGAGTGGGATATAAAGGTATCCCATAAAATTCCATTTTATCAGTTGTTGTTTGAGATCATATCTCAGGTTATGATTTTGATGATTATTGGTAGGGGATTGGAGAATTATATCATCCCTTTTATAGTGGATCAATTTCAATACATGTTTCCTGAGGAGTATTTAGTGTTTCCACCTAAGAGAGGTGTTAAGTTCAATATTGAATTGATTCTTGGATATGAGTGAGTTTCTATTACTACTTATAGAATAGAACCAAAAAAGCTACGGGGATTTAAGTCTCAACTAGAAGATTTGGAGGATAAAAGGTTTTTCATATGATCATGTCCCATTGGGGATCTCTAGTTTTATTTTCCATGAAGTCTGGAAGATCCTTTCATTTTTGGGTTGATTACAAAAAAATGAACTCGGTGATGATTAATAACTAGTCCTCTTACATATATTGATAATATTTTGTATTATATGTGTGGTTTCTATGTGTTTTCATAGTTATATTTGAGATCAAGGTATTATTAGTTGAGGGTAAAACCTTATGATATACCCCATACTGATTTCAGATTCATGTATGGATTTATGAGTTTTTAGTAATGTTGTTTGGGCTAACAAATTCTCCAGTAGTGTTCATGAAATTGATGAATTGGATCTTTCATGCATACCTAGATCAATTTTTGGTCATATTCATTGATAACATCTTGGTGTACTTCTAAACTCAAGATAATCACGCTAAACATCTTGAAATCATCTTGAGTACACTGAGAGAGAATATATTATATGTCAATCTATCTAAGTATCATTTCTAGATCAAAAAGGTACATTTATTAGGTCACATTATCTCAAAGTAATGTGTGTAAGTATTCCTTGAGAAGGTTCAAGCGGTTTTTTCCTAGGTACATCATATGAATTGTTTTGATATTCGAATATTTTTGGGTTTGGTGCGTTATTACCAAAGGTTCCTCAAAGATTTTTCTTGATTGGAAGTGCTAGTTTTGGGCATGACTAAGAAGGGTATAACTTTTGAGTGGGGTTAGTAATGTGATAATTATTTCTATGAGATAAAAATACAATTTATAATATCACTAATTCTAATCTTACCCAAACTAGGTGAATAATATACCATTTTTATAATGCATCTTGGATCAGACATGGGGTAGTGTTGATGTAGTGAGATCGAGTCATAGTTTATAGATCATGATAGTTGAGTACACATAAAAAACTACCTTATATATGATCTTGATTTACATATAGTGGTTTATTCCTTTATGTTTTTCTAGAATTATCATATGGGTGATAAGTTTATTGTTTACACTGATGATAAGAGACTCAAATATATCTTTTCTTAGTGTGATCTAAACCTTCTCCAGTAGAGATGGTTTGATTATATTAAATCATTTTATTTTTATCTATCTTGTATTTTGGTTAATGGAAATAAGGATACTGATGGTTTGAGCTATATAAAACATACCCAGGAATTCTATGAGTTGATTTTTGAGTGGAAAATGATGGCCCTGTTCACTAAGATGCATGTAGGTATTTAAGAGGATCAGGAGATGATGACCCTTGTGTATTTATCCATTGAGCCCTCTATTCTGATATGAATCAAGGAAAGGTAGTATTAGGATACAAAATTACTGGAATTAAGGTATAGTTTTGGTGGTGGGGAGATATCTCCCAGCTAGACCATCGATGATGATGAGATTATCCACATTCATGGCCATGTTATTGTGCCTAATTGTATGTGTAAGAAGATGATGTGTGATTTTCTTGACTCCAAATGGAAGGTTCACTATAGATTATCTAGAATATACCATGACATTTTTAAACTGTAGCGGTGGCCTAGAGTAAATTATAGGATCATAGGTTTCATGATATGATGTTATACCTGTCAGTAGGTGATGGATGAGAATTAGTGACTTTCTAGCCTATTACAATCATTTCCCATTCTGGAATGGAAGTAGGATGATGTTACTGTAGATTTAGTAGTGGTATCACTGAGTAATACCTAGAATAATTATGGTATATGGGTAATTATGGATCATTTGAAAAAGGTACCACATTTTTTACTGAATAGGGATAATTTCACCTTTGATTGGTTGGGTGACTTGTATGTTTGATAGATTGTTCGTTTTCACTGGGTTCTATAGAGTATTGTTTTAGATATATTACCTCATTTTACTTTATTCTTATATAAATGAATTCATATGGTTTGGGGAACCCAAGTATTTTTTAGTAAAACGTTTCCCTCACAGAAATATAAGAAATCAGAGTGTACTATCTAGGTGTTATGGGACATTCTAAGAGCATGTTCCCTATATTTTGGTGGAAATTAGGAGAAGAACCGTCAAATTATTGAGTTATCATATCATAATAGTTATTAGGAGACAATTTATATATAAACATATGAGGAGCTCTATGAAATTCCATGTAGATCATCATTGTGATAGATGGATGTATGAGAATCATGGTTGTTGGGATCATAGATCATATACAAGACATCAGAGCTGGTTCAATTTATCTGCAATTATATGGATATGGATAAAAGTAGATAAATTCATATATTTATCAACTTTTTCACCATTTTGAGATTATAATGGGTGATCATGCATTTATTTAGGTGTATCTAATATTGGGTCACTATCAAATTTAGAAATAGGGAAAGTTAGAGCCTAGGTATGTGGGGTCATTTGAGATTTTGTAGAGGATCAGACTGGTAGTGTATCAATTGGATATTCCACAGTGGTATAATGCTATGAAAAAAAATTTCATGTTTCACCTATTTGGAAGTATCACCCTAAACCATATCATGTGATTGATGTTGATGTTATTTAGCTTCATGCTGATGATTCCTTGTAGGATCATTTGATTTGTATTATGAATCATGGTAAAAAAAATTATTTTGGAAAAGATAATTCCATTGGTCTGAGTGTTGTGGTAGCATGGCCATGTTTATAATGGAACTTAGGAATATAAAGATAATATTATATCCTATTGGTCCGACCTTTTTACATGCTAAGCTTAGTGATTCTAGGGAGTGAAGCTCAAGTGAAAGTTATTATAAGTTAGGGAGATTGTAAGATCCCAACCTTTTATGAGGTACATTTTCCTTTTAATTTTAGCTGAATCCATTTTAGAATGTTTAATGAAATAATCTTCAAGATTATGGAAGGTATTTGGAGTTTCTTTGGGGTTCGTGGCATGAATAGAAGGAAAGGTGTTATTAAATGCATATAATGTGGTTAGTACTATCCATGAACTAGAACTATGAACCCTAGATAAGGGGGATACACAGTTTGTAAACTGTGAAAGGGGGGCATGGGAATCATGTGGCCTTACAAAGAACCAACTGAACAACCTCTGCATATTTTTTCAAACTGCGTGGACTCCCCAAAAAATTGTGTGACTCATTCTTCTCTTAACAAAGGAGACTACATGGTTAGTGGACAGTTTGGAAAACTATGTGTCCAAACTATGAACCTCATTAAAGGAGGGAAAATTACCATTTTCCCTCCTAAACGTAAATGTTTCTTCCCTAGTTTTTCACCGCATTTCTTCCCCAGCATAATGGGTTGTTAAACAAGAGCTTCCTCCCTCACCATAGATCATTATCCTTTATTTATTATTCATTTTAAGTGTCTTTTAGTGATAATAAAAGCCTCAAGTGAGTCTACAAGTCCCCATTATTCTATTTTCTAAGAGAATAATTGTGGGTTATTTTCACTTCTTACAAAGGTCATAAACCCTAGTTTTATATGAAATTTATATATTTTGTGTTCTTGGTTGATTTATATTGAATCAATGGCCAAGGTTAGGTTAGTTCCTATCAATGAGCTTGAGGTAGGTGGTCTAATAACTCTCTCTCATAGTATTTATGTTTTTATATGCATGTGATGTGTGCTAATGTGTCAATGTTTTGTGAATTTGTTTCATGGATAATAATAAAAATTATATTTTAGGATGTAATGTGGGACCCTTCATGGATCTCATTGGATTTTTTGGTGATTATAAGACTAGTTTTAATGGCCACTTAAGGGGTGTACCTATTCTTTGAAAATGGTAAATTTTGAATGTGAAAATGGAAATAGAGGTTTTATGGTATTAAATCGAACCTTTTTTCATGGAATGTTAATGGTTCCTAAGTTATTATTTGTAAATACTTGAATTAAAATGTGATTAGGCATGAAAAAGGTAAGTGATAATAAAAATGATAAAAAGGGGCATAATTATTAATTTTTAAATTGTTTTAATGAATGAATTGGTGTTATGAAATGTAAGTGAAGAGTTAAAGTGGTCTAGTTTAAAAATATTGGAAATACTTGTTTCCATCATATCTTAAAATGGTTAGGTATGTTGAACATTAGTAATGGTATTTAATTAATTTTTGAGATGTGGGACATGATACTCTTAACCCATGATTAAGGAAGTTGGACATGGTCTTCCTTCTCCTTGGTTTAGAATAGTTGGGCATGGTGTTATTCATCCTTAACATAGGGTGATAAGAATTTCACCTCATACCCTTGATTTGGGTGTCTACATGATGATTCAGCCATAAAAGGTTTGACATGATGTGGTCACTTGGATGGAACTCTTTTGTATTAAGAACTGAAGGATAAATGAACACCTCCTTTCTTTTTATGTGAAGTGTTAACCCCTATGGAACATGGCCTAGAATTCTAGAGCCAAAGACCTATAATGTAGATTTTTAATTGGTTAAATTAAAATATTTTTCCTTCATGTATTATCATTATTATTATTTTACACTTTTTCATACACTTATTTTTTTAATATATATTTATATATACACTATTGGTGGTGGATTACTGAGTTGTATTGACACCCTGCTCAGGAAACCTATGGTACCAAAGAAGATCTCATGGTTTTAGGTATGGATAAGGGAAAATTTCCTATGTTAGATGGTTAACATGGGATGTATCTTGGATGAGGGTATTGGAAATGATATTGGGACCCGACTTGGGATATTGTCAGTGTTTCTTTATTGTGAGTTTTCCTTTGGAAATTTAGTCTATCATGATATGAAATGTTTACTGTATCAATTTTTTGGTATTTACCCTATTTTGGAATGTGTTATGTGATGTATTTTTATTTTTCTAATTCATTTTATTGTTTATCTTGATTTCCACTATTTATTTAATAAGGTAAGGAGGTTATAGTCTCCCCACATAACTCATTATACTCTTGCTACTAGTCGATAGCCTATGGCATATAAAGAGGTGTTCTTGATGTCAAATAGAGAACTGACTCGGGGCACCAGTTCAGTGGAACCTAGGTCTAAATGTTATAGAAAATGTTAAGGCATGAAAACTAAAATGGTCCATTTATGGATTGAATCAAGATTCCCATATTTATGATATCTAATTTAATTATGAAATCAAAACTACTAGAAAAATACCTTTGAACAACAGTTTTTTATCTAACATAAATGAATCTAACATTATAAGTGATATTTATAAATATGGTTATATAAACCTACATTAAAATTATTATTTTCCATATTTTAAACATCATTTATTATAATAACCAACATAAAAATCACAACATTAGGACTTTAGATATTCAATATTTTTATAATTGACACTGAAAGTCACTTATAACATTAGTTATAAGAATAAATTACATTATAAGTTCTATTCAATATAGGATATCAAAATAACAAATGTGGAAAGGTACTCATTTTTATAAAATATTTTAATGTAAATTACTCTATAGAATAAAATAAAAGATAGATAAACTAGAAAATTATATAAATAAAATGAGAACAAGAAAAATACACTTAATGCTTTGATTTAATTTCATTTTTTCTTGTGATTTCCTTTAAATATAAATATTTTAGATTTTATATTTATTTGATTTTGTGGAAAAAACTCATATAAAATCCAAAACTATGGATGGTAAGGAATTTTAAATTACAGATGAATAATTTCATGTGGAACCTTTATCTTTCCAAATCAATCAAAATAAGTATTCTTTGTTATAAAAATCATCAAAAATATTGGACAATGAAGAAAACCAACAATAAAAAACTAAATGATGAGATCATAATAATAAATACCATTGTGAAATATATGAATAAATAAATGAGGAAGTGATGATTTGGATTGAATGGGATCATATCAAAAACATAAAAAATAGATAATTAAAATTAATATATGATTCAAAGTGAAATGTGAAAAAAAAATATTGGATTATTTTTAGAATATAAATTTTTATTCATTCCTGTGATACATTTAAAGTAAATAATGTAAAATCATGTAGGAAATATGTGAAAAAAAATTAATTTTCTATGTTATAATGGTTTTAATGTTATGTATTTCAATAAATGACATCAAACCCCATCCATGGATAATGTTTTTACTTCAGCTATTAATATAATCAATGTCAAAAACATCAACAATAAGGATTTTCAAGTTTTTTATATTAATAAATATCATCAATAATCATATGTGAATTGTTTTTCAACAAATTATTAAAATAATCAATTTCAAAACACTTCATTATTGGGTTTTGATGTCGGTTATATCAATAACTAATGTCAAAAACCTTTTTAAGATCTGTTATAAAATAACAGATGTTAAAATCCTGACATGAAATATATTTTTTCTACTAGTGAAAATATTTTGTCTATCATTAATGCAGATAAATCTAATGTATATAAGTATATTAGTGGGATTGTTGTGTAATTTTTGAAATTGTTTGTTGATGAAATAATACTTATTGAAAATTTCCTCCTAACACTTTACTATATGAATATTTATTTAGGTAATTTCTTCTCAATGAAATACATGGGTGAAAATTTCTACATAATGGGTATTAATATCAATATAGATTGATTTGATAGGTTGTTTAGGCTCAATCAGGACACTTAAATTGATAAACTTCTAAATCAGTTTAGCATAGAAGACTCCAAAAAGGGAACTTTACCACTGTTACATTGAAAAATATTAGGAAGATTCAAGATCCTTATAAAGAGTTATAAAGGATGAATATAATTATTAATACATATTTCATAGGTTCTATAATGTATTTCTTGTTTTATAATCGACTTGATGTTTTCTATTCTCTTAGAATTAATTATAGATACCAATATGATCCCAATGAGAGTCACTATATTATCGCGAAGAAAATTCTTAAGTACTTGAGAAGTACTAAGGATATGTTCTTGAAATTTGGAAGAGGGATGAGCTCTGTGTAAATGGTTAAACAGATGATAGTTTCTATTTATACATAAATGTTATAAAATCTCAATATGGTTTTTCATTTTACTTAAATGATAGAGTTATCAATTGGAATAGTTCCAAACAAACCACCATAGGGGATGTGGAAATAGAGGTATAGTACATCATTTCATTGGATTCTATGAGGTAATATATTTGAAATCAGATAGTTTATCTCTATACTAGAGGTTTTTCCTAGCATCAAGGGTGAAATTAAGATTTACTATGATAACAATGGAGCTATTTTCTAGGATATGGAAACACAGTCTCACCATAAGACCAAACACATCCTAATAAAATACCATATCATTCATGATATTGTTGAGATGGGTGATGAAAAGATTTTTTGGGTGTCTATTTATGAAAATTTAGTGGATCTATTGATGAAAATATTATCACAGCAGAATCATGAGGGTCATGTAAAGCCTCTTGATATATTATACTTAAGAGATTGATGTAATGATTTTATAATGTATCATGTTATTATAATAAAGGAAATATCTATTTATCATTAATTTATGTGTGTTGAAATTTAAATTACATGAATGGTTTAATGATAATAACCCCTCAAAATATGACTTTTAATTATCTTTAATTGATAATTATCAAAAATTATTATGGGTTGTGATGATATGTTAAGTTTAATATGAATAGAATCTAGTACTCATTAGTAAAGGTTATATATGAGTTATATATAATATATTCATGTGTTAATAAGTATAGACTTATTAATTGGATTGCCCTGCTAACTATATCCCATGGAGTTTTATATAGTTATCGATATACTTAAGGGTTTATAAAAATACTAAATAATTCTTACCTGAGGTTGGTGAGATACTTATAATTTGAATCTCCCTAATTTGATACCTTTCTCACACAATTCATCATCACTTAGCTAATTTAAGGGTGGTTGGGTAATTTGTTGATCATGTCATTGGTTGGAGAACAATAAATATGGGATTTCTCTACTCATACGACAAGTAAAGACAAATGGACCTTGACTAAATTAGAGTGAGGATATCATGGACATTCTTGGTTTAGTCACATGATATGTTTCCAACTTATTAGATAAATTTCATGTCATGTACTCATCTATTAAATGAATTACATGTGATTTATTCATCAATATGGTCATTTTTCTTATATAATGAAGAAATAGTGAGATGACCTATACTAGATTGACATTGTTCCATGTCTAGTGGTAATTTTATGTCATGGAAAGATTAAATATTTTGGTATAAATATGATATATATATCTGTGTGTGTGTGTGTGTGTGATATATCCTGTGGTGTATGTGTTCATATAGAGATCAAGGTCACTACATACCCCTTAATAGCTTGAGTAGTACTAATGATTTTCTAAAGGCTCCTATTTTATTATATGTATAAAATAGGTATTTCATATATTTATCAGTGATACTATGGAACCCAGGGTCACATAGCATGGCCTTTGAATAAGGAATTTTTTTAGAAAAATAGTTTGTTTCAAAATGAACAGAGCCAAAAGGAATATTGAATAGATTCACAATCAGTTGTGAATTTTTTAATGAATTCCTTGGGGATTTTAGTTCAAGCGGGATATTGTTAGATATGAAAAAAAATAATATTCATATGGTTCATATGATGTAATGATACATTGGTTACAATGTATCCTTCAGCCAGAGCCTGAGAATACATTGGTGCTAATATAGCCTCATGTAAATGTGATGCATCCCAAGACTACGTTGCACCCAACATAATGTGTTGTAAAACCTCTCTAATTTATAATTCATTAAATTTAGTGAGAATTTAATTTTTTAAAATTCCAATATGAAGGTCATTTTGATAATTGATATTTGGATTTAAATTATGAGAGTTGGAGCATCTCGAGGTGATGTTTTTTGGATATATATCAATTTTTGAGAGGTGCCTCAGGTTTTATAGAGAGTCTTTATAGATTTTGGTTGAATTTTATAAATTCTTAATGTGTTTGGACCTGTGTAAGATTGGAACATCGTTAGGAGAAACTATGTGAATTGGTTTTTTCAGTGATATGGTGCACATTTTTCACATAGTTTCAGAAAAACCATGTGAAATTTGGAATCTAATTGTAGAGTTTTTTTTTTGAAATATTGGAACATGAGTTGTTAAATAGTGTGTATAAACTATGTTAGGGGTGTTTTCTTAGTCAATGTTATCCATAAGTTTTGCACAAAATTTTGAAATCCATGTGGCCATCAAAAATTCACTAAAAATTCTATTTTATCAAAATACCCCTACATGTTTTAAGTCGTAACCAACCTCTCTTCCTCTATCTCATGTTTGATGGCCAGGGTCCTCTCCTCCTATATTCTCTCTCAACCCCCCTTGGATTTGGGTGGGTTTTGATGTGAAATTTCAATGTTTTAAGGTCAGATCTTCTCCTTTATCCCTCTTTTATTATTCATTTGTATTTTTCTATGATTTGGTGTGACCCAAATAGGTATTTGAGAAAAAAATTGCACTAGATCATGTTGGAATCATCTTGTTATGATGGGAGATTCATGTTAAACTTGTATATGAGGTTCTTGAAGTGTATAATTAAGTATTCATTCATTTTTCACCTTGAGATATGTTTCGTTGCAAATTAATTTAGGATTTATGGATTAAATTAAATTGAAATTGCTAATGATTTGTTATAACGTGTTAGAGATATCATTGGGGTTTGTGTGAGGAGTATATCTCATAACTCTAGTGAAGTATTGTTTTCTTTTAGAGGTGATGAGGTCATTGGGTGACTTATTAGTTAATTATACCCAATTATTTTATATTGAATAATTTATTGTGATTTGTGATGATTAAATAAATGGGATTTAAATTAATTATAAATTATTATAATTAATCAATTTAAGTATTTTTTATTAAGTTAGGACCTTTCATTGTATAGAATAGTTCAGTTGGACTTGGATGAGCTTAGGTAAGAGTTTTTGGACTATGGTTAAAAGTAAAATGGCTCATTTGAGGTAGGTAGCCTTTAAGTAATTGAGTCTCTTGGTTATTTGGTGAATTCTATATTCTTTTTTCATAATTATTATATCTATATGCATACTTTGTGATTTTTTTTGATTCCTCCATGGATTGGGACAGACCTGTTTCGGCCTATTAGTCAACATATACCACATAGCTTATTAAAAGGTATTACTATGGTACCTTCATAGAATGAGTGATGGTGGACCTATTTATGGTTTAATGGGTTTAGTGGGTTACATTTAAAATAGAAATAGGTTTTCTTGTTTAAAAAGTTTTTTAAAAAGGGTTTGATTCAAATGGTATTTCAAAAAAAATGATGATTAAGGAAATGGGTTTTGAAATGGTATTTTAAAAAAAGGAATAAGGTTTTCCTAATAATTTTTAATGGAACTTTTTATAATGTTCTAGAATGGGTAACATGACACATGGTTACTTTTCTAAATTATTTTTAAAGAGAATTATGACTAGTTTTAAAAGTAAATTCCAAGAGTTTTGGTTGAGTTGTTTTGGTCTGTTTGAACTTATGTGGGTGATGTCCTATTTTTTAAATCATGATTTCTTCTGTATGTGACCACCCTTACTACAATCACATTAATGTGACTCTTGTGGTAATTTTATGATGGATTTTTATGTTTCATGATAATGTGTGTTATGTTTGTTGACTAGTGATGGTTTCTTTTGGTATCAAAGTGGTAAGTCAATCCAAATGGACTTGAAAACCTCCTTGGAGGGTATAGACAGGTCCAAAAGCCTTAATTAATGTTGAGGGGAATTATGACCAGAATTGTGGGCTGGGGTAGAGAAATGGAACGTGATCAAGAACCCATATAAGTTTCCATGTCATAAAGTAACCTATGGGACCCCATAGATAGCCCCAATGATTAGTTAACCCAAGATAGGGTGCATGTAGTGATGGGTATAGATGATTATATGTGTAACTTTGGAACTCAAATCATTGATAAAATATTGATGTATCCATAGTGACAGGATTTGGTTTCACACTTGAGAGGCCATCCTAACATGTGTGTACCGGGTTTAGGTGGAAGGCCAACCAATGTGGTATGTGATGAAAGGTTTTGCGAAGAAATTGTATTCTAGGTTTATTTGTGTTATATATATATATATATATATATATTACTAATCTTCTAGGGAGAGATTCCATGGGTGTATGTGGTACTTAGCTCTGGGGAGTGGTGGCCCTAGGTATATGTGTTGATCCCTAGTATATTAGTTATGTACTAATATGCATATTTGAATGGAAAAATATCAGATCAGGTTCCATATTGAGCATGTGACTATGGGTTATAAGTTCCTCACACTAGTTCTAGGTAGGGTTTATGACCCCCTAGTGTATGATTACATGGTTTCAATATTGGATAGGTTAGGGTTGGTTCCCTAGAACTAGCTACATTGTATTTTACATTACATGTATATTTAAAGAAGTGAATATTAATTTAAATACCTTATCACATGTTTATTATTCTTATATATAATAATAATTTGATAATTTCCTAGGGTATCAATCACATCAAAATAGTTCATAGAATTTCTCCAATATGATGAGTACATTAAGATGTTTTGATGATATCACTTAAATATTAGCTCTATGTTTAGATAACATTCTACGATAAGGGTTAATAGTATGTTTTCTGTTAGGTGTGAGTACTCATAAGAAGATGATACTTTTTATTTAGTAATCTCCAAGATGGGAGATTATAAGAACATATCCTCTTGTAGTAGTTTTGTATATTCATGTTTAATTGGGTATTCATATCTATGAGTATGTGTAATGGTCCATAGACTTGAAGATTATTATTAATTAATGACATAACTCACATGCTTTTATTTATATCATTAACCATGATCATACATTTCATGTGGAAGTTAAATAGATTGGGTGCATCACGAGCGATGTGTTACTAATTAATAATTCGAGGAACGATTTTTCCCTTATATCATTATGGAAGTTGATATCTCAACAGTTTGATTGAAATAGAATTGTCGGATTAAATTCCATGGCCATGGTGTAATAATGAGTTTATTATAGATAATCAAAGAAAGAACTATCAAGCATATTATTTGATGACATGAGTGTAAAAACTTATTGATTAGATATTGTGATAAGGGGGTTATATAACAAATTAAGAATTCATGTGTGTGTTTTCTGATGTTATGACATTAACTTCTTTATCTTGGGTGTCTTGACCTATTTCTAGATAGTAATTTTGGATTTTAGGGAAGCCTGCCAAATGCCAATGAGAAAGAATCCTATAGGGTCACACACTAATTGTTTCCATTTATATCACTTAAATTCTATTTGAATTTTATTAAAAGGATAAATATTATTATCAAGACGAATAAATAATTTTGTTCAGTTTTTATTAATCAAAAATATTAAATAAATACTTATTCGTAAGGTAATTATCTAATTATAATAATATATAGTATTTATTTATTTCTTATTACTCACAAGGTAAAAAATAATTTATTCAATTACATGAATATTTAATAAATATTTATTCACCATGCTTTGAATAGAAAATTTATTTTATTTATTGATTATTTAATAAATATTTATTCACTAGACTATGAATAGAATATTTATTTATGAATAAATATTTAATTAAATGTATATTTGGGTATTTGATAGATGTTGGGGAGGAAGATCAGACCAAGAATATGTTTTGTGATAAATATTAATTGTCAAGTTGGTAAAATAATATTTATCAATGCGCTAGTTAGCGCACACTATAAAAAATAATATTATTATTATATGGAATGGGGTTAGATAAGGTTTATTATATTATTTAAGAGAATTTTTTCAATTAAATAATATTTTAACCATAACCCTAACTCTATTAATAGATGAATATTTTTATTGTATAGATTAAATTGATAATTGAGAATCATTGTGCACAATGGATTTCACTCTAGATTCCTCCCCTCATCCTCTCAAGAATGAGAAGAATAAGAGATGTTCCTTTAATCCTAAAATAACTTAAAGTGATCAAGATGAAAAATACAGGATAATCAATCTAACTTTCTAGAACCTAGTAATCCATTTGGTGTTTTTTAGAGATCAAAGTAGAAATGTGGGTCACCACTAGAGGGGATCTATTTTGGGTCCTCCCTATGAAATGACAATAATCCGAAAAAGGATTTCAGATAGTCAACATCTCCATCAAAGAAATATCCCAAGATTTAGTAATCCTTCTTATAATCTATTTAAATTAATTTTAACTTTAATTTGAAAAATATAATCTCTTAGTTTTGGGATTTATTTTTAAATGTTTGATGGAAAATTTTAATTGGACATAATGTTTATATCTTGCACAATTTGAAAATTATCAATTGAATCTGAAAAAATACATAATGGAATTGTGCCCAAAAGTCACTTCTATCATGTCTAGAACCATAAAGTGGTATCATAGTGGTCATGTATAAATTTATAATTATTTTATTTTTTATTGATTACATGAATTTGTGGTTAGTTTTTCAGTTCCAGTTTATATTTTTTTAATCCTAAGTTTAATTAACATGCCTTCAACATATTAATTTTATTTGTTCAAGCTTTATATTTTCTGAATGATATCAAGACTGATATGAATAATGATTGAATATTCCATCAAAAAGTTCCAAACATTCTAGTTCGTAGATTGGGTTACATGATGTGTAGTCATATTACACATCATGCACCCAAGTTCACTGCACCTAGAAGTGTTGTGGGATACACATCACACCAAGATTTATTATATACGGTGCATTTATTGTACAATGTGTGTTTATGGGGATATCCTACTACATGATTTTTCAGAATAAACATCATGTAGATGGATTATACTATGTGTAGTCTACATAGTTTAGTGGTGAAATTCATCCTAACTGTGTGGTCAAATACAAGGTTTATACCATGTGAGGAAAAAATCTTGAAACATTAATGAAACGCACAATGCACAGGAAACATAAACTCCATGTGAATCATTAATACTCAAGTCTAAATAACATGTTGATTCAATCAACATGTTACGTAGACACACGAAAAGTGAAACACATGGTTTTCATCTCATTAGTACATGTTGTGTAATCTGACGGAGATACACATCGACGCATTAAGTTTTTATCTTAGATACACAGTAAGAGGGGAACATGAATAGTTTATCTTCAGTACATACCATGTAGTCTCCCAATATAGGATAAAATTAAATTAAATTAAATTAATTAATTTTAGTTTTAAAACCAAATTACACTATTGGAACAATTTGTTTTTAACTATGTAATAAAGGTTGTAAAGAATTAATAAATGATCAATTAATTTTTTTTATTATCTGTAATTATTGTTCATACTATTTATTTTACCTAAATTCATTTATAATGGGTATCTCCATGATAATTTGGATGGTTATTAAGATAAAAAGAATTAATTAATTAATTAATTAATTAATACAAGTGTGTTTATCTTAATAATAAAAAATGAATTTAATTTAATGATAATCAATGTACTTTTTCATATTCATTGCATGTGTATAAATGGTCATGAAATTTTAATAGAGCTGTATATGAGTTGGTTTGATTTAATTTAATTTTATTACATGGTTTTTTAATTATTTATTATTAAATTGCATATGATGGTCTGCATGCCATCCTTCTCTATTTTATTATGTAGGACATGCGTGTCCAATGTTATTTTATGTAATTCCTCTTGACCAATCCCCTAGTTCCCATCACCTATATGTGAGTTACAAAACATAAGTAATAAAATGATTTTTTAAGGTGTATGTATTCATTTAATGATGGAACCAAGGCAGAGACATATCAAGATGGAACCGAGATGAAACCAACATGGGAGATACATAGGTGGACTGGTGGGATGTTGCAACTCCTTCCAAGACCATCATAAAGAGTTTACCCCTAGGTACATATTTTGATTTATTGTCTAATAAATAAATCAACCATTAGATATAGTTCATGATTGTGTCATTTATTTATATATTTTTATTTTATCTTATGCATGATTTGTTATATGGATGCAAGGTAATGATCACATAAATAAATGAACTAATATGAAAATATGTAATTAAATTAAATGTATTATGTGTAAATTTTTTATCATAACATGGTTAGTACCTTAATTAAAATAAAATTAATATTAACAATACATTTTAAAGATAAAATTAGAAAATTTATGCATAAAAAATCCATCAATCATATATTAAGTCAGATTAAACCTTCCATTACTTGATTAATAATTAAACCATATAACTAAGGGTTTACATGGTCATAGGTAGGATAGTTAATTTTATCAAGGAGTTTTCATAAGGGTTTTGGGTTAACTTAACCAAACTTGTAATGAATTTAACATCCATAGTCTATTAAATAAAAATTTAGAGGTAGGTGATAAGGAAATATAAGTAAATAATTAGGGATTAGGGAGTCCACTTAATAGAAAAAGGAACTGAAAGCCTGCAATTAGAAAGAAAACCTACCTAAATGCCTTCTTAAGGTTTTCATGGCTATAGAATGTACTATAATAAGGAAAATATGGATCCTTTACACCAGAACTTCTATGAAAATAGACATCTTTATTCCAAAGGGAAGGGATGTTGGGAGATTATAAAATTGAAGGAGACTTAAAAATTATTAAAAATATTATGTCTCATTTAATTTTTAATCAAGTAAATTTCTAATCATTTATTTAAATTTTATAAAAAATGGAATGCAAAAATATAAAACCACTACAATAATTTATTAGGGAATGTCCTTAAAAATATAAATGTCTTAATATAGTATAATCATTTATTTTATTCATTATTATCAAAAAAAATTAATCTATTTGAATCCCCTATTCTTATCCTACCACCTTAGAAAGTGAGTAAAGGTGAAAACAATGCCTTCTAGAGATATATAGAGGATGAATTCTATGTATGTTGTATTATATTATCAATTATGTCTGGAGAGTTGATGAAATAACATAAGTACATGGATTATTACACTATAATATATCATATTCTTTTTCATAATAAAGATATGGAAATACTTGAAATAAATAAGATTGTTAATTCAATATATTTGTGTAAATTAGAAGAATAGAATCTAGATACTGATCATGGTTTCAAAATTCATGGGTATATTGATCAATTAGTGATATTGGGCTTCCACATTGATATGAAATTATCTATTAATCTTATTTTATTATCCTTACCTCCAAGGTTATCCTTATCTATTCAAGTCTGAGTGAACAAAATTGATAAGTCACTCCATAATATTTTGACCACACTTCTCCAAGTAGATAAGGATTGGTTGAAAAATGATTCACCAACCCTTATGGTGGAAAATTGAAAATAAAACGATAAATATCCCATGGACATTATTAAACCAAAATATAATTTACAACATCCTTTAAAGAGATAGGAGATTCAAAGGCAAATAGAATGAACATGAAGATATTTTATTCTTCTGTGGAAATAAAAGACACTTAAAAAGAATTTGTAATGAAATTAAGAAGAAAGTTATTGAATCCAATTCATGTATATTCATCAAGTTTATATTCACATAATATTTATTAAAATATAATATTCTTAAAATATACAAATATTTAAATATAGAAAATAAGTAGAAAGATTATAGAGTGAACTCAAATAGTGCTAAAAAAGGGATATTTCTACATCATCCAAAGGGATATCACTACTTATCATTTCCAAAATGGATTGATTCAAGATTGATTATAATTGAAACATTTATCTCATATTCTTCTATACATAATGTGACATTATTTCACTTTTTTTTTTAAATTTCATTATGGTCTTTCAATACTAAACTAATGGTTCAATCACTCTTAAATCATAGATTTCCATCACAGTGAAAGATGAATAAATTATATAATAATTTTATCATATTGGGGTAAGATAATTATTTTTCAATTGAAACTAAAATTATTTTACCTTTTTATACCCATGAAAGTATTTCAGTCTCAATTGAGCTAAGATACTGGATAAACAAACAAACTACTTATCTTATTTTGGATAAATAAACCTTTATCAATAAAGGTGCTTCAGAAATATTTTAAGAGTTAGTTCAACATGGCCACACAAACTATTATAAAGATAAAGGAAACTTCATATTCTTCATGATATTCTTTTAAGAGATTTAAAAAATGCTCATCTAAGTAAATGGGTGCACTTGGTAAAGATTGAGGAATCGCTAATCTAGTTTGTCAGAGAACAACTTATCCAAGTAATAATTGATCATATATGTGGATTAAAGGTATTCACAAACTTAAATTTTCTTATATAAATTAATATCATAATGGTAGTGAAAGTACGATCAATGATGGGTCTTATATATATTGTAATTTTTTTATAGTTTTTTCAAAAATATGTTCTTCAAATAGAAGTTCAAAAATAAACATATTTTTTCTAAAATATGTTCTTCAAATAGAAGTTCAAAAATAAACATATGCTAACTATATTATCTAATGGATATCATATCAATTGAAATATTATAAGAATATATTAGTATAATACCACAAGTGCTTGTTGAAAATTGTTTGTTAAAAGATGTATTTAGCTATAAATGAACATTAAACACTAAGGTACATTTGAGTTAATAATACTATATCTACTAAGGATATTAATGTCTAGTAATGAACAACTATATTTCCATAAAGGAATCCTATCACTTTAAAGATAGTGGGAGCATACTTAACTTCAATGGGTTAAGTCTCTAGATTCACATGGGTTGGGATAGGAATGTTGGGATCCATTGAGATCAATGGGAAGAGTAGTTACAAGGACACACACTTCATAAGAATTTATGAAAAAAATGTGGTTTATGTTCACTATGGTGGGTGATATATATATTATTATTTTATAATAATTATTTATTTAAAGAAATATTAAATGGAAACATACTAAGTTTGAAAAGTATTAATACATTTAAGTAATGGAATCTGTGTTTTATAATTCAGGGCCTTTATATTTTGAGTGTTTCTAAGACTTGATACCACTAGTGAGTATTCAAGAGAAACATGACATGGATGGTATAAGATGGTACCAAAAAATAATGATTGATTATTTGAAGGTCTGGACTATAAAAAAACCTATTCAAAAATCATCATGACTAAAAAAACTTTTGAATTATACTTATAAAATCATACTTCTACGATCATCATATAGAGTTATTGATAGTCAATACCACCTCATTTGGAGGAGTACTTAAGGAATATGTCTATATTATGGGATCAAAAAGATACCCTATGGTATATTTATACAAGGAATAACTAGAAAGGGTCAGTGAAATTAATAAATTCCAAGGAGATATGCATATTACATAAATTCCTTTATAAATAAATCATGCATAGTGATCATAGAATATTCATTTGGAAATTAATGAGTGATATATGTAACAAGCTGGTTTGTAAGAGCACTATGAGATTTTAAGCTAAATATATTGACAACATATGGAAAAAAAATGTTGCATCTTACCAGTTTGTTAAGGCTAAATAATGAGATTTCTCCAAGTATGACTTAAAGTAGAAACTGTGTTCTAGGGAATAAGATCTATAAAATAGATCCATGGGTTTTATAAATCTGGTCATGGTATATATATTAATGTATTGAAAAATATAACTTCAAATAATTCAAGTCTGAATTCTTGTTTTCATATAATCCTTCCAGTCTACACATGCTTGGGCATAGGGTATGATTCTTGAGATAAGAAGAATTTAAAAATCTTAAGTGATAAGAATTTATCCCATAATTTATGATATTTATTGACAATATATATTAATAATGAATAATATGTGAATATAAAAATAGATCCAACATAATTGTATATACTTGTAGTTAGAACTATCTGAAAATACTTTGAAAATTATAACTGGAAAAGTTATTAGTGTATAGGCACTACTACAAAAACGGGCAAGGGAAGCGCGCCCTTATAACAGCGCTAAGCAAAACCGCTGATAAAGGATACCCTATATCAGTGCTAAAATTACAGCGCTGAAAAAGCTAATGTTTATCAGCGCTTTCTTAGCGCTGATAATAGTAATATTTATCAGCGCTAGAAAAGCGCTGATACAGTTGGTCTTTATCAGCGCTCAAAAGGCGCTGATAAAGGTTCACCTATATAAGCGCTTAAAAAGCGCTGATACAGAACACCTCTATCAGCGCTCAAATTTCAGCGCTGATATAGGGTATCCTTTATCAGCGCTCAAAAAGCGCTGATAAAAATTATCTTTATCAGTGCTAAAAAAGCGCTGATAAAGAGACCCTGTATCAGCGCTAAAATTGTAGCGCTGATACGGGGAATCTTTATCAGCGCTTTTCTAGCGCTGATAAATCATAATATTATCATCGCTAGAAAAGCGCTGATAAAGCTAGATTTTATCAGCGCTATAATTTTAGTGCTGATAAAGGTAGCCTTTATCAGCGCTTTTTTAGCGCTGATAAAACCTTAGTCAAATTTTTTATAAAGTCGGTCGCACAGTGCCCTCGTTTTATCGCAGCTAAAGCCCTCGCGGAACCGTAACCCTGCTACTCTTCTCTCGAATACCGCTGTTGTGTTCGCTTCGCCGGAGCTTGCCGCCCTCGGTACACTCGCCGTCCTCCGCCGCCCGCAACACCCTCAGCCGACCTCCACCACCTGCCGCCCTCGGCCGCTCTCCTCCGCCTCCGCCACCCTCCGCCTCACTCGGCCGCCCTCGGTCGCCCTCCGCGGCCGCCTTCCGCAACCCGCAACGCCCTCGGCCGCCACCTTAAGGTAACAATCTATGAAGAAGATGTATATGTTTTCATATAGATAGATTGTGTATAGCTGATTCTATCTAAGTTTACTCATGATGATGTCCAGATGTTGGGAATGATCATCATTATTTTGGTATTACACCAATATGTCATCCATAAAACAACTACAATCTGGTCTAGGTACAAGTGAAATATTCAACTCATCAAGAGAATAAATGCCATGGGGAATTCGTCAACACAAATTTTATTATGAAGAATTCATAAAAACTATACATGATTTCAAAATTAGTTTATAGTATATCAGAATTTATCAACCTCAAATGATGATAAAAAAACCTTAGATCAATCTTAGAGAACAATATGGAACCCCTCAGCTGGTCAAATAGATCAAAAATACAAAGAAGTGGATATCTGTTCATAATTTTCATCTGATTCATATTCTATTAATAGAAACACATATGTAATGTTCTGTCATCCTTCTTGGAAAATAAAACATGAGATCCCCAAGGTGACATACTCGAGCAGATGCACCCTTCATAATCTAACTCCTCTCATTGAGTTTTATGTTCCGGAATCTATTCTTGTTTCATTCTGAAAGGCGTTATATAAAATGGCTCAACTCCACGCATCAGCTCAATCATGAACTCAAAGTCTCTTTTAGGTGGTAGCCCTGATCAATTCTCATGAAACACATCCTAGAACCAGTCTACTACTGGGGGAAATATTTCTTGTTTCAATCCATTATCATCAAGAAAAATATTCGTAAACTAGTCTATGTTCTCACCTAGTTGTGGAAGAACTGGTCCTACATGGTCTACCAAGATATCCCATTCTCCATAAAAGACATGGGCTCTACCCTTATGAGGCATGACGGTCACTCATCTATGGTAACAATCAATGTGATATTGATTAAATACCAAAAATTACATCATCACTATCTATTCAATACATATCATATCAAGCATGTATAAATCCAAAATGAAACAATACTCACAAACCATGAGGGAACATCCCTTACGAAGACAGATGCCTTCTAATCACACCCCCAATGGTGTGTTGACCAACATGATCCCACAAAAGTACTCTAACACAAAACAGAAACCATTTACCAAGAGATAAGATATAAAATAATGAGAGGATCCCCTATTACAAGTCTCCTTTAGGTTCCCCTATTCGGTGCTCTGTACCAATATAGATCATCCATCACTACCCATATTACAAGTGTTCATGTAGAACCTATATATATGAACCATCATGATACATGATTGACACTTCACTAGTGGTCAAAGTCATAGGCCTAACATGTGACCAGACCTACCTCATTGATTGAAGATGACTAAAAACCTCTCTAAGAGAAAAATCCTCTCACATAGATACTCTATCCACCACCACCCTAGTGGAAGATATCATAATGGTGAATCCTACTATCATAATATGTACCACTAGATCATTCAATTGAAACCGCCCTACCACCACTACAAGTCTCCTTTAGGTTCCCCTTAGAAATGATAACCCGATCCACCACCTCAACAAACCTCATAAAAAATATATTTACCTGGGACTTAATCTCACATCTAAGTCCATCCTAATTTTTTTTTCATAGATACCTTATCTCCTGTCAACATTAGATACAAACATTACTGGTATGTGAAGAATCTAACATAATCTATCATTATCAAACATAATTATGTCAAACATATTAAATATTCATATTTTCATTTCCTCAATGTCGTAGGTTAAAAGTGCTCCATGAACATATCCTAGATTTTCTTCCAAGTCATTCCCTCCATATGCTCATCCCAAGACTAAATATCACAGTAGATCATTGTTGGCCCCCATAACATATACGCTACCAACTCTACCCTATTCTACTAAGGAGTAGAAAAGTTATCTAGAATATTCTAGATGAACTAAATTTAGAACTTATCTACCTTGGGTCCACCCTCTCTAGAAAACATCAGAGGGTGTTGCAACTGAACCTCTATTTTCAAGTCAAACACACTCGGCACTTCCAACCCTTGTCATTTCTTCATAAATTGTATAAAACAAGAAAGGTAATCCAAAAACTACTATTCCCTCTATCACTCATGATTAATGGGGGAACCTGTACCACTACTAGAATGAATCCTGAGTGCCTATAAAAATCATAATAGAGATGATAATGAATTTTAAATTGTATAATGGATTATTTATTTTAATTATTCGTTCTTTATCTCACATGCATTCTAAATATAGTTTTTGTATCCTGAGTGCCTATACAAATCATATATAAGCTCTAGTGGATGTGTTTGGTTTCTCTCTGATAAAGGTATCTCTCATCGATTGGAAATCCTCTATCTCCTGTTATATCCTCCTTATAGAGTGATAGATAATCATCTTTTTAGTGAATCTAATATACTTTTTTATGAATCTTGATTATAGGTTAGACTACTTGATCTCCTTCCAAGGAAGTGGTTCTCTTCTACTGTATTTGGAAGTCTTCTTTTGTGTACTTGAACCATAAATACTAATATTTGAGATTCAAATAGGATGAAGATGAATAAAGATTGGATGGATTCTAATTGTTTAACAATAGAGTACGAGAACGGAGTGAAAGAGTTCATCAAGTTTGCAAAGGATCACACAAAGGATCCTTCTCAAATCCTTTGTCCGTGTTTACGTTGTTGTTATTCTAGACTACTTACTCCAGAGGAGTTGGAAGAACATTTGATATGTCACGGAATAGATCGGAGTTATAAATGTTGGAATAAACATGGAGAAAAAGCGAATGTAGCTACTGGCTGGGATAAAACTGCATTTTATGGATCGTCAGATATGAATACAAATATAGATAATGAAGAAGACCGTATGGAGGATGTGATTACAGATGTCAATGATGATGAAGATCCTATTGAGGAAATGACAAAGACAATTCAAGATGAACCCCGTGATTGCCCAAAATTGTTTGAGAAGTTAAAGAGTTGTGCAAAGATGCCATTGTATGCTGCTTGCACTAAGTATACAACATTGTCAGCTGTACTGAAGTTGTATAAATTGAAAGCAGACAATGGATGGAGTGATGTCAGTTTTACGGAACTACTTTCTCTCTTGAATGACATGCTCCCGGAAGATAATGAGCTCCCAAGCCGGACATATGAAGCTAGACGAATGCTACGCTCGATGGGAATGATTTCTGAAAGAATACATGCCTGCCCGAAAGACTGTATATTGTTTCGAAAGGAGAACAAATCACTTACAGAATGCCCAAAGTGTGGTGCTTCTCGATACAAGAAAGATAAATCCAATCCTACGAAAGTTGTATGGTACTTTCCAATCATTCCAAGGTTTAGGCGTTTATATGGAAGTGAAGAAACTGCAAGACAATTGTCGTGGCATACAGATAAAAGAAATAAAGATGGGTTATTACGTCATCCGACCGACTCTCCTCAATGGAAGAAAATTGATCATGAGTATCCTAAATTTGGAAAAGAGCCGAGAAACCTTCATCTTGCGTTATCTACAGATGGAGTGAATCCTTTTGGTTTTCAAACCAGCACTCATAGTACATGGACTATTATGTTGCTAAATTATAACTTGCCACCCTGGTTATGCATGAAGCGAAAATTCATCATGTTATCTATGCTTATATCCGGACCAAAACAACCAGGTAACGATATTGATGTTTATCTGACTCCTTTGATTGAGGATTTGAAGTTATTGTGGGACTCAGGTGTAATGTTGTATGATGCTTATAAAAGTGAATACTTCACGTTGAGAGCGATGTTGTATGGGACAATAAATGATTTCCCTGCTTATGGAAATTTGTCAGGCTATAGCATTAAAGGAACTCAAGGGTGTCCCGTGTGCGAAGAAGATACAGAATCAATTAGGTTGAAACATTCATCGAAATCTGTGTTTCTAGGACATCGTAGATTTCTACCTCGTCGGCATAAGTACCGATCTTGGAAGACATCATTCAATGGAAGTTCAGAAAAACGCATAACACCATCTCCACTAACAGGTGATCAGTTGTTTGAGAAAGTAAAAGATATGAACACTGTTTTTGGTAAACCATTTTCGAAAAACCTTACAAAAATCGGTTGGAAAAAGAGATCAGTTTTTTTTGAATTACCATACTGGAATTGTTTGTACGTCAGACATTTTCTTGATGTGATGCATGTGGAAAAAATGTATGTGATAGTGTTATTGGAACATTGCTAAATGCCCCTGGAAAAACAAAAGATGGAATTAAGGCAAGGTTGGACATGGTTGACATGGGAATACGAGAAGAGTTGGATCCCGTGAAAGGTGAAAATCGAATGTTTCTTCCTCCTGCTGCTTATACTCTTTCTAGGGCAGAGAGATATCAGTTTTGCAACTTCTTTAATGATGTAAAGGTTCCAGAGGGGTACTCATAAAATATCAAGAACATTGTGTCAATGAATGATTTGAAGTTAAAAGGTTTGAAATCACATGATTGCCATGTTTTGATGAAAGATCTAATTCCTATAGCTTTACGTTGCATTTTACCCAAGAATGTTCGTCATACGTTAACCAAACTTTGTTTCTTTTTCAAAGCTATATGTAGCAAAGTTTTAGACCCGGGGAAATTTCCAGCTATGGAAAAAGAAATTGTCATCATATTATGTGAATTAGAAATGTTCTTCCTGCAAACATTCTTTGATATGATGGTTCATTTGATGATTCACTTGGTGAGAGAGATTCGACTTTGTGGTCCTGTGCACTATAGATGGATGTATCCTGTTGAACGGTATATGAATATTTTGAAAGGATATGTCAAAAATCGAAGTCGGCCAGAGGGTTGTATAGTGGAGCGATATATTGTTGAGGAAGCCATTGAATTTTGTATTGAATACCTATCTGATGTGGAAAGCATTGGTCTCCCGAAATCTCATCACACTGGACGCATTGAGGGTGGGGGAATTTCTGGAAGAGAAGTTGTAACAATCAGTATTACAGATCGGGAGCAGGCTCATCTTTATGTTTTGCATAACAGTTGGGAGGTTGCTCTATATATTGAAACTCACAAAGAAATTCTTAGGCAGTTGAATCCATCGAGGGCTGAAAAATGGTTAGCAGATACACATAATCACCAGTTTATAGGATGGTTTCAGGACCATATTTTTAAGCAGTTGGATGAAAATCCGAATTCAATTTCAGAACGACTTCGATGGCTAGCCGCTGGACCAAGTGTGTATGTATTATCTTACAGTGGGTATGTAATTAATGGTTATACATTATATACGGATGAACATGATTAAGAGATTACCATGCAAAATAGTGGAGTTACACTAGTGGCTGAAG
The DNA here is from genome assembly GCA_963277665.1 of Viscum album. Lineage (NCBI taxonomy): Eukaryota > Viridiplantae > Streptophyta > Magnoliopsida > Santalales > Viscaceae > Viscum > Viscum album. The sequence goes on along the minus strand of OY728142.1, from coordinate 470,642,265 downwards.
CGATGCATGTTTCTGGTAGTAAGGATAGAAATCCAATTTATGCAAATATGTCATACTTTGGCATTATCAAACTAATATGGGAGTTGGATTATACGACATTTCAATTGCCGATTTTTCAATGCAAATGGATTGATAACAATAGTGGTGTTAAAATAGATGAATGGGGATTTGTGAAAGTTGATTTTAGTAAAGAAGGGTACAAAGACGAACAGTTTATAATGGCATCACAAGCGATACAAGTTTTTTATGTTCCAGATCCCGCAAACCAAAAGTGGTCGATTGTTCTATTATCATCCAAAACTATTGAGGGTTCCGATGAAAATTCAGTTGAGGACGATCCTTTTAGTGGTACGTCACAATCAATTCGGATCGGTCCCAATGCAGATGATGTTTTGTATGTTAGAGGAGACCACAATGAAGGGATTTGGATTGTCGATAGAGGTGTCAAATCTCTTCAACCTTTGAAAAAAAGAAAGAGAGTTCAGTAAACAGGTTATATTTTGTTTGTAATATAGATCTTGTTATCTCATGTTATTATCTTATCATTACAGAATTTATGTAATTTGAATGAACTGTTCAACCACTTTTGCAGATAATGACTTCTGCACATTCTGGTGCTTCTAACCTTGAGACTGAACAAGTCTCTCAAGCAGCTGCTGCGGCTGCTGCTGCTCCTGCTGCTCCTGCAGCTCATGTTGCTGCTACTGTTGCTCCTGATGCGGCTCCTGCTGCTCCTACTATTGTGGCTCCTACTCCTCCTCCTGCTGTGGCTCCTGGTACTCCTACTGCTCCTGCTGCTGCTCTTACTGCTGCGGCTCCTGGTGCTCCTACTGCTCCTGCTGCTGCTCTTGCTGTTGCAGCTCCTTCTCTTAGTGTTGAGGTCCAACAACCATCAGCACATGTCGTTGATATCATAGTAGATGAACATATAGATGATGTTGATATCGATGAAATGGTCGGGAATGAAGGACCGACGTCGCAGAAATCACAGGTGCGTCGTAGTTTGACAGTGTAAGCCAAAATTCTTAAGGCGAAAAGCAAAGGCATCAAATTTGAAGTCGGATGGAATGCACGAGGCCAACATGTGAATCCAAACAAGGCTATGTTTAGCAGTTACATTGGAGTTGTCACTCGGCAACACGTGCCGATTGACATAGATTCATGGCACCATGTTGTGTCCGGGTTGAAGGCTGTGATCTGGGAAGAAATTACGGTAACATTATGAATTTATTTCTTTAATTAACTAGCAAATAAAATGATGAAACAGTGTCTTACTCTTCTCAATCTCTTGCAGAGTACATTTATAGTAGACGACTCACACAAGGATTATGTACTAAGGCTTGCAGGAAAGATTCATCGAGGTTTTCGTACTATTTTAACAAGATATCACCTGAAAGATTCTAAAGGTAAAATAAACCCGCACCCACCCATTGTCTATGCGCACCTGATATCCCATGAAGCATGGGATGCATTTATTGGCCATCGTGGGGATGAGAAGTTTCAGGTACATTGTGAGTGATAATACGTTGTTTGAGGATACCTGTATTCATCACTTTGATTGTCAATATTTCATTTATGAAACAGAAACTCTGTACTGAAAATAAGGAACGTGCATCAAATCCAACATACCCCTATCGTAAAGCAAGGATGGGGTACGCTTCATTAGAAAAGAAAATAGTACGTATTGTAAATTTGCAGTAATATTGTTAGGTGCCAATAAACAACATCATAATTATCTTTCTATGTTTATATGTAGATTGATGAATCTAAAACCAAATTCACTTCTATCCCACGTCATGTGCTATGGAAGGAGGCACGTGTGAACAAAGAAGGGAAGTTAATACATGAGAACACACAAAAAGTGTGGGAAATATGTGTAAGTATGACACGATGATAAAAAGATTTGTTTAAAATTGCTATTACATAAAAATAATTAGTTTTTTTCCTATATCTGACAGTAACAGGAATCAGCTACTCCTGTAGCTGATACAGACCTATTATTGACGGCTTTGAAGCAGCCAGAAAAATACGGTCGTGTCAGAGGTGCAGGGTTTGGGGTGACACCCCGAGTATATTTTGAGAAGAAGAAAAAAATTGATGATACATAGAAAAAATTCTAACAAATGAGCGAAAAAATAGTAACCCTTGAAGAACAATTGCAATGGCAGGGAGAGTTGCTAGCAACTTTTATGGGTGGGAAGCAAAGGGAGGACACAACTCAGGAACAACCACCGCATGAACATCCTGCCCCACCCCCCACCAGCTTTGAGGCGAGCCATTCACCTAAAAAAAATTTCTTAGCCGTGGTAATCAATATTCTAATAACGGTTCCCATGAAATATGAATCAGACAAACACTGATAATTTATCTGTACTGATCTTCTACAAGGTGATAATGATTGTGATTTATATCTGTCAACACCCACCTATCACCTTGTAGCGAGGGGTACAGGGTTCAATATCCCAGATGCCACACTGCATAATAGACCACTTTCAAAAGATCATCTGAAAGTGACAATTACTGTAACTCATGAGCCAAATGCAATGCTACCTATTCCACTTGATGACGATGATATTAATACGGTCGAAAAGGCTATTGGGACATTCATTGCATGGCCGGCACAACTTGTAAGAGTACATTCAGACAAAGAGGTATTTATTTCCTTTTATTTTCAAGCTAAACCCTTAACAATTAATGAAAAGAGTGTCTGAATCAATGATTGTTGTTATAGACGGAGAAAGGAAAGGGGGTGACTAACATCGGCTCGAAACCATCTAAAGGATCGACCAATCGATCCCAAGGAGCTACTGAAAGAACAATAACACCACCTGTTCTCTTTCCACATTTACTATCATTGAAGACTCATGTGGATACGAAGCTAAAAGATGGTAATAGTCATATAGTGATTTTCGAAGATAATATATACGGAGAGGAAAGTCAAGATTTCGTTGCTGCTGAAAATGTAAATGAAATCCTTGAAAACGGTTGGTTAGGCATCACTGTTGTAAATGTATATATGAGGTATGTTTCCATGAATTGATTTTATAAAAGCTGATCTAATGTGCAAATTATGACTAAATGCATTTTATATTGTTGACAGACGCATTTATGAAAAACAGTTTAAGGGATTTTCCCATGAGCCAAGATTTGTACTGGTTAGTCCTCATATCACATCAACACACCAAACAAAAATAGAGTCATCAAAAAGGGATGCAATAGTGAACGACTTGCTGAAAACATTTGAACGCAAGATTACAGATGACAGACTTTTCCTAATACCAACCATGCAGGGGTAATACTCTACGATTAAAGCATATCAATTATATTTTCACTTTTTTTATTACTTATTCCTTTTTGTGTTTTTAGGCAACATTGGTTGCTAATTGCGGTGAACTTGGATACTCCGAAGATTTATTTTCTGGATTCAAAGCTAGGATATCCATCAAACCGACCATACATGATGGAGTTTGTGAATCTGTAAGACACTACATCTTACGTTTTAGGAATAAACATCAAGTAATATAATTTTTATTATCTTTTACTAAGGATTCTGTTATGATAGGGCTGTGTGTCAATATCGTCTAAAAAAAGGAATGAGGACAGGGGTTAAGCATAGGGAGGCGAGCAAGTACTACGTCTGGACAAATATCAGGGTATATATAATAAAATTTCACTATCCAAACACATCTCAACACAAGTTATTTATTCTCCTAATGATCAATTTTTTTGCAGTGTCCAAAACAAACAAACGATAATGATTGTGGTTATTATGTTTGTAAATTTATGAAAGAGATCGTTTTTCATCAGCAAACTAGCATCCCTAAAGAGGTATTTTCAAAAACAACTACTAGTTCGTTTAAGTTATTTATTAATTCTTTATTTTTTTATTTTTCAGTACTACTATGACTGCCGAAAAGCCTCATACTCACAAGATGATATAGATGTGTTCAGAAACGAGTGGGCCGCATACCTGATGACAGATTGTACACAAATAAAATGAAGATCTGACTTGGGGACATGTACAATTGGTGGTCATTTTTGAGAGGGGTTAAGGGGATCAGAAGATGAAATATTGTTGTATGTAAATGTTCGTAGCAAAATTGTAATTGTTATTAAATAAAACATTCTTTCTCCAATGAGTCATTTTTCCATTTTAATAGATGATATGCACCAGCAACATGCAAGAATGTTGAACCACTAAAATGGTCGCTCTCTTGTTTAAAATGGACACCACTTTAATTGAAAACAACAACTGACCTACGGAAATCCGACCAGACGCATCTGGATTGCCTTCATCCTTTAGGAGAACGATCCACGGGTCCTTGGTGACGTGTACGAGTCAACTCCGCCTCAATCCGAGGCACGGTGTGACCGCTACCACCCAAAGGGTCGCTCTCTTGTTTAAAATGGACACCACTTTAATTGAAAACAACAACTAACCTACGGAAATCCGACCAGACGCATCCGGATTGCCTTCATCCTTTAGGAGAACGATCCACAGGTCCTTGGTGACATGTACGAGTCAACTCCACCTCAATCCGAGGCACGGTGTGACCGCTACCACCCAAAGGGTCGCTCTCTTGTTTAAAATGGACACCACTTTAATTGGAAACAACAACTGACCTACGGAAATCCGACCGGACGCATCCGGATTGCCTTCATTCTTTAGGAGAACGATCCACAGGTCCTTGGTGACGTGTACGAGTCAACCCTGCCTCAATCCGAGGCACGGTGTGACCGCTACCACCCAAAGATTCGCTCTCTTGTTTAAAATGGACACCACTTTAATTGGAAACAACAACTGACCTACGTAAATCTGACCAGACGCATCCGGATTGCCTTCATCCTTTAGGAGAAGGATCCATGGGTCCTTGGTGACGTGTACGAGTCAACCCCGCCTTAATCCGAGGCACGGTGTGACCGCTACCACCCAAAGGGTCGCTCTCTTGTTTAAAATGGACACCACTTTAATTGGAAACAACAACTGACCTATGTAAATCTGACCAGACGCATCCGGATTGCCTTCATCCTTTAGGAGAACGATCCACGGGTCCTTGGTGACGTGTACGAGTAACATGCAAGAATGATGGACCACATTTCTTTGGCCTTTGGACAAAAAAACCAGTAAAATCTCCAAAATACCTTCATATCATGCATGAACTAGTAAAATCTCTAAAATACCTTCATATCACGCAGTTCTGAAAAGAGTCACTATTTAAAAGAAAGTCACAAATTTAGATACATCTCGAGATGGTCAGTTTAAAGACATTTTGAGGGACACTACTAAAGACATTCTCAGATATGCACACATTCCCCACTTTTAGATCGTTGTCTACTACAATGATCTTCCAAACAAGATATGCATTAGAACGCTCATGATACATAGAGCAATTCACTGGCCACCTTCGAGAATGATCTGAAGCACAAACCATGACAGCATTATGTTTTTCCTTGAAAATTCTCTTGGCGAACTGGAATGGCAACTCACTCTTGTGATTTTGCGTCTCTACTTGTCTCTTCATGTGTGCAGCTATTTCCATTCCACTTCGCTAAGAGAATTTTCAAGGAAAAACATAATGATGTCATGGTTTGGGATTCAGATCATTCTCGAAGGTGGGAAGTGAATTAATCTATGTATCATGAGCGTTCTAATGCATATCTTGGTTGTCCTTAAGTTTCAGCAGAATCCGAATGTGTTTGGTCGGTTTTCCGTATGTCAGTTCTTGATTTCACTTAAAATTAAGTCCATTTTTAACAAAACATAGACACTGTGAGTGGTGTCGGCCACATCGGGCCTCGGATTGATGTGGGGTTGACTCGTACACGTCACACATGAGTCATTAATCATTGTGTAAAAGTATCAACACAATCATAAGCCGTTAGATCGGTTTGGCGTGTGTACGTAAAATATTGTCCCTTTTAAACAAATTACATAAACTTGGAGTGATATCGGTCACTCCGCGTCTCAGATTGAGGCGGGGTTGACTCGTACACATCAAATATGACCCATGAATCGTTGTCCTAAAATTTCAACACAATCCGAAGGCGTTTGGTCGGTTTCCCGTATGTCAGTTGTTGATTTCTCACTTAAAAATAAGTCCATTTTGAACAAAACAGAGGCACTTAGAGTTGTGTCAGCCACAATAGGCCTCAGATTGAGGCAAGGTTGACTCGTACACGTCACATTTGAAGGTGAGTATGCATACACGATAGTTGACCTTCTTAGATAAGAGTTTCTGGAAGAGTATAAAAGACATGAAGCAATGAAGATCATTAGAGTGTTGGAGCAAATGTGGTTGCTACAAACAATGTGGAAATCGGCTTGTGCAAAGCGACCTAAGTTACAACTTGCAGGTATTGTACTCTAGTTTTTTCTGGAAGGTATCAGTTTAAATGCATTTTGGAATGATCATTACTAGCCATTGTCTTTTAGGTTTTTTTGACAGCCGAGGGGAAAGGGTGGGGTCTGCAGACATTGGAGGATATGTCGAAGGGTGATTTTGTGTGTGAATATGTTGGAGAAATGTTAACTCCCGCAGTTCTGAAAAGAGTCACTTTTTAAAAGAAAGTCACAAGTTTAGATACATCTCAAGATGGTCAGTTTAAAGACATTTTGAGGGACACTACTAAAGACATGCTCAGATATGCACACATCCCCCACTTTTAGATCGTTGTCTACTACAATGATCTTTAAACCAAGATATCCATTAGAACGCTCATGATACATAGAGTAATTCACTGCCCAACTTTGAGAATGATCTGAAGCCCAAACAATGACAGCATTATGTTTTTCCTTGAAAATTCTCTTGGCGAACTGGAATGGCAGTAGCTGCACACATGAAGTGACAAGTAGAGACGCAAAATCACAAGAGTGAGTTGCCATTCCAGTTCGCCAAGAGAATTTTCAAGGAAAAACATAATGCTGTCATGGTTTGTGCTTCAGATCATTCTCGAAGGTGGCCATTGAATTTCTCTATGTATCATGAGTGTTCTAATGCATATCTTGTTTGGAAGATCATTGTAGTAGACAACGATCTAAAAGTGGGGGATGTGTGCATATCTGAGCATGTCTTTAGTAGTGTCCCTCAAAATGCCTTTAAACTGACCATCTTGAGATGTATTTAAACTTGTGACTTTCTTTTAAATAGTGACTCTTTTCAGAACTGCGGGAGTTAACATTTCTCCAACATATTCACACACAAAATCACCCTTCGACATATCCTACAATGTCTTCAGACCCCACCCTTTCCCCTCGGCTGTCAAAAAAACCTAAAAGACAATGGCTAGAAATGATCATTCCAAAATGCATTTAAACTGAAACCTTCCAGAAAAAAATAGAGTACAATACCTGCAAGTTGTAACTTAGGTCGCTTTGCACATGCCGATTTCCACATTGTTTGTAGCAACCAAATTTGCTCCAACACTCTAATGATCTTCATTGCTTCATGTCTTTTATACTCTTCCAGAAAACCTTCTCTAAGAAGGTCAACTATCGTGTATGCATACTCACCTTCAAATGTGATGTGTACGAGTCAACCCCGCCTCAATCTGAGGCCTGTTGTGGCTGACACAACTCCAAGTGCCTCTGTTTTGTTCAAAATGGACTTATTTTTAAGTGAGAAATCAACAACTGACATACGGGAAACCGACCAAAAGCCTTTGCATTGTGTTGACACTTTAGGACAACGATTCATGGGTTATATGTGATGTGTACGACTCAACCCCGCCTCAATCCGAGACGCGGTGTGACCGGTATCACTCCAAGTGTATTTATTTAGTTTAAAATGGACAATATTTTACGTACATACGCCAAACTGATCTAATGGCTTCTGATTGCATTGATATCTTTTCACAATGATCAATGACTCATGTGTGACGTGTACGATTCAACACCGCATCAATCCGAGGCCCGGTGTGACCGACACCACTCATAGTGTCACTGTTTTGTTAAAAATGGACTTAATTTTAAGTGAAATCAACAACTAACATACGGAAAACCGACCAAACACATTGGGATTCTATTGAAACTTAAGGAAAACTATCCATGGGTCAAATGTGACGTGTAAGATTCAACCCCGCCTCAATCAGAGGCGCAGTGTGACCGGTATCACTCCAAGTGTATGTATTTAGTTTAAAATGGACAATATTTTACGTACATACGCCAAACCGATATAACGGCTTCTGATTGCGTTGATACTTTTTCAAAACAATAAATGACTCATGTGTGACGTGTACGATTAAACACCGCATCAATCTGAGGCCCGGTGTGTCCGACACCACTCACAGTGTCACTGTTTTGTTAAAAATGGACTTAATTTTAAGTGAAATCAACAACTAACATACGACAAACAGACCAAACGCATTGGGATTCTATTGAAACTTAAGTACAATGATCCATGGGTCAAATGTGACGTGTATGAGTCAACCCCGCCTCAATCAGAGGCGCGGTGTGACCGGTATCACTCCAAGTGTATGTATTTAGTTTAAAATGGACAATATTTTACGTACATACGCCAAACCGATCTAACGGCTTCTGATTGCGTTGATACTTTTTCACAACGATCAATGACTCATGTGTGACGTGTACGATTCAACACCGCATCAATCCGAGGCCCGGTGTGGCCGACACCACTCACAGTGCCTCTCTTTTGTTCAAAATGGACTTATTTTTAAGTGAAATCAACAACTGACATGCGGCAAACCGACCAAACGCATTTGGATTCTATTGAAACTTAAGGAAAATGATCCATGGGTCAAATTTTACGTGTAAGAGTCAACCCTGACTCAATCCGAGGCCCGGTGTGGCCTACACCACTCAAAGTGACTCTATTTTGTTCAAAATGGATTTATTTTTAAGTGAAATCAACAACTGACATACGGGAAACCGACCAAATGCCTTAGGATTGTGTTAACACTTTAGTACAATGATCCATGGGTCATATGTGACGTGTACGAGTCAAACCTGCTTCAATCCGAGATGTGGTGTGGCTGGTATCACTCCAAGTGTATGTATTTTGTTTAAAATGGACAATATTTTACATACATACACCAAACCAACCAAACACGTATATGTTTTTTAACATGCCATGTAATTTCCTATTGATATGACATGTATATTCACACAGGCAGCTGAACATTGGAGTTACCCAGGGTAAAGAGACAAGGCATGTGACCCTTTAAATGACACATAATTTTATGTACCATGATTGATCTCTTTGAACACTATATCAAGGACATATTTCATTAGGGTTGGCTCCCATGATCCTTCCTAGGATGGTTTTGGTATCTTTTCCGACTTACGGTAGTACGATCGCTTCAGCAGGACGTCCTAGACATAGTTGGAGTCTCTCTGAAAGTCCTGGAGTGAGATCATATATCTATTTTTGAGGTCCAGGTAGAGTCATGTATCAACGCAACCAATCCTACCAGACATCGATCCTATATATAGAATGTTAATCTTGATGTCTCATTACAGTCCCCCAATTTATGATATGTTACCTTTTTTGTATTAATATACATAATTACTAAGGGTGATGGTTGGGAGAGTTAGGATATCCTTTTTATGTATTGCAGAATGATTCAAGGAGCACGAGCTCTGCACGATTTGTCAAAACCAAGTGGCAATCCAAGGAGAAACAATGCATAGTGGAATGTTCTAGTATTTATCTTCTGAGTTGTGTAGGAATATTTTGTGATACTATGTAATGAGGTAGTTTTGGTTTCTGGGTAGATGGTATCTAACTCATGGCAAGAACACTGTTTGGTTGGGTTGTGATCGGTTGATGACATGCTTGTGGTTGATATACTGGTTTTTGTGCAGGTCTGTGGTTGATATACTGGTTTTTGTGCAGGTCTGCTCGGCTGGCTGTACTAGTGCAGGTTTTTTATTAGCAGCAGGCAGGGATTTAACAGCGCTTTTTTAGCGCTGTTAAAGGCGACATTTAACAGCGCTAAAAAAGCGCTGTTAAAGGAGATATTTAACAGCGCTAAAAAGTGTTGTTAAAGGCAACATATAACAGCACTTTTTAGCGCTATTAAAGGTTTCCTTTAACAGCGCTTTTTAGCGCTGTTAAAGGTATCCTTTAATAGCGCTTTTTAAGCGCCATTAAAGGTGACATTTAACAGCGCTTTTTTAGCACTGTTAAAGGTGACATTTAACAGCGCTAAAAAAGCGCTGTTAAAGGACCCCCCCCCCCTTATCAGCGCTGAGCTTTACAGCGCTTTTCTAGCGCTGTTAAAGCCCGATTTTAGCGCTGTTATTGCCCATTTTTGTAGTAGTGAGGGGAAGTGGGAATACTATTGATAAATGGAATTGAACACTTTTCTTTAATTAGTTCAATTGTCTAGTTTTGAAAAAAAAAATTATATGGTAATATTCAAGAAAAAATTATTACTTCTAGTGATTTCCATATATACAATATCAAAGTATGTTGCAAGTTCTATTATATCTTAAAAAGTTGTTTAGAAACATCCTGTTCCAATCTTGGATTATACCAAATCAAAGAGTTTTATAATTACCATGATAAACACTTACTATGGACTTATTTAGGATATCTAGATTCTAAAATAGGAATAATATCTTGATACACAATTATATCACTTCTTGAGGGATATTTTCAATGTAGTAGTGTTATAGTAATCAAATTTTCCACACATACGTGTGGATTTACCAACACTAGTCATGGAAATATGATTGGACCAACAATTTTAGACATACTCAACATAATCATGATTAACATGTGAGAACTAACTAGTCATTAGTAGTTTGATCAAGTGAAAGTGAGATTCTGTTAGAGTTAGAAACCTAGAATAAACTACTTTGTAATTTAGATTACATGAATATTCAAACAAGTGAAAATTAATTTAAATACCTTATCACATATTGATTGTTATTTTCTATAAAATTAATGTGATAATATCTTAGGGTATACATCACGTCAAAATAGGTCATATAAGTTCCCCATTATGATGAGAATCTTGAGATACTATGACGGTATCTCTTAAATATTAGTTCTATGGTCATATATCATTATATGATAAAGAAATATGGTATGTTGAGTATCAGGTATGAGTACTCATAAGAAGATGAGAAATTATCTCATGAAGTTCACATTTGGTAATATTCATGATAATAGATTATAATAATAGGTCTACCTGTAGAAATTATGCATGTTGATGTGTCATTGGGTATTCCTATCTGTGAGCATATGTAATGGTCATTATAATTTATGAGTATTATTAATACATGTCATGACTCACACACTTTTATGTATATCATAATCCATGATGATACATTTCAAGGTAAATTTGGATACGTTGTGTGTGTTTTGAGTGATTTGTTATTAATTAATAACTTAAGGATGGATTTTTTCCATTCCATCTTTAAGTAAGTTGATATCTCACCCCTTTGATTGAAATGGAACGGTCACATTAAATTTCATGGCCATGGTGTAAGGATGAGTTTATTTCAAATGGAAAATAAAGATGTATCAAGAATATAGGTTGATGACATGAGTGTGAAACCTGCTTGGTGAGATATTATGACAAAGGGATTATATTATTAAGTAAGTTTTTATGTGTGGTTATCAACATTGCAACATTAAATCCTTTTTCTTGGGTATCTTGACCCATTGTTAGACAGTAATCTTGGACATTAGGCAGGATTTCCTAATTCCAATGAGAAATAATCCAAGAGGGTCACACACTACGTGTTTCCATTAATCTTAATTAAAAACTATTTTAATGTAATTATTGGAATAAATATTATTCTCAAGACCAAGGAATAATTTTATTCAGGTTTTATTTATCATAAATATTAAAAAAATTATTCATAGGGAAATTATTTAATTACATAAATATATAATAATTATTTATTTCTTTTTATTTGTAAGGAAATAAATAATTATTAATTATTAATTTATTTAATTATGTGATTATTTAATTAAAATTAATTCATAAGACTATGAATATAATATTATTTATTTATTTAATATTTAATAATTATTTATTCACCAGACTATGAATATAATATTTATTTATGAATAAATATTTAATTAAATATTTATTTTAGTATTCAATAAATATTGAGAAAGATAAGTGTACCAGGAATGTGTCTAGAGATAAATATTAATTTTCAAGTCATTAAAATAATATTTATTAGTGCATCAGTTAGCACACACCATAATAATAATAATAATAATAATAATATCATATGGTATGGGGTGAGATGATCTTTATTATATTATTAAGGGTTTTTTTCAATTAAATAATATTTTAACCTTAACCCTAACTCAATAAATAGATGGATACATATATTGTATAGGGTTAATCAATAATTGAGAATCATTGTGAGTAATATATTTCTCTCTAGACTCCTCCTTTTCTAATGCTCTCAAGAATGAGAAGAATAAGAGATATTCCTTCAATCCTAAAGGAACTTGAAGTGATCAAGACAAATAATGCAAGATGGTCAATCTTCCACACTAGCACGCAACAATCCATCGGTGTTGTTTGAAGATCAAAGGAACCTTTGTGAATTACTACTAGAGGGTCTTTATTTTGGGTCCTCCCAATGCAATTATGTAAATCCAAAAAGGTTTTTAGATGATCAACATATTCATCAAAAATATCCTAATATGAGGTAATATTTCTTCTGATCTATTTAAATTAATTAAAATTTTAATTTGAAAAAGAGAGTCTCTTGGTTCCAAGATTTATTTGTCAATATTCAATGGAAAAATTGGTCATGATGTTTAAATGTTGAAAAATTTCAAAATTATCCATTGAATTTAACAAAATCCATTATAAATTTACACCTAAAAGGCACTTATGTTGCATATAGAACCATCCGGATAAGGGTATCTTTGAGTAGTATCTTTCATTCTGAAGATAGCTAATTTTCCCTGAGTGGTTTCATTATGTTTTTGGGATGGGTATAATTACCCTGGGTAGTTATTACATTTAAGGGGATGGTTATATTTCCCCTAGGTGATTTATATATTCTGGTGATGGGTATACATCCATTGGGTGGTTACTTATGCTTAGAGACACCCCAATAATGGACGAAGAAGGTTTGATATTAAATTATTGGTCCTAAAGTGGGACTTATTACCCCTAGGTGGTTTGTGTTATATGATCAAAGACACTCTATCATTGGATAAAGAAGGTATGGTCATGGTTCATGGTAGTTCGATTGACACCTGAAGACCCGACGTGTATATTTTAAGTGCATTGTGTTGTATGTTTCTAGGTGGGTGTGTTGTATGAGTATAAATGCACTCACTATACATGTATTTCATGAATATATAATTCATCACAATAATGATCAATATTTTTTGATTCATTGGGATTCCTATTGGGTCATTGGACACACCCCTACCCATGTACACAACATGGGTTTTGATTTACATGGGTAGACCTTTCTATTTTTTCTACAGGAAAAGGTATCACTTGGATCTATGTATGTGGTTCACTTATTAGGTTATAGAGGTTGAGGATTCTACATTATGATCATGGTATTTTTATATTGGATAGTGTTTTTATTTCAGTTATTTCTTGGCATTCATATTGTCCAATGTTCCATTTATCTATATGATGATTCTATATCCATCTGTATCTACTCTATTTTTTATTGTTAATCATATAAAAAGATTATTTTTTTTTATTATGAAAATTTAGGGGCATGAGGGATCCTTATTTTTTTGTCTACTAGTTTTTGGGATTACAATTATATGGATAGGTTATGCCAAAAAATTTATATATTCAATGATGATCCAAAATTTTAATTTTAGAGGGTATAGCCTCTCCATTACAATCTTAGGCCCTCACCACTAGTTGGAAGCCTCTGACATATAGAGAGTCTTGATTAATTCCATGTTGTGTCCCAACAAATGTTCCATTTAGGATATCTAGATAGGATGTGAAACAGTGGTATTAGAGATTGTTTTGGGATGTGATAGTGTTAAATAGATATGGAGATAGGTTTTTTAGACTCAAGAGGTTGACCAAGTGCATGTATGTACATCATGACATAAATTGACACCCAATTTGTTGATTGATGTTTAATTTTGAGATTAATAATTCTAGATTGATTGAGGTGTTGGTTTGGACCAAGAATCCAAAGGTGGGATGAATGAGGCATGGGAAAAGTCATTGGTCTCGACCTAAATCCAGTGATTTGTTTGTGCATCATGGAAGTGGTATTCCTAGGTCATGGCACATTCACATATGAGAAAATTTGTTTGATACGTTTCCTCTTAAAAATCTATTACTATTTTAAGAAACTCATAATATAATCAATTTTTTAAAAAATTTATTATAAGGTTCCATTATATTAATATGGATTTAAGTGGTTTATTTTCTTTATTATATACTATGATTTTTCATCCACCATATGACAATAATTTTTTGGATAGGTATTTTTTGATAAAAAACAATTTTTGAAATTAAAAAATCATTTAGTGGATTGAGGTGTGTATAGTATATGTTTTAAGGAAAATTTTACTTATAATGTCTCCTAGATCCATTTTTTTGTGAAATGATTTATAATTATTTGGTTTTGAGAACATCTATAGAAAATGGGTTTTTAAAATGGATTTCAAAATTTGTTTTGAAAGTGTAAATTTTATATAAAAAATAGTTCAGTTAGGCCTGATGTTATGAGTTTTCATTTTTTGGAAAAAACCCCTTGGGTTCTAAGGTGTTTTTTAAAAACTTTCATTATTTTTGGTATTTTTTAAATGATTTGAATTTGTTTTGAAATAATAAATTTGTGCCTATGGAAAATATATTTCTTATATTTTTTTATTTTGGCTAGGGGTTCCCCAAATTATTTAAATGTGTACTTTTATTATGGTTTGTACTTGTTTGGAATTTCTATTTTTGATTGATAGGTTTGGACCAAATTTGGTTGGGTTATGGAAAAAAGTAATAAGTGTCTATTCAGAATGAGTTTTCAAGGTATTCTATGATAAACCATGAATAACCTTGAGTTTTGGTCATGTGTTTGGTGGGTGTACCATAGTTTTTTTGAGTGATTCATGTGTGTAAATATCATAAGATGTATGTTTTTATTAAGCTCAAGTAGTTGGATGTGAGTTAGTGGGTTCCAGGATTATACCCATTGACATGTTTTTTGATGATTTCATGGTTCATATCTCTTGGTTTGTGTTTTCTATTAATTGTTCTTATGGTGGGGTTTACCATTATATATAATATACCATGTTTAGTTTATTCTTATGGTTGGAATAACCATAAGATTGAGGTGAATCAGTTACTGAAACTTCAGGTTTTTGAGATTGACTAGTGTAGTTAAGCACCGTCTTGGAACTTAGTGAATGATGTTTGGTTTTACCACTCAGGTATGAGCAGGGTGATCATTTTCATTATTTATGTACATTAATATATAGGATGTGGGTATTATATATTATATGTTTTCAGTTTAGTGAGGTGATAATAAGGATACTCTATGGTGGGGGTATCTTATTGGTTGTCAGTGCACAACACTTATTTTAGAGGAGTTTTAGGTATAGTGAAAGTGATTTATAGATGGTTCTGATAGTATCAAGATGCTAGAGAGTGGATAGTGTAACACCCCAAAAAATCAAAAAATAAGTAACTTGTATTCGATAGCATGTATGACACGCAACACCAAGCGCGTAAGGGGATATAATATCCCTAGACATTATAATATATTTACTATGTAAAATAAATTTAATATCTTTAATATCTTTAAATGCACACAACATTGAGTTATCTTATGTCACACGCAACAATGACTTTCTTCAAAATCTTACATTACACGCAAGACCAAGTTTTTTCAAACAATAATATATTATTAAAATATTATTATTTAATGTAATAGGATATAACTTAGTCATTAAATTAGTGTTTATGAATAGTATTAACTAACTTATGAAAATATATGGTTTATAAAAATATAAAATTAATTCATTGGTTACCAATTAACTATAAATAAATATAAGAACTAATTTTAATATTATGGGATATTTTTATAGAAAACTATTCTTATGCTCAAAAAGTTGTTTTATCTTAATAAATTAAATTAATTAAAATTATTGATTGATATTAATGAAATATATATTTTTTATATTAAATAATATATTTTTTACATTCATCTAATAGATTTTATAATCATAAGATAAGTACAAACCCAATACTACAAATAAAAAACTATATTTTTATTAAGGCACTTTTACTGCATTTTAATAGAGAACAAATTTTAAATAAAATTTTTGGAAATTTTATAAATATTATATGTAAAAATAAACTTATTATTTTAAATAGTAACATAAAATTATTTTAGGGTGAATTGTTTTCATTTTTATGTGAAGTTTCATTTTTTGATGAATAGTGAAAAATACTGAATTTTAATACAAAACTTCTTTTTTATCTAATTTATTTATATTGTTAAATTATAATTTAAATTGGTTTTAAAGTAAAATTATTTAAATTATAAATAAATTAATATGATTTAGTTTATTGGAATCAATTTAAATTTTAAATTTTATATAAAAACTTGGAGAACTTTTGAACGTTTTTACTTTTAAAACTTGCATTGTCGTACTGTCTGTAGGATTAAATTTAAATTAATTTCTGAAAATTTTATTATTGGAATTTATAAAAATTGATTCAATATTTTTAATAATCATAATTTATAATTTCAATAAGTTTAAATTATTTTTTGACCAAAAATAATAGTGAGATTATTTAAAATTAATTACAATAAATAATGTAAAATTAAGCTTACCATGGGACTAACTATTAAACTTAAGGGACAAAATGACCTATAAACTTGTAAAAAATAAATTTTATAGAAATATTTATACCCTATCCTTCCTTGGATATAATTTTTATCATTATTTTATCCACTTGACATGGGAAAAACGTGGGTGGAATTCCCTTTCCAAAAATTTACAAGTGTGTCACTCCTCCTCCACTATAAAAAGGTACACATCCCTCCCACTTCTACACACCTCTCAAGACACTTTGGATCAACCAATATCCTCCAAAATAGATACTAATATTCCATCCCCTCATCATATAATCCTACCTTTTGTAATAAGTCAATCTAATGAATCCCTTTGGTGAAAACCAAAAGAAGTTACCCAAAGAAGAGGTAACATCTTTCCTCAAGCTCTTTAGTTTTATTTCCATTTCCCACTCCCTCAACCATCCTTATTCCAAGATTATATAATAAAAAAATTATCCCAAATATACTTATATGTTTTTATTTTAAGTTTTTTAACTACAATTACACAAAATTTCATCGAATGGGTAACGAACTTACCATTTCTGGGTACGGAAAACTACCGCCTCACAAAATGATGATTGTTTGTTCTTCCTTTACAACCTATGTAGTGGGAATTATTATGGACACAATATTTATATATGATATATATGATATTTATAATTTATTAATTATTCTATAATTTTTATATATAACATACCATTATGCTTTCCATTTTGTGTAAATTCAATAACATCGTTTATGGAAGTGTGGACCACCACCTCCTAAAAGCGATGTGATTTGATCACACGATACATGGAATGTATAAATGATGGTTTTAATTAAAATATGTGATATAAAAAACATATATATTATATTCAATAAATAATTACCTTTATTTAAATATAATATATATCATTTTCTTTATTACCCTTTCACACGCTTAAAAACGGATAACGTCGTTCGTGGACGTGTGGACTACCGCCTCCTAGACACGATGTTATTATTTTTAAATAAAAATAATTATATATATAATTATATATAATAACATGGTATTAATTATATAATAATAATTCTTGAAAGATTAATTTTACTTACCTTCTTTCCATAATGATCGTTGAAAAATGGGAACGTTACTCTTGCATATGTATTGCCTACCATCTCCATGATTGTAACATTGGTTCATTTTTAATAACCATAATTAATTATTGATTTTAAAATTATAATTTATGTATAAATAGTATAATTATTTCATTATTATTCTATATATGTTATATAATGACCCATTTTACTATATTCGACCTACCAAAGTTATTTTTGACTTATAAATTGAATTTGGTCAGAACACCCAATGTAAAATTAATTTTTTAAGTAGTTGTATACAAAATGGTAATAAGTAAAATAAAATTAATGATAAAAATGAAAATTTTTGTCAATAAATTAACTAATTAACATAATTTTATTATTCAAGAATATAAATACACATGAGACAAGTTGGAATCAAGCTAAGGGATTTTCGTCTCACTTTTTACATATATAAGATAAATGTTATATTCACCACTTAATTATTTTGTGTAGAGTATCTATTGTCCCTTTTAATATATTATATCATTAATCCTTTCATATTCATGGTATTTAAAACTTTCAATTAATGTTATACCTTCATAAGGCTTATGATTTAAAATGTTTTCAAGTAGTATGGGACACTTTGGAATGTTTAAATATTTTTTTAATTAAGAATAATTTTAATGATCTTTAAATGGTATTCCATTCAAGAAAATTATATGACCATTTTTCAATAAACCCTTTTTTCTTTCCTCTATTTTTTCATGTCATTTTTCAAGTATTAATACCATTTTTCTGCTCTTTTTTTCTCAAAATGTTTTATAATTTTTTTGAAAATCCTACTTCATTCTCTCTTTAGTTGGAGAACATGTTTTCTTCTGAAAACCCTGTTTTCTAAATATGTTTTCAAAATATGTTTCTAAAATTTCCAAAATGATTTATTAAATACTTTTTTACCATGTTTTCCTTTTACCAATTTTTTTAAAGGAATATTTTTATCAATTTCTGAATAAGTCATTTTTCTAACCTTTTTACCGTGCAAAAGGAATGCTCTTTTTACCTCATACGACATGTAAATATTTACCCAACATAATTTATTTTAAGATAAATTTATATTTTTAAAAGGTTACTTTTAAAATAAAATATTTTCAAAAGTGATTTTCAAAGAAAATGTTTTTCAAAATGTCTTTTTTCAAAACGAATGGATATTTTCCTCAAGAATAATTTTAAAAGATCTTTTTGTAGTATTTATATTCACAATAAAAACAACCATTTATTTTTAATCCATTGGGGATATTTTGTATTTATACCATCCTTATTCATCCTCTGGAAGGTTTATTATTGATTTGGATAAGGATAATATTTACATTCACTTCTTTGATTAAATGGCATGTGTTTCAGTTTCTTACCTTATCATGTTGATTTTACCTTATCTAGTTATTTGAATGGAATGTGTTTCCAATTATTACCTTTATATGTTGTTTATGTGCTTCCTTATTAGTTTTTTGATTTTATGGTATGTGTGTTTAGTTATTTATCATTCCATAATTATTATTCTTATTTATTCATTATTTCTTCTGCTATACTTTACCCTTACTGGGCATTTTAGCTAACCCTTATTTTTTTTCCTATACCCCGAAATCCAAGAAGTGTATTGTGAAAGATATGTAGGGATATACTAGATGGAATAAAGTTATCCTTGAAAGAAAAAAATTATTCTATAATCAGTGTATTGATTCAAAATAAAAGACTCACGTACGTATCAAGTTTACCAAGACTACTAAACTCTTTGATCCTTCAGCATTTGATTCCTTATAATCATGCCAATTTAATGGTTGTAGATGTCAACTCTAGTATTTATATGGTTGGGTCAATATATTTGGTATAAAAGGAAGTTTATTAGCATCCTTGGGAACTATATTTAAGAAAACATAGATTAAATAACATAACCCTAAGGTAGAATTTG
Source organism: Viscum album (assembly GCA_963277665.1). Classification (NCBI taxonomy): domain Eukaryota; kingdom Viridiplantae; phylum Streptophyta; class Magnoliopsida; order Santalales; family Viscaceae; genus Viscum; species Viscum album. The sequence goes on along the minus strand of OY728142.1, from coordinate 470,622,487 downwards.
AGTATAATTATATAATAACACCCTATAATTTTGGTAAAGTAAATATTATATCGGTATTCCTAATGATACATCCCTATCAGGATACTACATGTAGATGTGGTTCTGGAACAGATGTATCTAGGAGTAACAACTCTAACAAGGTGCATCAAGCTTTACTCTGCGTAGCCTGGTACATGGCAATGATCCTTACTATACACCTGGTTTGACACTCCCTAGGGATATGATTAGGATAATTTATGTTTTCCTTACAAAACATTATGAATTATTTGAATAGATAATGAAAATGAATGACTTAGGTTAACTCTAATGTGTTTTAGATTGAAAATAAAGTGTAATTATTTATAAATCGTACAAATTATATTAGAGATAAACCCTAGACCAAGGAAGTAATTATGTAAAAATCACTACTGGAAAAACGGCATATACCCACGGTTCAAAACCATGGGTATAGCCCCCAAAACCGTGGGTATAGCCTATACCCACGGTTTTGGGAACCGTGGGCTGGAACGCCGTCGGTATAGGTCCCCAGCCTATACCCACGGTTTTGGAAAACCGTGGGTATAGGTGTCCTGCCACCATGTCACCGAAACATAGACAATTTCCACGGTGTCAACGGCTTTTACCCACGGTTTCAAAACCGTGGGTATAGGTCCTAAAAAAATGCAGGCGCCGAGTTTCGATCCCACAACCTCTTCGCTGCAAACACCGTGTCTAACCACTACCCTAACTTCACATATATGTATATATATATATATATATTTAGTTAAATATAGTTATAAAAACCGTGGGTATAGAGGGAAGAATCGTGGGTATAGGGTTCCCGCCAAAAAAAATTCCTTCCCGTGGAAAAAAAAATTTCCCGCGCACACAAAATTGACCTATACCCACGGTTTTTCATAACCGTGGGTATAGGTATTTTATCCCAGACCTATCCCCACGGTTTTCCCCAAAACCGTGGGGATAGACCCCCCCTATACCCACGGTTTTCCAAAACCGTGGGGATAGAGCCCCCTATACCCACGGTTTTGGAAAACCGTGGGTATAGGTCATGAAAATTCACCTATACCCACGGTTTTCCAAAACCGTGGGTATAGGGGGGTCTATCCCCACGGTTTTGGTGAAAACCGTGGGGATAGGTACATTTTCCAGTAGTGAATAAAATAGATAAAGCATTTATGTATTGAGGTTGTATTTAAAACCTTAGTTAAAAGGACATTTAGTGATTAACCTTATTTCAAGGATGTCTGTCATATTCATTTTGGAAATTATATTAATTTATCTTTAGAAAAAGAAAACCATTATATTGGGTGACAACCAATAATGTCCACAAGGTTGTGGTTCTTGAACCCATGATCAAAGGATGATAAGGTTTTCACTTCAACCACTGACTTATTCAATTTCCTAGTTAATATTTCATTGTTTTTTGTTAAACTATTTGATGAATAAATATTAATTATGAACCATTAGTGTTACTTTTTAGGATTAGAGATTAATGTATTCACCATATTAGCTTTAGAGAATATTTAAAGACAAATACTTATACTTCTCATGCGTTTATGGGCCTTATGATCCGTTAAAGGTGTGTTTTAGTACTTCGAGCATCGAAGTTAATTTTTGGATGCCCATTTATTTAAGGGGTGAATTAGAATTTTATAAAATTATACCAAAAGATGTAATTTTTCATATGAAATTAAAATGTGTTATATAATTAAATTTTATTATATTATTAGGTAGTAAAATAATTATCCAAAATAAAGAAAATGATTAAAAAATATTTTCCTAATACCATAATTTTTGTTAAACTGATGGTCTTATAAATCATCATAGATGTTGGTTCCAAAACTCGTGTTCAGGGTGGACTAAGGAAGGTTAAGACCATTCAGGGGAAAATTCAAGCCTTGTGAGTCAAAAAACACTAAAGGGGTCTATTTTGTGAATCCCCATTGCCAATCCCCTCATCATTGTGAATTGAGTGAAGATGGTTGAAGAACAGCTCCACGAATCTGACAACCTCAATGAATGTCATGAAGTAGGTTGATGGAAGACTCCATGAGTCTGATGATCTCCATGACCATTATAAGTCACATAACTAAATGCTTCTCAAGTTTGATAGTTCCACCTCCATTCACGAATCTCTATTTCCTTTACAGTACACCTCTAAGAATTTTGATGCTTGGTGCCTATAAATATGTGGCTCTCCCCCACCTCATAGCATCGCTACCCTGAGCTTTCACCTTCGAAGCTAACATTTCAGGAGTATCCCTATAATCTGTGAACTTGTGAGAAAATTCATCACCTAAGGTATTTTAGAATCACAAAATAGCTATCCCTTTGTTCCAATTTTCCTCCACTTAAGGTTGAGATTCCCTTCATGAAGTACCACATCCATCGCAAAGGTAGGAGTCCCTCTGGGGCACTCAGGACTTTTTAGAGCATTCATCCTTTGCAAAGAATCCCCAAATATATGTGGACCCCATGCCTAGGCTAGGTTTCCATGAATCGTAAATCACCTCCCTTCATGAATCCCCTTTTCTCCATGCATCGTGGAGCACCTCCCTTCATGAAGATCCCCTTCTTCGTAAAGCACTAGAGCTTCATGAATCTGCTCTCACCGAGGCCTCCTACTTTGTGAACCCCTTTCCTATGCATCCCTCCAGGATCATATGCATTTATTTCCTGATTCCTCATGTGGTGTCCCTTATTGCATTGTCCAACCTTTTTATTTTTATCATAGGTACACTAATTGAACTTTATTTTTGGCATAGCCATGCTAACATGGACCCCACTAGTGATCATTCCTCCACACCTATCATCTCATACCTTACTTATCTCTTCCCTTCCCCACGTGTGGGTAGGTATCACTCATGTACATCCATGGGATATGGAGTGAATCCTCCCTGTCTGAGCTGCAGGATGTTAAACTATCAAGAACCATCTTCCTCAGCACATGACGTTAAACTATAGTCTCACCTCATGCAATGCAAATGGGGTGTTTCATATCATGCATTCTCCATGCTCTTTAGTCTCTATGGGTGTGAGATATTCCTCTCCCTACTGGAATGGAATGACATCCTACTCTCATGGTACTAGATCTTCCTCGGGTGTCTCTCCTAGAGTAAGTCCAAATCTCCATATCTCTAGGCCTCTAACCATGGGTAATGCCCACACCATTCCTCACTGATGCATCTCTCACGACGCTTCCGTCAATTCTACTTCTACCTCTTGTTTCTCACACTGAGCATGACTCATGTGGGCTTAGAGTAATAGTGACCATGACATCATCTTTGGGATGTTAACCATGTATAAGCCCAATCACATCTTTGGGAGGCTAACCATGCATAATCCCCAGCACATCTTTGGGCTACTGACCATGCATAAGCCCCAATATGTTTCTAGGTCATTTTCCATGTGTACACCCCAATCCTATACCCCTACTCACTAAACAAAGTGGAATTTGATCTCTTTCTTCTAAATAGGTTACGTAGGAAGCCTCTTTTAGTTTCAAGACCATCACTCTTCATAATCCATATGTTCCATCTATTTCATGTCAAATCACTTGTCACACATGATGTTAAAATACATGCTCCAAACTATATATGTTTTGATCACTTTCAGGTACGCAGGAAGCCTCTTTGAGGTTCAATCCCAACCAATGGAAAAATCTGGTGCTTCCTCATAGGGAAGTACCCCCTGACGTGACATATTCCCTTTATGGGACACATATCCTAGATCCATGCCCTAAGATGTTCTGATCCATATGAACAGGCTTCCAACTATGAATAATCCCTATCCATATCAAATCCATGTAACCAAGAGTGATCCTCTTGTGAAGGGTCTTTAACCATGCATAAGCCCTAGCATGTCTCTGGGTCATTTTCCATGGGTACAACCCGATTATCTACCTTCATCCTAAACTAAATGGACTTTGATTCTCAGTCACTATGATATGTAAGAAGACTCTTTGAGGTTCAATCCCATCATACATTCCCATCCTGAACTCTCCCCTAGGTAACTATGTCTTAGGAGGTTCATGCCTTAACCTAGAGGTCCCTTTTTCTTCTGGTCCCTATCCATGCACTCATTCTCATGGGATACCTCCTTAAGTGACTCACCACCCCCTTCCTGAACTACATGGACTTTGATTCCTAGTTACTAGAATATATATGAATCCTCCCTAAGGTTCATACCCATAGCATTACACACTCAATCCATTTCATCATCACTCCATCCATTTCATTATCACTTCATCCATACCCATCCTAGTTCATACCTAAGCCATCACATCCTGGTGAGATCATTCCATCCACTTCATTGTTTCTTCTAGAATCACCTGGGTAGATAACCATGCATAAGCCCCACCCAATTCATATTCCTCCAAACAAGAGTGATCCTCTTGATATGGGTCGCTAGCCACATGTAAGCCCCTAACCATGCACTACTACAAAACCTACCTATAACAACATTGGAATTTATCAGCACTCGAAAAATTTGCTGATAATTTCCATCTTTATCAGTGCTAAAAAAAAGAATTGATAAAATTCACCATTTATTAGTGCTTCCTTTTTAGAAATAATAAAATTTAACCTTTATCATTGCTTTATTTTATCACTAATAAAGGAAACCTATATCAGTGCTTTATTTATGGCACTGATAAAAGGTATCCTTTATCAACACTTCTTCAACACTGATAAAAGTTCCCATTCATTGTCACTTTTTTAGAACTGATAAAGGACTGCAATAAAATAGAAAATTAAATAAATAAAAAAAATAGTAAATTAAGAAAAATATGAAACATTTTATTAATTAAATAATTATTGATAAAAATGAATAAATTTCATATACATATATATAGATTATAAATATTAATAAATTATATATATTAAATATAGATATGTAAAATTAATAAGTATAATATATATATTGTTAATTAAAGACATATTAATGTCTTAATCATTTTTAATGTTGTTTTATTTTCAATTTTACCTAAATTGAATTTCGTGTGTTGCATTTATTTCACATACACACATATGTGTGTGTGTGTTAATGCATTTTTATACACAAACACACACACAAATATATTATGCAATATATAGCAACACATACACCTATTATTTATATAATTTATTCAAATTTTAGTATATTTTAGAATGTAAATACAACATGATACATTTAATATATATTATTTTTTTAATTGGTCAATTTTATTTATTTATTTTAATATACTAATGTTAGGGTATTCATTTTTCATGTTTTTTATTATTTATTTTATTTTTGAATTTGATAATTTTTTATTATATATATATATATATATACTATGTTTTAGTATTTTCAATGTGTATTAATCCACTTCAATATATATATATATCCATATTTTTTAAATAAATTATATTTAATTAATAAAACTTATACATTTTTTCAATATTTTTAAAGTGTACTTATTTTGAATTATTCAATTTTACTCATTTTTTAAATGCATGTATTTAAGATTATATATCCATTAATAATGTTAAAGATATATTTTTAAATAAATATTTAAAAATAAATATATCTATAATTGTATATTTACTATATTAATAATTATTATAAATAAATAATTATAATAAATAAATAATTATTATTTTTAAATAAGTATTTATATAATTATAAATAATTAATTATATATGTTTAAATATGTATATAATTATAAAAAAGATATTTAAATAATTGTAACTAAAAAACTTTTAACAGTGCGTTATTAGAACTAATAAAGATGGGTCTTTATCAGTGCTAATAACACGCTGTTAAAAGATATATTTATTAGCACTAAAACATTAGCACTAATAAATATTTCTTTTACCATTGCATTTTTAGCACTGATAAAGTTCTATATTTATCAATGCTAAAAAAGTGTTGATAAATACTCCTTTTATCAGTTCTTATATATTTAGTGCTGATTAAAGAGATCTTTATTAGCACTTTTCTGAAAGTTCTATTAAAAGTGTCCCCAATATATTTAAAAAAAACCCTTCCCATGACTTAGTTGCTCTTTATTCTCAAGCTCTTACATAACTCATATGCTGATGATGTGACTCCTCTATGTTCCCTCATATTAATCAAGGCTAGAATCTATTTTATGTTATTTCCTACTCTTCCTCTATCGTTGTTTGATGTTTTACATTCCGCATTTTGTGTTTTTGCGCTATTCTTAAACATGAAAAACCCTACATATCTTCTTGTCACTACTAAAATACAATGATTGTGGTTCTATTTCTTCTTCTCCTTTCATATTTATTTGAGTATCCTACCCATTTTTTCCTAGAGACACACATAGATGGTTTACTCTACTCTCGACATTAACTAGTATACCTCTCATCCTCCCTTAGTTTTCTCCTAATTTGAATAATATATGGTTCCAAAATCCAGGTAGTTTATCAAATTTAATTCATATTATATACTATATTATAGATTCTAATGGCTTAATTTTGATGGTTTTTAAGGATTAGGGGATACCAAGTTGTGACCCTCATTTATGGGTGATGAACATATAGGGACCAAGGTAAGTGTAAAAATCATTAAAACATGTTTTTTGGATTTTGGTTATTCATATAAATTGTTAAACCGTGAAATGGGTTATTTAGATTTATGGTTTTAATGAATAATTGTTTATTGAATTCAAAAAAATATTCAATTAAGTAGTCACATTCCAAAAATTATTTTAGTGATGCATGTTGTGAGAGTTTTTTAATTAATTCAATATTATTAATAAACCTTAACCGTTCATGGCGTATGATTTAAGTTTCATCATAGAATGTTATTGAGTTGTGGGGATACCTCTCTCGAATATTATATTTTACAACCGATAATATCATTATCAATCATAAAGTACGAAGTTCTTATAGGTAATTGTAGATGTACTTCAAGTTATGTTGTATAATTTTCAATGATGGGAAGTATCTATGGTTCCTATCTAAGATTTTATGCTAATATTTCATAATAATAAATCTAGGATTTCATTTAATAGATTCATTTCATTTATAAGAGTAAAGAAATTCTAGATCAATACTGAGCATAAGTTGAAAAATTCACCCTTTAAAGTGTTTAATGTTATTAGAGGGATCTTATAGTGGAAGAAAAAAATATCCAAAATTGAAAGGAGATGAATCCTTGAGTAGACAGAATTGATGTCCAATTTAGGTGTGGTGAGATTCATTTCTGCAAGACCATTAGAGTGGAGGTATTCTAATTCGTCTTCAATTGAGGAGACTTTTTGAGTGATTCCATTAGTATAGGTCCCTAGGACACTTTAATCCTTATATGCTTGATTGTATTCCATCTCTTGATTATAGATTGGACTCCCTATTTCAAACTAGATTTCCTCCCATCATTGTGGTTCTAAATTTCATTAAGGACATATATCCCAAATAGTGATGGAAGGAAGGCTAGTTTAAAAGAGGTAATGAGTAGCCTCAAATCCATCATCAAGATATGGAAGACAATCAAGCATCTGAGGACATATTAAATAAAGGTAGTGAAGGTTAGTTTTTCTGTAGTATGGAAGTATTATATCTCTGTTCAAGATAGTAACAATTTTCATGCAAGATGGATGCTATTGTGGACTTTTATGCATGGAGTGCATTGCATTGTTATTATTAAAGAGAAACTAAATGTTTGACTACTCATGAAGACAATGACTTATGAACATGATGATGTTTCCAATCCTGATAAAGAACAAACTATTGATAATGAAACTATGGAATTATTAGGGGATCGATAACATGTTGATAAAAAAAAGAAAAAAACAAGAATGGTATATTATCACCGTTTTGAATAAAATTATCAATGCAAGAATTTATGGTATAAAATTTGAGGTTGGTTAGAATCAACACAACCAACCTATTGACCCCAACAAGTCAACATTCATCAGTTATCTTGGGGTCACAATGAGGATGAATGTGTTTATTGATATTGACTCATGGCATCGTGTCAAACTTATAATGAAGGAAATCATTTGGAAATATATAATGGTAACGTTACAATATACTTTCTTTATTTTACTTAAAAATTATATAATGAAACATTGATTTAGTTTTCATTATTCCTTGCAGACTTCATTTATTTAAGAAGATTTCCATAAGAAAATTGACTTAATGGATACTGAAAAATCCCATAGAATCTTCCAGAATCTTATGACGAAGTTACATATTAGGGATGCTGAGGGGAAAATAAAGACCCACCCACCACTTTGTTATGCACACATTAAAAAGAAATAATCATGTACTTCTTTCAATAATCATCACAATGATAAATCATTTTAGGTTCATTGTGGTTGATAATATATTATTTGAAATTAATTATTTTATCCTACTTTATTCAAAATTATTAATTTATGAAACAACAAAAGAGTTCTAAAAATAAAGAGTGTGCATAAAAACTAGTGTACCCCTGTCACAAAGAAGGGATTGGGTACGCTTCATTAGAGAAGAAATTGGTATGTATTTTAAATCAACAATAAAAGTTTAATTATGTGATATGAAACAACATATGTTCCTTTTTTATATTCATATTGATGAATCAAAATCTTAATCCACTTCTATCCCATGTCATGTGCTATGGAAGGAGCCTCATGTAAATAAGTACAGTATATTAGTTGATGAAAACAAAAAATCGGTATGGGAAGCATGTGTAAGTATGACATAATTGTAATCAGTTATGATTTATAACAATATTACATAAATAAATGTGTTCATATTTTTTTATATGGTTTAGACATAATAATCGACAATGACCATACCAAAAGAAAAGTGAACTTTAGTAGCTTTGAAGCAGCATGAACAATATGGTCACGTTAGAGGATTAGGTTTTGGAGTCTCTACTCAAACATATTTATAGAATATAAAACTACATGAGGATATATATATAATATAATGAGATTAATTCAGACACAAATAGACTCATTATAAGATATTATTTTTTTGATCTGGTTTGGTAGAACAATGTATAAGAAAATATCAAAGCAAACCGGCAATGGAGCAAAGATCCACACATGATTCAAATGATCCCACTATCTTTGAGGCTAGTAATTCCCCCAAACATTACCCTGGTTAATCAATTTTTTTATTACACTTTATCCTAAATGTGAATCAAACAAATTTCCATAACTTTATATTACTAAAAAATTTCAGGGTGTAATTTTATATAATTTTTATCTGTCAACACCCACGTACCACTGTGTTGTGAGGGGTATAATGTATAATATCTTAGTATACTAGCTACACAATCAACCCCTCCCAAAATATCACATGAGAGTGAGGATTGATGTATCTTATAAGCGGAATGCTGAGTTTCTTTTTCCACTTGATGATCCAAATATTACAATAGTCCAAGATGATATTGGAGCTTTCATAGCATAGTCATATAATATTATAAAGATACATGAGGTACATAGTTAACAAAAAAATCATATGAAAAACATGAAAAAGTTGACGATAAAATGTTTGAAGTGAGGTATGATATTATAGATGGATAAAGAAGTGGAGTAACAAAATGTCAAATCAAGAAAATCTATTGAATCGATCAAGAAAACAATATAAATTTCTGAGAGTACCTTCTCTCCTCCAGTTCCATAGAAACATTTATTAACATTAAAACTTTATGCAAAAACCACATTTAAATATAAAATTACTTCTTATATTCACTATGAAGAAGAAATATTTAGAGTTTCCATTATGGATATAATTAGTCTTTAGACCCTAAATGATATTCTCAAGCATGAATGGATGGGTGTCTCAGTTGTGAATACACACATAAGGTATATTTTCATAATACATCTATCCAAATAGTGAGAAAAATATGATTATTAAAGTTTATAACTATTCATATTTTCTATAGGTGTTTATATTGAAACTATATAAAGGAAAGATCACCCAAAGCATGATTTGGAATCATTAATCCCAGTATCATTTCTACATTAGAATTACTTTGGATAAGGAAGAAATAGATAAGAAAAGAGATGAGTTACTCCAAGCATTTAATAAAAAAGTATTAGATGAAATTCTTTTTATGCCTACAATGAAAGGGTAAAACTTTACGATCTAATCACATCAAATATGTTTTTAATTTTTTTCATTAATTTATTGATTTTGTTTTTTTAAGAAGCATTGGATGCTGATAGCAGTCAACATAGACACCCCAGCTATTAATTTTTTGGATTCAATGCATAGAATTATAATCAACCAACCACACATGATGTGTATTGTGAATTTGTAATACACTACAATCAACATTTTATAGATAAACTTTGAATTATATGTTCAGTATATGTTTTAATGAGAATTTTGTTATGATAGTGCAGTCTCTAAATACAGGCTAAATCATCCCATGAGTTTGACGTCTGAGAAGCTAAAGGCTGTGTATTACTTCAAAAAGAAACAAATTAAGGTATATATAGAAAGATTTAACTGTCAAAACATTTCAAAACAATTTACTTATTTTTGTTAATTTTTCTATAGTGTCTGAAACAAAATAATGAAATCGATTATAGATATTATGTTTTCAAATTTATGAGAGAAATCATACAACATGAAAAACCCAGCATCTCCCTATAGGTAATTTATAAAGGTAATTACAATTTCATTAAATATATTTCATAATAATTTCTTTTTTTATATTTTCTCATTGCTATAAATATTTCCCACCAAAGAGTTATTAAAAAGAAGAAATCAATTTTTTTAGATATGAGTGGGCATCATAATTTTTCTAGAATGTATGCTGACAACAAATTTAGGTGATTACATGATATGTTTGTAATATAGTATGAGTTATTACCATCAAAAAATATTTGGGGTGTGAATCATTAGTGTAAGAATTCTTATATATCATTCTTCATATCTTTCTCAAAGAGAAGATTAATGGAGGAAATAAATTTGCTTAAAATAGATTACTTGAAAAAAAATTGTTGGGAAAACACAGAGGCGAAGGTGGAGGCAAAGACGAATAAAGAGGTGGAGGCGGAGGTGAAGGCAGAGGAAAAGTCCGAGTTGGAGACCAACATGGAGGAGGAGGCAGAGGCGAAGACCAAGGTGGATACTGAGGGGGAGGAGGATAAGAATCATTGGCTTGAAAACAAAAAAAAAATTGGAAATGAAGTATAATAAGGATCTTACCATGATAGTTTTTTATAAAAATTGTTTAAAAGTTAAAAAACACTTTTCACTTTATATAAGAGACATTGTGCATATTTTCTGTTTAAAATGAAATTTTAGTAAAAAACATACATGGCATAATCAAAACTGAGAAAATGCATTCTGATTATTTTGATACTTTAATAAAATGATCCATGAGTCATTTGGGATGTGTATCATTTAGCCTCACCTAAATATGACACATGGTGTGACCGACATTACTCCAAATGCATCTTTTTATTCAAAACTGACATTAATTTTAATAAAAAAAATAACATACTTAAAACTAAGAAAACACATTATAATTATTATGATACTTTATTAAAATGATCCATGAGTCATTTGCATCCTGTATAATTCAGCCACACCTCAATCTGATGTACTGTATGACCATTATGACTCCAAGTTCGTCTTTTTTATTCAAAATTGACATTAATGTTAATCAAAAAACAACAACTAACATACTCAAAAATGAACAAACAAATTCACATTATTCTGATACTTTAATAAAATGATCTATATATCCTTTTTGACATGTAATTATTAGCCTCATTTCAATCCACGGCACAGTGTGGCCGGTATGAATTCAAGTGAATCTTTTTATTCAAAACAAACATTAATTTTAATAAAAAAACAACTAACATAATAAAAACTAATAAAACACATTACAATTATTTTTATACATTAGGAAAATGATTCATGGGTCATTCAGGACATGTTTCATTCAGATGCACCTCAATCTGACGCACGGTGTGACCGGTATGACTCCAAGTGCATCTTTTTTATTCAAAATTGACATCCATTTTAATCAATAAAACAACTGACATAATCAAAACTAATCAAATTCATTCATATCGTTTTGTTAATTTAGTAAAATGATCCATACTTCATTTTTGAAAAGTAGGGATAAGGCGCACCTCAATCTAATGCATGGTGTAACTGGTATGACTCCATGTGTGTCTTTTTATTCAAAACTGGAATTAATTTTAATCAAGAAAACAATTGACATTCTCAAAACAAATAAAATGAATTCCAATTATTTTCATACTTTATTAAAATGATTCATGAGTCATTTTCTACATGTAGCATTCAACTACACCTCAATCCGACACACGGTGTGACTGGTATAACTCCAAGTGCATCTTTTTTATTCAAAACTAACCTTAATTTTAATCAAAAAAATAAATAACATACTCAAAACTGAGAAAAATAATTAATATTGTTTTGGTGCTTTATAAAAATTATTCATACATCTTTTTTGGCATGTAGGGATCAACAACATCTCAACATGATTCACGGTGTGACCGGAATTACTCCAAGTGCGTCTTTTTATTCAAAACTAACATTAATTTTAATCAAAAAAACAACTAACATACTCAAAAAAAAATAGAACTCATTATGATTGTTTTGATACTTTATGAAAAGGATCCATGAGTCATTTGGGACATGTAGCATTCATTCTCACATCAATCTGATGCACGGTGTGACCAGTATGACTCCAAGTATGTCTTTTTTATTAAAATTGTCATTAATGTTAATCAAAAAAACAACTGACATACTCAAAACTGATAAAATTCCTTCATATTGTTTTAATAACTTAGTAAAATGATCCATATGTCATTTGTGATGTGTAGGGATTAGTGGTACCTCAATATGATGCATGGTGTGACTGGTATGACTCCAAGTAATTCTTTTTTATTCAAAAGTGACATTTATTTTAATCAAAAAAACAACTGACATACTCTAAAGTAGTGTTTTATTTTTCTTGTATTTGTGTTAGAAATTTTATATCATTTAAATTCAGTATTTTTATCTTATTTTGGTAATTTTTTTTCTGTTTCTACTGATGTAGTGTGTTGGAGCACACTGCACCTATTTCTGGTGATGCAGTGTGCTTATGCATCACACTATAGTTTTCACCTTTATCATCGCTATTAACTATGATGATAAATCTATCCTTTATCAATTATTTTATTAGAACTGATAAAGGATTCCTTTATCGGTGCTTATAAATGTGCTGATAAAGTATGTCTATAGAAGTGAATTAAAAATCGCTGATAAAACAAACTTTTATTAGCACCAAAAAAGCACTGGTAAATGGGGTCTTTTATCAGTGCTTTGAAAAGTGCTGATAAATAGTACCTTTATCAGTTCTTTTATATGCACTACTAAATCACACTTTTATTAGTGTTTTTTTAGCACTGATAAAAGTAATGTACTTTTAACTGTGCTAAGGTCATTAGTGATCCTTTATCATTAATAAAATTTGATTCTAGCACTGTTAAAAGTGTGTTTTTTAGTAGTGATATCCCTTCGAACTATGTGGGTTTTATTCCCTATCTTCTAAAAAGGATATGTGGGAATCCTCCCTAAGGTTCAATCCTAGCCAATGGTGAACCTTGGTGTTCCCCTATTTGGGGTCCACTTCCCTGATCCACCCTTAGTGGTGTCCAGATTAACCTTCATGGTATGACATATTCCCTTTATGGAACATGACACTCCTAGGTACGTCCTTATTGGGTGTTCTAATCTACTCATCCAGTAAAATTTTCAAGTGCTCCCTCCTAGGGATGTACCTATATGATCAATCTTAATAAGTATTCTAATCTCTCTGATCCATCTCTGCTAGATGTTAAACTCACAACATACCTCATGTCAAACATGGGAAGCCAAGGAAAACCTCGAATACATTCCTCTAGAATAAGATACCTTGTGATCAACATTGGAATCCCTGGGATTTTGCACCCTTGATAAGCCCTCTGATGAGGAAGAATATAGGCGTTCCAGTGTTTCATCACCCAGACATGACATCAGTCACTAGTGTGACTACTCTCCTAACTGAATTTTTCTACCCTGACCTGACCCCTTGGAATGTACTAGAAGAATTGGCATAATTAACCAACACCCAAGAAGAGGTGTTATTAGGAATGAGGTTCACAAATAATGACTAAAATTTATGAGGGAGACCAGGACTATGCGAAATTTTTTGAAAGGAATCCATGAAAGGAGGAATCAAAATCCCATCATCTAGTTTCGATTAAGGATAAAATATCACTAAAGAAGTGATGAATATCTCCTACCTTTGGAAAGTGGTAATGTGGGGTACAATGCACCCATTGGCGAGCATTGATAAAGATGAACCAAGTGGTGCACCCCAACAGAAAGCATCAAAAACAGAAATAGTGAACCCAACGTGAAACTTTTATCCTTTGACCATAGGGATTATCTATATAGGTCATCAGATCAAAGATTTTACTCAGAAGCCATGCTAAGACACAAATAGAAATGATGGACCTGACATAAACTGGTTCTCCTCCAACTATAGTGATTAATAGTGCTCGAGACATCAACAGATGATTATGACACCAGATCCAACAATCTGGTTCCAACTCCTGCCAAGAAAATAGTGGGCATGGTGTGAAAATCATCGAAATTTGGGGTAGTTGATCTCCATACATTATGGTCTGTGGAATTTTCTGCGAGGATCTCTCTCTCCAACCATGGAATATTGAACGTCATTGGGGAATTGGGTATTTCTTTCCTAATATCTATATTGATGGTGGAATCTTCCTTATTTGCAGGATCCAAGATACAGAAAACCAATTGCTCCTCACATGCAGATGTATGTTCAAGAAGAATGAAAATGTGGTATTCCTACATAACCCCAAATCTGCCATGATGTCATCCATGACCATCGCTATCAGTTTCCCATGCTCTATCTCACCATATAAAATTGTTCAATGGAGGGTGATAAACACCCTTGTCTGGTGATACGATCAAGAGGGGTTCATTCCTACATGAGCGATGGATCTTCAGGACCTCGAGTCTATTGCACCTCACCATCACCGCCTCCCCCAAGGGCTGTGTAGGGAGACATTGCTCCCCACTCCAACATAAAACCATTTTGGGAGCCTCTCCCCAGAACACTCCTATGACTCATTCCCCTACACCGATGGGGTAAAGGACGTCAGGGTCAACCCAATGATGACTAATACCCTGGAGCTATCAAGGAAGGGTCCCACCATGTCTCATCAGAACCACCAACTAGCAATCCTTCAGGATGAGGAATAGGTATTCTACACCACTGTGTCGTCAGATCTATTCTGATTGACCCAACATCAACATCAAACAAAGGCTCAGGAAGATTCCCATCTGAGGGTGTCATCTTCTACATCTTCAATGGACCATTCCATCATCGATGCAAACTTTTAGTTCGCTATTATTATAGGGATGGGTCACTTCTATGCAAAACTAGGATCAAGAACCCAACCACCCCATGGGAAGGATGGGTTGACTTTTTCAGTTTCCATCACAAATAGAAGTTATCACGGGTCTACCTATGATGATGAGATTCAGTATGGATGTCCTCCCCATACCATCATCATCCAGATTAGAGGTCCTCCCCACTACTGCACTTAGGATGGAGGTTCTCCCCATGTTACCACCATTAGTCCAATTGGAGGTCCGATTAACCATTTAAAGTGGATAATATTCATTTTAAATATCTTTATATTCATTGTTCCAAAGTCCATAAACATTGTTTTTAGTGCATTATATAAATAGAACTTCATTTCTCATCTCAAATGCAATTCATGTTTAAAATTCAAATTTGGGCCCAATCAATCATATTTTTGTGGAGAACATTATATTAGTTTTTTAAATTTTATATTTTTGTATATTATTGATCAATTTTTTTGGAATATTTTATCTTTTAGGATTTATGGATGAATCCCAAGATAAGATGGAGATTTTTCAGCGTGAATGCAGAAATTTTGCAGACAAAGCATAATGGGCCTAAGGCAGGTCAAATAGAAGTGGGGCCCACAAACCAAGCCCAATGAAGCTCAATTTTTTACAGTATGAAGAGACCAATATGGGAATCATTTTATTCAACTATGGACAGAGCTAATTCCAAAGGTTTCATGGAGATATATGGATCTGAAGTTTACATTTAAATGGTGGGACCGATATGAACGCCCATAAATATTTCCCACCATTTCAGGCATAACATTCAAAAGGATACACCAACTGACCAGAAATGTGGATAGATTATATAGGAAACATGGACGAATATATTTTTATTCTACGTCCCCTGATGATTCATCCATCTTTAATGTCAAATTCGAACGTCCAAATGGAGGATAAATCTGGACAGTTTTTTGGGTCAACTTTGAAATGTCCAATTCCCTTGATTTTTTCACCCTCCATTTAAATCTCTAAACTAATGGATATGGAATTTATTGTTTTGGGGTGTATCTAAGGCTCTTAATATGACTATATAAGGATATGGTGGTGAAGATAATTAGCATTGAATATTTTTCTTTGAATCCAAGTTTTTCTTTCAATGCAAATATTTCTTTCAATTGTAATTCCCCGCTTCCGATTTGTAATTGCGTCATCAATTTTTTCCATGTAAGTTTTTCAATAATTTTAGTTTCTTAATAAAATTTGTTCTTCTTCTTCACTTCATCTTTTTATTTTCTTCACATGTTGATACCCTTGAATTAAGGTGTGAATTTATTCACACCAACACTTGTGAACTTTTCACACAATGGTGAAGTGTACATTTTTCTTAATGTTTTTCTTTTTCAATCCTACTTATTTAAGTCGAATTATTGCTTACATTGATTTAATAACATCAATGAAGAGATAAAATTTTATGGGTTGATCCTAGGGAGTTTCATGGGGTGGATTAAATGTTATTTGATGTTCTTAAATTTTAAATATGTTCTTCATTTTAAGAGTTCCTTCCTTTGATTTATCTTCTTCTTTGTCTTAACTGACTTTAACGATGAAACATTTTGAGTGATAGTATGATTCAATTCCATAGAGTGATCATGAAAGTGATTCTCTAAGTGCATTGGTGATTAGACTTGAAATTTTGTATAGATTAAATCATAGAATTATATTGAGGAATTATTTCATTTTATGGATACATCTTGAACCGGTGAACAGAAAATCCAAAGAAAAACAAATACATCCAATAAAGCCCTAAAGACAACCTAGGATCGGCTCATCTTAATTAATTGTTTTAATTCAAATAATTTTTTTTGTTTTGTTCTTTAAATCAAATCACCATTTCTTAAAATCAATCAACACCATAGTTGGCCACTTCATAGCCAATCCTGCATCCAATCATAGTGTCTCAAGCTTTCATCTTTGGTCCCTATGGATTCGATAACCCAATATGTACTACAAGTGACCGCTTACACCATATAACTTGGGTAAATTTGGGCAGAACCAAATTTTTCCGTCGTTTCCGAGGACCAAGTAAGTCACCTTAAAACATTTTTTTATTTTCCCCCATTTCTCTTTTCTCATCCCATTTCTCTTCTCTATTCCGATTTCTATTTCTGTGTGTCCAATGAATCCCAAAACCAATTTTCAATAAACTCCAATGGATTATCTCCCACAATAACCATTGATAGACCAAGTCTATAATCAACTGGAAAATCAATATTTGGAATCACCTCACATAGGGAATTTCATTGACCAAATATTGATTGAATACACCACACCAGATGAGATGTACAATCAATGGGATGTTGACTATTTAAAGGATCAATTTCCATACCTCTTGAGGATGATTGAAGAGATCAAACATAATTAATTTCCTGATTTCCAAAAAACTATCAATCCTAATCCGGAAAAAATTATTGAACATTTGTGTGAAAAATGGTTAAAATGAATTTAGAAGTTTCATCACTGAGATTAGAAATAAAAATCTTTGAGACTTATAAAGAACCCATTCCCACTCAGGATGTCCTTTCCTCATCACCGATAGAAGAATATTTTATCCCAAAAACCACTCATGAATTTAAAAAAGAACTAACCTTTGGATATGGGATAACTGAATAAGATCAAGGAAATGTTGAAGGGTATTTAAATTAGGAGAAAATTAATTTTTTGGATTCACAAGGGGAAAATTTGTCTTCATGGATTGAGTGTCCAAAATATTGCTCCAATAATGATTTTTTAGAATCACCTTTCATTGAACCATTAGGAAAGATAGAAAATATTGAGTCTATATGCACTCCTGACATTCAAATGGACAATTTTGGGGATCAATAATATTTTCAAAAGGAACCAATTCTTTATAAACGTTTTGTAGAAGAAACAAATTTGGATTCAAATTTCCATTCTTAATTAGGAAAATTCAATCAAACTGAACTCAAAGTTGTGATCCTTCCTTCCCCACTCAAGAATCCCCCCATTTATGATAACCAAGACCATTAAATTATCATCCATTTTTATCAAGAATCTCACAAAGTAGTAATGAACATTGAAATCTTAGGAAATACTCCAGATGAAACTCAATCGACCATTACTGAAATTCCTTGGACTTTCACACTCATTGTTAAGCACGGGATTTCACATGGAAAAAATTCTAAAAAAATAATTAATCTAAATATTGTTGAAGTGGATAAAAATGGGGTCCTAAAAATGTTGAAAGTTGGAATTGGATAATTTTGGGGGTTCAAGTTGAGATAATGACGTTAAACAAAAGCCCTACATGGGAGGCAACCCATGGTTATCATGTTTCTAATCATTGTGAATCATCTTTATTTTTTTATTTTTTTATTTTTCATATAATAAATTACCATATACTATTGACATATTCTTATTTTATGAGTAAATATGGGTATGAAAGGGGAACACCATATTCATCTGTGTCACGTGGTGTGATCCCCGAGTAATATCTTACCCAAAAATTTAAAAACAAGACAATGTATCATCAATTTATTTTATTTTATTTTTATATTTTTTTTAAAATAATATATATATATATATAATAAAAAAAATTAAAGGACACATCGTAGGTCATGGGGAAAATCCCGTCACAACCGTCCAAGCTGATGAGACTCGAACCCAGGATTAAAGGGAGACTGTGGCATGCGCTTTCATCATCAACCACCAGGTGACTTCATTCCATGATTATCATTTTAAATTTCCTCTTTGAACACCTCTCCCATACTCTCTTATAAGTTTTCTGTAAACACAGGGGATAGTGTTATTCTATGTTGGGGGGAGATAAAAAATGATTTTTTTTGTGAATAAAAACATGCATGAAAAGAAAAATTCCATTACCCTTGAACATGATAACACACATTAAAAACTATGAAATTGGATATCAAATAATTTACATGCCTTGATTATGATTTTAATGCAAGTTTATGTCTATGAGCTTAGTTTTTGGAAAGTGCGGTTGTCCGATGTGATTTTTCAAAGTTTACATTTTCATCCTCTTAATAAAAATGTCACAATGCACGTCTACTGAATCGTGGGTGTAAATTTGAGTTCTTGGGTCCCTTTCATTATAGAATAGGGTTCTAGGGTCACTTTTAGTTTAATTTAAGTATCCAAAAAAATTGAAAAAAAATAATGACCACATAGAGCAATGTTTTTTCCAAATGCGTGGCATCCAGCACTTGGGGATCATGACTCCATAGTTGTCTTACCCATAGTTAAGCATTATATCTCTATTGTAGAGCATGGAATTGACAATATTTGAGGCATCCGGCACTTGGGGATCGTGACTCCATAGTTTTCTTGCCCATAGTTAGTCTTTTTATATCTATTGTGGTTTAAAAAAATCAACAAAAAATCAAAATAAAAAAATTGTATACTCATCTTAAGATTTAATGTGATCCCCACCTAGCACTTCCATTTTTCCCCCTTGAACAAAAAAATGGGCCCCATGTCTTTTCTGATGTACAACACATCATCATGCTTAATTGAAAGTGGATGAAATGTGTTAATGAATTTTAAAAAAGTAATGGTCTTGGGCTTGGGATATTCTTATGGACCATGAATGTTTTAAATGATTTTGATGGGTTTCATATTTTTTTTGTATGAGGTATTTGGGTGAGTAATGTGTATTAAATTTTTTTGGAAAAGGGAATTAAAATTTCATATTTGAGATATATTTTTCTCAGGACTAGCAAAACTCAAGTTAGGGGGTGTGATTAACCATTGAAAGTCGCTAATATTCATTGTTAATATCTTTATATTCATTGTTCCAAAGTCTATAAACATCATTTTTAGTGCATTATATAAATAGAACTTCATTTCTCATCTCAAATTCAATTCATGTTTAAAATGAAAATTTGGGCCCAATCAATCATCTTTTTGTGGAGAACATAATATTTGTTTTTTAAATTTGATATTTTTGTATATGATTGATCAATTTGTTTGGAATATTTTATATTTTAGGATTGATGGATGAATCCCAACATATGATGGATATTTTTCAGCATGAATGCAGAACTTTTGCAAACAAAGCATAATGGGCCTAAGGCCCATCAAATAGAAGTGGTGCCTACAAACCAAGCCCAATGAAGCTAAAAATTTTACAGTAGAAAGAGATAAATATGGAGATAATTTTATTCAACTATGTACAGAGCTAATTCAGAAGTTTTCATGGAGATATATGGATTCTAATTTTACATTTAAATGGTGGGACTGATATGAATGCTCATAAATTTTTCCCACTATTTCAGGAATAAAATTTAAAAGGATACACAAAATGGCCTGAAAATTGTATAGATTATAGAGGACACATGGATAAAGATATTTGTCTGCTACTTCCCCTGATGAGTTGGCCATATTTAATGTCAAATTCGAACATCCAAAAGGAGGATGAATCTGGATAGTTTTCTGGGTTAACTTCAAAACGTCCAATTCCCTTGATTTTTCCACCCTTCTTTTGACTCTATAAATTAATGGAGATGGAATTTATTGTTGTGGGTGTCTCTAAGGATCATAATATGCCTATATAAAGAGCTAGTGGTGAAGGGAATTATCATCGAATATTTTTCTTTGAATCCAAGTTTTTCTTTCAATGCAAATCTTTCTTTCAATTGTAATTCCCAGCTTCTGTTTTATAATCGCATTGTCAATTTTTCCCATGTAAGTTTTTCAATAATTTTAGTTTCTTAATAAAATTTGTTCTTATTATTAACTTAATATCTTTATTTTCTTTACATGTTTATACCTTTGAATCAGGGTGTGGATTTATTCACACCAACACTTGTGAATGTTTCACACAACAGTGGAGTGTACATCTTTCTTAATGTTTTTCTTCATAAATCCCACTTATTTAAGTCTAATTCCAACTTAAATTGATAGAATAACATCAATGAAGGGATAATATTTCATGTTTTAATCCTAGGGAGTTTCATGGGGTGGATTTAATGTTATTTTATGTTCTTAAATTCTTAAATATGTTCTTCATTTTAAGAGTTCCTTCATTTGATTTATCTTCTTCTATGTCTTCACCGACTTTAACGAAGACACATTTTGAGTGATAGTACGATCCAATTCCATAGAGTTATGATGAAAGTGATTCTATAAGTGTATTGGTGATTAGACTTGAAATTGTGTATGGATTAAATTGGAGAATGATATTGAAGAATTATTTCATTTTATGGATACCTCTTGAACCGATGAACAGAAAATCCAAAGAAAAACAAATACATCCAATCAAGCCCTAAAGACAACCTAGGATTGGCTCATCTTAATTAATTGTTTTAATTAAAGTCATTTTTTTTGTTCTTTAAATAAAATCACCATTTCTTCAAATCAATCAACACCATAGTTGGCCACTTCATAGCCAATCTCGCATCCAATCATAGTGTCTCAAGGTTTCATCTTTGGTCCCTGTGGATTTGATAACCCAATTCGTACTACAAGCGACCGCTTACACCATATAACTTGGGTAAATTTGGGCGCAACCAAGGTCCTCCCCATCGTGTTAACACCCAGCATGGAGGTCCTCCCCATACCCATGATCCAAAGTATGGAATTTTTCCTTGTATCTCAGGTTATCAATGCAAAGGCCCTCATCATGTCATCACCAACACCAACATAGGTCCTCCTAATAGAATTATTGACCAGAGCGAAGGTCATCTTTGCCCCATCATCCATCAACATGGTGGTCCTCTGCATGTTTCAGCCATCTCCAGTGGAGGTTTTCCCAGCTCTAGAACTCCCCACCACAAAGGTCCTCCCCATGCATCTGGAAACAGACATAGAGGTCCTCCCCATGTTCCATTAAACATATTATTGGGTTCTCCATGCACCCCAGCTCACCAAAGTAAAGGTCCTCCCCAATCAAGTGACAACATATGTGAAGGTCCTCCTCATGTTGCAACCATTCCAAGCTGAGGTCCTTCCCACTCCATCACCAACAAACATAGATATCCTCTCCATGTCAAAGCTCTAACCTACCCTAAAGAGTCATCCTGGGGAAGAAGGGTGAATTGTTTCCACCACAGAAATAAATATGAGAAGTTCCAGACCATCATCAACCAAGTCTGTTTTTCAGATTCTGAAGTGGAGTTGAATTGAGAATGGAACCTTCACCCTGATCCTCTTCATTATGTTCTGGGGTAGGAACCTATTGTGTGAGCTTCATCCACCCTAAAAGAAAGATGCACCATATCCTTGAATCCCTCCACAGGTACATGTAAGAGGAGGAATATATATCTCCCTTAAAGTGTATAGCCATGCATTCCTCACTATTGTCACCAGTATTGTTTTTTTACCTCAAAATGAGATCACAAAGAGTTATTCTAGGGTTTGGTAGATGTTGAGAACTAGCCAGATCTATGACCAATAGTCACCATCTTCACACATGAAGTGATGGTCAACACCCTATCCTATAGGGACATGATGATGCGGTTAGTACCATCCCAGGGAAATGACCCAATATGAGGTGGCTTGTCATCTCATGTAGTGTTCTCTCCATAGAAAATTTTGCTAACATAATGATATAAATTAGTTCCATTTTCAATTCCTTAGCTTCCCCTAATCAAAGAATGAGGAAACCAAGAGCTGGAACCCGATGTTGAGAAAAGAAGTCTATAGTACATTCTTACGGTGAACTGGTTATATGATATATTCTAGCCGACCGTGACTCCATACTTCAACATTTCAGAATCTCCTACCTAAGATGAAGTCATGTACTTCTTCCAGACCATCTGGGTGATGCATTTCCACCTCTGGAACCGTCAGTTGGTTTATACGAAGATTTAAGAGCATTTTGACGACATCGGACAATAGTGTTGTATATTTGACTTAGATGGTATTCCTATATAATAACACCCTACATCGCCTGACTGTCACTAAAATCTTCAAAAATATGTATTCAAATCTTCCCTAGGTTTCATAGGATTAACAAAGAAGCTTCTTCGTATGTGCAGATCTGGGGATGGGGGCAGTATGTTGCTCTCCACTTCATTTTGATCTGATGAAATCCAGACCTTCTCAGTGACATCATGGATATACCTCTAGGAACATTCATGGTAAATACAGATGATCTCATCACACTTAAGGATAGATACACTGAATTAGGATATGAAAAGAATGAGTTTCACCCTAGGGAAATATAGTTTCTTCTAGACCCCCCGAGTGTTGTCACTCACCAGAAAAGGAATATGCTTGTCCTTACAGATCACTCCAATTCATTACCCTTAGGTCGAGACTCCAAAAAGGGAAAAGGACCACCTGGGACTTCTAATAAATCTGACCCATCTGGTTTAGTGCAGAAGAAATTGGTTGATCTTATGACATCCCACCTTTTATCACATAAACTTTCATTACATTATACAAAACCAAGGATCTTTAAGGTTTAATGTCTTGGAAACCAGGAACTCAAAACATGAAAACATAAAACATTCTTCTTAAACACTTGAAAGGCTTCTCCTTATGTTCATCCTAGGTTCATTACTGCATCTCATAACGTGGGGACATACATCAAAAGAAAGGGTGAGCAGAAGGCCCAGTAAGGGAAAGAAGGGAAACATTTTACATGTGAACTTGAGATACATCAATAAAGTCATGAAAAATAACTTTAAGGCATGTGAAAGAAATCATGAGGCATATCATAATAAAAATAAAGTATTTCATAACTTGAAGATATGGCTAAAACATTTAACTTAGACAATCATTTCTGTTTCACCAAGGTCCATCCCCAAGGTGTCATTAAAAATTACCAAGGTTATTCACCAAGATATCGTTAAAAATGGTCATCTCTAGAGATTAAGTCTTTACCAAATGCATTGGAGCGCTATCAGGGTGAACCATTAAATTCTCCTTTTTTATCATGTGAGACATATATATCATAATCAAACATTTCATAAATAACCCATATAACATAAAATAAATGGGTTTCATTTCATAATCATAACGTATTAAAAACTGCTTTAAAGACATGATCTTTATGTCACTTTAAACCCACGAAAAAGAAAAGCGGGTCTCATGTATGTAAATCCCAGAATTTAAAATAGAAAATTTTGGTATATATGTGAATACTCCTTTATAATAAAGAGCTTTTAGTATTCACTTAATAAAATAAAAGAATTTTAGAAAAAGAGAGTGACATTTTGATAAGGAAATTCAGCAGCATAACGGCAATGTTGTAGGGTTTTAGAAAACAATGAAAAGAGAGGGGACATGGGTAACCCACTCATAAATGATCCATAAAATAGTAGGGGGACAGAATATAAAGAATTTAAGCACATGGTAATGAAATTTGAAAGATATACCATATGAAATGAATAACATGAAAGGAAGACAAAAATAAGATTTCTCTTATGAAAATTCAGCAGCCTAACGGCGTCACTTAAACTTCAAAAAAAATGAATTGACGAGATCAAATAGGGTCTCTCATAATATGAAAATAAAAGATAAGAATTATAGATATATATATCATACCCCAACATAATAAAAAGGAACTTGAAAGACTTGACAAGAAAATAGAACTTAAAAATGAGAAGGGTGAAAGAATCCCTTAAAAATTCAGCAACCTAACGGCGTCACTTAAACTTCAAAAAAATGAATTGATGAGAAAAAATAGGGTCTCTTATCATATGAACATAAAATATTAGTATGATATATATAGAGATCATACCCCAACATAAAAAGGTAACATGAAAGATTTGACAAGAAAATAGAACTTGAAAATGAGAAGGGTGAAAGAATCCGTTACAAAAATTCTGGCAGCCTAACAGCGCCACTTAAACATTCATAAAATGAAATGATGAGATTGAGAGGGGATATCTCATCATATGAACATGAAAAGGGAATTAAGAGGAATATAAAATAACATCATCCAACATAAGAACATGGATCATTAAAGAAATGACTTAAAAGAGAGTATTTGAAAAGAAAGAGAGAGGTTGGATCCCTTACCTTAAAACGTAACTCTTAAAACTTGAAGGTTGGGACCTTGAGGGCTTGGGGGCACCTTGGGAGGACTCTTTGGGAGGTAATGAGACCAGATCTTTGTTGGGGGAGAGTTGGTAGTGGAAACTAAAGGAGGAAAGGGTGTGTATTTATAGGGAAAGGGAGGTGATACTTTAATAATTTTAAGGGACACCTCACTAGTGGTTTTGGAAAAACCATGGGATTGCCCATGGTATTTTCCCATGGTTTTGGCCACATGGGACCCCTCATAAAATAATCCATCCCCTTTAGTCGACCATACATTAAAATATCTCATGACATCATCATGATGTAGTCATGATGCCATTAAACATACTGAAACCCTAAAACTGTATTTTTACTATTCACTGAAAATTAAACCTTTTCCGAAAACTCCCAAAAATTTATCTTAACATAATATCAATGCTCTAAATTAAAAAATAAACTCCATTTTATGTAATAATTTTCTAAATATTTTTAATTTGATTTTTAAATAAAAAAACTATTCACCGAAAATTCATTTTTTTCAGAAAAAACCCCAAAAATTACCTTAACATAATATCGATGCTATAAGTTCAAAAATAAAGTCTATTTTATAAAAATAATATTCTAAATATTTTTAATTTAATTTTTAATTAAAAAAACACTATTCACCCGAAAAAACTAATACTTGACTAATAATTAATGAAACAGTTATTTACCTATTTTATTGAATCACACTACTTAATCAAGGTGCCTAAATTATATTAATACTTTATTTAAGTGATATTACTAGTCCATTTGGTCACAATACTAATCCTAAGCATAAAATCACTATTCGTAATTTACTATTCATCAAAAATTAAGTTGATCTTATTAGACTCTAAATTTCTTACTGAACACATTTGCAGAAGACCATTTTTTGAAAATCATTACACATCACTAATTATTTAAGGTTTACATAAATATTTTAAAATATCCTTTCTTTCAAAATACATCAATAAAATACATCCTGTATTCATTAGAACACTTGAAAACTCCCAAACTTCACCATAAGAAGAAAACACAATTTTATTTATAACAAAGGATTATGGTCTCCTTAAATAGCCCCTTATAACCCCAGAATAGGACCTAAGTGTAAGGTGTGCTAATGTGAGAGAATCTAAGGGTGGCTCGGCCAACATCGCACGAGTAGTAATTTCAATCAGTTTGAACTTCTTGTGAAGGTGATTCCGTTCTAACTTCACACGATGAAGTTTGGCTTGGGTTTGGTTCAGAGAAAATCCCAGTGGTGCTACCTCCTTCCCAAGTTCTAATAGATGGGATTCAATCGGTCCAAGACTACTAGATGAGGCCATCAAATCTTATTTCTATATTAATTAACCAAGATCACTTGTATTTAGAGACAATAGTCGCAACATTCAGTTTCCAATGGTCATACTGACTAACGGTCGTATAATAGTCAAAATCCAATAGTCTCATTTTAATTACACTCATGTTATCAAATGAAATAGTTTTGTTGAGTATGAAAAATAAAATAACACACAAAATTAGGAAACAAGATTTATTCAAAATTTCGGGTCATTACATTCTTCCCCCCTTAAGAAATTGCGTCCTCACAATTTTTAAAATTGGGCATGGAAATTTTATTGAAAGTCCCACGTCATAAAAAGATTCAGTAACACTATTACTTTAAAAGAAAGAAAAGGAAGTACAAAGGCCACCCGAGTTAACACATACTAGGATTCCATGTAGGAAAACATGGACATAGAAGAGAAAACAAAGGGTCACGTTCTGAGGGAGAGTGATAGAAAACATGATTAGTAGAAAGTTAACAACAAGAAAATCACAAAATTATGATGGGTTAAACGGTATTTGATTTCCCAGTAGGAAACGTTAACAGACAACATTTTTTTTACGTTCCTTTTCATAGTTTTGAGGAATTCATTTACTACATAGAATAAAAACACAAGGAAATATATTTACCTCCAAGTAGATTTTCATCCCTTAATAATTTTCTACCAAAACCAATCTTTTCTCCAAACTATGAGCATTAAAAAAACACTTGATCTCATCAAAAGCACCAGAATCATATTCTAGAGAATCACATAATCCACCAAAGATTAACTATCTATTTCTTCTATCTTTAAACATTATCCCAAAAATAGAAAGGGTAAGATAAAACAACTCTTACAAAATAAAGAACCCCATAGGAAGGGAAACAACTTTTAAATCTTCAAAATTCCACGGTACTACCCAAAGCTCATCATAGACCATTCCATAAATAAATGTCCTTAAAATTCCTCAAAATAAACCAAACTAAGATTGAAACCCAAATACAAGAAGGATTTGATAACATAGTCTTCCAAAATAAACATCATCGTTCATCTCCAAACAACATCAACCACTCCTAACATCTTATAACAAAAGTAGCTAACCTAAAAATATTTTCCCCAAGATAGGTTAATCATTTTTAGAAGTAACCTATATTACCCTAAGTTTACCTTAAATTCGTCGATTCTTCAAAATATAAGTCAACCTTTCTTCCTCAAAGAAAATACCATAGTAATCTATTTACCTCGATCATATAGGGTTCCCAAAATAGTGAATGTCTTCCAAAATAATAATCATCTTTTAATCCCCTAATCATATTTTTTTTTAAAGAAGAACAGCTTCACAACATCAACATGTGGTACATAACAATAGATGTTTTCCTTAGTGATATAAAACCATCTTAGGTAGTGATTCGATGTTCTTAGAACACATTAAAGATATTCTCATAGGGAATGAACTAAAAAAACAACATGACATAGAAAATTATTGTGACGAAGTCACATGTACTTTAGTCATCAAGATCAATCTCAGCATAGGACTTTCATTGTTCCCTTGTCCTTGAATATTGTTGATGCTCATCATGCTTCTCATCCCTTCCAAGAGAGCATTGCCTTGGATAATGTCTAACTTCTCCACATTTACGACATTGAAAGGTATAGGGTACATTAGATCGAACCTTATCCCTATTCATCACATTGTCCATTTTTTTAAAGCAATTAGATACTTTATGCCCTATCACCCCACACTTAAAATATCTCCTGTTTCCTTTGTGACATTCCCCTTGGTGCCTCTTTCCACACTGTTTCATAAAAGAAATTGGGTCTTCTTTCCCTTATCAACTTTATCAGATGAACATCCTTATAACTTAATCTTCTTATTCCTTGATGAATTTGGGCATTCTACTAGGTACCAATTATTAATTGTGATTTTTGATAGCTGGTTTGGCATAATCACAATATGTTCAACTTGATCTCTCATCATCTTTATTACATTAATAGGGAAATCGTCACATTTCCCATCACATTGGTTGTTGGGACATGTTCTTCCATTTCTCGCCATTAACTAAGAAAAGAAAGTATAATTAGGGGGCTTAAATACTTAGCCAATAATCATGAAAAGGAAACTTAAAGCATAAAAGGATAAACTTGTAGAAGAAAAGTATACACTAACTTGTGATTCCCTAGGTTCCAATCTAGGTTATCTATGATCATATATTCTTATGTGAATCTTTATTTTATTTTACCTTTGTTCCTTTAATAATGGTTCATACTAAGCTTATAAATTTACCAAATCATATCCCCCAGGAGTGTCATAACCAAGAGTGTAGCAAGTCCTATTGTCGTATACCAGTTCCCGTTCGATTATAGATTAAAGAGGTGTTTTTAGGTTTTACCCCTATGTACATATGTGGAAAATCCACCTCTACCTGCTCATATCTAGACAGGGATGTATTTTCTTGATAAACCACTTACTCAATACTCATCAAAATACTAGGAAGATTTCTTATATTTAAACTTTTATATAGGGTTCTTCATAAAGTTTTCATATCCTAATTTCCACAAATAACTAAACAATCCTTTGATACCAACTATGACATCCCACCTTTTTATCACATAAACTTTCATTACATTATACAAAACCGAGGATCTTTAAGGTTTAGTGTCTTGGAAACTAGGAAATAAAAACATGAAAACATAAAACATTCTTCTTAAACACTTGAAAGGATTCTCCTTATTTTCATACTAGGTTCATTACTGCATCTCATAACCTGGGGACATACATCAAAAGAAAGGGTCGGAAGAAGGCCCAGTAAGGGAAACAAGGGAAATATTTAACATGTGAACTTGAGATACATCAATAAAGTCGTGAAAAATAACTTTAAGGCATGAGAAAGAAATAATGAGGCATATCATAATAAAAATAACGTATTTCATAACTTAAAGATGTGGCTACAACATTTAACTTAGAAAATCATTTCAGTTTAACCAAGTTCCATCCCCAATGTGTCATTAAAATTTACCAAGGTTATTCACCAAGATATCGTTAAAAATGGTCAACTCTAGAGATGAAGTCTTTACCCAATGCATTGGAGCGCTATCAGGGCACACCCTTAAATTTGAATTTTTTATCATGTGATCCACATATATCATCATCAAACATTTCATAAATAACCCATATATCATAAAATAAATGGGTTTCATTTCATAATCATAACGTTTTAAAACTGCTTTAAAGACATGATCTTTATGTCACTTTAAACCCACGGAAAATTAAAGCGGGTCTCATGTATGTAAATCCCAGAATTTAAAATAGAAAATTTTGGTATATATGTGAATACCATTTTATAAGAAAGAGCTTTGAGTATTTACTTAATAAAATAAAATAATTTGAGAAAAAGAGAGATACATTTTGAGATGGAAATTCGGCAGCATAACAGCAATGTTGTAGGGTTTTAGAAAATATTGAAAAGAGAGGGGACATGGGTAACCCACTCATAAATGATCCATAAAACAGTAGGGGGACAGAATATAAAGGATTTAAGAACATGGTAATTAAATTTGAAAGATATACCATATGAAATGAAGAACATGAAAGGAAGATGAAAATAAGAGTTCTCTTATGAAAATTCGACAACTGAACGGCGTCACTTAAACATTCATAAAAATAAATGATGAGAGTACGAGGGGATCTCTCATCATATGAACATGAAAAGGGAAGTAAGAGGAATATAAAAGAACATCATCAAACATAAGAACATGGAGAATAAAATAAATGACTTAAAAGAGAGTATTTGAAAAGAAAGAGAGAGGTTGGATCCCTTACCTTAAAACGTAACTCTTAAAACTCGAAGGTTGGGACCTTGAGGGCTTTGGGGCACCTTGGGAGGAACCTTTGGGAGGTAATGAGACCATAGATTTTTGGGGGGAGAGTTGGGAGTGAAAACTAAAGGAGGAAAGGGTGGGTATTTATAGGGAAAGGGAGGTGATACTTTAATAATTTCAAGGGACACCTCACTAGTGGTTTTGGAAAAACCATGGGCTTGCCCATGGTATTTGCCCATGGTTTTGGCCACATGGGACCCCTCATACAATAATTCATCCCCTTTAGTCGACCATACCTTAAAATATCTCATGACATCATCATGATGCAGTCATGATGTCATTAAACATACTGAAACCCTAAAACTGTATTTTTACTATTCACTGAAAATTCAACCTTTTCCGAAAACTCAAAAAAATTTATCTTAACATAATATCAATTCTCTGAATTCAAAATTAAACTCTATTTTATAAAAATAATTTTATAAATATTCTTAATTTAATTTTTAAATAAAAACAGTATTCACAGAAAATTCATTTTTTTCAGAAAAAATCCCAAAAATTACTTTAACATAATATCGATGCTATAAGTTCAAAAATAAAGTCCATTTTATAAAAATAATATTATAAATATTTTTAATTTAATTTTTAATTAAAAAACACTATTCACCCAAAAAAACTAATACTTGACTAATAATTAATGAAACAGTTATTTATCTATTTTATTGAATCACACTACTTAATCAAGGTGCCTAAATTATATTAATACTTTCTTTAAGTGAAATTACTAATCCATTTGGTCACATTACTAATCCTAAGCATAAAATCACTATTCATAATTTACTATTCATCAAAAATTAAGTTGATCTTATTAGACTCTAAATTTCTTACTGAACACATTTGTAGAAGACCATTTTTTGAAAATCAGTACACATCATTAATTATTTAAGGTTTACATAAATATTTTAAAATATCATTTTTCAAAATACATTTATAAAATACATCCTATATTCATTCAAACATTTGAAAACTCCCAAACTTTACCATAAGAAGAAAACAAAATTTTATTTATAACAAAGGATTATGGTCTCCTTACATAGCCCCTTATAACCCCATCATCGGACCTAAGTGTAAGGTGTGCTAAATTGAGAGAATCTGAGGGCAGCTTGGCCAACATCGCATGAGTAGTAATTTCAATCAGTTTAAACTTCTCGTGAAGGCGATTTTGTTCTAGCTTCACACGATAATGTTTGGCTTGGGTTTGGTCCAGAGAAAAGCCCAGTGGTGCTATCTCCTTCCCAAGTTCTATTAGATGGGATTCTATCGGTCCAAGACTACTGGATGAGGCCATAGAATCTTCGTTCTATATTAATTAACCAAGATCACTTGTATTTAGAGACAATTGTCGCAAAATTCAGTTTCCAATGGTCATACTGACTAACAGTCATATAATAGTCAAAATCCAACAGTCTTATTTTAATTATACTCATGTTATCAAATGAAACAGTTTTCTTGAGTACGAAAAATAAAATAACCCACAAAATTAGGAAACAATATTTATTCAAAATTTCAGGTCATTACAGATCTCGCCATGGCTCCCTTACACTAGCAGATTTTCGAACCAAAGTGGGTCATTGATGAGCTTCTTACCAAGAACCTTGTAGGATGGCGTACAGATTACGGTGATCCTCTATATGATTGTTTCCCTCCTCCACTAGGGCAGCAGGGGTAGCCATAGGTTCATCCAGGTGAGTTTTCCCTATTGATCCCAACAACCCGTCACATCCCAAAAAGGTAGAGGCCAGATATTTGGTCAAACTGTAGGGACCCCAACCCCAGAAACCCAAGATCCGGTACCATCTGAACATGATGTGTTGTTTTAAAATAAAACATGCACGGATAAACTACACATCATGTCCCTTACAGAAGATCGTGTGCAGTTTGGGTTCTGGGAAACCAGCCACTTCTGAAACGATTCATCTCTTTTTAAAAGCTGATACCTGAAAATTTTAAATCAAAATATAGGGTGAACATTGAAATACTCAGTAAGGGGTTTTTAAAAAAACAGTGTAACTTTTGATAACATTTGTTTAAAAATTATCTTTAGGACATTATCTTAAGGAAAACTATAACACGTAACTTCAAAATGCTCAAACAAGATTTTCAAGAAGTACATGAAACAAATATGCCATTTCTCTAAGGAGTAATAATGGTTATCGTAAACAAACATGACATGTGATTACTTAAGAATACAATTAATCAGTTAAGAGTAATGCATAATCAGAGTTGCGCATAAAGGAAACAACTTAAATTTTCATATGTTGGTTACTATTTTACCAAAATATAATCACAAATCATACTCCAACTTGTACCAGTGAAATAATAACTTTATGAAAGCATAAAGGCAATGGTCGTGAATTAATGGAATTTTATCTTGAAAAGAACTTGTTACATGACTTGAATTATGTGGCTTCAACATTTAACATAGACAATCATTTCCATTTCACCAAGGTCCATCCCCAAGGTGTCATTAAAATTACCAAGGTAAACCCCAAGGTATCGTTAAAATTGTAATCTCTAGTGGTTACATCATTACCCAATGCAATGGGGCGCTATCAGGGTGCACCCTTAAATTTGTAATCTCTAGTGGTTACATCATTACCCAATTCATTGGAGCGCTATCAGGGTGCACCCTTAAATTTTCCTTTATTATAATGTGATCCACATCGTTCATACTTTGCTTAAACAGTTTGTATATTCAAGATGTCCCATACCACCTTGAATAACTCATTCATTTTCATATTACCCGAGGTGTCCCATACCACTTTGGGTAATCTAATTTCTTTTTTCATTTAGTGATTTGACATGAGTATGCATTATGTACAATAATAACCAAAATAAATAACGAGCCACCACACATTTTTCTAATACATGATATGACAGTTAACATTGCAAAATATGTCAATAACTAAATCAAAGGCACACATAGTTTAGTAAAACATTCTTTTCACATAAGCTAATTACTAAATCATATAAAATGATGGTATTATAAATGATGAATCTTTAAAATTATTATTCTATGGAAATGGAATACTTAAAGAAAACACTTTCCATCAGTTATGGTGATAAACAGATGAATGAACTTGAAAATAAAATCAAACTATAACATGATTAACTAGTAAATTTCCAAAGTAGGGTTATTGTATATTAAGTCAATAAATAATTATAACATGATAACGTGATCCCATAAGACCTAAATCTTCCAATATTTTATAACCAAACTAAAATACTCTCACATAAAGGGAAAATATCAAATAAAATTCTTTAATAAAACATGTCCTTTTGTGTGTATTTATATATAGAATACATGTTGGTTTACAAAACACCCAAATTATCCTTTATTAAAATCACACATGTATCAAAGTATAAAGTCAGTCCTGAAAATCATTACTTAAAATAGGGTTTTGGAAATTATACTTGACAAATATATATACACATCACTATACATACACCAATAAATGTATATATGGGTTTTATTTACACCAAATCCACAAGGCTATTAAAATTTCTTGTGTTCTGAAAAACTTAAATTCCTTATGTTTTATTTAGTCAAAAATCAAAAATTTAAGAGGGTTTAAATCTCGTGAAACTATAAATACATAAACATGTAGAAATACTTAGTTATGTATATATATACAGGGTTTACATAAAAAATATATGTTAAGTGTTGGTTAAATTGCAACCTCAATATACATGTATTATCTAGTATAACCTACCAAATGATCTTGGATACCCTAAACCGAAAGGGTTGGGGTTCTATGTATTCACATATTTATATATATGTAAAACCGTATATACACTATGTACGTAAATATAAGTTTTGGGTTTTTTTTGTAAAACTAAATCATTTAAAAAAATTAAAAGGATTCATATGTATAAACCCTTTGATAACTCAATGGAAAACACCCTTGATGGTATTACAAACTGAAGGGTTAGTGTTATATAATGCATATACAAACTGTATATATACCGAGAGTATAACAGTATGGGTTTATTCAAAGGAAATCAAAACATGTAAACACTCTTATATATGCGCCCTACTGAAAACTCGAAAGCAAATTCTTTGAAGGCGATACAATCTGAGGGGTTTATATTAAGTATATATATATACAAATATAATCTGTATATATACCGTGAGCATATAAAGAAGGCCCAACCAAAAGGAAGCAAACATGCAAGAACCCTTACATAGTTTTGAGGAAGAAGCTCGATCCAGAGGTGCTTCGCTGGATTGCTGCGAGTCTGCAGAAAGGAAGAGGAGAAGAAGTCGTCGGGACTTCAAGAGGCTGGGGGTTTTTATAGGCCTCGGTGCACTTTGGTGACTCGACCCAAGAGGTAGGCCATCCTGGGGAATACGGGAATACAGTGAGCTAGGAGGGGGTGTTCGGGGGTCAAGAGGAGCAGTGTGATGGGGAAGGTCGAGGCGTCCTTGATGCATGACTACTGGTGTGGGACCCCGACGCGAGGAAGAAGATAGTAAAGATGTCAATGTGTAAAGGAACGGACGACCTGGATCAAAGATGGAGAGATCACACGGCTGGAGGAGGCACGGGAAAAGGGTTGATCGATTTAAAGAGATAGAGGGCCGCGATTAAATCTCTGAAGATATCTGACAGTTACGGAAGAAGACAGGGGCGATCTCGCGGTTAAAAGGGTTCGACGGACGAGATCGAAGTGGAAGTCGATCGGACGGTTCAGATCGCGCGGAACGCATCACACATAGAAACGAACCGCAAATGAGGCGCGTTTTAAAACTCAAAGTGCGCCGGCAACGGAGCAATAACACAAACGCGCACACACAGGGGCCTTATAAACAGGCCCCATGTGGGCCTTGGCCCAACCCTACGTAGCACGTACCGTGGGCCTTACACGTGGGCTCGCGTGCGACCAGATGAACCTATTCTCAGCTCGGCCTCGGGCCTGGTTGACACTCTATACACAACTGGGACCCCGACGGTCGATACCTTGGGTCCCTAGGGCTCAGTCTCGGCCTTGAGGGCTTGTCCCTAAGGGATTACCTCAGCTTGGTCGGGCCCCAATATAATTTTTATAAAAAAAATTATTTATATTTCCAAAATAACTAGTTTAATTATACTTAGTTCAAAATAGTGTGTAATATAAATATTTGTACAAAATAAATGAGTTAATATACAATAAAAACAAATAGTTTTAACTTAAAATCTAAAACCCTTTTCTAGCTTATATAAAATACTTTACATCTTGATACAAATCTTTTAAAAGATATACCCTTTCATATTTTACATACAAAACAATTATAAATATTAGGATCTTTAAAATACACCACTATCTGTTTCAAAAAATTCTTTTTTTAAAAGACCAATAGTTTCCCCAATTCAAAAATACATAATTTTAGAGATCAAAAGATAAAATTATTACAGATACCCTTTAAGAATATCTTTTATAAAAAGAATACTAAGTTTTCAACCATCAATCGGGATTTTGTAAAAACAAAAATATTTATTTCCAAGAATGCACTTTTTATTTTAAAACTATGATTCTTTTGTGAAAAATATTTTAGATATATTATAATATTTGAAATATCATAAAATTATAAGAGCATTAAAACAAGTTTTCATATAAAGATAAACTTTATCAACAAAAACCCAAAGGTTGTTCTGAAAACCCAACGACTATATATATTTAACGGTCATAACTTAAAGGACCATTATAAAAACAGGGGGTGTAGGGTGTTTCTCAAAATCAAAACACTTGAACCAGGAAGGATGGATCTCCCAATACCTTTGGTGCTGATTATGTGTGTCGTGGCTCTGGCTATTATATTTTTCACACTGATAGACCTAGGAGACGACAACTATCCAATTACTCGAGTTTTGATTCTTAGTAGTCTCGTTGTGGCCATGTTAGGTCTTGTGCATGGTATTTTCAACTAGTTGGGTCTTTTTTGCAATGTAATATTTTAATATATACCAGTTTACCTTATTCTCCCTGTTTTTCATCTATTTTATTTCAAATTCTTTATCAGCACACAAAACACAAAAAATAAAACAAGAGACATCATTAAAAGTATAACATTGTTCACTTGGACCAGTTCATAAAACTTGGGGCGTCACATTATCCCCCCCTTTAGAAAATTGTGTCCTCACAATTTATTTTACAAAACTAAAAAGGTTTCGCGACGTTATCACCATCTCCACCAATGTACAGGTTCAACAGGTGCATTTAGCAGAATCCTCGTAGTGATGCTCAACTCTTCCAGTTCCCTAACCCAGATACACCTAGGGAAGGAGGGGTTGAACTCATTTTCTGGACCGTCAGGCTTCCAGAGGGAATCTCGAATAGTACAAAGTTCTGAAATTTCTTTGTAGACCAACTTACGAAGAACTCTCTGAATTATTTCTCGATCGAGAACATTGAAGCCATAGATGTGGTCAAACAGGATAAAGCTGAGAAGTTGGAACATATAAGTCGCATAAAGATTTCCTTCTAACGCAGCCTCCTGAAATTTCACTTTGACCGTGTAGTTTCGACCTAGGGTGAAACACAAGAAGAGCCCTTCATGGTAACTTCCTCATCGTTCACACCCGGCCAGCTGTGCTGAGCCTATGCGGTAATAGATGGAGGCATTCCCTTGGCAGGTGCGAAGAATCTATGGACTATTTGTCACCTCAAACCACTGCTTGCATGTTTTTCGCAAATTTGCGAAGGGGTCATACTCGTCCTCACAAGTTTTGATTGCAATGATTTCCAGAATCTCAGTGGGAAGAGATAACAGGTGGGTTTGTCCTTCCATCTGAAGTTTTAAGATAGGAGTTCAATCACTTGAAAACCATTCAAGGATAAATACAAAGTAAAGACAATGAAGGGGAAAGACAATATTTCAATAAACATAACTTTATTATTAAACATTAGTGCTTGAGTTTCCCTTAACCACCGACTAAGCGAACTCCACACAGAGAAGCAAAACTCCCTAACTCCTTGAACCAAACACAGGATGAGCATTCAGGGAAAAACTCATGGGGGCACCTATGACGTCTCATGAGTTTAGAATGAGGGGTATGAAGTTGGGAGACATCCACATACACTTGTTGTCTTCAATACAGTCAGGTGGACTCGTCTTCTAACCTTCTGAAGTCCAACAACTGACCCCAGAAGCCGTAGTTTAAAATCTGACAAAGGTAGCCTGCTCGGAGGTTCCCGTCAGCAGCAGCTTCTTGGAAAGGGTTATCAATAATAGTGCCAAATTCTTCACCCACCATGAACACTCAGAAAAGTCCCTCATGGTACCTTCCCCGACGTTCATAGGAGGGAAATTGGGTCATCATCATAAAGAGGTAATCCAATCCCAACCCCCAGTGTAGGATAAGCACTCGAGGTGATTTGGATATGTCGTATAGGTGTTTTCATGTCATGAGAATACAGTCATAGTTTAGAAAATTTTCTCAGCTAGCTAAAGACACAATGGTCTCTAGGGCCTCGGTGGGGAGAGACAAAAGATTAGTACCTTCGTTTTCCATATGAAATTTAAGAAAACCCATTTTTTTAGTAAAACTGAAGTATATATATATATAAATATATATATATATATATTTGTTTCAGTTTCTGGCTTTCCAGAGTTATCCAAACCTCCCTCTGATACCAACTGTAGGGACCCCAACCCCAGAAACCCAGGAGCTGGTGCCTTCTGAACATGATGTTTTGTTTTAAAATAAAAAATGCACTAATAAACTACACATCATGTCCCTTACAGAGGATCGTGTGCGGTTCGGGTTCTGGGAAACCAGCCACTTCTGAAACGATTCATATCTTTTTAAAATATGATACCTGAAAATTTTAAATCAAAACGTAGGTTGAGCATTGAAATAATCAGTAAGGGGTTTTAAAAAAATAAAAAAAATAGTGTAACTTTTGATAATATTTGTTTAAAAATTATCCGTAGGACATTATCTTAAAGAAAACTGTAACACGTAACTTCAAAATGCTCAAACAATATTTTCAAGAAGTACATGAAACAAATATGTCATTTCTCTAAGGAGTAATAATGGTTATCGTAAACAAACATGACATGTGATTACTTAAGCATACAATTAATCAGTTAAGAGTAATGCATAATCAGAGTTGCGCATAAAGGAAAAAACTTAAATTGTCATATGTTGGTTACTATTTTACAAAAAGATAATCACAAATCATGCTCCAACTTGTACCGGTGAAATAAGAACTTTATGAATGCATAAAGTCAATGGTCGTGAAATAATGGAATTTTACCTTCAAAAGAACTTGTTACATAACTTGAATTATCTGGCTTTAACATTTAACATAGACAACCATTTCCATTTCACCAAGGTCCATCCCCAAGGTTTCATTAAAATTACCAAGGTAAACCCCAAGGTATCATTAAAATTGTAATATCTAGTGGTTACATCATTACCCAATGCAATGGAGCGCTACCAGGGCGCACCCTTAAATTTGTAATCTCTAGTGGTTACATCATTACCCAATGCATTAGAGCGTTATCAGGGCACACCCTTAAATTTTCCTTTATTATAATGTGAGCCACATCGTTCATACTTTTCTTAAATAGTTTGTATATTCAAGATGTCCCATACCACCTTGAATAACTCATTCATTTTCATATTACCCAAGGTGTCCAATACCACTTTGGGTAATCTAATTTCTTAGTTCATTCAGTGATTTTTCATCAGTATGAATTATGTACAATAATAAACAAAATAAATAATGAGCCACCACACATTTTTCTAATACATGATATGATAGTTAACATTGCAGAATATGTCAATAACTAAATCAAAGGCACACATAGTTTAGTAAAACATTCTTTTCACATAATCTAATTACTAAAGCATATAAAATGATGGTATTATAAATGATGAATCTTTAAAATTATTATTCTATGGAAATGGATTGCTTAAACAAAACAATTTCCATCGGTTATGGTGATAAACAGATGAATGAACTTTCAAATAAAATCGAACTATAACATGATTAACTAGTAAATTTTTCCAAAGTAGGGTTATTGTATATTAAGTCAATA
Source organism: Viscum album (assembly GCA_963277665.1). NCBI lineage: Eukaryota > Viridiplantae > Streptophyta > Magnoliopsida > Santalales > Viscaceae > Viscum > Viscum album. Next base: position 470,582,900 of record OY728142.1, on the reverse strand, counting down.
AATAATTATAACATGATAATGTGATCCCATAAGACCTAAATATTCCAATATTTTATAACCAAGATAAAATACTCTCACATCAAGGGAAAATATCAAATAAAATTCTTTAATAAAACATGTCCTTTTGTGTGTATTTATATATAGAATACATGTTGGTTTACTAAACACCCAAATTATCCTTTATTAAAATCACACATTTATCAAAGTATAAAGTCAGTCCTGAAAATCATTACTTAAAATAGGGTTTTGGAAATTATACTTAATAAATATATATATACATAACCATACATACACCAAGAAATGTATATATGGGTTTTATTCACACCAAATTCACAAGGCCATTAAAATTTCTTGTGTTCTGAAAAAAAAACTTAAATTCATTATGTTTTATTTAGTCAAAAATCAAAACTTTAAGAGGGTTTAAATCTCATGAAACTATAAATACATAAACATGTATAAATACTTAGTTATGTATATATATACAGGGTTTACATAAATAATATATGTTAAGTGTTGGTTAAATTGAAACCTCAATATACATGTATTATCTAGTATAACATATCGAATGATCTTGGATACCCTAAACCGAATGGTTTTGGGTTCCATGTATTCACATATTTATATATATGTAAAACCGTATATACACTATGTACATAAATATAAGTTTTGGGTTTTTTTTATAAAACTAAATCTTTTAAAAAAATAAAAGGATTCATATGTATAAACCCTTTGATAACACAATGGAAAACACCCTTGATGGTATTAAAAACCGAAGGGTTCGTGTTATATAATGCATATACAAACTATATATATACTGAGAGTATAACAGTATGGGTTTCTTCAAAGGAAATCAAAACATGTAAACACTCTTATATATGCACCCTACTGAAAACACGAAAGAAGATTCTTTGAAGGCGATACAATCCAAGGGGTTTATATTAAGTATATATATATATATATACAAATATAATCTGTATATATACTGTGAGGATAGAAAGAAGGCCCAACAAAAAGGAAGAAAACATGCAAGAAACCTTACATAGCTTTGAGGAAGAAGCTCGATCCAGAGTTGCTTCGCTGGATTGTTGTGAGTCCGCGGAAAGGAAGAGTAGAAGAAGCCGTCAGGACTTCAAGAGGCAGGGGGTTTATATAGGCCTCGGTGCACTTCGGTGACTCGAACCAAGAGGTAGGCCATTGTGGGGAAGACGGTAATACAGTGAGCTAAGAGGGGGTGTTTGGGGGTCAGGAGGAGTAGTGCGATGGGGAAGGTCGAGGTGTCCTTGATGCAGGCCTACTGGTGCGAGACCCCAGCGTGAGGAAGAATACAGTGAAGAGGTCGACGCGTAAAGGAATGGACAGCCTGGATTAAAGATGGAGGGATTGCACGGCTGGAGGAGGCATGGGAAAAAGGTTTGATCGATTTAAAGAGATATAGAGCTGTGATTAAATCTCAGAAGAGATCGGACGGTTACGAAAGAAGACGGGGGTGATCGTGCGGTTAACAGGGTCGGACGGACGAGATCGAAGCGGAAGTTGATCGCTGGGTTTAAATCACACGGAACGCATCCCACATCGAAAAGAACTGTAAATGAGGCGTGGTTTAAAACTCAAAGCATGCCAGCAACGGAGCAATAACACAAACGCACACACACAGGGGCCTTAGACATGGGCCCCATGTGGGCCTTGGCCCAACCCTACGCAGCGCGCGCTACGGGCCTTACACACGGACCCATGTGCAACCAGATGAACCTATGCTCGGCTCGGCCTCGGGCCTGGTTGACACTCTATACACAACTGGGACCCCGACGGTTGGTACCTTGAGTCCTTAGGGATCGGTCTCGGCCTTTAGGGCTTGTCCCTAAGGGATGCCCTCGGCTTGGCCGGGCCCCAACATAATTTTTATAAAAAAAAATTATTTAGATTTCCAAAATAACTAGTTTAAGTATACTTAGTTCAGAATAGTGTGTAATATAAATATTTTTACAAAAAAATGAGTTAATATACAATAAAAACAAATAGTTTTAACTTAAAATCTAAAACCCTTTTATAGCTTATATAAAATACTTTACATATTGATACAAATATTTTAAAAGATATACCCTTTCATATTTTACATACAAAACCATTATAAATATTAGGATCTTTAAAATACACCACTATCTGTTTCATAAAATTCTTTTTTTTAAAGACCAATAGTTTCCCCAATTCAGAAATACATATATTTAGAGATCAAAAGATAAAATTATTACAGATACCCTTTAAGCATATCTTTTATAAAAAGAATACTATGTTTTCAACCATCCATCGGGATTTTGTAAAAACAAAAAGATTTATTTCCAAGAATGCTCTTTTTATTTTAAAACTATGATTCTTTTGTGAAAAAATATTTTAGACATATTATAATATTTGAAATATCATAAAATTATAAGATCATTAAAACAATTTTTCATATAAAGATAAACTTTATCAACAGAAACCCAAAGGTTGTTTTGAAAACCCAACGGCTATATATATTTAACGGTCATAACTTAAAGGACCATTATAAAAACAGAGGGTGTAGGGTGTTTCTCAAAATCAAAACACTTGAACCAGGAAGGATGGATCTCCTCATACCTTTGGTGCTGAGTATGTGTGTCGTGGCTCTGGCTATTATATTTTTCACACTGATGGACCCAGAAGATGACAACTATCTGATTACTTGAGTTGTGATTATTAGTAGTCTTGATGTGGCCATGTTAGGTCTTGTGCATGGTATTTTAAATTAGTTGGGTATTTGTTGCAATGTAATATTTTAATATATACCAGTTTACCTTATTCTCTCTGTTTTTCATCTATTTTATTTCAAATTATTTATCAGCACAAAAAACACATAAAATAAAACAAGAGACATCATTAAAAGTATAACATTGTTCACTTGGACGAGTTCATAAAACCTGGGGTGTCACACAGAAAACCATGTTATACATCATTGAATCCTCTAGAACAGCATGTGAACCCTCCTTGAGACCCATCTCATGTTATTCCCCCAATGGTTCCTCAGGTTCCTCTATCTTCTCCACAAGTTGCTCCAGTTTCTCCATGAGTTGTTGGGCCTACCTAATGTGTTAAAGACCCACCAATGTATTGGTGGTTTGGAATACCATTCAATACAAGAATCCCTCTAAAGAGGATCTGATGGTTGCTCTCATTTCTCGCCTCGAGGCCCTCAAAATGCAGATAGGTGGCAATCCTGCCTGATGGAATGTCGTATCTAATATGGGTAGACGATATGACAGCACCCCCAGATTTTGGGAACCCTAATTTATCCCCCTTTAATGGTATGGGATACCCACTGTAGTATCTAGGCCACTTTATTTCAAGGTGTGGACCCATGTTGTGAACTCCAGTGTAGTAGGGAGTTTCCAAACTCTGGTGTTTTTCACAGAAACTGGAAGGACCTACATTCATTTGGTACAACCAGTTACCCATTGGGTCCATAGCTAGTTGGGAGGATCTTCACATGAATTTTCTATATAAATTCATCTCCACCACTCACAAGATTAGTATTTCCAACCTCTTCAAGTGAAAACAATGGAAAGATGAGTGAGTTGAAGACTTTGTCGCTAGGTGGAAGGTCCTCACATATTCACTCAATATGTCGTTGACTCAATAACACTTATTGATGATGTGAATGGGGAATGTAAATCCCAAATTGATTCCTTGTAACATTAATTATAACATCCTGGGATTATTTTGGGATTTTTTTGACAAGGCTCAGCACCTATAGGAAGCCTTGCAGCAGGCCAAGCAGACACGCTCTTTGCCTCTCATAGCTCATACAAAGAGAGATGCCAAGGCCGAAACTGCTTTTATTGTATAGGTAGAGGCCCCCAAACTGCTAGAATTTTTACCAACATATCCATGTCCACAGCCTCACCAAGGCAATTAGCCTCAGTCCCAGCCTTCATCTTAGCATCACCCACCTCATAATCAGTCATCACCACCTCATCAGGCACCACCACCTGGGAGAGATAACCATATTTCACCTCCTTTCCAGGATCCATCCCCTCATCAGAGACATGATCTCATAGTTCTTTTCCATACTATAGAAACTATATCTACTCATTTGATGAGGTTCAGGTCCCTGGTTATTTCTGAAGATTCGTGGGTCAGGAAATCCTGAAGTTTCCAGACTGAAGGAGGCCCCCGGAGGCTAATCTCACTAATCACACAAACTATTTTCCCAATCATTGATTCCTTGTACATACACTCAAGTAGTGTTATGTGTTCAAGGAGTGGATCTAGGACTATATTGTCAATAATGTAGTCATGTTGTGTCCTAATCCGGCATAGGTGGCGTGTATTTCAGAAAATCCTGATAGCAATAATGAAGGTGAATGTCGGCATGTCTCTAACCACAGATCTCAGAATTATGATGAATGATTATCCCAAAAAGCAATTTATCATGCCCATGGTGTCATTCATGCCTGATTTAATTGTCTTGATCTTCCCAAATTGGTTCCTCCTCCTCCCTTAGTTGCTTCTGTATCTACATCTCAGCCTTCTACTTATTAGAAGGGTAGGTGCTAGCAGTGTAAGGGGAAGAAAATCCCCCTACCAATGCCAAATCTATCATGTAATATTAGTGACTTCATTATCCTAGAGATGGGGATCACCCTGATAATTCTCCCTTTATTAGACGATTCATCATAGGATGATTAGGAGTATTCCTTAGTGAATACCATCAAACTGGTGGACCCATACATGGTCCCTGATGTTGAGGAGCATCAGGAAGGTCCTCCTAAAGATCATGTTCAACGCCATTGTCGATAAGAACATGGATATGTAAATTGTTAGAATACTCAGTCCAACACTTTTAGACAAGCTATGCATGACACTGAGGCCAGATAGCAGGTCTAGCACAGAGCTCATCTAGTGCAATCCTCTCATCATGTCTCATCAGATTCTCTACCATCATCGTTTATATTTCTCGATCAGGTAGAGATGTCATTACCACATATTTATTAAACACGTTCATCCATGGCCATCCCTCAGTCATCTGACAGTCATCCAATGGTCATTTTTCATGGTTCATCTATTGAGAAATAGGATATCCCCAGCATCATCCAGAATCTTCTGGTTCAACCAGTAATGTTCTTCATACCATCTGACACATAGAAACTTCCTTCTAGCATAAATTTGTTCCTAGAATGGAAATATGATGTACTTAAACATATTTCTAGAATTCTTGAAAATATATCAATTCTTGAGGCCCTCCAACTATTCGAAGATATGCATGAAGCCCTCACAGAAACTTTCAGAAGCCCCATCTAGTTCAAAACGGAGGTAGGAACTGCAAAGATATTCCATGCTGAGGAAGTCGAGCAAGCAGAATGCCAATAAATTATCTCATTCTTAAGAGATGATGAAGTCTCCCATGTACAAAATCATATCAACCCGTTGTATATCACTATCTAGTTCAATGGCGTGGAAGTACACCATTTTATTATTGACATAGGTTTATAGATCAATCTCATCCTGACCCAGATTGTCACGACCCGTCCTCGAGGGCCCATGACACAACAACCCCAATCCCCTGAAGCTCGTATGTCAGGAAGCCCACCTGAAGGGCAGGTGAAGGGTAGCTGCCTAAAGCTATAGAAGTAAACCTCGTCTGTCTGATCTCCCTGAACACCACTAGGTCCTGGTCGTCCCTGTACTCTATAAAAGTATTGTTTGTCTGCACAAGACACAACACGTGTGAGAAAATCCCATATAGGGTTGAGTAAAATGATACTCAGTAGGGGACACTAAAACCAAAAAGCTAAAGCACAAGAGAAAATACACAAATGAAAGCACGGTCAGCTCTACTCGAGTATATACCCATACATATACCATGAACAAACAAATATACTCCTTTTATTCACTAAGAAAACATGTGGTCCCAACCACACAACCAGCTTTAGGATTTTTATTAAAGGCTCAAGTCATAACACACACCAGGAGATCACACTCCATGATCTCAGCCATCTATGATGGCACCCGTATGAGAGATATGATCCATTGGGTATAATCCTACCATTATAAATGGTAAATTCGAGAGAACGTTCTCCTTCAAAGGCATTCTACTAGGTCCAACTCTAATTCCTTGAACTAGAGGTCTAGTTTTCACAGCCTTGCGCCCAATGATAGACTAAGGAAACCCAAGTGAAGTGGATTTCCCCTCACCACTGTGCAAGTTTGAGGGAGAAATGCTCTAATATATCCTGAGATACCTCAGTCTCTCCTGAAAGGAGTGGCCCACACCTTAGTCTATCAAGGGAGAACTAACTTCTACCTAGGTATCAATCTCTTAAAGTGGAGGGGCCCACTCCTTGTATATGTTTCTTTCAGTCGAGGGAGCTCCAACTCCTATGGAAGACCTGCTCCTTGTCAATACTCGAAGACGGGGGAGTACGACTCTGTAAGTAGGGACTCGCGCCCTGGTTCCAACATGTAAGTACTACTCATGAAGGACCTAAACCCTGAATTGGTAGGGGAGTACAAATTTGTACATCAAGGACCCACACACTACTCGGTAGGGGAGTACCACTCTGTGTCTAGAGGACCTGCACCCTAGTAATATAGGGGAGTAACGACTTTGTTATTTTGTTTGCTATGGGGTACCCTCACCCTAGTACGTTAGAGGAGTACCAACACCAGGCTAGAGGACCAACTTCTTGGCATGGTAGGGGAGTACTGACTCTACCGTAGCATTGTGTAAGGAGGAACCGCGCCTTGGAATGGTAGGGGAGTACTGGCGCCTACAATAGAGGACATGCCCCTTACCCGGTAGTGGAATACCGACTCTATATGCGTTATATATGGAGGGAATGTGCCCTAGTTCAATAGGGGAGTACTGACTCCAAGGATAGAGGACCCGCTTCCTAGCACAGTAGGGGAGTACCGACTCTTCCTTTACGAACTTCTCTGAGAACCTGTTCCCTAATCCTACAAGGGAGTAACACTGTCAAAGGATACTACGTAGAGAAAAATGAACCCACACCCAAAATTTGGGGAGTCCTGTATCTACTAAATTATAGGGATAATGAGTACCCATTCCTTGAGTCATAAAGGGAGTAACCATCCTAACATATCATCATAATAATCACCCTAATTTTTCCAAAAGTCTACTCGTACCAGGAGACCCTACTCTTTAAACCAAAAATTACACCCTCTAACTCTCTCAAAAACTAACTTAGAGTATCTCAAAATGATCATCTCATCCCAAGGGCCCCAACACCATAGACTGCTTGTCAAACAGATTCTCTATTTAGAATTTATAGTTGTTTTAGTGAAACGGGGGCCGGTTGGGTCCATGTCCGGTCCGACCCAGCCCAATGGGACCGGCCTGGACCGACTGGACCCAGTCCGACCCGCTTGGCTCGGTGTGGCCCGCAATCAGCAACCCAGCCCACCTTTGAGTGGGTAAGATCCTTTGGACCGAATGCGGCTGGGCTGCATCCATTGTGCCCCAAGAAGCACTAGCTGGTGTCACCGGCTTGGTCAAACAGTCCGTATAGAAAACTGGGTTTCTCCGCACGACCCGCAGCTTACCACAGGTCCATCTCACACTATGGCCAAAGCCACAGTTTCTCCATGCGACTGCCACCCCCCCCCATGGAACGCAGCCGAAAACAGTTGGCTTCCAGGTCTGAAGCCCATGGATTTTAGCCACGGGACCAATCAATGTCACGGCTTTGAAGCCACAACCTCCTCTGCATCAGACAGCCACTGGACATGGCTTTCTATGCCACTTCTGGGTGTCACCTTCAACGCCACCCCCAGTAGAAACTTCAGCAGACCATCAGATGCACTCTAATGGTCCATTATTTGACCCAAAGGTTGCTCTGGAACCAATGGGTCACATTCTTCACTATCTAGTGATCAAACCTCCATTTTGATCCCTTCCACTATAATGTTCCTGAATGAAAGTATATCCCATGCTACTTTATTCCACATGTCGTCATCATCGTCTCACCCCACTCATGCCACATCTTTCTACGATCTACAATGTTATATCTTTGTGCCACAAGGTGAAAATTCGATGATCTTATATTCATATCCCACAAAGAATGAGGATAACATTGGAATAGGAGGAAAGGATCACAAGGAAAAAAACAGAGGAATGATCTTTGACCATTGTTTATTACGGCCTTGTCCCACTCCCATTAGAAGAATCAAGAATGAAACCAATATCATTCGCCAAGACCGATCGAATCGAGGGTAAACCTGTTCGTGGGTTGATCTGTGTTCGCCATTTTAAATCCAAGATTAGAAAAGTTTTAACTAAAAAATAACAACCCCTTCCTCAAAAGGTAATTTCACTGATGAAGAACATCTCTGCATTATTGTTGTTCCTACACATTTGATCTGAATCTCATTCATCAATTCCTTGATCCATCATTATTGGAGATCGTCGTTCGTCTTTCGTCGACGACGATCCTCCAGAGACTCATAGCTTTCCTCTCTAGCTTTTCAACAATTGATCATTTTCAAACCACTAAGGGGGCGTTAATTTCCTTTCTTTTATTGAAGCAATGCGGCGTCATTACATTGTTTCATTAATGAAACATTATTTTGGTTATGTTTGGGTTGAAATCCATTATTCTACAACAATTTAGAATTCAAAAAAAAATAAAATAAATCCAGTTTATTTTATTTAACTTTTTCTTCAAAAATCCCAAAAAAATAACTTTTCTAGTAAACCCGCACCGGTCTAAGTTGATCCATTTCTAGGTGAGTACCTTCATTCTAAGTTCAACGGTGCCCTAAAAATTTTGATTCGAGCACTGATTCAAAAGATAAAAAACCTGATCCCACGTTTAATTAATAAACTTTAAAAAAGTTCAAAAATCCATTCTATCCACTTCAAGTCTCAGAATTGCATGTCGTCTCAGAGCCTAGTCTCGTAAAAATCCCATTTAAATTTGAAAAAAAAAATCATAGAATTATGGGAAATTATATTCTCCCCATATTAAGGCTTTTCATCCCCGAAAAGAAAAATCCTAAACTCAAGAGAAGAAAAGTGAGTTCATTAAGGGTCTATGTGTTGCTTACAATCATGCACCTTGAGGAACCACTATGATCGACCACTATCATGTCCAACTTTTTCTAGGTCAACATCATGAAATAATAGGCACATGTCTCTTTAGCTGTGAAAAGTGGTAAAAGAACTAAGCACTCCAATCCATTTGTAGTTATGGGGTTTAGTGGCTCACCTCCACACTAATACTGACGTAGATACAAACAGAAACCCACAGTTCACAGCCACCCCTAGATGAACTATTCTAAATCCTCCATAAGAGTTATGCATTCAAGGTTGACTCTAAACACATGTGGGTATTTACGGATGAAACATGGCTGCCCACGAGCAACTGTTGGGTATTACTAAAACCTTTGTCTACAACCTCTAGCGGCTAAACAACTTGATATAACTGGAACACTACCACACTCACTAGTGGAATCATAACTGAGTATGGATGGTAAACAACCATTTCATACTGCAGAAACATCCTCGGGTCTAACCCTGCCACCATGGAATGATTCTAAGCATGAATCTTCTTGAGAGTCCACCCTGTGCTGCCTAAGTTTTCCTTTCACCGTAAGGAAAACCTAGTTTCACCATCACAGAAACACCACATCCTTTTCATGATATCTTCAATCCATGTATTAATGGAAGTATTCCATACCTAGAATGATGTCATAAGACCTTAACACCATGAATAAGATATCTCAACCACAACTATCACCTCCAAGAGTCAGGTCACACTATCAGCATTAGTGTGTGGTCAACAAGTCTCCTCTAGTAATAATCTCTAAGCGTGTGGGTTAAGTCCATGGTCCAACCGGAACCTCAAAGTTTCAAACAAAACTTGTGGGAAAAAGTAGAACTTCCAGCACCTATGTCTATTTAAAAGGTAACCAAAATAAAAGACAGAGACCATACCTAGAATCTATCTTGGAAATTCTTGGTTATAATCATTGACTACATGCAACTATCCTCACCCTCCTCCTCCAGCTCCCTGAGCCTGGTGCGGAACACCTCCTCCTACTCATCCAGATCCTCTCCCTGATTTTCCAACTTGTGAAACTCCATGCTCCAAGCACTATCTCTGCCAAAAAGGATCATCTGCCGGTTCTATATCATTGGCACGGCAGGTCAAACAATCTCTAGGGATATTCCCTCTACTGTTGCAAGAATAAAACCACCTCTCCTATGACCGATATACTCCTTGGCACTGCTCCTGCACCACATACCCACGTGTTTGTGTTCGGGCATGGGTATGCCTCCTACGCCGCGATCTTGTCACCTTCCGTCTACTAACTCTAGCAGACGCCTCTACCTCATGAACATTTTTGTAGGTCACAACCATCTACTCCTATACTAGGAATCTCTCAACCACTAGGGATCTCTCTAGCACCCTAGAATATTTCGGAATGCTAAAAGGTATCACTAATGCCCTGATCTCCTGGCACAGCCCCTGCTCAAAGGTCTGGGCCCAGAAGTAAGGGTCCTGCACCATATTTGTAGAGTAGAGAAAAGGATTTGTGAATCTTTATGAGTAATCTGAAACTATCATGTTTCCATGTCATAGGTACAGAAGCTCCTGAATACACATATATCATAAATTCACTGAAAATAACTCCTCCCTAAAGAGGCGCTCAAAGTCAATCCAGGTGAGGGTCACCTCGTTGTGTGTCTAGATCACCAAGCTCCACCATCATCCTGCTAATCCCTCTAGAAGGATCGCGGCTAGGACTCCCATCTGGTCAGGTGGTTTCCTCACTAAGTGAAGGACTCATGTAACTACCTCAATACAATCCTCTACTACCTGAGGATCTATCTCACCTCGAAACCTGGTAGGTCTCTTCCTCTTTAACTCATGAAGCGCACACAACCTATGCATATCCTCAGCACAAACTACCAGTAAAATGTGCCGCTCTGTGGGTGGTGGCACTACCGGAAGACCATTTGGGGGAAACTCCATAGAACCACTACCCCGCACTGAAGCCTCATCATGGGGCAGGTCATCATCACGATCACACTGTAGACTTCTATTTGTCTATCGTCATAGAGGCATCCTGGAATAAATCAAGATAAACCAAGGTTAAAAGAGTATATCTGGAGAGCTGACTTAAGAAGGACATGTAGATCACAACCATTCCTATAAGATGCATGTACCCTGTATTTCCCAGTAACTAGTGTTTCCATGTACTGAGTTAGAAAATAGGTGTCCAGAGTCTTGGTGTATGGATATGTCGGTCTCCACACCAACACTGGAGTCCCTATCCTGAAAGCTAAACTCAAAAAACATAACACTTTTTCCCAAAATCAAAAGCATAAAACCCTTTTTCTTTGAGGTATAACCAACCACCTTTGATTCCAATTTTTTATGACCTACCCCCCGGGGTCCATTCCGTAACTACCCCAATCCCCTGAAGCTCGCTCGTTAAGAAGCATACCTAAAGGGTAGGTGAAGGTTAGGTGAAGGGTAGCTGCCTAAAGCTGTAGAAGTACACCTTGTTTGTCTGATATCACTGAACACCACCAGGTCCTGGTCTTCCCTAGACACTGTCAAAGTGTCGTTAGTCTACATAAGACACAACATGTACGGGAAAAGCCCGTGCAGGGGTGAGTAAAATGGTACTCATTAGGGGACCCCAAAACCACAAATGTAAAGCATAAGATTAAAACCAAAAAGTAAATCATAGTTAGATCTACTTAGGTATATTCCCATACATATACCATGAACATTGATATATACTCGTTTCAGCTACTATGAAAACATGTAGTCCCAACCACACAATCATCTTCAAGATTTTCATTGAAGGATAAATTCATAACACACACCAGGAGATCACACTTCATGAACTCAGACATCCTTTATGGAACTCATCTGAGAGAAACTCTCTATCAGGTACAATCCTACCATTTCAAATGTTACATATGAGAGAACGTTCACCGTCGAGGACATTCTATTAGGTCCGACTCTAATGCCCAGCACCGGAGGTCTAGTTATCACAACCTTGCACCCAGTGCAAGACTAAGGAAACCCAAGTGAAGAGACCCTATCCTCACCACTTTTCAAGTTTGAGGGAGAACTGCTCTAGTCTATCATGTGATACCTAAGTCACTCCTAAAAGGAGTGTACCATGCCTCAGTCCGTCTAGGGAGCACTAAATCCTACCTAGGTATCGATCTCTTCTAGTGGAGGGCCTCTCTCCTTACAATTGTGTCCTGTAGTAGAGAGAGATCCAACTCCTATGGAAGATCCACTCTCTATTGCTACTCAAATATAGGGCAGTACAACTCCATTAGTGAGGACTTGCACCCTAGTTCTAACATGTGAGTACTACTCATGAAGGAATCACACCCTAAGTTGACAGCGGAGTAAAACTTTATACATCGAGGACCCGCACCCTACTTGGTAGTGGATCACCACTCAGTTATTAGAGGGCCCACACACTGGTAATATAGGGGAGTATCAACTCTATCAGTTTGTTTTCTATGGGGTACCCACAGCCTAATATTTTAGGGAGTACCGACCCCAAGCTAGAGGACCCACTCCCTAGAACGGAAGGGGAGTACCGAATCTGTCGTAGCACTGCGTAAGGAGGATCCACACTCTGGAACGGCAGGGGAGTACTGACTCCTACAATAGAGGACTCACTCTGTACCCGGTAGTGGAGTACTGACTCTGTATGTGTTAGATATAGAGGACCAGTGCCCTAGTCCAATATGGGAGTACTGACTCTAAGGATAGATGACCCTTTCCCTGGCATGGTAGGGGAGTACCGACTCTTCTTTTATGAACTTTTATGAGAACCCACACCCAAATCCTAAAGGAGAGTAACAATGTTGAAGGAAACCACTCAAAGAAAAAAACCGCACCCAAAATATAGATAATACCATCTCTACCAAAGTAGAGAGATAAGGAGTACATGTTCCATAATTCATCAAGGTAGTAACTGTCCTAACATCTCATCATAAGAATCACCCCAATTCTGCCCAAAGTATTCTCGTACTGGGAGATCCTACTATTCAAACAAAAAATGTCCCCATCTAAATTTCTCAAAAACTCACTTAGATTATCTCAAAAGTATCATCTTTTCCCAAGGTTTCCAACATCATAGACGACTTGTAAAACAGACAATCTATTTAGAAGTTACGGTTGTTTTAGAGAAATTGGTGTTGGTTGGGTCCGGGTCCGGTTCGACCCAGGTCTAACATAACCCAATGGGCCCGGTCTAGACCAGTTGGTCCTGGCCCAGACCACTGGGCTGTGGATCCTGTCCGACCATCCTGGATGGGTGCGACCCACTAGTAGAAACTTGGCCCACCTTTGAGCGGGTCATCTCCTCCAGACCGGACACAGTTGTGCCGCATTCGTTGTGCACCAGGTGATGCCAGTTGGGGTCTTTGCCTTGGTAAATTGGTCTACATAGCAGACCAGGTTTCTCCGCACGACCCACGGCTTGTCACAGGTCCATGTCACACTACGACCGAATCCATGGTTTCTCCATGTCGTAGCCGCACAGCCCCCCCCCCCCCTTATGGAACATGGCTAGAAACAGCCGGCCGCTAGGTCAAAAGCATGTGGAATTTATCTATGGGACCAGTCAATGAAATGGATTTGAAGTCATGGCCTCCTCCACATTTTATAGACACCATAATCGATGGTTGGTGTCGTCGCGGCGTACCACCAACGACCCCACTACCGGTGTCAGTGCACCGACAAATACTTCAATGGACCACCGGACGCACTCCAGTGGTCTGTTCTTCAACCCAGAGGGTATTTCAGAACCCACGGGTCACATTCATCATTGTATGGGACTTAAAAATCCTTTTTCATACCTTCTGTGGGAATGTTCCCAAATGAAGGTATCTCCCCGCATTGCTTTATTCCACCTTCTGTCATCGTTGTCACACCCCACTCATGCCACATTCGTCTAAAATCCGTGATGTCATATTGTTGTGCTGCAAGGTGAACGTTCGACGATCTTATATTCATATCCCAAAAAGAACAAGGAAAACACATAAATAAGAGGGAAGGATCACGAGGAAACAAACCGGGGAATGATCTTCGGTCGTTGTTTGTTACGTCCTTGTCTCAAAACCCATTAGAAGGATCAATAATGAAACCAATATCATTCATCAAGACTGATTGAATCGTGGGTCAACCAGTTCGTGGGTTGATCCGAGTTCGTCATTTTAAATCTAAGAATAGAAAAGTTACAACTTAAAAATAACAACCCCTACCTCAAAAGGTTCTTTCTCTAACAAAGAACATATTATTGTTGTCTCCGTTCATCCACGTTTGATCTGAATCTCATTCATTTATTATTTGATTCATCGTCATTTGCAATCATCGTTCATCATTCGTCATTCGTCGATGATGATCCTCCAAAGACTCAGAGATTTTCTCTCTACCTTGTCAATGATTGATCATTTTCAAACCATTAATGGGGTGTTAATTTTTTTTTGTTACTAATACGACGTGGCGTCGTTATGTTGTTTCATTAATGAAATAGTGTTTCGGTTATGCTCAGGTGGAAATCTGTTAGGATGAAATGATTTCGAATTCAAACACAAATAAAATAAATCCAGTTTATTTTTATTTAACTTTTTCTTCCAAAATACCCCAAAATAATTTTTTCGGTCGACCCACACCGATCGAAGTTAAGCCCTTTCTAGGATTATCTTGTTGTTATGAGTTCAATAATTCCCTTTAAATTTTTATTCGAGCAATGTTTCAAAATATAGAAAAACCCACTCACACATTTAATTAATAATCTTTAAAAAAAGTTCAAAAATCCATTCCATCCACTCTGGTTCTCGAAATTACGTGTCGTCTCAGAGCTTGGTATAATAAAAATACCATATAAATTTGAAAAAAATCCATGGAATTATAGGATATTACATATATGTTCCACAAGCTAGGAATTTTTGAAGAATATATGATTCCCTCTGCCCTGAAAATTCAGAGTTATGATAGGACTGATCAGAGGACATGTGGAAAGATTCACCTGAAGACCCAGTTTGGTGGCCTGATTTCTAGCACTGAATTCATGGTCATATCATAGGACACCACCTACAATGCATTATTGGGTAGACTCTGGCTCCATATGCACATAGAAGTTCCCTCCTCATATCACAAATACCTCAAATACTCCCTCAGTGGTCTAGTGGGTGTGCTCCAAGGTTATTCATCTCCCTTTGTCTCTTTTGAAGCCCACTACTTAGTTTTTGATTATTACAAGAGAAAGGACAAGAGGGTTCAGACCAATGAGGTTGAGAACATTGCTATTGTGGCTGACCCATGGATGGATTTGGATGACGCCTTCATTCTCCTAATTCACCGGTTGAAGGCCAGAACCCCGGACCTAGGACACTGCTTTGTCGTTTCCAATATTAGGGGAAGATACATTCCAAGGTATAAGAAATGTAGAAAGATTACCTCATATTCTTATACAGACCAGGCTTGGGTGATACCATATCCCATTACCTCTATTAGGTATCAAGATGTTCACCCTATAGAAACAGTCATACACCATACCTATTTATTCTTCCAAGCCAGGATGAATCGACATAGTCTGACTCATCACCATTTCATCTCATCAAGCATGGGCCTCTCAGATGAAGGCATAATGGAATATGGTTAAAATCTTTTTTATCCATGGTCTCAATAGTGCAGGGGTATTTTGAGGAAGATTCCACAACCATTAAAGATGGCACCAACATTCCTTCAGGGTCAGTTAGGTCGGAAGATTTTCCTCTCGATCCCCCTATCCCATGTGATGATGAAGATCTAGAAGATGCTCCTCCTTGTGCCCAGCCATAGAATTATAAATTCTTTTGGCCCTTTTAGCCTGGTTTTCCCTTTGGGAATGTGTTTTGTGGTTTGGGTTTCCTTTTTTCTCATTCACTTTGGATTACTTAACCCACTATGCATTTCCCCTTTGGGATTCACATATCTTATTTTCATGATGATAAGTTGGGAAACATTTTTTTCCTTACCACACGATGTTAAACTGCATGGGTACATCCCATACACACGACATTAAATTGGGAACCATTGGTCCAAACTCTATGACCTTAACTAAGAGCTTATGAATCTTATTATCTACTTGGATATGATTCATTGTGTAGACCTCTTTAGTTCTCATTCACGTTGGGTCTGTCAGTATTTCATGTAACATACACACATTATGGGATTCCTTTATGGTTTGAGTTATATGACCTTAAACTAAGATCTCTTTAGTCTTAGAAATATGATGATAAATTGTGATACCCTATCCCACACAATGTTAAATTGTTTTGTCCTTACCCCACTACATTAAAATTCATGTTCGGGTCCTGTCATATGACCTTAAAATGTGGCATCATAATCTTGGTCGCATGATGGAAAATGACACAATATCGTGATGTTCTCCCTTGAGAGGACATCACCCTTGGCACTGGTCATCCACCATTCCACCTATCAAGACCTGTACATGGATTGATTCACATAGTGACACTCGTTCTTTTTTCCCTGGTCTGGCCGCTCCAAAAAAGAGAAATAAGAACAAAATAACATATAGAAAATATCTAATTCCTCTTCTCTTCATGCACGGTTTAGACCTACATGGTGAAATTTACCATTAAGAACTATGTGTATTTTGATTCCTTTCCTTATAGGATATGTATTGATTCTTGGATCACCATTATTGGGTCCATCTATAACATTATTTCCCCTTTTCACATCAAAAAATATTCATCCTCATCACATGATGTTAAACTTCAAGAGATTCTAGAACTGTGTGCAGTTTGATTCTCATCCCCATGGGATATGTAGTGATGCCCAAACACCTTGTATTTGGGCATAGAAAAAAACCCTATGGTATAAACTCTATGAACTTAAACTAATATCTAGTTACCTCAACACATGATATTAAATTATGACCCTACCCTAAGCAAGTTCAGGATGTCCCATCAATTATGGGATGCTTCATCTTCCTCGCTGGAAAGGATTTCCCCCACCAGTGTTTGTATCTCACCACACTGTGCTTCCATAAGTGCATGTGGCCTAATTTTTATCCTCATGGGATAATTAGTGATGCCCATACATGTTATCTTTAGGCCCAGCCACAAGTTTATTTACATTTTTGGTCCTCTAGCCCCGATTATGCTCCAAACTCTATGACCTTAAACTAATATCATAATAGGGAGATGTGGTGTGACGATATGTCTCCTTAGCCTTCGTTCATTTTTCATTTTATCCCTATTTGCATCAAATATTATTCATTTCCATATATTACCCAATATTTGTATGGTTCACATGATTTATTTGTCTCATTCACGTTGTGTTAATCTCCTCCATTCCATGAAACCATTATGGGAATAGACATCATAGTCCATGTAACATGAATTTAAACTATTTTCTATGGTCTAAGTAGTATGACCTTAAACCATATGAAATGTATTTTCCATATGACATTAAAATATTCCATGCATCATCCTCACTGTGTGACGTTAAAATACATGTTCATCATTCTTATTTGCATGTTGTAAAACTGAAATGCATTTGAGCCCTCATCAGAGAGGTTTCCTTTTTGAAGTCATTTTTGATCCTTTTTTCAGACTAATGTTCCTTCACCGATGAACTCTTAGTCATGGAGGTGTAATTTCAAGAGTGTTATAATACTTTTGAACATTTCATCACTTCACCTCATGCTTTGAATTCCCCTTATTGTGATCCTCATCCTCCTTCATGTCTGATAGGGGCCCCTGATAGAAAGGTCTCATGTCATTTCGGATCACCTACTATTCTAGGCCAACGCCCCCTAAGGATTTGGATGAAAATTTGAGTTTGGACCTATTTTTTTAATACAATCAGCAGTTGGACCTCATTTTTTTGTTTCCATCCCAGGGTAATTTGATGTGAATGTTGTATCTCAAATACAGTCAGTAGTTATCCTCCATCATCATTCCACCCTCATTGTGTTCCAAATGTTGGGCATGTGATTTACAATTTTTCATTCCCATTTGTTTGGATTTATTTTGGTGCCTTTGGAATTTTCCTTATCGTACACCACCACACATTGGGAAAATAAATTTGGATTTTTTGAGAGCCCTATTCTCCATCCACAAAATCTATCATCCTGAATGCTCCAAGTGGTCTTTCGATAATTGCAGACCCTAAGTACTCGATGATTATCCAGTACTCTCATAAAAAATGAACAATTATGTGGTCTCCCCTTATTTATCACACTGGGAATGACCCATGTGATCTTAGGGATTGATCATTAGTTGTTACACAGATATGATGGATTTGAGATAATTTAAAATAATAAATAAATGTGTATGCAGATCAAAATAAACAAGAAAACACAAAATGTGTTTTATGAGTTCATGAAAACATTGCCCCTATGGATTGTCCCCTTCAATGGAGCATTCTAGATCTACCACCCTTATGAAAGTGGACTATAGGATCTGTTTGCATCATCTAAGCTCCTTTTCTTCCTCATTGTCCTTAGGGTGAAGCCCATAGGCCCTGATCTGTACTCAGTCCCACCCAGCTCATAGAATGACCACTTCATGAGATTCTTTCCTCAGCTTCTCTTAAGCCTCTACCAACTGGTACATCAATCATGATATGATCTTTGATTGGGTTTTAGTGAAGGAAGAGAACTTATTCATCCTCTCTTCCAAGTACTGTATGTCCTCTTCACCCTCCTGGAGTTTTTTAGTGTTGACAGACTTATTCTTATTCTAGGAAACATCCAAGCAACAGCTTCTCTATCGTATTCTTTCAGTGAGGTAATCCTAGATAAGCATATGTAGACCTTGTACATCCACCCCTCTGGTGGATAGATCATATATCCAAGAGAAAATATATCACATCCATATTATCCACTCTGAATTTGGGTTGTTCTTGGTGAAGCGCTTGATCAACTTCCATGACCGATGACGGACATCTCAGTTGTCCTCCATGTCAGAATTAGGCTTGTCTGTTCCTCTGGTTCAGCAGGCTCATACTTCAAAAATATGGCTAGAAGTTCATTAGTGGGATCATCCTATGGAATTATATCAAACGGCCTAGGCTCCATATCATGTGGTTGATCTTCATCACTTGATCCCACTTCTATGAGATTATTCCTACCAGATTTGGGTTTTCCCCACTAGTGGCTCTACTCATAGCCACGATTATAGTGTTATGATCATCTTGGGTGCTCGGTTTCATATAAATTGTCATTAATGTTAGGAAAGGATCCCTAGGACCCACAACCATCCTCACTAACAATATAATAGTTGCTTCAAGGACTGTCCATACAGAGGTTATCTCAATTAACTAAGTTGAGTAAACAATAGGTATGACTCTATGAGGTAGGATGCTTAGAGAGGTCATCTAATGATTGATCTCATATTCAAGTTGTTATTCTTAGAATCCCAATATGTGGCCCCCCGTATATGGTTGGGAGACCCATAAATTTCATAGAATCCACCCTAGTTGATGCAACACTGTTGGACTCTGTAGCCCCTAGAACTTGGTCCTCTACGCCTGTTGTCACATATTTTTTCCCACAGGAGGAGTTCCTTTGTAAAATGATCTCTTGTATAGACAAAATGTCAGTTGAGAAACCTGGATTACCGTGAACGAGATCATATAAGGGAATGGTTTAGAGTTTACCTCAAGATCGTTGGTGAATCCTCCCAAATAGGTTTCCTCTAAGGACCCAACATCGCCTTCCTCTATAGTACTACCTCTATTATAATATTCTCCTTATGATCCTTATGATTCCTCTGGTAGAGGAAAGTTCTCTGCCATCTTGGTAATAGACAATTGTGGTGGATATGTCAGGTCTAGCATCACTTTAACCTGATCCATCATTGGATGTGGAGTGCCTTGAGAGTGCACTATTTCCTCCAGCTCGACCACATATCTCTCCCCCTCTACCTAAGATACTGAAAAGTTTTCCCTGGCATGAAAAATACCTAGAAGTTTTGTTCCAAATAAATTGATGTGATCCCACATTTTGGAAGGACTGATAAATTTCTTGTTGATGTCCTAAGATTCCCAATCCTTGGGGTAGATAGCATCCTCAGGTATATCCACGCAATGCAACCACTTCCTAGGAGCTTGGGTAGGTATTCTGCAGAACCCTATGGATGGATCCCCTTCCTCTTGAGTCTTCCTAGCTAGATCTACTGGTTCTTCTACCATTGTTCTTCTTCCACCTCTAGTCGGTGTAGTCCTTGGAACTATCGACCCTACTGTTGTAGCTCCACCACCATGATGTGCAGCACCCCTACCACTGCAACGTGATATTGTCACTATCCTTCTCTAACATCTAGGTTGAGGGGGTACTCCACCGCTGGCCTGTGTGGTCTATTGTTTCTACATATCTCTCAGGTATGTTACTTCCCTTTTTTTGTACTCTTCAACTATCCCATAAGTGTTGGTAGGTGGATGCAGCTCATTTCACATATTCTCTTCCTCCTATGTGAACATGATCCACAATTTCCTCATCATGCATGGGTGATCTTTATGATATACCTCTAGGTATAATTTTGAGGCCAATCTCTATAGACACCAGAACTGCCTTGTGAATTGATGCAGGGTGTATGGTTCACAGATAGTCTTGAAATCCACCCACGCTATCAGTACTCCACTAAGAAAGTCCATGAGATATGACCGCTTATCTTTAGTTCCCTAGCCATCATCAGTGAACACTTCCATTAGAAAAGGGAATGGATGAAAGTTGAATTCATCCACCCTCTAGATCTTGTTCATCACCACCATCTGGTTCAGCTTGAATGGGAAGCTTCCTACTGCATTCAAAATTTTCGGTCTAAAGTTTGACTCGGGAGGGGAGATGGGATTCGGGTATTTGTATCCTCCCATGTGTGTCTCCACCCATCCATATATAAAATGGAGCGATCTATATATGCATTGTGGCTTATTCCCCTCTCTAATATGATAAAGAACCTTATACATCTTTTCCAACACAGAAATCTCAAGGTTGATATGCTGCACCATTGCTAGTATGGCCTCCATGATAAATTTTCTCAGTCATGCACCCATGTGTGCATCTCTGACTGACATAATCCATCCATATATGATCACTGATATGAATCCATCCAACCAATCCACTATTCAATGATCCATGTTGATGTTGTATCCTAATAGCCTTATGATCATCATTAATTCCCTCTGGGTTACCGAATTTAGAAATTAAAAACACAAAACAAACAAAGCGCTAAACTACAAAGTAGTATAGGGATTTCAAGTCCGAGGTTGAACCCATAGAGATAGTGTTGGATAACATATTAAATAAATAAAATAAACCTAAACTAATTATAATTTAAAGTAAATAAATCTGAGCTACTGAGCATTGGTTTGGTGAAAAAGGTGGGAGAATAAAATATAAAAGGGGTGATGGGAAGTAATGAATCTAGGTTCGTGGGATGATAAGGTATAAAATAATAAATTGAAAATCATGAAATTTTCAGAATCGGGTCCTAGCGAGTCCAATGCTCATGATAAACACACCCCATCCCAAACTCTCCTTTTCTCATGGTTAGGTACTTTGGATTGTTAAGGATGGGTAACCCAAAACCTTATTTAAACATAGAGAAGAAACAAAACCAATGGTCATAGAGGAAATCTCAACCCTAAACCTCACATTAAACAATGGTATTTATTCTACTCAAAAAAATTGTTAATCTCAAAGAAAGAATTAATTTAAACTCAATTCATAACCCCTCTCACAATGGTTGTGGAAGGATAATTAAGAAAGCGATCGCAATGAATAATGAACATGAATTCCCAACATAAAATGAAATTAAAAATGAAATACCAAATACATTCAATCCCCTTTAATCATGAACACCTCAGCATAAAAAATCATTCACTCATGCTAACCAGGAGCATGTGTAGAAAAATAATAAATAAAAAATCCTAAAGTGAGTGGCGAAGTAGCAGGTGTGCCTTCATCTGGTGGTGGTCCTCCATCATCGATCCAAAATGGTTCAAAATATGCGACTGAGGGTCTCTATTTATAGGTTGTGGATGGGACCTTTCTGAGGATTTTCATGGTGTGTAATTTGATTACATGTTGGGAAATCCAGATCTAAGTTTTCCTCCTTGATTTTTGAATTATCACGAATATCGTACGTGGATTTGAATATTTGACTCATTAAACAATGTGTAAGTAGAAATCATGATGTGTAACCTTTAAATATTCAGATCTCATGAATCTTGGTGTAATCTTCTCTAAAAACATATCTCAAAAAATGTCATGTTGTGTAATGATGTTACACTATGTGTAACTATCTTCCATAGCGTGACAATGGTCACAACTTGTCCAGTTCAAAAAATTCATTTAAAAAAGTCTCACAACGTGTAATGATATTACACGACGTGTGATGTCCTTCTTTAGTTTTCCAGCTCCTCTTCCTTCTCAAAATTTTTTTGGCTCATCGGTTCGATTTTCTCACAGTTTGAAGTGTCTTTTGGATTGTATTTCATCCACTTTTTATTACTTTTTCACAAGTTCATTGTTTCCTTCTATAAAACATAAAACAAGTAAAATGTTCCAATGATTTGAAATATTAATCATTTAAATATAAAATTAAATACATTAAACACTCTAAAATATATTCAAGAAATACACTTATAATAATCCCATAGCTTCCATTGACTGTCCTTTAACATTCGCTAGTAGGAACCTTCCATGCTGCATTGAGCCCTTCTTGGACAGGTATGAGGCCTCACAGGTAACTTCAGTGGTTCCTCCTCCCCCTCAGTAGGACTCTCTGAGGAAAATTTATAAAATGGCCAAACCATTGCTTGGATTGGACATCCCTCATCGTCTCTTTATCTTTATTTGCACCCAGAACTAGGTCCAGAAATGTCTTCTCCAGCCATGGCCTATGATCTGGGTCCTCCCATGCATTCTATGTGAGGAGAAATTCAACATAAATTGCCCCCGGAATGGGAATTCCATAAACATGGTGGAGTTCCAAGAGGCTGATTCTGACCTCAATGTGATGAAGATCAAAGGTATTAGTCCTTGAAGACCATCTACTCAGCAGCTTGGTCATTATGTCTTTCAGTTGATAGATATAAAACTGGGAAGCCCACGCAGCCTTATATAGGCCTACTCGCTTCATATCTACTCTAAACTCTATATAGGATGAACATACCTAGTAGTCCTAGGCCCAATCCTCCATGAAGTTGTATCCCTAGTGTAAGTCCCAATTGTTGGTTCATCCTTTATCTGAGTTCCCCAAACCCACCTTGAGAATGGTATGATACTATAGTGGAGATACCTTAAGTTGAAATGCTTTACCATCAACATTGTTAACATGGTTGTAAATGTATTTGGTAGTGATAGGTGTGTGATCCTTCCAAATATAGCCTTCAGCAGCCCTAAACCACTAGTATTGACATGGTGTGACCCTGAACCAGTAATCTGGTTTTTCCCTACTTACTTTAGGGATGAAAACATTGTCCCTCAAACCAAAGACGTCAGTCTCTTGCATAGAGGGTAATACTTTTCCCCTTCTGACGGTAACTTTAGTTGATATTTGTGGTTAGAATGACTCCCCAAATACTCCCATACCAATATATTATTCATCATATTTTCTCTTTGAGCAGTTTCCATAAGAACTTCTTAGGCAGTTTCTTAACTGGCCATTGTTCTGGGAGTTAGTTGATTTTTCTTATCTGTTTACAAAGCTCATTCATAAATATCATTTGAAAAGAAAAAAATTTCAGAGCCTTAATGGACTCATAATTTTTTTTGAAGAAGGTGGTGCCTCAGTCAAAAGACCAAGGCAAAATTTGTTGAATATTAAAGAAAGGAGTTACATGAGTCTGAAAGATGGGAGTTTCCTACAATCTTTGTCATACAAATGATGAAATTTAGGAGGCAGGGTATCGGACCATGTTAATTCATGGTTGATACCTTTGTTGGCAAGAGCATCTGCAATCATGTTCTCCTCCTGATACGCATGCATGACAATGTAGTTGATATCCTGAAGCATATCAAGACATCTCATCCAGCGGGTGGTAAGCGTCCAAGCGAGATGAATCACCCCATTCTAGATAGCCTGGATGATTTTGGTCAAATCACTCTCGATCCAGATCTTCCTTTATCCTTGTTGAATAGAAAAATTGAAAGCAGGTATTGCAGCCAGCATTTCTGCTTCAAGGGAGGAGGTAGTGCCATGAGTACCATAAAAGCATCCATGGAATTGATCCAGGAAATCTCTGAAAATAGCTCCACAACCTACAGGGCTTGTATTTTATTTTGAGGCACCATCAATGTTCACTTTAATCCATCCAGGGAGTGGGACTTTCCAGAAAACTTCAAGGGTACATTTTTGTTTCTTGAAGATGCCAATAATCCGAAGTTTGCGAAGAATCTCGAAGTCATTAACAGATTTGTTATAGTGCACCTTCTGGATTGAAGCTTCTTCTTTCACCGCAATTATAATTCTAGCGTTACCTGCATTGAGAGTTAGTGAGCCTTTGTTGTGAATAAAATTATTTCTATCATACCAGATCACGTGCATCAATTCTGCAACTACAACAGATAACACATTCTTAATTTGCTGAGAGGCCTCGTGATCAACACATCTTTTAATATGAGAGATGATGGAGTCAGTAAAAGTCCATCTGCAATTAAAAATGTTAGAGATGTAATTCCAAAGAGCAAAGGCATTGTCATATGAAAGAAAAAGATGATTAACATCTTCCCTGTGTTGATTTCATAAATGACACATTGAGAAAAGATGAATACTGAAGGATTGGAGACACACTTAAGTAGGAATTCTATTGTGTGAGATTCTCTATATAAGATTGAGTCTCGAAGTCTTGATCCAAGGCTTGTTAAAAGCATTCAACCACCCAAAACCTTCAGAGGATTTCAAAAAATTGTGATTTTAAAAAAATTTAGAGTCAAGAATGCCATTTTGAGCTGGTTCCCAAATAGGGAAGTCTTCAGAATTCTAAAAGGGGTAATTGTCAATTATGAAGTTAATGTTATCAGGAATATGATGTCTGTTCGAGTGAATAACATATTTAATGGAAATATTTATTTTTTTATGTGAATGGTTGGGAGGCCAAAAAGAAGATAAGGAAGAACCCGTCCAATTATCAATCCAGAATTTCAAAGAAGAATTAGCATTGACTAACCATCTAGCACTTCTCATGATCTTATGATAAATATTTCTAATAGAAGTCCAGATAGAGGACTGAAAATAATTTAAGTTTACTTTTTGAAGTTTTTTGAGAAATCTTTGCTTGAGAAAATCAATAGCATTATTGGAATTATGAATCATTCTCCAGACAAGCTTGTCTTACAAAGAATCATTAAACATTTCAATATTTTTAATTCCAATACCGCCTTTCTCTAAAGGTTTACAAAATTTCATCCAAGAAACCATTACAAGCCTTCTTTCAAGGATATTACCGGTCCAGACAAAAATTTTAATGAAATTATTAAGTTTTTTAATGCTACTACTAGGCCATTTGTAAATCATGAATGAGTAAACCATTTTAGAGACGATGGTAGATTTAATCAGGCATATTCTACCAGCCATAGACAAAGATTTACCTTTCCAAGTGGAGAGATAATGTGTGATTTGGTCAACAATGTTGGAAAAGTAACTAGATTTGGGTCTTACCTAAAAGATTGGAACCCCAAGATAGGTGAATGGGAGAGCACCCTCTTTAATACCAAGGCTATTGATAATTAGAGTTTTTCTTCTCAAAGGGTAGCTTTTTCCAAAAAAAAATTTGACTTATTCCAACAAATAACTTATCCTGAAACATCTTCATAATGAGCAAGCACAGTTTGGAGCACTTTCATATTTCTTTTTTCACCTTGAAGAAATAGGATGATATCATCAGCATAAAGAAGATGAGTGGGAACATTAAAGTTCCTAGAGGCTTGAATAGGTTTGAGTTTGTTCTAATCCACTAGTTGTAGAATCAATCTTCTAAGGTAGTCTTTAGTAATAGAAAATAGAATGGAAAAGAGAGGATCCCCTTGTCTAATACCTTTGGAGCACTTAAAGTAGACTTTGGGAGAACCATTTATCAGAATGGAGATGTGGGCGGAGTGAAATAAAGTATTGATTTTCTTGATGAAATCCTCATTGAATCCAAAATTATGAAGAAATTTAAAAATAAATCCCTAGTCAATAGTATCAAAATATTTCCTAATGTCTAGCTTTATAGCAACGTTCCCACCTCTATTAGTTTTGTTTAAAATATTAGTACATTCTGAGGCAAGACAAATGCAATCTTGTATAGATCTACCTTTGATAAATCCAAATTGATTCCAGGTAACAATCCTATTTCATATAGGAATAAGATGATTAGAAATAATTTTAGTAATGATTTTATATAAGGTATTGATAAGGTAAATGGTCCAGAAAAGATGAATTTTAGAAGCATTATCCACTTTAGGTATTAAAGAAATAAATTGAGCATTAAGGCCATGTGGGAGATGTCCAGTGTAGAAAAAAGTCTTAACAAGTTTACATAAATCAGTGTGAATAATGTCCCAGTAATGCTGAAATAATCCATTGTTGAAGCCATCAGGACCAGGGACACTGTCAGGTTTTAAGATAAAAACAATATCTTTTATTTCATGGTCAAGAGGCATAGAAGCAAGGCAAGCATTATCAGCTTCCTCAACCATTGTGGGAATGAAATCATGTATAAGGTCTTTATTTACATCAGGTCCATTAAATATTTCATGAAAATAAGATACAACATGATTATAAATGCTCTTTTCAGAATCTATAAGAATTTCATCATGTATAAAAAAAATTAAGAGGTCGATTAATTTTCCTAATTCTTTGTAAAGAGTTGTAAAATTTAGTGTTTCTGTCTCCATCAGAGAGCCATTTTGTTTTGAAAATTTGTTTGCATAATTTATCTTTAAGATATAGTAAAGATTTGAGCTTTAAAGTTGTATTGATCTCTAGTTGGGGATTCAGTGAAAAATCAGAACTAGTATTTCTATTTTGAAACTGAGTGAGGTCAAGTTCCAAAGATATAATGTCCTTGTCAATTTGTTTTGATTTGGTTCTACACCAGTTATTTAAGGCCTGTTTAAGAAATTTAACCTTGTTAATACTTTCATATGGATCATGTTGGTGGCTCATAGAGCTCCAAAAAATTTTAATAAAAGAGTCACAGTCAATGTCCTCAGACTAAGCATTGTTGAATCTGAAAGGGAGAGGGGGTTTGGGGCTATTAGTATGGAGGTTTACAAGAATAGGATAGTGGTAAGATATTAATGGACTCATCATGTCTTGTTTAGAAACTAAGGTTCACAATGCACTGGTTCACTAAGCAGTGTTCGGGAAGTACCGGTCTAAGGAACCCAGCTCGCAGAGAGTGTTCATGGGGGTGTTGGTGCTTCACAATTTGAGAGATCAAGCATAGCCCAAAGGATAGATTCATACAAGGGGGTACCTCACCCAGAATTTATAGGTAGCTCTTCTTTGATCTTCGTGGCACCTATGGAATTCGTAAGATTCATAGTGATCTTTCCCCCATGCTCTATGAACCAAGATCATTATCCATCCTCATGATCACTAGTTTTCTAGTGAATTTTCCCTTATAATTTAACCCTCTTTTTCCCCTTGGCTATAATTCTGAGTGGGGGAATTTGTTGGTGCTGAAATCCATGCCCGGGATGGACTAAGTTCAAGACCATTCAGGAAAAAATTCAAGCCTTATGAGTCAAAAATCACCAAAGGGGTATATTTCATGAAGCCCCTTCACCAAGCCCCTCATCAACATGAACGCCATGAAGCTGGCTGGTAGATAGCTCCATGAGTATGATAGCCTCTGTGAATGTTGAAAATAAGTTTTATGGAAGCCTATGTGAGTCCAAAGAGCTCTAAAACCACTGCCAATTCACTCGACGGTAAACTTTTCAATTTTGATGGATTTACCTCCATTTTTGAATCTCTTTTTACTTCCCAACTCACCTTTGAGCATCACGATTCCTAGTACCTATAAATATGTGGCTCACTCCCACCATTTAGCATCACTACTTTGGCCCTTAACCATTCGAGCTCTCATTCCGTAAAGCTCTTGGTGCGCAACGAACCAGTGAGAAAATAGATCACCCAAGGTATTTGATCATCACAAAACAACTTTCCCTTTATTTCTATTTGCCTCCACTTAAGGTGGAGATGCCCTTTGTGAAGTTCCACATCCATCGTGAAGGTAGGAGTCCCTCTTGGGAACTTGAGACTTCATTGAGCATTCAACTTTCACTAAGAACCCCCCAAATATGTGTAGACCCCATGCCTAGGCCGAGTCTCCATGCATCACGAGGTACTACCCCATTTCTCTATGCACCACAAAGAACCTACCTTCACGAAGCTCCCTTGATTCACAAAGAACCATAGATTTATGAAGCTCCTCTCAACGAGGCCTCCAGCTTCACGAACCCCTTTCCTTTACGACCCTCTAGGCTCATAAGTAGTGATTTCTTAATTCCCAATGTGGTGTCACTTATCACATTTCCCTACCTATTTCTTTTTTGAAATAGGTATAATAATGGCTCTTTATTTTTGATATATCCATGCTAACATGGACCCCAAAAGTGATCATTCATTCACACCCCCTCATATTAGGCCTTACTGATGACTTCCATTCCCCAAGTGCGGGTAGGTATCAGTCATGTAATTCTAAGGGGTAAGGAGTAAATCATCCCGATCCAAGCTGCAAGATGTTAAACTGCTAAGCACCATCATCCTCAGTACATGATGTTAAACTATAGCTGCACCTCATGCAATGCACATGGGGCGTTCCATCTTGGGAATTCTCCATGAACAATTGTCTCCATGGTAGTGATATCTTCCTCAACCTACAAGAATGGAATGACATCCTCCTTTCATGGGACTAGATCCTCCCGAGGCATCTCTCCTAGAGTAAGTCCCAATCTTCATCTCTTTGGAATTCTAACCATGTGTAACCTACACCATTTCTCACTAACGCATCTCTTGTGATGCGACCATCGGGTCTACTAATACCTCTTGTTTCTCACATTGAGAATGACTCATGTAGTCTTAGAGTAACAGTGATTGTGGCATCCTATTTAGTCTGCTAACTATGCATAATCCCCCATCATGTCTTTGGGCTGCTAACCATGCTTAATACCCAGCATGTTTCTGGGTCTCTTTCCATGTGTACGCCTTGATCCTATACCCTAACTCGCTAAACAAAGTGGAATTTGATCCATGTATTATAGATAGGGTGCATATGAAACCTCTCTGAGGTTCAATCCCATCACTCCCCAAAATCCATCTATTCCATATTTTTACATCGGATCACTCATCCCATGTGAAATTAAACTACATGATCCAAACTATATCAGTTTTGATCTCTTTTGGGTATTTAGGAAGCCTCTTTTAGATTCAATCCTAACCAATGGTAAACTCTGGTGCTTCTTCCTAGGGAGTTCCCCCATTATGTGACATATTACCTTTACGGTACACATCTCCTAGATCCACCCTCTAAGGTATTTTTATCCATCCTCATAGGATAATAACCATGAATAATCTCTACCTATATCACATCATCCAACCAAGAGGGATCCTATTCAAAAGGGTTGTTAACCATGCGCATGTCTACAGGTCGTTGTCCATGTGTACACCCTGATTCTTTGCCTCCATCCCGAACTATGTAGACTTTGATTCCCATCCACTAGGATACATATGAAGCCTCTTTGAGGTTCAATCCCACCATCTATTCCCATCCTGACCTCTCCCCTGGTATCTATGTCTCAGGATGGTCATTCCTTAATTTAGAGGTACCTTTTCCTTCAGGTCCTGATCCATGCATTCATTATCATAGGTCGCCTCCTTAGGTGACACACCAACCCTTTCTAAACTATGTGGACTTTTATTCCTATTCACTAGGATACGTAGGAAGCCTCCCTGAGTATTAATCTCATTTCCTTCCACACTGCATCTATTTCATCATGACTTCATCCATACCCATCCTAATTCTTACCTGGGCCGTCACATCCTAGTGAGATCATGTCATCCACTTTTTTTATGCTTCTAGCAGCACTTGGGAAGTTAACCATGTATAATCCCTACAAAATTCATATTCCTCCAACCAAGAGTGATCCTCTTGCGACGAGTTTCTATCCATGTGGAATCCCCAAACCATACCCAATCTAACTACATGGATTTTGATCTCTATCTTCTAAATAGGTTACATAGGAAGCCTCCCTGAGGTTCAATCACAGCCAATGGTAAACCTTGGTATTCCCATATTTGGGGTCCAATTCCTCGATCTTCCTTTGGTGGAGTCCATATCAACATTCATGGTGTGACATATTACCTTTATGGGACATGTCACTCTGTGGTCTGTACTTATTGAGCATTTTGATCCACTCCTTGGGTAAACATTCTAGGTGCTCCCTCATAGGAATTTACCTATCTAATCAATCCTCACAAGTATTATGATTAGTCTGATCTTTCTTTTCTAGATGTTAAACTCACGACACACCCTATTTCAAACATGGGAAGTTAAGTAAAACCACAGAGGCATGCTTTTGGAATAAGATACCTGGAGATCGACATGGGAAGTCCCATGTTTTTTTCACCCTTGAGAATCCCTCTGATGAGGAAGAATATAGGTGTACCAGTGTTTTAGTTCACAGACATGCCATTGATGCCCAGCATGACTACTCTCCTGAATGAATGTTTCATACCTAACTTAAACCCTTGGAATGTCCTGGTAGAAGTAACGCAATTAACCATCATCCACATAGAGGTGTCATAAGGAATTATGTTCATGAACAATGACTCGAATCTATGAGGGAGACCCAAACTAGGCGAAAAAATCGGAGGAGGAATCCATGGAAGGAGGAACTGACATCCCGCCATCCTGTTTTGATCAAGGAGTAGACATCACTGAAGAAGTGATAAATGTTTCCTACCTTTTCAAAGAGGGAGTTTGGGGTACAAGTCACCCATCAGTGAGCGTTGACGGTGACGACTCAGGCAGGCACGCCCCGACAGAATGTGTCGTAAATAGTAGATTTAGGGATTTAAGGCCCTCAAATTTCCATTAACCATTCACTTGTTTGTGATTGATGACCTCTACCACTCCCTATAAATATTTAATCTTTTCCTCTATGTACATATCCCTACTTTATACTAATGTTCTCTTACTTAGAGACCTAGTTATATGATATTTCATGTGACCTTGGAACTTCTCATTCTCTCTTTTGTAGAGGATTTCTTACGAACCCTTACCATGATGTGGGATTTAAAACATAGAAAATATCAAAAAAAAATCACCAAGATTGAGTTTTAAATTTTTAGGATGCAATTTAATTAAGGAGGGGAGAATGTAATGCCCTGAAAATTCTGAAAGAGTAACTTTTATTCAATAGCATGTATGACATGCAACACCAAGAACATAAGGGAATATAATATCCCAAGAAATTATAATATATTTAATATTTTAAATAAATTTAATATATTCAATATCTTTTAATTTACACAACATTTATTTAGATTGCATCCCACACAAAACCAACTTTCTTCAAAATTTTACATTACATGCAAGACTGAGTTTTACCAAGTAACAATGTATTATTTAAATATTATTATTTAATATAATAGGATATAACCTAGTCATTAAATTAGTGGTTATGAATTTTATTAACTAACTTATAAAAATATATGGTTTATAAAAATATAAAATGAATTCATTGGTTGCCGATTAATTAGAAATTAATATATGAACCAATTGAATATAAAGATAATATTTTTATAGAAAATTATTCTTATGATCAAAAGGTTGTTTTATCATAATAAATTAAATTAATTATAATTAGTGAAAGATGTTAATTAAATATATATTTTAAATATTCAATTAAATTTTTTTGACATTCATCTAATATATTTGATAAGCATAAGATAATAACAAACCCAATATTACACATAAAAACCTATATTTTTATCAAGGTGCTTCTATCATCTTTTAATTGAGATCCTATTTGAAATCCAATTTTTAAAAATTTTATAAATATTATATGTAAAAATAAATATAATATTTAAAAATGGAATATAAAAATTAGGTTAGGCAGAAATTTTGGCATTTTTTTGTGAAGTTTTATTTTTTGATGAATAGTGAAAAATACTGAATTTTAATTCAAAAATGATTTTTAATATAATTTATTTATGGTGTTAAATTGTATTTTTTACTGTTTTTAAAGTCAAATTATATAAATTATATATCAATTAATCCAATTTAGGTTATTGGAATCAATTTTACATTGAAATTGGATATAAAAACTTAGCAAACTTTTGAACATTTTTACTTTGAAACCCTACATTGTTGTCCCATCTGGGAAATTAAATTTAAATTAATTTATACCACTTATGTGATTTGAATTTGGAAAAATGGATTCCATATTTGTAATATTAATAATTTATAATGTATAATAAGTTCAAATTATTTTTTGACCAAAAATATTAGTGAAAGTAATTAAAATTAATTACATCAATTAAGGTGAAATTAACCTTAACAAGGGACTAATCCTTAAACATAAGAGAAAAATTACCTATAAACCTGTAAAAAATCCATTTTATGTGCATATTATGACTCTATCCTCCCTTATATAAAATTTGGACCATTATTGTAGCCACTTGACATGGGAAAAACATGGGTGGAATTCCTTTTCCAAAAATTTACAAGAGTGTCACTCCACCTCCGCTATAAAAAAAACACACACCAATTCCACTTCCTCACACCTATAAATACACTTTGGATAGAAAAATATATACCAAAATATCTCCTAAAAATCCTTCCCCTCATCATATAATCCTCCCTTTGTGCATAAATCTATCCAAGGAATCTCTTTGGTGCAAACTAAAAGGAGTTACCCAAAGAAGAGGTAACATCTTCCCTCAAGATCTTTAGTTTTATTTCCATTATCCACCCCATAAACAGTCCATATTCCATGATTATATATAAAAAAGTGTCCCAAATATACTGAGATGTTTTTATGTTGATTTTTAAACCTAAACTTACACTCACTTTCATCTAATGGGCAACAAACTTACCCATTATGTGTACAGAAAACTACCGCCTCACAAAACGATGATTGTTCATTCTTCCTTTACCACCTCTCATGGTGAGAATTATGATGGAAAAAAATATTTATATATAATATATATGATATTTATAATGTATTTATTCTTCATTAATTTTTATATAGAACATTCATTTATGCTTTCAATTTTTTGTAAATATGATAGCATTATTTGTGGAAGTGTGGACTCTCACCTCCTAAAAGTGATGTGATTCGATCACATGATTCATGGAATGTATAAAAGAATGTTTTAATTAAAAATATGTGAGATAAAAAACATATATATTTTATTAATTACATAATTACCTTTTAATAAATATAATATATATCATTTTCTTTATTACACTTTCACACACTAAAAAAGTGATAACGTCGTTTGTGAACGTGTGGACTTCCACCTCCTCAACACTATGTGATTACTTTTACATAATAATAATTATATATATAATTATATATGAATAATTAATATTTTATTTATTATATAGTTATTATTTATGAAATATTAATGTTACTTACCTTTTTCCATAACGATCATTGAAAAATGGGAACGTTATTCATCCGCACATACGCCCTACCATATCCATGATTGTAACATTGGTTAATTTTTCATAAACATATTAAATTAATAGTTTTAAAAATATAATTTTTGTATAAATATGATTATTATTTCATGATTATTATTCTGGAAATGTTATATAATGTCCTTTTTGACCATAGTTGACCTACCAAAGTTGTTTTTAAAACGTAAACCGAATTTGGTCAAAACACTCGACATAAACTTAATTGTTTAAGTAGTTGTATAAAATATGGTAATAATTAAAATAAAATTAATTATAAACATGAATTTTTTTATTAAAAAGTTAATTAATTAATATAATTTTATTAGTTAGGTATATAAATACACACAAGACTAGTCAGACTCAAGGTAAGAGGTTTTCATCTCACTTTTTACATCTGTGAGATAAATTTCATATTCACCACTTACTTATTTTGTGTGGTGTATCTACTAACCATTTTGAAATATTATATAATTAATAATTTTATATTCATGTTAATTAAAACTTTCATTTAATGTTATTTATTCATGATTTATATTATTTAAAATGATTTAAATTGGTATAGTACACTTTTGAATGATTAAAGATTATTTTCCTCAAGAATAATTTTAATTATCTTTAAAATATGTTTATGGTATAGGAAATTATATAGCCATTGTTAAATAAATAATTTAATTTTACTCTCCTATAGTTATTCATGACCCTTTTCGATTATTAGCGCCATTTTTCCACTATTTAGTACTCAAAATGTTTTAGAATTTTTTTTAAGAAAACCTGACTTCATTCTATATTTTGTAGGAGAATGTATTTTCTTCTAATAACCATGTTATCTAAAAATATTCAAATTTTTTTTTAAAAAAAAATTATTTATTAAAGAAATTTTTTTCATTTTTTCATTTTACCATGGTATTCAAAAGATTATTTTTATTGCTTTCCAAACAAGTCATTTTTTAAACTTTTTACCATGAAAAAGGGGTGTTCGTTTTACCTCATACCACATGTATAGATTTATCCACCATCATTTCTTTAAAGATTCTTTTTCATGTTTAAAATTTTTATTTTTAAATAAAATATTTTCAAATTTTATTTTCAAAGAAATCTTTTTTCAAATGGTTTTTTCTAAAACAAAAGGATATTTTCCACAAGAATGTTTTTAAAAGATATTTTTATACTATTTCCATTCATCAATGAGAACAAGCCTTTATTTTTACTCCACTTTAGATATTTTGTATTAACACCATCCTTATTCACTATCTGGATGTTTTATGATTGATTTGGCCAAAGATAGTATTGAAAATCACTTCCTTGATTCATTTTAGTCCCCTTGAAATATTAAATTTCCTATGATTATTTGACATTGAATTTTCCCTAAATATCTATTTAATTTCTCATAGATATGAATATTTTTTGAACCGGATACCATTTTTCATATGGTGTTTACTTTGAAAGTTATTTTATTAACTGGGTAAATAATTATAAATCCCTATTCTTTATTCACTTCTGATATTTGATAAGGTGTATTATTTATTAATTAAATTGATTAATTGATATGAGGAATGCATTGGACATGCAGTGATGGGTGGGGCTTAGAATTTATATATCCCCTTGTTGCATTAATAGTCTCATGAGATGAAATTAGTTAAAGACAAACCCTTTGAGTTTGTTTTCAATAATAATGGTTGTTTTTATACCCATAACCTTAAACTATCTTGAGGATAGATCTTGATGGTATAATGGTTCATGTTCCAGATACATGATTTCCAATAATTAATCATTGCCTTCATTTTTATTCTTTACATATTATCCATGATATTTTTACTATGAAAAAGTCTATATATTCATTTATTTCTCAGTTAATTGATTAAATTTCATGAGTTTTAGTTTCTTACCTTCCCATATTAATTTTACTTTATCTTGATATTTGAATGGAATGTGTTTCAAGTTATTACCTTAACATATTTTTTATGAACTTCCTTCTCAGTTTATTGATTTCATGGTATGTGTGTTCAGTTATTTACCATGACATAATTATTATTCACATTGATTAATTATTTATTTTGTTATAGTTTACTCTTACAGAGCATTTGATCTCACCCTTATTTTTTTTCCTTTTCTCAGAAATCTAATAAGAATACTCTGAAATATTTTCAGGGATATACTATATGGAATAAAGTTAACCTCAAAAGAAAAAAAATTGTGTTTTAATTAGTATATTAATTTATAATACAAGACCCATGTATATAGCTGGTTTACCAAGACTACTAAACTCTTCAGTACTACAGGATTTAATTCCTTGTAATCATGCCAATGTAATGGTAGTATAATCTTCCTTCATAATTTTTGGGGTTGGGTTGTTATAGATAAAACTAATTAGGAAATTTTAGTGTAGTGTCAGAGGAAGTTTGTACACTGTCATAGGGATTAAGATGGTGGTAGAATGATATAAAGATGATTAAGATTAGATATGTGTCGGTGCTCATGGATAGAGCATTATAGTTGGATGGATATTTTGAGGATCAAACCAGGGAGTTGCACTATAAGTTGGGTTCAAACTTCAGTGTGGGTGTTCAGATGGTCTATCAATTCCTTGAGGTGTTAAGGAACTATAATAAGAAGATACATTGGTGTTTCGGTGAGTGATTCCAAGTGTTCTCAGGAAAATTCATCCAAAGGTTGACGAACTAGTGTTTATGCAGTAATGAATTTGGTGGAGTATAAATAGTCTCAGTAGCACATTTTGGGACATAGTTGAGGTGTTTCAAGAACCGAATAGAGAATTTAGAGGGAATTTAGTATATCTGGTTTTAGTGGTTAGAGTTTCATAGCAGATAGATGTTTATAATTCTAGATTAGAATGTGATGAATTGATCATAAATTTCAGAATAAGGTAAGTCGGTATTTATCTTCGAGGGACCATCGAGGTTTCTCAATGATAATAAGTGATATGGTGGGGATGTTATAGAACTCCACTCCTTTATGAGGTATGAAATTTAGTGGGAGTTTAATTTTTTGTATTTCTAGGATTATGTTAATTTTGAGAATTAGGGTTTGAATTAAAATTCCAAGAGTTAGAGCATACTAAGGGGGTGTTTTTGATATAGATCAAGGCCTGAGAGGTTCATAGGGTGCTCGAGTGAGCCTTAGGAGCTTTGGGTTGGATTTTGTAAATTTTGAAAGTGTTTAACCCTATGCATGATTAGTGAGATATTTGGAGAAACCATACTGCCAAATTATGTATCTTGGTATTATTCAGGGATATAGTGCATGGTTTTCACATGGTTTTATAAAAAACTTATGAAATACAAAAAAAATTGCATAGGTATTTTTTATAGTTGGTTCATGGATTGGTAAACCATGTGTCCAAATCAAGTGAAGGGGAATTTTCTTATACAGTTCCATCTGTGCAGTTGGTGCATGGTTTCGAAAACCATGTGTCCTTCTAAATTTCATTAAAAAATTTATTTTAGAAAAAAAATACATATGGGATCTAAGTCACATCCATCCACTTTTTCTCCCTCTCAAGCATGATGGCCATAGGCCTCTACCCTTCTCCTCTCTCTCAATCCCCCTTGGATTTGGGTGGTTTTTAATGTGATATTTCTATGTTTTAAGGTGATATATTCTCCTTTTATGACTCATTTGTTCTTTATTTGGGTTTTTCTTTCATTTTGTGTGACCTGGTTAGGGATTTGAGTGATGATTACACCAAATCATGGTGTAATCATCCCATTTTGAGGGGGTTTCATGTGAAACTTGTAGGGGAGGTCTGGGAAGGATGTTATCAAGCCATCATTCATTGTTCTCCTTGATTTATCTTACACCAAACATTAATTTATGATTTTTAGATTAAATTAAATTAAAATTTTTATTGCATTGGTGTCACATGTTAGGTATTTCACTTGGTTTAGTGTCGGGAGTATGTTCTGGACCTTCCATGAGGGATTGGTTTCCATTTATATGTGATTAGGTCTTCTAGTGAGTTATTAGGAAATTATCCCTATTTTATATTGAATAATTTATTTTAAATTGTTATAGTTAATTAAATTGGAATAAATAAATTATAAATTGTTATAATTAATTTATTTAATCATCGTGTATTGAGATAGTACCTCTCATGATATGTCATAGGTTTATTAAACTTTTAAGAGCATGGTTAGGAGCTGTCTGACTGTGGTTAAAAAAATGAGTCATTTAAGGTATGTGGGATTAATATAATTGAGTATATTAGTTATTTAGTGACTTTATATTCATGTTTCATTATTATATATATATGCATGATGCATGACTTTCATGATTCCATCAAAGATTAGGATAGACTCATGTCTTCCTAATAGTAAACATGAACTGTATAGGTTTCTAAATGGTTCAATATGTTAAGATGGTATGTCTGAGTATGATATACTCTATAATACCAAACGTAGAATCAAAATAAGAATGAGATTATCAGATAAAAAAGGGGGGTGAATTGTACCTTTTAAAAATTACTTTGTAACTTTTAAATATGTTTATGTTTAACAAGGTTAAACAAGATAATTCACAAGACCACTATGAGTTCTAATCACTTGATAGATTCCAGAAAAGTGATTCTAGAAATGAAAATTAACTAAAGTTTACAAAGATGAAGATTCTAACTTAAAACGTATATAATCTAACTATATCAGAGTATAAGAGTGAGGAAGTATAAGATAGTATACTTTCCTCAACAATACAAAATGCAGTGGAAAAACTTGTAACAAAACAAGTAACAAGTAATAAGCCTTTTAACCCAAAGAGAAGGGTATCCAACAACCTTGGATAAAGATCCCTTGATTTATACTTTCAAGAAATTCTATCTTACCCACACCAGGGTAAGCCCTCTATATGAAGATCAGAGTCTGTCTTGCTATCCCCGAAAGCCCTCAACTATCAGGTAGTTGGCACCTCTGTCTTCCTCAGAAAGGAAGCCCTCAAATTCAAGGTGTTGGAACCTCTGTCTTCCTATCCTCTGAAGCCCTCGATTGTACATAGCAAAAATCGGAGTCACACAAATCAATTCTACACAAGGAAAAGTTTAAACAAGTCATTCAAACTTTTTTCACGAAGCTTGAGAGTTGATAAGAGCCTCTCTCTCTCTCTCTAGAAATCACTTCAATAGCATGTAGGCACAGTTTCCAAATATTTGTGTCAAAGTTGTGAGCTCTTTTAAAATGATCTCCTATTTATAGGTGTGGATTCAACGGTCAGATCCCTCCTCTAACGGTCATATTTTTCCTTGAATTTCGGAGGGACCTGTACACATGTCACTCAAACAACGGTTAGTCAATAACTAAAAGCACGACATCATTTTATAATAAAAAAATGTAAGCATAACCAAAAACTGATATTCGTAATGGAGAAAATGAAAGTTTGGAGTCTAGGAAAAAATTAATTTGGAGTCTGTAGTACAAAGATATTCGGATTCTGTTTTGTAGGAATTAGGAACCTGAATTCTGTAGAATTCCAGAGTCTGAATTTCAAGGAAATTTGGATTTTGTATTAACATGAATTCAGAACCTGAACTTACGAAGTTCGGAGTCAGAGTTCATGTGAATTTGGAGTCAAAAATCATAGGAGATCGGAGTCTCAATTCAGAGAACTCTAAGTTAGAACTTAGAGAAGTTCGTGACTAGAATTCGTAATCATAATTCGTAGTCGAACTTTACAAAAGTTCGTAATCAGAATTCAGAGTCGAACTTCATGAGAGTTTGTATCCAGAATTCGGAGTTGAACTTCATGAGAGTTCGTATCCAGAATTTGGAGTTGAATTTCATGAAAGTTCGTAATAGGAATTTAGATCCTAAAAAATAATGCTTCATTTATAAGTATTATACGATTCTGAGGTTTTAGATATGAATCTGATTTTTATACTTAAGAAAAATATTGATATGAACAATGAAAACAAGGTAGGGGTAAATTTCCTTTGGGAAGGAAATTTTCCTTATGGAAGTAAAACAGGGGTAAAAAGAGTTTTTCCTTGAAATAAGGTGTTTGTGATTTTCAAAACAAGAGGAATGTTAAATTCATAAGGAAACCATAATGACTTACCAATCTCCCCCTTAAATGAAGGAATAGAAAAGTCATAAGGAAAACCTTATTGACTCAATAATATCCCCCTTTTTGGAAATCACAAACATCCTTACGAAAAAGAATGTAAAGACTTAGAATAAATTTCTAGACTTTGAAATTAAAGCTTATCTCCCTTTGTTCATGGACAATGGTGAATACGACTAACTCCCCCTTAGGCTTTGAAACACTAAGGATCGTATTCTTGATTTTCGAAAAGAGAAATTTTATTTGAATGTAGAAATCTTCGTAATGAGAACTCCCCCTCAAATAAACTCCCCCTTACTTAGGGATAGTTCTTCTTTACTTAGAAATTTATCTTCTCCCTTATAGATTTATCCTTCTCCCTTTTTGAGTTCTTTTTCTTTCTCTTCTTTAGAATTATTTTCCCTTCTCCCCCTTTGTGATTTTCAAAATGAGTTTGAGGGAATGGAAAAAATATATTACTTGAAATATTAGTACAAAATAACACAAAAGACAAGCAACTAGAGTTTTCATTAAGATTGAAAGGATTTTTACAAGGAAAGACATTACAAAAAAAGATCAGATTGGTCTATTTGTATTCTTTTTCCTTGGGGATTAGCTTCTTCAGAAGGGTTTTTAGCTTCTTTAACTCTTTGTGGTCCTCCTTAGCTTGCTTTTCTAAGGCTTTAAATCTGTCATCTTGAGCCTTCAGAGCCTCAGACTGAGCCTTAAGAACTTTATCTTGCATTATAAGATTCTCTTTGATCTCAATCTAGAGATCTCTTTCCCCTTTCCAGCTTTGAGAGCTAAGCTTCCCATTCAGATCATTCACCTGTTGATTCTGATTATTTTGATCAAGGTTCAGCTATTCTTGAAATCTGTTTATAAGATTATTGATCTTTGAATCTTCAGTATCAAAATCCTCTTTTACTTACTCTTGAAATTCATCAAGCTCTGCCATATTCTAGATGATCTTCTTTAACCAAGTTGTCATTTTCTTGCAGGACTTCCTGTGAACTTCATATCCTATAAGAAAAGTTTTAAAATCTGATTCTATCTTTACACACTTGTCCATCACCATGGACACCGAATCCAACTTTTGATTAAGAGTGT
The DNA here is from genome assembly GCA_963277665.1 of Viscum album. Taxonomy (NCBI): domain Eukaryota; kingdom Viridiplantae; phylum Streptophyta; class Magnoliopsida; order Santalales; family Viscaceae; genus Viscum; species Viscum album. Next base: position 470,542,026 of record OY728142.1, on the reverse strand, counting down.
GTTGAAGCATATGACAGATAGAATCTATGTTTGTAAAAGTCAGAATGGAACTAACTAGCTTCTTCAAAGACTGCTCCACAAAATCATGACCAAGTGAAGATGACTCTGAATCTGAGACATTACTTGGTGAGAGTGGTTTTTCAAGCTCAACAAGCTTCATTTTTGAAGTTCCTACAACTTCCTTCCTCTTCACCATAGATTTTCTTTGATAATCAACAACAACTTTCTTACCTTATCAATCTTCAGTATGACTTTCTCATTAGGAGATTTATGCTCGCTATCCGATAATTAAACAACTCTGTCATCATCGAATTTCTCTTTTTCTTATCCTTCCTCAATAAAGTTCTTTTTATAGCTTTCTTCATCAGATAATTCATTTACTTCTTCTTCTTCCTTATCTTCATCTTTATTTCCATCTTTCTGTTCTTCCTTTCCAGGAGTGACAAGCTATGAGGACTCGACCTCAGATGTTCGGAGTAGTAATTTCTCTGATGGATTGGCCTTATCTTGATATTCTTCAACTTGTTTAATCAGATCATCTAAATCACCACTTTCTTCTTATTCTTCTTCTTCTTCTACTTCTACTTCTTCTACTTCCTCCTCTTCCACTTCGTCAACAACTTCTTTCTCTTTAGATTTTTCTGGATTGAAGAAATTCTTTCCCGGAGTCTCATGTAATGGCTTGACTAGGAAAGTTTCTGGTACTGGAATATTCTCAGAAACTACTTCTATGGCTTTCAAAAGAGATTATAAAACTTTAGCCTCAGACATTTTCTTCTTCATCTTCTTCTCTTTTTCTATATTCTCAAGGTATTCAGCAATCTTCTCCTTTAAAGACTTAGCTTCAGCAGGGTCCAAGTTGAACTGTGGTTCCCCTTCTTTCCTATTTTCCTTATCTTCCCTCCATTTTTCAACCACCTCATCTGGATATGCTTTCTTTTTCTTCGGTTTGGGAGGTGCGTATTGGGCTTCCTTAGCTTTAGGGGTTTTATCTTCAACTTCCACTTCTTTCAACTTTCTTTTCTTGCCAACCTTCTTCGATGGATCAGCCTTTTCAATATTTTCTAGATTGGCTTCTACCTCTTCCTCTGGAAGATCATAAAACTCTTTTGTCTCCTTAGAATAGCCCATATTCATTCTTTTCAAAGTGTCATCACTGACAAGCATAACTTTGAAATTCTGAGACTTGGATTTGCATGAAATCTTGAATGATTCAAGACACCATACTATCAGCTTTGAAAGTAAGGTAGGATACATGATAATTTGAGATCTTATATTTCCATTCTTGATTTTCTAGATTGTAACAAGAACATGCCTCATCAAAATTTATTTTATTTAGATTTACTAGGAAATCTAAGAAATATATGTCACTTTTCTTGAGGGTATCTTTGTACCTTTTCTCGGTACTAAAAAACCTTGTACCCATAACTGAATAATCTGATTGTTAGAAGATAGATGATCAATTTTTACTATCTTAACATCAGAAAGTCCAAGACATTTCAAGGCCTTTACCTTAACGAAACTACCTTGAACATCTGGGAGTTTTTGGGAGCAAAACTCTGCCTCCCCTTCATATGATAATCCCACTAAGTTGGATGCCTTGGTATAATAAAGTTTGTAGGTTTTTCCATAAGACGTGAATGAAAATATTTCACAATCATCTTCCTTAAAGAAGCACACTGACTCATAAAACTCTATGAGTAAATATGGATACACCATGTCTTGAACACTTGTCTTAGATAAGCAAACATATTCCCATCCATTTAACTTCATATTCTTAGAAATGATAGAATCGTACTTGAAAAAGTTCAAATGCACCAACCTTTCCCTGTAAACTTTCCATTTTGAGATTGACTTCGTGGTAGACATTTCTTGAGAAGAGGCTTCTACAGACATTCGGACTTGGAGGAACTCTGAGAGATTCAGAACAGGCTTAAGAACTGAGGCAGATCTTCGAGATGTGAGAGCTTGGAAACCAATGTGGGACAACCATCAGGGGTCCCCTTTATATAAGTGATGTTGGTGACCTTTCAACTTCCAAAACCAATCTAATGGTTGAAAAAATCTATGATCTGATCTGACGGTTGAAAACATACCCGCAAGGAAATCTTGAATCCGATCTTTTGAGGTTTTAAGAAAAACATTCGGATTTAAGGAAAAACAAATCTGAGAAATTAAAATACAAGAGAAAATACCAACAAGTAAAAATGATTACAAAAACTTAAGTAAAGAAATCATTCCTTTTGGATTGGCTAGGAATATTATTTGTAATAGGTGATATTCTTCTTGAAAGAAATTTGACTATGAAAAAACTTACTACGAAAAACTCAATACGAAAAACTTAAGATTGAAAAGTTTTATTGCAAAACTTTGAGTACCAAAACTCGATTACGAAAATTATGAGTATGAAAATTCCCATTGCGAAAATTCCCATTACAAAATTTTCAATTACAAAAATTTCTATTATGAAAATTTCCACTACGAAAATTGGAAGAAACTAACTATGAAAACTTTCATTACGAAAATTTGAAAAACTGAATACAAAAAATTTCATTACAATTTTCTTTTTAAAAAAATAGACTACGAAAACTTTCATTACAAAAATTTTAAAAACTAACTACAAAAACTTTCATTATGAAAATTTGAAAAACTGAATATGAAAACTTTCAATATGAAAATTTTAAAAACATACTACAAAAACTTTCATTACGAGAATTTGAAAAACAGACTACTAAAACTTTCATTATGAAAATTTGAAAAATAGACTATGAAAACTTTCATTACAGATGTACTCCCCCTATGAAAAGGATTTTATTAATGTAAGGAGAATGCTTCAACAAGAGGTTAATCAAGGAATATTACCTTTCAATTATCATTCCTAACTTTTGTTTAATATATTCAAATCTATTAGAGGTTAAAAATTTTGTGAAAATATCAGAAATTTGATCTTGCGTTCCGATAAATTGAAGAATGATATCTCCTTTTAGTGTGTGATCCCTAAGAAAGTGATGCTTAATATCTATGTGCTTTTCACAGGAGTGATGTGCAATGTTTTTAATAAGGGAAATGGCACTTGTATTATCACACAAGATTTGAGTCTTAGTAAAACTCAATTCATAGTCTGTGAGCATGTGTTGCATCCACAATACTAGAGCACAACAACTTCCAGCTACTATATATTCAGCTTCAGTAGTGGAAAGTGCTACAGAGTGTTGCTTCTTTCAAGACCAAGAAACTAATGAATCTTCTAAGAAATGAAAAGTTCCGGATGTACTCTTTATATCCATTATACATCCACCAAATTCAGCATCTAAAAATCTTTTTAAGAAAAAATCATTTCCAGATGTATAAAATAGTCCAAAATCCATGTTTCCCTTTAAATAGCGAAAAATTATTTTCACTACCTTTAAATGAGATTCCTTAGGATTGGATTGATATCTTGCGCATAAGAATACTAAAAACATTAAGTCTGGATGACTAGCTATCAAGTAAAGTAGACTTCCTATCATACCTCTAAAATATGTTTGATCTACTGGTTTCCAAGATTCATCAAGATCAAGTGTGTTTGAGGTACCGATGGGAGTACTTATACTCTTAGTGTTGTCATATCCATAATTTTTAAGAATATCTTTAATATACTTATGCTGGGATATGTAGATTCCTTCTGGTTTTTGAGAAATTTGAAAACCAAGGGAAAATGTTAACTCACCCATCATACTCATTTCAAACTCATATTTCATTATATCCGCAAAGGAATTAGTTAAATATTGCTGAGTTGAACCAAATATAATTTCATCAACATACATTTGAACAATCAAAAAAAAATTCTTATCTTTCTTTATAAAAAGTGTTGGATATTCATTTCCCTTAACATAGTTATTTTGAAGAAAAAATCCTATAAGTCTATCATACCAAGCTCGAGGGGCTTGTTTAAGTCCATACAGAGCTTTGGTAAGTTTAAAAACATGATCAGGATGTTTTGTATCTTCAAATCCAAGAGGTTGTTCAAAAAAAAACTTCCTCTTGAACATAACCATTAAGGAAAGCACATTTCACATCCATTTTAAAAAGTTTGAAATTGAAGAATGCTATAAAGGCAAGTAAAATAATAATAGATTCAAGTCTAGATACTGGAGCATAGGTTTCTTCATAGTATATTCCTTATTATTGATTATAGCCTTTAGAAACCAATCTAGATTTATTCCTAACTATGACTCTATTTTCATCACACTTTTTTTTGAAAACCGATTTTACTCCAATAATAGAATTTTCCTTAGGTATTTCAACCAAGGTCCAGACTTTATTACTTTCATATTCATTTAGTTCATCTTGCATGGATTTTATCCAATAATCATCACCTAAAGCTTCATCAGTGCTTTTTTGTTCTAATTGGGAAAGGAATGTTAGATGTTCTACTTCATTTCTTAAGGAACTTCTAGTCCTTACAGGTTGATTGACATCACCAATGATACTATCACTGGGATGATTCTTTAGAAATGACTGATTTGGGTTTTGTAAAACCTGTTCATCAACATAGAGTAGGAAATCTTCTGGGGTAAATGTTTCAGAAGTATCTTCTTGTACATTTTCCATATCAGAAGAATCTTCTATCAAAGTTTGATAATCGGTTTTTGAAAATACATCCGAAGATGTAGGTTGGGGTTGTTTAAAAACAAACGGATCAGTTTCATCATATTTGACATGTACTGTCTCTTCAACAGTACAAGTGTTTTTGTTGAAAACTCTATATGCCTTAAAAGTTATGGAGTAGCCTAAGAAAATTCCTTCATCAGATTTTGGTGTGAATTTTTGAAGATTATATTTAGTATTCAGAATGAATACCTTGCAACCAAAAAACTTAAAGTAGGAAAGTATAGGTTTTCTACCATTCCATAACTCATAAGGAGTTTTATTAAGAAAAGGTCTAATCAAAACTCGATTTATAGTGTAACAAGCAGTACTTATAGCTTCAGCCTAAAAATGTTTGGCTACAGAATACTCACTAAACATGGTTCTAGTTATCTCTTGAAGAATTCTATTTCTTCTTTCAACAACACCATTCTGTTGAGGTGTTCAGAGTTCTGAGAAGTTGTGATTAATACCTTTTCTACTACAAAAAGTTTCAAAATCAGAATTTTGAAATTATCCTCCATGATCACTATGAATAGTTTTCAATGGAAGGTTTTTCTCATTTTTAACTTGGGCTCTAAAACTTTTGAACTAATAAAATGCTTCAGACTTCTTTGCTATAAAATAGACCCAAGTAAATCTAGTGTAATCATCAACCCAGACAAATACATAATATTTTCCCCCAATGCTTCCAGTTTGTGTAGGACCAAAAAGATCCATATGCATTAGCTGTAATGCATCAGTGGTTGAGACTTCACCAATGGATTTAAAACTTGATTTGTGTTTCTTTCCATATTGACAAGGGTCACAAACTTTTTAAGAATCTAATCTAAGCTCTGGTAGATACTTAACTAGTCTCTTCTTAGAAAGCTTTCATAAGTTCCTAAGGTTACAGTGTCATATCCTTCTATGACATAACCAAGAATGATATTTCATTGCACTAAGGCAAGGTAATTCTTGGCTCCTAAGGTATTTTAAGTTTAGTGTGTAAACATTCTCTTGCCTATGGGTAGAAAGAATAAACTCTTCCTTATAATTGTGTACTAATCACTTATCATTCCTAAAATTCACAAGGTAGCATTCATCACATAATTGGCTTGTGATGATGAGGTTGTTCTTGAGAAACACAACAAATAAAACATTTGAAATTAAAGTTTTTTCAAGAAGAAAAATGTTACCTATACCAATAATTTCTCCCTGAGCATTATCTCCAAAAGTTACTTTTCCTCCTTTCGTCTTGATAATCATTTCAAAATAGTTTTTGTTACCATTCATATGCTGGGAACATCCACTATCCATCTACCAAGTATTGTTGTTGGTACTTTCCCTATTTTCCTAAAAATAAGAAAAAAGTTAGGTTTTTTGAATCCATACTTGCTTGGATCCGAAAATCTCAGAAAGTTAAATTTTGGGAACCCACATCTTCTTATAAAAATAAGCATTATGAAATCCTAAAGACTGGGTTTTGTTTAGAGAACAATTCTTTTCCCAGTGACCACCACATTGACACTTAGTTCAAAATGGGTCACTTTGAGGGACAAAGTAATTGCTGCTAAAAATCGGTTTAGAACTTGTGTAACCAAAACCATAAGTATTCCTTCGAGGTCGGATTTGTGAATACATTTTATCAAAATTTTCCTTACTTAGGGTAAAGTTTGAAAAACACTTCCTCAAGGAAAATATTTCGGATTTGAGTTTTATAAATAAGTTCTTGTCTTCAAAAACATTTTATTTTGAACTAGAGCTAGGCTCGAAAACATTTTTCATAGAAATTACGTTTTCTAGATCTTTAGAAAGTTTATTCTTCTCAGAACTTACTTCCCCAAGTTTTTTTGAAATACTGTCAAAATAATCATTTTTCTTATCAATATCATTAGAAAGATCTGGTATTTCCCTAGTAGGAATAGTATTCCTATAATTTTCTTTATCAATTTTCTTCATGAGTTTTGAATTTTCATTCTCAAGAATTTTGGCAATCCTAGAAACTTCTTCATAGGTGGGTAAAGTATTATCTTCATCAGAAGAAGATTCTTCATCTGAAGAGATATAATATTTACTATCATTAGAATTTAAAGAAACATTGGTCATTGATTCAGTATTGTGTACCTTAGACATCAAGCAATGATTATCAATAGGTAGTCTGGATAAAAGACAAAGATTCTTCTGTCCAGAAGATTCATAATCCAAAGATTCATCTGAAAAGTCTCCACCAATGACAATCCATGTGTCATTAGTTTTCAACACTTTCTTAGCTTTAGATTTATAATACTTGTTTCTTTTTTTCTCAGAATTCCTTTCCTTTATTTCTTTTCTCTTGATCATAGGGCATTCAGGTCTTATGTGTCCATCTCTCTTGCATTCATAGAATGTAACTTCATAATCTTTCTTGTCTTTCCTTTCCTTCTTCTTGTATTTGGATTGAAAGTTCCTCTGTCTAGCTATCTTGTTCATCCTTCAAGAAAGATTTTCTAATTTATTTTCTGAGGATTCACTTCCACTAGATTCATAATGGATAATAACTTTCTTTGATCTAGATCTAGTAACTCTCTTAGGAATCTTGGCTTTCATATGATTGGAAGTAGTAGTAAAAGCTACACTGCCATTTCCATTCTTCTTCTTCACAATATTAGCATCTCTCTTTATTCTAGTCTCATACTGAAGAAGAGTTCTAAACAGCTCATCAAGGGTAATCTGAGTAACCTTTCTATTCTCATCAATTGCAGTCCTTTTATATTCCCACTCATTTGGCATGATGTCGATGATCTTGTCAACAAGGGCTTCATCATCTAATCCTTTTTCACCCATTGATTGTAAACTATTCACAATAGTCATGAATCTTTGTTGCACCTTGCATATGGGTTCACCATAAGGAAAACTAAAACCATGATATTCATCTCTAAGAATGGCTCTTCTGGTCTTAATAACTTTGGAAGTTCCAAAGTGAGTAACTTCAAGTTTCTTCCATATATAATTTTCTGCTTCACAAGATGAAATTTGGCTATATATATTTCTAGTCATTGAACAAAGTAAAGTATTGTGTACCTTATAATTAAGTTGATATTCATGCTTTTCTTGATTTGTAAAGGCACTTACTTCTTTGTTAGGAATTTTGTATCCACCAGTAAGCATAACAAAATTTTCAACCCCATTATTGATAATGAAAGTCTTCATACGATCTCTCCAATATTCATAATCATTACCATCAAAGATAGGTAGTCTGGTTGGAATAAGATTGTATATGGATCCAATATTTATTCCTGCCATTCTTAAAAAATCTTTCCACAAAAACTTGTTAGTAGAAAAAGTTTGTAAACAAGGAAAATATTCTAAAAAAGAAAATATAGAGAAAAAGTATCTCTACAAAAAAGTAAATCTGAACTATGAGTCTGAAAAATACATTCCAAAAAATATGAATCCGGAAAATTTAATTCTGAGAATTTCCTTCTGAATCTAATCGTGGGATTAATTTAGATTGAACTAAATGCTCTGATACCAATTGTTAGGACGGTATGTCTGAGTATGATATACTCTATAATACCAAACGTAGGATTGAAATAAGAATGATATTCTCAAATACAAGAGGGGGGTGAATTATACCTTTTAAAAATTCTTTTGTAACTTTTAAAGATGGTTATTTTTAACAATGTTAAACAAGATAATTCACAAGACCTCTATGAGTTCTAATCACTTGCTAGATTCTGGAAAAGTGATTCCAGAAATGAAACTTAACTAAAGTTTAAAAAGATGAAGATTCTACCTTAAAGCGCACAGAATCTAACTATATCAGAGTACAAGAGTGAGGAAGTATAAGATAGTATACTTTTCTCAACAATACAAAATGCAGCAGAAAAACTTGTAAAAAAACAAGTAACAAGTAATAAGTATTTTAACCCAAGGAGAAGGTTATCCAATAACCTTGGATAAAGGTCCCTTGATTTATACTTTCAAAAAAGTATGTCTTACCCACACCAGGGTAAGCCCTCGATACGAAGATCGGAGTCTGTCTTGATATCCCCGCAATCCCTCAGCAAGGAAGCCCTAAACTTCAAGGTGTTGGAACCTCTGTCTTCCTATACCCAGAAGCCCTCGGTTGTACACAGAAACAATTGGAGTCGTATGAAGGAATTCTACACAAGGAAAAGTTTGAAAAATCCATTCAAACTTTCTTCACAAAGATTGAGAGTTGATAAGAGCCTCTCTCTTTAGAAATCACTTCAACAGCATGCAGTAACAGTTGTCAAAGATCTGTGTCAAAGTTGTGATCCATTTCAAATGAGCTCTTATTTATAGGTGTGGCTTTAACGGTCGACTCCCTCATCCAACGGTCATATTTTTCCTTGAATTTTGAAGGGACATGTACATGTGTCACTCAAACAATGATTAGTCAATAACTGAAAGCATGAAATCTTTTTGTAATAAAACAAGTGTAAGCATAACCAAAAACTGATATTCAGAATGGAGAAAATGAAAGTTTGGAGTCTAGGACAAAATGAATTTAGAGTCTGTAGTACAAAGATATTCAGATTCTATTTTGTAGGAATTTGGAACCTGAATTCTGTTGAATTCTGGAGTCTGAATTTCAAGAAAATTCAGATTCTGTATTCACAAGAATTCGGAACCTGAACTTACGAAGTTTGGAGTCAGATTTCATGAGAATTCGGAGTCCGAATTCATAGGTGTTCGGAGTCTGAATTCAGAGAACTCAAAGTCAGAACTTAGAGAAGTTCATAACTAGAATTCATAATTAGAATTTGTAGTCGAACTTTACATAAGTTTGTAATTAGAATTCGGAGTCTAACTTCATGAGAGTTTGTATCCATAATTCGGAGTTGAACTTCATGAGAGTTCGTATCCAGAATTCGAAGTTGAAATTCATGAGAGTTTGTATCTAGAATTCGGAGTTTTAACTTCATGAGAGTTTGTATCCAAAATTTAGAGTTGAACTTCATGAATGTTTGTAACATGAATTCGGATCCTAAAACAGAATGCTTCATATCTATGTATTATACAATTCCGAGGTTTTAGATATGAATCCAATTTTTATACTTAAGAAAAATATTGATATGAACAATGAAAACAAGGTAGGGGTAAATTTCATTTGGGAAGGAAATTTTCCTTATGGAAGTAAAATAGGGGTAAAAAGAGTTTTTCCTTGAAATAAGGTGTTTGTGATTTTCAAAACAAGAGTAATGTTAAAGTCATAAGGAAATCTTAATGACTTAACAATCTCCCCATTAAATGAAGGAATGGAAAAGTCATAAGGAAAACCTTATTGACTCAAATCAATAGTGGAACCTTGGTCGAATGACTATAGGTTAACTGATTTAAAATTTCTTGGGTGAGTGAGTTAGTTTTCAAAGATTAATGGGATTCCTTTTTAAAAAATTGTTTTAAAAATAGTTTGATTCAAATGGGATTTTAAAGAAAACATATGATTGAGAAAATGGGTTTTGAAATTGTGTTTTAAAATAGGAATAACGTCTCCTAAAGAATTCTATAATGGGATATTTTCTAAGGTCCTGGTGTGGGTAAGAAAACATATGGTTCCTTTTATAAATAATTTTTAAATAGAATTTTGACTAATCTTAAAAACCAATCCCAAGAGGCTTGGTTGAGTTATTTTGGTCTATTTGACCTCATATGGGTGATTCCCTATTTTTTAAAAGAACAAGTGCCCTTATATGTTCCCCTTTTTACAATATTTATTTAATGTGACCCATATATAGATTTTATGATGGGTTTAGATGTTTCATGATGATGCATGTTATTCTTGTTAGTCAGTGATGAATGTTTTTGGTATCAAAGTGGTGGGTTGATCCAAATGGATGTGGAATACCCCTTTGAGTATAGAGACAGATATAAAAATCCTAAATGGATGTTGAATGGTTTTATGACTATAATGAAAGACAGGGGATGATACATGTAATGTGATTAACGAATCCATGTAGGGTTTCCATATTGTAAATTTAACCAAGGGACCCCGGAGGGAGTCTTAGTTGTTATTTGATCCTCAAGATGGTGTGTGAAGTGGTGGGTATAGATGATTATTGTTTTTATCTAATATCCTAAATTATTGATGTGATTATTATATGGATATAGTGATTGTATTAGGTTTCTCATTTGAGAGGCCATCCTAGTGAGTGTGTGCCATATTAAGGCAGAAAGCCAAACTGTGTGGTATGTGATGAAAGGTTCTAGGAAGAGATTGTTCCTTGGGTGTGTTTATATAATATATATATGATATTAATTAGGATCAAAGGTGGGATTACTTAGGTGAATATGGTACCTGGATCCAGGTAGAGGTGGCCCCAAGTACATGTGTTGATTTTTGGTATATCTGTTGTGTGTTAATATATATAATTTAGTGGATGAATGTGAGGTCAATTTCTAGAGTGGACATCTAAATTTGGGTGATTAGGGCCTTCCAGCAATTCTGAGTAGGGGATGCTACCATTGGGTTTATGATTACATTATTTTAGGGGTGTAAAGGTGTCACCTTGGCTAATATATTGTGTTTTGGGGGTAGTTATATTTTCCCTAGGTGATTTCATTATGTTATGAGGATGGTTATATTTCCCCAAGGAGATTCTTAGATTCCAAGGGATGGGTATATTTCTCCTCAAGTGTTTTATATATTCTAGGGATGGGGATATTTCACTCAAGTTCTTACTTTTTTTAGGAGACACCCTAAAACTAACCAAAGTAGGTTTTATGTTCAGGTAATAGTTCCAGGGTTAGACTTATTCCCCATGGGTTATGGGTGTTAGATGTTTAGAGACACTATGGAAGTTGCTAAAGTAGGTATGGTTAGGGTTCAACGTGGTCTAGTTAACACCAGATGACCTAATGTATATGTTTGAAGTGCATTTCATGTTTTATTTATGGGTAGGTGTATTTCATGGAAACAACTACAGTTTATATATATATATCATGCATATCCACTTGATTATAATAGAACTCAGTATTGTTAAGGAATTAGGGATTTCTACTGGTTCATTAGACTCAACCTTGCTTATGCACATGACATGGGTCTTGATGTATGTGGGTACACATTTATTTTTTCTCTTAGTATATAGTTATTTTTTAGAGCTATATGCATGGTTTAGTTAGTAGGTTATAAAGGCAGAGGATTCGGTAGGAAAATTATGTGATTTGATTGGAGGTCGGTGTTTTATTTTAGTTTTTTCTTATCATGTGTATTGGAAAATGTTTTATTTATTTATATGATGATCCCATGTTTATCTAATACTACAATATTTTGTAATATTACATCATATGGATGTGAGTTGGTGGGTTTAGGAAATATACACATTGATATATGTTTTAATGATTTCATGGGTTGGATCACTTGGTTTTTGATTTTTATTGACGATTCCTATAGCGGGGAGCACAATTATATAGAATCAACCTCATTTAGTATAGTATGATTGTGGGATGAAACATAATATTAAGGTGAATTGTTTATTAACACTTCGTTTTTTGAGAATGACTAGTGTTGTTGAGCACTGTTTTGGTACTTGGTGAATAGTGTTTAGTGTTAGTGCCTAGGTATGATCATGGTGACCATTCTCAGTCTTCATGGTTAGTAATAGATAGGATGTGGTTGGTAGAGATAATATTTTTTGGTTAAGTGAGGAAATAATTATGATACTCTATGGTGGGGGTATCTTACCATTCATGGTTTCACAACCCTTACATTAGAAGGGTCATGGGTACAGTGATGCTGATTGATGGACTATTCTGATAGTGGCATGATGCTAGTGAGTGGATATACCTATTATGAAATCTTAGTGTGCTATATAAGGAAGTATATGTGTTGTCATGGGTCTTAGTATGGTGGTAGTGTGATATGAAGGTGAGTCAGATTAGAGATGTGTAGATGCTCATGGGTAGATCATGATGGTTGGATGGATAATTTTAGGATCTAATCGAGGAATTACACTAAAAGATGGGTTGAAAATTTGTTGTCGATATTCATATGGTCTAATGATTCCTTCTAGTGTTAAGTCATAATGATTAGAAGACACAGTGATGTGTTAGTAGGTGAAGTTGATTTTTCTTAGGAAAAGTCAGTCATAGGTGGACCAACTTGCATTTTCATGGAAATGGATGTGATGGAGTAGAAATAGTATCGATATCACCATTTGGTACATAGTTTAGGTGGTTCAAGAATTGAACTAATATTTTTTAGTAAAGTTGGTGTATCTATGTTTAGTAGTTGTATTTTCCCAATAGATGATCATTTGAAATTCCAGAGTATAATACGATGAATTGAGCATAATTTGATGAATGGGGTAGGTCAAGATTTATCCTTGAGAGACCACCAAGGATTCTCAAGGATAAAAATATCTATGGTGGGTTTTTTTTAGAACTCTACTCCTTTATGAGTTATGAAATTTAGTGTGAATTTTAATTTTTAGATTTCTAGGAAGAATTTTATTTTTGAGAATTGATATTTGAATCAAAACTCAAAGAGTTTGAGTATTCTAAGCTGATTTTTTAGATATTGATCAAGGTCTGAGAGGTTCCTTAGGTGATCAAGTGAGCCTTGGGATCTTTATGTTGGATTTTATAAATTTTTACAGTTTTTATCCCTATATACAATTAGTGAGCTATTAGGATAAACCATAGGTCCAAACTATGTGGCTTGTTTTATTTATGGATGTGGTGCAAGTTTTCACATGGTTGTAAAAACAATTAGGAAATATAAATTCTGATTGCATAAGTTTTTTCATATTTATTCTAGGTTTTGGTAAACCATATGGCCAAATAATTTTAGAGGTGTATAGTTAGATAGTTATTTCAGCTTGGTTGGTACATGGTTTAGAAAACTATATAGCCTTCCTAATTTCGGTAAAAAGAGGGATTTTAGAAAAAAACGTCTATGTGGGATTTAATTTATATCCCTTCTATTTTTCTCCCTCTCGTGCATAATGGTTAGGGTTCTCTACCCCTCTCTTATATCTCACTTATTTTTTCTTCATTTGGGTTTTTCTCTAATTTTTTGTGACCTAATTAAGGATTTGAATGATGATTTCATCGAATCATGGTGGAATCATCCCATTTTTATGGGGGTTTCATGTACATCTTGTATAAGAGGTCTAGGAAGGATGTAATCAATCAATTTTCCATCATTTTACTTACATTATGTATCACTAAACATTAATTTAGATTTTTTGTATTAAATTAAATTAAAATTTCTAATGCATTAGTGTAGCATTTTAAGGATTTTACTTGGGTTGTTGTCAGGAGTATGTTGTGGACCTTCCATGAGGTATTGGTTTTTATTTTGATGTGATAAGGTCACTTTGTGAGTTATTAAGAAATTATACCAATTTTTTATATTAAATAATTTATTTTAAATTGTTATAGTTAATTAAATGAGAATAAAATTCATTATAAATTGTTATAATTAATTTATTTAAGTGTTGTGCCTTGAGTTAGAACCTCTCATGGTATGAAAAATGTTTATTAGACTTTTAAGAGTTTGGGTAGGAGTTATTGGACTATGTTTGAAATTAAAATTAATTGTTTTAGGTAGGTATACTTAACATAATTTAGTCTTTTGGATATTTTGTGACTTTATATTCATTTTTCATTATTATTATATTTTTCTTAATGATGCGTGATTTTTTTATTCCACCATAGATTAGTATAGAATCATGTTGGCCTAACAGTCAACATGAACTGTATAAGTTTCTAAATGGTTCAATGGTGGCACCATGTATTAATTAGTGTAGGTGGACCTATTTATGGTTTTCTTGGTGGATTGATTTGGTTTTTAAAGAGTAATAGGTTTAATTTTTAAAAAATATTTTTAATTTGGATTGATTCAAATTCAATTTCAAAAAAAACTCATGATTGAGGAAATGGGTTATAAAATGGTATTTTAAAATTAACATGAGGTTTATTAAATAATTTTATAATGGTATTTTTTACAAGGTCTTATCATGGGTAAGATAACACATGGTTTCTTTTAAAAATGATTTTAAAATAGAATTTTGACTAGTTTTCAAAAGAAATACCCAAGAGGATTGGTTGAGTTGTTTTGGTATGTTTAACCTCATGTAGGTGATGCCATATTTTTGAAAGAATGAGTGAATTTATATGTGCCTCCCTTGATGATATTTCTTTTATGTGAGCCTTATAGATATATTATGATGGTTTGTGTTGTTTCTTGATGATGTTTGTTATTCTTGTTACTCAGTGATTTATTCTTTTGGTATCAAAGTGGAAGGTTGATCTAAATGAATATGGAAGACCCCTTAGAGTCCAAATACATATCTAAAGGACCTGAAATCATGTTGAGGGGATTTATGACTAAAATAAAATACTAGGTCTGAGAGATTAAATGTGATCAGGGAACCCATATAGGGTGTACATGTCATAAAGTTACCTAGGGGACCTCGAAGGGTGTCCTGGTGATTATTTTACCCTTGATATGGTGTTTTAAGTGATGGGTATATATGATTATGGGTGTTACCTTGGATCCTGAATTTTTTATGTGATCCTGATGTGTTCATAGTGATAGGATTTTATTTCTCGTTTGAGAGTTCATCCTAGTGAATGTATACTAGATTTCAGTATAAGGCTAACATGTGTGGTATTTCATAAAAGGTTATGGGAAGAGATTTTTTCCTAGTTATTTTTATGTTATGTGTGTGTGTGTGTGATATGACTGAGGTTCTAGGGTGGGATTCCCAAGGTTCATATGGTACCTGGCTCCGGGAAGAGGTGGCCTTGTGTATATGTGTTGATTTATGGTATATCTGTTGTTTACTAATATTCATTATTGAATGGATGAATATGGGGTCAATTTATAGATATTGAATGTGTCTTTGGGTAATGAGGGTCTTTTTCCTATTCCGGGCAATGGATTCAACCTCTGGGTGTTTGATTATATAGTTTCAGGGGTGGGAAAGGGTTACCTTGGATAATATGTTGTGTTTTGGGGATAGGTATATTTCCACTAGGAGGTTTCATTATGTTTTGTGGATGGTTATATTTCACCAAGGTGATTATAAAATTCCATGGGATGGGTATATTTCTCCCCTAGTGTTTTGTATGTTCTAGGGATGGTCATATTTACCTTGAGTGGTTACTTATGCTCAGAGACACCCCAACACTGACCAAAGTAGTTTTTATGTTCAGTTACTGGTTATAGGGTTAGACTTATCCCTCTTGGGTGGTCAATGTTATATTTTTAGAGACACTATATCATTGGATGAAGTGGGTATAGTCTAGGTTTGAGGTGGTTTTGGTTAACACCTGATGACACAATATATATGGTTGATGTGCATTTTATGTTAAATTTCTGAGTGTGAGTATTTCATAGAAACAAATAAAATCTATATATACATATTTCATGCACATAAATTTGATCATAATAGCACACAGTATTTTTAAACCATTCAATATTCCTATCGGGTCCTTAGACTCACCCCTATCCACACACCCGGCATGCATTGTGAATTTATTGTAGATAAATTAGGTTTTGTTTGGGATAACTTCTACTAACTAATATCATAGGATGATCCCACAAATCCCATCAAATATTCACATCATATTCAAGCAACACAAAAAATATACTAAGGTCACGATAATCATATTATTAATAACTATCCTCTATTTAGGTAGTCACTTCAATGGATAACCTTATACATGTCAATGACATAAATAATCCTCTACTTCATCACAATTTTGTATTAGGGTAAAACTCTTTAGGTCAATATCTAATTTCAAAAAAATGGACCATGACATGTTGATAAAGTATTATTCATAAGTCAGTCATTTTTATCATGGTTACACAATAAACCATTTGATAACCCCACACCTATAAATGATTCACACTCTCAGTACACTAAGCTCAAAAGATATAGAACATTAAAGAACAGGAATTTCAAAATAAATGTCGCCACATCACAAAATGATTATAAAGCACAAATTTCATGTTAAAACACACCATCCTTTAATTGAGCACCATAAAAAAGTCTATTTCAATATCCTCACTGTATCAAGCCAAATTCATATCTTCGGGTGGTCCACATTTCCAATACGGGGAGAGTAAAAGCATCATGTCATTTATTACTCACATAAATCACAATAATCTTATCAATTATTATACTATTGGATCATGGCTCAAAATACATGTCAAGGTTTCATCACTGATCATGGTAGATAATGAAATTTTTTAATCCTTTTATCATGTTTAATCATTTATTACTACAATTCAAAATAATTATACCAATGGTTTTGTGCCCCACTGAGTACTCCTCATGCATTACGATTGTCATAATAGTTGTTGGGTGGCCTACACACATAATAATGTCTAAATATTCTTTTAAGTACTTAATTATATTTAAATATTAAAATCACTCAACAAATGGAGATATCATGTTATACTCATGAAAATAGTCTAGGTAACACCCATAAAATTTCCTTTTTGAGTTGGGTCATCGTTAATCCCAACACTCGATGTCTTTAAAATACCCAAAACACCCTCAAAAAGCCTGAATTCCCTTGAAATTGTATCAATCATGATATATATGGGAAATTGATCAATATAGAATAATCACTTATCAATAAAACCTACGTTAAAACAATTTATTTTATCTAAATTTGGACATAAAGGGGGCACTTAGCAGGCCTGAGGCCCATACGACATGTCAAACTTTCTTGCCATATATGGGTACTGAATTTCTTATCATGATATCGTGATCACTACAACATAGATAGATCATGAATCTGATGTCACATTGAATAGTTATAAACCAACCCCACCTCCTTCTATATTATTTTTTATTTTTTATTTTTTTAATTTTCACCCTTTTTAACCATCTCTCCATCTTCCAAAACCATTAAATCACTCTCCTCATTTTCATTTATCTAGTGAAAATTGAGAGTTTCCCAAGATTTAATGGAATATAATATTTAAATTAATTTAAAATCCAAATAAATATAATATTTATCTTTAAAAACAATAATAATAAGTCTCCTATTTTTTGTAACGTCTCCCCTTATCCACCAACCCTAACCGCCTAAAATAATTCTAAAAACCACCATCATATTGGACCAATCATCCCCATAATCCACCATAGATTAACTCCATATAAACACTCATAATTTAAATCCTAAACCTAAATTAATATATCAATTATATGTGACATACAAACCTCAACTTGGTTTTCCATTTTCTCTCACTTCCAAATTACTAAAAATACCAACTCTTCATTTTTTTATAATGTCAGTCGTGGTTGTAATCTGTGATGTGGTTTCATGGAATTAAGAAAATTAATCAGTGAAATGGTAGATAGAAGAAGATGAACAATATATACCATACTTTAGGAAACTCCTTCCTTTCATTCTCTAAATATCCTCACATTGAGGTTTAAATGGAACATAATCAACTATTTATAGAAAATATCACCAAACCAAACCTGGTAGGTCTTGAATCTTGATACAATCTAAAATAATCATAAATAAAAACCCTAAGCATCATGAAACTAAAAAATCAATTAAAAATAAAATATCATGTTTTAAGATTAGTGGGACTATCTATTTTTTTATTTGAGTTCATTTACTAGGTGAATTTTTCATTTTACCCCTTTGGTGAAAAATTTACAAAACACCCTTGAAATTTTACAAACATTAAATCAAGTATTCTAGTACTTTACAACTCCACCTTTTACTCTTGACTTATTACATCTAAAGAGACTAGTAGATCATGATTAATTGATATCCAATCAATGTGATGTTAATCTTAAGAACTATAATTAAATAATTAAATAATGAATAAAATTTGATAAATATTAAACAAATGTATGAAAAAACATTAATGTAATGAAAATTTAGTAAACTTAGATTTAGAAATAAACAAAGAGTGATTCTTGAAAAGAAAAGTGTTCAAGAGAACTAAAAATTCAAATTCTATATATATGTGTCACTTAAACTATCAAGACCACATATATTTATAAAATTAAATTTAACAAAGTGTGATTAGATTCACCATGATATGATTTTTCTATCTAAAACTAAAAAAACTAATATTTCACCATGGTCAAGAAAAAATATTAATTTGACGCCTATATTCTAGCCATGAGTAACTTCCATGGCATGGTTGTGTATGGACTCCATATTTTATTTGAATTACATGATCTCCTGTGTGATAAAAACAAGGAAATACACTCAAAACATATATTCATTTATCTTTAACACTAGACCTATGAAAAATTACTTTCTTACTCAATCCATGACATAGTTCACCAATCATGGTTCTTAATTTTCTTTGGGTTTACTATAAAATGATAGTCCTAGTGGATCATGTAGTCACACACGAGAGGGGAGGTGAATCACATGTGACCAATTTTAACTAAATAAAAACAACTCAAACTTTTTACCCCCTTTAAGTTTTTTGAACCTTTGTCTTGGATAAGATGTATGGATCTTTAATATGTGCCTTCAACACTTACTCCTATATAAAATTTAGATAGCATAAAGGAAACAATATAGAAATATTCTAAAAAGGTTAAACCCTAATGTGGGAAACTCACTACTTGATTTGATTGATTATTATATTGAGTCATATATTTTTATTGTTCTCACAATTTTTATAATGAGGAAAGTTATTATCCTTTTTCCCAATAGAACGATTATTATCCTAAAATATAATTCCACTATTTTATATAACTAGATAGGTTATCTCCTGAAAATTCCCTTCTACCTCTAGGTAATAATGATGGTATTATTTATGCTGGAACCACCAATATTCAAAGGCTATTTGTGAAATTCATCATGAATAGGTATTTATTTAAATTTTCATATTTTTAGTAAATAATATGAAATTCATTTTTATTTTTTAACTTCTAAAAACTTAATTTCCAAATATTTCACCTTTAAGTACTCTAGTGTCTAAGAATTATATAGGAAGATGCTATACACCAGTCATTCTCCTATCTCCCAGTATACTAAATTCCAAAAACCACTTAATTTTTCCTCAAAAATATAATCTTTAAACTTAAAAAATATTTGAACCAACTAATCTTCTCAAACATACTTGATCATCTTCTCCCTCACTTTTATTATTATTGATAATATGAATAGATCTCTCGATTTTATTTCAATACAATAAACGTGAATAGTTTTACTCATTTATATAGTCATTATATCTCTATTAAATGTGAGGAAGTTATTGGAATCAATTTGAAAATTCTACCAATTCATCTATTTAATCAAACACCTTTAATTTCTTCAAAAGATGTCATGATTTGAATTTATCAAAGCTATTGAAAAACATCATCAATAATCTTCAACTCCTATATAAATCTTGGAAAGTATCATGAAATTTACTTTATGAATTTTGATTCTTTGAACCTCCTAATCAAAATAATAATAATGTGTTTTATTTCACATAAAATAAAATATTTCATTATCTTCTATAATTCTAACTTCCATAGACCTCACATAGTAGTCCACCGTATGCAGACTTCACTCATGAATTTCCACTCCCTTTTACTTTGTATCAAATATTTATTATTTAACCATGAACATGATTTAGAATTTATTTAGATCTTTGAGTTCAACACCTTCCATTCCTCCAATATTTTGTTCAAAATTTGGCTTTAAACTTATTATTTCGATCATTTGGACTTATGCCATTTTCAAATTTTTCCTAACATTTGTTAAAGCTATATTCTAAACTACTTTAGACTTTAACCTCACTTAGTATTAGACTTATATATTATAATAACCTAAAATATATTTATCACCCCACAACCATAATTTATGTAAGCCTATGCTTCATGATTTATATGCTTCATTAGTTTCATTTGGAATATCATCTGATGGTCAATGCCATCAAGATCATCTTTTATTACACTTCATTTCTATATATATCATTTTAACACCTTTAGGATTGATCATTTAATTCTATTGCCTTATAATTTCATAGGAAAATCAAACCAATTATTTAGATAGAAACTATTTAGTATTACAACACAAAGTAAATCACAGGCTAATCTTTCATGAGATTTTATGCACTCCCAAATATCCTTAAGCTTTATAAAGGATTTTTTCCTCCAGTTTTTTCCATAGGAAACATTATAATGCTTAAAAATATAATGGCCTTAAAAATACATAATGCTTCCAAGATCATCTATAACTTCTAGCTGATGGGCCTTTATCAAATTCCCTTTATATTTTTTATCTCAAAATAATTGGGGTCATAGTTGGTCTTCCCCCAAAGTGATGTTTATTATGTTGAAAGCACAATATAGCATCATCATACTTTCTTTAAAATCTCATATTATAGAACTTTATTTTCTTAAAACCTATAAAATTTTCACAAAATTATATGAACCATATGAACACTAATTAAAACTTATGAAATCCCTTCTTAAAATTTATGAATTTCCCACCTTCTCCCTTTCTTAAAAATATTACTATAGTCATCCTTAACTACTCTGGGTGACATATCCATCCATAAATATATTTTCTGAATAAAATATCTTAGTTCTTATTCATTGAGTGTTTTTCTATAGTTTTACCATCCTTGAGTAGGTAATCTTGTAACTTTTAATGGTGTATTTTCAGATGCACTCAACTTTTTGATGCACATCAATTTTTACATCCAATATTCATAATGTATTCCGACTACTAACCAGTATTATGATAATTTGGGAAACTTATCTTTTGGATGTTCATTATTGTAACTTTTAGTCTTTCAAATAATTATCCAACCAATTAATTTACTAAATTTAGATCTTTAATCTACCCTTTGGCTAGCTATTCAATTTCCATCAAATTGGAAACTATTAAAGACAATTATTCTTTGACCTTCAATTTTTTTCATAAAATATCGCTGAATCTTAGATCATTAATAACTAAATATATAACCACTTCTAGATAGAATAGACACCATGAATACTTCTTTAATTTGTTATTATTAAAAACTTCATTCTACTTCATTACTTTTGGAAATCACTTCCTCATGTCATCTAGAAAAATAATATGCCTCTCTTCATTGTATATCATCCAAAAGTAGAACTTGAATATACTTTTCTTATGATGAATTAACTTCTAGAATGATAAAATTTGGATCACTTATAGGCACAACATACTTCTTAGATTTTTTTATTACTTTCTCATTGAATTTTCCAACATTTGATAACTATAATTGACAAAAAAATATGATAAATTCATCACCAACCCCAAAGGTATTTTCAGTCTCCCATTTGGATTTGTTTCTAATACAAAATGATCATTAAATCCAATGAGTTATTCTCCCCCTTATTGATAATAAATTCAAAGTTTAACTTTGTGAGGAAAATCTTAATAACTTCTCATATTCTCCCCTTAACTTCCATTAAACTGAAATTAACTCTTGAATTCCTTGAGAGAAGGTTAAGATAAATCCTCTTAAAGAAATAACACTTGAATTAACAAACTTTTTGACAATATGGTCAATGATCAGAGTAAAAAATATATTGATTAACTCAGATGATATACAAATTTAGATAACATCTTTTAGGGGTTTTAAAAAATAATTTCGTTCAACTTATTTCCTATATCCATCTCGATAAACAAATTAAAAATACTCAACCATAAAGAAGTTTATTCCCACATTCAGAACATTTTCTATTTTCATAAAAAAACCTAACACCCCCTAAATATTCGAATTGATTTTTATATAATTATAAGAGAAAAATGTCAACATAAATCAATATAATAGGATCTTTAATCTTCATAATTTTAATACTTGTAACTTCATCATTATCTAGAGAATTTTATTCTAAGAACCCATCATCAGGAACCTTCATTTATGTGCACTTTAATCTTTTATTGTCTTGGATTTAAATTTTTTATTTCAACTTATCAATTATCTAGAAACAATATTTTTTATATCCCCTCCCCCTTAAGGGGTAAAATACAACTTCATTCAATAAAAATAGAATTTTTTTCAATACCACTTAAGATAAAGTTCTCCATGATAGATAACTTCTAGTAAATTATAAGATATACACATCACAATCTTCTATAGATATCCCCTGGATTGCATCACCTTAAATTCCTTTATTAATGAATATAATCAAAACTTATGAGGTAATAAGTTATATCTTTCTTTTTCTCATTAGTTAGAGAAACTAGTTTTAGAAATATTTCTCAACCCAAAAAATCCCCTCAATTTGGATTCATTTTTCCTCATGATTTCACCCTTGAATTTCCAAAACACTTATCTTCTTGAGATGTATGAATCTAATTACCATCAATATTAACTTTTTGTGAAGTTTTATTGTCAACTTATTCTAGAAAGTAACATGAATCATTATTTAATTTTCATCCATATTCCTTATTGATTTCAACCATTATTTCCATACTATCATACAAACCTTCAGAACATGTTTCAATTTCTCTTTATACTGAGACTTCTTCTTCGTAGAAACTTTTATATCACGTGTATCTTCTAAATACTACATCATTATTTTACAATATTATCCTATCCAAACAACCATTTCATGTAGTTCGAAGATAAAATGGAAAGAGGGGTGAATTAACTTTAAATAAAATTTTAAAATGACACTATAAAATAAAATGTGAATAACATGAAGGTATTCTATTTAATTATATAATAATAAAATTAAAATGAGTATGGTAGAAATTAAAACATTAATCATTATAGAAAATAAAATATGGAAACTAAAAATGTGTGCTTTGATAAAGTAGTTTACTAATGACTTAATAATGATCCCCAACATCTACTCCCTTTAAGAATGCTTGAGAGGGTTATATTTCTCCCTTGGTTTTAATGGAACACTAAGAAATAAAAAATAATAAATAAACCCTTGTATTTAATGTAAACCATGGAAAAAAATAAGACCCTTGGTTTTAATGAAAATCAAGAACCTAGATCCCTCGTTTTAACAGTGGTGATAACCTAAAGAAAAAGAAGATGATGATAGAGATTTGTTTTTAAAATCCCTTTACAAGTAACACAATTCTCTCTCTATAATATTTAGTTGAATATGAAATGGAGAGAGATAATGAGAGAATAAATAAGTGTAAGAGCCTTTAAAAATTATAAAAAATGAGAAATTATATCAAATATAAAGTGTAAAAAAGTAAAAGGGTTGAATACATTGAATCATTGATTGCCTTTTGAGATTTGGAATAATCTTGGAGATCTATTTAAAAATAGCTTATGTGATCTATTCAGGAGAAAGGATTAATTATTGAGGTTAATTGAGATTCAATATTGTGATCCAAGACACTATAAGTGTATATCTATAGCCTTAATAGGATTTGGGATTCTCTAGGGTCTATAAATTTTTTTAAATATCCAAGTAAATACCATTAAACCCATCAATTAATGTCATTTAACTGTGTTGGATTGAAATACCTAGCTAGATCCTAGTGACATCAACTAGAAAATGACAATACTGTAAGTTTACACTTCTATATAAATCCCATCAGTTAGATGATGAGATCCACTAATTAGAAGTTGGTATTGATAGATCCGTAGGAGGTACTACCAGCATTATCATTGGAATGGTGGTCTTCTACCAGTCAACCAGTGCTGTTGGATAGTTAGATCCTTAGAAATAGCCTTCCATACTCTATTGTATACCTATGTATTGTCTAGTAGTTCTCTATGAATATTTCTAAATAATTTGTACAAGGAACACTGAAAAATAAAATTTTATAAGCACCTTAGTGGTTGTGATCACAAAAAAACATGGGAGGTTCAACAATATCCCCTTTTGATGATCACAAACATTCATTCCAGATTAAAATAAAAGAATAAAAGATAAAGAGGTGTATATGAAAGAGGAAGGGTAAAGGGAAAATAAAAATGTGATATATTTATAAATACTCATTTCTTTTAAATAATAATTCTCCCCCTTATAACAAGATCCTTCTATTTAGACACCTTCCTCCTTTTTTTAAAACATTAAACCTTTCTCCACCAAATTGAAACTTTTATCCCTTGAGAAAATTACTTTACTCTTCTCCCCCTTTGTGATTATAAATAATAATTAAAAATAAAAAGTTTTAGATATATAATAGATAAAACATATACAATATAATAAAGGTGATCATAAAAACATAATTTTGAAAATTTTGAATAGGTTTTTTAAAATAAAAAATATATTTTCAAAAATAATAAAGATTTAAAAAAAACATAGATAGGAAGAGATAAATAATTATAAGAATAACATTACTGACCCCCATTTAATAAAATTAAAACATTCTAGATCCAGGTGTTTTGTGAATATATCTACTAATTGAGGATTCATGCTAACATATTCTAAGATGATATCTTCTTTTTGAAAGTGGTCTCTCAAAAAGAGATATTGAATATCATTATGCTTGGTATTTTCATGATCAATAGGATTTATAGAGATACTTATGGAACTAATAATATCACATTTAATAGGAATAAGAAGAAATTTTATCCAAAAATCTAAGATATTTTGTTCCATTTATATAATTTGGGTGTAAAAACTCATTGCAGCTATATATTCTACATCATTTGTCAAAAGAGAAACTAAATTTTTCTTATTTATACTCCAAGAGATTAAATAATATCTAAAAGGTAAAAATTCCCTCTTTTAATTTTTCTATCTAGTTGAAATCTACAAAAATAAGCATTAGAAAATCTAGAATGATTAAAATACGTTCCTTTTGTATAAAAAATACCATGTTTTTTAGAACCATTTAGAGTTATTAAATTATATTTTTTAGTATTGTCTTTAAAATGAGTGTAAAGACAAACATTGAACCAAATGTCTAGCCAAGTCAGGGTAAGGTGAATTATACTCCCAATCATACTTTTATAAAGCTTGTCGTTGACCGATTTACCAACTTCATCCAACATTAGCATACACGACGCAGTTATAGGTGTGATAATTTCTTTAACATGATCCATGGAAAATAATTTAATAGTTTATTAGTGTTATTTCTTTGTATAATAAAATTTTTATCCTCATTTTCAGATATTTAGAAACCAAAAAATATTTTTAACTCACCCATAAGACTCATTTCAAATTCATTTCTCATATGAATCAAAAATTCATTGCAAAGTGATTCATTTTTTTATCCAATAATTACATCAACATCATAGATTTAAACAATTAAAATATCATTTGAAACATTTTTTAGAAATAATTTTGAATCCAATTTTCCCATTTTGAAATCATTTAATAAAATAAAACTAGTTAAAATTTTATACCAATCCCGAGGGTATTTTTTAAACCATATCATGCTTTGGTTAAATTGAAAACAAAATTTAGAAATTTTGGATTTTAAAAATTGGTTCATTGTTCAAAAAAACATTTTTAGAGATAAAACCATTTAGAAAATCAATTTTAACATAAATTTGAAAAAAAACCTAAAATATGAGGTGAATACCAACCGTATTCTTGTGTATTTGAGCTAATCAATGGGGGTGAAGGTTTCACCATAATCATTTCCTTCTTCTTGATTATATAATTTGGATATGAGTTTATCTTTTTTATGTGTTTTTTTACTATGCTCATCTAATTTATTTCTAAAAACCCATTTTATACCAATAACAGGATAATCATTAGGTATTTTAACAAGAGTCTAAATATTATTTCATTGCAATTTTTTTAGATCCTTTTACATAGAAAAAAACCATTTTCATTATTTTTAGAATCATCATGGTTTTTGAGTTCAATAAAATAATGAAATAAATGATTATCAATTTCATTTAAGATAGAACTTCTAGAAGTTTTACCATCTTAAAAATATCTGATAATATTTTACAAGGGATGGACTTTGGATTTTTTTTCAAGGAATTAGTTAAAGGTGTAGAAGGAGTTTCAAATATGGGATCTTTAGAATAAGGTGGACTATTTAATTTCAAAGGTCCATGGTTATCCACATCTTCAAACTAGAATAATGGTTTGTGATTATTTTCACCAAATTTGATATGAATGGATTATTTAATGTTTTTGGTTCTTTTATTGAATACTTGGTAGGATTTAATTGTGTTAGTGTACCCAATAATTATTCCTTCATTTTATTTTAGATCAAATTTCCCTAGGATTTACTTATTGTTAAGAATATAATATTTACATACAAACACCTTAAAAATTAACTTTCATAATATTCTTTTTCAAATATTCATAAAGGGGATTTTTTAGAAAGGGTTATTTGATAAAATGTATTTTGATAAACCATGCAGTATTGACCACCTCATACCAAGTATTATAGTAATTTTAAATCATTCAAGAAGGATATTGATATTTCTTGTAGAATTTGATTCTATATTTTTACTACCACATCTTTTTTGAGGTTTTCTTAGAATGGAAAAAGTATGATTATAACCTTGTGAAGTAAAAATTTTGTCAAGATCTTTTTTATAAAACATTCCCTCATTATCACTTATAAAATAAATTATTTTTTCACATTTTTTATTTTTAATGTTCTTGGTAAATCTTATTAATACTTTAAAATCCTCATATTCTTGTGCCATGAAATGGACCCAAGTGAATCATGTATAATCATCGAAAATAATATAATAGTATGTCTTGCCTCTGATATTTTCAAGTTGTGGTAGTCTAAAAAGATCCAGGTGAACAAGATTAATGGATTTAGAGTTTGATACTTCTTGTTTAGGTTTGAAAGTTGTTTTATGTTGATTACTAAGTTGGAAAGGTCCACAAACAATATGATTTTGGAAATGCAATTTTTGTAAATATCATACTAGTTAATGTTAGTTAAGCTTGATTAGTGTGTGTGTACTTAATTGGTCAAGGGGTCTATTCAAAATCTATAAATAATTATCTGGAAAACTCAAACATTTAATATTTTGAGAAGAAATATATTTTAAATTGATAATATAAACATTTTGAAAACAAAAAAATCACTAAATAATAGTTTTCTTTTAAGATTAAAAACCTTGAAGAAATCATTTTCAAAATAAATTTTAAAACCATTGTCACTCAATTGTTTAATTCTTACTAAAAAAAATTTAAACCATCAATGAGTAAAACATATTTTGTAAGTGTGGAATTGATGAAACCAATTATACTGATACTGATTATTTTACTTCTTAGTTTTTCACTGAAAGTCACATATCCTATATCAAGTTTTTAAAGTTGAGTAAATTCAGAAGGGTCGCCACACATGTATAAAGAGTATCCATAGTCTGTGTACCATTTTTCTTTTGTATATTTACTCTTTATACTTTTTTCCTACAAAATTAAGAAATTATTCCTTTTGATACCCAGATTTTGCATCCACAAATGTTTACTGATAGAGATTTTGTAATCCAAAATTGTTTTAAAAAGGGGTTTTGTGATAATGAAATATGTATAATTTTTTGTCTATCATATCAATTGTTTTTTCAATTTAATTCATGAATTAAATTCTCAGTTTTACAACAATAATTAAAAAATCTATCTTTCACAATTCCATTTAAAGAATTCATCTTTTTAGAAGAGATATCAATTTTTAAAATATCAAATCCATAATAATTTTTTACCGGTTATTAAGAACCCAAAATTTTAATTATGTTTTCTTTACCTCTGTTTAATTACACAATAAATTTTTTTATATTAAATATATTATATTTTAATACATGTGTATTCGATAGGTTATTCAATTTTGATGATAATTCATCTTTTTCAATTATAAGTTGATTCTTTTCTTTAAGTTCTTGATTATACTTCTTTTTAAGATCATTGTACGTTGAATTTAGTTAAAACCCCTTATTTAAGTCTATCAAGACCATATTTTAGATCTTCATTACTTATGTGATTAGAATAATAAGAATATGAGGAAAAGGAAAAGGGATTTTAGGATGAGTAGGAAGAGTTTGAGTTTACTTCATTACTATACTTGACCTGAGGCATGAGACACTTTTAACTTTCATCTATTGATTCTATTCAGAAGAGAGACTCATCACTTACCCTATAGGTTGAAACCTTAAAGGCTTTCTTGTTTTTATTATTCTTCTCCTTGTTCTTTTTTTTTATGAAGTGGAAATCAATCCTTTTATGTCCCTTATTTTTTCATCCTAAGCATGTCACTTATTATTAACTTTCATCATCCTCATTTTTGGAATGTTGGTAGGATTTATTTATTTTGAATAATATGTTTATATTATTGTAAAGATGATTTATTTCATCATCATTGTATGAATCATCATTAATTAATTAAAAATAAATCATATTTTTATCCTTGAATTCTTTTGTTTCATTATCATCTCATTGCTACATTTTGATCTCATAGGTCATGAGAGATCTTATTATATCCTCAAACTCTATTTTCATTATGTCATTTTATTCTTATAATTTCATCCTTTGGATGTCCAATTGTTTGGTAGGACATAAAGAATATTTTTCAATAAATTTTATATAGGTAGATCATCACAAAGAGACATTCAACCATTAAAAATGTTAGTAAAGCACATAAAAATATCAATAATATATTCATTTGGATGAATACTAAATCTTTCAAAATCTTTTCTATATATATCAATATTGTTATATTTAAATTTATTCATTTCTTCATGATTAACTTAAATAAATTTTCAAATTTAATTAGTACTTTTACAATTATAAATTTTATTAAACTAATTATGATCTAAACCACAATGTAAATCATTCATAGATTTTTTAACAAGTTCAAAATCAGATATTCCATTATTAGTCCATTTATCTTTAGATTCTTTAAAAGGTGTAAATCCATGAATCATAATTTTTCAAACAAGGTATTCTATAATAACAAGAAAAATGGACATTTGATTTTACCAATAATATATTTTGAACCATTAAAGAAACTTGCATGACTCATAGAGTGTCGTTTTGTACCACCATGTTTATTTGAAAAATATTCCATTTTAAAAATAGAAAACTTTTAAATTGGTTGATATTTTGAAAATTAAAACTAATTTAGAATACTATGGTATTTTTAGAAAAACATAAATATTTCCTCTAATACCAAATATAGTTCAGAGATAAAATGGAAAGAGGGGGTGTTAATTTTCATTATATTTTTTAAAAAATGATTTCATAAAATAAAAGTGAATAACATGTAAGTATTCAATTTAAGTATATAATAATAAAAGTAAAGTGAGTTTAGTATAAATTAAAACTTTAATTAATATGGAAAATAAATTATGAAAATTAAAAGGGAACACTTTGATAAAGAAGTTTGGTAATAGATCAAGAATGATCCCCTATATCTCCTCCGCTCAAGAAGTCTTGAGAGAGTGATATTACTCCCTTGATTTTAATGAAATTTAAAGAATAAAATAATAATAAATAAACCCTTAGTTTTAATGGAAACCAAGAACCAAAATAAGAGCCTTGGTTTTAAATAAAACTAAGAACCAAGATCCCTCACTGTAGTAGTGGAAATAACCTAAATAAAAGTAAGATGATGATGGAGGTTTATTTTTATAAACCCCTTAAAAATAACTCAATTATCTATCCAGAAGATTTAGATGAACATGAAAGATAGAGATAGAAATAGAGAATAAAGAAGAGTCAGATCCTTTATGAAATTATAATAAGGGATAAATTATATCAAAGAGAAAGGGTAAAAGAGAAAAAGGATTAAATAAGTTTAATCCTGAATTGTATTTTGAGATTTAGAATAATCTTGGAGATATCTTAAAAAATAAATTTAGGGATTTATTTGAAAATAGTGAGTCATATTAAAGGTTTTTGTAGATTTTTTATGTGATATAATCCTCCTTAGGCATTTATTTATATCCTTAATTGGATTTTGGAGTGTCCAGGATCAAGACAATTATTTAAAGAGCCAATTCAATTCCATTAAATCCATTAATTAATGCCATTTGACTATGATGGATTGAAACCATCTACTAGCCACTTGATGCCACTAGCTAACCAGTGACACTCCCATAGTTTTCCACTTCTTCCCATATCATGTGTATGGTGAGTTCTATTCACTAGCCAATGGGATTGATATAGCTTCAGGAGTTAGTTCTAGAACTACTGGATGTTTGATAGTCTTTTACTGGCTATCCAATGTTATTTTCCATTGAGCTCCTTGGAAATAGAATTTCATATTCATTTGGATTCTTATATTTGATATGGTTGTTCTCTAGGAATATGTATAAACATTATATTCACTAAACACTCAAAAAAAAGTTTATAATCTCGTTAGTGGTTTGGATCATAAAAATACATCAGAGGTTCAACATGTAATACACCTTTAAAGAGTGTGTTCAACCATTTTACATCTTCCAAATAGTTTATTAACTTCCTTTTAGTTAATTTACTTGGGTCACTTGTGATGAATTTTAAATTATTTGAAGATGAATTTCACCCAACCAATCCTCTTATTCTTATATTTTAATGATTCTTATATTTTTCTTATCTTTCTTCCTTTAGCACAAATATATATAGCTTATTTTCACTAGTTTATGGTGTGGAATCTTCTACCATGGTAGAAGAATCACCACTTTGGTATCAAATATTTTCTTACATTCTTCTTAGGTATATTTTATATGGTAACTTCTATTTCTTTATGCTATAAGGTAGAATTATAGTCTATATTTACTTTATTTCTCTTTATCTTTTATATCCTCCTTCCATTAGTTACAACTATTTTGAGATTGGTAAAAGTAAATTAACACCAATAATCACTATGACCACTTTAATTACACCATTTATATAATTCTTCAAGAAATTTAAATCTATTAAATATAATCAGGCATTCCTACTTCTATTTACTTTTCTTTAGATGAACTAAATTTATCTTAACTTTTGTTTCTCCCCCTTTGTCTATGACTTATCCATTTTCCATTAGTTGATAAATTATTCCAATAATAAATAGTATAGTGTTTGAACTTTTCACATCAATAGTAATATACAACAATTCTTGGTTTCTTTTATTGTGTTTAAATCTTCTTGATTGAAGTTTATTCCTAAACATCTTATTTATAAACACCTCATGGGGAAAATACTCTTTTTTCATTATTCTAACTTTATGGAAGAGGTGTTTTTATTACTACTCTTCATTTATCATTGTTGGGAACAAAAATTTTAACTATAACTATTCAATTAATTGGAATTAGTGAAAATAGAGTTACTAGATCGTGAAATTATTTTCCTTTTTTATATATTAAATGGCATGACTTCAATGATTTCAAATTCAAACCACTACTCAATTGATTCTTCTCATAATTTAGACACTATTTAGAAATTATTAAAGTGTACCTTATATCAGATGCATATAAATATTCAAATTTAGTAGCTTCAATGTTTTCCAATTTTATTTCCCACTCAAGTTTAAATTCAAATTATTTTTCTGGTCTTCAAGAAACTTTACTTTCTCTTCTCATTCAACTTTCATTTTCCAAACCTGATTATCATGTAACTTCATTTCTTATATCAAATATTTTTCAATCTAGTTTATTATTATATATTTAATATCTAACTGGGAGTTCTTGACACTGACTATAACTTCTAATTCATGAATTGGTTCTTCAGAAACAATTTTAAAAACTACTTTCTCATAGAATGTAATTTTCAATTCCTCTTTGAAAAAGGAAAATGTTTTATTTCAAAGTGATGTGTATTTTTCATTTACTTCCATGAGTTTTATGAGAGTTATGCACTTTTGTAAAATCTTGGATAATACATCCTATATATCATTTTATTCTAATTCTAGTTAGGAATTTTTATCTAGTAGTCCCTTGATAAATGCAAGTATATATGTCACTACTTCAACAAGTTCAATTTTTATTTATTCCTTTATTTATGAGTAAAAATATCCAATTGTTTAAATAGATTGATACTCTTCATAATACATGCTTTATTATTTTATAGGATCAATCTTAACATATTTATCTAATCATATTCTATTCTATTTACATTCTAGTAATAATGGATCCACTTTCCTCTATTTTTAAGAAGTTAACTTATGTTGATTCTAATCCTATTTGTCCTTTAATTTTTTCAACATTTTTTCCAATACCTTCATGTTTCCACCATATAGAGTATCTTACATTATCTTCATCTTAGTAATAATTTTCTTAACTTTTTTTAGAGGAAAATCTATATATTTTGGAAATATCCACTTTATATTGATAGTGAAAATAATTAGGAAAAACATTAGATCTAATCATATGGAATCTAGGCTCTGATACCACTTAATAATACCAATGGATCATTCAGTCACATTTAGAGGGGGTGAATCAGGTGTGAATTATTTTTTCTGAATAAAAGAAACTTGAAATTTTTACCCCTTAAAATTATTTGAACATCTATCTCAGTTAGGATGTATAGATATTGAATATAAAACCTAAATACTTCATCCCATATGAAATATATATTATGAAAAGGAAATAATACATATGAATTATTATAAGGGTTGTCCCTAGTGTGGTAAATATTCTCTTTATTGGGATTAGATATTATCCCAATTCATATATTTTCACTACTCTTATAAGTTTAACAACATTGAGATTTATTATCCTTTAATCAAGAGAAAAAAAATTATCTGGAATTTTGATTCCACTATATTATAAAGGAGGATAGGCTATATCGCAAAAAATAGTCTACCTCTTGGTAGGAATGATGGTGTTGTTTATATTGGAACCAAAATCCTTTAATGGTTCTTCCCAAACATCCACATGAACTGGTATTCAACTACTATTTTTATCTTCTAGTGAACTAGCATTCAAATCATCCTTATTCTTCAATTTTTGGAAACTTAATTTTCATAGAACTAAACTTCAAGTGCTTTTGTTTCAAGAAATTTATTTATTATGTGTTATATTCTAGCCTTGATCAATTAACCTCATTT
The DNA here is from genome assembly GCA_963277665.1 of Viscum album. NCBI lineage: Eukaryota > Viridiplantae > Streptophyta > Magnoliopsida > Santalales > Viscaceae > Viscum > Viscum album. Next base: position 470,508,594 of record OY728142.1, on the reverse strand, counting down.
ATTAAATTATAAAAGCCTCCCACTTCTTCCTTAGAACTATAATTTCCAGCCTTCTCAAATCATCTACCTAATAGATCTTCTGGAGCATACTTGGCTAGAACCTCTGTCTCCTTAATTATTCTTTATAATATCAATATTTCTCTCAATATTCTTTCAATACACTAATCATGAATATTGTTACCCATTTATATATCTATTCCACCTTTGGTAAATATGGGAACTGTGAAAGCTTCAATTTGAAACTCCTTCCAAATCAACTCTTCTTCCAATTGCCTTTAATATCATTCAAAGATATTGGGATTTGACTTCATAAAACCTCTCAAAAAACTCATCATAAATAAAATTAAATTATTTTATAAATATTACAAATAAACATGAACTTTCCTTCATTAATTTTGAATCTTTTAATGTATATTTCATCATTGTCATAACTTGCTTGACATCACAAAAGAGTAAATTCTCTTATAATCTTTTGGTAGTCTTCCTTCCACAAACATAACTCAATATATTACCTTCCACAGACATCATTCAACACTTTCCTCTAAAATTCCCTTTTTATCAACTCCACAATATTTAACTATGAACAAGTTTAATAATTTATTCAAATATTTCTTTATAACATTTTTTATTTCTCCAAAAAAAATTCAAAACATTGGATTGATACTTTATCTTCTGATCATATAGACTTATTCCATTTTCTTATTTCACCTAAAATTTGATGAAGTTATCTTTCAGTCAGCTTCATAATTTAATCTAAAATAAGACCAGACTTCTATAATTTGATAAACTCAAAATATCTTCAATAGATAACAACTATAATGTATGCTAGCCTAAGATTCGTGATTTACATACTATACCAATGTCAATTATCATATCATCTTTTTTTTAATATCATCAATAACATTATCCACCGCAATTCATTATTAGCTATATCATCTAGAAACCTTAAAGATTTATTGTTCAATTTCTTTCCTTTTTTATTTCTCATTAAACTCAAACCTATTATTTTTATAGAACCTATTTAACATTACAATACATACAAATTAAATCATAGGTTAAATATTTATGATATTTTTTGTGCTCCCAAACTTCCACAAGATTCCTAAAGGATATTTTCTTACTTTGTGTCTTTAAGACACCTTTTGATACATTATAATTTTCTAGATTTACTAATCCATGGTGATTATAATCTAATATATAACTTATGTCCATTATGAATTTGTAAAATCCCCTTTGTATTTGTTACCTTAAATTAGTTGGGATCATTTTTTGCCTTCCATCAAAGTGATGTTTCTTCCTTTGAAAGAAAAGTGTAACATCATCTAAAATACTTCCAAAACTTATCTTCCAAAACTCCCTTTGTCATAAAAATATTAAATTTTTTATAAAATAATATATACATTACAAACATTGAGGAAACCTTATGAAATCCCTACATAAACTTTATAATGTTTAGAAATTTTACATATCTTTGAAATATTTCTTTAAGGTCAACCATCAGAACTCAGGTTAACTTATCCTTCCAAATATATATGTTATGGGCACCTCGGATTCTAGCCCTATTTATTTAGTGTCCTAGGATGGTTATACCATATTTAAAAATTTAATCTTGTAACTTTTGATTGTTTATATTCTGATGAACTCAACTTCTGCATTCACTTCGACTTTATATCCAATCTTCGTACTATTTTATAGATGCTCAACTGCAGTATGTTCTTCCAAAAAAAACTTCTTCTGATTGTTCATTATTGTAACTTATGATCATTTCAATAACCATCCATCTAACTAATTTATCAAAATCTTATCTTTAATCTCCCCATTGGTTAACTCTTTAATTTCCACTACCTTAGAAACTATTGGAGATAATGTTTCTTCGACCTTCAGTATTTTCCAGGAAATCTCACTAAAGCACAATTTATCAATATTTAGATGCATATATTTGTCTATAGATAATAGTGTAACACCAAAAAAAAATTTGGATTAAGAGAACAATAATCCTTATAGCTTTCTTAACATGCAACAAGCTTCAACCAAACTGTAATATACTATAAAAATATTATTATTTATTATTATTATAACCTAGTCATTAACATGGAAGTATGAATAAGAATAATAACATTATGAAAAATATTTACAAAGGTTTAATATAATGAAAATTTATTTACTAATTCTTAATAAATAAGTAATCAATTTTTAGTAAAGTCATTTTATGTTTAAAAAATATGTTTTCTTAAAAAATATTTTTTGTTTCATTTTGTGTGAAATAATTTTAATTAATTTATAAAAAATTTAGAAATTTTATTTGTGAAAACTAATATCATTTTTTAAATCATAAACTCAAGATTATATCAGGGTGAAATTTTGGGACTTTTCTAGAAAGATTTATTTTTAAGTGGATAGTGAAAAATACAGATTTTTGTAAAACTGTCATTTCATATCATTAAATTGGTAATATAAAAATACCAATATGTTTTAAATTTAATCTCAAATTAATTTAAGAATCCTTTAATTATAAATAGTCTAATTAATTATATAGGAATCATTTTTATACTTTATTTTGATATAAGTTCATTTTTTGTATTAAAAACACATTTTTCTAAAAACTATTTTTCATTATGCCTTAAACATTTATATTAAAATTTATTTATTAAACTTATAGAAATTTAATATTTAAAATGAATTATATATTTGGAATTATTAATTTCAAATTTGGTAATAGTTCTCTTTTATTTTCCATAATTATCAATAGTAACAATGGTAAATATTTTTCACCTTAGTAAGGGTAAAACTAGTAAAATAGAGTTAAAACTATGAGGTAAGGATTTAAAATCTCTCTAACACTTGAATTTATCCTATTGGGTGAGTTTTTTAAAAAATATATATATATTTAAGGAGTTAAATAATGTATTTTAAAATATTATTTTGAATTTTGGAACCCATTCTTGACTTTTATAAACATAAATTATATATTATCCAAATTAAAAACTATTTTTGGCTCTTTACATTTAATAGCATGGTTAGAAGGTTCCATTCAGTTTTATCTTAATTCAAAAGTAAAAAAACCTTATTTTTTTATTATTTGAACAAATAAGTTCTGGAAATCAAATTATTACTTGATTTCAAGGTTAAATGTTTTTTACACTTAAATCGAATATTTTTCTAAAAATAGTATTTCATGCATTTATTTTTACTTATATTAAATGTAATTTCTTCCACCTATTGATTTTGAATCAATTAAAATGGATTAAAAATTTGTAATTAGCATGTACAAATTATTTTAGATTTCCCTTATCATTTTTGTGCATATAATTAATTTCTCATGGTAAAAAGATAAGTTATCACAGTTAGGGTTAAATTGGGATTAAAGGGGGTTCAACTAGAAGATAAGGATTAAAATGACTCCAAAAATTTTCTAAATGTTATTGGTTAAGTTTATTTCAAACCAATAATATCTTATCTATTAATTTTGTATTATTTTATTCCACTTTAAATTATTAAGATACATATTATATTTAAATCTTTTAAGTAATTCCAAGAGTATTGTTTCAATCACTTATAAAAAGGGCACATCTTCTCCAATATTATTCATAAACATTTATCTGTATACATCATCCAACATCTAACCTAACATATTCCTACCTTACTTATATTTATTATTGATCTTTTTATATTATCTTAATACAATCCTATGAAGTCCTAAGGTTTAATCCAAAGGATTCCTCTCAATGAATAGGATGTTAGAGAGCTTTTGAATCAAGTCAAACTTAAGGTAAGGGTTTTTCATCTCAACTTAACTTCAATGAGACTTATGTTATACTATACACTAAATTTATTCTATATGGTGTACATGCTTCCCCATTGGAATATTATATTATGAATTCCCCTTTATTCATGGTATTTGAAGTTTCAATTCAAGTTTTCTAGTATAAGGTGTTTTGATTGAAAGGGAAATAAAGCCAAGAATTTATTTCAAAATATCATCCATATTTGGGATTATTTATGTTCAAGTTTATATTGGGGGTATTATATGATCTTTCTATCTTAAACCACATATATTTTCTACTATATTGGTTATTTTTGAGTTTTTTAGATATTAGTTCCATTTTTAACTACTTTGGTACTTAATATGATTAAGAAAATGTTTTTTTAAGAAAATTTGAACTTATTTCCTATTTGTTCAAATAATATTTTCTTACATGTTCATGTTTCCTGAAATTTTTTTAATAATATAATTTTTTAGGATAAAATGATTATTTAAAGTCATTTTAACCTTATTTAATTTCTTTTCAATGTTTTAAAATGAATCTTCTTGTATTTTTCTACTTTTAACTTCTTACAAAAAAGTGTGAAATAAATCTCTATTTTAACATTTTCCACATGAATGGATTTTCCTATCATCATAATCGTTCTTTGATTTCAATCTTCATTTACAAGTTTTCATAGTTCTTTTCAAAGAAAATATTTTTCCAAATATTCTGTAAATTTTTAGATTTTATATAAGTGATTTCAAAATGAAAAGGGTATTTTCCTCAAGAAATGTTCTAGTGATATTTTAAAATTATTTTCACCTTTGTCAACATCCTTTAATGAATCACATGATTTACTAAATAATATTATGTATTCATTTCATTAATAATCATGCACCAATTTTGGGAGGGAGGGATTGATTCCATTCTCCCCATAAAAAAATTAAAAAATTGTATACTTTACTAGGGATATACTCTAATGATACCATCTACATAATTTCCCTAGATAGATTATGACCATGATGTTATATTTTTTACTAAGGTAAAAATATTGACATTAGGTATTCTATTTTTTAAATATGGATATTTATATTGATTATGTATTATATATATTATTCACCCCTTTCATATGATGAATGAATTATACTTATTAAGTGATGGGAGGGGCCTGTTATAAACTCTCAATTAATCAGTAGGTCTCATGAGACAAACTATCCTTGGTATTTGGGGTATGATTTCCCAAATATTTATAATGTCTTGTCATGAGGGCTTGATGGTATTTTTATGATGTATTGGCATTAGGTATGATAGTATGATTATGATGTCTATAATTATGCATTCTATCATTAGGAAATCAATTATTATTATCCATGTGATTATTTATATTGTTATGTCATCCATGTATATATTCCCCATTTATGTTATTAGTTATACAGAATATTTTTTTATTTTATTATCTCTTCCATATTATTCATGATTTATTTTTTTATTATAGCTTATTTTGTACTCTTCCTCTTAAGAATAATTTTATCTCACCCTTTATTATGTTTTCCTTCCCATAAGAAATCAGTCAGGGATCTATGAATGATATTTGGGATATAGAATAATGGATAATAAAGTTATAACTGTCATTTTATTTTGTATTTCATGTTTTAAAATGTAATTTGAGAATCATGTATAAATATAGTATCCCATGACTACTAAACTATTTGATCATGTTGGATGTGGTCTCCTATATCCTGTACTAATGGGGTATGATAATCAAAAGCTACTGGTTACTGGAGTCTTGGTGTTACAATTGGTATCCAAGAAGATTTAGTATAAACCTTGGAAACTAGATTTAGGAAAACATAGATTAGAGAACATAACCCTATGATATATTCTAGGTATGAGTCTAAGTATAGGATAATATCATGAAGTTTTGGTAAGGTAAATAATTTGTGGATTCCTAGAAATTACATCAGTGTTTGGATACTGGAAACTGGACGCAGTTGTGGAAAAGATGTACCTAGGGGTAAGTACCCTAAAAAAGGCTAGTTGAGCATCAACTCAAACTTCACTCAGTGCATGATGAGTGGGACTAAGATTTTACACTTTTCTATAGACTCTCAAGGTATATTATTTGGTTGATTTTTACAATCTTTATAAACCATTAAGAAATATTTGAAAATATTGTTATGATTCGAAGATATTACCAAAGATATTAAACTTGTGATTTTGATTTTGTCTATAAATAAATTTTTGATTAATGTTAGGTATTTCACCAGATTTTTAATCATACACTATTATTCATAATGTAATTATTTAATCTAGTATATGATTTTTTTTAGAAATGGTTCCTAATAGAAGGAATAAAAAACATGTCAACGCCTGTAATTAATGTAGGGATTTCTGTCGTGATCAATTCAGCATGACTAGTGTCGAAGTTAATTAAATTATAAATATATTTGGATAGTTGGATTAGGTTATAACCAATAACCATTCCTACATAGAACAAAATATTTCTTCTCATCATGATTCATTAATGTTATACTGCTTCATATGGAAAAATACTTCATAATTTAATGAAACAATTAATCCAGTTATAGATGATCAGAGGATCAAGTCCCTTGAAAATATATTCCTAGATTTGATAAGTAATGAAAAGGAGAAGGATATAATGTATTTTTATTGTTTAAAGTAATATTTTGATCAATTATAGACATTTATTCAAAATAAAAAGAAGGAGGAGGAGATATAGAGAACAGAATGAAATTCATTTAATGAGATATTTTTCAAAAAAATACTTTCATCATGAGAAAAAAGCTGATATAGAAAGTAAATTACTCAATATAAGATATAAGTAATAGGAAATTTTGTTTAGTATTAGGAAAACTTTACAAGATTATCAAGGAATAATATATACTATATACATAATACAAAAAATAAAAAAATTATTTCTTTTATGGGCTTAAATTAATCCTATGAAAGTCACTTGTAAGTTCCCAATTTTATTATGAGGTATGGATCCTTTTTATTTTAGTTTAAATTTTTTATTTTTAACCTAATATAAATTACTAAGAGTTTAAGGAAATTTTTGGATGAATTTAGGTCTTGTTTGGAGCCATAAGATCCAGGTTTTTGAGAAAAAAACTAAGAACGTTGTTTTTTCAAACTATGTACATGAGGCCACATAGTTTGGTTAAACCATGAAAGTTGTTGTAGTTTGTTGAATAGGGGAGTGCACAGGAAACTCATGGTTATCCAAACTATGTGTTGTAACCATGTGGGGTGTTCTACCTTAGATTGTGGGATGTTTATGGTTGATGCATAGTTTGGCCCACCTTGCAGCCAAACTATGAACCCCTTAAAAATTGGGGATAATTATGTTTTTACCCCCTTCCTTTATAACTCTCACCCTTATTTTATTTTCCCTAAAATGTATAGTACCTACCTCCATTGAGATATAACCTTTGACCTATTCTAAGTAATTTAGCCTTATCTTTCATCTGATCTTGGATCAAATCTCCATTAATCACATTGGTTAGCCAATGGTAAGTGCTTCAATATATTACCTTCTTTTATCAGTTTTTCTTACCATTTTTAGTGTTATTTCTACACAGCATAATATTCCCTACTTTTAGGGTTTTTATCTATTTCTATGATTTCTTCCATTATATTTATAAATAAAAATATAATAACAGATGATGGTTAATCAACCATTATAAGTTAGTTGTTCTATAACTTTCCCTCAAGCCTCATCATTTATATTTTTCATTATTTTGTCGCATGAAAATTTCACTCGTGCATTGCCCCAAAATTTATCTTTCTTAAATTAATCACTTAATTTGGAACCTAAGGGAACTACTAGACACCCATATAGTTAAAGGTATATAACCTCAACATGATTCACCTATTGGGTGTGTTTATATACCAATATGTCCATTCATATATTATTAAGCAAAACACCCTTCGATGTGTTTGGTTCAACTTTCACATAGGAATTTAATTAATTTAAATAGATAAATTATTTTATTATAATAGTGAAAGTATGATATACCTGGATTATTAAATTTTAATTAAATTTTTAATGGTATGACACCTCCTATGATCCTTTTTCATTTATAAATGAAAATAAAATTTCTTAAATTAAATATAAATATAAAACTGACATGATTTTTTCATGAACTTTCAATATTTATTAAATTTAAGGTTTAGTTTGATACTATGGGACTTTTAATATTAAAGGAGTGGTTATACTTGAGATCTCTTTGGATTTCTGAAATAATTCCTTGATCACTCAGAGGACACCACCCTGATTCATCAGGCATATTTCAAAGGAGAAACCCACCATGGAATTTGGTCATTGTCTATTAGATGGTCACATCAGTAGGGTGTTGTAGATCAATCCTCCATCTGTGGAATTATAATTCCTTATATTAACTACTTGGATTTAGTTGGATGTCCTTGTACATGTGATTCCTTTGATTCTCTCATTGGGATCCAAACATGATTAGCCCAAGATTTACTATGGATGTTTTCCATAGACTTTTTTTGACACTTTTTTAGTGGAATACCTAGGGTTTATTCCTTGAATTACATTTAGAAACATATATCTAGGCTTTATATTTTATGGATATGATATGGATTGAAGTTAAAAGGTCAAGGAAACCTTGGTTTCACCTTGGTTCCAATTTTATTATTAATTCAACTTAGAAACTTCGGTTATGTTCTTTTGACCATAACCAATTATAGTTCACCTGTTTAGACACATCCAGCTTAGGCCGAAGCAGGTATAGTTGGAAAAGAATCCCATGATGAGACCATGACCGAAATGGTTATTATTTCATGTATTTTATTCCACTAATTATTCTTATACCTAAACATTGTTACATTTATATTCACAAATTGGTCTTGTTATAAACACCATTGGTGGTGGCCTACTAAGTATATATCACACCCTGTTCAGGACACCAATTAGTATTAGGATATACTTTATAGATATAGGTAGGGATAAGGGAAAGTGTATTTTAATCGATGCTTGATTTAATTATAGCATGGGATATTAGGAGCACATGATCGACCTTAGGCTCATAATGCTATTAGAGATATATTTTGTTCATTTTTTGTTTCCTTCTCACGATGTTATTATTGTTCAGTATTTTCATCTTATTCAGATGGTTACTTTCTTTGTTACTCATTATTATATTGATTTTTTGTCTTTTATTTATCGCATATTTTTGTGTTCTAGTCTGATCATGAGATTATATTCTTCCCACCATACCACCTTAGACCCTTGCTACTAGTCGGCAACCTCTAGCATACTTGATTGAGGCCATGTGGCCAACCGGATTCAGTTACCCATGAGTGAACTGGGTCTGGGACATCACATAACTAGTCACTCAAATTTTTTAATCATATGGTGATATGGAATCTAGTTTCATAAGTATGGAGAAATAATTATCCAAGTCATATATTTTCAAAGAAACCCAAGAGAAAAAGAATATTGACTTAGTACCAATGAAAAAGAAATATAATGAAAGAAAATAATGGAGGGATGGAATTTCAAACTTGTAATAATTATAGAAAGAAATATCATGGAATATTATTTATGGGAATGAGATTTTTCTTTAAGTTATGATTTAAATTACATCATTATTATAAATTAAAGGGAAAGAAAGAATCCATCAATGTCCAAATTTCCAACTATAAATAATTAGGTAACTACACAAATGAATTCCCCACGCATCAAGGGAATTTAACTTAGAAAAGGATAAAATAGAAAATATAAGATTATGAAATTACTACATATGAATTTTGAATCCCTTAATTTGTGATATAAATTACTTTGATCAAAGCCTCAAATTTATCTAATGCTTTTTTTGATTCTGGATCTTCGCACTCTTTTATGTCTTCCATGTTTACTAAAAAAATTAGATATTTCACCAGCACATTAAGAATAGAGTTTTCAATCAATAATTATAGTGTAAACATTTTTATAACATGTATATTTCATCTAGTTCCCATTATGACACCTAGAAATACCCTATTTGAAAACATGATTATAATACTTATGTTTGGATTTGACACAATCCTAATTTTTCAGTATTAATTAGTTTTTAGGATTTAAGAATTGTTAGATGAAGCATAAAATAATATATGTTGAACGAGTAGTATTATAATTTAAAGGATAAAATATTATAAAATTTCAATGGGTGTTATTATTGATGTTTTGGAATTAATGTGTTACTTCTTCAAAATAATTTTTATTCACATTGAGTAATATCTTAACTAGTTCTAATCATTTTTTTAGAAAATTGAAATAACTTATCTTTATTTTATTGATATTATGATTCATTAAATGTTGATTTTCATACTTCAAGAATAAAAAATCCTCTTAGTTATTCATAATTAATATAACATGTAGAAACTGATTAAAATACTCAATCAAAAAGGAAAAAATTTGAAAGTTAAAATAAATTAAGTATAGTTTCTTATGTTCTTTATCTTGATAGTAAAGGAATTAATTAAATATAGAAAAGGATATTGAAATAAAAATTTGATCTTATTACCTTTATTTTTTATTAATTTATGATCTTATTTATCTCTTTTATGATTTATGGTTTTCAATCCATTAACTTTCTCATGATCATATCCTTTATCACTCTATATTAACCTTTGGACATTATATTTCTCCTCTATGTAAAAATTTTCACTTATCACTAATTTTATCCTTATTTAGGTACACAATAATGTATTATTTTATCTAAGCTTTATGTTTTCTACTTCCCCTTTTCAAAGGAAGTTTTATTATTCATTTTTATGATATGGATTTTCAACAAAGGTATTTTCAAATATTGAACCCTTTATTATCTTGATAAAAAAATGTGAGAAACAAATTTATTTAAGTGGTAAGGTATAATTTAACACATCATAAATTAATTTTAAAAGTATAATAGTCTAGATATATTTATTAACATGCAAAACCAAGATTTAAGATAGCTGCAATATAATATAAAAATATTATTATTTAAATGTGACTGTTATAACCATGCCATTAAATTAGTGGTATGAATAAGAATAACCACATTATGAAAAATATATAAAAATTTTTATATAATTAAAATTTATTTATTAATTCATAATAAATAAGTACTCAATTTTTAATGAAGTCGTTTTATGTTAAAAAATGTGTTTTCTTTACAAAAATTATATCATTTTTTCACGGACAATATAATTAATATAAAAAAATTTTAGAAATTTTATTTAAAAAAAATAAATATAATTTTTTAAATCATTAGTTTAATACTTATTAATGTTAATTTTAAAAAAAATTATAAAAAAATCATTTTTAAGTGAATAGTGAATAATGTAATTTTTTTAAATGCCATTTTTTCATTAAATCAATTATTTTAGAAAACCTAATATGTTTAAAATTTAATATTAAAGTAAAATAAGATTCCTTTAATTATAAAAAATCTAATTAATTATATAGGAATCAATATTATTCTTTATTTATAAGTTCATTTTTAGTCTTAAAAATGCATTTTTTCCAAAAAAACATTTTTTATTGCATCTAACGAATTTATATTAAAATTGATTTCTATAAATTTTAGAAATTTAATATTGAAAAATGGATTCCTTAATTGGAATCAGGAGGTTCGAATTTCTTAAATAGGTCACTTTTATTTATTTCATTATGAATAGTAACCATGGTAAAGACATGTCACCTTGATAAGGGTAAAACAGATAAAACTGGGTTAAAACTTTAGGGTAAGGCTTTAAAATCTCTCTAACACTTTCCTTTATATTATTTTGTGATTTTTTTTTCCAAAAATATTTTTAAGGATCTAAAAAATTTATTATAAAACATTATTTTGAATTTGGGAACACGTTCTTGACTTTTATGAACATAAATTATATTTTATCCAAATTAAAAACTATTTTTGGGTCTTTTCATTTAATAGTGTAATTAGAAAGTTCCATTCAGTTTTAGCATGATCCAAAAGTATAAAATCTTCAGTTTTTTATTATTTAACCAATCAATTTTGTTTAAATCAACTTCTTACTTGATTTTAAGGTGAAATTTTTTTTATACTTAAATCATGTATTTTCCTAAAAACTATTTTTCATGTGTTTTTCATAATTATATTAAATGTAATTTTTTCCACATAAGATTTTTAATCCAATAAAATGGATAAAAAATTTAATCATCATATACAATTTTTTTTAGATGGACCCTTTCATTTTTGTTCATATAATTAAGTTATCATGATAAAAAGTTAAGTTATGATGATTAAGGTTAAATTGGGTTTAAAGGGGGGTTTAACTGGGATATAAGGCTTAAAATATCTCAAAAACTTGTATATATGTGATTTATTGAGATTATTTTAACCTTGTCACATATTATCTATGAATATGAGGTCCTATGGTGACACTTTACATGATTGTTTTATATATTATATTTAATTGTTTTATTTAATTCCAAGTGTATCATTTCCCTCGCTTATAAAAGGGTACCTTTTCTCTACCCTTATTCACAAACATTAAGCCTTATATATCATCCAAAATTTACCAAAATACCTTTATAGATTCCTTCCCTTCACTCTGAAGCTTATAGTATTCTCCTATAACCCTCATAGAAAGTCTTAAGGTGTAATCCAAAGGAGGTATTTCAAAAAATATGAGGTTAGAGCTCTTGAGAATCAAGTCATACTTAAAGTAAGGTTTTTCATCTCAAGTTCACTTCATTGAGAATTTTGTTATATTATGCACCTAAATTATTTAATATTTTTCATATAATAACCCTTTGACATATTATATTCTGAATTAATCTTTATTCATGGCATTTTAAGTTTCCATTAAAGTTTTCACTTTTAAGTGGTTTTGATTGAAAATTTGTTAAAGTTGTAAGGCTTTATTTCAAAATATCATCCTTATTCAAGATTATTTATGTTTAAGTTTATATTGGATGAATTATATAATATTTCTATATTAAACCCCATATATTTCTTGGTTTTTCAAATATTAGTTCTATTTTTACCTTCTTTGGTACTTAATACGATCAAGAAAAAAAATTTAAAGAAAAGAATACTGTATTTCCTCATTGGTCAATGAAAATTTTCTTCCATATCAATTTTTATTAAAATGTTTTCAAGACTATAAATTTCTAGGAACAAATGGTTATTTAATGTCATTTTCAACCATATTTGAATTTATTTTCAATGTTTTAATAGGGATCTTCTTTTTATTTACTGAATAATATATTGTTTTACTTTTTAACAAAAGTATGAAACGAGTATTTTTTTTTAATGTTTACCATGTGAACAGATTTTTCAATCATCAAAAATGTTCTTTAATTTGAATTTTTCTTTATAAGTTTCCATAGTTATTTTCAAAGAAAATATTTCCCTAATATTCTGGAAATTTTTATATTTTAAATAAGTTGTTTTAAAATGAAAATGGTATTTTCTTCAAGAAATATTCCAGTGATCTCTTAAAATTATTTTCATTTATGTCAAAATTCTTTGATAAATCTTATATTTACTGTGGATATACTCTAATGAAGTCATCCACCATATTTCTCTAGAAGGATTATGATCATGATGTTCTATTTTTTAGTGGGGGAAATATTTACACTCAATGTTTTATTTTTCAAAAATGGATATTTATATTGACTGTGTATTGTATTGATTATTCATTACTTTCATATGATGCATGAATTGGATATAGTACGTGATGGTTAGGACCTGTTATAACCTCTTTATACATTGGTAGGTCTAATGAGACAAACAATCATGGGTATTTGATGTATGTATACCCAGTTATTTATGATTTATTATAATGTGGCTTTGATGGTATGTTTATGATGTCCTGGAATGAGGTATTGATAGTGTGATTATGATATATTAAATTATTTATTCCATAATTATGAAATCATCTATTTTTATTCATGTGATTATTTATGTTGGTATGTCATCCATTGATATATTCCCCCTTAATGATATTAGTTATATGATATATTGAATTATTTTTTATCTCTGCCATATTATTTAAATTTTATTTATTTTATGATAGCTTATATTGTATGATTTCCCTTAATGAGAATCTAATCTAACCTTTTTTTATGTTTTCATTATCTCAGGATACCAATAATGGATCTATGAATGATTTTAAAGATATAATATAAGAAATAAAAAAGTTCTCAATATAATTTTATATTTCATTTCATGTTTTGAAATGTAATGTGAGAATCATATATGTATCTAGTTTTCCAAGTCTGCTAAACTAATTGATCATGTTCGATGAAACCACTTTTATCTTGTTCCAATTTAGTAAGATAACCACAAAATACAAGTTACTTAAGTTTGGGTGTTACAAATAGTCACTATGGATCCTTCCCTTATCCATCGACAACACAAACTTTGTTCCCCTTCATTACTTTCGTACATCACTTCCTCATATCATATGGAAAAATCATTTATCTCTCTTCATTATATATTGTCTCATAGTAGAACTAGACTTTTCTTATCTTCCTGTGAATTAACTTCTGAATTGTTAACTTTTGGATCAATTCTTGGTAGTACATATATAAATACCAATGTTTTTATGGGTTGTGAAATTCATAGGGAATTATAATTTTGGTCCCAAAGAAGGGGTCATTTTGAGAATTGATATTTGTATTATAATTCCAAGATTTTTTACATCTGAAGGATATTTTTTGGATATGGATTGAGTCTTGGTATGTGTTTAATGTACATGAGTGAATCTTAGGAGCTTTGGGTTAAAGTTATAAATTTTAGATGGGGTTTTACTCTGTTTTATAATTACCACACAGTTGGGGGAAACCTTGTTAGTAAACCATGTGTGTTGGTTTTTCTTGGGGTGTTGGCACATGGTTTATTCATAGTTATTAAAAACCCATGTAAAACCTGAAAGGTTTCAGAGAAATATAAATTTTTACATGCGGTTTGAAAAACCTTGAAACCAAACCATGTGAGGGGTTATGGCACGAGATAGTGTGAACTGTAGGGTTCTCCTGTGGTTTGGAAAACCATGTGGTAATTGTGATACAAACTAGATTTTCTTTTAAAAAATACCATTTTCCACATGAAGATTTTAAACCTTCACCCCCTTTCTTTCTTTCTCATGTGGCTGAACCAGGTAGGATCCATGCTCCCTTCCTTCTCTTTTGATACCTCACCCACCAAATATGGGGCATTTTGAAGGTGATTCCATGGAATATTACGGTGATTCTTCCCATATTCTTCTTTTTATCCTTATTTATCTCTAAAACACTGATTTTAGATGTTCCTTATTATGATTTCATTAATTATTCCATCAGATCATAGTGAAATCATCTCGATATGGTGTGGATTTGGCTCAGTGTGGTAAGAGGACATCTTGGGTGGATGAGTAAAAGTTTTTTCTCATTTTTAGATTGAAGATATGTCACCCAAGAATTTTGTTTAGTTTTTTTGAGTTAAATTAAATTAAATTGACTATTTACCATGTTCTGATTGTTATTTATTCTCCCAATATAGTGTTAGGAGTATGTTACAGACCTTACACATGGATTTGGTTTCAATTTTGATGAAATGAGACAACCTGGTGAATATTGAGGAAATTTTACAAATTTAAATTAAATTATAAAATTAATTGTAAATTGTTATAATTAATTGAATTGGGTGATTTTAATTGAGATAGGTGTTTGGGATAATATATTGGGCCTGAAAGAGTTTTGTAAAGAGTGGCTAGGCTTGGTTAAAGGAAATAGCTTTTAATGTGGTAGGTGGTCCATTGAGCATCACCCTTTTGGTATGTGAATTTTTATATGGAATGTGATATATGGTCTCTCTATTGATGGTTATTGAACTTTAAAAATGAAATGAATTTTTTATTAAATTATTAGAAAATAAAAAAAGTTCCAAGGGCCATGATGGACCCTTGTACACTATCTTGATGCCTTGGTCTTTACTGGTCAAGGTCTTGGTGTAAAAATATGATACACGATACTTAGATCCAATAGAAGTATAAAATAAATGAACACAATGGATTAGGATAGTAAATTATGGCTTGATATGAGATGTTAATATCCTAGGTTAGTTTTCTAAGGCTTGGAAGGCAGACATGAGGAGCTTAGGCCTAGTGGTGATAGATGAGATTATCGCACATCTCATACGTGATCAGGGAAACTCTCTTAAGGTTGGATTAGACTTTTGGTGAGTGTCATGAGTGGGATTATTCCTCAAATAATAGATGGGGTGTGGTGAGGAGAGTTCCTTGGGACAATGATCTTGAGAGTTCTCCTAATAGAGATACGGGATGTGAGCTAAGTATGGATTGTGATAATTACTGAATAGTTTCGCATCATGATTCCAAGGGTCTTGGAGTGAGTCATATTGTGGTGGTCCTTGTGGAGTCAGATCATATTCTGATGTAGGATTTTTATGAGTTGTTGTACTTTCCACTTGCAGCTAGGGTTGAGATAGAGCCTATGAACATTGATAACACTAGGGGTGTTGGATATAGCTTGGTACTAGTGAGTAGAGACTAAGATGGGTCTAGGGGGCTGGTAGACACCCAAGAGGGAAAGGTAAAGATGTATATGGGATCATAATGATGTCCATACATAACCAAAATGGTCTTGATAATTAGGTATGAGTGGCTAAGAGGACGTCGAGGCTCCCTGATATGTGTGGCTTGGCCCAAGTGGATAGCGCCTGGGTGAAGAGTGAGGGAGGTCATAGGTGGGATGTGATACCCAATGTGTATGTGATGTGTAATGTTACTAGGGATAGAAGATACCCTATATGTTTAATGTGATGATACTTGTTTCCTGTCAAGGAGAGTATGCTCATAAGTTCTAAATTATCAATTTCTAGGTAGTGGAGAGTCACATACCTAGATTTATAGATGATTATACTTATTTCCCAACATGGAGATTCTTACCCTGAGTTTTCAATGATCTATTTCCCAATTGGTTTGAGTCGCACCCCTATGTTTCTATATTATGATACATGTTTCCCACAAGGTAGATTCTTCCCCTAAGTTTTAGATGATCTATTTTCTGGTAGGGTATATTCACACCACTAAGTTTCTAGATGAGTTTGCTTATTTCCTAGAAGGGTGTGTATACTTCCCTAGGTTCTAGATGATGGTATTAGGATTAGCGACAATCTGACACTAACATAAGTATGTATAGTTGATCCAGGGTGTCACATAAAAACCCAGGGATCAAAAATGGTTTATATTATTATATTTTAATATTTATTTTATTATTTTGAACACATCACATGTGTATGAAATACTATATTGAATATTTTTGGGACTTCATTGGCAGTGTCCTACTAAGTTTTTCTCACATTCTTATTGGGAAACCATAGCACTTTGGTACTTGATAAAACTTCATTGTTCACAGGTTTAGGTAAAAGTAGAGTCCCTTCATTTCATGATCGAGTGGGATATCTTAGATAGAGTTTGGATACTAGGATATAATAAGGGTTGGGGATGATAGTAAAACCTTCTATATTTTCTTCTTTTATTTACTTTTTATGTGTGATTAGGTTAGTGGATAATCAATTGGGATGTATTAATATATGTTTTCAGATTCATTTATTATTGATGGCTATGTTTTATTATTTTTTGTACTCTAATTTTCTATTATGGATGTTTCTTTCTTATTTCCTTTATTTTTTCTATTATATGAGGTTATAGTCTCCCCATGGTAAAACCTTAGACCCACTCTACTATTTAAAAGTCCTTGGTGTATAGGGATCGATGCATGAGTTCATGTAACACCATCAGTTCGGAAACTATGGAGTGGTATGAGGTTATAGGTTGTTATAAATGGTATCAAAGTGTCTTTTTATTGTATTATTATTTACAGATATGGTTGACAAGTAATAATGACATGTCAGAGGTTGTGATGAAACTTGTATTGGTGTGTTACTAAGGATATGATATTTTTGTTCTTGATTTTCACTATAATAGTTTAAATATTTATTTAAAGATAATGGGTGTATTGATATTATTATTTTGGTTTTTGATTTTTTTCCATTCTAAAGATCCTAGGAATGAATTAATCCACTAATAAGGGAGAAGGGATGAATCAGTGGAGACCAATTTTTTATATTTTCTTCTTTATTAAATTAACCCCTACAAATTTTTAGGGTTTGATTCACTCAATTAAAGAGTCTTAACATAACTCATGTTTGTAGAAAATAAAGTGACAATAAATATGAGGAATTTTTACAAGTTTTAACCCCTTCCCAAGTAACTTACTCTTTACCATGGTTGGTTAGTCCCTCTAATCATATAATCTTCACTATAAGAAATAAAAAATCACAAAATTATATTTTTGACTTAAAGTCACATGATTCATGTCTAGAGTCAAATTGGAAAATGCAACCTCATGTTTCTTATATAAACAAGATGAGATAAATCTTATTGAAATATTGTTTACTTAAGCAACTGTAGATTTAGATCTCCCTCATTGAACCTTAAAAAATATTCAAGAATAGTTTCACACTTTATGCAGATATGATGTAATATTTCCTCTTATACTTATTCTATAAAAATTCAACATTTTGAACTTAGAAAACACTATATCTTTAAATGAATACATCCTCATATTAAGGCATTCACCATATCCTTGGTTTTTCCTCAGAACACAAACACCTTTTTCCATGGACTACCTCATTATTGTTTTTCTTACTCTCATAATATTCAGTATCCTTGGATTTTTCAAAAGTAACTTATTTAATAGAATTAAATTTATCCCATAAAAGTTATATCCCAAGAATAGAAAAATTAGGATACCTATATTTCCTGCCACCCTAAAGGATCATTATAAAAAAAATCTTTTAGAAACCTCACTTTACTATGAATTTATTTCAAGATATCTCAAACTCAAAAAACGTATTCATAGTGATTAACTTAAATTCTCATCTTTATGTTATCTTCTCAGAAATTAAAATTAAAAATATATTCACAAATATTTATTTTGTACATTTTTATTTTTATACTTATTCTTCCTCACACTAAAACATTCTATAACCCATTATCTTCTTCAATATTCTCTCATGATGTAGAAGTAGTTGAATGTAACTCAGAAACTCAAACATTTATCCATTAAAAAAACTCAACTTAAAACACTTCATAATTATATGTAATAACTTATATGAACTATAGATCATCATTTCATCATCATATTTTATTTCTATGTTTAACATCTAGTGATTCTTCAACCAATATCCTCAACTTTGAGCAAAACTATAACTTTTTAGATAAATCATCTTAAAGAATAAAACAAATATTAACAATGATCATAATTTTAAAAAACTCACATAAAATAGTTTGAATCACATTTTTGATGTGATGTTTTCACATTGAAGATCAATTCTTACATCCTCAAGTTTCATTTCTTTAAAAGACACAAATTTTGGAAAACTCAATATGTATATAGCTAAAATTTTCTAGCATGGTTTGTTGATGAAAAATCCTCAAAGTTGATTTAGATCCGTCATAAAAGTGAAAAAATTCCCTAGAAATAGATATGCAGAGAAAAAAATGCCTATGTGAATTTTCATATGTATTCATACTACCCATACATAGTGAAAATTGATTATAGAGTTACATTCTCATATGTGGGAACTATTATTACCCAAATTATTGGATACGTGAAGGTGTTTTCATATGTGGGAACTTTTATTACACAAAATTATCTCACTTGGATGAATTTTCATACTTGGTTATTTATGCAGCTGAATATTTCCTTACATGTTAAAAAATCATACATGAATATTTCTGTAACTAAAGATATTCTAAAATAGAAAAACTCACACGTGAATCTGGAAAATTGGGGCCTTTATTCCAATAGCTTCATATCCTCTTAAGGTATCTTAAAATAATTCTCAACCACTCAAAAAAATTCCTCAAGATATCAAATAACACCTCAATAACATCAAATTATTCTCTACAAGGATTGAAAACAAATTTAAACCATAAAAACTCTAGGGGGTCTTAAATCTCATCATTTTGGATTTGTTAGAAACCTCATTCAAATCTTCCAAGAAAACTTATATCAAAAAAATAACTCAATAAAAAACCATAAAATCATAAAATTACCACCTATCTTGTATGAGAATTGTCTTACACCACACAACTAGAGAATGTTACATTTTTATATAATTTCATCCCTCAGTGTCAAGAAAATGTATCCTAGTGACTTAAAAGAACTCCCCCTATAGTCATGAATCAAATATTACTTTTATAAAACTCCCCTATTCAACATTATCCACAACTTTATATGTCAAGGTAGTGATCACTCCTCCTTTTACTAAGAATTACCTTCCACTATAGCATAGAGTTGTGTCACTTTTCCACCACCTTTTTCAACACAATCCAAATACCATGTTGGGGTATGAATTCTATATTTCTTCAAGTGATAGGAGAAGGATGTAAATATATTTTTAGCATAAACTTAGAGAAACTATCTCTTGGTATGAATTTTTTGAATATATATGTAATATGATTCTTAGTGGCAATGTATTCAAGATTGATATCTCTATTTCTCACTCCTTATTTAATTAAATGATATCGAATGTCTATATATAAGAATCTAGATTATTTTATAGGATTATTTGATAGATTTATGACACAATGATTATCACATAAAATACTTAATGGTTTCTCACTTTAAAATCTCAAATTTACCAACTCAACAAACATACATAAAACCTGTGTACGTGCATGAGTGGATACCACTTATTCATCCCTAGTTATGTTAAGTGTCACTGAGTTCTAATTCTTACTACACCAACCCACATAACCCTCACTAATGAAGAAACCCTTTCTTTATATATACTGTCTATCTATAAAATCACCTTCTGTGTCTACATCAGTGTATCTAAGTAGCATAAAATATGCACAAAATTTGTAAATTATTCCATAATTCACCATGTCCTTCACATATCTTAGTGTATTTTTTACCATACTCATGTGTGACTCCTTGGGATAACTTTGACATCGAGCATAAAATTTTACTACAGAGGATATGTCAAATCTTGTGGCTATTATATATAAAAGGATTCAAATCATTATTTTAAATTTATTTTGGTCAACCTTGTCATTGTTCTCATCTTTACATAGTTTAGTGCCTACCAAAATAGGCGTTTAAACCTCTCTAGATTATTCCATACCAAAAAAATTCAACAACCTTATAGCATACATTTCTTGGTATAGAACAATATAACCTGAATTTTTTCCAATTTATAATCCCAAAATGTATCATAGTTATCCCAATAAAGACCTCTCAAACAACTATTTTATTTGATCATAAATTCCTCAAAAAAGTCACATTGTCATTAGAAAATTTTATATCATCAACATACACAATGAAAATCAATAAACCTATAGGGAACTCTGTGATATATAAATTGTTGTCAAATTTTCCATTCCAATATTCCAAATTCCTCAAGAAACTATCAAATTATGAATACCAGAATCAAGGATCATATTTCAAGAAATATAATTCCTTTCTAAGTAAACACACCATACTCACATAAATATCTAGAATAAAACCTTCTGGTTTCTCAATAAATACTTCTTACTCGAGTTAATTATTTTAAAATGATAATTTCACATCCATTTGATACACTTTCTAGTACTTGTATGTGGACACATATAAGAAAATTATTATCTTTTCCAGAATTTATACTAGAGAAAAGGTTTATTCAAATTCAATTCCTCTTAATTGAGTATATCCTTTTTATAAAAACCTAGACTTTTCTCTTTTCACAACCACTTTTTTATTCAATTTTTTTCTAAAGACCTATTTTGTGTCAATGGAATTATTATCTTTTAGTCTTGGGAAAAGCTCCCAATTTGAATTTTTCTTAATATAGTCCAATTTATCATTCATATATTCTACCCACTCAACATTATCTATAGATTTATCTACTATTATTGGTTCAACATATGATATGAGTGTTGTGTGATCTCCTTTAATCAGCCTTATTATTTTCGGAACTAGAGGTCCTTATTAAATAATTATATTTTTGGAATATAAATGTATTTTTAACCTCTTAAACTTATTATTGTAACTACCTTTATCCCATTCTTGATCATCATTATGTTTAGAATCAACCTCATTAACAATTGTTCTATTTTCAGTTTCTTTTTTATTCTATTGGTATGAAATATGCATATTGTCCTCGTATAAAATATGTAATTCTGCTAGAGAAGATTGATCTGATTTACTTTGGTTTTTAGAAATATTAATATCTAAATAGTCTAAAATCTTTTGTAGAAATTTATTCCAACACTTGTACACACTGCCATCAGATAAGTAACCCATAAATATCCCTTCATCATCTTTCTCTTCATAATTTCCCAATTTGTTACTTTTGATATTTATGAATCATGAACTTCCAAACACTTTAAAATGCTTGATATTTATTTTACTTTTGAATCAAATTTCATATAAATTTAAATGTGTCTTGGGTATCAAAAGGAAACTATTTTTTATTTTTACAATATCACAAACACCCTATCTCTAAAAAAATGAAATTTTATCTTCAGATAACATTGTCTTTCTAATCTTCATAATACTTATATTTTCCTCTCTAAAAAACCTTTATATTTGGGTGTATATAGTGTATTTAATTGATAATTGATTTTATATTTATAAAAAATAGATTTCAAATGCACCACATGTAAACTCTTTCCCATGACCTGATCGCAATTTATTAATGTGAAGTCCCAACTCTTTTTCAGTCTATCTTTTCAAAACTTTGAACATAACAACTGTATCTAAATTATTCTTAAGAAAAATTACATTATTAAATTGGGTTAAATCATTGATAGATGTTATAAAATATAAATAAACTATTATTGGACTTTTTCTCACAATACCATATAAATCAGTGTGTAAAAGCTCCAATGGCCTAGTAGATAGAATTTATACCTTATTAGAGGTTTTCTGAGTCATATTTTGATTTTGGAATGTTAAACACAAAAAAATATTATTCTATATTAAATTAGGGAAGATATATCACAGCATTATTCTTTACAATTTTACATAAACTATTTTTTTCCAAATGACCAATAATTTTATGCCATAATAAAATTTCATATTTTGCACTCATGTAACAAGAATTGGTAGTATCATATATCAAAAATAGATTTCCATTGGTTCATTTTTCATGATAAATGATCCTTCCATCCTTAAATACATTAATTACACAAGTTTAATTCATTAATGTAACCTCATTACCATTATCACATAGTTAACAAACATTTAAGAGATTATGTTTCAACTATTTTATGTATAAAACATTGTCTGATCTCAAGTTTTGAGGTTCAATATCAGCCAAAATAATACCCTTAATTTTTAAGGAGAAATAATTCCAAATGTTAAATTCTCAACCTTCATGGTTTTCAATATTCTTTAAGATTATTTTATTATTATTCATGTGGTAGGATCCACCACATTCCATAATCCAATTTTTTCTGCTAGCCTTTAATGAAACCTTAGCAAGACATGTTATTTATTCTTTGGATTTTTGAATCCCCTTTCATTTCTTAGTATACATTTTTCTAATTAATCTTTTCATACACTTTTCTACATAGTGGTCCTATTCTCACACCTTCCACATACATTCTCAAGATATTCAAATCGGTTATGAGTTTTCATTCTGGAAACATTTTACTTCCTAGATATCTTCTTTAAAGATATGGTTTCCTCTCTTCTAAATTATTTCCTATAAATTTATGTCTCATCCTAGGAAAATTCATATTATACCTATAAGTTTAGTATTTTTACCCAAACACTCTAAATCACCAGTAGTACCCTTGGAACCTAAATTTTCTATGTTTATAAAACTTCTGCATACAGCACTATCCAGAATTTTATCCTTGCTATATACTTTTAGTCCGAATTTGCTTATGTTTTAAAGATAAAAAATATTATATAGTCTATAATTTCTTAAACTAAAGTGTTTTATTATTTTTCCTCATTTTCTTTGGCACATGATTTATCATATTTTGAGTTATAACCTGAAATGTTAATGAAATCTAGATTACAAGTAGTTTTATGAGGTGAAAATGTAACTTGATTTTTTATGAAAGTTATCTCTTATGATTTTGAGGATCCATCCTTGAAATAAATATAGTTTTTTAAGTTATTCATTAACTTCTTAAACTCATTAAAAACCTCAATAAACTTTCATTGTGTCTTTGATAATTCTTCTTCTTTAAAATAATATTTTTCTTCCTATCTTTTATTATTTTCTCATGTTCAGCTGATTTCAACCTAAACTTTTTAATCATGTAAATAAGTACTTCTTATTTCTTTTTAAACACTTTCTATTATTTAATAATCTTCTTGTTATATTTTTTCATTTTTTCTTTTATTTATTGAGCATGGTATTTTACTCAAGGAAATCTTTAATTTATCCTTCAACATATGTTCAAAATTAATTGGTTTTAAATTATCTTCATCACTAATTGAAGTGTCAAACCATTTTTCAATATGATCTATGAAGTTGGTGAATTTCTCACCAAAAATAACTATTAAGTTCAATATAATATTATTGGTCAGATCCTTCTTCTTTTATCATTAATTTTCTCCTTTTTCCTTTATTAAATCTATTATTTTTTCTTCCATCTTTGGATGTCGCTTTTGTAATTTTATTCAACTTATCATTGTAGGACTTATAATCATTTTCATATTAAAAATATGGTTTCTTATTATTAGAAAAATTCTCTATTCCATTACATTTTTATAATATAAGGGGATACTTTCCTTTCCCTTTTCTCTTTCCATTCTTGAATCTCTTTGAGATCAGAGCAATGATACTTTAAAAATTTCCATCATTCTCTTCATTTTCAAAATCAGATGAATCTTCATTATTATTTTGTTATTTAATTTTTCAACTTTATCATGGCCTCAAATTCCATTTCATATTTTACCTTTTTCTTGAAGTGTGAAATTTTTTACTTTTTATAAGCTATGAGAATGTTATGTGATTTTTCAAAGGAAAGATACTCTCTAACTTGTAGATCTATGATATTAGTATCAAACCTATTAGGAAAATTTATCATGAGATTATTAAAATTTGTAGAGTATTCATGTTTTTTTCTAAATCCTTAGATATTACTGAAAAATTCATTCAATCAAGTGAAATAATCATTAATTTTTTATTCCTCATCCATCTTGATGGATTAAAACCTACTTCTCAAAATTTGTAATTTATCCTCCTTGACTTTCACATTTCCTTCATAGGTACTCTCAAGCTTATCCCATATTTATTTCTCTATTTTAAGCCCTATAATTTTTGTATAGACCTTTTATAATAAGGATATATGAATAGTATTTTTCACTTTTCTGTCATTCTCTATATTTCTTTTATTAGCCAATTTCATTGGATAATTCTCATCAATGTGTGGAAAACCAAAGATATCATCATCTCTAACTTCCAAGATAATATATAGATCATATGGAAACATTATATTCTTCCAACTATGATAATTTTTTACATCAAAAGTAGGAACATTTCTAATATTCAATAAATTCATATTATCCATTCTTCTCACTTGATTGAATCAAACAAAGGGACCTAGCTCTGATGCTAATTGAAGTGAAATGAATAAATCACTCTAATAAGAAGGGGGTGAATTAATATAGGCCAATTGTTTATAATTTATTCTTTTTTAAATCAATCCCTATAACCTATTAAGTTTTTATTGACTCAAGTAAAGAGTATCAACCTCACTCTTCCATATAGAAAATATAAATACAATGAATATTAGGATTTTTTTCAAGGTTCAAACCCTTCCCAAGTAACCAATTCCTTAACATGGTTGGTTAGTCCCCACAACCATATATTTTTCACTATAATAAATAAAAAATCATAATATTACAGTGTTTTCATAAAGTCACACTATTCTTATCCAGAGTCACACTAGATAATACAGCTTCTCATTACCTTTATACAAAATATATAACCATGATGAGATAGATCTTATTGAATACATAGTTTCTTCAGCAACTGTAGAAATAGATCTCCCTTGTTGAGCCTTTATAAACATTCAAGAATGGATAATTGAAACATGTAGATCTGATGTTGTACTGCCTCTTATTTTTCTTCTCTCAAAACTCAATGTTGTAAACTTGGAAGAAATATCTTTGAATAAATATAGCCTATGTTCAAGGTACTCACCCTATCCTTAGTTTTTTCCCAATACTCACACACTTTTTATGGCCTATGTTCTCATTCTTATTTTCCAAAATCTCACAATATTCACCATCCTCATTTTTTACAATAGTAACTCGTTTAATAGAATTAAATTTCTCCCATATAAATTAGCTCCTGCATTATACA
This sequence comes from Viscum album, assembly GCA_963277665.1. Classification (NCBI taxonomy): domain Eukaryota; kingdom Viridiplantae; phylum Streptophyta; class Magnoliopsida; order Santalales; family Viscaceae; genus Viscum; species Viscum album. The sequence continues at coordinate 470,482,484 of OY728142.1, read as the reverse complement.
AAATTTTCCTATCACCCAAAAGGGTCATCATAAAAACACTTATTTTGGAACCCTAATTTTACTATTCACTTATTTCAAAATATCTCGAACTCAAAAAGTGTATTCATATTAATTTACTAAAATACCCTTATGCATGATATCTTCTTAAATGTATAAATTTTAACAATACTAAAAAAATATTTCATTTGTGAATTTCTAGAATTATCCTTCCTCTTCCTCATACTAAAACATTTTCTAACTCATCATCTTCTTTATCCTACTCTCATGGTGCTGCAGCAGTTGAACATAACTCAGTAACATAAACATATGTCCCTTAAAAATCAACATGAAACACAACATATTTAAATAATATCTTTTATTTAAACTATATATTATCATAGCATCATCACATTTTATTTTCATATTTAACATCTGGAGTTTCTTTGATCAATAGCCTCAACTTTGAGAATCACTAAAACTCTTCAAATAAACCATATTAAAACATAAAATAGACATTAAAAACTATAATAATTATTGAAAACTCATATAAAACAACTTGAATCACATTTTATATGTGATTTTTTACACATTGAATATCAGTTCTTGCATTTTCAAGTTTTATTTATTTATAAGACATGAACTCTAGAAAACTAAGTCTTTATGCAGGGGAAATTTTCTTACATTGTTTTCTAAATAAAAATCCTCTACATATATCTATATCTATGAGTAAATTATATATTTTGGAAAAAAGATATTTAGAGAGAGAAAATTCCTAATTTAATTTTCATACATGGTTGGAATTTCTATATATAGTAAAAATTAGTTATGTGGAGGCATTATCATATGTGGGAACTTTTCTTATGTAGAAAATCATATCTATAAAGTAATTTTCATACATGGAAACATCAATTATGAAAAATTCACTTTTGTGGAGGCATTATCATATGAAATTCTTTATATAAAAAAATATTTTCTGATTTGAATAAAACAAATATGTGAGTCTTTATGTAGCTGAATACTTTCCTATATAGAAAAACTCACACGTGAATCTAAAAATGGCTTCCTTCATTCCAATAGCTTCAGTGACTCTTATTATATCTCTAAATCATTTCAAACCACTCAAAAACATTCCTCATGAGATAAAATAACACCTTAACATCCTCATATGATTCTATAGAAGGATTGAAAATAAATTCAAACCATCAACAACTCCAAGAGTACTTCACATTCACAAGTGTCTTGTTCACATTCATAATTCTAATAATATAGGACTCAAATGAAATACATATGTTTGTGTGTCAATCATATCATTAAAATGAGGGATTATTTGTTTAAAGTTTCAGTAAAAATTTATTTAGTGTTTTTCTATATAACTTTTTGGCATCATTCTACTCAATTGAACCGTGATATATTTTCTCTAATGATAGGTAATGTGGATCTTATGAAGAGATGTTCCTTAATGAAGAATATGTAGTCTCTTTAGGTAATGTATTCATATTAACCCCAAGTGGGTCAGTACAAGAATTTTATTCCTTGATATTGGTCTTGAAAATAAAATGGATTTAGTTACTTATAGTTTCAATAAAAACCTATATGGTGTTTTACCATATATCTTCTTGGCAGAATTATACTTAACCAAACCATGTGACTATGGTTTTATTGGAATTAATCATATTAGGGTAATTTCATTATATTTTTATATATTTTTGTGTGGATTATATTATGATTCTATAGGGTCAGTCCTATATCTATATTCTCAGTGAGGATTAATGCCTTAGAGGGGTGGTGATTCATTATGTGATGCATGATGTGTGAATATATGTGAGAACCCTAGAATGGGTTCACTGTCACATGAGTTTACTTGAGATACTTGAGATAGTATAAGAGGTATTTTCCTTTGAGTGGTGGCCTATGTGATACATGTTTTATGGGATATTTGGTAGTACCTAGTTCCTTGATATGTGGATCGGGATATTTGTGATATAAGTGTTGTGATCAAGTAGCATGATGTTTTCCTGCCACTATTGAGATGGTTGTGATACATGAGGGTAACCTAAGGGAGGAGTTATCCCAAAATTTTGAGTTATTTACATGTTATATTAATGTACAAGAGTTTTTATCGAGTATGTAGTATAAGCATGGATATTCCTTGGGCTTTCATTCTGAAAAGAACCCAAAGTGATTCAGTAGCGAGGTTTGGTTTGGATGAGTATGGTCAGTATAATACCTATCCCTATTAATTTTAAGTGTGGTTCCCAATGAGATAGTGGATCATGATCCTATATTGTTAAATATATAATGGATGTATCTTTGGTAGATAATTCTAATTTTTGAATGATTCTAAGGTGGCAGGTGATCATGTGGTCAACCTTAACATTAGTGAAATTCCTTGATTTTGAAAAGCATCACTAAGTGTGATTATGGATAGATGAGACCAACATTCAGTGAGAATGGTCTTTTATTTAGGCATGTGATCCTAGGATTGATGATATAGGACCCAAGGAGATATGAGTATAATGATCAGGAAGGGTATCACTAGGGTGTATGCCTATTTGGATATGCTTTATTTTGGTGATAGGGGATTTTAAGCACCAATATAATGTATGGATCATGTAGTGGCATGAGGTGTATAAAAATGTATTTATAGGCTAGTTTAACTTCAAATGAATCATGGTGATAGATAGTTATTGAAAGAATAGTTTATTTATGTTTTGATGAAAAATTTCTACCTTCTGTTAGGATGATGACATTGCAGATGAAAGGTGTTGGGGGTTGACAGGCTGAGTGATAATGGCTTAGGAGGAGCAACTCACATGTGATATTGGAACCCATTCAGGTCAATGCTTAAGTATTAGTATAGGGAAACTCATATGGTGGGGATTGAACCATTGGTTATGAATGGTGTGATCCTCTTTGTGAATTTAATTTTGATGGAGGCCAAGGATGGTGTTCATGGTGATCCAAGAATGGGTAGTAATTGATGCTTCACATTGGTGATTGAGTATTAGTGAAATGGTCAAATCTAGTCATCACGTGTGGTAATGGTTGGAGCATGAGTCGCAGAGGCATGAAACTCATGTGGGAAGGGATGTTGGTGTGATGATTCTAGTCGTTGGATAGCTAAGGTGGCACTAGAAGACTATAATCAAATCAGATATACTCTGATGCTTGAGGTGAGAGCATTATAGCTAGTTTGGTTAGTTAAGGATAGAACTATAGAATTAGACTGAGAGATGATTTTGGGATTTTTTTTGTGGGTGTATGGATGATCTTGAGATGCCTTAAGGAATTAAAGTAGTATAATTGGGTGATGTGGTAGGGTGTCGGTGGGTGAGACCAAGTTTCTATGATAGAAAATGACCAAAGGAGAATAAAATGGTTTTTTTCATGAAATTAGTTGTGGTGAGATGAAAAATACAATGATCATTAAAGTGTACCATTGGTTATGTGTTCTTGGTAGAAAATCCCTATGGTGGGGAGCACTTTGGTTAATAATCATTATTTATGAGTTGAGTCTTAGGGTGGGTATCACCATAATCTCATGGATGAATTATTCAATGGAACTTGGGTATCTTGGGATAATAAAGTTCCATTGAGCATCATCTCACTATTTGGTGATGGTTATGAGTGGGTAGCATAGGTTTTGGAGAATAGTGGACCTTGTGTTTTGATATGTGTAGGGGAACCTTGATTGGAATTCTAGGATAGAAAATGGAAATTTTATTATGAATTAGTGATTTAGGTAGGTTTTGAGTGATGGTTGGAGGATCACTGGGACTTCTCAGGGATAAAATTTCTATGGAGGGGTGGTTGTAAAAACCCGCATATTTACAAGTTGTGAAATTCAAAGTGAATTTGAATTTTAGTCCCAAAGAAGAGGTCATATTGAGAATTGGGATTTAGTTCAAAATTAAAATAGTTTGGAATTCTTGAGAATATTTTTTTGGATATATATCGAGGATTGGGAGGCCATGAAAGTTCTTAGGTAAATATTTTGAGCTTCATGTTAAATTTGGAAATTTTAGAAGGGTTTTTACCATATTTCATTGCTACCAAACTGTTAGTGGAAACCATGTAAGTAAACCATGTGGGTTGAATTTTATGAGGGTGTTAGTACACAATTTTCACATGGTTACTAACAAACCATGAAAAAACTATAATTTTGGTTTAGATGGATTTTTCTGGTTATCATATGATTTGGAAAATTGTACAGTCAAACCATAGGATGGGGTGTGGATCGAGATTGTATGATTTTCACAATTGGTGCATGGTTTTAAAAATCAAGTGGTAACCATTAAATACCCATATTTTGTTAAAATAGAAAAATTACCACCACCACCACCACCCCTAAGATTTTTAAACCCTCACCCCTTTTCTTCCTCTTTCACATGGTTAAACTAAAGAGGATCCCTCCTCCCTTCCTTCTTCTTTGACCCACCTAAAATTTAGATCATTTGGATGGACATTACATGATATATTATGGTGATTATTCCCATATTATTTCTTTTATTCTTGTTCCTCTCTAAGAAACATATTTTATATTTTTTTCCTTAGGTTTCCATTGATAATTCCACCAGATCATGGTGGAATCATCTTAATATGTTGCATCTTTGACTTGATATGGCTAGAGGATGTCCTAGGAGGATGAACACATGTTTTTCCTCGTCATTTAGTTAATGGTATGTAACATGGAGGTTTTATTTAGGGTTTGGAGTTAAATTAAATTAAATTGAAAATTGATCGGGTATTGATTGATAGGTCTTTTTTCTATGATGGTGTTGGGAGTATGTTATGGACCTTCTACATGTGGTTAGTCATGATTTTGGTGCAGTGATACTATCTAGTGAGTATTTAAGAAATTGTTCCTATTTAAATTAAATTTGATAATTAATTTTAAATTAATTTAGTTAATTGAATTGGGTGTTATGACTTGAGATGGGTGCTTGGAAGATAATATGAGTCTTGGATGATCTTGGGTAAGAGTGTATGGGATTTTTTAAAGGGAATGACTTTGAATGAGGTAGGTGGTCCCTTCAATGTCACCATTTTAGTTTATGTATTTTTTTAATATTTCATATCATATGTGATATCACCATCAATGAAGACTAACCTTAAATATAGAAATAAATTATTTAATTAAATTTATAATAAATAAATAAAGTGTCAAGGGCCATGATTAACCCTCATGCACTAGATTGATGCCTCGGTCACTAATGGTTTTGGGATTGGAATAAAAATGTAATATGTGATACTTGGATCCTATAGGGGTGTGAAATAAATGAAAAAAAATCAATATAGTGGGTTAGGATTGATCCTTGGGTCTTGAGATAAATCATGAATAGCCTAGGTTAGTTTCTAAAGGTTAAGCGAGTAGACAAGATGGGCGTAGGCTGTGTGCTGACAAATGAGATGGTCGTACATCTCACACGTGATAAGATACGCCCTCTTGAAGGTGTATTGGACTCTTTCTGAGTTCCATGAGTGGTATAAGTGCTCCAAGACTAGATTATGTGTGGTAATGAGGGTTCCTTAGGATGATGTGCCTAGGAGTTCTCCTAAGGAATATGTGGGATGGGACCTGAGTATGGGTTATGGGAATTTTTGGATGGATTGACATGAGGTTTCCAAGGGGGTAGGAGTAAGTCAACTTGGAACGGTACATAGGTAGAAACACGGGGTTGTGATGTGGGATTTTGGTGTGGTTATGGACCTTTCAATTGAGGGTAGGATCAGGATAGAGCCTATGGACTATGATAACACCATGGGTGTCAGGTATGGCTTGACACTAGTGAGTAGAGTATGAGATGGGTCTAGAAGATACTAGTGGATTCCCAAGTGAGCATGGTAAGGATTTCGATGGGTTCAAAATGATTTTTTTATGTAACCAGGTGATTCTCTCTCAAATTTACCCAAGAGAAGAAGGTAAGATGGTCCTTGTAGTTTAGCTTGGGTTTTCGAATCCTTAGAGACCTAAGAAGTAACCTATAGACACGTACATTCTATGGACTGTTTTTGGATATGAAGTGGCCAACATGGGTTGATTTTATATGGGTTTAAAGGAACTCTAAGAGACCTAAGTGAATTCAATTTAAAATAATGAGTTGATCCTAGGTTATCGCTCGGGGTGGATTGGACGTATTTCCTTTTTAATGATTTAAATTTATTATACTTGAGATGGGTTCATTTAAGGAGATAAAACAACATCATAACTTAATGGTTTAATGCATACACCCTTTAATACTAATCACCTATACACTTGAAGGATAAACGTTTTGAGCACTTTAATGTAAAGGTTCGTATTAGCACTTGAAGTGTGTGGCCTTAAATTCAACAAGGACGACGGAGTTTAAAAATCATCAAATAAAAATCTCAATTAAAGAAGTGATTATACATTAATGAGGTGATAAATAACATCCAATCCAGCCCCTTGATACTCCCTTGGATCAACCCATAAGTGGGTTATCCCTCCATTGATCCCATGGTTTCAATGGAAGCGGAAAGTAGACTCATGAGGGAGGAAATGGAGAAGTAAAGAAAACAACAAAAATAAAATGATCACTCCACCGTTGTGTGAATAATTTCACAAGGTTTGGTGTGAATAAATTCACACCTTGATCCAAGGGTATCAAAGTGATATTAATAACAAAATAATAAGAGTATAGGAAGAAATTTTATTAAGAAACTAAAGTGAATTGAACAACTTACATGTGAAAGACAAATTTGAGACAACAAAATTGCAGCATAACATTACAATTGAACAAAGCATCCAAGATTCTCAACTCCTCCACCACCACTGCCTTAAATAGGCATTTTGGAAGCCTTGGGTCGAGCCTTAAATAGTACAAAGAATACCACTTGATTATGGTAGGCCTAGGGTGGTGGAAAGCTTGTGGAACTTATACTTTTCCACATTTGACCCGAGGTGGCAGCCAGCTTTCATCCACCGAACAGAAGTGCTTTGATTACCTTCTAGATGGACGAATCAGAGTAGGCCATAGAAGAATAAAAATGGAGAACCAGATTTCTCCTAACTGCCTCTAAATTTGGGCCCATTTGGAGTTGCATATTCGGAGATATGATCAGATTATTGGGCTGTTTTTCTGGGCCAAAAAAATCTGGCCCATAATTTTATTTCTAACTTGGGCCGCCTAACTAGACACCATGGAGGCATAATTAGCATTGGATAATGAATAGGTATTTGTTCCTATACATTTATTATAGAATCATACAAAATTTGGGATTCATTGGGCCTGTATATTGATCCCCACAGTCTCATCAGTGGGCTGGTTTCCAATCTGACTTCTCCAGAATTGCTTCCTTTCATCACAAAATATCCCCATCTTCTTCAATGAATTCTCCATTGATACATAAATGAAACATGTTCATATTTAAGTGCAGATAAATTTACCAAAATATAAAATTAAAAAAATGGATAATTATATTCCTTAAAATTAGATGGATCATTGGGTACTTTAAATGATGTTCAAAAATGTACCACATAATAGTGAATTTTAAGAAGTAATTACAATCATAATGTGAAATGATGTTCAAAGTGTAAAATTCACTAAAATGGTGTTTGTGAATAAAAAAGAACATGAATATTATGTATATTAACAATGAATATTAGCCTCATTTAGTGACTAATCACACCCCCCAAGTTGAGTTTTTCTAGTCCCGAGCAAAATATATCTCAACAATATGAAATTCGAATTCCCTTTTACAAACACATTTTAATACACAATGACCACCAGAAACCCATATACCAAACAATCATGAAACCCATAAAAATATTTTAATACAAGATAGTTTCATAAGCAGATCTCAATCCGAAGCCCATTCCTTTGTTCAAATTCATTGCCATATTTCATCCAATATCAATTAAGTATGAGGATGTGTTGTGCATCACAATAGACATGGGGGGTTCATCTTTATTCAAGGGGAAAATTATGTAAGCGCTAGGTGGAATAACATTTCAATATTAGGATGAGTATTCAATTTTTTTTTATTGTAATTTTTTTTTTCAATTTTGCCATGGTAATTGAAATTGCACTCAAAAGAGTTAACCCATGTAGCGATACTTTGCCGATGACTCCCAGGCTCAAAGACCTTAGGGAACCAAGTGAAGCCCACATACTCGGGAATCATCTCGAGTTAACTCAGTCAAAAACAAATTCAAATTACCAAAAATAGAGATAAAATTACTAACTCTGGGCCAGACAACTATGGAGTCACGATCCCCAAGTGCTGAAAGCCGCGCATTAGGTCATTTCATTGCTCTACGCGCAATTTTTTTTTTAATTTTTTTTGAATACTCATATTAAACTAAAATGATCACCAAACCTATGCTATTTATTTAGGGGACCCCATGAACTTAAACTAATACCCCACTATCCAAAGGACGTGCATTGTGATCTTTTTTTTATTTGGATGAAAATATAAACAATGAAATATCACATTGGACAGTCATACTTTCCAAAATCTATGTTCATGAAATTATACAAGGATTAAAATCAGAATTGGGGCATCCTAAATTATTTGATATTCAGTTTCAAAGTGTGAAATGTGTATTACCATGTTCAAAGTTAAAGGAATTTTTCCTTCCATTTACACAAAAAAAATTCAAATCATTCTTTTTTTTTGACACGAAATCATTTTTTTATTTTATCTCTCCCCCCAACTTAAAATAACACTATCCCTAGTGTTTAAAGAAAAGAAAATTTAGAAGGGGGTAGAGGAAAAAAAGGGGAGTTCAATAAGTAAATTAAAATATTAGGATCATAGAATGAAGTCACCTGGTGGTCGAAGTTTAAATTCTTGCTGCTCCCTTTTAATCCTTTGATATCCATGTTACTTGTAGAGTTCCCTATTGGAAAAAGGAAAACAAAAAAACAAAATAGTATACATATATATATAATTAAAATATTAGTATATATATAAAATAGAATAAACTGATGATACATTGTCTTCTTTTTAAAATTTCTGGGTAAGGTATTACTCAGGGATCACACCACGTGACACTGATGAATATGGTGCTCCCCTTTCATACCCATCCATACTCATAATAGAAGAACAGGTCAAAAGTTTATTTTTATTATTAAATATCAAAATGATTAATTAATCCTATTTAAAATATAAAGTTGATTAAAATAAAAAAATTATTAGAAACTTGAAAACCATGGGTTGCCTCCCATGCAGCGCTTTATTTAACATCATTATCTTTACTTAAACACCACTAACTTACCCAATACCAACTTTAAACATTTTAAAGATCACATGTTTCACAACTTCTACTAGGCTGAGATTCATTCTATTTTTAGAATCTGTTTCATGCACAAACCTATGTTCTAAAATGAGCAGGTAAATCCAAGGAATATCAGAAATGATGGATTCAATTTCTTTTGTAGTATTTTCTAAGCATTAATAATCATTACCTCTTTATTGGTTTCAAGATAATAAATGGTGACAACTAGAAGTTTTTGGCTATCCCCAATGAATGTAAACTTAAAGGTGGATAGAAATTCCTTTTGTTCACGTTCAGGTAGGCTAAAACTTTCAAACGTAGGTTGGGACTTTGAATTGAACTCAGTTTCATTTTCAAAATTTCTCAACAGAATTGGTTCCTTTTGAATAGAAGATTCAACCACCGAATTGGAAAGATCAGTTTCAGGAATGGGTATGGACTCAAATTTTGTTATTTCTCTTAATGTTTCAATGATTTGTGTTTTTGAAAAATCATCAATGGAGTTATATTCATGAGACTCAATCCATGATGTCAAATTTCCATCTTGTGAATACAAAAAATCAGTTTCCTCTTGATTTAAACACCCATAAACAATTCCATGATCCTCCTCATCTTCCCCAAATCCAAAGTTTTTCTCTTCAGTAAATTCATAAGAGGTTTGTGTGAAACTAGACGCTTCACATAAGGTTATGGAAGGGACAATTTGTGTAGGGATGGGTTCCTCATAATTTTTAATTCTTTGTAGTTCTAACCTTAGTGATGAAACCTCAAAATTCATTATCTAAATTTTTTGACATAGTTTTTCAAGTAATGGATGTGTATTAGGATGGATAAGGGGTTGATCCGAATAGTCTATTCCAGGTGGATAATTAAGTTGTTGGAATTGCACAGGAGGGTGTTCAAATTGGCTTTGTGGGGATTGAAAGTCATTATATGTTGGGATTTTTTGTGGATCATAGGGGTTAAAACAATGTGGTTCATTAGGTTGTTGGTTGTCCCACCAGTAGAAACTAGGATGATCATTGTACATCACACTTGGTATGGGGTGATCAATGTAGGGAGAGGTTCCCCAAGTTTGGGTTTATTCAAAAGGGGTTTACATTGGAGTGAAATAGGGGATGAAAATAGAAAAGTGGGGTGATAAAAGGATTCTAGTGTCTAATATAACTTACTTAGGTCCCTGGAAACGGTGCCAAAATTTTATTCTCGCTCAAATTTACCCAAGATAAGAAGGTAAGACGGTCCTTATAGTTTAGCTTGGGTTGTCGAATCCTCAGAGACCTAAGAAGTAACCTATATACACGTACATTCTATGAACTATTTTTTTCTATGAATTGGCCAACTTGGGTTGATTTTAGATGGGTTTAAAGGAAATCTAAGTGAATTAAGTGAATTCAATTTAAAATAATGAGTTGATCCTAGGTTATCGCTCGGGGTGGATTGGACATATTTCTTTTTTAATGATTTCAATTTCTTATATTTGAGATGGGTTCATTTAAGGAGATAAAACAACATCATCACTTACTGGTTTAATGCCTACATCCTTTAATACTAATCACCTATACACTTGAAGGATCAAAGTTTTGAGCACTTCAAGGTAAACGTTCATATTAACACTTGAAGTGTGTGGCCTTAAATTCAACAAGGACGATGGAGTTTAGAAATCATCAAATAAAAATCTCAATTAAAGAAGTGAGTATACATTAATGAGGTGATAAATAACATCCAATCCATCCTATTGATACTCCCTTAGATCAACCCATAAGTGGGTTATCCCTCCATTGATCCCATGGTTTCAATGGAAGCGGAAAGTAGACTCGTGAAGGAGGAAATGGAGAAGTAAAGAAAACAACAAAAATAAAATGATCACTCCACCGTTGTGTGAATAATTTCACAAGGTTTGGTGTGAATAAATTCACACATTGATCCAAGGGTATCAAATTGATATGAAGAAAAACATAATAAGAGTAGAGGAAGAACTTTTATTAAGAAACTAAAGTGAATTGAACAACTTACATGTGAAAGACAAATTTGAGACAACAAAATTACAGCATAACATTACAATTGAACAAAGCATCCAAGGTTCTCAACTCCTCCACCACCACTGCCTTAAATAGGAATTTTGGAAGCCTTGGGTAGATCCTAAAACAGTACAAAGCATCCCATTTGATTATGGTAGGCCTAGGGTGGTGGAAATCTTGTGGAACTTAGACTTTTCCACATTTGACCCGAGGTGGCAGCCAGCTTTCATCCACCGAACAGAAGCGCTTTGATGACCTTCAAGATGGACGAATCAGAGTAGTACATAGAAGAATAAAATGGATCACCAGATGTCTCCTAACCTCCTGTAAATTTTGGGCCCATTTGGAGTTTTATATTCGGTGATATGATCATATTAGTGGGATGTTTTTCTGGGCCGCAGAATCTGGCCCAGAATTTTATTTCTAACTTGGGATGCCTAAATGGACACCATGGAGGCCGAATTATCATTTGATCATGAATAGGGATTTGTTCCTATACGGGTATTCTAGCATAACACAAAATTTTGGATTCATTGGTCCTGTATGTTGAGCCCCACAGTCTCATCAGTGGGCTGGTGTCTAATCTGACTTCTCCATAATTGCTTCCTTTCATCACAAAATATCCCCATCTTCTTCCATAAATTCTCCATTGATACCTAAATGAAACATGTTCATATGTAAGTGTAGATAAATTTCCCAAAATATAAAATTAAAAAAATGGATAATTATATTCCTTAAAATCAGATGAATCATTGGGTACTTTAAATGATGTTCAAAAATGTACCACATAATAGTGCATTTTAAGAAGTAAGTACAATCATAATGTGAAATGATGTTCAAAGTGTAAAATGCACTAAAATGGTGTTTGTGAATAAAAAAGAACATTAATATTATGTATATTAACAATGAATATTATCCTCATTTAGTGACTAATCGCCAGGATGGTCTTAATAGTTAGACTTGAGTTGCTAGGAGGATTATACAGCCTTATTTTACTATATATTTTCCACAACTATAAGGACTAATTATCGTGTTTTTTACATCAAATTTTTATTTTAATGAATAATAATTGAATATAAATAATTCTTAGTGAAAATGTAATTCCTTTATTTTTGTATGATTAACAAGTTTTTTAGTACTTAATTTCTAATTTTTCTCTATTTTAATTTCTATAAATTTCAAGAACAATTTTTTAGGATGGTTTTGATTGAACTGTAATGAAAATTATATTTTCAAGTGATTACAAAAAAAATTATTATCTTGGAATGAATTTTTTTTAATATTACATGTTTTTATATTGAAAATAAATTTATAAAATATATTTTAAAATTTTATTAATGAATACGTACTTTCTTTACTTCAATCCAGTTGAGGTTTTATTTTACATTTTCTATTAGATTAAATTTTCCCAAATATTTAATTTTTCATGAAACGGGTTATTGAAGTATTAGCTAAGTATCATTCTTCATAGGTTTTAATTACAGAAATGTACATCTGAAAGGAATTAAGAAACATATTCTATGACTGCTAATTTTTTACTTGGTCATTGATGAAGGAAACTTGAGTTGCATGTGAATATTGTGATGTCTCTCGCAAGAATTAAAGAAGAATATTTTGAGGCTAACTAAAACCTAAATAAGTAAATACTCTTATACCTAATATATTCCAAGGAAGATCGAGATATACCTTAAAATCTAATGAAGAAGTTCTATATTGAACTAGTGGCAGCTAAACATGAATATTTTGAGTTAAGAGAGGTTGATCCCAAACATGATGAATGTTAATAGTCAATTTAGGGATATAATTGGATAGATTTGGGTGTGATTAAAAAGGTATTCTTGATTAATCTTGAACTATAATGAATAATGGATAACCATTGAGTGGATAATTTTATTAAAAGGTTAGGGTCAAAGCCTCAATTTATTATTAAAGCAAAGACCACTTTAGTCTGGGTAGAGGAAGACCCACAACATAGCCTAAAGGCCTAAGTCCAAGTGGTGAATGAGTGAAGAAAAATCAATCTGATTGAATTTGACACCGAACTAGCTAAATAGATTGAACTAGAGGTTAGATAAATCTTATAGATTGATTCAATTTAAGGAAGAATGATGTGGAATGAAGCTTCTACTTGCATATTTTTTCCATATATAGCCTCCAACTAATGAATATAGGGGCATCAAGATTTCCACTAATATGGTTACAAGGATGAAAAACATTTCACATTAAGTGTTTAATGACTAGTCTCAGTGAGTTGGTTGATATCTCCACTTTTATATGAGATCGAATCAAAAAAAAAATAAATAAGATTCAAATAATTGTTATGATAATACTATAAGATTTATGGATGGATATAATCTTGAACCTACTCAAAAAACAATAATGGATGCTAAATTCAAATGAAGGTGAAGCTTGCCTCTAAGAAACACGAGTCCAAAATGAATTCCAAATTGGGTTGTTTGGATGAGCTCGTGAAAATATTTATGAGTGGATTATTATTTCACCAGTTGATTAGGTCAACCAAATATAATTTTTAAAGAAAACTGAACTGGTTCATATTGACTGAATATGAGGAGGTGTTGTCTATACCCGAACTTGTTTAAGAAGACATTCACATTGCCTAAAAAATGATTGAAAATGATAAGAGTGGATAGAGTGTGTTATCAGGGGAAGTTTTACTTTAATATAGAAGAAAGTTTATCTTACTCGATAAATCTTAAAAGGGTGGAGTTTAAATGGTTAAAAAATTATTAAAATTACCAAGAATTAATGGAGGCCAACAAGAGGCTATCAGGGACTCTAATAGTCATGAGAAATGAAAAAGGGTCGATGAAATTAATCAGGCTTCTTGGATAGAGATAATAAAAGTACTGAACTTGGATTGAAAATATATCTAGATTATTAATTCTTGGATTCAACATAAGAAACGCATGGTCCTATCAATTGTTTAAGGGGGACTCAATTCAATTCACACAAATAAGATGATCCAGAGTGATAGTCGATGTGTGGAGACTAAAAATTCAACTTGGGAGTTAACATTGATATGTAACGGATGATGTTGGAATGTGATTTCATTTAAAAGATAGATGAAATACACATTCTAAGATTTTGGTTATCATTCACCACATAGGATACAAATGAAGCATTTAAATCTATGGTGATAAAATAGATCAGGGAAATTGAAAATGTTCGGTAAGGAAGATTCCCCTCTCCCTTTTCCTTATTTTCTTATTTCATTATTTTTAATGAATTTGGAAATGTAAACATGGTTGTCAGATAAACCTCTTAAGGGGGAATATTATTGATTATTATTCATCCTTTTTCATTTTTTCTTAAATCATTTTTCCTACTAGGTTGTTTATTAAGATCAAATGATATTTTGATATTTATAAAACCAATATTTTTTATTCTCTGGATATTTGATTTTAGTGGTTGAAATTCAACTATTTGAGCTCCATGTTCCTCAACAAGAGATTTTGGTGACAAATCTTGCAATTTGAATCCTATTTTGGAAATATTTAACGAATTAAAGATTATCAATTTAAAAATAAGAAATCTAAATTCTTGTATCTCTCTCATTTGTTTCTACCTTAGATTTGTTTCTTTAATTTCACCTCTTTCTTTCACAGTTCCATTCTTTATTCATCATCATTTTTTCATTCATCTACTCTACTTTCATCCATAATTTTTTTCCTTATCATTATTTTTTTTAGTTTTTGATTATTTTTTGGAATTTTGCACACACTTTCCTTATATGTTCGACCCATATTTACTAATTTTTTACTTTTAATATGGAAAAATAAATAAATAATTTTGTGAGTAAAATAATAAATCATCAATTTTTTGAATCATTGTAAAGTAATACATGTACGACCAACAAAAATGTCAAAAAAATCTAAAAAAATAAATTGTTACAATATTTTTTGAGACCTGATGTTTTCAGCATTCTTGAAAATTGGCTATTTAATGTGAAAAAGGACAAACTCTAAGAAATTATATCCTATAATTCTTAAAATTAACAAAAAATTAAGTTCTCTTTAAAAAGTAAATAAAGTGAACAGTTGAGAAAATAGGAAGGTATATGATCACTATGGAAATTTCATTTCACCTCATCCAAGATAATAAGTAGTAAATAGGTATATGTTTAGGGTGTTTTATCTAACAAATATTTTTATAACCCCTCATGAATTATAATAATTTTTAGGTTATGAAATTATGAGATAAAATAGTCCCACCTATATATAATTTCATCATATAATGAATTACCTAATAAAGACACTCTTATATCCATTAGTGATTTCTATTATGCGGTGTAGAATCATTCACTTCATGGAATGAGTGAGGAAGACTTATGGATTAGAGTTTTTCTGTTTTTCCTTTAGGTTAGTTCTAGGAATTTGTTCTAATTGTTAAATGGGGATATTTTTACACATGGTTTAATGTATTAATTATTTTTTTCATGAAGTTTTTTCCTAGGAGATTGAACATTTAAATTAGACTCAAATTCACTAGTTTTTTTCAAGAGGAAGGTGATCTATTTTTTAAGACTTGGGATAGATTTAGAGATTTTATTTGGTAGTGTATAAACCACCAGTGTGTTCCAAATTTCTTGATGTATGCATTTTATAATGGTCTCACTCCTTTCCATGAGAAAATAGTAGATCATCTTTAGGAGGTTACTTTTAATACAAAATTGTTAAAGAACTTGGGAATATTTTCAATACACTTGCACAAAATTCACAACATAAATGCTTAAGGAGAAGAAACATTCACAAAAAGAACCAATTTTTTTCCAAAAAACAGATTTTCAAGTTATTTTAATTTTTAGGGAAAATCATAAGAATATGCTTAGGGAGAAATTTCACCACTATGGTATGTATGTTCATTCATATTTTTTATATCGAAACTTTAATATACCTACCCAACCCTATGAAAATTTTAATTTTTATAGATATTCACTAATAATTTAGTTTAAGGATGAATCTTTCTCTAAAAGCTATAATCATGGATATAGGAATCTTATAAACCTCTCTTAAATAGAGAAAGGTGTGTTTAAGCTTATTGTTACCCCTAGATTCCCACCATGGCCTAAGAAACAATTAAAAAATTAAGAAAGGGATGATTCTTCCTATACTCAAGGGAATTGTGTGGGGGGATTTATTTCTATGATCAAATTATAATTATAATGGACTCTCAAGGGACAAAACATAAAGTTTAAATTAAAAACCTCTAAATTCATATTAGTCAAATGGCTAGAGAACTTGATAGTAGAGATAAAGGGAAAGTTCCTAGTATAACTGAAATGAAATATAGGGAGAACTATATAGCTTTCACTATAAATATTGGTTTAAAACCTCATCATAAATATATAAATGACGCTATAATATCCCAACATGAAATTTAAAATGAATCTAGAAACCAAAATTTGGAATTTCTAGAATCTGGAGTTCTGGAAAGTCCTTAAGAAACTGAGATAAACCCTATTATTTCACCTAAAAAACAAGAATAAAATGGTTTAAATTTTAAGAATAATAAAGGGAAAATATACTAGGTAATGACTTGAGGGTATTCCTTCTGTTTTAGATATTTTTTCCCTACACATTCCTTTCCCTTAGATAATTACAAAATATAACCTCAAGCCTAAAGTGCTCAACTTCCTTGAGCTGTTTAAAAAGATTCATATAAATATATAATTCCTTAAATCCTTATTTAAAGTCTCATGATATATTAAAATGATGAAAAATATTGTTTCAAATAATAAAACCAAGGAAGAATTTTTTTCTATTTCTTGATAGAGGAGTACAGTGTTGTTTTTCATAATAAAATACAACCTAAGCTCAAAAATCTACGTGATTTTGTCATCCCATGAACCATAAGAAATAGTATACAACTAAATTTCTTTTAAAAACATGGATCTAGTATATAACACTCCAATATTTTAAAATAATAACATTATGTTCAATAGCATATACAACACACAACACTAAACTTCAACAACCATGAAATATTATCATTTAATCATGACCATTAAAACATAGTCATTGAATTAGTGGGTATGAATAAGAATAATAAAATTATAAAATATTTATAAATATTCAACTCAATACCAATTTCTTTATTAATTATTAATAAATAAACATTCAATTTTTATTAAATTCATATTATGCTTAAAAAATACATTTCCTTCAAAAATGGTTTCTATTAATTTTTGTGAAAAAATATTATATTTAATTTTAACCACTTATATAAAATCAATTTTAAAAAATAAAATTAATTTTTGAAATTAAAATATCAAAATTTTCTTCGGTTTAATTTTTTATAATTTTCTTAAAATGTTGATTTGTAAATGAATAGTGAAAATACTAATTTTAATTGAAAACTGCATTTTTCATGAATTTACAAAATTTAATTATTTTAAAAAAAGATTTAAAAGTAAAATTAGTATTATTATATTATTATTATTATAATTAAGTTTATTTCAATAAATGTTATGGTTAAATTTGGTATAAAAATATTTTTTATACAAAAAAAGACATTTTTCTGGAAAATTGTTTTTTCATTGCATTTTGTGTTTTTATCATAAATTAATTTATAAAAAATCTAGAGATTGGATCTTGAGAAATTTATACCATATTTTTAATTATTATGTTCACTTTTGGTTAATATGTCTCTTTTATTTTTAGTCAATATAAATAGTAACTATAGTAAATTCTGGTTACCATGGTAAAGGTAAAATGAGTTAATTATGGTTAAAACTAAGTGTTAAGGTCACCATTTTTTCATCTTAATTATTATTTTGTGAATTTAATTATAACCTTATCACATTAAGATATAAATTTAATTTTTTAAGATACACTTGTCCATGAAATTAGTTATATAATATTTAAAGCAATGAAAAATACAAAATTTAACTCTCTTACTTTTAAATATCTATTATGTGTTGATATAGGGATAGAAGAAAGTTATGAATTAATATTAATGGTTATTTTGAGAATAATTAAATTATTTTTGTGATGATAATTTATTTTTAATTTTAAGTGATAATATAATTGCTTAGATACTTATGAAATGAAGCCACAGTATTTCATCAATTAATAGAAAAATAAAATAAATGATGTCAAAAATATTAAAAGTAATATAATTTGTGTGATTTAAAATGTTCCATGAATTTTATAGATTAATATACTATATTATTTATGTGTTAAAATATTATATTCTAATTCCATCTTTGTATTGATGTCTTTAAAGTCAAATTAATTGAATAGTGTCTAAAATGACATTAATGATATTTTATGAAAATAAGATTTTATTAAATTATTTAAAAATAATAAAAATATTTAAATATAATAATTGGGATAATATATGGTTAAAAATATCATATATTGTCTATTTATGATCCAATTTTTACCTTATAACTAAAATTATAACCTGTTAAGTGTGAAAACGTTGTTACCATGGTTAAACTTAAAATTGGTCAACTGAGGGGTAATCCAAAAGATAAGGCTTAAAACATCACATAAACCAATAAAAAATTTATTGGTTGATGTTAATTCAAAAAAATATTATCTTAGGTTATATTCTATATCCATTTAATATCATTTTTCTATATAATAACTTTATTATATTTTAATCTTTTAAGAAATTCCAAAAGTTCCCCTCCCCTCACTTATAGAAGGGCACCCCTATTTTCTCTTATTTACACCACATTGAACCTTATATCTCAAAAATACTCTACTAAATTATATTTTAAACTTAAATATCCATGAATTATATATTTTTATCTTCTTAAAATACTATTCCAATGGTCCTTAAGAAGGGAACTAAAGTAGGCATGCTGAAGAAGAGGTAATTGTCTTACCCTGCCTCTTTCAATTTGTTTCTTCTTCTAATTCCTATAAATATGTTATATTATTAATAAAATAATAAATTAATTATCCTAAATATAATTTAATTTTATTATTACTATTAAATTAACTTTATTGACCCTATTTTCTATCAAAAGGAGAGTGAAAGTATTGATTGGGCGTACATACAACTTACAATCTCCAAGTAGTGATACAATTCATTCTCCATTACCATATTCCATGAATGGTTATTATGATGGTTTTAAAGTTTATATATGATATTTATGATATAATTATACATCTATAAAAATAATAGCATATCTAGCTTTACCTTTTAACCTTTTGAAAAATGATAATGTTATTCATGCGTACGTGTGGACTGCCACCTCCATGAAGCGATGTGATTCATTTTTCATTTACAATTTACATGGATGGTAATAAGGATATATTTAATGAATATATAATATATATATATATATATATATATTATAATAATTATTCTATAAATTTGAGTTATTATTTACCATTTTTTCTTTCCATCTTTCGAAAAGTGAAAACATCATTCATGTGTTCGTACGGCCTACCGTCTCTATGAACGGTGTAATTGATTTTTCTATCTCTAAATTTTCTAGATGAATATGAATATGTATATAATGAATATATATGATATTTATATCATTATTAATATTATGGATATGATATATCCATGATAAAAGTATAAGTACCAGAACTACCAAACCAAAATTCTTCTGAAGAAATGAAATAATTAACACCTGGAAATGATTATTTTAATAATGAAATATTAATAAATGGGTGTTGAGATGTTATAAGAGTATCATATATGATATTATAATTATTTACATTATTATATTATATAATTATAATAAATTTAAATTTATTATACATAAGTTTAGATCACCTTTGAAGCAAGTCGATCATGAGGTAAGGGATTTCTAGTCTCACTTTTATATTTGGGAGACATATGCCATATTCACCACTCATTTATTCGATGTGGTGTGTATACTACCCCATTAAATTTTATATCATGAATATAATTATTTTAATTATATTTAAAGTTTCATTTAATGTTATTCTTTCATGGGGATTATGATTCAAAAAGTTTCTAAAGTGGTAAGGGTTTTATGTTACAATATCATTGTTTATTAGGATTATTTATGATTAAGTTTTCAATGATGAAATATTATGATATAACTCTAAATAAACTCATGAATTTTATTATCCTATAGTTATTTCTTAATATTATATTTTTTCATTTAATTTTACTCTCTTTAAGTACTCAATATACTGAAATAATGTTTTTAAATAACACTGACTTTAATTCTCTCTTCAGTTGAAAAACATTTTTCATATATATTTATGTTTTCTAAAAATGTTTTCAATAATTTTTTTAATATTATTGTATGATTATTTAAATTAATTTGTATTCAATATTTAGTTTTTAAAAAATGGTTTAAAAGGAATATTCTTTTTATTTTCTGAATGATATAATTTTTTTTACAAAAGTGTAAAAGTAATGTTTTCTTTTAACTTCTATAGCATGAATAAATTTCCCTCCATCATGACCACTCAATTATTTGAAGATTTAATTAAAATTTTACAAGTTTATATTCAATGAAAATGTTTTTTTAATATTTGGGAAACATTTTATATTTTAAAGAAGTGATTTCAGAGTGAAAATATTATTTTCCCCAATAAATATTCTAAGTGATATTTTAAAGGAATTTTCATTTATGATAACATATTTTGATGTTATTACTTATATTATAGGGATATTATAAAAGGATACCATACTTATTCAATCTATTTATGGTATATAATTATGATGATGAAATGTTTATGAAACCCATTTCTTTTTCATGGGTTATGTAATGATGAAATGGTTAGGAAACTTACTTCTTTTTCACAGGTTATGATATGATAAATGTTTTTTGATCATGTGTCACGCGCATGTATGATTTTTATTATGTGATGGGGGTTATATAATTATGTATAACTCTAATGAATTTGGTAAATATGGATATGTCATGAGATGAATAGAACTGGAATGGGTAGTGAATCGGGTTCAGTAAGGGACTATGTCCACTATAATAGTTTTGGGACTGAACCTTGACTAATACTATAGAATGAGGATTGAAGCTAATCCACTATTGGAAGTGAGACTTTAATAATAAGGAAATTATTTTATATTCTTATGTGTATTCCATAAACTTATTACATATTCCAATTTTATACTCTCATGGATCATGATAATTGATTCTTTTATGATTCATGTCTTATGAACTACCAAACTTTATACCTGAATATATATTATGATCAATGATATGAAGGGTGTGGTTTTAAAATTTTAATATCATGTTATCATATCATTATGCTCATATTATAATTTATTAATATTTGATATCTCCCTTTCTTACCCTTACTAAGAATCTAATCTCATACTTTATTATTTTTTCTTTCCCCAAGTTATAAAGAATAGTTTTAAGTATGATATATCTAACAAGGGTTATAGTTATGAATAACTTAATGGGATATAAATTAAAATTCTTATGAACAAGTTTTTCATATGTAAAATTTTCCAAATACCCTAAACCTTTATGGTTATGGAATGGATTGTAATATTATGTATTGAATATTCATTTAAAAAGATGTAATATTTATGTATGAAAAGTATGGGTCATTATAGTTGCTATTAGAGTAGGGTTTAGTCAATATTTAGATAATGGGATTAGATAAATTTGATGAAAACCTTTAGGATAATCCTAAGTATAGGATAACAACCTAATTTTTTGGTAACATAGATATTTTGTGGTTTTACTAGCAATAGATATTTGTCTGGATACTACAAGTGGGTGTGGTTTTGGAATAGATGTATATAGAGGTAATAACCATGAAAATAGTTGTTTTATAATATCTCATCCATAATTCTAGTGCATGGTGAGTGTTCCCTTACTATAAAAATGGTTTTACACTCCTAGGGATATGCTTGGATTAATTCAAATTTTATTTTGAATAGATAACGATCAAGGATGACCTCAGATAAACCTTTGGTGTCATAGATTGAAAAGAATATGCCATGATTTTGACATCCCTTAAATGATAATTCATGATTATGTTGTTTTCAACTGTGACTATTCAAACTACACCTTTTGGTTTTATTCAATGGATGGAACTAGGAGGATTCATGTTAATGCAGAATGTGATAAAAAATGGAATGATTTTCCACATGGGAAACCAAATAAAATAGGAATTGGAAGGTGAAACCTTGAGATTATTACTAATCATATATCTCATTATATGGTAAAAAATCACAACTTGGGAGAGCTTTTGGACACACATAATAAGTGAAAATAGAGTTTCGCGAAGACCATGGATAAAAGAAGATTCATTTTCCTATATATCAATAATGTGGGAAAAACACTCAAGGTAATGTCATAAAGGAATGAGAAGATGTTTTCTATGTAGAAATGAATATCATAGAGAAAATAATTTTTAAGGAAAATAATTAGTTCAATAGAGGGAAATTAATTTCATTCTAAGGTATAATTTATAGTTTAGTCTATTATGTGTGGTAATATATGCATTATCCAAGCCAATGCACAAACCCATGGGTTAAATCCTAGATCAAGTAAGGATATATGATATTTCAATAATTAAAGTGTAAGGATTTAAGTGTTTGTGTATTGATATTTTAAAATTATGTTGTATAAGTGTTATATCAATGACATTCTAGATACAGGAATCATGAAACATCTAAGGATTATTCCACTGTATTTTTTCTTTAAGTATTTGAAAACATATATAGAATGATACCAATAACCAAGAAAACTGATTTAGTGTTATGGTGATAATGTTTAATTGGGATAAGAAGATTATTTAAATTGATTAAGTAAATGGGATAGTGTTAGTGACCTTGAAATTTGTTATTTATTTGATGAAAAAGTGATTTAGGTCATATTTGATAAAGTTTATTGCATTTTTATACTATGATTTTATTTTAGGAATAAGTATTATGGAAGAAAATATGTTTTCATAAGAGGTTAACTTAATAGTTATGGATAACATCAAGGATTTATATGTTTAAAGTCATAAAATCCCCTTTTAAGGTTTAAAGTGATTGGATTTTGAGGTGATTTTAAACATTTACGGGGTTTTAAGAGGACTATACAATTAAGGTTTAAATGACCCTTTGGGTGGTATTTGATTTGATGTTAAGTTAATTGTGGTCTATTGGATAGTATGATATAGATAATTTTTATGGTTGAAAATTGATTCAATGAAAAATGATATATTTTCAGAGATATTTATTGTAATAACTGGGGCCCACTAATAGCATAGATACCCTGCCTTAACATGGTTGTTCGGTCCTGGCCCACCATGTACCACAAGTTTCCCCGTAGATACATGGTCCCCTCCCTAGGGACCACCCATGTGCCCGAAAGGGTCATCCAACTAATGACTATCACAACATGCAAACACATTTTCTTTCCAGTGTTCTTTATACTCACTCGAACACACTCTAGGAAACTTCTTAGAAGGTCACCTATCCTAATCACTACCCCATGCCAAGAATGCTTAACTGTGGAGTTTTAATTAGGTAGGATCCTAAAAATAAAGGTTCACCTTTTTGAAATGATTCATATCATTCAGTCATTTAACCCTTTATCATTATGGGGTGTTACATTCACCCCCCCCCTAGAGTACAACATCCTCATTATGGACCAAACATCTCAACCCAGGAAATGCCACCACACTTAAGGTCGGGTTTCACCTTTGATACAAATGTAAAAAATGGTCCTTAATGATAGCATAAACACCTCACCTTAACATGTTCATCAGGTCCTAGCACTCCACGTACCACCATTACCCCATAAACACGTGGCCCCCTCCTTGGGGCCCACCCGCATGCCCAAACGGGTCATCTGACTAATGATTGTCCCCATAGGACAACAAAAGTTCTTTATTGTGTGTTTTTTCCTCACTCACACACACCCTATTAAACTTTAAAAAAGTTCACACATATTGATCACTACCCCATACTAAGCACACTTAACTATGGAGTTTTAACCAGGTAGACTCTCGAAAAGAAAGGTACACCTTGTTCACATGATTAATATCATTTAGTCATTTAACCCTTTATCATTATAGGGTGTTACATTTATGGTAAAGATAAGTTCTACCTTTAATGTTAGTATATAAATTTAATTTATGATATTTTTTTTAATTTCACAACATTGTAAGATTTATCATGGTGATTAATGATATTTTGGGAGATGTTTTATTCAGTTGAGGTATATGTAACACTTAGTTATAACATATTATTTAACATGAAAGATTAATTGGGAAGAATGTAATTAACTTTTTTGATAGGTAATATAAAAGTTATGAGATTATCTTTGAGGTTAAAAGATTATTTAATGTTGAGGTTATTAAGGATGTAGGGTTAATTATGAAATGATCTAAGTAGAAACTTTGTTTTTATTGTGAAAGTTTTGGAGATAAATGTATTATTTCAAGTATTATTAATTTTGATAATTATATTACCTTATGATAACCATTTTTTTGTTTGTTAATGTATAGAGATAGGAGAAATGAATTTTAATTATTTTATGGATTTTATGATTCATTAAAAGTTAATTTTAGTGCTTCATACAAGAAAATTCATCTTGAATATTCATTTCTTATAGTAAGAGATGAAGTTAAAATTGATTGAAGAACAAAAAAAGGATGAAATTTTGATTATGTTGTGGAAATAAATCAGGTGAGTATATTTTCTCATGTTATTTATCTTGATATTAAAATAATACCTCAACATGAGGAAAAGGATCTTGAAATAAAATGGTTTACTTTTAACTTCATTTTTAACGAATTTATTGTCTTTCCACCCATCATATATTTAAATTTTTTTTATCGCTAACTTTATCCTGAGTATGTTCACTATCACTATATATTATTCCTTAGGCATTATTTTTCTCTTTAATGTTAATATATTCACTTCTCACTAATATTCTTCAATTTGGAAACCTAGTTTTGTGTTATTTTAGATGACCTTCATATTTTCCTTTCCCTGTTTTTAAAAGGAAGTTTTATTAACCTTTTTTATGATGTGGGTTTTAAAAAAATTAATTTGAAAATGTAAAATCCTTGATTACAAAGAATAAGTTAAAATTATGAGCACATAATTTTTTAAAGGGGGTGATGTAACACCCCAATATTTTAAATTATGAATATTATATTTGATGGAATATAAAATACGCAACACCGATGATCATAATTATAATATTTATTCATAAATTGTACTTTCTAAAACTAATAATTAAAAATAGTTATTAAAAATGAACTATGTTATAATCATGGAGGTGGTGGGTTGTACGTACGCATGGGTAACCTTTCTATTTTCCATTGATCGTTATAGAAATAAGGTATTAATTATTTTATATTTATATAATGATAATAATATCATAAATATCATATTATTTATTTAAATATTCTTATATATATCATCTATTTGATTTATTGATGAAAAAACAATCACATCACTTCATGGAGGTAGTACACACGTCCATGAACGATGTTATCATTTTTCAGTGTAAGAAATAAAATGATATATTATATTTTAATAATGATAAATATATCATTAATATAATTATTATTTAATTTATATAACATTTATTCATTTACTTTATCCTTATTACCTTCCATGTAAAACATCAATGAAAAATGAATCACATCACTTCATGAGGTGGTAGTATGTCGTACACACGAGCGACGTTATCGTATCCTCAATGGAATAGAAAGTAAGAATTTATATGTGATATCATAACACAAAAAGTATAAATATTTTATAAATATAACATATTTACTTTAAACCCATCATTAAAAAAATATGTGAGTGGCAGTGATCTAAAACGAATGACATTGGATCGAAAGGCAGTAGTTTTTTGTACACACAAATGATGATTTTGTATCCCATTTGATGAAAGAGGTGATGGATTTAGGTTATTTAATTAAAAAAATACCATATAAATATATGTTATATACTTTTGTTATTATATAATAATAATTTAATAATATTTAAAGGATCTATAAAAATAAATAAAACAAAAATGCAGAGTTGGGAATTTTACCTCTTCTTAGACCACATCTTTAAGATTATAGTATTCCTAGAATGAATTTATAACCAAAAAATATTATATTATGAGAGGAGTAGATTTTTTAATTTATTTGGTTAGGTATTGGTAAAAAAATGTCTTTAATTTCTAAATATGATATGAGAGGGGTAGCCTTTTATAAGTGAGGTGAGTGGCTCACTTGTAATTTTTGAAAAGAAAATAGTGAACCCACTTTTCTAACATCTCGCTAGGGTCAAAAATAGAGTATTATTGAGACTTAGACATGATAAGGTCAATGTATGTCCATAAAATATATTTTATACAAGTTTTTAGGTCATTTTAACCCTTATATTTTTAGTGTAAACCCTGGTAAACCAACTTTTACCTTAACCGTGGTAATTAATTTTTACTGTTTTCACTATTCATCAGGGAAAAAAATTAAGTTGAAATTATTAGAAAATAAAAATTATTTAGATTAAAAATATTTAATCCATTTTATAAAATTTAATTCATACAAGTGGAAAAATTAAATTTATAATAAAACCCGTAGACGCGATGAAAAAACAAGTTTTAAAGTTCATTTTTCAAGAAAATATTGATTTTATGTTGACTATATGATTAATAATAATCATTGTATAAATATTAATTAATATTTACTCAAATATAATATATAAATTTAATTTAAATAATTCTTAATTAGATATTTTTTAAATTAATTAAAAATGATAAACATTATGCACTTTAAAATAGTTTTCAGAAAAATATCATTCTTGAACCCAAAGACAAACTTATACAAAAATCCAATATGAATTTGATTAAAAATAAATCAAGTGGATTAAATATAACAAAAAAATACTTATGTTACATGAAATAATATTCAAAACATAATGGGACTTTTAAATTTCTTAATTTATTTAAAATAAATTTCATTTTTACAAAAATAGGTATTTTTCATTATTCACCGAAAAATAAATGTTTTCTGAAAAATTTGAAATTTTCATCCAAAGTAAATTTTTACATGATTATTTAAAAATAAATTTCAGTGTATCAAATACATTTTCAAAAAGTTGAAAAAATTAATTATAATATTTTTTCATGAAAATAAATAAAAATTATTTTTGAAAAAAAACATATTTTTGAAGAATAAAATTACTTTACTAAAATTGATTGATTATTTACTAAAAATTTATCAATAATTTATATTTATTAGAAGATACATATATATATTTCATAATGTTTTTAGTATTATTATTAACTTTTAATTTAATGGCAAGGTTATAATGGTTATATATATCCCGAGTCATTTAATATTGGTGTTACTTGTTGAATATACTATCCAATATAGTTTTATTCTCTAAAATCTTAGGGTGTTACACCAAGGTTACTTAATAAGGGATCTAAAGGAGGACTACTAAAGAAGTGGTAATCATATTACTCGGTCTCTTTCAATTTTTTTCTTCTTCGTCTTCCTCTAAATCTCTGATATTCTTTATAAAATAATAGCTTTAGTATCCAAAATATACTTAAATGTTATTATAATTATTAAAACACCTTTATTCAACCTACTTTCCATAAAATCATAAGTGAAATTGTTTCTTTTCCGTACATACGTATTACCTTCTCCACATAGAAATACAATTCATTTTTCATCAACATCTTTAATGAATGGTTATTATGGTGATTTTAAAGTTTATAAATAATATTTATGATATAATTATTATTTTTAAAAAATAATATCATATCTACCTTATTACCTTATAACCTATTGGAAAATGATAATGTTGCTCATGCATACGTGTGGACTACCACCTCCATGATGTGATTTGATTTGTTTTTCATTTATTATTTACATGGATGGTAATAAGGATAGATTTAATAAATATATAAGATATATATTATATAATAATGATTTTTTAAAGTTGAATTATTATTTAACTTTCCTTAATTCCATACATCAAAAAGTTAAAATAGTGTTCATGTGTATATATGGCCTACTATCTCTATGAATGATGTAATTCATTTTTCTATATCAATCTTGTTTGGATGAATAAATATGTAAATAATGAATATATATTATATTTATATCCTTATTAACATTCTTTTTATGATGTAACCATGATCAAATTATAATTATTGGAACAACAAAACAAAAATTCTCATGAAGAAACAAAACAGTTAACATCTGGAAATGAAAATTTTAATAAGGAATTATTTATAAATGGGTGTTAAAATGTTATTAGAGTATCATATATTGTATTATAAGTATTTACATGATTCATATATATAAGTATAATAAATTTAAACTTATTATACAGAAGTTTAGATAACCTTCGAAGCAAGTCAAACTTGAGGTAATGGGTTTCTATCTCGCTTTTGTTTCTTGGAGACATATGCCATATTCACTACTTATTTAATTTGTGTGGTGTATATACTTCAAATTTAACATGTTATATCATGAATATCCTTCTTTTAATTATATTTAAAGTTTAATTTGATGTTATTATTTCATGGGTCTTATGATTTAAAAAGTTATCAAAGTGGTAAGGGTTTATGTTACAATCTCATTGTTTATTGGTATTATTTATGATAAGATTCCTATGATGAAATACTATGATATAAATCTCAATAAATTCATGATTTTTAATATTCTATATTTATTTCTGGAGATTTCATGTTTTCCTTTCACTTTCCTCTCTTTAAGTACTCAAGATACTAAAGAATATTTTTAAGGAAAACCATCTTTATTTCTCTCTTCGGTCGAAAACCCTTTTTATTACATATCTATATTTTATAAAAAAAATCAAGAATGTTTTTAATATATCCTATTATTTTTTAAATTAATTTTTACCAATAATTGAATTTTAAAAAAAATGGTTTAAAAGTAATATTCTTTTCATTTTTCGAACGAGGTATTGTTGACTTTTTATTTACAAAATCATGAAAGAAATGTTTTATTTTAATTTATACGACATGAGTGGAATTTCCTACCATCATGACCACTCAATGATTTGAATATTGATTTAAAATTTTACAAGGTTATTTACAATGATTTTTTTTTAATTATTTTGAAAAAAATTTAGATTTTAATGAAGTTTTTTTAAATTGATAAGAGTATTTTTTTTCTCAAAAAAAAATATTCCAAGTTGTATTTTAAAGGCATTTTAATTTTTGATAAAATATTTTTATGTTACTTATATTTTACTAGGGATATGATCCAATGATACCATCCTTATTATTTATATGGATAGTTTATTATTATTATTATGAAATGTCTATAAAACCCATTTCTTTTCCATGGGTTATGTTATGATAAAATATTTATGAAACCTGTTTCCTTTTCACAGGTTATGATATGATGAATATTTTACGATCCTGTGGAACACATATATATTATTTTCATTATGCATTAGGTATAGATGGATATATCATGAGATAAATAAGAGTGGAATGGGGAGTGAAGCCAGCTTAGTAAAGGAATTTTTCCACTATAATAGTCTTGGTAGTAAACCTTGATTAATATGTTGGAATGGGGAGTGAACCCAATACATTATGATAGTATTTGAAGTGACAATTTACTACCAAGGAAAATATTTTCTATGATTATATATATACCACAAATTTATGTCTTATTCCAATGTTATTCTCTTATGGCCCATGTTCTTTGATTCCTTTATGATTCTTTCCTTATGATCTACCAAGATTTATTACATGACTCAAGACTATGATCTATAATATGTACGGTATGGTTTTTAAATTTTAATCTTATGTTATCATACACTTATTCTCATTTTATGCTTATGTGATCTTTGATATCACCATTTTCACCCTTACAAAGCATCTGAGCTCACCCTTGTTTATGGTTCCTTTCCCCGGGTTATGAAGAAAGGTTTTAACTATAATATGTCAAATAAGGGTTCTATGTATAATGAACCTAATGAGAGACAAATTTTAACTCTTATAAACAAGTTATTTATATGTCTATGTTTCCAAATACACTAAACCATTATGGTTCTAGCATGTATTTCAATGTTATGTATTGAATATTCATCTAAAAATATGTAATATTTATGTATGGAAGGTATGGGTTGATATACACTATAAATATAATCCCTTAATCACTATTATTATGACTGAGATTGGGAGACCTTTTTCCCACCACAATGGTCTTGTTTTTGGTTGACCGCTATATCACACACCCCTTAAGTAGAGTGGGTGATTTAATTGTGGGGGATAGATAATTGTATTTACCTACAAAATTTACTATCCAAGACATGGAATGTGACTATGAAGTCTCTATCATTCTTGGTAGGCCTTTATTATCCATTGAAGGAGTAGTCATAAATGTTGTTAAAGGGAAATTAATATTTAATTTGGTTAACTCAAGTGAGTATTTATTTTTTTTTTAGGATGAAAGGTAACTTCAAAAATTGGAAAGTGTTTTATAGATAGTCTAAAAGAATTTAAAGAACCATTTTCTAAAGAAGAATTGAAATTTTTAATAATGATTATAGAGATTAATAAATGACCCAAACCTATTGAAACTTTCATGTTAATTAGTTATAGTAAAGATTTTGGGCCATTTTATGCTTATGAGGGAGAGTTTTCAAAAAATCATGATATTGATCTGGAAATCATTAAGTAGAGACTTTATTTAGATCCCATTAACATTTTAAGAAACACATTGAAGATTCTAGGATACCTAGACCCATGTGTCTACCTTATATCCAAAAATCACTAAATATTGTGATTAAAACACTCCCATATCACCTGAAATACTCTTTCCTAAGTGAGAACACTTCATTCCGAGTCATCATCTCTACTTAATTAGGAAAAAAATTAAGAACAAAATCTTTTGGGTGTGTTGAAAAGGTATAAAACTGATATATTTTGGTCCATTATTGATATAAAAAGGATTAAACCATTATTTTGTATACATAATATACTAATGGATCATTATCATAATCCAAGGAGAAGATTGTATTCACATCCCCTTTTGGGAAATTTTCTTTTAGTGTATTCCATTTGGATTGGATAGTTCCTTGACTACCTTCTAAATATGTATGATGGCTATTTTTTCATACATGATTGAATTTATTATTAAGGTGTTTATGGGTGACTTTTCTATAGTGGATAGAACGTTTTAATATTGTTTTGAAAATTTGGAACTAGTTTTGGAAAGGTTTCAAAAACCAAATTCATTTTAAACTAATAAAAATGAAAATTCATGATCATAAGGTGAATATTTCTTGGTCATAAGGTTTCAAAGAGTGGAATAGAGATTGAAAATTATAAGATATAAGTAATTAAAAATCTTCTCCCTCATGAATCTTTCAAGGTAATAAGAAGTGTTTTGGGAAATTTTGGTTTTTACTAGATATTCTTCAAGTATTTATCTAAAATCATAAATCCCTATTACACTCTATTGGTTAAGGACCCGCCAATTTTCTTTGCTGAATTTTTTTTAGAATCATTCAATATTATCAAGGATAAAACTTACTTCTTTACCCATCATTACTTCCCCCAATTATATTTTAACCTTTGAATTAAGGTGTGATGTAAGTGATCTTATTGTAGGGGGTTTTTTGGGATAGAGGACATATGAGAGACTTCATATGGTGTAAAATGACAGTAAATTTCTAGATAAGTCCCAAAGGACTTGCACCACCATTGAGAAATAATTTTTAGTGGTTTTTTTCGCACTTAATGAATTAAAAAAATATTTGACTGGGTCCAAGGTTATTTTTATTCACTAACCATTCATACTTAAAGTATTTTTTGTCCAAAAAAGTGGTTAATCCATGAATTATAAAATTAATCCTTATTGTGTAGGAGTTTGACAAGAAAATTAGAGAAAATATTGTGCTGAAAATGTTGCGGTTGACCATGTATCTTAAATTTATAATACCCAAAATAATGAACTTAGAGAGATAAATTCTTAATTTACATATGAAAAATTGATTGTATTATCAATTAAAAAATTTCTTGGTATGTATATTTTTTCACTTTTATAGCTGTTAGAGTAATTCCAATGGATATCATACAAAATTAGAGAGGAAAATTCAATTCAAACCTAAATTACTACTTTTTATATGACCCTTTTTTATTTAGAAGTTGTGTTAATGGAATCCTTAGGAGGTGTGTTCTTGAGAAAGAGATTTTATCCATTTAATAAGGCTTCCACTCTTCTTCATGTGAAGGAAACCATGGGAGTATGAAAAACCAAAAATTGATTCATGCTATATTTTATTATCCTACACATTTTAAGGATTATATGACCTTAATTATGGGATATGGTAAATGTCGATGGATATACAATGTTGGTAGAAAACAAAAGTTTCCTCAAAATGGAATTCTAAGGTTGAAACTTTTTATTTGTAAGGGTTATATTTTTTGGGATATTTATAATATTCTAATGGGAACAAATATATATTAGTAGATATTTAATGTGTTTCCAAATAGTTTGAGGCTATGGAACTTCCCAAAAACCAATATAATAGTGTTTTGAAATCCATTAAAGAAAAATATTTTATAGATTTGTAGTTTCCTTCAAATATTTAATATAGAAATATGGGTGTTTTTACAAAACCTAAACTGCATACTATTATTATTCTATTTGAAAAAATTTAGTTTCAAATAGGGATCTTAAATATCTCTTACAAAAAAATAATTTATGTCTCAAAGAAGTATTTTTTATAAATTTATATGAGGCCTTGTGTATAATGACCTGTTACTTTAACATCCCATAAATATTAATTTAATAGAAAGGATTTAACATTTTAGTGTTCTCATGATCATTTAAGTTTATATTTTTAAATAATTAGTAAAAACATAACTTTACAAATTGGAAACTTTCACATGATGTATATTTTCTCTACAAAAACTAGGCTTAAATTTTACACCCATGTTTCATTAATGGCACTTATATTTGTTTAAGATTAGTTAGCATAGCAAAAATATAAACCTTACTAAAATTTATAATAATCCTTAGATCCTATGAAAAACAATACAGAATTAGAAAAACAAATCTCGGTAAGGGATATAAAAATAAATTGATCATGTTAGTCCAGTGAAAACATGAAAACCCATGAAAACATTTACCTTTTTATTAATAAAACCTTAAGAAAATAAATAAATAAATGCACATGATAAAATAATCTTTTTCTTAAATAAAACCAATTATTAATAATAGTAAAACCATGAATTCATCATGAGGAATAAGGGAATTCATGAAAATATTTCTTTGAAAAAAAATCCTTTCACCTTTAAAGGTTCATAAATTTTTCTTACCTTATGAAATCAAAATATTTACATAATGTTTTTTTAAAAGAATAGTGTAGGTATATTTGAGGATCATATTTATAATCCATGTATACTCATGTTTAACCCATTTCATAATAACTATATCATGGTATATTCCATAGTATTAACCAAATTAGTTATCTCCCTCACTTTCACCTTCGAAGACTAAATCATTACACAATGCATGAGAGAGCTATATCGGGTTCACCCATCATCATGAGAATTATCAGGATAAAATATCATCATATATAATTATAAAGTACCAAATCATGAATATTTTTTTTTACCATTTCATCATAAAACCCTTGAAAAAATTATTTGAATCCAAAAGAAAAAACACTTTCCATTTTCTCATAAAAATGCAAAGAAAAACTACTTTATTTTGAAAAATCTTTAATTGAAATATTCCCAAGAGAATGGTAATATGATATTCTTTTAAAAACCATGAAATATATTAAAATAATATTTATAAAAAAATAATGTCTATGATGGTAAGAAAAATAGTTCAAGAAGTATACATTAAAAAACACTCTTTTTCACTTCAATAAAAGTCAAAATAACGCATATGATAAATGCTAAAATATTCATTTTTAAACCATTTAAAATAAAGTAAAAATTAGTTGAAAATGGAATTTAATAATATTTTATTCATAAATAAGAAAATTCTAGGAACATTTTGTATAACATTGATATGGATGAAAAATATTTAGAATGAATACTTTAAAATGGGGTTTTAAAGAAAAAATATTTTCCCCTAATTCATGTCTAGTTTCTTATGTTCTATAACTTCTAAATAATAAAATTATATTAGTTATTTAATTTATTAAGAAAATTTTTCATTTTAAATACAATATAATTAATCCTTTAATTTCATTTAAAAACATATTTTATTTAGTTACTAAATCAGTTTATTTTACGTCAGACGTTTTGGGGTTGTTCAGTATATAACCTCAAAATAACACTAGTGCATAGACTGTGGTTAAATGTATCAATGTTACATAATATCAAAAAATTTAAATATATTATAATTATCTTTTTTATACATTTATAATAATTTTTTAACCATCTATATAAGGTGTTCATGGAAAATAATGCACATCGTTTCATGGAAACGGTAGTCCTCACATACGCATGAACGACATTTCATTTTTCTACTGGGTGGAAAATAAATAAAGTATATAATGTTTTAATTTTATATAATTATAAATATGTTATAAATTTATTATTTATTCATTATTTATATCCTTGTGAATATCTTTGTAATGTGGAAATGAAAAATTAATCACATCGTTTCATGGAGGTGGTAGTCCACACAAATGCATGAGCGACGTTGTCATTTTCCAATGGATGGAATGATAAAAATATAAGTAATATAATATATTTAAATTATAATTATTATGTCATAAATATAATATATATTCATTTAATCCATCATTTTAACCATCCATAAGATCTAGTGATGTAAAACGAAACGCATCACTCCATGGAGGTGGTAGTACACATGCACACACAAGTGATGTTTTCATTTACCATAAGATGTAAAAGAATATAAAAAAGGGTTATACCATAATAATAATAATATTTTATTATATTTAATAAAATAATTTTCTTATATCATAATTTTTAAATAATATTTTATGGGGATGGATTTAGAAATAAACATAAAACACTTGCTTAAGAATTATACCTCTTCTCTAGTAAACCTCCCTTAGATTACACATTAAACCTTATTAGGTTGGTATTTTGGTGATAACAAGACCTATAGTATATGGGGAGTAGATTTTTAAAGTTGTTTGGGTAGGTATTGTACAATAAATAGTACTCAATGTGTGTGAATAAGTGAGAAGAGTATGTTTCCTTTTATAAGTGAGGGGAGTGGCACACTTATAAATACTTAAAACTTTTAAATATATTATATGTACTTATCAAAGGAAAGTGACACAAAATTGACATATTTTGAATATATTATGAGTATAATTCAAAATAAACTGATCTAATAAAATTTAAAAAATGTTTTATGATATTTTAAACTTTATCTCATAGTTTCAACCCCCTCATTAACACTTTTAACCATTATCGTGGTGACAAAGTTTTACCAGTGTTACTAGTCATAATGACCAAACATGAAATTAAAATTATTACCAAATTTCAACCTAGATATTAAAAATATTAAATCCATTTTAACACATTCAATTTCAATAAGTGGTAAAAATTAATTTTAATATAAATATGCAAAACGCAATGAAAACATTTTTTAGAAAAATACCCCTTTTAAGCTTAAAATGATTTTATACCAAAATAAAGTATAATTTTGATTAATATAACATTAATTGGTTTATTTTTATTAAAATAAAACTAATTTAAATTTAAAACCAATCCAAAATAGAATGGTATTTTTAAATTTTTTAAAATATTTTATAGTTTTAATAAAAACGGTATGTTTCACTATTCACCTAAAATCAATCCTGTAAGAAAAATCCCAAAAATTCACCCTAATATATATTTGATATGTTTATATCAAAAATAAATTCCATTTTATGAAATTAAATTTCAAAACTTGATAGATTTAACTTTAAATAAAACTATTTAATACTTGAAAAAATAATTTAGTAAAATAAAACTATTCTTTTTTCAATTTATAAAATCATATAAAATTATTTATAAAACTATGATGAATATGAATTTGTAAAATTAATACTTATAAATCATAATATTTATTTATTTATAATATTACCTTTGTTATCAAATTCTTTTCTCTTTAATAAATTGCATCTTCACAGTTTTATTCATTACTTAAACAAGTGAGGGTGTTTTTCCCTCATTGATTTTTTTAATTACTTTGTTGCTTCCTCAATCATATGATTCTTCCATAAAACATTCACTTGGTAAAAAACCTTATTCCAAAAAACCTTCTCTATATAATCTATAATCTGATCCATCTTTTCCTCATAAGAAATATCCTCTTCCAACTAAACAACTCTAGGGCTCAAGAAATGAGATTCATCAGTGACATATTTCCTTAATAATGAAACATGATGTAATGTCCCGGTTTTGGGTGCCACCCAAAGGTTCCCCAAACCCGATTGGTCACATAACCTCGAGTTAATTTCCCCAAACTCCGGAGGCTTATGAATAATATAGAGGGTCAAGGTAAGACATTAGGGAAACTATACCCTCATTGGCATAGTATACACAGTAAAATAACAAATAGTAAACATAAGCAGAAGCAGTAATACCATACAAAAAAGTAAACAGCAGAAGACTAATAGTATAAACAACTGCAGCATATATATAAATAATGATTCATGTCACAAGTATCTATTAAAGCATCCAAATAAGTAAAAATGCGAGAAATACAATACAAAAACCAAAGTAAAGAAAATAGTAAACTCTAACAGAATCGCAAGCCTCAGCTTGGTCTCATGCTCTCCATCCCCGACAGCAATCAAGTACCTGAGGAAGAAGGGAGCGTTCCCTTATTTATACCTAAAACCATATATCTATTTGGGTCTAAAAGCATGACCCAAATAGGGTGTGATACGAATCCCAGTAGGCAACCATCAAATGATCTGTGCCTAATAGTCAGTGAATATATATATATATAGTCGTCAATATGAAGAAATGAAGCAGTAAACTAGGAAGTACTCAAAAGTAAACAATCCTATAGTTTTCAATTACATTAATTTTTCATTTATAAATTATTCAAACCATTTAATAATGTAACCTTGGTATCTAGACTATGATTTATTTCCCCCTATATAATAGTAAAAACAGACGTCACAGAAGACCATCTAAACAACCAAGTAAGACCGAGTCTAAACTTGTGCTTTGGCTTTGCAGACTCGTCACAATTATTCATTTATTCACAATCAACCCACTAGGAAATCTATCATGGTCTAACCCCTATGATCCCATATAGAATAGAGTAAATATATAAACCTTTTTGGTAGCTCTCATGGTCAATACCCCTAGTCTACATAGCATCAATAATTTATACATGACCTCCAGGTAGCTCTCACAGTCAATACCCCATGGGTCAACATAGCATAAATAATCATAAATAACCTCCGGGTAGATCTCACAGTCAATACCCCCTAGGTCAAAATCTACACCAATTCTCTCAAAGTCCTATGTAAATAAGCCTGGAAACCACTACAGTTTTCCTGGTCTAAGTCTCTCACGGTCCATTGGAATATTAGTGTGCATATCATATCAAAGCAGCACATGTAATCTATAACTACTACATGGCTAACATTCATAAGTATAACACATGAAATTCATATAATCAATCAACTCCATCATAAGAAAATCAAGGCATGGAAAACAAGGTATGCCTCATAGGTAACCTAGGCTAAACAACCCTAAATAGTCAAACTAGGGAAACGCACCGATGGGGTGTCCCATAAACAAGGAATCAGACCTTATGCATATTATACACCCCTTTTCAATCAATTAAACCCTAGAAGGTAGATAATAGGGCTAAAATACAAAACACACAATACCCCAAACATGGGTATTCCTCACTTTAAGCACATATAATCAAAATACTATTAAATAAAGGCACAAACCACCTACATTGATGTTGTGAGATGAACACTCTCGATCGTAAACCCTTGAATCGGCCTACAATGACGTAGATCTAAAGGTTAAAATTGTTAAACCTTGGATAACTCAATAGAGAGGATAAATCAGGAAGAGATTCTCTAGGGGAAGAGAGAACTCACCAGTGGGAATCCAACGCACCCAGCAGTGTCTCAATCGGGGCTCAGGCAGAGAACTGGCAGGGGTTTGAAGCTCTCGATCTTCTTGTCACTCTCATGTTCAAAACTCGGGAAGAAGAATATGGTTCTGGAGATAAGACGTGACCTTTCTTCGATTAATCAATTAAAAATAAAAGTACATAGTGTGCTCATTTAATGTACACATCGTGTACTAGCCTCAACCAGCCCCTACTTTAGGCAGTCTGACAGGTCACCTACATGGCCATGTACTTCGTCGTTACACGGCTAGTACACGGCTACATGAGGCAACTGGGTGCACGGCGTGTACTTATAAATTTTCTCATTTCTTCCTTTTTCCTCAAAAACAACCCAAAACAAAGATCCATACCTAAAAATAAGATGTGATTTCTTATAAACTTCCCTGCTTAAATAAATTCATCCCTGAATTTCCCTTCTAAGAGTGGTGAAGATTAAACTTCAAACAACTCTAGCCATTGTGATTGTACGTCATCCTCCCTCTCCAAAGTCTCCTCTTGTACTCTCTGATGCTTCCATAGCACCCGTACTATAGGAATAGACCAACCATGGAGAACCTCTATGCTATGATCCACATTCCAAATAGGGTGCTTCTCAAAGGATGAATCCACCTCCAACTCAACATAATTTGGTTAAAAAACGTGAGACAGGTCCCAAAAGTAACGTTTTAGCTAAGAAACATGGAAGACATTCTGCATAGCTCGGTACCTCTGAGGTAACTACAACTGATAGGCCACCAGCCTGACTCCCTCCAAAACCTAA
This sequence comes from Viscum album, assembly GCA_963277665.1. NCBI lineage: Eukaryota > Viridiplantae > Streptophyta > Magnoliopsida > Santalales > Viscaceae > Viscum > Viscum album. Next base: position 470,443,454 of record OY728142.1, on the reverse strand, counting down.
AACGGCCTGATGTATCTCGGTTAAAGCTTACCCTATCTCATAATCCTTATGTGTCCCAACCTCATTGTGACATGTAAGAAAACCTGATCTCCGAACTTGAACTCTAAAGGTCTTATCCGTCGATCAACATAAGATTTCTGTCGAGACTGTGCAGTAGTCATCCTCTTCTGAATCAACTCTACCTACTAAGTAGTCTCCTAGAAAAGATGAGGTCACATCATAGCTACCTCTCCTGCCTCCATCCAACATATGGGTGATTGGAATTTCCTACTATACAAATCTTAATAAGGTAGCATCTGAATCGTCACCTGAAAACTATTATTGTAGGAAAAATCCACTAGGGGTATATTTCTCTCCCAAGAACCCCTGAAATCCTGGACGCATGCTCATAGAATGTCCTCCAAAACCTAAATTGTACGCTCGGACTGGCCATCTATCTAGGGATGGAAAACTATACTCATAAGTACCTATGTACCCAAAGCCCTTTGTAGTCCATTATAGGCATGAGAAGTAAACCGGGCATCCTTTTTTGAAATGATAGAGTAAGGGACCCCATGAAAACATACAATCTCTCAGATGTACAACCATCCAAGCTCGTCAACACTGAAGGTTTCCTTAATCGGCAAGAAATGTGTAACCTTCATGAGTCTGTTAACAACAACCCAAACCACATCATTCCATCAAGGCAACCTCGATAAACTCATCATGAAATCCATCACAAAATCATTCTACTTTCACTTGGGAATAGATAACTACTGTAAAATACCTACCGATTGTTGATTCTCCACCTTCACCAGCCGATAGGTGGAATATCTCATAACAAAACCAGCAATATCTCTCTTCATAACTGGACACCAATACTAACTGTGTAGATCTCAATACATCTTGGTGACACCAGGATGAACTTCCCAAACTGAGAAATGAAATTATCACATCAACTCCTCACGTATGTCTATTGACACCCATACATGCCCATGGAAACATAAAAACTCATCCTCAGCTACAGTCCACCCAAGATTACGGTCCTCTCCTAAAACACTCTCTCATAAGACAAGGCCTTAGGAATCTGATAGCTACATCATTTGCACTCACTCCAGTAGAGTATAGGTAACAGATATTGAAGAAAGAAATGTCTTCCCTTTTCTGCCGTGTACCTCCAAATGCATCTCAGATAACAGATCCATAAGCTTCCACTCACTATCAGCATCATAAATTGCTTGTATCTGAATCCTCATGCTCAACACATCAACCATTGTGTTGTCTTTCCCAGGCGTATAGGAAAGCTCAAAGTCAAAATATTGAAGGTACTCAACCCACCATTATTGTCTAAAATTCAGATCACACTAAGTAAATATATACTTGAGACTTTTGTAGTCAGTGAAAACCACAAAATTCTCTCCCAAAAGATAATGTCTCCAACAACACAAAGCATGCACAACTACAACTAACTCAAGATCGTGGGTTGGTTAATTCCTCTCATGTGGCCTCAACTACCAAGACCCATATGAAACAACTCCTTCCCCCTATATAAGCACTACTCCCAACCCGATACCTGATGCATCACATTAGAAGGTATAACTCTTTCCCAGCTATGGAAAAATCAATATCAGTGCTGAATTCAATCTCCCTTTAAGCTTCTAAAAGGATGAATCACAGGAATATATCCACAAGTAATTATCAAACTTCTTAGTTAGGCCCATAAGTGGCATTTATAAGCATAAAAATTCCTATATTAAGTGCATGTAGTAACCATCCAACCCTAGAAAATTCAGTACCTCAAAGATTTTCTTTAACTGCTCCCAGGAAACTATTGCTCTCACTTTCTCTAGGTATACTGATACTCCTGTCTCTGAGATGAAATGACCCAAGAAGTGAATTTGATCCATCCAAAAGTGGCACTTTTAGAGCTTAGTATATAACTAATTTTCTCTTAGTGTACTCAATATGATCTCAGGATGGGTGGTATGGTCATGTCAAGTGTGAGAGTACACAAAGATATTATCTACAAAGACTACCAAAAAATAATCTAAGTAAGGATGGAACACTTGGTTCATCAGTTCCATGAAAACTACTGGCACATTCGTGAGACCGAATAGAATAACCAAATACTCATATAGACCATACCTACTCTGAAAGGATATAATAGGTACATATGATGGTCTAATGCACAACTAATGATAACAGGATCTCAATTAAATATTTGAGAACACCTGGGCTCCTCAAATATGATCAAAGAGATCATCAATACTCGGTAAGAGATATCAGTTCTTGACCATAAACTGGTTTAGCTTCCGATAATCCACACAAAGTCTGAGGGTATCATCCGCCTTCTTCACAAATAGGACAGGCGAACCCCAATGATAAGTATTGGGTTGGATAAAACCCTTCACCTGTAACTCCACTAACTACTTCTTGAGATCCTATAACTCTAGTATAGTCATCCTATATAGAGGAATGGATACTGGTGCCACTCTTGGCACAAGCTCAATAGAGAAATTTACCTCTCTCTCTGGAGGTAAACTTGAAAATTCATATGGAAAGACATCTCTAAAATGATCCACCACTAGATAAAAGTCCATATGTGATGTTCCCTGGTCATCCAGATATAAACTAGAAATATGGGTTGTAATTAATCCCAACCCATGATGCTCGGGTCCAGCTCGGCTCACCTGGACATCCCTTTCGCCCTTGTGTAGAAAAGACCTGCCCTCTAGTGATGTGAAACTCACCCTGTGGTGATAGAAGTCAAAAAAGTATTAGAAAAAGGATAACCAGTCATTTTTTAGAATGAAATTGAAGCCTTTCATCTCTAAGACATAGAGGTTCCATAAGAAGTGACACCCACCAACCTCAAGAGGGAACTCCTTGAACTGATGTACACTAGCCATCCTAATCCCCAATGAAGTGTATAGCATCATAACATCCTTAGAAGTAAAGATGTAGAGCCCAAGTCTCTCTACAACAAAAAAAATATATGAAACTACGGGAATCCCATTTATAAAAAAGATTAGAAGCTAAAATTGAGGCAACTAGAATCGCACCTCTAACCGTAGAGGGTCCGAGATCCTTCTCTTGTTAGGTCTGCTCCACTATAAAAGTTTGACCTATACCATGGCCCTATGACCATGCCTGAATAACCTGATCTGATCCACCCTGTTGTCACTGGTAGCCTGCATAATGGATACCACGTCCATGACCTCCTCCTCAGCCCGAACGGCTAGACAAACTCTAGTTCCCTGACTGATGAGAAATTGTTGGTCCTACTACTGAATGTGGAGTCATAATTGAACCCCTCTCACTAGCTGTTGATGAAAAAAACTAGCAAAAACACTGAAGATGGCTCATCTTTCTGAAAGATTGGAACTCAACTAGGTCCCTCGGGCAATGTGGTCTCATATGCCCAATTTTCCCACACTGGTATCATACCACCAGTCTATGTGAAGAAACATCATGTGATGGATCCCTATGTTGCTTCCTACTATCTGTCGAAGGAGTTCCAGCCTTGGATGTTGAACCGCCCTGGCTCGCAACTCCCAACTTCCTCAGATTGCGCTCGGTAATCAGTTCCTGGTTCACTGTAGCAGTCACTACAGTTATCCTGAAGACATTCACATGCGATCAGATGTCATACCTAATACCATCCCCAAATTACCTAGCCAAAGATAACTTGTCACCTCCCAGAACAGGTGAGAAACACTGGAGATCTATAAAATGGGATGAGTAATCCATCAATAAAATAGCGTCTTGCTCCAAATGCATGAACTCTTGAGATTGATCGGCCCTCAATGTCTTAGGGTAGAAGTAGTCATAGAAGATCCTCTAAAACTATTCCAAAGCCATATCCTGATAACATCCCTTATGTGAGATAACATATCACCGTATCTTGGAGGAATAGCGCAACATGTACATAGTGAGCTTCAAACTCCTCTCTAGAGGCACCTTTAGATACTCAAATATATCAATCATGACCTCCAACCATGAATCTGCAGCCTGTGGTCCTCCATCCCCAGAAAAAGTGGCAGGATGCTGCTGTTGGAACACTCACGTCAGCTCTGCCATAGATGGGACATGATGCGGTTCTCTCTAAAAAGTCTGTAACATCCTCAAAAAATCTTCACAGAACTTTTCATTAGCACCTGTGTCTAGTATAACAACTGGTTCTAAGATGGTCATGATGGGAGGATCTGCTGGTAGTCCCTGATCTACCATTTCTGGTGTCTGGTCATCACCCTGCACCTGGCATACAACTGGAGGATGTCTTGGCGGCATGACTCTGCAAGGTCAAGCACACACATTAGTTCAAGATTATCAAGGATAATAACTTATAAGTGAAAGAAAAGAATAGAAGAATAAATATTCAATTTTTACAAAACAGGTTTACACAACGTGCATAATCCCCACACGGCGTGTTCCTTTAAGCTTTTAACATGGTGTGTACCTCTTCCAAACCTGTTCATGTAACCCCCATAAACCCTATGTGTTCCTCATGAGACATGACATGTAATTTTATTTTTCTCTCCTTCCCAAGTACTTTTACACGGATAAACCACATGGGGTCTGTCAGCGTACACTACACTGCGTGTTCAGACCTGACACGATGTGTACTACTTAAGACCAATCCACTTGTGTCGTTAGTCACATGTCATAATACATGGTTTATTATCACATGGTGTGTTCAATCTATACACGGTGTGTATTATTCAAATTTTATCCACCTGTTTTGTTAGTCACACTGCCGAATACATGGACTCTTCAACACGACATGTACTTCTAGTACACGGCATGTTCCACCAATATTTTTACCAACCTCATGTCTCTGCTCACACAGTCAGTCACATAGTCAAGGACTACACGACATGTAAATATGGTACCTAGCATGTACTTAAGAAAAGTTGTTTCTTCAAGAACAGAAGAACACATGGTGTGTGTTCATAACACCACATGTCGTGTTGTCTGGGTTTCTAGACAGTAAGCCTCTAAAACTTCTTTGAAACCCTTAAAACATAAAATTTTGTCCAAGGCATAACAAATTCCATCCCATGAGAGCCCATAATTTCGCGAATCAAAGTTTGGCATCCTTATTCACATCATAACTTGAAAAAATTCAATTAAAGTTCAAACATGATCCACCAAATTTTGATCCAAGAGGGCCCATAACACCTCAGGGACCAAAGTTTGGCATCCATCCAAATGAAACTTTACATATATCAATACCCTATCCAAAATAGTAGGTATTATATCATGACATCTATCACAAAAATATGCATATCTTTCACAACATCTATCACAATAGCATGCAATCAGTAATGCACCCAAAATGGCATGACAAAAATGAATGACATGTGATATCAAGAAAGTGTCTATATGATGCATGAGATGGAATACCCTCATATCATCGGGTTAAAATAGAAATAGAACCATAATTATATCAATGATAACAGCACAATACAAGTGAATCACCCAATGGTGAAATAAAATCAACTGTAACAGTTACAAAACAAGAAAAATTGCAATATTTGAGGTAAATTGGATTTTCCATGTACACAAGTTAGCTACTACCGAGCACAAATTATTACCAACTACCCATTACTTCCTATCCTTTCCTATATGCTCCAAACAATAATACAAAACAGAAAATAAACTCTTATGATAGCACTTTGTAACATCCTGGTTCTGGGTACCGCCCAAAGGTTCCCCAAACCTAGTTGGTCACATAACCTCAAGCACATTTCCCCAAATTCCAAAGGATTTCGACTAGCAGTGAGGGTCAAGGTAAGACATTGGGGAAACTATTCCCTTATTGGTAGATTATACACAAAGTAATAACAAATAGTAAACACAAGGGGAAGCAGTAATACCATATAACAAAGTAAACAGCAGAAGACTGATAGTATAAACAACTGCAGCATATATATAAATAATGATTCATATCACAAGTATCTAGGAAAGCATCCAAAAATGTCAAAATGTTGTAAATGCAATACTGAAACCAAGTATAGAAAATAGTAAGCTCCAAAAGCATGGAAATCCTTAGCTTGGTCCCATGCTCTCCAGCCCCAATAGTAATCAAGTACCTGAGGAAGAAGGGTGTTTTCACTTATCTATGCCTACAACCATATAATCTATTTGGGTCCAAAAGCATGACCCAAATAGGGTGTGGGATGAATACTAGTAGGCAACCACAAAAAGATCTATTCCTAACATTCATTGAATATATATATAGTAGGAAATATGCAGAAATGAAGCGATAAACTAGGAAGTACTCAATAGTAAACAATCCTACAGTTTTCAATTACATTCATTTTTCATTTAGAAATTATTCAAACCATTGAATAATGTAACCTCAAGATATAGCCTCATATCTATTTCCCCTATATAATAGTAACAACAGACGTCTCATAAGACCATCTTAACAACCAAGTAAGACTGAGTCCAAGCTTGTGCTTTGGCTTGACAGACTCGTCGCAATTATTCATTTATTCACAACCGAACCTCTAGGAAAGATCTCAGGGTTTAACCCCTATGTTTCCACATAGCATATATTAAATATAAAAACCTCTTGGATATCTCTAATGATCAATACCCCTAGTCTACATATCATTAATAATTTATAATCAACCTCTAGGTAGCTCTCACAGTCAATACCTCCTAGGTCAATATAGCCTAAATAATCATAAACGACCTCTGGGTAGCTCTCACAGTCAATACCCCCTGGGTCAAAATCTACAGCAAGGATCTGATGGTCCTATGTAAATATGCATAGAAACCCCCACAGTTTTCCTAGTCCAAGGCTCTCACGGTCCATTGGAAGATCAGCGCGGATATCATATCAAAGCATCACATGTAATTTATAACTACTGCATGGCTAACATTCATAAGCATAACACATTAAACTAATATAATAAATCAACTTAATCCTAAGAAAATCAAGGCATGGAAAACAAGGTATGCCTCATAGGCAACCTAGTCCAAATGGCCATAAATAGTCAAACTAGGGAAACACACCCATGGGTGTCCTGTAAATAAGGAATCAAACCTTACGCATATTCTACACCCCTTTTCAATCGATTAAACCCTAGTAGGTAGATAATAGGGATAAAATCCAAAACATGCAATACCCCAAACATGGTAATTTTCTACTTTAAGCACATATAATTCAAATACTATTAAATAAAGGAACAAACCACCTACCTTGATGTTTTATGATAAACACTCTCAAACGTCAACCCTTGAATCAGCCTAGAACGACGTAGATCTACAAAAAAGTTAAAATCGTTCAACCTTGGATAATGTAAGAGAGAGGAGAAATAAGTAAGAGAGGCTCTAGGGGAAGAGAGAACTCACCAGTGGGAATCCAACACACCCAACGGTGTTTCAATTGGGGCTCGGACGGAGAATCGACAGGGGTTCGAAGTTCTCAGTCATCTCATCGCTCTCTAGTATGAAACACGAGAAGAAGAAGATGGTTATGTGGATGAGATGTGACCCCACTCCGATTAATCAATTAAAAATAAAATTATATGGTGTTTTCATTTAATTTACACACCATGTATTAGCCTCAAATGGACCCCACTTTAAGCGGTCTTCCAAGTAACCTACATGGCTATGTACTCAGCCGTTACACGGCGTGTACTTAGAAATTTTCCAATTTCTTTATTTCTCCTCAAAAATAACCTGGAACAAAGATCTATACCTAAAAATAAGATCTGGTTTCTTACACATGAATCACAACATATACCTGATATAAACTCAGATGTAAGGAAACTTAGTATGAAAATAATCTCACCTTTTCTAGAATTTAATATGTTCTAATATACCATGGACTTAATATTCCTTTCCTTCCAAAACACATAATACTTTTCCAAGTAAGGTGTTAAGAAAAACATTATCTCTTACCTCAAATGAGAGATCTATCCTCTAGTTATCTACATAAATTTTTTGACTACTCTGATATTCCCATATATAGTAATGAATCATCTTTACCTTCTTAACCATCTCTTCTACCAATTCTGGTCCCAAAAACATCCTTTCATCGATTTCTTCCCAATGTGATAGAGTTCAACACTACTTTCCATATAATTCCTCAAAAGGTATCATCAGTATATTGAAATGAAAATTTTTGTTATAAATAAATTTCAAAAATGAAATACGTTAATCCCAACTTTTATGATAATTCAATGAGCAAGCCCGAAGCATGTATTTTAAATTCTGAATTTTTTTCTCTGACCATCCATCAGATTTAGGATGAAAAGTTTTATTGAAATTTAATTCAGTACCCAATAACTTCTGATGTCCTTTAAAAAAATTTGAGGTAAATATGGGGTTATAATCATATACAATAGAGAGGGACTCCATGTAATATTACTACCAATTTAAGATATAGTCTATCATGTTTATCCAAATCTATTGTATCTAGAATAGGAATAAAATTCACTGATTTAGTTAAATGATCAACAAAAACCTAAATCAAAATATTAAATCAAGATGTATTTGTAAATCCCACCATTAAATCCATGGATGTATTATCTCATTTCCATTAAAGCATGGGTAAAGGCTAAAGTATCCCCTTTGGTAGTTTTCATTCAACTTTAACCTATTGAAAAACAAAACATTTAATACTAAAAACAATAATATGTTTATTTATTCCACCCCACTAATAATATTTCTGAAGGTCCCTATAAATCCTAGTACAACTTGGATAAATGTAAAATAGAGAGCTATGAGCTTCACTCAACAATCCCTTCTTCAACTTGGAATCACTTCGTACATAAAAACTCTATAAAATATCATAACACCTTCTTTGTTAATGATAAATTCAATTAACTTACCCTTCTTGAATAATTCTACCATTTCCTGCAAAATCACAATCTTCTTTTTGAGCATGCTTGATTTTGTCATATAAAGATGACTGCACTGACACCTAAACCAGAAGATAGGGAGTTCCTGCATGAAAAATTTCTAGGATGACATTCACTGAATCATTAACTGGAGGATTATATTCTAAACATATCATGGTTAATGATACATTAAAGTTTCTACTCAAGGAATCATGTTTCTTTTTTAACCTTTTCTAAATGATAGTGAATCATACAATCATAATCCTTTATTAGTTCCCACTATCTTCTTTGCCTCATTTTCAACTTGAGTGAATATATGATTTAAAATTTTTTGGTCAGTATTTTTCTCATTTATTTTCAATTAACATGAAGCATATATAATTACCCAATCATCTTGCCTCAAGACACAACAAATTCCCTTCAAAGAATCATCATTGTAAATAAATATTTCAGCATTTCTTATTGGAAATGATAACATAGAATCATTAACCAGTCTTCTTTTCAATTATTGAAAACATTGACCACATTTTTTTGTCCAAATAAAGCTTAATCCTTTTCGAGTTAACATGGTTAGTGGGATAGATAACTAAGAAAATTTTTCAACAATCTTTCAGTAGTAACCTAATAATCTAAGAAAACTTCGAATCTTAGTGAAATTTGTAGGTCTTGTTCATTATTACACCACTTCAGTTTTAGTAAGATCAATTATTATTCTATATTTATAAACAATATTCTCAGCTAAATAAATATTTTATAACCAAAATTCACATTTACTAAATTTTTTATGCAACTTTTTTTAAAATCCAATAGAAAAATCCTTATAGGTTTCTTATGTTTCTCATAAATTTTAGAATAAACCATAATTCCATTAATGAAAACTATCACAAAGTTATCCAAATAATTATGGGAAAATCTATTCATAAGATCCATAAATATAGAATGTTCATTCATCAACCCAAAAGGCATAACCAAAAACTCATAATGTCCATGCCTAATATAAAATCCCATCCTTGAAATTCCTTTCTCCTTCACTTTTAGCTATTGATACCCATATATGAGATCAATATTTGAAAAATATTGAACACCCTAGAGCTAATAAAACAAGTCATATATATAAGGAAAAATAGTTTTTCTTCATATTTATGTTATTGAGTTCTCTATAATAAATGAAAATTCTCATGAAATCATCTTTCTTTTTAACAAACAGAACAGGAGCACCGCAAGGTGTAATGATAGGATGAATGAAACCCTTATCAAGAAGATCTTGTATCTACTTTTCTAATTTCAAAATTTATATTAGAGTTATTTGATAATGGGGGTTTGAAATTAGTTTAGCATCAGACACTAATTCAATAGTAAATTAAAAATATCAATTAGGAATAACACCAAGAAAATCACTAGGAAATACATCCAGATATTCATTTACTCCTGGAACCTCACTAATTGGGATAGTTTCTCTATTTTCTATAATATTTATAAGATAAAATTCACTCCCATATTTATCTAATTTCTCTGTTTCTTGGTATTTTATCAAAGGTATGAATTCAATCTTATATAAAAATTAAAGCTCGTTATGAAAAAAAAACTCCTTTAGCAATACAATCTATCTTATCATGATAAACTAAATGTCCACCCATACCCAGAATTACATCAAACTCTACAGTGGAAATGAAAATAAGATTTTTAGGAAGAATCATTCCATAGATGATAACATAATGATTTCTATAAAGTTTTATTGCCTTAATACTACTCCTGGATGATTTTAACAAAAGTTTTGACTTTATTTATTGAGATTATATTTCCATTCTAATTGAAATTTTCCTTGAAATAAAAGAAAAAATAGATCCTAAATCAAACAAGACATTAGAATAATTTGAATAAACATGTAATGTACCTGAAACCACTTTATTTTATGGTCCAACATGTCACACCTCAACCATAATTAAATGTTTATAATTTTATTTAATTATTTATATTAATCCCACACTTAAATTCCAGACTAAATTTTTTTAAATTTTTTAAATTTTGGATTTTTTTTATAGGCACAACTTTGGTAAATGGTTAATAAAAACCATGAATGGACAATGTAAATGTGTTTATAACCTAAAAAATATGAAGTACATAGTTGAATCATGGTTTTTCTAACTATATACCTTAATTATTCAAAGTATACATACCCTACAATAGGATGTGCATGGTTTATCCAATCGTGAGCCCAAACCATGCGCAGTGTCCTATTCTATTAAAAATATTAATTTATAAAAATACCCCCTATTATTTTCTACCTAATACACCCTACTCCCTCACCTTTATCCTATCTGTTATAACCCATGAAATAAGGGGGCTAGTCCATGCCACCCTTCCTACTCTCTACTCCCTTTATTTATAATTTCAAGGGGTTTTTCCACAATTTGGGTCATGTTCTTAGAGGTATGGTCCCACTTATCTTTTTCCTTCCCTTTCCTATCATTTTTCTTCTCTCCCTTATGATGAACATGAGATAGCTGAACCCTAACCCATTTTTTGGTATTTATTTTATTAGTTCTTGGTGTCTAGGATTTGTAAATCTCAATTTAAGGTTGATTCTAACTACAAATGTTGAAGGTGATGAGTTTCATATGATTCTAGGTAGGTTTTGATCCATTTTCCCCCCTTAACTAAAATTTTATTAGTGATATCTTAATTTTGGGGTCCCTCTTTGTCCTCCAAAGAATCTTTGACCATGTTGAGGTGGAATATCACTACCATTATCGATGTTAGTGAGTTTTGGGTAGGTTTCCCCATGTTTTAGCCTTTAAATTTCACAACCATTGCTTATTTTCATTTTAATCCTTGTTTTTGATGTCCAATGAATTTATTATATGTAATAATTATATTATTTAAAAGGGTAAATTAAGTTTTAATTGGTTTCCATTAAGTGTAGTATAATTTTTCTTCCAAAACATATGTTTTAAAATTATTTGGCAACTTCCTTGTGTGTCGGTAGTTTTATAAACACATAAATGACCTTTATTAATAATTTTTAATGTTTTAAAATATATTTTGGCTTTAAAAGTGGACTTATATCTTGTTTTATAAAGTATTGTATAATTTTTATGTTTTTAAAATGTTGTTTTACTTTTAAGTTTTATCTGCATATACACGAGTGAACATACATACAAAAATATGTACAAATTTACATGAGAATATATGAATTTTTTCAATAAGATAAATATGTGTTTGTGTGTGTGAGTGTGTATATGGAAATAATGATAGAGGAAATATTAGGGTTTAAAATGTGATGCTTAAACTTGATTTTCAATAGGGTTTTAATTGATTCCTAAAATAATGTATAAGGCCCGATTGACACCTTTAAATGAGTGTTTAAGAAATTATTTTATTTTGATTGTAAAATCATTGGGTTTTGTTTACAAAACACTTTATAAAAGGTATTGATGTATGGTTTGAATCTGCCCTTGGTTTTTTCTTTTATTTTATATGGTTATGGACTATACAGAACTACTTAGTGATGTTGTGATTATTTTTTATGTGGTTGTTATTATTGTTCAAACTTCATGGGAATCCTAGGTTATTGGGTAGGTGAACTTGGACTGGATGGGTTCTCTTTCTACTATCTATGCTAGTAAAGTATGCCATACCTCCACTGGTCAGTGATGTGTTACTACCCTTTCTTCTAAAATCTAGTTAAGTATGTTCTAGGTAACCCCTATCCCTTAGTGACCCTTAGGTTTTTTCTCCCATGATTTTCATTTTAAATGACTGCTCATATGAGTTTCTCTTACCTTTCCTAAATTTACACTACTTTCCATTCATATAATTTTTAATATTTCTTGATCCTTATTCCTCTAATTTAAAATTGTATTTTAAATTGTGTTCAAAATATCATTTGGAAAGTTGTTTAAATGGGTCTTTTATTAAAAAGAGGCTAGATCCTGATAAATGTTTTCAAAAGTGATTTTTTTTATTTAAAAGAAAAGAAAAATAAAGCTTATAAATGATTGATAAGACTTATATTGGGTTTTATGTAAAATTAAATAAAAACATATTTTAAATTGTATATTTCAAAAAATCATAAAAGGATATTTTATTTAAAGACTAAACCCAGGGTGTGACTTCCTTTGTAAAGCCTACTATGCTTTATTCTCATGATTATCATTATCATTTCAGTTTAATGTTTTGATTCATCTCCTGGAATCTCTTTGAGTTTTGATTAGTATAGTTGGATGATGGCATATAGTCATAGGTATGTATGTTTTCTATTTGGTTTAATTGGGTTTTCTTTATCGCATCGGTCAATTTGGACCTTTACTTTAAGTTGATGGTGTATTTTATCTATTGGTGACTAAATCAAAGGAATTATAGAGGTATATTTATATATTATTTTGTGGTTGGGAGACTGGGGTGAGCATAGGTATTCTTTTCTTTTATTTTAATTTTTTGTTTAATTTGTTTTACTACTTTATAATGTATTTCATTATTTCTGATAGTTCATAGGGTTCTAATATACATAGTATTCATACCCTTTTTTCTACTGTTATTAAACTATTATTATTGGATAAATCCATTCCCACTAGATTTACTTTGATGCCCTCACACTTGTCGCTACCCTAGGGTAAGAAGGAACACACCTTGGGGATGACATGGGCCAGATTGGGCATCCTATAGAGGGAAAACTCAGGATGATTCGTGAAAAAATGGTATTAGATAAAGGTTTTTTATTTGGGTGTGTTTGGTAGATTTGATCAATACTTTCAGGACTCAAGATGAAGGTGTGAAAATAGTTTCATGAAATCTTACTCACTCTAATCATCAATATGCCATCAGATGTTGGGCTTGAATATTGAGTCTTGTGAGTTTATTGATTGTTTTATAATTTGAGGGATGATAATGGAAGTGAACTGATGTCATGAAGTGAACTCACATGTCCTAAAAGGCCATGTAGATCCCAAGTACATAATTCAACATGACTTCTAGAGGTAGTTACAGGATTTATACATGGTCTGCTAAACCACATGACCAATTCATGAATGACCACTAGTTCCTATTAGAATAATTTTGATGTTTTTTATTTTTATTCATTGATTTTTTATTGGAATGTGTTTGTTTTAAATGGGGGAAATGATTTAGGTTTTAAATAATTTATAAAGGGGTTTTACAATGAGGGTTTTATTTTAAAGTGAAACTTTGAAAATTTCAGAAATTAAAATTCTTAAATCTAAACTTTAATGTTTTGGGTTGAAATGTTTGGTTTTTATTCTGAAATAATAAATGAGTTTTCCTAAAATAATTTGATAGGGTATTGAAATATTATAATTTCAGAATGATTTCAATGAAGGATTTCTGGAAATGTAAAATTCATTGAAATGAAATTTGAAATTATTATAGGGATTTTATAAAACAAATTGAACATAATTTATTTCTTGGATTTTCAAAATAACTTTTAAAGTATACTTTTTTGGATTTGTAAACCAAATTTCAAGTGGAGTTTTAAAATTTAATTATTAATGAGAACTATTTTGGATTTAAAATAGAAAAAATGATTTTAAATAATAAATTCAAGGATTTAAAACTTCATTTTGAGGAAAACATTTATGGTTTGAGGGGAACTTGAAATGTGATTTTAAAATTTCATGTGCGGGTTTCAATTAGACTTTTATTTTTAGTTTGATAGTCAATTTTCTAAATAGTGGTGGTTGTGATTTGTTTCTTTGGGTTTTCCTTTTTCATATGACTTACCCAGTTGGGATGGGTTATGTTTTAATGTGTCTTGGTTTAAATTTTACATTATTGTTTAACCAGCTTTCCCCTAGAAAGTTTTTATGGGTTTTTATGAGTTTGGGTCTTAGGATGTCCCTAAGCGATGTATCTTGTTATTAGGGTGTGTGATTTTTTGGTTTATGACCCGACCCATACACTGAGTGGAGTGGTAAAGTTGAATCCTCTCTTAGAAGTTAATCCTTTATTGAGAGTTTTGTTGTATTTTGGAAATTGAATTCCCTTCCTCGAATTAATAGTTAATGATTTGTGGGGTGTTCAGTTTTTGATAGAGGCATTTATCAAGACCTTGACTTAGAGGTGTTCTCAACTAACCTCTCTCCATATGAGGATATTATTAGTAAGTCCATGGTAATGAGTTTTATTTTCAGGATCTGGCCTAGGATGGGTGGTGGTCCTAATCCTTGTAGTCCTAGTGAAGTTCCTCTACCCTGAGGGGAGTAGTTTCCTTATATACTCCAGTGTGTTGGGATTGTGTAGTATAATTTCCCTTCTTATGATCTTATAAATTTCAAAATCATAAATTATGTTTGAGTTTTTTAGATTTATATACCCTAGTACAAAAACTTTGTAGACTTAGATGATTGATTTGATGAAATTATGGATATGTCCTCAATTGAGTTTATCAATTGATCTCCCTTGCTTCAGAACCTTTTTTGGTCATAGTGTTTTCCCTTGGGGTGGTCTATCTTTCCATTTTCACTTCATTTTATTAGTTCTATATGTTTGGGATATCAATTTTCAATCTTAATTCTCATTGTCTTTCCACCAAGGGTTTTAGTGTTTTTGTTTGGATTCAACAAGCGATTTGAGGTTTATGGATGTTCGTGGATTGGAGATGTGGATTGTCTAGAATAGTTTTATCTTGGTTCTAATTTTCAATTGGGTCTTGTAAACATTAAGGGGTTTGGAGGTTTATTTTTATTATAGAGGGTGTAAATCCATGACTATTTTATAGAAATTCTAATATAGTGGGGAGACCACCATATTTAGTTTAGACTTAGATTATCGGTGTTTTGTTTGTGGTTTAGAGGTTACTTGGAAGATAAATTGAACTTGGAAGATGGTAGGGGTTCATCTTGGTTATCATTTTAGGTTTTATATTGGGGGTGGTCATGGTTTTCCTTGGGTTTTAGAGATTCAGTTAAAATTTAGGATGCTTGATTTGGTTTGTTATTTTAGCGTTTTGAATCAATTAAGGCTTTCTAGGAACAGAAATGTTATGGTGTGGATTTTTTCACACCCTAACCATAATTAATCTTTTATTATTATATTTAATTAATTATTTTTAATTATTTTCTCTAATTTTTTGCCAAACCATTTTATTTTTTTAAAATTTTAAAGTTTTTATATAGGTGCATGATTGGTGCACAGTTAGTAGAAATCATGCATGGACCATGAAAATGTTTTTGTATCTTAACAAAGATTAAATACATAATTGGCACATGTTTTCTCTAGTTGTGAGACTTTCCAATGAAAGGTTTCTATAACCTCCAGTAGGAGGCACTTGGTTAGCACATGGTTTGTCCAACTATGTGACCCAACCGTCTGTAGTGTCCAACACTATCAAAAATAGAAATTTACAAAAATATCCTTTCTTATTTTCTACCTAAGCTTCCCCCACCCCCTCCCTTTTCTCAAATGTGTCATGACCCACAACCAAATGGGTCTTGGATTCACCTCCCTTCCTCCTCCCCACTCCCTTTATCTATGATTCCAAGGGGTTTCACCATAATCTAATTCTAGTTCTATAAGGTACAACCTCCCTTATCTTCTTCTTTCCCTTTCCTTTCATTTTTCTTATCTCCCTTATGGTGGGTATTCCTTAGTCAAACCCTGACATGATTTTCAGTATTAATTTTGCTAGTTCTTCATGTGTAGGGTTTTTAAAGATTGATTTAGATCCAATTATATCTATGGTTGTTGAAGGCGATGAGTTCCCTTTGATTCCATGTAGGTTTTGGTCTATTTATTCCCTTTGGCTTGAATGTAATTATGTATTTCTAAATTTTTGTGTTCCTCTTTTTTCTATAAGTAATATTTGACCATGTTGAGGTGGAATAGTTCCTCCATTATCAAAACTAGTGATTTCTAGATAGGTTTCCCCTTATTTTGACCTTTAAATTTTAGAACCTTTATTGCTTGTCATTTTAATCCTTGTTTTTGATGTCCATTGAATTTATTATATGTAATAATAAGATTATTTAAATAGTTAAACCAAGTTTTTATTGGTTTCTATTAAGTGTGGTGTACTTTTCCTTCAAAAAAATATGTTTTAAATTTTTTTGAAAATTGTATTTTTCATTAATTATTTTGTAAATGCCTAAATAGAATTTATTAATAAGTTTAAATTTTTTTAAAGATTTTTTGTCTTTAAAAGTTGAGTATTTTCTTATTTTAAAAAGAATCATAAAAGTTATATGCTTTTAAATGAATCTTTTTTTTTGGTGTTATCCACATTTACACTGGTCAACATATATATATATAGACACACACAAATTCACATGAGAATATGTGAATTTAATCAATGAGAGAAATATGTGTGTGTGTAAGTTTATATGGTCATAACAATAGAGAAAATTTTGGGTTTTTAAATATGATGCTTAAATAGTATTTTCAACAAGGTTTTAAATTATTCCTAAAATAAAGTATATGGATTGGAAGACACATTTCAATAAGTGTTTAAGCCTTTATTTTATTTTGATTGGAAAATCCTTGGGTTTTTTTTAGAACCCACTTTATTAAATGTATTGATGTGTGGTTTGAATCTGACCTTGGTTGTTATTTTATTTGATAATTTTATGTCATATGTGGAAATATTGAGTGATGTTGTGATTATTTTTTATATAGTTATTATTAATTTTCAAACTTCAAGGGAAGCCCCAGTGCTTGGGTAGGTGAACATAAATGGGACGAGTTCCCTTTCCACTAGTTATGATAGTGAAGTATGTTATACCTCAATTTTCTAGTAATGTGTTACTATCCATAAAACTAAATTCTAGCAAAGTATGTTCTAGGTTTCCCTTGGACCTTAGTGACCCTTAGGGTATTTCTCCCATGATGTGTGTTTTAAATTATTATTTGAATGATTTTCTCTTTCCTTTTTAATACTTAACACTACTTTTTATTTATAGACTTTTTATTCTTTCTTGAGCCTTGTACCACTTATTTAAAATGTTATTTTAATGTGTGTGGAAAATATCATTTTAAAAGTGGGTTGAATGGGGGTTTTATTAAAAAGAGGCTTGGGCCCCGTAAATATTTTTAAAATTGATTGGTTTGATTTAAAAGAAAATAAAAGGGAAGTTTATAAATGATTTACAAGCCTTATGTTGGGTTGTATATAAAATGTAATAAAAAACTATTTTCAATTATGTATTTCATACTAGACTAAGGATCTTTTATTTAAAGGCTAAACTTTGGGAGTGATTTCTTCTGAAATCCCTATTTAGATTTATGTTATTTCCTATCATTATCATTTTGGTTCTAGGTTCTGGTTTTTCTCCTAACCACTCTTTGAGAGTTGATTATTATAGTTGGATTGTGACTTATGGTCATATAGAGGTATGTTTTCTATTTGGTTTTACTTGGATTTTCTTTATCACATCATCTAAATATTCCCTTTACTTTAAATTAGTGGTGCACTATATCTGCTAGTGGCTAAAGAAAATGAATTCTAGAGGTGGATTTATATCCTCTTATAGGAGAGGGAAACTAGGGTGAGTAGAGGGATTGATTGATTTTATTTTAATTATGTGTTTTAATTTTTTTTCATATTTATATTTTATTTCTCTATTTTTTTGGCGTATGGATCTCTGACATACAGAGTAGTCAAGCCAATTTTTTCTTCTATTATTAAACTCTAATTATTAGGATAATCCATTCCCACTGTATTTACTTTGATTCACTAGAAATGGTCACCACATCAGTGAAATTGAGAACACACCTCAGGGATGTCACGTGTTGACTCTGGTGTTTAAAAGAGGGATAAATCAGGATATTTCATGGAAAAAAATTATCATAACAGTAACAAAATTCTTTACCACACCTTTTTTCTTTTAGACATGATGATTCCCACCATGAGTAACTAACTTTAAACATGTGTTAGCATAATGACCCAACTTGTTGTAATTAAAACATCTTACTGAAGGTTGAATATCTATTTTCCCATTAATTTTCTAATTAGAACACTTTTCCTTATAGTTATATGCCAAATGATTGATCTTACTACATCGATAACATTTTCTTGATCCATTCAAACATTCTTCAAAATTAATTTTACCACATATTGAACATTTCAGGGATTTACCTCTTTATTTCTTAGTTGACTGATTGTCCACTTCTTTCCACCTTGACCACTTCTTACCCTTGTTTTCATGTATTATATAAGTTCCAACAAACTACATCTCAACTTTCACAACATAATGAACAACCTCTTAATAACTTTTAAATTCACCAAATTCTAATGCTCTTCATAAACTTAGTTTTAGACCTTTGTAAAATCTATCAATTTTACTCTCATGGTCCAGAACAAAATTTGGTATATACTTGGATAGTCTAAAATTTTATTTGTAAGTGGACACTAACTCTTCTCCCTTTTTATTCAACTCCATAAATTTCCTTTCCATTATAAGTCAAGTAACTTTAAGAAAAATACTTCTCAAGAAAAAGATCTTTAAATATCATCCACTCCATGGAATAAATCTCATCCTTTTCCTTAGTATTCTTTATTAGTGAACATCATCGACCATCTTCACATTAAAAATGATAAATTGTAAGAATTAACTTTAAATGTTTCATACATACCAAAAATTTGAATATCTTCTACTCTATATTTATCAATCCTTTATATTTCACTGGGTTTGAATAACCATAAAAAGATATAGGGGTTGTTTTATGAAATGATCCACTATAGAAATTTTACTCTATGGAGAATTTGGTCACTCTCACTCATGGGTGCCATGGTTAATAGACTACACCAACTGAGTTAACACTACCACAAACTCCTCTGTTCCAACCATTCTAGGTTGTTGATTCATAAGGTTATTATTCCATTAATGTCTTCCCACCTCAGCTACCATGTTTACTCTATGGAAAATCATTCTAAATAGACATATATTAGATGAAGCAGCATGAAAATATTAAAAATATATCTCATGATAATATAACCATTAATTATAATATCCTAAACATTTCTTTTAACATTATCATAACCACTAAAGTTATCTAAACCATTACTATGATTCCAACTATAACACCTTGTAACTTTAACATCCTATAAAATGAGTTTAATAGGAAGGATTTTACATTTTTACATTCCCATGATCTTTTAGGTTTATAGTTTTAGAGAATTAGGAAAAAATCACATTATAAAGTGGAAACTTCCAAACAATGTACATTTTTTCACAAAAAATTGGGCTTAAAGTTTACACCCATGTTTCATTCAAGACATTTTAGCTTTGTTTAATATGAGTCATAATATTAGAAATCTTGAACTTGATAAAAAAATTAATCATCCTTAGATCTTATGGATTTTTTTTTGAAAACATGGGATGTGAAGAAAAAAAATCTTGGTAAGGAATATAAAAAATAAATAAATCTTGTTAGTCTAGTGAAGAACATGAATACCTAGGAAAATGTTTATTTTTTTCACAATAAAACATTGAGCACATAAATAAAACATATCCACATGATAAAATTAAACTTTTCTAAATAAAAACCTTTAAAAATCATTATTAATCATAGGAAATCCATGAAGGCATCATGAGGCATCATAAAACTCATGAAAATATTTATTTAAAAAACAAACCTTTCTTCTTTAAAGGGTAATAATATTTCCTTAACTCATGAAATCAAAATATTTCTATAAAAACCATTTTTTAAAGAAAAATATTTATAACCCATTTTCATTCTTGTTTGAACCATATTATAATAACTGAAGCCTAGTTAATTCCATAGGAGTAACCAAAGTATTTATCTCCCTCATTTCCACCTTTAAAGACTAAATCATTACCCAATGCATTAGAGAGAGATATGAGGATCATCCTTTATCATGATCTATATCAAGATCATATGCCATCATATATAACTCTCATATACCATATCATGAACAAAAAAAATAATCTTAAATTTTTTATTATAAAACCCTTTAAAAACTCATTTAAATCCATAAGAAAAATCACTTTTCATTTTCTTATAAAATTGAAAATAAAAATTGTTTCCTTTTAAAAAATATTTAAGTGGAATATTCCTATAATAATGAGAATTGTACATTCTTTAAAAAAATGAAATCTTATAAAGGAATATTTATAACAAATAATGGCTTTGAGGGTGTGAAAAAGAAGTCAAACCATACATGTTAAAAAACATTCTTTTACACTTTGATAAAAATTTAAAATAACTTGTATGGTAAATGTTAAAAAGATACATTTTTAAACCATTTTAAAGAAAGTAAAAAAGTATTTGAAAACGAAATTTTTCAATCACTGATGCATAAATAAGATCGTTCTTGGAAAAAAATTTAGAACACAGATATGGGAGAGAAATATTTGAAAGGAATACTTTAAAATAAGTTTTTAATGAAAAATACCCTACCTTAAGTCTGGTCTAGCTTCACACATTGTGTAACTCCTTCATAATAAAATTATATAAATTATTTAATTTATTAAGAACATTTTTATGTGATATCAATTATCATTATTCTTTTTATATCATTTATCACCATGTTTTATTTATTTAATAAATTAGTTAAGTTTATGTCAGATATTTTGGGGTCATTCAGTTTACAACCTCAAAATAGTATCGACACATTGACCATAGTAAAAGGGGTCATTATTTCATCATCTATAAAATATTAAACATTTTATAAGTGTCATTTTTATACATTTAATATACTTTTATAACCATCCATGTAAGGTTGTTGTGAAAAATTAATCACATCATTTCATGGAGACATTAGTTCATATATATGAATGAATGGAATTTTCATTTTTATAATACATAGAAAATAAATAAATTAGATAGTATTTTACTATTAAAAATCATAAATATTTTATAAATTTTATATTTATTCATTATTTACATCCTTATGACCATCCTTGTAAGGTGGAAATTAAAAATGAATCACATCGCTTCATGGAGGTGGTAGCCCACACGTATGCACGAGCGACGTTATCATTTTCCACTGGATGGAAAGGTAAGAAGATAAGTAATATAATATCTTTAAAGAATCATAATTATTTCATAAATATTATATGTATTCATTTTATTCATTTTATTCATTTTATTCATCATTTTAACCGTCCATATGAATTGGTGATGAAAAATGAAACACATCGCTTTATGGAGGTGGTAGTCTACACGTACGCACAAGCGGTGACTTCATTTCCTATTGGATAGAAAATAATATGGAAAAGGGTTGAATAATAAACATAATGACATTTAATTATATTTAATATTCTTATTTTATTATATAATCATGTTTAAATTTGATTTTAAGGATGTTGAATAAGGAATAAACATGAAACACTCAGCTAAGAAGTATACCTCTTCTTTAGTAAACCTCCCTTAGCTTATAACATAAGCCTTTTTAGGTTGGTGTTTTGGTGATACCATAACCTATAATACATGGTGAGTATAGTTGTAAGGGTATTTGGGTATATATATTTTAATATATAGTGATCAAAGTGTGTGAAGAATTAAAGAGAGGAGGTTCACATTTATAAGTGAGGGGAGTGACATACTTATAAATACTTAAAACTTTTGAATATATTATATGTATTTCTTATAGGAAAGTGGAACAAAATTGAAATATTTAAAATATAGGATGATTATTAGTCTAAATAAACACATAAAAGTAAATTTAAACAAGTTTTCATGATATTTTAATCCTTATCTCTTAGTTTTAACCTCTTCTTTAACTCTTTTAACCATTACTGTGTTGATTTTTTTTACCAATGTTACTATTCATAATGACAAAAAATAAAATTGAACTTATTAACAAATTTGAACCTTATTAATTAAAAAATATGAAATTCATTTTACCAAATTCAATTTCCATAAGTGCTAAAAATTAATTTTAAAATAAATACGCAAAGCGTAATGAAAATAGTTTTTAGAAAATACCTTTTTAACCATAAAAATGATTTTATACCAAAATCAGGTATAATTTTTATTATTATGGAATTAAGTGGATTTTTTTTAGTCAAATGATACTAATTTAACATTAAATTAAATCAAAAATATAATTTTACTTTTTAAATACTTGAAAATAAATGATTATTTTAATAAAAAAATCTTTATTTTTCACTATTAACCCAAAAATCAATCTTTTCAGAAAAATCTCAAAAATTCACTCTAAGATATATTTGATACGATGATATCAAAAATGAAGTTCTTTTTATCAAATTAAATTTATAAAATAAATAAATTTAACTTTTAAATAAAACCATGTAATACATAGAAAACTAATTTAATTAAATAAAATTATTTCTTTTTCAATAGAAAAATCAAATAAAATAATTTATAAAACTATGATGAATATGAATCCATAAAATGAATACTTTTAAATTATAAGGTTGATTTTTTTATAGGATTACCCGGATTGTTTCATTGTGGGCCTATAGAACTAACTTTAAAAAACCCATGGGAATATATCCTTAAAGGCTACTCTTTGGAAAATCATGTCATTTACCAGTTGAACTTCAGCATAAGTCTTTTTGGGTAGTAAAGGCTCAAAACATTGATTTTAAATCTTCTGGTGAGAGAAAGATAATGGATCTGAGTGAACTTAATGAGATTGAAATGAGATCCTATAAAAATTATAGGGTATACAAGAAAAGAACAATGGACTTTCTTGATTTCATCATTCTAAATAGAGACATTATGATTGGTTAAAGAGTGATTCTTCTTATTTTCAGACTTAAACTTTTCTTTGGGAGAAATAAAAACTAAATTCTATGGACCATTTATGTAACACCCCAAGCTTCCATGGTACTCTTCTCTTTAAATAATAGAGCAGTGTGTGCTGTACGCAACCTCAAGTTCTAACACACCACGACCAATCAAAGTAGCTGTTATGAATAGTAATACTCACTTTTTGAAATTTTATAAATTTTATATTTCAAAATGGACTTCATTTTTGGATTCAGAATATCAAAATTAGCCTATGTTGAATTTTTGGTATTTTTCTGAGAACTTCCAATTTTTGATGAATAGTGAAAAATACTTAAAAACAACTTTTTTAATATAAATAATTTATAGTGATAAATTATACTATTGAGTGGTTTTAAAGTATAATTATAATATAATTTTACCATTTTATCCAATGGTGGTCATTATAATTAATTTCATTTTGAAATTGGATATAAACAATTGTCAACCATTTGATAGATATTGTTTCTTAAAAACACGCTATTTGTTTTGACAGCGGGAATAATTTTAAAATTAATTACTATAATTTCTGTGTTTGGAATTTGGTAAAATGGATTCCATATTTGGAATCAGAAGGTCCAAGTTATGTAATTAAGACACTTTTATTTTTTGACATTATGAATAGTAACGACGGTAATTATCTTTAATTATCGTGATTAATTAGTAATTGGGTAGTTAAGGGTAATAAAATAATATCATAATAATAAAAAATTACCCCAAAAATGTGTCCTAATTCTACTGGTTGTGTCATGGCCGACCATGGGATTCCTTGTGCCAAACTTTGGGACCCCATGGAATCACTTTTGGGTGATAGTGACATTTTATTATATTATTTTTTAAAGGGAAAGTATAACCAAAGTATGTATCACCCAAGTAAAACAATTTTAGTTTTGTCTGTGTAAATGATATCTTAGACTATAAATAGTCATTGGAAATCTAAAAAGATTTCATATATCATGATATTTTTTTATAATTTTTAGACATTAAATAAATTAAATTTTTTATGACACCATGATGATGCAGCGATTACCTCATTAATTAACGATTTAAATAAAATGAAAAGATAATGTAAAATCTAAGTCTTAAACTTGTCAAAAACCTATTTTATGAGTATATTTATAACCCTTGTCACCTTACACTTGAAATATATAATTTTGGGACCTTTAAAATCCGAAACTCATTATATAATAATGTAACATTTCATGACTTTCCAAGAGTGCCCCTCCTCTCCTCTTATGAAAGGCCCCCACCTATACCACCTTATTCACACCTTCGAAGCCATTTGTATCGGCCAAACTCTACCCAAATACTCTCTCAACTTCCCTATATTACTCCTAGAGGCCTCACTTTGGGCAGAAATCTTCCCAAGGAAGCCTTTGGCTCAAATCAAAAAGAGTTACCCGATTTTAAGGTAATGTCTTCTCTTATGTTCTTTTATATTATTTTTCTTCTCCAACCCCTTAAACTATTTTTATTCCTTTCTTTTGTAACAACGCCAGTATCTTAAATATACTAGGATGTTTTTATAAGAATTATTTTATTTACACTTACACACACCTTCGTCTAATGGTTAAAGAACATACTGTTTCTGTGGGTGGTGAATTACTGCCTCACGAAACGATGATTGTTCAATCTTCTTTTAACACCTCTCATGGTGGCCATTATGATGACACTATTTATATATATGATATATATTATTTTTATGTTTTCTTTATTCTTCTATATTTTTTCATTTATGGCATACCGTTATGGTTTCCATTATAGGTAAACGTGATATCTTCATTTTAGGAAGTGCGGACTACCGCCCCCAAAGTGATTTGAATCGTTAATGCCATATGTGGGAAGTATAAAGGATGGAGTAAATGATATTATATATTATGTTATACTGGAAATATAATATACCTTTATATCATTATGATTTCATTCCATTAAATACGAAATATAAATGAAAGTAGCGTTCATGCGTACGTACAGCTTACCGTCTCCATGAACGGTGCATTTCATTTCATACCTCTAAATGTTATGTGATATTATAAATGCATGTATATACTGGATATATATGATATATATGATATCTACATCATGAATATAATTCTGGATATAATGGATATTTTACCACATGAACAACTTGAAATTATAAAAAGTTTATTTTTGACTCAAGTACCAAAGATCGACAAAACGACCGTTATTAACATAAATAATTACATAATATTCATAACATGGTAATAAGTGATATAAAATGAATAATTGAATTTAAAAAGGTTCTTAAGCAAGTATAAATTAACTCTAGTTTATTATTCAGGAGGTTAAAGAACGATCGAGTCAAGTCGGACATGAGGTAAGGGACTTCATCTCAATCTCCTTTCATTGAAGAATATTTTGTTTTATACACAACTTTCTTTTATATGGTGTATAAACCCCTTTGACTTTTACTTTTATTCAAAAGGAATCTTTTTATACGAAGCATTTTTACTAAACGACAAAAGGAATGTTTTGTCTTACGTATGCGGCGACAACGACTTCTCCGCCGCCATGACCATTATTTGAGTTTCAGCTTCCTCTAAAAGACATAACTTTTTTTAAATGAAAAATAAATACCAAGTTTTAATTTTATTTTATTTTGGTATTGAAAATGGTTTTGATAATGTTTTTATTATATCAATGTGTTGTATTGATATCTTGTGATTGTAATGTGGAAATGTTATGTATCCTTTATGAATGTTTTATGTGATACGATTATGTTATGGTTTATGATATGTTTAAATCTGTTCATATGAGGAATGCATTGGACTTAATAAGTGACGGGTGGAGCCCTCTATAGCTTCTCGATGCATCAGTAGGTCTCATGAGACAAACTAGTGTCTTGGAACAAGGCCTTGACAAAATCTTATTTGTAGTCTTGGCATAAGGCCTTGACTATGTGGTTATGATAGTCTGGCATTATGCATTCCATCATTATGAAAGTGGTTATTGATATTGCATGTGATTATTTGACTAGTAGAATATCTATGCGAATAATTAAATGGAATTATTCAATTTACTTTTTCCATATTATGCTGAAGTTCAAGTTTAAAAGGATTTTGTTCTAGTTATACATTGCCTTAAATGTTTATGTTTATTTATGAAAGTTTCCGCTATATTGTTATCCTTACTGAGCATCTGAGCTCACCCCTTTCAATGTTTTAATTTTTCCAGGATGTGAAGAAGTATTTTATGAATGACCTGCAGGGATATTATGAGGGGATATAAAAACAAGATGTTGTTGTACTTTTTCTTTACTTTATGATGTAATGTAAGACTTATGAATATATCTAGTGTTTCTAAGGCTACTAAACTAATCGGTCTTTCGAGACTTGATCTTTTGTGATCATGCCAATGTTACGTAATAATGCACCGACTCTGGATAACTGAGATCGGGGAATTACAGTTGGTATCAGAGGCAGTTTAGTACTAACCTTGGAAGGTATATTTAGATAAACTCTGATTAGAGCACATAGCCCTAAGATAGACTTTGAGGATTAGTATAGAAGAGCTTCCAAGAATTTTGGTATTGTAGAGATTTTGTGAGTTTTCTGAGCAATACATCCCTGTCTGGATACGAGTAGGTAGAGGCGGCTCTGGTACAGATGTACCTAGGGGTAAAACCCGAAAACACCGTTTTGAGCTAGACTCGAACGGGAAATGGTGCACGACAATGGGCCTTACTGCACTCTTGGTTACAACACTCCCGGGGATATGCTTAGGATAATTATCATTTTCTTTACAAACCATTATGAAGGGTTTATGAGTATATACTTCCTCAAATAAAACATTTTTATGATTATGGATTATATCCATAAACTGTTCAATTTTTGTTAAGTGTTTTACAAGTATGGAATTATGTATTTCGATTCATAAACTAATCTAGTTTATGAAATTGTTTAGAAATGGAACCTAGTGTAAGGAATGGAAACTGTATCAATGCATGCACTCTATGTAGGTATTTCTCTCCTGCTCAAGATAATTATAGTGGAGCTGGTGATACAACTGGTGCTGATCAGCTTATCACCATACTAGGACAACTCACTCAGGTTATGAATATTAACCTTACTCGTATGGAGCACCCTGATCCGCAACATGGAGGATCAATGTTAGACCGCTTCATGAGGAAACAACCACCAACATTAAATGGGATTAAAAATCCCTAAGTAGCTAAGAAATGGATAAATTCCTTGGATAAAATATTCCATGCCTTGGGGAGTAGTGAAAGAGAAAAGGTTATCATGGCAGTTTACTGCCTCACTAGAGATTCTGATCAATGGTGGTCATTGATTCAAAATACAAATGAAGATGAAGAAGTATCAAGTATGGAATGGAGAGAGTTCAAAGATATTTTCTTAGAAAAATACTTTCCTCGTGACCATCGAGCAAATATGGAAAGGCAATTTCTAAGTCTGAGGCAAAAGGAGGATGATAATGTCGCAAAATATGAGTCTAACTTTACAAGGTTAGCGAGGCATGCTGCAGATTATATACGTAACCCAATAAGTAAGATCGATCATTTCTTTGATGGGTTAAAACTGTTTCTCCGTCGAGCATTAGTATCACAATCTTTCTCAACATACGAAGATATAGTCTCGTGTTCTATCAAGACAGAAAAGGAATTCTCTAAATCTTATGACAATAAAGTAAAGCAAGAGAAGAAGAGAGCGGTGGAAAAAGAGATAGATAAAGGGAAAAAGGGAAAGAAGGATTTTCCATTATGTGATAATTATGGGAAGAATCACCCCAGTACTTGCCTAAAAGGAATGAGAGTTTGTTATAAATGTGGAGAAAAAGGTTACCAGGATTGTGATTGCAAGGGAAAGAAAGAGGATGTCAATGTTGAATGCTACAATTGTATAGAAATGGGTCATTATGCAAATGAATGCCCAAAGTGCCAAGGAAACTTACCTCAGAAAAGGCCAAGGTATCAAGGCCAATCTTATGTTGTTACTACAGTTGAAGTGGAATAATTATTGTATTTGTATTTTTTGACTAAATTCAAGAACTATATTATGGTTATAAGAATAATGTGATATATATAAGGATTGTACTACAGTAATTTTTGTTTTCATTAAGGTTTTAATATGATGAAGGTAATCATATTTTTAGTATGTGACAATAAGAGAAACTTTACTTTGTCTGGGGATCTGATGAGTTGATTTTGGAATTTAGAGACCTTTTAGAGAAAGTCCGGACAGAGGTATTTTGGATAACTATAAAGGTTGGAATGGATTAAGTTTAACTTTGGATAGTATTGTTTAAGGTTAAAACATTTCTGAAGATTATTTTTAGAATATTATAATACTATAGTTTTAGGAAAAGGAAAACCTGTAGGTCGGGGGATAACCCGTCGCGTCGGACAAAGCTGTAGGAATCAAACCCACAACCATAGTGCAACAGACCTTTATTACCTACCACTAGCCTACAAGAAGTCCCTAGTTATTACAAAATAGTTTTCCTAATCTAAATGGTATGTGTTAATATTTTTAACCTTGTACAATTAGGATAAATATAATATTTTTGAGTTCTATTATCTTTTTGAGTGAAATATGAGTTTGTGGTAGAAATTAGTTGAATGTTGAAACTCTACTTGTCAAGCATATATATATATATATATATATACCTATCTCTTATTATATGAATAAATTAATTCTTAAACTTTAGGAAAGGGATATTAAAACAAAAAATGTGTTATCATGATACCTTATGTTTTGTTGAACTGATGATATTTTAAATCAACATAGATTGAAGGCTTTGAGAGCCTCAATTTTACACTTTTTTGTGATTGATGAACTCAATAACTCCCTATAAATATTTACGTTTTTCCTTTAATTATATGTCTCTAATTTCCACCAATGTTCTCCTAATCGAGATCATAATTTGGTAGTGACTTTTTTCATTTCCCTTTCCCTCTTATTAAGGCTAAATTTTATTAACCTTATTTCCGATGTGGGTTTTCCACAAAGGTATTTTCTATTTTCAACCTTTTATTTTCAAAGAAAATTTTCAAATTGCGAGGACTCGATTTATTAAAGTAGGGGAGAATGTAACACCCCAAGATTTCATGGTACGCTTCTCTTTGAATAATAGAGCAGCGTGTGTTGTACGCAACCTCGAGTTCTAACACACCACAACCAATCAAAGTAGCTGTTATGAATAGTAATACCCACTTTGTGAAATTATATAAATTTTATATTTCAAAATGGACTTCATTTTTGGATTCGGAATATCGAAATTAGCCTATGTTGAATTTTTGGTATTTTTCTGAGAACTTCCAATTTTCGATGAATAGTGAAAAATACTTAAAAATAACTTTTTTAATATAAATAATTTATAGTGATAAATTATACAATTGAGTGGTTTTAAAGTATAATTAGAATATAATTTTACCATTTTATCCAATGGTGGTCATTATAATTAATTTCATTTTGAAATTGGACACAAACAATTGTCAACCTTTTGATAGATATTGTTTCTTAAAAACACGCTATTTGTTTTGATAGCGGGAATAATTTTTAAATTAATTACTACATTTTTTGTGTTTGGAATTTGGTAAAATGGATTCCATATTTGGAATCAGAATTTCCAAATTATGTAATTAATACACTTTTGTTTTTTGATATTATGAATAGTAACAACAGTAATTATCTTTAATTATCGTGATTAATTAGTAATCGGGTAGTTAAGGGTAATAAAATAATATCATAATAATAAAAAATGACCCCAAAATGTGTCCTAATGCTACTGGTTGTGTCATGGACAAGCATGGGATGCCTTGTACCAAACTTTGGGACCCCATGGAATCACTTTTGAGTGATAGTGACATTTTATTATATTATTTTTTAAAGGGAAAGTATAACCAAAGTATGTATCATCCAAGTAAAAAAGTTTAGTTTTGTCTATGTAAATGATCTCTTAGACTATAAATAGTCATTTTAAATCTAAAAAGATTTCCTACATCATGATTTTTTTTTTATAATTTTTAGATATTAAATAAATTAAATTTTTTATGACACCATGATGATGCAGTGATTACCTCATTAATTAACAATTTAAATAAAATGAAAAGATAATGTAAAATATAAGACTTAAACTTTTCAAAAACCTATAAGATGAGTACATTTATAACCCTTGTCACCTTATCCTAGAAATATATAATTTTGGGACCTTTAAAATTTGAAACTCATTATATAATAATGTAACATTTCATGACTTTCCAAGAGTGCCCCTCCTCTCCTCTTATAGAAGGCCCCCACCTCTACCACCTTATTCACACCATCAAAGCCATTTTTCCCGGCCAACCTCTGCCCAAATACTCTCTCAACTTCCCTATCTTACTCCTAGAAGCCTCACTTTGGGCAGAAGTCTTCCCAAGGAATCCTTTGGCTCAAATCAAAAAGAGTTCCCCGATTTTAAGGTAATGTCTTCTCTTATGTTCTTTTATATTATTTTGCTTCTTCAACCCCTTAAACTCTTTTTATTCCGTTATTTTGTAACAACACAAGTATCTTCAATATACTAGGATGTTGTTATGAGAAGGATTTTATTTACACTTACACACACCTTCGTCTAATGGTTAAAGATCATACTGTTTCTGTGGGTGGTGAATTACTGTCTCACGAAATGATGATTGTTCAATCTTATTTTAACACCTCTCATGGTGGCCATTATGATGACACTATTTCTATATATGATATATATTATGATTATGTTTTCTTTATGCTTCTATATTTTTTTCATTTATGGCATACCTTTATGGTTTCCATTATGGGTAAATGTGATATCTTTATTTTAGGAAGTGCGGACTACCGCCCCCAAAGTGATTTGAATCGTTAATGTCATATATGGGACGTATAAAGGATGGAGTAAATGATATTATATATGATATTATACTGGAAATATAATATACTTTTATATCATTATGATTTCATTCCATTAAATACAAAATAGAAATGAAAGTAGTGTTCATGCGTACGTACGGCTTACCGTCTCCATGAACAGTGCATTTCATTTCATACCTCTAAATGTTATGTCATATTATAAATGCATGTATATACTGGATATATATGATTTATATGATATCTACATCATGAATATAATTCTGGATATAATGGATATTTTACCACATGAACAACTTGTAATTATAAAAAGTTTATTTTTGACTCAAGTACCAAAGATCGACAAAACGGCTATTATTAACATAAATAATTACATAATGTTCATAACATGGTAATAAGTGATATAAAAGAAATAATGAACTTGAAAAATATTCTTAAGAAATTATAAATTAACTCTAGTTTATTATTCAGGAGGTTAAAGAACGATCGAGTCAAGTGGGACACGAGGTAAGGGACTTCGTCTCAATCTCCTTTCATTGAGGCATATTTTGTTTTATACACAAATTTATTTTATACGGTGTATAAACCCCTTTGACTTTTACTTTTATTCAAAAGAATCTTTTTATACGAAGTGTTTTTACTAAACGAAAAAAGGAATGTTTTGTCTTACGTATGCGGCGACAACGACTTCTCCGCCGCCGTGACCATTATTTGAGTTTCGGCTTCCTCTAAAAGTCATAACTTTTTTTAAATGAAAAATAAATATCAAGTTTTAATTTTATTTTATATTGGTATTGAAAATGGTTTTGATAATGTTTTTATTATATCAATGTGTTGTATTGATATCTTATGATTGAAATGTGGAAATGTTATGTTTCCTTTATGCATGTTTTATGTGATACGATTATGTTATGGTTTATGATATGTTTAAACCTGTTCATATGAGGAATGCATTGGACTTAATAAGTGACAGGTGGAGCCCGCTATAGCTCCTCGATGCATCAGTAGGTCTCATGAGACAAACTAGTGTCTTGGCATAAGGCCTTGACAAAATCTTATTTGTAGTCTTGTCACAAGGCCTTGACTATGTGGTTATGATAGTCTGGCATTATGCATTCCATCATTATGAAAGTGGTTATTGATATTGCATGTGATTATTCGACTAGTGGAATATTCGTGCGAATAAGTAAATGGAATTATTTCATTTTACTTTTTCCATATTATACTGAAGTTCAAGTTTAAAAAGCTTTTGTTTTAGTTATACATTGCCTTAAATGTTTATATCTATTTATGAAAGTTTCCGATATATTGTTATCCTTACTGAGCATCTGAGCTCACCCCTTTCAATGTTTTAATTTTTTCAGGATGTGAAGAAGTATTTTGTGAATGACCTGCAGGGATAGTATAAGGGGATATGAAGACAAGATGTTGTTGTAGTTTTGATTTACTTTATGATGTAATGTAAGACTTATGAATATATCTAATGTTTCCAAGGCTACTAAACTAATCGGTCTTTTGAGACTTGATCTTTTGTGATCATGTCAATGTTACGTAATAATGCACCGACTCTGGGTAACTGGGGTCGGGGCGTTACAATTTACCATCTTGAGAGTTTTGGTTAATGGAGTTTTGGAGTTAGTGGGTGAAGAGAATAGGCCTCTTTTAATTAATGAGTAAATGGTTAAGCATTACTTTTATGGGAAACCAAGGGTCTTGGTTGTCATCTCTATGTTAGAGGATTGAGATTTCACTAAATTCTAACTGAGGAATTAAAACTCAGTGTTTCATGAGACTCAACCTATAGTCATCTTTCTGTGTTTTCTTTTGTTTGTAAATATGAATAAACTTGCTCCTTGTCTCATGCCAATAATCTGGTCCTCCATAATTTTATAGAAGGAGTTGTAAGTAGAAGTTACCAGACCCACACCTTCTTCAAATTCAAACTCCAGTTTTTCTATGTTCTGTGCTGAATTTGTTAAACTCTAATGTTAATTTGTTTCAACTTATAGAAACTAAAACTTGACTAACCACGGAGGCTCTACTCAAACCAATGGGGAAAGTGTATTTGGTTGAATTTAAAAAATAAAATCTTCTTTAATAAAGGGAGTTGTGTTTAAATTCTACACTTTATTCAACCCATATCATTTCCATTAAAACCATTGCATATTTATTAAAAGTTAGTTGAATCCATGCATGAGTGTTTTTTTGTTTAAAATCTTTCCATGGCATGAAACTAAGTATGGGGGAAAGGGTATTTTGTTATAATTGCTTGAAAATTGCATGGAGTAGTAGTTTCATTCTAAATTTCAGAAATATTCATGTCGGTTTCTATTAATTTTTACATCTTTCATTACTGAAATAATGCAACTTCATGCTTGTTTATATGCCTTTTGAAAACCTTTTTTAATCTTCATGTTTGAGAATGCACCTTTTTGAAAATCCCGTATGTGCACTGTATAGTTCATGTGGAAAATGGTTGGAAATTATGTTTTACAACTAGAGTTTTTCATTGGTTGATTTGTGTGGAAAAATGCATTTTTGATCAAAATTGCAACTCTTTAAACATGTCTTTTGAATTTCTAAATTGAAAATATTTTTGAGCTAAACTATTTTAATTATTCTTCCACTTTAGAATTCAACATTGGGGACAATGTTGGGTTTTAAGTGTGGGGGTCTTTAAATGTGTTAAGTTATGTTTCATTGTGTCAATATTTACTTAAAATTTGACTATTTTTCAAGCATAAATTTTTGTTTTCATTGGTTGTCAATTTTTCTTTATTTTGAGGATTGTTTTATTATTATGAGTGATTAATCATTTCTATTTTACCATGGGTACGATCTAGTCACATCATTCGCATTGCTCTCCTAAAAATCCTTAATTTTGGTCAAAATTTGGGAATAAGATTTACAAACTTAGGCTTTGAATTTTTTGATTGGATTTTAAACTCATGAGCCTTGCATTTAAATGGGTTATGAATTAAACTCCTAATCCTTGTGAAGTTTTTATTATTTAAGCTAAAATTAGTTGATGAGTTAATTATCCTTCCTTTTAATTATTAAACTCTCTCATCCACCAGTTGTGTCTATTTGTTCTATGCTAATTATGTGAGTTTTTTCATCTTGGATAAAAAGAGAAGTTTGGAAGAACATTTAAATGAAAAGTGAAGTTTATTTAAATATTTTAAAGATCACACATTTTTTGTAAATCTGAAACCAACTTTTTGAAAAAACTTTTTCTTTTGAGAAGAGAAATCATCCTTAATTACAAAATACATGGGGGACATCATTGAAAATCATCTCTTTGTTGGTATTACAACTCTTTCACTTTTAAGATAAATTTACTTCTACTAAATTTAATAAGCTGATTGTTTGAGGAAAAATAATTGGTGAAGTGTGCGGGAATTTAACGTGCACTTATTTTGTTACATGTTTGTTACGTCTATTTGGACTAATAATGATGTATTTAATGTCAAATTATGCTTTTACTGAAGAATTATTGAATATGAAAAATATTTTTCCTTGATTTTTTTATGAAAATCAATATTTTTAGTGTTTAATTGCTAATTGTTCTCTATTTTAATTTCTATACATTTCAAGAACAATTGTTTTAGATGCTTTTGATAGACTGTTATGGAAAAATATATCTTCAAGTGATTTTGAAATTGATTTTTGTTTTGGAATTAATTTCTTTTAATATTCTATGTTTTTATCTTGAAAATAAATTGATGAAATATATTTTTACTTTTTATTTCTGAATCTGGACTTTCTTTGAAACCGGAGTAGCGTATTTGTGGTATATTTTAGGAGGGTAGTTTTTTTTTTAGTTTTATGGGGTAGGGTTTTATAATATTAGAAAAATGGGTTTGTTCAGCGCCACTTGAAGTGGCGCTTTGACCCCACACCACCCCCAACCCCATTTATATATATATATATATTTATATTTATATTTATATTTATATATATATTTATAAATATAAGAATTTTATTTATTTATAATAAATATATGAATAAATAAATTATAATAAATTATATTTTTTATAATAAATTTATTTATTTATATTTATTATAAATATAACACATACATTAATTATAATATATTTATTATAATTATATATTTATTCTATTTATAATTATACATTTATTATAATTCTATATATATTATATTTATAATTATGTAATTATTATAATTAAAATTATGGAATTATAATAAATTTATAATGATAAAAATAATAACTATAATAAATATATAATTATGATAAATATATAATAGTACTAAATATATAAATATAATAAATATACAATTATAATAATTAGATAAATATAAATATAATAAATACAAAAATATAATAATTATATATTTATAGTAAATATTAATTATAATAAATATTTAATTATAAAAAATGTATAATAAAATAAATACAATAAATATATAATAATATTTATAATTATATATTTATTATATTTATAATTATACATTTAATATAATTATATATTTTTTATAATTTTATATTCCTTGTAATATTATAATTATCATGAATAGAATTATATAGTTATAATAAATTTATAATTATGATAAATATATAATTATGATAAATATATAATAATAATAAAAATATTAATATAATAAATAAAAAATATAATAATTATATAATTATAATAAATGTAATAAATATATATATTTATGATAAATGTAATAAATATAATAAATGTAATATATATATATATAATAAATTTATTTATAATAAATTTATTTACTATCATAAATATAATTACTAAAATAAGTACAATAAATATATAATTGTAAATAAATCATAATTGTAAATAAATTATAATTATTATAAATTATTTTAATTTTAAATTATTATAAAATAAATGTAGGTTTATTATAATAAATAAATGTATATTTATTATAATAAATAAACATTTATAATAAATGTATTATAAATATTTATTATACATTTGGTGTAAATTTATTATACATTTATTATAATATTTATTATAATAATACTTATTATATATTTATTATATATTTATTATAATAAATATTTTAATAATATCTATTATAATAAATATTATAAATGTATATTTATTATAATAATATTTATTGTACGTTTATTATACATTTATTATGCATTTATTATAATAGTATTTATTATACATTTATTAGATATTTATTATAATAAATATTATAATATTATAGCATTATAATATTTATAATAAATGTAAAATAAATGTATATTTATTATAATAAATATTATAATATTTATTAGATATTTATTATAAATATTTATTATAAATATAAATATAAATAAATGTATAATAAATGTATAATAAATGCATTATAATATTACATTATAAAATAAATTTATTATAATATTTATAAAATAAATGTATAATATTATAATTAGATATTTATAATAAATGTATTATAATAATATATAATTAGATATTTATTATATTTATAACATCAATATTTATAATTATTGTATAATTAATAATTAATAATTAATTATTGTAAATATATATTTATATAAATAAATTCTTATTTAAAATTATATATTTAAAATTATATTTATAAATACGTAATCACAATTCCTTATATTTGTTTATTTATATATATATATATATATATATATATATATATATATATTATGTAGTTTTTTTGTTGTAAATATATATTTCTGTATTTATAAATATAATCTTAAATATATATTTATGAATAACAATTTATTTATTAATTATATGTAAATTATATTTACAATTATAATTTATTTACAATTATATGTAAAATATATTTACATTTATAATTTATTTACAATTATAATTTATTTGCAATTATAATAATTTAAAATTAAAATAATGTATAATAATTATAATTTATTAACAATTATATATTAATAATGTATAATTTATTTATTTACAGTTCTATATTAATAATCTATAAATATAATAAATGTATATATTTATAAAAGATTTATAATTTATTAATAATTTATTTATTTACAATAATATATTTATAATTTATAAATATAATAAATTTAGATATTTAATAATAATTATATATTAATTATAATTATGGATTTGTTATATTTGTAATTATATACTTATTATAATTTTATATTTATTATATTTATATATTTATTAAAATTAAATATTTATTATAATTATATAATTATTATGTTTTTTGTATTTATTATATCTATAATTCTATAATTATTATAATTGTATATTTATTATATTTATATATTTATTACTATTATATATTTTTCATAATTATATATTTATTATAATTATTATTTTTATAATTATAAATATAATAAATATAGAATTATAATAAATATATTATAATTAATGTACGTATTATATTTATAATAAATATAAATAAATAAATTCATTATAATAAATATAATTTATTATAATTATATATATATTATAAAAAATATAATTATGTATTTATTGTATTTATTTTTTTAATTATATTCGTTAAAATTATTGTATTTATTTTAGTAATTATATTTATAATAATAAATATTTATTGTAAATAAATTATAATTGTAAAGAATAAATTTATTTATCTAAATTATATACAATTATTTACAATGTATAAATATTTATTATAATAAATATTTGTTATAAATAAATTATAATGTATAAATATTTATTATAAATAAATTTATTTATCTTAATTATTTACAATTATTTAAAATTATCTAATTATATTAAATGTAACATAATAAATATAATAAATTCAATTGGCGCTAAAGAAACTCATATCCCTAAATAATCTCTCCCCTGCCCCATTAAAATAAATATATATATTTTTTTACCCCTGCCCTAAATTTACCCGTATTTGTGAAGCGGAATACCAGCAGAACACTTTGTTGATAAATCGAGATTGAGGTCCATCGAAGCAGAACCATTGTCGAGATTGGGTGATGGTGAAGTCGATTCAAAGCTTAGAAGGCATTAAGGAACTCGTGTTGTGACTATCGAGTTCATACTTGTTCATCGATGAAGGAAGCCCTAGTTGCAGATGAAGACCTCAATGCCGCTTACCGGACTTCACGAGGAATCGCTCGAGGCTAAACGAAACCTAAATAAGGAAATACTCTTACACCCGAGCTCTTCCAAGGAATTACGATGAAGAAGCTCTACTTCAAACCAGTGGTTGTCGAACATGAAGATTTCAAGTCGAGCGAGGCCGGTAACGAACTTGATCCAGGGATGGAATTGGATAGATCTGGGTGTTATCGATGAAGGGTTTTTTATGGATCTTATACTCGAATGAAGAATGGATGAATTCTGAGTGGA
Source organism: Viscum album (assembly GCA_963277665.1). Taxonomy (NCBI): domain Eukaryota; kingdom Viridiplantae; phylum Streptophyta; class Magnoliopsida; order Santalales; family Viscaceae; genus Viscum; species Viscum album. The sequence continues at coordinate 470,404,738 of OY728142.1, read as the reverse complement.
GATCGAGTGAAGAACAGGTGAGTCGATTGAATTTGACGATTGGTCTTCTTAATGACCTAGCTGATTTCACCGCTTGCAGATGTGCTCAACTCGAGGTTTGTTGAATGAATAAGCTGCGTAGAATTATCATGCTAAATTTGTTGGATCCGTGGATGGATACAATCTTAAACCTTCTCATCGAACAAGAATGGATGCTAAATTCAGATGAAGGTGAAGCTTGTCTGTAAGAAACATGAATCATGGGTGGATTTCGAACCTGATTGCTTGGATGAGCTCATGAAGATCTTTACAAGTGGAGTCGTGTCGCGCCAGTTGAGATACGAATGAAGCATTTGCAGCAGTGGAGAGAAAACAGAGCTGCTCGACAGAGAAGATTCCTCTCTCCCTTTTCCTTATTTTCTTATTCCATTATTTGTAATGAATTTGGTAACAAAATATTTTGTGGAAAGAAACATGGTTTTTGGATAAACCTCTTGAGGGGGAATAAGATTGACTATTGTTCATTCTTTTACTTCTTTCTTAAATCATTTCTCCCATTGGGTTTTGCTTTTCAAGATCAAATGAAAATTTGGTGTTGAAAAAAACCAATATTGATCCATCTTTGATTGTGTGAGTTTAGAGGTACAAGGAGATGTTGGTGACACAGAAACCCAGTTTGACATTCTCTAATGAATTAAGGAATATCAATTTAATAACAAGTAATCAACCTCCCCCCCCCCCCCCCCATTTGTGCATCCCTCAGATTTGTTGCTTGATTTTCACCCCTTCAAGAGTTTCATTCTTGCTTTATCACCATTTTGTCATTCATATACTCTATTTCCATCCACCATTGTCATTCTTTTCATAGAGATTTTTGTGTTTTATCTTGTTTCTTGGAATTTCACACACCTTATTTGTGGCTTCAACCCTTATTTTCGGCTTTACTAGTTCTAATGGGGAAAAATAAATAAATAATTTGGTAAGTTCAATAACAACTCATTAGAGGACACAGAGGTTCCCTGATATGTGAGGCTAGGCCTGAGTGGCTAGCGCTCAAGTGAAAAGCGGGTAAGCTCACGGGCAGGCTGTGATGCCCAATGTGCATATGTTGTGTGACGATCCCAGGCAGAGAGGATGCCTTCAACATGTGATGTGATGATACTTGTTTTTCGATAAGGGGAGTCGCCCCTAAGTTTCGAATGATCTATTTCCTGAAAGGGGAGAGTCACACCTCTCATAATAACTCAAACTTTTATAAATAAAATTCCTTTTTAAATAAATAAATTCTTTATTGAGTAATGTAGTTATAGAGAACACATGCGCTACTTTCGCTATTTTGGACCATTATAAAATATAACTTGTCGGATTTAAAAGGTCATCAAGTATCTTAACCCTTGATAATATAGTTGTTGTATAGTGACTGTTAAAATTAGTATATATTAAAGGTTATGATAAAATCCAATTGACACAAATGAAAGAAGCGGTGACCTCGACTAGTAAGATCACACCATATGAAGCTCATTTATTGGAGCTCCCGATGGAGATGGAATCACTAAGATTTTCTCTTGACCAAGCTCAATCTGAGACCCAATAACTAAATCTTGAATGAAATTGTTTACGTAAGAAGTTCAAGCTTAATGAGATCATGACTCAAACCATGTTCACCGAACCACCCTAAGAAAGCGTCACTATTACACACCTTACCATTAGAGCATACACTGGTGTAATAAGAGGTTATGTATCTAGACTCTAGCGATATGAAGTTGTATATTTTTTCCCTTTTAAATAAAATAATGATTATATTTATCCCTTTTTATTATTACTTTATAAATGATTATATAATGAGTTTGATGAAAATATGATTTTGATTTGAAAAAATCAAAACTGTATTTTCGGAAAACATATAGTCTCCATCAAGACACAATTTTTGATAAATTCAATAATTTTTTAAATAAATGTTATTTTAATAAAATATTCTTATTAAATAATATTTATTTATATATAAATGATAATATAATTTAATGATGTCCAATGTGATTTTTACAAGGTTCAGAATGTGGTTAGTATCATAAAAACTAGTATTTTTCAGTAAATAATGTTTTTTATTTGAAAGTTTAAATTATCATATTTGAAGAATTGTTTTGATAAAATAAATGTTATTTTTGAAATCAACATGTTGAAATTATCCAATGGTGATTTTTTCAAATTTTCTGTGGCAGTTGAATTTTTGGGTAAAGATTAAATACGGTATAAATATACAGTCTATATTATGTCATCATAATGACCCAAAAGTGATGTAATAAATACTATAAGCAGTATCCATGACCAAAATTATGTTTCCCCTTTAAAATAATGTATTTTTAAGTCATTTGATTAATTTTATAATTCTTTAATGGATCCTCCAAAACCCATATTATATTTTAAGGTTTTAAAATCAATTCTTTATAAACATGACTCACTTCTACGTTACCAATGATATTATTTTAATATGTTTGGTTCATATCATTATAAAATATTGAAAGTCGCTCTTCTTTAGTAGAAACCTTGGGAAAAACCATGGTAAGACCTATGGTTTTGATTATTTTATCATATAAAGTCCAAAATCCAAGTTTAGAACTTAATAAAAAATCCCCCTCTATTATGTTATAAATACCCACACAAACTCACATTTCTCTTCACTCAAAACCCATTGACCACGAATTTCCTCTCACTATCCCCTTGAAATCCCTCTCAAGGTGTTCCCAATATCTTAATAAGCTTCTCTCAGGCTTTTAGAAGAGTCATCTCAAGGTATAGTGTGACGTCTCGGGCCCGATTCATAGACAAGTGACCGGTCTGGTTAACCACAGGGCTTCAAGCCTCCTCGTATGTCAGAGGTTGTCGACTAGTAGCAAGGGTGTATAGCGGTACAGTTGGGAGACTATACACTCTTTATTAGAGTGCAACATGGTGATAAATAAATGCAGCGGAAAAAATAGTATATAAACACAACAGAAATATTGAGGCGGTGGAAGTAAACTATCCAGATAAATTAACAAACATAAAGCAGTAAACCATACTATATAAGGATGAAGATTTCTGGGAGAGGCGGCGTATAGTCAAACCAAATCTGGCCCTTGAGGATGGTTCCTTCACAGATGACAGGGAAGTGGTTGGGGGCATGGATGTCTCGTATTTCAGGGACCTTCTGGCGGGCACTAATCCGGATAGGCCGCAAGGGTACCCCGTGGGGGGTGAAGATTTATGGGAGAGGGTTCATTCTCAGGTTACTCCTCATGATAATGAACTGTTGGAGAGAGTCCCGGAGGAGGAGATCAGAGCGGCAATGCAAAACCTTAATCATGAGAGTGCACCAGGGCCCGATGGGTTCCTTGGTTCTTTCTACAGCCATGCCTGGGAGGTGGTTAAGGGGGATATCATCAACTGCATTCAGGACTTCTTCAGAGGGGGTAGTCTCCCGCGGATTGCCTCGGCCACGACCCTTGTTCTGCTGCCGAAGATCAAGGCTCCTTCATCCCTGCTTCATTATCGGCCTGTAAGCATGTGTAATTTCACTTACAAAATTCTGGCTAGTATTATCAACAGGAGGCTAGCCGGTAATTTGGAACGATGGATATCCAAGGAGCAACACGACTTTGTGAGAGACCACTCTATTCAGGGTGCCATAGCAGTGACACAGGAGATGTTAAGAGACCTCTCCTTCAAGTCCCGGGGGTCCAATTTGGCCATCAAGCTTGATATGAGCAAGGCTTATGATAGGATTGAATGAGGTTTCATCAACAGGGTCCTGCAAAAGATGGGCTTCTCCAGCTGGTCTTGCGACATCATGTTCAGGTGTTTTAGTTCGGTTTGGACGGCAGTGTCCTTTCTGGGTCGTACACATGGCTTCTTCAAGACGGTGAGAGGCCTCAGGCAAGGTGATCCGTTATCCCCGAGCATCTTCATCCTTATGCAGGATACCTTGAGCAGGCTGATCGGCAGCGGTCTTGCAAGAGGGGATATTCTTCTGTACCGGCGGAGACTGAGGCTTCCTTCTGTTTCCCATTTGATGTTTGCGGACGATACCCTTATCTTCATTAATGCGGGAAAGAGATCTGTGAAGGGCATGAACAAGATTCTTGAGGATTACTGCCAATGGAGTGGCCAACGAATTAACAAAGAAAAGAGTGGCTTCTACGTAGCAGACACATGCAACCCGAGAAGGGTGGCTGATTTGGGTTTTAGCTTGGGGATGAGTCATGACCTGTTTCCGATGGAATATCTGGGTAACCCTGTTTCTCCAAGCCGCACGCGCATCAGAGACTTTGACTGTGTGGTGAGCAAGATTTCTAGCCGAATTCTTAATTGGAAGAATCACTTTTTATCCTTTGGTGGCCGGATCACTCTCGTGAATAGTGTCCTCTCAGCCATTCCTGTGCACGCTCTCTCAGCCTCAAATTTGCCAAAGGGGGTTATTAGGGCCATTGACAAACTCTTGGCCCGGTTCATTTGGGATGCAGCGTTGGAAGGGAAGAGGCATTGGGTCTCCTGGGGGAAGATGGATTGTCCCATTGCGGAGGGAGGGGTCGATGTCAAAAGCCTTGAGAACACCATCGTTTACATGCACGCGAAGTTGTCTTGGGAGGTGATTGAAGAGCGTACCATGTGGGGGAAGATGATGGCTCTTCGGCAAGGGGTTAATGATTATTTTTCTTCGAGGAGGCAGTCCTCGCTTTGGTCTTCGGTGGGTAACATGATCCCGAGATTAATTGATTCCTCGAAGTGGATTATTGGGGAGGGAAATGTCCTCTTCTGGCACCACAATTGGTTGGGGAGAGTCCTTGGCTACCCGGGATGTCCAGCCCCGATGATCTCTTTCAGGGAGGCGAGTCAATTCCCTCACTTCTTCAGGGGATTTCTGGATGCGAACCAGCTGGAGCTTTTTGAATCCATCATTTTGAGCCTGAACCCGGATCGATGTGTTTTTACTCCCTCCTCCTCGGGTCGATTTAATGCAAAGTACTTTCATAGGCTTGGCACTACTCAAGGGCAGCTAGGGGGATGGTTTGGCCAGGTGTGGTGCAAGAATATCCCAACTAAGTATAACTTCCTAACGTGGCGCATTCAGCATCGTGCCCTTCCAACTGATGACAATGTTAAAAGGCTTGGGATCAGTATGGTGTCTAGTTGCAATTGCTGTGAGAATAGAATAGAGAGCATTGATCATCTGTTCTTCGAAGGGGAGTGGGCTAAGCAGGTCTGGAACTACTTGGGGAGATTTACTGGGTGCACCCCCGTGGCGGCAAGCAGTGGGGCTTTTCTGGAGGGTTGGTTTCAGGGTTCGGCTGGGAATGTTAAGGAGACCGCGGCGTAGGCGTGTTTCTTCAACGCGGGATGCTAGAGTATGTGGTCCGCACGGAACAGGTCTAGGTTTGAGGGCGTACCAGCCTCGGGTCGCATCATCATCTCCAACACACGTTGCCGCTTGCTCGACTGGTGCGGGGTTGAGGGACTCTGGTCGGACGCGCCTTCAATGCGCAACCTGAATGTGCATCGTCCCACACAACAAATGGGTCTCCGACAGCAGGGGGTCTGGGTGAGGTGGAACCCTCCGGTCTTCGGCCTCAAGCTGAATACTGATGGGTCTTGTGTGGCGGGCGTTATGCGCGGCGGAGGTGTGGTCCGGGACTACACGGGCAGTGTGTATGCAGCTTATACGGCGCATTATGGCGAAGGCTCCTCCCTGCAGGCAGAGGCGCAAGCTGTTCTCTCGGGCATCATCCTATGCAGGCAACGAGAGCTCCATATTACCCATGTGGAGACAGACTCATTGATCATCTACGGAGCCTTGCACGGAATGGGAATGATACCTTGGTCCATTATATATACAATCTGAAGATGTAGGGCTCTCATCGGCAGCAACACTCAGGTCACCCATACATGGAGGGAGGGGAATAAGGTGGTGGACCATTTGGCTTATATGGCAACCCCAGGTAACCTGTTTCAATGTATTTCCCATGTTTCTCACCTCAAACTTGAGGAGGTGAACATGATCCGGGGGGATGCCCTTGGTCTTCATTATTTCCGCCCTCCGTAAGCCTCGACGCTCCTTGTACGTTGTACGTTGTCCGTTGTTTGTTTTTGTTTTGTGCCCTTTGGAATAAAAATGGTAATGTTGGATGGATATCATGGATATATAACATATGAAACAGGCATACATTGAAGCAAGCATACAATAATACCAACATATATAAAAAGAAAACAAAAAAATCAAAAACAATTGTCTCCAAGAGTATCCCAAGCACTGGCTCAATCATCTTATCTCAAGCTCCTATCGTAAAAAAAAATCAAGTGTCTCTAGCTGGTCGCTTCCCTTTATCCTTTTCTGCATCCATAATGTTTTCCAGGGTACCAAACGGAGGACTGAAAAGGGTGTGAGTAAAACTCAATAGGCAACCACCAATGGTGTCTAGTGGAAATCTAGTATGTGCATATAAAATGTACGGTATAATAAAAGTAAAGCAGTAAAGAAAGTATAAACCATGTCAAGATCAGGCTCCTCATGGGATACCTAATTGACCCTACCTGCTTCGACCTAAAGTGGATGTATCTGAGCACATGACCATTAATTGGTCAGGGATCCAAGGAATATGTCCAAGGCATCCTAGTATAATAATCACAAGGGATCCATGGGAAAACCAGGGCATCCACGACTTTAGAAAGTTAATCCCACTAACAGTTATCAAACAAGATGTTAAGCTACGGTGTTGAGTGTAATCCAAGGGGTGAACCCTTGAAATTTCACTCTAAAAGTTTCAACCAATCCCAAGGAAGAGTACAAGGTAATCTCAAGATAGACTTGATTGGAGTCCAAGGAGCTCATCCAAGGCATTCCATGCCCGAGGACATCAAGCCGAATCCTAGAAGCTTATCCCATGCATTCAAATTTTCTGGAGTTTGCAAGTGAATCATCAGTGTTTAATTGAGGGGTTCACGAATCTAAGATATTATCCAAATCCAAGTGTGGTGTCTCAATTCTAGGAAACGTCAATGAATCATTCAGAATCCTATGAGTTCGCCCAAGGCATTCTAGGCTAGGAATCCAAGTCTTACTCAAGGAAGGCCACGCCTTTAAAGTGATCCAAATCCATAATAATAATCAAGCATAATATAGAAAGTGATCAAAGGGCCAATTGAAGTATCCATACCATTTTACAATTCAATTAATTTATTTCGTTCATTCCTTTTATAAGTGTCAAACCAAACATACCTTAGGGGTGTTTTGGTTACAAGTAAGGAAAGGTTGTCAAGGACATTTAATCAGATACACCCTATGGGGTGGTTCATATTGAGGTCATCAAACTCCAATGGTGTCAAAGAGTCTCATGGAACATAAAAGTAAAAAAAGTTACACATTTTTGGAGTAACTCAAAAAAGGTTTGGCGTACGACACAGTGGAACAAGTCATAAACAACAAGACTTTTAGGGAAAAGTAATAGAACACCTACCTTATCCCTATAGAAGACTCATTGTTCAGTACAAACCTCATATTTAGGCTGGAATAAGAAAAATTATAAAAACAAACAAAATCCCAACAAATAGGGTATATTATCTCATCCAAAGATAGCACCAAATACTGAGAAGAAAATCAAGAAAGGAAGGTAACAGAGTGTTAGACTTACCAAGGGTGTTTTAACACGACGAACAACAATCGAAATAGACGCTGGATGAGAGAGATCTATCAAAACCTTATAGAGGGAGAGGGGAGAGCTATGGGTGAGTGATGTGACAAAATGAGGGTGGAGAAGAAGGTTTTTTAGCTTTAAGGAAAAGGAGGTCAAAAAAGTAATTTCCATCTTTTTAAATGGGGTGCACTGTTTGGTATCATGGTTAGTCAAACCATGCTTCAACCATGCACACCTACTATCTAGGTGCATGCACCTTGCATGGTTTAGACACACAGTTAGAAAAACCATGTGAAAACCATGCAATATGGACCTATAATAAATTGTAGACCTTTCATGGTTTCCTAGCCTCTATTGCATAATTTATCAAACTATGATTCTCCTTCTCAAGGTCACACGATTGAAGGGAATGGTTAGCCAAACCATGCGCTAACCATGCACCTTATTTAGTCTCTTTAGAAACCTTGACTTTAGGCCTCAAAATCTTCTCAGAACCTCCCAAAACCTCTTCTATCCCCCCTAGAACATTCATTAAGGTAAAATAAGATCATTGACTAAATTTAAAAAAGATCCATATGTAACGACCCAAATCCGGAGCCACCCAACTGGTGCCCCGTACCCGGTTCGCCACATGACCTCAAGCTCATTTCCCCAAACGCCAGAGGCTGCCGACTAGCAGCGAGGGCCTTGGTGAGTCATTGGAGAAATTATGCCCTCATTTGGTAAGGTATACAAGGGAAAGGAAATAAAAATCAATAGCGGAAGCAGTAAACAACATACAATAAATGAAACTAAACAGCGGAAGCAATGAATATATAGTAATGATGATAATGATGCAGCATGTACAAGTATCTAAGGAAAGCAGTAAACACAACAACGTGCTGAAATACAACTGAGAAACAAAGTATGAAAGTAACAGTAACTCCAGCAGCATCGCAAGCCTAAGCTCGGTCTTATGATCTCCAGCTCTAACCAGCAATCATGTACCTGAAGTAGAGGTTCCATAGTCCTTATACACACCTGCAACCATATAACCTATTTGGGTCGAAAATCAGGACCCAAACAGGGTGTGAGACTAATCCCAGTAGGCAACCACCACAAGATATGTGCCCTACTATCAGTGAGTAATATAGCAGAAGTAATGAAAGTAAATGTAGTAATGAACTAGGAGTACACAAGTAAACAATCCTACCAATTACCATTCACATTCATTTAACAATTAATTCATTCATTTAATTAAACAACCAAGGAATCTAGCAAGGCTCTCTATTCCAAGGTAAACAGGTAACACGACAGGCATCAAAAGACTACCTAAACAAACAAGCAGGCCAATAGATCCAAGCTTATGCTTTGTCTTGGTGGACTCATCTATACCAACCAAACAAATCAACATTCACACTGACTCTCTGGGTGGCACAAACTAGCAGACCCTTATGGTCAAGTAAACATACAAAGGCACAAACACTCTGGGAAGCACTCACGTCGATTCCCCTATGGTCTTGCAACGATATCTACAGACTCTCTGAGGAAGCTCCTACGTCTAATTCCTCCTGTGGTCTCGATACGTGTGTAAACTAAGGACACTCTTAGGAAGCACAAAGTCCAATTCATGTAGGTCCTATGTACGAAACTAATTCCAACAGACCCCCTAGAGAAGCACTAAACCGTCTATTCCCTCTTTGGTCTCCCGCACCAGGTTCTCGCAGCCCTGAGCAGTCCATTCGTGCGTAATCGACTGTCAGAAGCCCTAAGTAAGTTTAGAAACTACTCGGATAAAATCTATAATGCATCAAAAGCATTAAAACAGCAGGCAACACATGCAATTAGTTATAACAAGCAAACTAGCAATTGCAATAGGGTTTGCCTTGCAGGCAAACCGAGCCAAACGACGACAAACAACCAAACTGGGATAACACCATTGGGGTGATCCTCAAACATGAAAAAAGGCATATATTACTATCAATTAACCTTAAGATAACAAGCAATCTAAGGAAATTAAACAATAGGACCAAAATCCCTAACCCGAGAAACCCGAAACATGGGCATCCGACACTTTTGCACAAAAACTCAAAGACATTCAACGTAAGGAAAAAAACCACCTACCTCGATCCTAGGAGATCGATATAATTGAACCTTGGCCTGTGAATCGGCCTAGAATGGAGTATATCTGTAAAAACATCTAAAGTGTTCAACCTATGATAACTCTCATAAGAGAATGAATTAGGAAACGTGGCCAAAGAAGAACCAAGAACTCACCGTTGCGATTCTATTGCAACCAATGATGTTCGATTCATATAACCGGTGACAGATAGGTGTCTCGGAGAAGATTCGGCCTCCTTGGATGCTCTGGACGGAAAAAGGCGAAGAAGAAGACGGAAATATGGATTAGACGCGACCCCGGTTCGTTTAACGAAATAAAAAGAAAGTACACAGTGTGTACTTCTGGAGTACAAGGCGTGTACTTGCCTTTTCCGTACTCTGCTTTAGGCAGCCTCCAAGTCACCCTTACACGATCGTGTGTGTGGCCATGACATGGCCAGCACACGACTTCCAGTGGCATCGAAGTACACGACGTGTACTCCGAAAATTTCTAGATTTTCTTCTTTTTTCTCAAAAACTTCCAGAAAAGGAAAAACATACCTGAAACGAAGATCCGGGTTCTTACAAACTTCCCCGCTTAATGAAATTCGTCCCTGAATTTACCTAATAAGGTGGCGAAGAAGAAACCTCGAACAACTCTGGCCATTGTGATCGCATATCGGCCTCCCTCTCCCAAGTCTCATCCTATACACGACCGTTCTGCCATAACACTCGTACCAGAGGAACAGATTGGCCACAGAGTACCTTTGTATTGTGATCAACAATCCCGATAGGATGCTCCTCGAATGATACATCCTTCTCTAGCTCAACCTCCTCAGGTTGAAAAACATGAGACGAGTCTGAGAAATAGCGTCGAAGCTGAGAAACATGGAAGACGTCGTGCATAGCCTGGTACCTCTGAGCTAATTGCAACCTATAAGCAACCGGCCTGACTCTCTCCAGAACCTCAAACGGCCCGACGTATCTCAGTGAAAGCTTACCCTGTCTCCTGATCCTCTTGTGTCCCAACCTCGGGGTAACACCTAGGAAAATCTGATCTCCGACCTTGAACTCCAAAAGTCGTCTCTGTTGATCAGCATAAGATTTCTGCCAAGACTGTGCAGTAGCCATCCTTTTCTGAATCAACTCCACCTGTTATGTGGTCTCCTGAACAAGATGAGGTCCCATTATAGCTGACTCTCCTGCCTCCATCCAACACAAGGGTGATCGACACGGTCTACCGTACAAAGCCTCATAAGGTGCCATCTGAATAGTTGGTTGAAAACTATTATTGTAGGAAAACTACACTAGAGGTATATGTCTCTCCCAAGAACCTCTAAAATCAAAGACGCATGCTCGTAGCATGTCCTCTAGCACCTGAATCGTGCGCTCTGATTGGCCATCTGTCTGGGGATGGTAAGCTGTAGTCAGAAGTACATGTGTACCTAAAGCCTTCTTTATCCCTTTTTAGAAATTCAACGTAAAGTAGGCATCCCTATCTGAAATGATAGTACTCGGAACCCCATGCAAGCGTACAATCTCACGGATGTACAACCGTCCAAGCTCATCAACACCGAAAGTCTCCTTAATTGGCAAGAAGTGAGCAACCTTCGTGAGCCTTTCAATGACCACTCATACCGTGTCATTCCCTCAAGGCGATCTCGGTAACCCTGTCACGAAGTCCATCGCGACATCCTTCCACTTCTACTTGGGAATGGGTAGCTGCTGTAAAAGCTCTGCTGGTCGCTGGTGCTCTGCCTTCACCTGCTGACAGGTGGAACACCTCATGAAAAAACCAGCAACATCTTTCTTCATACCTGGCCACCAATACTGGCAGTGTAGATCATGATACATCTTGGTGACGCCGGGATGAACTGCCCAAACTGAAGAATGAAAGTCTCGCATTAGATCCTCACGTATATCTGCTGGCACCCATACGCATCCCTGGAAACGAAATATCTCACCCTCACCTATGGTTCATCCGGGAAGAGGGTCCTCTCCTGACACGCTTTCCTGTATGACTAGGCCTTCAGAATCCGATAGGTGCCTCATTCGAACTCGGTCAAGAAGGGTAGAGGTAACAACTACAGAAGAAAGAAAAGTTTGACTCTGTCTGTCGTGCACCCCCAAATGCATTTCAAAGAACAGATCCATAAGCTACCACTCGCTATTGGCCTCCTGAACTGTCTGTATCTGCGTCCTCCTGCTCAGTGCGTCTGCCACAGTGTTGCCTTTCCCAGGCATATATGCAAGCTCAAAATCGAAAGACTGTAGGTACTCAACCCACCTCCGCTATCTCAGATTCAAGTCACGTTGCGTGAAGATATACTTGAGGCTCTTGTGGTCAGTATATACTACAAAATGCTCTCCCAGAAGATAATGTCTCCAACAACGCAAAGCATGAACAACTGCAGCCAACTCCAGGTCGTGCGTAGGATAGTTCCTCTCATGTGGCCTCAACTACTGAGATCCATATGCAACAACACGATCCTCCTGCATAAGCACTGCTCCAAGCCCAATTCCAGATGCATCACAGAACACTGTATAACTCTTGCCCGGCTCCGGCAAAACTAGAACCGATGCTGAATTCAATCTCCCCTTCATCTCCTGAAAGGATGAATCGAAGGCTTCTGACCAAACATACTTCTCCCCCTTCTTAGTCAAGATTGTCAACGGTGCTGCTAAGTGTGAGAAGTCCTGTATAAACCGCCTGTAGTAACTATCCAGCCCTAAGAAACTTCGTACCTCGAAGACATTATTTGGCTGCTCCCAGGTAATTATTGATCTCACCTTCTCTGGGTCTACTGATACTCCTGTCTCTAAGATGACATGACCCAAGAAGTGAATCTTGTCCATCCAAAAGTGGAACTTTGAGAGCTTAGAATATAACTGATGCTCCCTCAGTGTACTCAAAACGATCTCAATATGGGTAGCATGGTTGTGTCGAGTGTGAGAGTACACCAAGATATCATCCACAAAAACCACCACGAAAGAATCCAAGTAAGGATGGAAAACTCTGTTCATCAGCGCCATGAAAACTATTGGAATGTTCGTGAGACCGAACGACATAACCAAATACTCATACAGACCATACCTGCTCTGGAAGGCTGTAAGAGGTATATCAGATGGTCTGACACGCAATTGATTATAACCGGATCTCAAGTCGATTTTCAAGAACACTCTGGCTCCTCGTAACTGATCAAAGAGATTATCTATCCATGGAAATGGATATCGGTTCTTGACCGTCAACTGGTTTTGCTTCTGATAATCCACATAAAGCTGTAAAGTACCATCCGCCTTCTTTGCAAACAGAACGGGCGAACCCCAAGGAGAAGTACTGGGTCAGATAAAACCCCTTGCCTGCAACTCCTCCAGCTGCTTCTTGATCTCTTGTAACTCGGGTGTATTCATCCTATAAGGAGGTATGGATACCGGTGCTGCTCCTGGAACAAGCTCAATAGAAAAGTCTACCTCTCACTCCATAGACAAACTTGAAAAGTCTTCTGGAAAGACATCTGGAAAGCGATCAACCACTGGAGGAAAATATGTCTGAGAAGTCCCCTGGTCATCCAGATATAAGCTAGCAATCTGGGCCGTAACACCACCCAACCCATGATGCTCTGGTCCAGCTCTGCTCGCCTGGACATCCCATTCGCCCTTGTGAAGAAATGATCCACCCTCCGGTGATGTGAAACTCACCCTACGACGATAGAAATCGACAAAGGCCTGGAAGGGAACTAACCAGTCCATCCTGAGAATGACATTGTAGCCTGTCATTTCCAAAACATAGAGATTCCACGAAAAACGACACCCACCAACCTCAAGGGGGAAGTCTGTGCACTGACGCACGCTAGCAGTTCTAATTCCCAAGGGAGTGTCTAGCGTCATCATATCCTCAGAAGTATAAACAGTAAGTCTAAGTATTTCCACAATATGCACAAAAATAAATCTATGAGAAGATCCTATATCGAAAAGTACAGAGGATAAAACTGAGGCTACTAAAATCGTACCTCGAACTGTAGAAGGTCCAGGACCCTGCTCCAGATGGATCTTCTCTACCGCAAAAGTCTGGCCTGCACCACAGCCCTGTGTAGCAGCCTGAGATCCCTGGGATGACCCTTCTTGATCCTGAACATTGCGTCCACAACCTCTACCCTGACCTGAACGACCTGAAGAACTCCAACCCCCAGTCTGTTGCAGAACTGGTAATCATGCTCCTGTACGTGGAGTCAAAACTGATCCTCCTTCACTAGCCGCTGGTAGGAGAACCCTGCAGAAATGCTGCAGATGACTCATCTTGCAGCAAGATCGGCACTCCACTGGGTCTCTCAGGCAATGAGGCTTCTTGTTACCACTTTTTCCACACTGATAGAACACCACTTGGTTTCCAGAAGGAAGATCCCATCTACCAGAAGGAATACCTCGCTTCCTTGGGTCACCTCGTGTAGACTCTCGGTGGTGCTTCATGCTGTCTATCTGAAATGAATCAGCCCTGGGTGCCGAACTGCCCTGGTCCATAGCTCCAGTCTCCCTCAGATTTCTCTCCGTGATAAGATCCTGATTGACTATTAGAGTAATATAAGTCAACTGAAAGACATTCACCTATAATCTGATGTCCGGTATGAGGCCTTCCTCAAACTTCCTCACCAAAAACAGCTTGTCATTCCTCAGAATGGGAGCGAAACACTGTAACTCTGTGAAGCGAGAGGAATACTTCATAACTGTGGGAGCACCCTGATGCAGGTTCATGAACTCTCTGGCTCTATCAGCCCTCAGCGTCACCGGGTAAAAGTAGTCATAGAACGTATGCTGAAACCCATCTCAAGCCATAGCCTGTTGGCGCCCTGCCTGCGAAACCACATCCCACCATCTCTAGGAGGAATCTCGCAATATATAAGTTGCGAGCTTCACTCTCCTATCCGGAGGAGTCTCCAGGTGCTCAAAGATAGAAAGAATGGATTCTAGCCATGACTCCGCAGCCTGTGGTACTTCATCCCCTGTGAACGTGGGAGGATGCTGCTACTGAAAAACCCACACTAGCTCTGCCATAAACGGGGAAGGATGATGAGCTCCCTGGAAGGTTTGTATGAATCTCATGAAACCCTCTCTAAATTGAGCGTCGGTACCAGTGTCTGGAATCACTGCAGGTGCCATGTCCAGAACGATAGGCGGAACAACTGGTAGTCCCTGATCTGCCGTATCAGGCGTACGGTCACTGCCTAGTTCCTGACGAACAATGGGAGTATGTCTCAGTGCCATAGCTCTGGAAGGTAAAAAAGCACACCTCGTATTCAGGATTAACAAAGACAAAAAAAACTGAAGACACAAGAAGGAACAGGGAAAAGAAGGCATTCAAGTTATGCAAAACATGACTACACGGTGTGTTCTTTCCCTACACGGCGTGTTCCCTTAGGTCATTCCCATGGGCGTGTACTTTCACCTAAACTGGTCGTGTAACACCCCAAATACACGACATGTTGGCCCAACACATGACATGTACTTTAATTCCCTTCCCTGCCTGAGTCCTTCTACACGGTTAAGCCACACGGTCCTCCTAAGACAAAACTACACGACGTGTTCAAGGTATACACGGTGTGTACTTAACAAGCTTCACCTGACTTGTGTTGTTAGTGACGCGGCCTGTGTACCCAGGTCACACTACACGGCGTGTTCCAGAAGGACATGGCATGTACTAAGAAGTCCTAACAGACCGTGTGGTTAGCTACACGTCCAGCTACACAGTTGACACTACACGGCATGTTTTAGGAGGACATGGCGTGTAAGAGAAAGGATGAAACTGGCCTGTGTTGTTCGTGACACATCTGGGTACCTAGATCAGACTACATGGTGTGTAAGATTCAGACACGAAATGTATTTGAAATGGAAACATGACCCGTGTTGTTCGTGACATGGCCGAGGTACCAACTTCATACTACACGGCGTGCTAAACCAATACACGGCGTGTTCCTACAAGATTTTTCACAACCTCGTGTATTTTATCGCACGGTCAGTGACACAGATATAGACTACATGACGTGTAACCATAAAGTACACACTGTGTATTCTGGGTTTTTCTGGACAGTAGCCTCAGAAACTGCTTCGAAGCCCAGAAAACACAGAAAACCAGCGTTAAGGTGCCAAATTCTGATCCATGAGGGCCCATACTCCCTGCAAATCAAAGCTTGGAATCATAACAATGCATATAACAAGTAAACAGGTCAATGATCCACCAAATTCTGGTCATTGAGGGCCCATAACACCTCTAAGACCAAAGTTTGGTTTCCATGATAAAGAAGCTCTAAACAAACGATACCCTATCAAGATAGTAGGTATTCTATCACAGAAGCTATCACAACAGCATGAATAGTCTATCACAAATTCTATCACAACAGCATGCCAATTAAAATGCAATTTAGATGGCATGGAAAAATGCATGACATGTGATTTTCTAACAAGTTTCTATATGATGCATGAGATGGCATACCCTCATCTCATCGGGTTGCAACAAAATAGAACCACGATCATATAAATAGTAACAACACAAAACAAGTGCACCACTCAACGGTGAAGTCAATTAAACTGTAACATTTGAAAAACTAAAAAAATTGTAATATTCGGGGTAACCTGGCTTTTTCCCTGTACACAGGTTCTAGAACTCCCGAGCACATCTATTTACCATTTACCTATTTCGTCTTATCCCTGTCTAATGTCGCTAAACAATAAGTCAATAGAAAAGAAATGAAAAGGACCGCCTTTGATACCACTTTGTAACGACCCGAATCCAGAGCCACCCAACTGGTGCCCCGTACCTGGTTCGCCACATGACCTCAAGCGCATTTCCCCAAATGCCAGAGGCTGCCGACTAGCAGCGATGGCCTTGGTGAGTCATTGGGGAAACTATTCCCTCATTTGTTAAGGTATACAAGGGAAATGAAATAATAGTCAATAGCGGAAGTAGTAAACAACATAAAATAACTAAAACTAAACAGTGGAAGAAATGAATATATAGTAATGATGATAATGATGCAGCAGGTACAAGTATCTAAGGAAAGAAGCAAACACAACAACGTGCCGAAATACAACTGAGAAACAAAGTACGAAAGTAACAGTAACTCCAGCAGCATCGCAAGCCTAAGCTCGGTCATATGCTCTCCAGCTCCAACCAGAAATCATGTACCTGAAGTAGAGGGGCCACAGTCCCTATCCACACCTGCAACCATATAACCTGTTTAGGCCGAAAAGCAGGACCCAAACAGGGTGTGAGGCTAATCCCAACAGGCAACCACCACAGGATCTGTGCCCTACTGTCAATGAGTAATATAGCATAAGTAATGAAAGTAAATGTAGTAATGAACCAGAAGTGCACAAGTAAACAATCCTACCAATTACCATTCACAATCATTTAACAATTAATTAATTCATTTAATTAAACAACCAAGGAATCTAGCAAGGATCTCTATTCTAAGGTAAACAGGTAACACATCAGGCATCAAAAGACTACCTAAACAAACAAGCAGGCCAATAGATCCAAGCTTGTGCTTTGGATTGGTAGAATCATCTATACCAACCAAAAAAATCCACATTCACACTGACTCTTTGGGTGGCACAAACTAGAAGACCCTTATAGTCAAGTAAACATACAAAGTCATAAACACTCTGGGAAGCACTCACGTCGATTCCCCTGTGGTCTTGCAACGATAGCTACAGACTCTCTGAGGAAGCTCTTACGTCTAATTCCTCATATGGTCTCGATACGTGCGTAAACTAAGGAAACTCTTAGGAAGTGCAAAGTTCAATTCCTATAGGTCCTACGTACAAAACTAATTCCAACAGAACCCCTAGGAAAGCACTAAACCGTCTATTCCCTCTTTGGTCTCCCGCACCAGGTTCTCGCAGCCCTGAGCAGTCCAGTCATGCGTAATCGACTGTCAGCAGCCCTAAGTAAGTTTAGAAACTACTCGGCTAAAAGATAAAGTGCATCAAAAGCATTAAAACGGCAGGCAACACATGCAATTAGTTATAACAAGCAAACTAACAATTGCAATAGGGTTTTCCTTGCAGGAAAACCGAGCCAAACAGCGATAAACAGCCAAACTGGGATAACACCCTTAGGGTGATCCTTGAACATTCAAACAAGCATATATTACTATCAATTAACCTCAAGCTAACAAGCAATATAATGTAATTAAACAATAAGACCAAAATCCCTAACCCGAGATACCCGAAACCTGGGCATCCGACACTTTTTCACAAAAAAACTCGAAGACATTCAACATAAGGCAACAAACCACCTAACTCAATCCTAGGAGATCAATATACTTGAACCTTGGCCCGTGAATCGACCTAGAACGGAGTAGATCTGCAAAAACATCTAAAGCGTTCGACCTACAATAACTCTCATAAGAGAAGGAATCAGGAAACGTGGACAAATAAGAACCAAGACTCACCACTGCGATTCTATTGTAACCGATGGTGTTCAATTCGGATAACCAATGACGGATCGGTGGATCAGAGAATATTCGGCCTCCTCGGACGCTCTGGACAGAAAAAAATGAATAATAAGATGGAAATAGGGATTAGACGCGACCCCGGTCCGTTTAACGAAATAAAAAGAAAGTACACGGTGTGTACTTCTGGAGTACACGGCGTGTACTTGCCTTTTCCATACCCCACTTTAGGCGGAATTTAATTCACCCTTATACGGCCGTGTGTGTGTCTATGACACGACCATCATACGGCTTCCAGTGGCATTGAAGTACACAGTGTGTACTCATAAAGTACACGGCATGTACTTTGAAAATTTCTAGATTTTCTTCTTTTTCTCAAAAACTGCCAGAAAAGGAAAAACATACCTGAAACGAAGATCTGGGTTCTTACACCATACCTCAAAGAAACACTAGTATCTTACAACCTATCCTTCTTAAGGCAACTCGTCCATGAGTTTCTCTTCCGAAGGTGGTTGAGATGTTTTTGAAACAACTCTGGCCATTGAGCATGCATAAAGGACTCTCATTCCCACATCTCCTCTTATATGCAGTTGAGCTTCCATAACACCCAAAACTGAGGAACCAACCTATCTCTGAGAGTCTTAATGTTATGATCGATGATGCAAATCAGGTAATCCTCAAAAGAAACATCATCCTCCAGCTCAATCTCCTCAAAATCAAAAACATGAGATGATTTTGAGTAATAAAGTCAGAGTTGAGAAACATAGAATACATCATGCATATCTCTATACCACTAAGGAAGAGCTATCTGATATGATACTATATTGACTCACTCAAAAATATCAAAAAGTCCAATGAATCTCAATGCCAACTTACCTTGTTTTTGAATCTGTCGATGACCTAATCTAGGTGATACTCTCAAGAAGACCCAATCCCCCACCTAAAACTCTAGAGGTCTAATATAGTGATCGACACATGAATTCTACCTAGACTAATTTATAGCCATGCATTTCTTGATTAGTTACACTTTCTCTGATGTTTTCTAAATAAGACCTAATCCCAGTAGTACTTGCTCCCATACCTCTAACCAGCATAGAGGTGAATGGAAATACCTATTATAGAGTGCCTAGTAAGGATCCATTTGGATAGTCACTTGGAAACTCTTATTATAATCAAACTAAGTAAGAGGTTTTTTTCCCAAGATCCTCTAAAATCAAGGATACATGAACAGGGCATGTCCTATAGTAAATGTATAGTACACTTTGAATAACAATTAGTCTGAAGGTGGTATGTTGTACTCAAAAGTACCTATGAACTAAGAGATTTCTACAAACCCTACTAGAAATGAGAAGTAAACCAAGCATCCATATCTGATACAATGCTATGCAGAATCCCACAAAGGCATATGATATCTTGGAAATATATTCTCCCAATATCATCCATTGAGAAGGTCTCCCTAAAAGGTGGGAAATGGGTGACCTTCATCAGCTTGTCCAAAATTACACATACAACGTCAATTCCTCAGGGTGACTTCATCAGCCCCTTCACAAAATCTCCAGTGAAATCATCTCATTTCCATTCCAAGATGGGTAATGGAAGTAAAAGGCCAAAAGGCCACTGGTGTTCCAATTTCACCTAATAATAGGTGGAACACTGAGTAGCAAAGCCCGCAATATCCTTTTTCATCCTAGGCTACTAATACTAGAAGCACATATCATGATATATCTTGGTAATTCTGAGATGTACAACCTATTTAGAAGAATGATATTCTCACATCAATTCTTCACACATTTCTTAAGGAACCCAAACACTCCCATGGATATATAAGATCTCATCCTCATCAACAACCCAACTCAGTGGTGATTCCTCACCTGAAACAATTTCCCTCAGGACCAAGCCATTAGGATCTGAAAATTGTACCCTCTTCACTCAATCTAGAAGTGATGAGTTCACTGATAAATCTATGATAAAATGTTGTTTGTGACATTCCTAAACTTTTAGATTCATTTTAGATTAAAGATCCATCAACAACCATTCACTAATAGATTCCTGAACAACTTGAGTCTGATTATTTCAAATCAGAACATCAGCAACTATATAAAATTTACATAGATTATAAGTAAGCTAAAAGTAAAAATACTAAATATATTCAACCTATATCCTTTTATAAAGGTTTAATTCACACTGATAGAATATGTATTTTAGGATCTTATGGTTTGTGTATACCCTGAACCACTCCCCCAAAAAATAATGTCTCCAACAATGCAAGCCATGTACAACTACTACTAACTAGAGATCATGTGTTATGTAATTATGCTCATGATGCCTCAACTGATGAGACCTGTACACTATGACTCATTCCCCTTTCATCAAAACATCTCCCATCCTAATGCATAATGTGTCACAATACACCGTATATCCTTTGTCAGGCTCAGGAAAAGTTAGAATCAACACTGAGGTCAGACTTCATTTAAACTACTGAAAAGCCTTCTCACAAGATTTAGATCATGTGAACTTCACACCCTTCTTGGTTAAGCCTGTAATAAGTACTAAAAGGTATGAAAAGTTTTGGATGAAATGTCTATTTTAACCGGATAGTCCCAAGAATATCAAATAAAAAACATTCTTGGGATGCTCTTAAGAAACAACGAATCTCAACTTCTCTGGATCCACAGATACCCATTCTTCTAATATAATGTGACACAATAAGTAAACTTTGTTGAACCAAAAGTGGAGTTTTGTGAGAATATCATATATTCAATACTCTCTTTGTGTACTTAGAACGATTCAAAGGTGTTCGGAATGATCGGGTTGAGTCTGATAGTATACTAAGATATCACCCACAAAAACAACAAAAAATGCATCCAGATACAGGTGGAAACCCAATTCATCAAGTCCATAAAAATAGTATGTGTGTTGTGACTATCGAGTTCATACTTGTTCATCGATTAAGGAATCCCTATTTGTAGATGAATACCTCAATGCCACTCACTGAACTTCACAAGGAATCTCTCAAGGCTAAATGAAACCTAAATAAGGAAATACTCTTATACTTGAGCTCTTCCAAGGAAGACCAAGCTACACCATTCAATATGATGAAGAAGTTCTACTTCAAACCAATGGCAGTCGAACATGAAGATTTCAAGTCGAGCGAGGCCGATCATGAACTTGATCCAAGGATGGAATTGGATAGATCTGGGTGTTATTGATGAAGTATTTTTGATGAATCTTATACTCAAATTAATAATGGATGAATGATGAGTGGATATTAAGTGAAGAACAACTAATCCGATTGAAGTTGATGTCGAACTGGAAAATCAGATCGAACCTGAGGCTGGATAAAGATTATTGACTGACTTGATTCGGGTAAGAATAATGTGGATTGAAGTTGTTTCTGGCATACTTGTTCCCTGTGTAGGTTTCAACTGATGAAAATGGGGACCTTGAGCTTCCCGGTGCTATAGTCATGAGGATAAAGAGAACTGTATGTGAAGTGTTTGATGATTGGTCTTAATGAACTAGCTGATATCTTCACTTGTAGATGTGATCAATAGAGAATATTCGTCTCTCAATTTCCCTTATTTTCTTATTCCATTATTTGTAATGAATTTGGTAACAAAATATTTTGTGGAAAGAAACATGGTTGTCGGCTAAACCTCTTAAGGGGGAATAAGATTGACTATTGTTCATCCTTTGACTTCTTAAATAATTTTTCCCATTGGGTTGTTATTTTCCAATATCAAATGAAAATTTGGTCTCGACAACACCAATATCCATCCTTCTTTTATTGTGTGATTTTAGAGGTAAGACTATTGAATTCAATCAGATGGGATCCATCATCATGGATAAGAGATGTTGGTGAAAACTTTGAGTGTTAGAAACCCAGTTTGACATTCTCAAATGAATTAAGGAATATCAATTTAATAACAAGTAATCAACCCCCCTCTCTCATTATTTCATCACTCAGATTTGTTGTTTGATTTTCACCCCTTTCTTCAAAAGTTTCATTATTGATTTATCACCATTTTATCATTAATATACTCTATTTCCATCAACCATTGTCATCCTTTTCATGTATATTTTTGAGTTTTTTCTTGTGTTTTGAATTTCGCACACGCCTTATTTACATCTTCAACCCATATTTTTCGATTTACTAGTTTTAATGTGTAAAAATAAATAAATAAATTAGTAAGTTCAATGAAAACTCATAAGAGGACATAGAGGTTCTAGGATATGTGAGGCTAGGCCTGAGTGGCTAGCACCCAAGTGAAAATGAGTGAGCTCACAGGTAGGCTGTGAGAATTATTTTTGATAAAATAAATGTTATTTCTAAAATAACACTATGTTCGATAGCTTACGTTGCACAGAACACTGAGCTTAAACAAACTCCAAAATATATTTATTTTAACACGATCATTATAAACTAGCCGTTAAATTGGTAGGTGCAAATAGTATTAACTATATTATTAAATAAATATGAATTTTATATTCAATAAAAATTTAATTATACTTATTAAATGAACACATAATTTTTAGTGAAATCATTTTATTCTTCAAATAAATGTTTTCTTCAAAAAATGTTTTTTTATTGTTTTCTATGAGAAAATAAATATAATTAATTTTTGAAACTTTTATAAAATTTATATGATAAAATAAACTTCATTTTTGGACTCGGCACATAAAAATTATCTTAAGTTAATATTTTTGAGATTTTTCTAAAAAAGTTAATTTTTGAGGTAAAAAGTGAAAATATCATTTTTACAAAATATCATAACTCTTATGAAATAATATTTATATGATCATGATTTAAAATTAATTAACACATATTCTTGATAAAAATGCATTTAAGGAATTATATAATACATAACGTGTTACACGTAGAAACACATGCCTACTATTTTGAAAACCACAATTTTACCTTTTCTAAAAAAACTGTTTTTATGTGTTATACACGTAACATATTTAGAATTTATTTTTATCACTATTATAAATTGAATCAAGTAAAATGAATTACATATTTGGAATTAGAAGTTAAAAATTAATCTAAAATATCATTTTCATTTTTAGGTATAAAAAAATTACCATGGTAAAAAAAAGATTTGTCGTAGTATAAGTAAAATAATGAAACAAATTAAAGTTAAAAGGAAAAATCTAAAAATGACTAAAAACTAAAAATTTAAATGGGTGGTTGGAATGTATCTCAACCATAACATTCCTTTAAATCATTAATTATCATCCAAATTCATTGTAATTAATTCCACCCAAATGCGGTTGGATTTAAATATAAAATAATCATTATTTAATCACTTAAAGCCACCCCTCCTCAAGTATAAATATCACTTATCACCACCCCCTTTCTCATAAAAATACTTAAAGATCCTCAAATATCTTCCAAACCCTCTCCACACCACTCTACCTATGTTTAAATGTTGTTGGTCTCACCAAAATACCAATTCCAAGGTCTTTATGGGATCCTTCAAGGAGGTGATATTCAAGAGGTAATTTTCTCAAACCACCTCTCTTATTTTCTTTTCTTATTATACCTTCTCCTCACCTCATTAATCCATAAAGGAATAATAAATCCAAAATAATTTACATACTATAATATTATGTTTTTAATGGAATATCATATATCCATCCCTTTTATTATCCCCCTCTTATTTAGATAAAAAAACCATTGTCCAAAATATGGCGATTAACCATCTCTGTGAAGAATGTTTTTTCATTTTCCATTAACACCTTCAATTATATTCATAAAATTATTATTCCATATTTAATTTTTTTTAACTTATATAGATACATAATATTAAATAAAACGAAATGAGTTTTTGGTGGTCGGAAAAACCACCAAAATAAACTAAACATTTATCATCAACTTTTATCAAATGAATCATCTTCATATAAGAAAGAAAAATAATAAACGAGAACATTTAAAATTATGGATGTTAATTAATACCATTTCATTTCACTTCTGGGGTTTTATTTCTATTTAACAAGAGAATCCATAATTATACACAAGTAAATCGTACATGAAACCAACGCGCCCAAAACAATGAAATTAATGAAATATTATTAATGAATGGGTGGAAAAATATTATAAAAGGTACATATAAGGTATTATAAATATGAATATAGTTATGGAATAATTTAATAACATTTTTTAAACCATTATAAAGAATCTTAGAATACGTAAAACTAAAGGAAATTGTGAGATAGGAGTTTCTCGTCTCACTTTTACTTTTGTGAGATATATTCTTTATTCACCACTTATTTTCTTGTGTGTGGTGTATATACTGAGCTTTGATATACAATATCACAAATCTCATTATATTAATTCTATTAAATGTTTTATTTGATTATTATTACTTCTATGGGGCATACGATTTGACTGATTACAAAGTGGTGGTAAGGGAATTCTTAACTCAATTTCTACTTTTTGGGTTAAACTTCTACTTCCTTGATTATGTCATACTAATATTATTTTTTAAATGAATTTTAATATATTATGTTGTATTTTCACTTGTTTTATGTCAATTTACAGTGAATACACTTATTCGATTCATTTTATTAATTCTCACTTCAATGATATGATATTTATAAGGGACTTTCTTTTAAAGATTATCTTTATAATGTTTCCCTTAAAACTCTCTTTTTATTCCATGACCATGTTTTCTAAAATTGTTTCCAAAAATATTTTTTAATAATATCCTATGATTATTTAAAGTCATTTTACTCATGTTTTAATTTTTTAAAAATGGTTTTAAAGGTATATTTTTTTCATTTTCTAAACAAGGTTCTTTGATACTTTTCCGACAAAAATACGGAAGGAAAGTTTTTTTAACTTATACGGAATGAGTGGATTTTCCCATAATAATGATACATTAATTCTTTAAAACTTTCTTTACATGTTTACTTGATTATTTTCAAAGAAATTTTTTTCTTTTACAATTGCACAAAATTTTAAAAATAAGTTATTTTCAAAGTGGAAAAGGGAATTTTCCTCAAGAACTTTTCAATGATCTCATTTAAAGTATTTTCATCTATTTAAACATCCTTTATTGAATTTTTGTGCTTAATTGGGGTTGATCTCTTATGATAACATCTTTTATACTTTATAAAATGGTTTATGATCAGTTTGATTGGGGAAGTATTGATATTTTGTATGACTAGTTCTTCCAATATGGATACTTATTGAATTTATTAAAGTATGTTTATTCGGTTGTATTATTTATTCATGTGAGGAATTCATTGGACTTAGTAAATGAAAGTAGATCCCACTATAGACCCTTGATGCATCAGTAGGTATTATAAGACAAACTAGTTTTATTATTGTCTTATGTATTACTCATTTATGTATGGTGTCTTGGTTGAAGCCTTGACGGTATGTTATGATGTCTGAAATTATGTATTCCCCCATTATGAGACTAGTTATTGAATTCCATCTTATTATTCAATTAGTATAATATTAATGGTTAATTTTTCTTTCTCATGTGATTATTTATATTTCATTATTTGATCATCTTTTATTCTGACCATATTATGCTCAATTTATTGATTAAATGACAAGTGTTTCACTTATTTACATTTAAAATTTGTTATTGTTTATTTATGATAGCTTCCACTGTATACATACCCTTACTAAGCATTTGATCTCACCCCTTTCTTATGTTTTATTTTTTCCCAAGTTTCTAATAAGTTTATTATGATTGATATTCAAGATTAAGTTAGGGGAATGAGAACCACATCAATAGAGGTGATCCAAAGAGTAAGAATGATCATTTTTTGTATGGTCTTAAGACAATATTTTGAAGGGAAATAGTCTCCCAAACATTATCATCATGTGAGGACATAATATCATGTATTAAAAATATAGAGAAAGAATTATATAAGTATTGTGGCTTCAAAGGGAATAAAGAGAAGAATAGTACATCATGGGAAAGGACGGATAAATAGAGGAAGGGAAAGACGAATTTTCCAACATGTTATAATTGTGGAAAGAAACACCTTGGTACATGCTTAAAAGAAAAATGATTTTTCTTCAAGTGTGTAGAAAAAGGCCACCTTACTCATGATTTCAAGGGAAAGAAATAATTATCCAATGTACAATGCTTCAACTATAGGGAGATGGGGAACTATGAAAATAAATTCCCCAAGCATCACATGAATATATCCTATAAGAGGAAAAAGGATCAAGGTCAAGCTTATGCTATTGATATAACCGAAATGGAATGATTATTTTGCTTATGTTTTTTAATCCAAGAAATATTTTATACGACATTATCGTTATAAGAATTATGAACTGTATAAGGATTGTAGTTCAGTACTTTTTATGTAAGGATTTTAGATAATATGTTTAATGGTACAAATGACTAGGAAAATTGATTCAGTGGAAATTTTATCTTTTTTAAAACACATGTTTGAAGGAAAGATAACCCTTAATATATTACTGATATTAAGATAATGATGTTGATATGAAGAGATGATCAATATGGATAAAGTAAATTGGATAGTACTAACTATCTTAGAGATGATTAATGTTTTTTTGACAAAGTGGTTTATGCTACCATTGATGGAGTTGAAAACATTTTTGGATTTAAGGAAAATATCCAAAAATCTATGTCTTACTTAAGAAATAAGGAACAAATAATGTTTTCAATAAGGTTTTATAGTAATTCAAATTATTACCATGTTTTAAGATAATACACGATGAAGGTATTCACATGTTTGGTATGTGATGATTAATATTTACTTCATGTTGTTTGAGAGATTAATGGTAAGATAATTTTTGAAATTCAGTAACCTTCTTTCTAAAGTTTTGGATCTTGATCTTTTGGAAGGGTCTTAAGGTTAACCATTTATAAAATGGTTTAAGTTGAACTTTGGATGAGGTTTAAAGATTAATGTTTTTAAGAATATTGGATAACTGGTACCAACCATATTGGTTTTGTAAAATAGTATGAGATATATTTAATGAATTTTTTCTCTTTATGGATCTTATGATCCGTTAAAAATGAATTTTAGTGATTCAGGCATAAAAAATCATTTTTGGATATTCATTTCATTGAGTAAGGGATAACATTACTATGGAATTTTTCACAGGATTACCAAGGACTCCAAGAAATAATGATGCAATATGGGTTATTATATTTTTGGGAATGAAAAATCAATCATATGAGATAACCTTTGAGGTTAAAATATTTCTTCAATGTTGAATATATTAAGGTTATTTTTAGAATTTTTTGAGTATTATATTAATATAGTTTTATAAAAAGGATAACCAGCAGGTCTATTGATAAATCATCACATTCAGTAAGTCCATGAGGCTTGAACCCACAACCGAAGAGCGATAAGGGTGAATCACCTACAACTGGCCTACATGATGTCCTGATTAGTATAACATATTTTTTCTTCACTTAGAGTATGATAGATAAATTATATTTTCATTTTGGGTAACTTATATGATTAAGATAAATAGAATATTTTTTAATTTTATTTTAGGAATAAAGGTTGAATTTTCTTTTGGATAAAAAGATGAGTTTGTGGTGAAAATTGTTTAATGGATGAAACTTTACATGCCAAGTATGTATTGTAACAACCCAAATTTTTATCAATAGAATTTCACTTCTTATAATTATGTTATTTGGTATAAAACACATTCATAGAATAAATATCCTAATAAAAACTTTATTATCATAAATAAAGAATGAAATAAGTAATAATCATAGAAATTAAGGAACCTATACCGATTGAATAGTAACTTAAATCCTGGAATAGTAACATGACCATTAGGAATAGTAATCTGACCAATAGAATAGTAAACTTACCTATGAAAGTATAAATAAAATTTAGGCATCATATAAATGATAATATGATATAATTATATCATAGTATAAGTAAATAAATATTTTAAAAATGATAAATTAAGTGTTGGTATTTTTCTAAAACATAAATGTTTATTTACAATTTTATAATTAATATAATTATTTAAAAGAAAATTTATTTTCATAAAATAGATTCATAAATTAATTTTTTTTTGTATTATGATTATAAGATAATTTTATTATACCTTAATTAATTTTTTAGAGTATCATAAAATCGGTTATAATTTTAAAATCGGTATTTTTTGAATAAATGATGATTTTAATTAAAAATTAAATTTCTCATATTTAGAAAATTATTTTCATAAAATTAAGTTCATTTTTTAATTCTACACATACAAAAAAAATAGGGTGAATTTTTGGTATTTTTCTAAAATAGTTGGTTTTTTTGTGAATAGTGAAATACGGTAATTTACAGTATTTAACAAATACATGAATTATTAAGACATAGATGATGTATGGAATATTCAAGACTATAATCTCAAAATCAACTTAATTATTTAATATATTTAGTGATAAGGTTCAAACTATTGACAGTATTGAGCCAAAATAATAAAACAATGAATAAAATAATAAAAAATTTCCCTCTCCTCCCCTATAAATACCACACCTCTTCTCCTCTTCTCCTCACACCTTTCAAGTTTTTAAGCTTGTACAATTTATTTAAAATCCTCTTCCCAAGCCTATTACCTATGTCTAGTATCCTTTGGTCTCAAAAAAATATCAAATCCAATTTCCCTAAGGAGGTTCTCAAGGAGAAGAAGTTCAAGAGGTAAAATCCTCTTCTGTTTTCTTTTAATTTCATCAATTTCTTTTCATTTCTTATTATCGCCTCACCTCACCTTATAAAAGTGTAATTATAACTACATTATCTTATATATACTATAATTTTATTATGTTAATGTAATAATTCATCATTAAACCTCTTCTACTCACCCGTTTATTTTAAAAATTAAAACATCGTCCGTTAGGTGTTGATTTATCGCCTTTGAGAACAACAAGTTTTCATTTTCCTTTACCTCCTTCAAGGTTGGTCTTAAAAACATTATAAAGGATTAAAAATATTTTAAAATGTATGTTATAATCTTCTTATGTTATGGAACTAAAAAATATATATATATATATACATATAATACTAAATAATAAAACAAAAATAGTTCGTGATGATAAAAAAACCACAAAATTAATATAAATGGTTATCATTAATGTTTTATCTAATTAATCATCCTAATATATGGAAAAAATAATATATAAGACCATTTAAACTTCTAAAAGTTCATTAATAACATATAATTTCAATTTTGGATAATTATTCCCATTTTACATGATCTTCCATATAAATATACAAGTGAACCGATCATGAAGACCAAGAAAACTAACACTCCTAAACGATGAAATTGAACACTATAACTCAAAAAATGGTCATAAAATGACTTAATAAAATTATAATGAATCTAATAAATGTATAATATGTTCTATATTTAGTAATTAATGAATCTAATTTTATTATCTAGGATATTAAAGTGAATAAATCATTCAGACATAAGGTAAGTGGGTTCTCGAACCCAATTTCCTTTCTTTGGGTTAAAACCTATTTTATGCAAAATTTTATTATAGAGGTTATTTTAATATTCATAAAATATAATTTCATTGTTATTACCTTTTATATTCTTGTATATACATGTCTATAATCTGGTTTTATGACAAATACAAAGATTTTCCAAAAGAACTCTTCTTTACAAAACACATTTTGAATCCTGTTGAGTTATTTATTATTCACTCAAGAATGATGAATCTTATGAAAAATATATTTTTAACTTTATCATTTGGGAACACCTAAGTTTATTAATAAATTTATTCTATATGAAATGAAACCCGTTCCTTTCCTTGGGTTATTTTATGTCCAAGTTTGAAATACATTCTAAGTGGAATGCATGATTATGTAAATGTTATGATGTGACAGATGCGCCCAAAATTATATAGCACTCAAATGCATTGGGTAATGTGATGTATATCATGAGATAATGTGAAATACGCGTGAACATGATGCTATATTTTTTCACAATTATGATTTTATGATTATGCACATATGTTATGCATGAACATGATGTTATCTTTTTTCACAACTTTGTGTGGTATTTGACCACTAAGATATGATGTTTCATCTTTATACATTACCGAATTATATGAATTTATCTAATTGTTCCTATCATGATTATGTTATTATGATGATGATTATTCTCACCCATGTTATATTGATCCATGTTATTATCTATCCTCTTACTAGGCTTTTAGCTCACCCCTTTTTTGATGTATATCCTCAGGTGATTACTTATACTAAAGAGTACATGAGGTACACTAAGAAGATATAGAAGAAGGAATTAAATTATGTTTATGATTTATTATGTAAATTTTATATATGGTCATAATTTTCCAAAGACACTAAACCTTTGGATCTTGGTTTTGTAATGCTCTTATGTTGTTTATATTTAAAATAATGTAATAGTTATGTAAGAAAAATAGGGTTTCTATAGTTGGTATTAGAGAACGGTTTAGTTAATTTGGGAATTAAGATTATATAAAATTAGTGAAAACACTTAATATGAGACTAAGTAAATGTAAGCACCCAATAATCTTTGTTTTAGAAAAATTATAAACATAGGGATCCCAAAATATATGTATTTAGAGTTAATTGCATGAAGGAATAAATTATTTATTCATGACTTGTTGACTTATGTTTTGTTCAAACCTTTTCTATTTTTGAAAATAGTGGGAACCAGTAGAAACTAGGCCAACAACCCATGTAATGGATAATGAAGGGAATGCCCGAATGACATCTCCAAATGCCTTGGGAGGTTGAGTTCAAAATTTCATGGAAATGCTTACCCATATTTCACAGGCTATGAAAAATAATCCGAATAATGTGGAATATCTGACTTCCCCTAAGAGGGAGAAACTGGATATCGAGTCTTTTATGTGGCAATAACCACCAACGTTTAGTGTATCTTTCATCCCCTAGTCATGGAACAATGGTTCAACTCAATTTAGAAGATCTTTTTTGTGATTCGATGTTATTAGATGAATAAGGTGACTTTGGCCATTTATCATTTAGATGTAGAGGTCGGCGAATGGTGGGTGTTGATTAAGAACACCAAGCCAAAGGATGAAATTGAAAATACGGAATGGAAAGACTTTAAGAAAATATTTCTTAATAAGTATTTCCCACAAACTCTTCAGAAAAAGATAGAGATATAATCCATAGAGTTGGAGAAAAAATAAGGTGAATCTATCACGGCTTATGAATAAAATTTCACAAGGATTTAAAGGTATGAATCAGGTTTTGTTATCAATAATGATATCAAAATAGACGGATTATTTAGTGGTTTAAAACCACAACTTTTAAAGGATCTAGAAATCTGAGACTCTGGTAGTTATGAAGAAGTTGTTCGATGTGCCCTCAAAGTGGAGATCGAGTTTGGATAATGGTATCATAACTATGGAGATAAGAAAAGAAATATGAAGTTTTAAGCCAGAGGATCTAATGACAAAGGTGAAAAGAAATATCAACCACTCACATGTTAAAAATGTGGGAAGAAGCATCATGAGAATTTCCTCCAAGGGATGGGGAAATTATTCAAGTGTGGGAGAGAAGGAAAAAAAGATCATGAATGTTGAAGAGAGATAAAGAATCCATTCAATATGATGGAGAAAAGGAGAGCATCACCCATGCTTCAATGCTTAAACTATAGGGAGAAAGGTCACTATACAAGCTAGTGCACTAAACCTCAAGTCCTTGAGGGTAATCAATGTCATATCCACAAAATCCAAAGGATCAAGGGAAATATTATGTCATAACTACTGCTAAAGTGGAGCAATAAAATGAAGTCATACAAGGCACACTTCCTATTCAATCAAGAATAGAAAAATTCTTATTTGATTCTGGTTCTATGCATTCCTTTATATCTAGTATTTTTTCTAGAACTATTGAATCGAAGACTCGATAACTTGAAGTAGATATATCTATAAAAACACTTGGTGGTGTGATCGTTGCAACCTAAGTGTTGAAATATTATATAATTGGAATATGTGGGAATACAATTCATGAAAATATCATGATACTTTCCTTGGTGGAATTCGATGCTATAATAGGTATGGATTAGATCTTGTTATATATAGAACAAATCAATTGTTGAGAAAAGGAAATATCTTTTCAAATTATGAACTATACCATTATACTCTACAAATGAAAGGAATATCATGAATCTCCTTTGGAAAATCCGTCAACGGTGTGGGTGTTGATGACTTGTGAATAAGAATACCTCACCAAAATGGTTGGGTCAAAGGAAGGTATCAACCTAGAGGAAATGATAATTGTGAGGGAATACAATTACTTATTTACTGAAGAGTTACCCAAACTTCCCCCAGATCGTGAGGTAGATTTATCAATAGAACTTATACCCGGAGCTACTCATATCTCAAAATTACCCTATAGGATGACCACTATCAAACTAGAGGAGTTAAAGAATCAACTACAAGAGAACTTGGAAAAAAGGTTCATACACCTGAGTGCATCACCATGGGGTGCACCAGTGCTCTTTTTCAAGAAGAAGTATGGATCAATGCAGTTGTATATTGATTATCAGGAACACAAAAATATCACCATAAAGAACAAGTATCCTCATCTATGGATTTAGAAATTATTCGATCAACTATGAGGATCTAAATACTTCTCAAAGTTATATCTTCATTTTGGATATCATCAATTAAAGGTGAATAAGGAATATATTTAGAATACTACCTTCTATACAAGGTATAAGAACTATGAGTTTCTAATGATTCCCTTAAGACTTACTAACTCCCCTTCCATCTTCATGGATTTGTTGAATAGAGTCTTTAAACACTACCTTGACCAATTTTTGGTAGTGTTTATCAATTATATTCTCATATAATACAAGAACAATGAGGAATATGAAGAACATCTAAGGATTGTGATGGTGATATTAAGGAAGGGGAAATTGTATTCCAGGTTCATCAAGTGTGACTTTTTCATGCAGCAAGTCACATTATTGGGACACATGATCACATGTAAGGGAATTTCTATGGACCCTTAAAAAACAAGAGTAATTAAGAAATGGCCTAGACCCACTAGTGCCATGGAAATGCACAATTTTCTTATCTTATCTAGGTACTATCAACATTTTGAGATAAATTTCTCATAGTTTTTTAGCCTGCTAACTAAGTTAACAAGGAAAGGGGTATAGTATTTTTGGATGGAAGAATTTAAGGAAATATTCAAGGAACTAAAGAAGAGGAAGATCACTACACCTGTACTCAAATTACCATCAAGCGAACAAGGTTTTGTGATATACAGTGATTCTTCAAAGAAATCTATGGGTTGCGTACTCATGCAAAATGATAAAGTGATATCCTACAGCTCATGAAAGTATAAGATCCATGAGAGGAACTACTCGATGCAAAATCCAAAGTTAGAAGTTATGATATTTGCTCTAAAGATCTAGTGGCACTATCTCTATGGTGAGAAGTGTGATATATATACCGATCGTAAGAGCCTAATATATATATTCACACAAAAGGATCTCAACATGCATTAAAGGATATGGATAGAGCTAATAAAATACTATGATTTCTCTATTCACTATTATCCTAGGAAGAAAAACAAGGTAGTTAGTGATCTTAGCATAAACAAACCTACTAATCTATCCATGATGTGGATTGATAAAGACCCTATATTCACATATATATAAAGGATGGATTTGGAAATCATAATGGTAGGGAATACATCCTAACTTTCCCAAATGATTACCTGACTATCTATCCAAGAGAAGATTAAGGTGGTATAAAGGGATGATCTAGATTTAAAAAAAGGTTAATGTAGTAAAGGAATAGAATATACAAGAGTTCCATATGAATGATGATTTTGTGATTTAGTTTGGAATGAGGTTATGTATGTATTCATCACATGATATAAAGAATGAGATATTGGATAATGCACATTTCTCAACTTTCTCTATCCATCTAAGAAGTACCAAGATGTACCGTGATCTTAGAGAGCACTTATGGTGGGACAAAATGAATAAGGGGATTGTCAAGTATATCTCAAGGTGCTTAATATTTTAAAAAGTTAAACCAGAGCGATGTAAGTCTAAAGGGATGATGAAACCACTACCTATACCCACATGGAAATGAGAGAATGTCATTATATACTTCTTCATTAGTCTCCCAAAGACATCCAAAGGAAACAATGTGATATTGGTTGTGATGGATCTACTCACCAAGATTGCCCACTTTATTACTATTTGGGAAGATCTCTCGCTTGAACAAATTGCTAAGATATATGTGAAGGAAGTGATGAGGATTCATGGGGTTCCACTTTCGATCATATCTGATCATAATCCATAGTTCACATCTAAATTATGGATAATTATTCAATATTCTTTGAGTAATTAATTGAATTTCAATACAACCTATCACCCCCAAACTGATGACCAATTTAAAAGGACTATTCAGACACTTGAAGAAATTCTTAGAGCCTACTTAATGAAATTCAAAGGTGGATGAGATCAAAATCTCACATTGGTTGAGTTCTCATACAAAAATAGCTCCCACTTGAGTATTTAGATGGATTTATATGAAGCTCCATATGGAAGGTGATGTATAACTCCAACCTATTGGGATGAAGTTGGTGAATGAAAGCTACTTAAACCTAATCTTGTGCAAGAGATAACAAATAAGTTTTAATACATCCAAAAACACATAAAATATGCTCAAAGTCAGCAAAAGAGATATGCGGACACCATTGAAGGGACTTGAAGTTCAATGTTAGAGATAAATTTTTCCTTCGAATATCACCATTGAAAAGGGTTATGTGGTTTGGAAAGAAAGGGAAGCTTATCCCAAGGATCATTGGCCCCTTTGATATTCTTGATCACATAGAAGCGGAGGCCTATCGTCTTTCACTTCCAAAAATTATGGATCAAATTTATGATGTGTTCCATGTATCTCTCATGAGGAAGTATATATGAGATCCCTCACATGTATTGAACTCAGAGGTGGTATAGCTGAAATATGATCTATTTTATGAGAAGTAGCCGGTAAATAATCTGGACTGAAGATATAAGGTTATACGAAACAATACAACCCACCTTTTCAAAGTGTTGTGGAGGAAACATAAGTATGAAGAATCGAATTGGGAACTATAGGAAGCGATGATGGAGAAATACCCTTACCTATTAATGTAAAATAAAATTTCGAGGGAAAAACTTCAAAAGGGGGGAAGAATGTAATGACCCAAACTTTTATCAATATAATTTACCTTCTTATAATTTTTTTTATATGGTATAAAACACATACATAGCATATATATCCCAATAAAAACATTATTCTCATAAATGAAGAATTAAATAAGTTATATTCATAGAAATTAAGAAACCTTTACTGATAGAATAATAACTTGGCCCTTGGAATAGTAACATAACCATTAGGAATTGTAATCCGACCAATATAATAGTAACATCACTTATAAAAGTATGAATAAAATTTAGGTATGTTATAAACGATAATATGATATAATTATATCATAGTATAAGTGAATAAATAATTTAAAAATGATAAATTAAGTGTTGATATTTTTGTAAAATATAAACATTTATTTAAAATTTTATAATTAATATAATGATTTAAAAGATAATTTATTTTCATAAAATAGATTCATAAATTAATTTTTTTGTCTTATTATTATAATATAATTTTATGATACCATAATTAATTTTTCAAAGTTTCATAAAATCAGTTATAATTTTAAAATCAGTATTTTTTTAATAAATGATGATTTCAATTAAAAATTAAATTTATCATATTTAGAAAATTAATTTCATAAAATAGAGTTCATTTTTTAATTCTACATGTTGAAAAAATGGTTAGTTTTAATTTTTGTGATTTTTCTAAAATAGTTGAATTTTTAGTGAATAGTGAAGTATGATAATTTACAGTATTTAACAAATAAATTAATTATTGAGTCAGAGATTATGTATGGATTATTTAAACCCATAATCTCGAACTCTCTTTCATTATTTAATATATTTAGTGATAAGGTTCAAACTATTGATAGTCTTGAGCTAAAATAATTAAATAATGAATAAAATAATCAAAGATACTCCTCTACTCCCTTATAAATACCACCCCTCATCACCTCTTCTCCTCACACTTTCCATGATTTGAATATTGTCTAAATTCTTCCCAATCCTCTTCCCAAGCCTCTTCCCCATGTCCAGGATCATTTTGTTTCAACAAAAGACCAAATCTAACTTCCCTAAGGAGGTTCTTAAGAAGAAGGAGTTCAAGAGGTAAAATCCTATTCTATTTTCTTTTAATTTCTTTTTAATTTATTTTGTTTCTTATTCTCTCCTCACCTCCCCTTATCCAAGTGGAATGATAAATTCAATATCTTATATATACTATAATGTTATTGTTAGGTTCAAAAGGGGCCTAG
Source organism: Viscum album (assembly GCA_963277665.1). Taxonomy (NCBI): domain Eukaryota; kingdom Viridiplantae; phylum Streptophyta; class Magnoliopsida; order Santalales; family Viscaceae; genus Viscum; species Viscum album. The sequence goes on along the minus strand of OY728142.1, from coordinate 470,368,182 downwards.
ATACCCTGATAGGGGGAGGGGTGAATCAAGGTATGGATATTCTTTTCTAAATTATTTCTATCCTACTGGATCTTGACCACTTTATTATAATGGTCACTTCAATTTATCTTTAGTTTTCATATTTATATTATCCTTTATAACATTTTTTAATTATTTATAGAAAGTAAAGCAGGAAAGAAAACACAAGGACACATAGATTTTTACTTCATTCATCCTCACTAGGCTACATCCAAGGAGCATACAACGAAAATGTTCTGATGTACCAAATACACTAAGGATCACTACCAATACATGGTTTAGGATATATCAATTCTATACCCAGGATCAATTCATTTACAAGGTTTAGGGTTAGCTCACTGCTTTCCCAACGGTCACTCCCTGGTTCTCTTTCTCTGGATCACTGTTGGTGGAAAGGATCACCGTCTTCCTTTTCCTTTGCTCACTACTCTAGAAGGGATCTACACATAGTTTATGGACTGCTAGGTCCCTTCATTTACATGAATGAATCATCTTCAATTGTAGGTAGATTCTATGTTGAAGTTAAATTTTCATCCATAGATGAAATAAAATTTTCTACGCACTGTTAGTTTACAGAAATTACTTTCATGAACTGTTTTAGTGCCTTTTCAAAATTCCTTGAATCCTTCACAATCCTCATATCTTCCTTCATTAATTGTCTTTCACTGTGTGGTGTGAGTTCTTTGAATACTACCTCTTCTTCCATGAACTACCTCTTCTGTAGACCACGTATCCTTCCACGGACCACATCTTCTTCTATGGACCAACTCTTCTTCTATGAACAAAATCTTCTTTCATGGACCCTTTTCCTTTGTGATATTTAGAACCCTAAAAACTCCAAGATACATTGACCCATTTTATATCCTTGATCACATTGTAGTTTTTTCATATTGTCTATCACTCCCACCTAACCTATCCCAAATACATGATATGTTCCATGTATCCCTCTTGAGGAAGTAAATATCAAACCCATTATATGTACTGAATCTAGAGATGGTTCCCTTGAAGAATGATATTTCATATGAGGATTAGTTGGGGAATATATTAGATCATATAGAAAAATTTATATGAAACAAGACAACTCACCTGGTCAAAGTATTTTGGTGGAACCACAAGTTTGAGGAGGCAACATGGGAACAATAAGAGGTGATGAAACATAAGTACCCTCATCTGTTTTAGTGTATGGAAAAAAATTTGAGGGTGAAATTTATGAAGGAGTGAAGAATATAATGACTTGATCTTTTATAAATTAAATTTCCTTTTAAATGAATAAATTGATTATTAAGTAATGTATTTATATAAATCATATGCACTATTTTGTCTATTTTTGACTGTTATAAAATATAGATTTTCATATTCAAAATATCATTATGCATATTAATCGTTGATAATATTTTTTTTATAGTGACCATTAAGATTATTATATATTAAGGGTTATTATAAAATCTAATTGATTCAAAAATAATAATCAATGACCTCGTCTAGTAGAATCGTACCCTGTAAAGCCCATTTATCAGAGCTCCTAAGGGAGATGGCATCATTGGGATTTTCCGTTAACCAATCCCAGGATGATATCTAACAATTAAATCTAAAACTAAACCATTTATGGGAGAATTTAAATATTATTGAGATCACAGACCACACCATGTCTTCCAAACCACCCCAATAAAGTGTCACCATCACACACCTTACCCTTAGGGTGTATGCTAGTATAATAAGGGGTTATGTATCTAGACCCTAGCAGTATGAAGTTGTATATTTTTTTCTTTTAGATAAAATAATTATTATATTTATTCTTTTTATTATTACTTTATAAATTATTATATAATGAGTTTGATAAAAATAAGATTTTGATATAAAGAAATCAAAATTGTATTTTTGGGAAATATATATTTCTATTACGACACTCTTTTCAGTAAATTCAAGAATTTTTTAAATAAATTTTACTTTAATAAAATATTATTATTAAATAATATATATATATATATATATATTATAATATAATTTAATTAAGTACAATTTATTTTTTATAAGGTTTAAAAAGTGGTTATTATCGTAAAAACTAGTATTTTACAGTAAATAAGGATTTTTATTTAAAAGTTTAAATTATCCTATTTATAGAATTATTTTGATAAAATAAATGTTAATTTTGAAATCAAAGTATCAAAATTATCCAATTATTAATTTTTCATAATTTTCTGAGATAATCAAATTTTTGGATAAAAATTAAATGCGATATAAAGATACAGTCTATATTATAGCATCATAATGGCCCAAAAGTGATGTAGAAAATTCTATAAGAATTTTCCACAACCAAAATTATGTTTACCCTTTAAAATAATTTGTTTTTTAAGTCATTTGATTAATTTTATAATCCTTTAATGAAACCTCCAAAACCTATATTATATTTTAAGGTTTTAAAATAAATTCTTTATGAACATGAATCACTTCCACTTCAACAATGGTGTTATTTTAATATAATAAATTCTTGGAATTATAAAATATTTAAAAATAATTCTCTTAGGTGGAAATAATGAGAAAAATCCATGGGAAGGTTTGTGGTTTTTGATTATTTTATCATATAGAGTCCAAAACCTGAGTTTAGAAATTAATAAATAATTACCCTCTTTTTTGCTATAAATACCCACTCAAAATCCCATTAATATTCACTAAAAATACATTTATAATTAATTTAATCTCACTATCAATATCTAAATCTCTACCAAGGTGTTCTGAAGCTCTTAAGAAGCTCCTCCCAAGCTTTTAGAAGAGCCCTCTCAAGGTAAGGGATTCTCTCCTCCTCTTTATTCAGGCACCTTCTTAGTACTATTCCATTTGATTTAAAAAAATTTATATTTGAATATGTTTTTAAACATCCCTTTTACTATACTTATTATTTCTTAGTAATTATATCTCCTTTAACTCTCATTAAAACCTTCCATTAATCTTTATGTACACTTGTTATTCTACCAAAATTATCCTGCAATTTTCTAAACCAAAAATTTCTATAGTCAATACCCATCCTCATTTCTACTCAAGGGTATTCACCTTAAAATACCTATATTTCATTGATTGAGTAATTCCATGTATATAAGGCACACTCCTTTACTAAAACGTGTTCTTATTTTTTATGATCTATGTGGAACACAAATTTATGTACATGTATGAATGTGACGGGTGAGCCTGGAATTATATATCCCTCTAATGCATTGGATAATGTTTTTTATATCATGAGATACCATGTATAGTGGCAAGAGGTTATCCTAAGAAAACTATTTTATGATTTCTTAGTAGTTAGACTTGACTTATTTTTTTGATATCATGTTTTATTTTTTTGCCACATTCCTTATGTTTCCTTGATGTTATCATCTTATATCGTGATTCAATGTTCATGATTATGATTCTCACTTTTTATGTCATCATTTTATGCCACTTGACTTACATTTACTACTTTACCTTATTTTATGATATGATTATTCTCTTACTGGGCTTTATTTCTCACCCATTTCTTATGTATATCCCCATGTTATCCCATGTAGTTTTACAAGATCAATGGATTTTAAGGGCATGTTGTGTAGTTTTTAAATAATGTATTGGTATCACTATTTCAAGTTATTTTTTATGTATCTAATTACCCAAATACCATAGGCCTATCAATCTTTAGATTTTGTATTATGTGTATCTTTATTTAATAAATCATGAATTAATATTTATTAAAGATATGGGTTGTCATAACCCAGAGTTTCTAAATGATGATACTTGTTTCCTAGTAGGGAGAGTTTTTCATTGAGTTCTAGATGATATTTTTTCAAATAGGGTATAGTCACACCCCCTGAGTTTACTGATGATTATACATGTTTTCTAATAGGTAGAATTTATCCATGAGTTTCAAATAATATGTTTCTAAGCAAGAGAGAGTCACACCCCTAAGTTTCCAGACAAAGTCAATTGTTTTATGGCAGGGTGTGTGTATGCCCCTAGGCTCCAGATGATAGTATTATACCTAGAGTCACTCTAACATTGTCTAGATCAGGTATAGTCTATATAATTTGTCACATTAGAACTTGAGAATAATAGTGTTTTATATTTTTCTGGTTTATTGAGTTTTACTAACATCCTTCTTGGGCGACCATGACACTTTAGTACCTGAGCAGACTTCACTATTCATAGGTTTAGATAGGGAAGAGGACTAGAGTTTTATGATCATACAAAATATCTTGGATGGATTCTATAGACTAGGATGTGATGATACTCAAATATTATAGTAGTTTCTCTTGTATTTAATTCTTTTATTTATTTTGTATGTGTGATCAAGCTAGTAGGCAGTCAGTTGGGATGTATGAATGGATGCTTCCACATTCATTTATTATTGATGTCTATGTTTTATTATTATACTACTCTTGTTATTTTTTTATGGATGTTTCTAGGTTATTTATACCATTTTGTTACTCTTATATGAGAGTATAGTCTTCTCACAGTAACATCTTAGAGTCTCACTGATAGTCGGTAGACTATGGAATATGAGGAGGTGTGTATGGGGTCACATAAGACCCCTAGTATGGACATTGTGGAGTGGTATGGGGCAGAAGGGTGTTAAAACATTATTCTTCAATCCCCTTCATTACTTACCCATTGAATTTTACAAATTTTGACAATGATCATTGACAACAAATATAACAACATTATTATTACAACCCAATGGTTTGTTTACAGTCATAGTGCTTGAACATTTTCTTTAATTTTAATGGCATACAAGGAACCACGATGTGGTTTAGTAAGCAACATGACATGTATAAAATAAAATTATTAGAATATAAAATTGAAAAATCATTAAATTATTTAAACCACCACTTTATATATAAGAGATATTTCAGTGAGTTTTTAAATAACATTCTAAAATTTTCACGACCTAATTAACCATGGATTTCTTAGTCAATCATAAGTCGAGTGTGATACCCTAATCCCACTTCCAATAGGACATGGGCTGGAGACCAGCAATGATTAGGCATATCTCACACATGAGAGACCTTATCCTAAGGTACCTATACACACACACACACATCTCCAAACCCATAAAATGATAAAAGTAAAGTAAAAATGATACCAAATACATGATTATATATATATACAACAATTAGAGTACGTCATAAGTATTGGAAAGCATAAGGGCCAAATACAAGTCCACCAAAAACTAAAAAAAGTCCAACCTGCTAAGTAGGGGATTTTTGTCTAATGAAACCATGGTCTTCCTAGATCACTATACTTCACCTGCTCTCAGTCCTCCTAAGAACCCATCAAAAATCCTTTCATCTACATAAGACACGACATGTATGGGAAGAGCCCATGTAGAGTTGAATATAACAATACTCAATAGGACACCCCAAAATCACTACACATAAATCATCAAGAGTATTCATCCCATAAACTAAAATGAATTCCAAGTATATGAGACAAGCAATAAAGATAACCACAAAAACCCATATATACTCATAACAGACTCCAAGTCACAAAGATTTCTCAACCACTGCCATCAAAAGGATTCTTCTTGAGGGTTAAGGTAATGCTCATTTGGGATCACTCACTCCATGAGCTATACATTCACTGATGGTGATTATCTAAGAGGTTATTCTCATCAGGTCTCTCCAAAGAAGTACTCACTAGAACTTCAAAGATGTCAACATCCAAATAAGGGATCACACTCAGGACCATTGGGGGACACCACAAACCCTACTGGACCTGTAACACCCCAATATTTTAAAATAAGAAAATTATTTTAGATATAATATGTGACACACAATACCAAGCTTAAAAACCCCACAAAATACATTTCTTTAAATTTAATCTCTTCAATAACTTGCAGAACATGCAACCCTGAGTCTAAAGGAACCATAATATAGTATACCATTCTAACCTAGAAATTAAATTGAAAGGTATGAATATTAATAAATAAATTGTGAAAATTATGGTTATATATTGATTAGAAATAAAATAATAATCATTCAAAAAAAAATATATGTTTTTACAAACTGTGCTTTTTCCTAAAAGACGGTTTAGTCACGCTTTACACACATAATTTAAATTTAATTATTAGAAATTTTAGAAACAAAATTGAAAAAATAAAGTTAATTTTTTTAAATCATAATATCAAAATTATATTAGGATAATTTTTTGTGAATTTTCTAAAATATCTCATTTTTCGATGAATAGTGAAAATACTGAATTTTAATTGAAAACTGTCTTTTCATTTAAATTATTTATAAAGTGAAATTATATTTTGAGTTGGTTTTAAAGTAAAATTAGTAAAATTATATATATATATTAATCCACTTTATTTCATTATAATAATTTTAATATTGAATTCTGAAATAAAAACTTTGTAAGATTTTGAACATTTTTTCTTTGAAAACCCGCTTTCTCGTCATGTATGCGGGATTAATTTTAAATTGAATTTTTCCAATTTTGTGAATGGAATTTGGAAAAATGGATTTCATATTTGGAATCAAAATAATTTATATTATCTAATAACTTCAAATTAATTATTGACCAAAATTAATAGTGAAAACAATAAAAATTATTTACTGTGGTTAAGGTAAAAATAGATTTACTGGGGGTTAAACTAAAAAGATAAGGGTTAAAATGAACTAAAAACTTGTATAAAATATATTTTATGGACATATTTATAACCTATAATTTATAAGTCTTGATAATACACCATTTTAACCCATTTTTAATGTAAAAACGTGGATACACATTCTTCTTTTCAAAAATCACAAGTGTGTCACTCACCTCACTTATAAAAGAATGCTCTATCTCCTCTCTTCTTCACACCTTAAAACCCTTATGGTTCAAGAAATAACTACCAAAATCACTTCCCAAATTCCCTAATATAATTCTATAATCCTTATTTTGGTCATAAATCCAACCTAGGAAGTCTTTTGGTGCAAACCTAAAGAGGATACCCAAAGAAGTGGTAGTGTTCTTTAATAAGAATTTTTATTTTATTTCTTACTCCATCTACTTAAATTATTATTAAACCATAATGGTATAATAACTGTAATATATTATATATAATTATATATTTTCATGTTAAGTTTTTAACCTACAACCATATCCACATCCATCAAATGGGTTATAAAATCACCGTTCGTGTATACGGCGGACTACCATCTCGTGAACCGATGTCATTTGTTTTTCCATTACCACCTCTCACGGTTGGTTATGATGATGAATATAAAGTATATATATGATATTTATAAAATAATTATACCTATATATTCATTATATCATATATATACCTTTTTTACTTTCTATTTCACATAGGATACAATAACATCTCTCATGTATACGGCGGACTACCGCCTCACGAAGTGAAGTGATTCGTCTTTCACTAACACTTTACATGGAATATAATAAGGATAAATTTGATTAATATATGTGATATAAATGAAATATATATTATATTCATGGAATATTTATAATTCTAAAAATATAATACATCATTTTATTTTCCTTACCTTTTGACTCACTTAAATATGATAACATTGTTCGTGTATGTGTTGATTACCGCCTTCACGAATCGACGTGACTTTCTTTGCATCACCACATAACATGGATAATATATATATATATATATATATATATAATATTTAATTTATTATATCATTATAATTCTATAAAGTTGAAATATTACTTACCAACTTTCCATAATGATTGTTGAAAAATGGAAACGTTACTCATGCATACGTATGACATGTCGTCTCTATGATCATAACATACTTAATTTCTAAAAAACACATTTCATGATTGATATTAAAATTAAAATTGAATTATAAATATTATAATTATGTCATGATTATTATTCTATGTATTATGTAACTATATAATATATACAAGAACTAGAACTTTCTAGACAAATCACAAATGAGAAAATAAGGCAATTAACACTTGAAATAATAAAAATAATAAAAGATAATTAATGAATGGGTGATGATATATTATAAAAGTATCATATATGATATTATAAATATTAATATATTTTTTTATAAGTTAGTATCATGTTTAAAACCACTATACATGAGTTTAAATCACATTCAACCAAAAGAAAGCATGAGATAAGGGATCTCATCTCAATTTACATTCAATTGAGACATATTTGTTATTATGAACCAATTAACTTATATGTGGTGTATATAATACCCCTTTGAAATGTAATATCAATATTAATTCATACTTCATGGTATTTTAAGTTTCACTTTGAATCATTTCATCCAAGGTTATTTGACTTGAAAATTACCAAGTGGTAAAAGTTATTGTAAAATATCACTTTATTTTGTGATTGTTAACTTTCTCTCAAAACATCACTTTCTGATAATTATTTTTCATTGGAATTTATATTTCTCTTAAAATTTAATTTTATTTCATGATGATTATGATTATTTATTAAAACATATACCATTTTTATATATGGTGTTTCTTTTGAATTTTATTTGATTAACTGGAGAAATATTGATAATTTTATATCCTTTATTAAATATGGATATTTGACGATAAAGCACATTGATTCATGAATCAAATCAATTATTTGATATATGTGTAATTATTAGGGAATGTAGATATGGGTAGGGCCTAGTTATAGAGATACCTTCAATGCATCAACAGGTCATATAAGACAAATCACTTGGCCAAACCAGATGATTTTGTACCCAATAGTTTTAAATCCGTTGAAAAAAATAGATGAGTTTGTACCAATTAGTTTTAATCTTTCTTATGAAAGGTATTAATGTTAGAGGTATCATGTGACTGAGACATGACACCTAATAATTAAGAATTTCCTTTATTGAGAATTCAGTTATCTTATTATCCATGAGATTTTTTTCTATAATATTATCTCTGGATGAATTTCATTATCAGTTTATTGATTAAATGGAATGTGTTTTTAGCTATTTACCTTTCCATATTTATTTTTACTTATCTTATCTTGATATTTAAGTTATTTAAATGTAATGTGTGTTCAGTTATTTACCTTTACATATTGATTATGCTTATTAATTCATGATAGATTTCGTTATACGTAACCCTTACTAAGAATTTTATCTCACCCTTATTTTGTTTCATTTCCCCGGGATATGAATAATAATTCTTGGAATGAGTTTTCAAGGATTTAGTTTATTTTCTTTTGTTATGTATTATGTTTTATTTTCTATTCCCAATGTAAAATGGGTATCATGTATGTATCTAGTTCTCCAAAACTGTTAAACTAATCGGTACTTCAGGATTTAACCCTTTGTATCTATGAAAATGTAATAAAGTGGGAAATGGATCCAGGATACTGGAGTCGAGGTCATTACAGTTGGTATCAGAGGAAGTTTAGTAGAAACCATGAGAACTAGATTTAGTAAAAAAAATAGATTATAGATCATAACCCTATGATAGAATTTGAGGATAAGTATAGAAGAATATCCTAAAGTTTTGGAAGGGTATAGATTATGTGGTTTTTTTCTAAAAATATATCCATGTCTAGATACTAAAATTGGATTTGGTTCTAACATATATGTTCATAGGGGTAATAACTCTGAAAAGGGTGCATTGTTCTTGACCTGATCGTCACCCAGTGCATGAAAATAGGCCTTACTGTGCACCTAGTTTTTCACTCCTAGGGGATATTCTTAGGATAATTCACATTTTCTTTACAAACCATTATAATGGATTTTAAAATAAAATATCCCAAAAAACCATGTTTATGATTATGAGATAACTTATGAAAAAATTTCAATTTATGTTAAGTATTTTACTAGTTTTTGGATTGCGCATAATGTTTCATAATGATATGATCTAATATAGTGTGTTTCATCATTTATAAATAGCAACTAGCATAAGGAATGAGAAATACATCAATCTACATAATCCAAAGAGTAATAATGAATGTTTTTTATGGGATTAAGTCAATATTTTTAAGGGAACTAGTTTTCCAGACATTATCATCATATAAGGACATAGTATCATGTGATAAAAATATAGAGAAATAATTCTATATGTATTATGACTTAGAAGGTAAGTGAGAGAATAAGAGGAAAAAAGATAAAAATATGGATAAAGGGAATAAGGGGAAAAATGATTTTCTCACATTTTATAATTGTGTAAAGAAACTCCCTAGTACTTTATTAAAGGGAATGGGAGTTTTCTACAAGTTTAGAGAGAAAGGACACTATAATCATGATTTAAAGGGTAAGGAAAGTTTTCCTAATGTCTAATGATTCAACTGTAAGGAGATGGGGCACTATAAAAATGAATTCCCCAAGCATCAAAGGAATATTCCTCAAAATTAACTAATGGACCATGGTCAACATTATTCTATTAACGTAGAAAAAGTGGAATGATTAATGTTTTTGTGTTTATATTTAGTAATTGTGCCATTTTAGTAGTTTATCAATGATATCCTAGTTATAATAATTATAAAATGTATAAGGATTGTATTTCCATACTTTTTCATCAAGTATTTGAAAGCATGTGTTGAACGATACCGATGATCAAGAAAAATGATTCAGTGGAAATTTGAACTTCTTGGAAAATGCATAATTAAGGGAAATATAACCCTTAATGTCTTACTGATGTTGATATAATGATATTGGGATAAATATATTATTGATATGGATAAATTAAATTGGATAGTAGTGACTAACTTGGAACTGATTAATGATTTGTTGAAAAAGTGGTTTACACTATCATTGATGTAGTTAATAGGATTTTTTGATTTAAGGAATATATCTAATAATTTATGTTTTATTTAATTAATAAGTAATCATGTAGGTTTTAAATAAGGTTTTATGGAAATTCAGGTTATTACCATGTTTCATGAGAATACATGATAAGGTTATTCACATGTTTGGTATGTGATGATTAATAGATACTTCATGTTGTTTGAGGGATTAATGATAAGTTAATTTTGGAAATGCAGTGAAATTATTTCTAAAGTTTTGAATCTTAATATTTTTTAAGGGTCATAAGGTTAATCATTTATGAAATAGTTTAAGTTTAACTTTGGATGAGGTTTTATAGATTAATGCATTACTTCACCATATGAATATTTATGCATATTGGATAATTTACTAACCATTTTGTTATAATAATAACTAAATATTGATGGAATGACTTATCATTATATTATGGATCTTATAATCCATTAAAAGTAAATTTTATTACTTAAGACATAAAAAAATCATTTTTTGATACTCATTTCTTAGAGTAAGAAATTAATTGAAAATTAGTTGAAGTACGACCAAAGGATGAAATTATGCTTATGAAATAAAAATATATCAAGTAAGTGTATGATGAAATATACGGCGAACTACCACCTCGTAAACCAATGTCATTAATTTTTCCATTACCACATATCACGGTTGGGTATGATGATGAATATAAAGTATATTTATGATATTTATAACATAATTATACATTTTTAGTAATTATATCATACATAAATTTTTACTTTCCATTCCGATGTGGATACGATAATATCGCTCGTGTGTACGGTAGACTACCTCCTCACGAAGTGATGTGATTCATCTTTCAATAACGCTTTACATGAAAGATAATAATGATAAAATTAAATAATATATGTGATATAAATGAAATAATTATGATATTAATTATATATTTATCATTATTAAAATATAATACATCATTTTCTTTTTTTTACCTTTTCACTCACTTAAAGATGATAACATCATTTGTGTACGTGTGGAATACCGCCTTCATGAAGCAATGTGACTCTCTTTTCATCACCAGACCACATGGATTATATATATATATATATATATTATTTAATATATCATGGTCATTTTGTAAATATGAAATATTACTTACCACATTTCCATTATGATCGTTGAAAAATGGAAACGTTACTTCTGTGTACGTATGACCTACCATCTCCATGATCGTAACATACTTAATTTCTCAAAACCAACTTTCATAATTGGTCTTAAAAGTATAAATTATTTATAAATATTATAATAATATCATGATTATTATTCTGGATATTATTGAACTATATAATATGCATAAAAATCATAAGTTTCATGAGAAAGCATGAATGAGAAAACAAAGAAATTAACACCCAAAACAATAAAAATAAAGAAATATTATTAATGAATGGGTGGTAAGATGTTATAAAAGGATAATATATGATATTATAAATATTAATATGGTTCTGGTATAATTTAATTACATGTTTAAAACCACTATATAGGAGTTTAAATCACATTCAACAAAAAGGAAGCGTGAGTTCATGGATTTTATCTCAATTTACTTTCAATTGATACTTATTTGTTATTATGTACCAATTCACTTATATGTGTATATAATTCCATTTTAAAATGTAATATCATGATTCATTCATACATCATGGTATTTTAAGTTTCATTTTGAATCATTTCATCCAAGGGGATTTTACTTGAAAATTACCAAGTGGTAAAAGTTATTGTTTAATCTCACTTTCTTTTGTGATTGTTAAATTTCTCTTGAAAAAATCACCTTATAGTAATTATTTTTCATTGGAAATTATATTTCTCTTAAATTTATATATTATTTAATGATGGATATGATTATTTTCTAAATCAAATACCATTTTTATATACATTGTTTACTTTGAATGTTATTTTATTAACTAGGGAAATGTTGATAAATCTATATCCTTTTCTCAATACAGATATTTGATGATAAGGAAAACTGATTCATGAATTAAATTGATTATCATATATATGAGGGATTCTTAGGAAATACAGATATGAGTTGGTCCTAATTATAGATATCCCCTTAATGCATTGATAGGTCTCATGGGAAAAATTAGTTGGCCAAACAAGATGAGTTTATACCCAGTGATTTCAAATCAGTTGTCCAAACCAGATGAGTTTATACCAAATAGTTTTAAACCATCTTGTGAAAGGTATTTATGGTAGAGGTATAATTTTCTTGAGACATAATGTCTAATTATTAAGAACTTCCTTTATTGAGAATTTAGTTATCTTATTATCCATGGGATTTTCACCATGATATTATCTCTAGATGCATTTCATTATTAGTTTATTGATTAAATGGAATGTGTTTTCAGTTTTTTATCTTACCATATTGATTATAAATTATCTTATCATGATATTAAAGTTATTTAAATGGCACGTGTGTTCAGTTATTTACCTTTCTATATTTATTATTATTATTGATTCGTGATAGATTTCGTTGTACGTAACCCTTACTGAGCATTTGAGTTCACCCTTATTTTGTTTCCTTTCCCCGGGATATGAAGAAGAATTCTTAGAATGAGTTTTCAAGAATGTAGTTCATTTGTTTTTGTTATTTGGAGAAAGGGGCTACATTACAAAGAAAAGAAGGCAACATACAATATAGGGATGTACTCGGTGAGACTCGAACTTGAGACCTCACAGAGACCCATAGGGGTAGCTACCACTGAGTTGTACCTTGGGGGCTATATATATAATTATATAAATATATAAATATATAAATATATAAATATTATTTTTTAAAAATTATAATTCAAATATTTATAAATAAATAATTTTATAGTTAAATAACTATAAAATTATAATAAATATATTTAAATAATGAATATATTTATATTTATGTATATTTATAAAATTATATATTATAATTATAAATAAAAAATATGATTTTTAAAAAAAATTATTAATGTAATTATAAATAAATAATTATAAAATTATAATAAAAAATATATAAATATTTTTCCAATTTTTTTATTTATAATTATAATTATAAATCCTTTATCAGTGCTAAAGTTTTAGCATTGATAAAGGTTCATTTTATCAGTGCTAAAACTTTAGCACTTATAAAGATATATTTTATCAATGATGATAAAAGGGATTTTTATCATCACTTTATTGAAAGTGCTGATAAAATTGTATCCAATCTATTTAAAATAACCCTAATTGTGACTTATTTAGTCATAATTATTAAGCTCTCACTGAACCCCCCTTCTACTGGTGCTACTAATTTACATTCTCTTGGTTGAATCAAGGCTATAATCCAAGGTATTTGATTTTCTCCTTTTCCTCTCTAATTGTTTGATTTTTTTGGGTTCCTTGGTTTTCATTTTTTCACTATTATTAACTAAGATGAACCCTACATTTCATCTCTCTCTATCTCTCACTTACCTATACCTACACTATGCCACCCCTACTCTTTAAACTCATTCCAAATTCACACGAGACCACTATAAACTACATCCCCATCTTTTGTTGTAATTGATGGTGATTTTCTTGATGTTTCTATTATATTATTTCTTTTTACCTTTTAGATTGTGTGAATTTTCATTGTTTGAATCTTTTTTCCATAGTATGACATACACATGAAGATGAAAAAAAGTTTAAGACAATAAGAAGATTCATGAATATATGTGTCTCTATTGAGAAAATCATCTTTATAAAATTTCATAGAATGATTGGTGAAGATTGTCAATGAATTAATATTGGATGATTAGTGTTTCATATGTGATATAGTATAATGAATAAATTAAGTTTGTTCCTATTTCATAAAATGATAGAATTTTATTGTGGTTCCTGTATATTTTCTTTCATTTTATTATTTTCATGTTTCTCATACACAATTTTAATATAAATATTAATATAATTTTATATAGTGAATATATTATTGAATAACAAGATAATGATATACTGCATGCAAGAATTACTAAAGGTGTTAAGTTAAAATTGTGTGAAATATTAGAAAATTTAGCACTTCTTAGCACAATTATATTATATTTATGATTGCGGTAATTTTTACCATAAATGAATTGATAAATTCAATCTGGTTAAATGGAAAAAATTTTATTGGGATTACATTGTGGTTGGTGGTATGTTGTGATGGAAAGTGAATTATATTTTTGATAGAGGTCATACAACCTTTGCAATGTGATTAATAATGATGTGTTGTTTGATATTGTTCTTTGATTATGATTATGGATTAAGAATTCATAATCATTGTTAATGCTATAAATTACCATGGGTTTTAAAAATAAGGTTGTGTAAATAAAGATTCATTTTGGTAAGATAGATATAAAATACAATAAACTTCATGCATAAAAGTCCACATTTGCATGCATCTTGCATGAAAATTGTTACTATCTTGAATAGAGATATAATACTTCAAAAATCTAGTACAAATAACCTTCACTAACTTTATTTAATCTATCCTTAGATGCTTGATTGCCTTCCATCTCTTAATGATGGATTGGACTCCCTCTTTCAAACTATCCTTCCTCCCATCATTGTGGTTCCAAATTTCATTGATGACATACCTCCTACTCAGATTGTATTCATTAATATCTATCAAAGTCGCTGCCATGGTTTTGAATACCACATCTCCCAACCCATTATTCAACTATTTCAGCCTTTCATCCTCCTCGTTTACTACTTCCTAAGAACACCAAAAATGACACCTAAAAATTAATCAAAAAAAGAAAGTTTTTTTTGGTTTCTTTATATAAATTTTCCTATGTGACTCACTTGGGAAATTTTCAAAATGATTTAAGAAATTGTTCATTGTAATTGGAATATTTGAAGCAAAAGAAAGCTGAATACATTTACATCACTTTATTTTGATCCAAAGATTCCAATTATAGTGAATAGGGTTACAGGAAAGGCTAATAGAAGATTGAAGTTAGGATATGTTTGGGGAGAAAAAACAATTATTTATAAAAATGAATGGATTAGGGAATATCCAATTTTATAGATTACGAGAATCAAAATTTATTTTAATTTAGGTTTTGTAAGATCCCGACCTTTTCTGAAGAAATATCAGGTGTGTTTTCAGGTATTTTTTTTGTTATTAAGTACCTTTGGGTTGGGGTATGACCTGGGGCGTGTTTGGGTGAAGTTTCTAAGGAATTGGGAAGATAGGGGTTTTTCATAGTTTGCACACGCTTTGGCCAAATCGTGCGTAAGATAACTGTGCGAATAGTGGAATTTGGCATGGTTGGGACATGGTTTTCCTAAACATGCACCATCAAGCTATGAGGGTAGTGGAAGAATGCGTGGTTAGTGCATGGTTTAGCTTAACCGTGTGGACTCTCAGAAAAAACCATGTGCGTGAAGCAGTTTATTCCGAAATTTAGTTTAAAAACCACCTGAACCCACGAAACCTCTCTATTTAGACCTAGGTTTAGTCTTGACAATTTTCAGGTGATATCAGAGCCTTCTAGAGAGATTCTAAGGCAATCTGAATGTCTTTCTTCAAGATCGAAATCCCAGATCAAAGATCTTCTCTCTTCCTGGTAAGTGGATTTCATCCCGTTGCTTCTCCCATTCTTTCCTCCATCTTTCCTAAATGTTTTCATGGAAGATATCCATCGTTTTCATGGATCTAAACCTAAGGGTTGAGATTTAGATCTAGTGTTGTGGATCTATATCTATATTTTCAATATCTTGATGCCTTTGATCTTAATTTTGGTTTATGGATTTAGATCCAAAACTTGATCGATGACGTTGTGCCGCTCGGATTTTGGGGATTTTTGTTGGGCTAACTTTCGTCAATAAACTGAGGTAGGTGGTCTAAATAAAACTCCCATAGTAGTGATTTTGATATGTGAATGTGATTTTATGATTTTCAAGATTCTCTTGATAAATGATTTTCTAAATTGGAGTAATTAGGAAAATGAAATTGAATTGAGTTTACCTTGGTGATTAATTGATAATTAAATCTCAGAAAAAACGAAGGGGGTTTCCCATATAGATATTTTTGATATTTTTTATGGGTTGAGATATTTTCTTTTAGATATAGATTTGATTGTGATAAGATAATTAATTGGGGGAATTAATTATGAAATAATGATGTTGGCTATGTAAGATAATTAATTATGAGAATTAATTATGTTCCATGATGTTGACCAAAGAGAATTAATTGTGACAACTTATTATGTGTCATAATGTTGATCAAAGATAATTAATTGTGATAATTAATTATGACAAGTTGATATTTTATTTGGATAATTAATTATGAATAATTAATTATAGAATAATAATGGTGTTGATTGATTAATTAATTGATGAATTAATTAATGGTTTATGTGCTTAGTTAACTGTTGAGTTAACTAATGGAATTTTAAATGTTTAAATAATCATTGGATTAGTAAATGAATAATGTGAAAAATTCATTTTAATTAAAGAATGATTAAATGGAAGAGATTTTTTTGTTTCTAAACATGGCGTTCTAGACCAATTAAAATTCGAGACTTAGACATGGCGTTCCACCCCAATAGTTATCCAAGTTTGAGATTATGGGGTGCTAGGCATGATAACCTACATCGAATGAGAAAAGGAGTGCTAGGAATGACGACCTACACTCAACAAGATTGTGGTACTGGGCATAACAACCTACACCAAATAAATGATAATAATGAATGATGATTCAATGGGATTATGGTGCTAGGCATGACGACCTATACCAAATGAATGATAAAAATGAATGATGATTCAACTGGGATTTGGGGTGTTAGGCATGGAGACCTGCACCAAATGATTAATGATATTGAATGATGATTAAAATGTGAAAAAAGAATTGAAATTATGCCTAATGTGATGATTAAAGATTAAATGAAAATGTGATAACTATTTAAATTATGCATTGTAGTTATTGCTTCATAGAAGTGCATGCACTATCTTTTGACTGGACCTGTTTTAGACACTGTTGGTGGTGGCCTACTGATTTGTACTCACACCCTATTCGGGACGCCTGATCGAAACTTGAGAAGACTTTGTTGTTGTAGGATAAGATAAGGTAAAGGTCCTAGGATAGGTTGTAGTTTGGATTGGAGCATGGGATAGGGAAACAGACTTTGTTTGAGACCCACTTTGGAATCATTGTGTCTTTACTTTTAGTTTCATTGTAGACACTTGACATTTTCATTGTCATAGCATGTTTTACCTTTCAATTGAGTATTGTATTTTCATGTTTTGGTTATCATATGACATGGATTTTTCTAGTTATTTATACACTTCTGCACTTTGTTATTGTTATTTTCTTTCGTTGGTGTCTTATTTTGATAAAAGAGGGCATAGTCTCCCCAAGTCTAACTTACCAGACCCTCACTACTAGTCATTACCCTCTGGCGTATGGGGAGGTGTGCTTGAGGGCCTGTGGTCAACCAGGTTGGGGCATCGTTCAGTGGCTCCCAGGTTGGGACGTCATAGATTTGAATGTTCGTTACTTAATTTTTGAAATGTAATATGTTCGAATCCATAATTCAAATTTCATTTAGGTTATTTTTTAATATGAGTGGGTTTAAAGTATACGTGGGATAAGAATATTTTTAAAAAATAACAAGTTCTAGATTTTATGTGAGGGCTAGGTATGGTATGTTAGTTACTATAAACATGTTAGAGATTCATAGAGGGATAGTATTTGATGCTAGGTTTCTGAGGTCAAATCTCATGGTACCTATGATGTGGTTATTTCCAGAAGGAAATAAATAGTTTTTTCTCCTCCTATAATTCAAATGTTAACCTCCTATTAGTGAAATGGTTTTTATTTCAGGGAACAGCCATGGTATAAACTTATGGTATGATTAGTATAATTCATTGTTATGAAATGAAGTTAGTGCATTTTATTATCATGGTGTCTTGGTTAGTATGAAATTACTTTACTTACATGTGTATTTTGAGTGTTACTACTTTGAAAATATACTCAAATATATGCATTATATATTTTAGGAGACCTTTTAGTATTTATTTTTTTATTTTTATACTCACAAAATAAACATGAACCTCAGTGGATATATATATCTTATATTTGAGATACATGTGAGGGAAAAGGACTAATAAAATAGATCATAGTTATTGTAACTCAGTGAGAATGAGTTGATGTTATCATGGTAGTGTTAGGTACCTTTTAGAATTTTGAGATGATACTTGAAATTTTAAATTACGATGTGGTAATTTAAAAAGTTTTAAGGATACAAGTGTCATCCTCACCAGCTTTATCTCCCTAACAGTTTTTATTTTATTTTATTTTTCTTAACACTCATCCCCCATCTCTTCTTTGTAGCATGAACTACTCTGAGCAATAGTCATACAAAATTATCACCAGTACCCGGTATGGGATGACTTTTTGTTAGATTAGTTCAATCAATAGAGGTAGATGTCCACAATATATGAGTTATGAGTATCAAGAAACAAAATTCAATAATAAATTTATGGGAGATGAATTTTATGAGGATGACAATTTCTTATAACTTTCAACTTTGGATTAATTTAGAGGATAACACCTACCATAGTGCGGTAATTATTTTCTTAAATTAAATTAACCATTTCCTTTAAAATTGATGCACTCTAATAATTTGAAAAAAGAGTATGAATATGTAATTAAAGTGTTCATCGATTTTTCAATAAAGCATGCATGCGACACTTCTTAAATCCTTTCTCTATGTTTACATTGTTTTTATTCAAGACAAATTAAATGTTTGAATACTCATGCATAAAATGTCATCTACACATGATGATGTTACCAATTCTAAGGAATAATTGATTTTTGATGATGAAACTACAAAATTATTAGGGGATCAACAACATAGTGATGTAAAAAAACAACAATGGCGCAACATAACAATGTTGAATAAAATTATCAAGGCAAGAAGTTAGGGTATAAAATTTGAGGTTTGTTGGAATCAACATGGCCAACCTATTAACCCCAACAAGTTAATGTTCATTAGTTATATTAGGGTCACAATGAGGATGAATGTTCCAATTGATATTGATTCATTGTACCATGTCCAACCTTTAATGAAGGAAATCCTTTGGAAATATATAATGGTAATGTTATGATATAATTACTCTATTTTACAAAAATAGTATATAATGAAATGTTGATTTAATTTTTATTATTCCTTGTATAGTTGGTTTATTTTAGAATATTTATATAATAAATTTGTCTTAATGGACTATATAAAAGCCCATATATCCTTTTGTACTCTTCTTACAAAGTTATATCATAAGGATTCTGAGGGGAAAGTAAAACCCCACCCACAAGTTAGTTATGCACGCATTATAAAGTAGGAAACATAGACTTATTTCATCAATAATCATAATGAAAAATCATTTAAGGTTTATTATAGTTAATAATATATTATTTGACATTATTTATTTTATCCAACTTGATTCAAAATTGTTAATTTATGAACAAAATAGTGCTGAAAATAAATAGTGTGCATCAAAACCAATGTAGCCCTATCGAAAAGTAAGGATGGCGTATGCTTCATTAGAGAATAAATTGGTATGTATTTTAAATCAACAATAAAAGTTTAATTATGTGATATGAAACAACATGTCTTCCTTTTTTTAAATGCAGATTGATGAATCAAAACTTCAAGCCACTTAAATCCCATGTCATATGCTATGGAAAGAGGCTTGTGTAAATGAACAATGTAAAATAGTTGATGAAAACATAAAAAAATTATGGGAAACATGTGTAAGTATGAAATAATTGTAATTATTTATGATTTATAATAGTATTACATAAAAATTTCTATTTATGTTCATATTTTTTTATATAGTTTAGACAAAAGAATTGAAAATGACCATACCAGAAGAAAAGATACTTTTAGTAACTTTGAAGTGTCCAGAACAATATGGTTGTGTTATAGGATTAGGTTTTGGAGTCTCTCCTTGAACATATTTTGAGAAGATAAAACCACATGAAGATACATATAATATGGTGAGACGATTATAGATACAAATAGACTCACTGCAATGTATTATTGTTCAGTCTAGTTTGGCAGACCAATGTATAAGAAAGGATCAAAGTGAACTAATGGTGGAACAAAGATCCCCACATGAACCAAATTACCCACTAGCTTTGAGGCTAGTCATTCCCCCCAACTACATACCTTATCCGAGGTAATTAATTTTTTCATTACTCTTTCTCCTAAATGTGAATCAAACAATATTCAATAATTTTATATTACTAAAATTATGTAGGGTACAGTTATATGTGATTTGTATCTGTCGACACCCATGCACTACCTTGTTGTGATGGGTATAGTGTATAATATCCCAGGAGACAAGATACACAATAATGACCTCCCAAAAGATCACATGAGAGTGTGGATTTAGGTAGATCATGAGATGACTATTGAGTTTCTTATTCCACTTGATGATCCAGATATTAAAATGGTTAATGATGTTATTGGATCTTTTATATAATGGTAATCTAATATTATAAATATATATAAGGTATGTATTTAACAAATTTTATCATATGAAAAAAATTTAATGGTTGATGAAAAAAGGTCTATAGTTAGGAATGATATTGCAGATGGATAAAGTGGTGGGGAAATGAAAGGTCAGATCAAGAAGATCTAGTAAATCAACCAAGAAATCAAAACAACATTCTGAGAGTACCTTCTCCCTGCCAGTTCCAAAGAAACATTTATTATTATTACAACTTAATACAGAGACCACGTTTAAAGATTCAAATATATCTTACATTCCATATGAAAAATAAATATATGGAGTTTCCATGATAGATGTAATTGGTATTGAGAGCATAAATGAGATTATAAAGCATGAATAGTTGGGGACTCAGTTGTGAATACATACATAAGTTACATTTTCATAATACATCTTTCCAAATAATGAGATAATATGTTTATTAAAGTTAATAACTATTCATATTTTATATGGGAATTTATATTACTACTATGTAAATGGAAAATCATGGGAGACATAATTTTTATTTATTAATCATTATATCATTTCTACATCAAAACTTACTTTTGATAATAAATAAATTAAGAATAAGTGAGATGAGTTAGTTGAATCATTTGAGAAAAAAAATAGAAGACAGGCTCTTTTTGATACCTACAATATAGAAGTAAAACTCTACACTCTAATCACATAAAATATATTTTTATTTTGTGCATTACATATTTGTTTTTTGTTTTTTAAGAAGCATTGGATGCTGATCTAAATCAATCTAGATACCCCAAATATTTATTTTTTAGATCCAATACGTGGATATGCAATCAACCACACATGTTGTGTATTTTGAATTTGTAATACACTTTAATCAACATTTTATAGATAAACTTATAATTATATTTTTCAGTTTGTGTTTTAACTATAATTTTGTTATGATAGGGTGCTCCCTAAATATAGGCAAAATCATGGCATGAAGTTGGTGTCTGAAGAGATAAATCCTATGGATTACAACAAATGGAAACAAAGTAGGGTATATATATAAAGATTTAACTATTTAAAACACTTCAAAACAATTTACTTATTATGGTCAATGTTTATACAGTTTCTGAAGTAAGATAATGACATCGATTATGGATATTATGTTTGCAAATTTATGAGAGAGGTCATAAAGCATGAAAAGATTAGTATCTCCCAACAGGTAATTTCCAAAGGTAATTACAATTTCATTAAATATATTTCATAATAATTTGTTTTTCAATATTTTCTCAGTACTATAAATATTTTAGACAACCTTCATACTCAAAAGAATAAATAATTTTGTTTAGAGATGATTGGGCAGCATTCATGTTGTCAGAACGTATACCGACAACAAATTTAGGTGATTACCTACTATGTTTTTGATATAATATGAGTTATGACCTTAGAAATATATTTGGGGTGTGAAACATTAGTGTCATAATGTTTATATATTATTTGTGATATATTTCTCAAGGAAAATTATAATAATCTACGATTTATATTATCACATTTCAAGTACTATCAAATATTACTAAATTATGAAAGCAACCCGCCACCAAGAACAAACTAAAAAACAACAAAAAATAGATGCATTTGCTTTCCCATGACTTCTCTACATTGTAAAGAAAGGGTCTTAGTAGTGGATTCAATAGTCACTTGAGAATCATACAACACCAATCCAATCATCAAATAGATATATGATAAAAATTAAATATTTTAATAAATATGTGTGTAATAAACCACCAAAGCTAGCAGGTGTATGAGAGAACTATTGGAGGAAAACCAACATTAATTGAGAGATTATGGTCATCAAGGAGGGTTGGTGTCAAAGGAAACCTGACATCAAAAGAAAATAAACCTACTTATAAAGAAATCCTCGTAAATTGAAACCCCAATTCAAATGAAATTATGAAGTAACAAAAATCCAAATGAACACCCATTTGAAAAAGAAGCTGGTATCTTGATCCAAAACCACTAAAAAATAAATAAATAAAAATTTTCATCAACTGAATCATAAATTTTCAGAAAATAAAAATATAGTGGTTTCACTTTTGTGGGTGGTGTAATTATTTGTTCAATTAAATCATCAATTATATGCATGATATAATATCACAAATTCTTGTGAAATCCATACAAGTAATATTCCTTAAGCATGTGAACATTCATTATGTAAAATGATCCATGTTAACAAGCTCATTAATAAAAAACTCATCATCAATCTAAATAAAAAATACATGAGAATAAGGGTATTCACATTTTTATGAAAAAATAATTATGATGTTATTTTATATTTTATCATCACCCAGAAAACGCATTTGTATTATTTTGAATTAACATTAATTTTAGTAAAAAATAAAACTGACATACTCAAAAACAAGAAAACTCATTTCAATTATTTTGTTACTTTAGTAAAATGATCCATAAGTCATTTTTCACATGTAGGAATCAGCCACACTGTAATCTAATACATGATGTTCTCGGTATAACTCAAAGTATCTATTATCAGTTTAAAATTGACAATTTAATATAAAAAAGTTTCACTCACTACAAACCAAACAAACATGCTCAGATTGTCATAATAATTTAGGAAAACTATTCATAATTCATTTGTAACATGTAGGAATCAGTATCACATCAAACCCACAAATGATACAACCTATATAACTAAAAGTGCATGTTTCCAGTTTAAAATGACATTTTAGTAAAAAAACACAAGTGGTGAAAAAAAATCAAGTAAACACGTTCATATTGTTTTTATAATTTATTAAAATGATCCATAAGTCATTTAGGACATGTAAAAATTATCCACACCTCAATCTGATGCACGGTGTGACCGATATGACTCCAAGTGCATCTTTTTATTCAAAATTGACATTGATTTTAGTAAAAAAGACAACTGACATACTCAAAATTAATAAAATGAATTCGGATTGTTTTGGTACTTTAGGAAAAAGATATATAAGTCGTTTTTGACATATATGAATCATCTTTACCTCAATCTGATACACGATGTGCCCAGTATGACTCAAAGTGTCTGTTATCACTTTAAAATTGACATTTTAATAAAAAAAAGTGTTACCCACTAAAAACTAATAAAACACAATTTTATTGTCTTCATAAATTATAAGAATTATTTATAATTCATTTTTTACTTTTAGGAATCAGTATCACATCAAACACACACATGATGCGACCTGTATGACTCAAAGTGCATGTTTCCTATTTAACATGACATTTTAGTAAAAAACACAAGTGGCATACTCAAAACAAAGGAAATGAATTTTTTTTTTATAATTTATTAAAACTATCCATATATCATTTAGGATGTGTAGGAATAATTTTAACCTCAATATAATGCATAGTGTGATAGGTATGACTCCAAGTGCGTCTTTTTATTCAAATTTGACATAAATTTTAGTAAAAAAGACAACTAACATACTAAAAACCAATAAAAAAACATTTTTATTGTTTTGGTACTTTAATAAAATTATTCATAAGTCATTTTTTATGTGTATTAATCAACCTCACATCAATCTGATACATGATGTGTCTCGTATGACTCAAGGTGTCTGTTATCAATTAAAAATGTACATTTTAATACAAAAAGTGGAACTCACTAAAAAATAAGAAGAAGTGATTAGTTTGTCTTTATAATTTATGAAAACTGTTAATAAATCTTTTTTTATGTGTATTAATCATTCTTGAATCAAAACCACACACAATAAGACCTATATAACTCAAAGTACATGTTTCCAGTTTAAAATTACATTTTAGTAAAAAACACAATTAGCATATTCAAAACTGAGGAAACACATTTTTATTGTTTTGATACTTTAGTAAAATTATCCATAATTCATTTGGGACATTTAGTAATCATCCTCACCTCAATCATATGCATGATGTGACTGGTATGACTCCAAGTGCATCTTTTTATTCAAAAATAGCATTAATTTTAGTGAAAAAGACAACTGACATACTCAAAACCAATAAAATGCATTTGGATTTTTTTACTTTATTAAAATGACCCATAAGTCATTTTTGACATGTAGGAATCATCCAAACCTCAATATGATACACTATGTGCCCAGAATGACTCAAAGTGTCTGTTATCAGTTTAAAATTGACATTTTAATATAAAAAAGTGTTACTAAAAACTGAAAAAACACACTCCAGTTGTCTTGATAAATTAGTAAAACAATCTATAATTAATTTTTTATGTGTGGAAATTATTCTCACATCAAATCCATACATGATGCAACCTGTATGACTCAAAGTGTGTGTTTCCATTTTAAAATAACATTTTATTAAAAAACACAAGTGGCATACTCAAAACCAAGTAAACAAATTCTTATTATTTTAATACTTTAGTAAAATGTTCCATAATAAATTTTGTATGTGTAGGAATAATTTATACCTCAATCTAACGTATAGTGTGACCGGCATGAATCCAAGTGTATCTTTTTATTCAAAACTGACATTAATTTTAGTAAAAAGACAACTGACATACTCAAAATCAAGAAAATTAATTCATATTGTTTTGTTACTTTAGGAAAATTATCTATAAGTCATTTTTGATGTGTATGGATCATCCTCACCTCAATATGATACATGATGTTCCCTGTATGACTCAAAGTTTCTGTTGTTAGTTTAAAGTTGACATTTTAATACAAAACAGTTTCACTCACTGAAAACCAATAAAACATGATCAGATTGTCTTGATAATTTAGTAAAACAATTCATAATTTATTTGTTACAATTATGAATCAGTCACACATCAAACCCACACATAATGTGACCTGTATGACTCAAAGTTCATGTTTCCAGTTTAAAATGACATTTTAGTAAAAAAACACAAGAGGCGTACTAAAATCTAAAGAAACACATTTGTATTTTTTATACTTAATTAAAAAAATCAATAATTTATTTGGGACATTTAGTAATTATCCCCACATCAGTATGACGCACTGTGTGACCGGTATGACTCTAAGTGCATCTTTCTATTCAAAATTGACATGAATTTTAGTAAAAATGACAATTGACATAATCAAAACTAATAAAACACATTAATATTGTTTTGATACTTTAGTAAAATTATCCATAAGTCATTTTTGATGTGTAGGAACTATTCACACCTCAATCCAATACACTATGTGCCCGGTATGACTCAAAGTTTCCATTATCAGTTTAAAATTGACATTTTAATACAAAAAAGTGTCACTCACAGAAAAAGTGATTGGATTTTCATGATAATTTTTTAAAATAATTCATAATTCATTTGTGATGTTTAGGAATTTTTCACATGTAAAACCCATAAGTGATGCAAATTTTATGACTCAAAGTGCGTGTTTCTAGTTTAAAATAAAATTTTAGTAAAAAATACAATTGGAGTACTCAAAATCAAGGAAACACATTCAGATTATTTTGATAGTTTAGAAAAAATAATATATAATTCATTTGAGACATGTAGGAATCAGAATAACCTCAATCCAATTCACAGTGTGACCGGTATGACTCCAAGTGCATATTTTTAGTCAAAATTGACATTAATTTTAGTAAAAAAGACAACTGACATAATCAAAACTAAGAAAACGAATTTAGATTGTTTTGGTGATTTAGTAAAATGGTTAATAAGTCATTTTTGAAATTTATGAATCATATTCACCTCAATTTGATACATGATGTGCCCGGTATGACTCAAAGTGTCTATTATCAGTTTAAAATTGACATTTTGATACAAAAAAGTTTTACTCATTGAAAACCAATAAAATGTGCTCAAATTGTCTTGATTATTTAATAAAATGATTTTTAATTAATTTTTGATGTGTAGGAATTGTTCTCATGTCTGACCCACACACGATGTGACTTGTATGACTTAAAGTGCATGTTTCCAGTTTAAAATGACATTTTAGTAAAAAAAACACAAGTGGTATACTCAAAACTAAGGAAACAAAATCATATTGTTTTGATACTTTAGAAAAAATAGCCATAAGTCATTTGGGATATTTAGGAATCATCCTCACCTCAATCTGACGCACAATATGACTAGTATGACTCCAAGTGCATCTTTTTATTCAAAATTGACATTAATTTTAGTAAAAAAGAAAATTAACATACACAAAACTAAGAAAATACATTCATATTGTTTTATTAATTTAGGAAAATGATCCATAAGTAATTTTTGTTGTGTAGAAATTATTTTTACCTCAATCCAATGCATGATGTGGCCGGTATGACTCAAAGTGTCTGTTGTTAGTTTAAAATTAAAATTTTAATAAAAAAGTGTTACTCAATAAAAACTAAGAAAACTAAATTAGATTATCTTGATAATTTATTAAAACAATTCATAATTAATTTTTGACATGTAGGAATCAGTCTCACATCAAAACCACACACGATGCGACCTGTATGACTCAAAGTGTATGTTTACAGTTAAAATGACATTTTAATAAAAACACAAGTGGTATACTCAAAACTAAGGAAATGCATTCATATTGTTTTGATACTATAGAAAAATGATCCATAAGAAATTTGAGATGTGTAGGAATCAATCTCACCACAATTTGATAAGAATATTTTCTAGTATGATTCCAAGTGCGTCTTCTTATTCAAAATTGACATTAATTTCAGTAAAAAGGACAACTGACATGCAAAAAACTAAGAAAACATATTAGGATTATTTTGGTACTTTATAAAAATTATCCATTAGTCATTTTTTATGTGTAATAATTATACATACCTCAACATGATACATGATGTTCCCGGTATGACTAAAAGTGTCTTTTATCAGTTTAAAATTCATATTTTAATACAAAAAAGTGTCACTCACTGAATATTGAGAAAACATGCTCATATTGTATTCATAATTTAGGAAAAAGATTAATAATTCATTTGTGACATGTAGTAATCAGTCTCATGTCAAATACACACATTATGTGACCTATATGACTCAAAGTGCGTGTTTTTAGTTTAAAATTACATTTTAGTAAAAAAACACAAGTGGTATACTCAAAACCAAGGAAAACATTCATATTATTTTGATACTTTAGGAAAATGATCCATAAGTCATTTGGAATGTGTAGAAATTATCCTCACATCAATTCGATACACAGTGTTCCTGGTACAACTCAAAATTTAGTTTAAAATTAACACTTTCTATTTAATTTATTTCTTTATATTATTACTAACATAAGAATTGTTTCTTATATAGGTGAATTATTTTTCTCAAGTAGGGGTGAATTATCCTTTTATATAGGTGCATTATTTTTCTCTATAATATTTTTTTTATTTTTATTTGTGGTAGAAATTTTATTTCATTTAAATTATGTATTTATATCTAATTTTGATAATTTCAAGTGCAGTTTCTAGTGCTACAGTGTCCGGTTACAACACACTATAGTATGACCTATTTTTGGTGATGTAGTGTGTTGTAACATTACACTATAGTATTTCCCTTTATCATCATGTCTAAAAGAACTGATAAAGGTCTATTATAAGTGATTTTATCAATGCTTAATAAATGTGTTGATAAATGTTATCTTTTATTAGTTCTTATAAAAACACTGATAAAAGGGTGCTTTGTCAGCACTTTTTTAGTGCTGATAAAGAACCCCATTATCAGTATTTTTCTAGCGTTGATAAAAACCTAGTTCTTTTAACTACACTGTTGTAGTTAGTGCTTTTTTAGCGCTGATAAAGACCTACTCTAGCGTAGTTAAAGGACTCTTTTGTAGTAGTGTTTATTTAGGGTCATGCATGTGTACCTAGTCATGTCCAAGTATCAGATCATGCCTGTGTACTTTGTTTGTGCCTATGTGTTTGCCTGTGTCAATTCCTGAGTACCCTCTAGGGTACACGCTAATCTGCTAGCATTGAATCACATGGTGTGTGACATGTGTCCCATGGGGTGTGATATTTTATTTCATGCGTCAACCCTAGCACCAAAGTCGGTGTCCCACGTGGCATGTGTTCTTCGGACTATACTCCATGTAATGTAGGATTTTCTAGAACCTATGGTTTCTTCATGCGTGCATTGCTCACGCTTCCACCACCACTGGATCCATGATCCATCATACCCGTAGATACCATATTTATGTTCTACCATGTCTGAGTAATCACTGGTTATTAAAATACAACCTTTGATCTTCTTGTAACACTTATCCATCACTTTGCCATATCGAGATGCTAAAAACCACATTTTGTAATGACCCTCTTATTCCCATTGGATTGAGAATACAACAAAACATTACTAGGCCTTAAGCGACATCCCCAAGATGTCAAAGTCTAGAAATAAATACTGAAGGGTTTAAAATGAAAGTGGGGTATGATTTACCCTTTAAGAATAAAACCATTAACTCAACCAACCATAACCAAATATCTCACTATATGATGCATGAACAATGAATGACAACTCAACTACATTATTCATATCAAAACCACTCCAAAGTGTGCAACAACGGAAGACCAAAAAATTATCAAGTAAAAAATAAAAGAAACTAAAGACTCCAATAATACCACAAGACTCCATGATCCATAATATCCATGCTCCAAGATCACCAAACAGCCTGAGTATCATGAAGTGGTACTAAAAACGTGTGATACGTTACCTTTTCCCCTGTCCCGAAATATAGCATCTACAAAAGCACCAAAGTTCCAAATAAGGGGTGAGTATAAAACTCAGTAGGATTTCCCCAATGACTTCCCTAATCACATTTATAGGATAAAAAAGTTATCAACATTTATATAAAACAGTTTATATAAAACAATTTCCCAAAAAAACTTTATAACTAAATATACACAAGTTCCAAGAACCATTACAACCAAAAGTACACAAGTACCATTAAAACTAATTTTACAACAATTTATCATTACATAAAAATATTAATAAAGATTTAAAACCATTTCACAATATCCTTTTGGAATATCTGAACCATTACACACATTTATACTACCAAACACGCGTGCTTCATTTATGACAGTTCCATACTCATGAGCGGTTTCTCGTCGATCTACCAAGTCATCACAAGGTAATAATATCCCATGTGTGATTAACCCTTTGTAACTGAGCACAATGTAATATTTCAACCAAGACTCTTATATGAAATATGAACTCACACACCAATATTCCCAAGGATCATTCCAAAACACCTTTTCAATAAAACCACCATTTTATTGAAAACCATTTTTCCGTCAAAATCATTTCTAAGCCAAACCATTTCAATAAAATTCCCTTTTTATTGAAAAAAACATTCCCAAAAAACCATTTAGAGATTCTAGAAAATCCAAAATTTTAAATCCCCATTTTAAATTCAAGAAACTAAAATAGTTTTCACAATAATTCACCGAGATTACACAATATCACAAAAACGATAAATCATCACTAAAGAAGATTTATTCTATGAATTGAACCAAAATTTCAAAATAAATTTCATTAAATTTAATCAATTTGAAACTAATCCAATCAATTCTAGAAAGAGGATATGATAGTGAATCCACTTACCTCAAAGGTTTTGACCAAACTCGACAATGGGTGAAGAATGCACAAGAAGTTAGGCTGATTTTCCACAAAAAATACCTTAGATCTCTTCTCCCAGAGAGACTCACCATAGATTCAATGAAGATACAAAACCGATCGGATCAATCTGGATGAAGGGGAACCTCTGAAAATATCCTAGGGGAATCCTAGTATTTATATAAATGAAGTCTAGGTAGAAAGGGATGAGTTAAACTTCCAAACATGTGCCATTAACCTAAGTGTGGGTGGAGTCACGACGTGTACCCCTTGGTCACGTTATGTAGGACATGATGAATAAGTATACCGAAAAACCCATCACCTCAGGTTAAAAATATGATATTTAAACCCTAAATGATGTTCACCTTAGGTACACGACAGGTACCTTCTCACAGTGTGATCACCCCATTCACAACTTGCATCCAGCAACCGGTACATAGCGTGTACCTACAGTACACAGTGTGTACCTTCTCTATGACCAGTAGAAAATATAGAAAACCACTCCTAAGGACTTTGAACCAAAAGGGAACTTAGAAAGAGGAAAAATTACCTGATCAAGGTAATAGGATGTTATAAACTCCCCACCATAAATACTTTACATCCCTGGGAATTCATGTGGAATATGTAATCCCTAGAAAAAGATGAGGCCACTACTCCCTCATAGTGTCAAGTAAGGGTTAGATACTAAAAACTAGGGGTACTACATTCTCCCCACTATTGGTCTTTCCATCATTGGAAAGTAGAAAACCCTCTCTGTTCTGAAAGAGATCCATCCATTTCTCTTTCATTTCCTTATCAAGTTCCCAAGTATCATCTTGAATTTGACCATGCTACCATAAAACTTGCAATAGACCGATGATTTTTCCACACAAGACTTTCTCTTTACTATCCACAATCTACACCAGGATATGTACCAATGAAGCATCTGAATTTAGGTTAATGTGATCCCATCTTCTCACATGGTCAGTGTCAGTCTGATACTTTTTCAACTGAGATAAGTGGAACACATTATGCACTACACTGAACCGTGGTGGCAATGACAATCGATATGCCACCTCTCCAACATATTCCAGTATCTCAAAAGGGAATATATACCAAGGAGATAATTTTCCCTTCTTCCCAAAATGATGATGTATAATCCTTGAAGAGATCCTCAAGAACACATGATCACTCACAGAAAATGATAACATCCATCGATGATGATCCGAATAAGATTTATAATGAATCTGAGCCATATTCATCCTCTTTATGATCAAATGAATCTTATCTGTTGTTTCTTGGACAAGGGTTCGACCAACTAGTGAAGTCTCACCTGCTTCTACCTAAAAAAGTGGAGAACAAAAATGACACCCATACAAACCTTAAAACAAAGGCATATATATTGAGGCATGATAACTGTTATTATATGAGAACTCCACTAATGGAACATTCCCTTCCCATGAGCCACCAAAATCCATTACACAATCCCGCAACATGTCTTACAATGTTTGTATCATCCTTTTAGATTGTCCATTTGTCTGAGGATGATACGTCGTACTCATAGTCAACTGAGTTCCCAGGGCTTTCTATAAGGATTTCTAAAAATGAGATGTGAACCTTGGATCTCTATCTAAGACTATCTAAACAAGTATTACATGTATCTTTACCACTTCTTGGATATAGATATTAGATAGATCCTCTGCTGTATGAATCTCATGAATTGGAATGAAATGATCTGACTTGGTAAGTCGGTCCACTATCACCCATATGGAATCATGTTTCCAAACCATTATTGGGAGACATGTAACAAAATACATCACCATCTACTCCCATTTCTAGACTAGGGTAGGTAAATAGTGCAACATACTCGTTGTTAGTTGATGTTCTGCCTTAACTTGCTGACAAGTTAATCACTTTGAAACGAACTCAGTCACTTTCCTTTTCATGTTTCTCCACCAAAACTATTCCTTCAATGTCTTATACATCTTATGTATCCCTGTATGTACAGGCCATCTCAAATGGTGGTAAGCATGAAGAAGTTTTTCCTAACAAGCCATAGGTACAACCATATGATCTCTAAAGCATAAAACCGAACTCCCATTAAGTTTCCAAACCTGGATGGTCTCCCCACCATTGAGTTTTGAACTCATAACCAGGCATTCTGTATCAGATGCTTGTGCCTCTTTGACCATATTTACCAAATCAGGAACAAATGTAGATAAAAATAATACTGCAACATCACCTCGGTCTTCACATTCCACATGAATGTTGGCTAGGACTGATATCAACTTCCATTCATCTGAAGCTTCTTTTTCCAACTAAGAATATGAATTTCTGCTCAATGCATCTTCCACCGAATTCCCCTTTATTGATGTATACATAAAGTCAAATTCAAACATCTTAAGATACTCCATCCATCTTCTTTTACTCATATTTAAATCTCTCTATGAGAAAATGTGTTTCAATAATTTATGATCCGTAAACACAGTGAAATTCTCACCAAAGAGATAATGTCTCCAAATCTTCAAATCATGGACAACCACAGCTAACTCCAAATCATGTTTTGGGTAATTCTTCTCATGAACCCTTAACTAACTTGAACCATAATCCATAAAATGGTCTCCTTGTATGAGAACACCGCCCAATCCAGATCCTAAAGCATCACAGTACACCACATACCCCTATCCTAATTCTAGAAAAATCAAGATAGGTATCGATGTAAGATGAAATTGTTTTCTCCTGAAAAGACTTATGGCATTCCTATATCCATTGTAATGGATAATTATTCTTTGTTAGAGCTTTCATTGGTGAAGCTGGTCATGAGAATTCACACAAAAAGCATCAGCAGTAGCTAGCTAGACTAAGAAAAATTCATATCTCAAAAGATATTCTTCAGTGGTTGCCATGAGATAACAGCCTCTATCTTATTTGGATCCACTGAAACACCTTCCTCAGAAATCACGTGGCCAAGAAAGCATACCTCTTGTATCCAAAAACCACACTTTGATAATTTTGCATATAAATAATGGTATCTCAATATTTTTAACACGGTCTCCAGGTGTTCCTCATGCTTAGCCCTTGTCTCTAAATACACCAAGATTTCATCTACAAACACCACAATAAAAGAGTCCAGATATCATTGAAATATCTGATTCATCAAAGCCACTAATACCACTGGTAAATTCGTTAGACCGAAAGGCATGACTGCATATTTTTAGTGTCCATATCTGATTTTAAAAGTTTTCTTCAGAATATCTTCCTTCTGAACTCTCAATTGGTGATATCTTGATCACAAGTCAATTTTAGATAACCACTAATATCTCCTCAATTGACCGAACATATCATTAATTTTTGGAAGTGGATACTTGTTCTTTATCATAACTTGGTTAAGCTTACGATAATCAATGCACATCCAAATAGTTCTATTTGATTTCTTCACAAACAAGACTAGTGTTGCCCACAGATACATACTTGGCTGAATGAAACCCTTTCTTTATAGCTCCTCCAAATGAACTTTCAATTCCCTTAACTATTTTAGTGTTATCCTATAAGACGAAATGGAAATAGGACTGGTCCCTGGAAGGAGTTCAACCATAAACTCCACTTCCCTTGGAGTTGATAACGCTGATAAGTTCTTGGTAAATACATCTGAAAATTGATCCAAAAATACTAGAAAACAATCTTCCTTGATCTCTTCCATTGATTCAAAATTCAACACTATCGATTGATAAGAGATCATTCCCACCATTAGTGAAAACAAGATCATTGCATCTTTCTTTACAACCCTCTCTCCTTTGAAGAGATGCTCAACATCATCCACAGTCATGAAACTAACTATTATCCTATAATAGTCGGTGTGAGACTTGAATGTTGTCAACTAGTCCATACCTATGATTACATCATATAAATCCATATCCAACATCGAGAGGTCCCATTTCAGCTCAGGTCCATCAACAGTTATAGCACATGCTCAACACAAAGAGGCTTGACATTCTCTTTCACCAAGAGGAGTTTTTAGTTTTAACACAGAAGGCATTATTCTAGTTTTAAACATAGCAGTTCAACAAAATGGGAAGCAATGAAGGAATATGATACAACAGTATCAAACAACACTTGCACAAAGTTAGAATTCAAAATAATCATACCTATCACTGTAGATGGTCCAGCCTCATCATTTACAATCATCTTCTTAGCTCCATACAATTGCTTCATCACTACACTCTACTCTTTATTCATTTGTTACAATTTCACTTGTCGAGGAGTCATGGTATTATGAGAATTACCATGAATAGCTTTACTATGTTGAAAAGTCTGATTCTATTGTCCTTGCCCTGTCGAAGCATACGATGCTTCGACACCTGAGAAGTGTCTCGATCACCCGACCTCAGAGCACTACTACAAAAGTGATTAAGGTGTGCTATCTTGTTGCAATTATGAAATTCTCTTGGTGGTGTTGTACACTCCTGCTTTATGTGGTCAAAATAACCAAATTGGTAGCATCTTACTTGGAACTTTGGTCGTGGAGGAATATTTACTAATCCAACTGTCTGATTCTGATTCCCGCTCCCACCTTGTAAATAGGTGTCTCTATTTCACTCGCTCCTAGTATTGGAGTTTCCACCATTTCCAATAGGGATAATCATACTTCCTCCTCCCATAGTTCCTAAAATGTCTCACTCATCCACTGTCACTCTATTCACCATCTCTAGATAATCAATAATATAGAGCACTGCAATCTTCAATCGAATTTCTTTCCTTAACCCTGATTCGAAGATGTGTACCTTCAAGGATGCACTCACCAAAACTTCTGGTGTAAAGCACACTAAATTCATGAATTTATCCGCATATTATGTGATAGAGAGATTCTCCTGCTTTAGGCTAAATAAGTTAATTTCCCTTTGGATCTTGAACATTTTAGGATAGAATTGTTTATTAAACAATTCCTAAAAATCCTCCTAAGTAATTCATTGATCCTCTTTAGCATGCAATACTAGTTCCCACCACTGGTGGAAAATTTCCTCGAGCATGTACATGATTAGCTTGAATTTAAGCTTTGATGGTGTGTTGATGAAATAAAAGATATGATTCATCCTATTTAACCACACCTACACCTTTTCTAGTTCAAAATCACCCTGGAAGATGGGTGGATTATACTTTATGAACTGGATGGAATGATCTATGTGCCTTAGCTCATCCATCTGGTTCTCTGTGTCCACAACTTGAAACACTTGAACGATACTCTAAACTAGTTCTTGGTTCACCTTTGGCTTAGGTGAAATCACATTCTTTGTATCTTCTTCTAGTTGGTTCCTACAACACTGATCAGGTTCCTTTTCCAAACAAACAACAAACTTTGTAAGTCTCTCTCTCTAGAAAATGATGGATTAACATTTAAAATTCTATCACATAAACTATCACAACATTGTTTTCCAACAACAACCTTTTTCCATTTTCAACCATTTTTTGAAAACTTTAACATTCTTTTTTAAAATCAAACTATTTTCAAAATCCCATAACCATTTCCTTTTTCAAAATCTTTCATTTGAAAAATAATTTCATACTTTTTCAAAAATAAACACTTTTTTACCATATAAATCATTACTATGAATGATGTATAAACTCTTAGTGAAAATTCATTCCTCTAATGAATTTCATGCTTATATCATTGGATAAACCCATGACAATAATATTTCAAAATCCTAGAAGTGTCTCCAAACACTTATATACCCAAACCCCTAGTAACTTGAAGTTCAACATAAATGGATTAGCTACATTATTTTATGATATAAATTTCAAGTTTATCCAATAATAATCCTTTCTAAGATTCCAACCTAAGGAATAGAAAATAATGAATTCAAATCCAAGACCAAGAAACTAAATACTACTTGTTAGGCAAGGACCGAACAAGCTAATACCATTTGTAATGACCCGCTTATTTCCATTGGATTGAGAATACAACGAATCATTACTAGGTCTTAAGAGACATCCACAAGATGCCAAAGTCTGGAAATAAATGCCAAAGGGTTTAAAATGAAAGTGCGGGATGATTTACCCTTTAAGAATTAAACTATTAACTCAACCAACCATAACCAAACAGTTCACTATATGATGCATGAACAATGAAGGACAACTTGCCAACGAGCCTGTACCCAAGTGGTATAGGCTCCTGCATGACATCCAAAAGACCCAGGATCAAGTCTAGATAGGGGGAAAATATGGTACTGTAGCAATACTATAGCAGCGGTGACTATAGCAGCAGTGGAACTGTAGCAGCGATAGAACTATAGCAGCAGTGGCATTGTAGCGATGATGGTACTATAGCAGCGTAGTACTGTAGCAGTACTGTTCACTGAGGGGTCCTTTGAGCCAAAATGGGATTTTAAGCCTTGAATTCAGGCCACTTAGTCTTGGGCCTTTGGGCTATGTAATGGGTCTCCCTCTACCCAGACAAAAAAGAGGCCTTTTCTTTAAATAATAAATAATAATGAAAGACAACTCAACTAATTTATTCATATCAAAACCACTCCAAAGTTTGTAACAGCGAAAGACCAAAAAAGTATCAAAGTAAATAGAGAAAATAAACTAAAGATTACAATAATACTTCAAGAATCCATGCTCCATAATATCCATGATCCAAGATCAACAAACAGCCCGAGTATCACGAAGTGGTGCTAAAAACGTGTGATACGTTACGTTTTCCACTGTCTCGGAAGATATCATCTACAAAAGCACCAAAGTTCCAAAGAAGGGGTGAGTATAAAAATCAGTAGGCTTTCCCCAAAGACTTACCTACTCATGCTTCTAGAATAGAATAGTTAGAAACATTTATATAAAACATTTTATATAAAAAAATTCCCAAAACAGTCTATAACTAAATATAAACAAGTTCCAAAAACCATTGCAACCAAAAGTACAAAAGTGGCATTAAAACTAATTTTCCATCAAGTTATCATTCCATAAAAATTATAATAAATCTTTAAAACCATTTCACAATATCCTTTTGGCATACTTGAACCATTCCACACATTCACACTACCAAATATGCATGCTTCATTTATGATAGTTCCACAATCGTGAACGATTTCTCATCGATCTACCAAGATGTCACAAGGTAATTATATCCCATGTCCCATTAACCCTTTGGCATCGAGCACAAGGACATTTTTTAACCAAGCCCTATATATTAAATATGAACTCACACACCAATATTCACAAGGATCATTCCAAAACACCTTTTCAATAAAACCACCATTTTATTGAAAACCATTTTTTCCATCAAAACCATTTCTAAGCCAAAAAATTTCAATAAAATGCCTTTTTATTGAAAACCCCATTCCCAATAAACTATTTAGAGATTCCATCAAATACACAATTTAAAATCACCATTTTAAATTCAATAAACTAAAACAATTTTTACAACAACTCACTGAGATTACACAATATCACAAAAATGATAAATCATCACCAAAGAAGATTTGTTCTATGAATTGAACCAATATTTTACAATAAATTTCATTAAATTTAATTAATTTCAAACTAATAAAATCAATTATAGAAATAGGATATGAGAGTTAAGCCACTTACCTTGAATTTTTTTATGAAACTCGACAATGGATGAAGAACGCACAAGAAGTCAGGCTGATTTTCCACAAAAATGGCATTAGATATATTCTCCCAGAGAGACGCACCATAGACACAACAAAGATCCAAAGCTAGTTAGATCGATCCAGATAAAGGGGAACCTCTGAAAATTTCCTAGGGGAATCCTAGGGTTAAGAGTAATGAATTCTGGGTAGGAAGGGATGAGTGAAACTTCCAAACATGTTCTTTTAACCTGGGTGTGGGCCGAGTCACAGTGTATACCCCTTGGTCACGTCATGTAGGCCACACTGAATAAGTATGCCAAAAAACCCATCACCTCAGGTTAAAAATATGATATTTAAACCCTACATGATGTGTACTTTAGGTATATGTCATGTGCCTTAGGTACACATTGTGATCACCCCATTCACGACTTGCATCCAACAACTAGTACATGTCGTGTACCTTAAGTACACAGTATGTACTTGCTCTATAGCCTCATAAAATTCAGAAAACCACTCCTATGGACTTTGAACCAAAATGGAACTTATAAATAGGGAAAAATTACCTGATCAAGGTAACGGGATATAAAAAACTCTCCACCATAAAGACTTTCTGTCCTTGGAAAGTCATGTGGAAGATGTAATCCCTAGAAAAAGATGAGGCCACTACTCCCTCATAGAGTCAAGTAAGGGTTACATACCAGAAACTGAGGGTATGACTGTGTTGTCATGACACCTTAAATTGATTATGATTTTAGGGTTGATTTATAGTATAGGGAATACTCTAGGTCATCTCTAAAGAAGGATTTATAGGTTTAGAGTATGCGTTTTTAATAAAAAGTAAAAAAGGGGTGATTTTGAAAATATTTTAAAGAAAATAACTTAACTTAAAGAGTTTAATAGTTGAAAACCCAAGTGAATTTTGAAAAATATGAGATAAAGGGGTCATTTTGATTTTACTACACACATTTCAAGTTCATTGTTATTAGAGATTTATTTAGGTTTGGATTAATTCTTTGGTTGAAATTAATTGGAATCCCGATTAATTTCTAAGCCTTTATTTCATTGCTTGAAGAACCAAACCTTGACATAACAGTCGTATTGTCAAGGTACAGAACTTATGCATGGAATAATAGCTTCCAAATTAGATTGAAATCTCAAGAAAGTGGGTAAGAAAATTATTCTTGTGTTGTCTAATCATAACAACACAAGTCACGCACTCAAAACCTCACACCGATCAGTTAGAAATTACAAGAAAATAAATCACATGCATCAAAATAAGAATTAAAATAAGAAATAATTTAAGATTCATAGAAATAAATATTTTAACACCTAAATCACTCCAAAACAGTAGCTAATATATATGTCAAAACTCCCTTGACATGTGTGTAGCTCCCTCACAATAAACGCCCACTGTTTAGCTCAACATCGGGAGGAGGATGAAGCTCGGGTGGAACTCCTTATTCATTATTTATCCCAATATGAGGATAGGGGCCTCTATAACTTCTAGTATTAAGAGGATAATCCTCTAGTGATCCAAAATTTCAGAGCTTTTTTCCATGTTCGAACTCTCAAATGAGGTGCCCAAGGTATCATTTTATTGGCAAAGTGGAAGATGGTTTTGAGCACACAGATTGTGTAAAACCACTTGGACCATTGTTTTTTGTGGGTATATATCCTTATCTAACTTTGTGAAAAACTAAAAAGTTGGTTCCCCACCTCTTTAATATCTTCACTGAATGTTTGGATTCATTTGGGCACCTGCAAATCAATATATAAACAGATCAAAACACACCACTTTTGACTACGTGAAAATTCGGTGTGGTGGATAGATCAGGTCATTTAGGCCACTAGATTTCCTAATTATGCTTAGGTTACTTTATATAAAATTTAGCTTAAAAAAATGGACCATGTCACAAAATTTCATCCCATTTGGATACACGGTTTAGTAGAAGTGTGGGTTTTATTTCCCTGGTGTGCTTGGATCCTACGTAATTTGGATCATTTTTCTTGGACATCATCATGGGCCCTCCAAATCACCTCCACCTACAATGTAATTTTCAAAACAAGTAACATTTTCCTTTTTAATAGTGGTAAAAAAATAATTGAGTCAAACATGAATTGCAATTTGTTTTTATTTTCCTAATTTTCAATACAAAACTAGTTTAGCACAGTGGTGTAAGGTTGAAAATGAAATAGTGAACCACGGTGCGATCACACCCCCACACCTAAAAATTTTCACTCCTAAGCAAAGTAATATTTCCAAAAATTATGCATGTAGATATTTACAACTTCATAAATATTTAACATTCAATGAAAATTTAATTCCTGATAGAAATGTGATCAAAGTAAAAATCACACTGAGGAGTTATTCTCAGTGAGCAAGAAAAAAGACGGCTCAAAAACTGTATCAGAATGAAATTCCAAGAGATGCATGATACCAATAAAAGAAAATAATTCAAAAGTTAATCATGTCACTAATTATCCATGTGTGTGTATGACAACCATTTCATGCTATTCTTTCCACTTTCTATCGAGTAAATATAAGTTATTTTAAAAATTATCTACTTACATGATCCATTCCATCGAACCTGACCTACATCCTTTGCAATCAAATTCCAAGACCCACTCACTTAAGCATTCCTAGTATTCAAACCATAATATCCCAACCTATATATCCCCATATGTTGTACATTTCATAACTCCCCTCATTTATTATTATTTTTTTCAAAAGTTTCACTTGGAAAAAATCTCACACTCTTCTCTCAACCCTTGTTTGATCTCCTCACGACAATAATTGTAATAGTTATAACAGGATAAAAAGTTGAGAAATTGTGGTTTTTTACCTACCAATATACAACTATTTTTTTAGTGCATACAATAGTCGGATAACAGGTACACACACATAGGTCAATCTGGTAGAGAAATGGAATATATCAAATAAGGAACAAACGTATGGAAAAATGATTTTGGAAAGTATAAAAAAATCAACCTAGCTTATATTTACCTTGTAACACCCCAAGCTTCTACGGTACGCTTCTCTTTGAATAATGTGATAGTGTGTGTTGTACACAACACCGAGTTCTAACACATCATAACCAATCAAACTAGCCATTATGAATAGTAATACCTACTTTTTAAAATTATATATATTTTATATTTCAAAATGGACTTCATTTTTGGATTTTTAATATTGAATTTAGCCTAAGGTAAAATTTTGGTACTTTTCAGATAACTTTAATATTTTGATGAATAGTGAAAATTACTAAATTTTAATTAAAAACAACTTTTTTAATCAAAATAATTAATAGTGATAAATTATGAATTTGAGTGGTTTTAAAGTATATTCAGAATATATTTTTACCATTTAATTAAATGTTGGTCATTGGACATAATTTTACAATTAAACCGGACATAAACAAGTGTCAATCTTTTGATAGTTATTATCTCTTAAAAACACGCTTTTTGTTTTAACAACGGAAATTAATTTTAAATTAATTTCTGCCACTTCTGTGTGTTGAATTTGGAAAAATGGATTCCATATTTGGAATCATGATTTTCAAATTGTGTAAATAGGTAACTTTTATTTTTAGACATTTTGAATAATTACTTCGGTAAATATTTTATTTACCATGGTTAAAGGGTAAATCCGGTAAATAAAGGTTAAAAAATAATATTATAATAATATTAAATTACCCTAAAATGTGTACTAGCCTCATTGGTTGATACATGTTCGACCATAGGC
Organism: Viscum album; assembly: GCA_963277665.1. NCBI lineage: Eukaryota > Viridiplantae > Streptophyta > Magnoliopsida > Santalales > Viscaceae > Viscum > Viscum album. Next base: position 470,326,116 of record OY728142.1, on the reverse strand, counting down.
ATCTTTGGGTCGATTTTGGGACCCCATGGAGCCACTTGTAGGTGATAGGGACACTTAATTTTAATTAAGTTAAAATGAATACAAAAATGACACAAGCATATATCTTTTAGAAAAACAATTTTTAAATAGGGTTATATATGTTGGATTTTCGATTATAAATATTAATTAGAAATCTAAAAACATTTAATACATAATGATATTTTATTTATAATTTTTATAGATTACATAAGTTAATTTATTTATGACACAATGATGATGCAGTAATTACCACAATAGTGAAAATTTAAAATAATTGATTTTATAAATACCCAAATAAATATAATTTGAGACTTTTAATGAATTAAAATAATTTTCTAGGATAATATGATATATTATGAGTGATTTAATTAACTTTTTTCTAAGTAATAATTCTGTTATGAGTTTCAAAAAAATCAACTATTGAATAGTGTCAAAATTGACATAAAAGAGTTTTTAAAACAAATATTATATTATTAATTGATATTAAATTCCTAAAAATCTAAGGTTCAGCCAAGAGACTTATATCATGATATTTATATCATTAATGGACCACTTGGTGGTCTCTTGGATGTATATAGTAAGTTTATTAACCATATAATATAAAAATACAAAGAGACATTGTAAAAGTGAAACTAATTAACTTAGAGTTAATACTTAAAGATATGGTTAATATAAGTACCCAAACCTGTATAAATTCTATTGTTTGAGTGGTTTTCGACCCATCCCCACCTTAAAATTTAAATAATCCACTTTGGAGCCATTAGAAACCGAATATGAATTTATTATAAATTAATATTTCTATCTTTTCCAAAGGTGTCCCTCACCCCTCTTATAAAAGGGAACTCCTCCTTCTCATTTCTTCACACCTTAAAAACCTTTTGGTTCGGCCAAAATCTGCCCAAATACTCTCCCAAAATCCATCACTACAACCTAGAGGCATTAGTTTGATCAGAAATCCAACCTAAGGAGCCCTTTTGATCAAATCAAAAGGAAGAACCCGAAGAAGAGGTAATGATTTCACCACCCTTTTTCAAGTTCCTTTCTTCTTCCACTTCTTCTTCCTTTTTTATTACCATTCTAAAATAATAACTCCAGTATCATATATATACTGTGATGTTATTATAAATATGGTACAACCATATTCAATATTCTATCCATCCTTTGAATAACATGTCACCATACGTGCGTACGTACGGCTTACCGTCTCCACGTCGTGGTGTAATTGTTATTCAATAAATTATTATTTCGATGGGTATAATAATGATGTGTAAATCATGTAAATAATAAATATAACATTATAATTATTCTTTATATATGATATACCATCCATTTATATATTATTTTAGTATCAAAATAATGATATTGTCACTCGTGTGTACGTACGGACTACTGTCTCCACGAACGCGATGGGATTCATTCTCCATCGTATCCATTCAAGTATAATTATCATTTGATGATTTAAAAATGATGTTTAAGGACTTGATATAATTCTGGATATGAATAATATACAACCTATCCATTACAAACATGGCTTACGTAACAAAACATATTAAATAAAATGAGTAAGTTAACACCCGAAACAATAATAATACTAAGATATTATTAACAAAGCAATGTTAAAAGATCATATATGATATCATATGAATGTATGTGATTCTTGTATAATTTAATAACAATTATTTTACCATTATACAGGAGTTTAACCTACCCCAACCAAGGAAAAGTACAAGGTAAGGGTTATTTCACAATCTCTTCATTATCCGAGGTTGTTTATACGTAATAATCTACTGGGATCTCTTTATCATCCACATCCATGTTTCTTAAAAATGTATTTCAAAACATTTGTACTATTTAAAAGAATATGGGTTAAAGTCATTTATACCCTTGTTTGACTTTTTATAAGAGTTTTATAAAGGAACCTTTCTGTCGTTTTCCAAAACAAGGTGCTTTTTAACCTTTTCGACAAAATTAAGGTAAGAATGTTTTTTTTAACTTATACGGCGGGTGCGGCTATTTTCCACCGTTATAAAATCGTTGAAGCTTCCCTTACAATATTATAAGAATATTTTCAAAGAAAATGTTTTATTTTATAAATATATGACTCTTAAATGATTTCAAAATAGAAAGAGATATTTCTCTAAAAAGAGTTTTGATTTCATCTATGTCAACATCCTTTGATGGATTTTACGCTTATTGAAGTTGATTTATTATGATACAAAACTTCTATATTGTATTGAAGGTTTTGTGATATGTTTGACTGTGGATGTGCTATTTTTTATACCATTCATGGTTTATGGTGAAAGTATTGACATTTCGTATGCTAGTTTTAATACGAATGTTTATGTTATGTTTAAACCTTTTCATATGGGAATGCATTGGACTTAATATGTGATGGGTGGAGCCCGCTATAGCTCCTCGATGCATCGGTAGGTCTCATGAGACAAACTAGTGTCTTGGCACAAGGCCTTGGCAAAATTTTATTTGTAGTCTTGGCACGAGGCCTTAGCTATGTGGTTATGATAGTCTGGCATTATGCATTCCATCATTATGAAAGTGGTTATTGATATTGCATGTGATTATTCAATTAGTAGAATATCCATGTGAATAAGTAAATGGCATTATTTCATTTTACTTTTTCCATACTATGTTGAAGTTCAAGTTTAAAAGGATTTTGTTTTAGTTATACATTGCCTTAAATGTTTATGCTTATTTTTGAAAGTTTCCGCTATATTGTTATCCTTACTGGGCATTTGAGCTCACCCCTTTTCTATGTTTTATTTTTCCCAGGATGTGAAGAAGTAAGTTATGAATGACCTGCAGGGATAGTATGTGGGGATATGAGTGTGGAATATGGAGACTATGTTGTTGTAGTAGTTTTTCACTTTATGATGTAATATAAAACTTTATGAATATATCTAGTGTTTCCAAGGCTACTAAACCAATCGGTCTTTCAAGATTTCATCTTTCTTGTGATCATGACAATGTAATGTAATAATGCACCGAATCTGGGTAACTAGGGTTGGGGCGTTACAGCTGGTATCAGAGGAAGTTTAGTACAAACCTTGGAAGCTAGATTTAGACAAACTCTGATTAGAGCACGTAGACCTAAGATGAACTTTGAGGATTAGTATAGAAGAACTTCCTAGAATTTTGGTATTGTAGAGATTTTGTGAGTTTTTCGAGCAATACATCCCTGTCTGGATACGAGCAGGTAGAGGTGGCTCTGGCACAGATGTACCTAGGGGTAAAACCCTAAAACACCACTTTGAGCTAGACTCGAATGGGAACTGGTGCACGACAACAGGCCTTGCTGCACTCTTTGTTACGACACTCCCGGGGGATATGCTTAGGATAACTCTCATTTTCTTTACAAATCATTATGAAGGGTTTATGAGTATATACTTCCTCAAAGAAAACATTTTTATGATTATGGATTATATCCATAAATAGTTCAATTTATGTTAAGTGTTTTATAAGTATGGGATTATGTATTTTGATTCATAAAATGATCTAGTTTATGTCATTGTTTAGAAATGGTGCCTAGTGGAAGAAATGGAAACTGTATCAATGCACGCACTCCATGTAGGGATTTACCTCCTGCTCAAGATAATTATAGTGGAGTTGGTGATACAACTGGTGCCGATCAGCTAATCACCATACCGGGACAACTCACTCAGGTTATGAATAATAACCTTACCCGTATGGAGCACCCTGATCCGCAGCGTGGAGGATCAATGTTAGATCGATTCATGAGGCAACAACCACCCACGTTCAATGGGAGTACAAATCCCTTAGTAGCTGAGCAATGGATATTTTCCCTAGAGAAAATATTTCAGGCTTCGGGAGTAGTGAAAGGGAAAAAGTTATCATGGTAGTTTACCGCCTCACTGGAGATGCTGATCAATGGTGGTCATTGATTCAAAATACGAAGGAAGATGATGAAGTATCAAATATGGAATGGAGGGAGTTCAAAGATCTGTTTTTAGAAAAATACTTTCCTCGCGACCATCGAGCAGATATGGAAAGGCAATTTCTGAGTCTGAGACAGAAGGAGGATGAGAATGTCACAAAGTATGAGGCTAACTTTACAAGGTTAGAAAGGTATTCTAGAGATTATATATTTAACCCAAGAAGTAAGATTGATCGTTTCTTTGATGGGTTAAAACCATTTCTCCGTCGAGCATTAGTCTCACAATCCTTTTCATCATACGAATACATTGTCTCATGTGCTATCAAGACCGAAAAGGAATTCTCTAAGTCTTATGACTTTAATGAAAAGCAAGAGAAGAAGAGACCTGCTGATCAATCTGGGAATGGAAATAAGGGGAATAAGGGAAAGGTTGAATATCCATCCTGTGGTAAATGTGGGAAGAAACACCCCGGTACTTTCTTGAAGGGAATGGGAGTCTATTACAAGTTTGGAGAAAAAGGTCACCAAGCTCGTGATTGCAAGGGGAAGAAGGAATATACCAATGTTCAGTGCTACAATTGCAGGGAGATGGGGCATTATGCAAATGAATGTCCTAAGCGTCAGGAGAAATTACCTCAGAAAAGGCCAAGGGATCAAGGCCAGGCTTATGCTATCACTACTGCTGAGGTAGAAGCTCCGAAAGACGTGGTGGTAGGTAATTTAATGGTTTCTTCAAGTTTAGAAAGTGCATTATTTGATTTTGGATCATCGCATTGTTTCATATCTTCCCAGTTTTCTAAGAAAATTAGATATTTCCAATTTGATTTAACAAGTGAGTTGTCATTTAAAACTCCTAAGGGAAGTATCATTGCAACAAAGTTTTGTGAATCAGTCCCCATTAGGGCACATAAATGTTCTTTATCTGCTGATATCGTCGTCATACCTATGATTGAGTTTGATATAATCCTCGGTATGGATTGGCTTTCGTACTATGATGCGAAGATTTATTGTAAGAAGAAAGAGGTTACGATTCTTGATGATAATGATAAGGAACACCTTATCTTTAGAGCAGAATCGTCACCACCTAATTCTTATTTAGATCCACCCACAGTAGCTCAACTAAATTCAATTATTGGGGAGGAAGATAATGAAATAACTGTGGGTGAGGAAAGGAATGTTCAAATAGAGGATGTACCTGTTGTGAAAGAATTTGTAGATGTATTTCCGGAAGATTTACCTGGACATCCTCCAGAACGAGAAGTTGAGTTTTCCATTGATTTAATTCCTGGATCAAGGCCTATATCAAAGACCCCTTATAGAATGGCCACTGTATAATTAGTTGAACTAAAGAAACAACTAGATGAATTGAGTAATAAGGGATTTATTCGCCCTAGTGTTTCTCCATGGGGAGCCCCTGTTCTTTTTGTTAAAAAGAAAGACGGATCTATGAGGTTATGTATCGACTACAGGGAGATCAATGCTATAACAATAAAGAACAAGTATTCCCTACCACGCATTGATGATTTATTTGACCAACTGCATGGAGCTCAATACTTTTCAAAGATTGACCTTCGATCTGGATACCATCAGTTGTGTGTGAAGAAGGAAGACATTCTGAAGACAACATTTTGAACCAGGTACGGGCATTACGAGTTTACTGTAATACCTTTTGGATTGACTAATGCACCCTCTGTATTCATGGATCTGATGAATAGAGTTTTCAAGGAGTATCTTGATGAATTTGTGGTGGTATTTATTGATGATATCTTGGTATAATCCAAAATCTACGAAGATCATGAAAATCACTTGCGCATTATCTTGAAGACTCTAAGAAGACATGAATTATATGGGAAGTTTAGCAAGTGTGAATTCTGGCTTCAGGAGATTTCTTTTCTTGGCCATATTGTCTCTAAAGATGGAATCTCGGTTGATCCTTCTAAGACCAAGGCAATCCAAGAATGGCCAGCACCTATGAGTATAACTGAGGTACGTAGTTTTATTGGTTTGGAAAGTTATTATCGACGATTCGTCCAGAATTTTGCCTGATTGGATAACCCATTAACGAAGCTCACACGTAAAGGGGTTAAATTTGTTTGGACAAAAGAGTGTGAAGAATGTTTCGAAGAACTGAAGAGAAGATTATTCAATGCTCCTATATTGACTCTACCATCGGGGAATGATGGGTTTGTTATTTATAGTGATGCATCGAAGAAAGGACTTGGTTGTGTCCTTATGCAGTATGATAGGGTTATTGCCTATGCATCATGACAATTGAAAATTCATGAACAAAACTATCCTACTCATGATCTCGAGTTAGCAGCTGTGATCTTTGCTTTGAAGATATGGAAGCACTACCTCTATGGTGAAAAATGTGAAATTTATACTGATCACAAGAGTTTGAAGTATATTTTCTCACAAAAAGAACTCAACATGAGGCAAAGGAGATGGCTTGAATTGCTCAAGGATTATGATTGTACGATACACTACCACCCGGGGAAGGCAAACAAGGTGACAGATGCTTTGAGCAGAAAAGATCATGGAGTTTTGAACAATATGAGAATTGAAAGGGATCCAATTTTCATGGATCTAGTGAAGATGGACATGGTAATAACCAAGGAAGGAGAAACATCAATGCTTTTTCAAATGGTTGCCAAACCATCTTTACTAGAAAGGATTAAGAGTTCTCAGACCGATGATGAAGAATTTCAAAATAAGATTAAAGCTGTGAATGATGGGAGACTAAGAGACTTTGTGTATGAAGATGGAATTTTGAAATTTGGGAAGAGACTTTGTGTTCCCGATATACCTGATCTAAAAAGGGAATTATTGGATGATGCTCATAGTTCCAATTTCTCTATACACCCTGGGAGCACCAAAATGTATAGAGATTTGAAGGAACATTTTTGGTGGGACAATATGAAGAGGGAGATTGCTGATTTTGTGTCAAGATGTATGGTTTGTCAACAAGTGAAAGCTGGAAGGAAACACCCTGGAGGAGTCATGCAACCTATTCCCATACCGGAGTGGAAATGGGACAATATTACGATGGACTTTATCATGGGGCTACCAAAGACTCCTAGAAGGAATGATGCAATATGGGTTATTGTTGATCGTCTTACCAAGTCAGCACATTTTCTTGCTATAAGAGAAGATCTACCACTGGAATGTCTAGCAAGACTATATATTAATGAAGTTGTGATACTTCATGGAGTACCCCTATCGATTGTTTCTGATCATGATCCCAGTTTTACTTCAAGATTATGGAAGAGTCTTCAGAAATCCCTGGATACTAAACTTCATTTGAGCACTGCCTACCACCCTCAGACAGACGGAAAATCAGAACGGACTATTCAAACCTTATAAGACATGTTGAGATCCTGCTCACTTGACTTTCAGGGTATGTGGGATCAGTATTTACCTCTGGTATAATTTTCCTATAACAATAGCTTCCATTCGAGTATTTAGATGGCGCCATATGAAGCATTATACGGAAAGAGATGTCGCACACCAACCTGTTGGGATGAAGTTGGTGAAAGAAAACTTTTAGGTCTAGAACTGGTGGAGGAAATGATGGAAAAGGTGAAGGTAATCCAAAATCACATCAAAGCAGCTCAAAGTAGGCAGAAGAGCTATGCCGATAATCGAAGGAAGGATTTGGAATTTCAAGTCGGTGATCATGTTTTCCTGAAGGTATCTCCATGGAACGGAGTCATACGTTTTGGTAAGAAAGGTAAATTGAGTCCCAGGTACATCGGACCTTTCGAAATTCTAGAACGAATTGGGGTTGTAGCTTACCGATTGGCAATGTCGCCAAGTCTCTTCAAAGTTCATGATGTGTTCCACGTATCTCTATTGAGGAAATACATGCCTGACCCAACGCATGTACTCACCTATGAGGAGTTAGAACTGGAACCCGATCTGTCTTATTGCGAAGAGCCCGTCAGGATTCTTGATACGAAAGAACAAGTATTGAGAAACCAGACGACGTGTTTGGTAAAAGTTTTGTGGAGAAACCATAAGATGGAAGAGGCAACGTGGGAACCCGAGGAACTTATGATGAAGAACCACCTGAGTCTTTTCATGTCATAAGTATTCTAGAAATTTTGAGGATGAAATTATTTGAAGGAGGGGAGAATGTAACACCCCAAGATTCTACGGAACGCTTCTCTTTGAATAATGTGATAGTGTGTGTTGTACGCAACACCGAGTTCTAACACACCATAACCAATCAAACTAGCCGTTATGAATAGTAATACCTACTTTTTGAAATTATATATATTTTATATTTCAAAATGGATTTCATTTTTGGACTCGGGATATTGAATTTAGCCTAAGGTGAAATTTTGGTACTTTTTGGATAACTTTAATATTTTGATGAATAGTGAAAATTACTAAATTTTAATTAAAAAAAACTTTTTTAATCAAAATAATTAATAGTGATAAATTATGAATTTGAGTGGTTTTAAAGTATATTCAGAATATATTTTTACCATTTAATTCAATTTTGGTCATTGGACATAATTTTACAATTAAACTGGACATAAACAAGTGTCAATCTTTTGATAGTTATTATCTCTTAAAAACACGCTTTTTGTTTTAACAACGGAAATTAATTTTAAATTAATTTCTTCCAATTCTGTGTGTTGAATTTGGAAAAATGGATTCCATATTTGAAATCAGGATTTTCAAATTGTGTAAATAGGTAACTTTTATTTTTAGACATTTTGAATAATTACTTCGGTAAATATTTTATTTACCATGGTTAAAGGGTAAATCTGGTAAATAAAGGTTAAAAAATAATATTATAATAATACTAAATTACCCTAAAATGTGTCCTAGACTCATTGGTTGATATATGTTCGACCATAGGCATCTTTGGGTCGATTTTGGGACCCCATGGAGCCACTTGTAGGTGATAGGGACACTTAATTTTAATTAAGTTAAAATGAATACAAAAATGACACAAGCATATATCTTTTAGAAAAACAATTTTTACATAGGGTTATCTATGTTAGATTTTCGACTATAAACATTAATTAGAAATCTAAAAATATTTCCTACATAATTATATTTTATTTATAATTTTTAGAGATTACATAAGTTAATTTATTTATGACACAATGATGATGCAGTAATTACCATAATAGTGAAAATTTAAAATAATTGATTTTATAAATACCCAAATAAATATAATTTGAGACTTTTAATGAATTAAAATAATTTTCTAGGATAATATGACATATTAGGAGTGATTTAATTAACTTTTTTCGACGTAATAATTCTGTTATGAGTTTCACAAAAATCAACTATTGAATAGTGTCAAAATTGACATAAAAGAGTTTTTTAAAAAAATATTATATTATTAATTGATATTAAATTCCTAAAAATCTAAGATTCGTCCAAGAGACTTATATAATGATATTTATATCATTAATGGACCACTTGGGGGTCACTTGGATGTATATAGTAAGTTTATTAACCATATAATATAAAAATACAAACAGACATTGTAAAAGTGAAACTAATTAACTTAGAGTTAATACTTAAATATATGGTTAATATAAGTACACAAACCTGTCAAAATTATATTGGTTGAGTGTTTTTCGACCCATCCCCACCTTAACAATTAAATAATCCACTTTGGAGTCATTAGAAACCGAATATGAATTTATTATAAATTAATATTTCTAGCTTTTCCAAAGGTGCCCCTCACCCCTCTTATAAAAGGGCACTCCTCGTTCTCATTTCTTCACACCTTAAAAGCCTTTTGGTTCGGCAAAACTCTACCCAAATACTCTCCCAACATCCCTCAATACAACCTATAGTCCTTAGTTTGATCATAAAGCCAACCTAAGGAGCCCTTTTTGATCAAATCAAAAGGAAGAACCCGAAGAAGAGGTAATGATTTCACCACCCTTTTCCAAGTTCCTTTCTTATTCCACTTCTTCTTCCTTTGTTATTACCATTCTAAAATAATAACTCCAGTATCATATATATACTATGATGTTATTATAAATATGGTACAACCATATTCAATATTCTATCCATCCTTTGAATAACATGTCACCATACGTGCGTACGTACGGCTTACCGTCTCCACGTCATGGTGTAATTGTTATTCAATAAATTATTATTTCGATGGGTATAATAATGATGTGTAACTCATGTAAATAATAAATATAACATGATAATTATTCTGTATATATGATATACCATCCATTTATATATTATTTTAATATCAAAAGAATGATATTGTCGCTCGTGCGTACGTACGGACTACCGTCTCCACGAACGCGATGAGATTCATTCTCCATCGTATCCATTCAAGTATAATTATCATTTGATGATTTAAAAATGATGTTTAAGGACTTGATATCATTCTGGATATGAATAATATACAACCTATCCATTACAAATATGGCTTACATAACAAAACATATAAAAGAAAATGAGTAAGTTAACACCCGAAACAATAATAATACTAAGATATTATTAACAAAGCAATGATAAAAGATCATATATGATATCATATGAATGTATATGATTCTTGTATAATTTAATAAAAATTATTTTACCATTATACAGGAGGTTAACCTATCCCAACCAAGGAAAATTACAAGGTAAGGGTTATTTCACAATCTCTTCATTATCCGAGGTTGTTTATACGTAATAATCTACTGGGATCTCTTTATCATCCACATCCATGTTTCTTAAAAATGTATTTCAAAACATTTTTACTATTTAAAAGAATATGGGTTAAATTCATTTATAACCTTGTTTGACTTTTTATAAGAGTTTTATAAAGGAATCTTTCCGTCGTTTTCCAAACAAGGTGCTTTTTAACCTTTTCGACAAAATTAAGGTAAGAATGTTTTTTTAAACTTATACGGCAGGTGCGGCTATTTTCCACCGTTATAAAATCGTAGAAGCTTCCCTTACAAGCTTATAAGAATATTTTCAAAGAAAATGTTTTATTTTATAAATATATGACTCTTAAATGATTTCAAAATAGAAAGAGATATTTCTCTAAAAAGATTTTTTATTTCATCTATGTCAACATTCTTTGATGGATTTTACGCTTATTGAAGTTGATTTATTATGATACAAAACTTTTATATTGTATTTAAGGTTTTGTGATATGTTTGACTGTGGATGTGCTATTTTTTATACCATTCATGGTTTATGGTGAAAGTATTGACATTTCGTATGCTAGTTTTAATACGAATGTTTATGTTATGTTTAAACCTTTTTATATGGGAATGAATTGGACTTAATATGTGACGGGTGGAGCCCGCTATAGCTACTCGATGAATCGGTAGGTCTCATGAGACAAACTAGTGTCTTGGCACAAGGCCTTGGCAAAATCTTATTTGTAGTCTTGGCACGAGGCCTTGGCTATGTGGTTATGATAGTCTGGCATTATGCATTCCATCATTATGAAAGTGGTTATTGATATTGCATGTGATTATTCAATTAGTAGAATATCCATGTGAATAAGTAAATGGAATTATTTCATTTTACTTTTGCCATACTATGTTGAAGTTCAAGTTTAAAAGGATTTTGTTTTAGTTATACATTGCCTTAAATGTTTATGCTTATTTTTGAAAGTTTCCGCTATATTGTTATCCTTACTGGGCATTTGAGCTCACCCCTTTTCTATGTTTTATTTTTCCCAGGATGTGAAGAAGTAAGTTATGAATGACCTGTAGGGATAGTATGTGGGGATATGAGTGTGGAATATGGAGACTATGTTGTTTTAGTAGTTTTTCACTTTATGATGTAATGTAAAACTTTATGAATATATCTAGTGTTTCCAAGGCTACTAAACCAATCGGTCTTTCGAGATTTCATCTTTCTTTTGATCATGCCAATGTAATGTAATAAGGCACTGACTCTGGGTAACTAGGGTCGAGGCGTTACATACCTTCCATTAAGTAAAAAATTTTCACACTTCATGGTTGGTTGAAAATATGTGTAGAGAGATTAAGTGAAACAATTTTCCCTTAAACTATTCACAAAAGGGTACCATTCTTCTCAAAGGATTATAAATGATACAACCATTTATATCATCGAAAGACAACCAAATTTCAAGAGAAATTCATACCACAGTATTGAATTCTTGATGAAATTCACATTTTATTTGATTTTGTTTAATGTTAAAACAACATGAAATAGATAAATTACTCATGCATTTTCAATAACTTCCATGAATAATCAGTAATCATTTTCCATGATAAAATGGGAATAAAAAGTTAATATTATAGCACAAAGTTGAGGGGAGGGAAAGGGGGGAAAGTAATAATACTATTCAGTAAGCTAAAAAGAGAAAAAAGAATAAATATGATGAAAATTTATAATTAACCCAGGAATGTACCCATCCCCCCACACCTATTGTGTGTAGTTTCTACACTGTAATAAAAGAGAATGTGGGAAGAAAGGATAAAACTTGGTGGGTGTCATTTGTATATTGGTTCTTGAACTTGGAGTTCCTCCATCGGGGACTCTAGAATGGCTTCATGAAAGTGCTTCAACCGCTACCCATTGACAGTGAAGGTTTTTTTGGTTTCTTCATTTTAAACCTAGGCAACACCAAATGGAGAGACATTAGTGATAGTGTATGGTCCAAACCAACTAGAATGAATCTTACCTAGATGCAACTTCATCCTTTCATTGTATTTGAGGGCCTTCTTCCCAATATGAAATTGATGATGAAGGATGATATGGTCGTGGGAAGCCTTGGTTTTCTCCTTATAAATCATGTAGTTCTCATATGAATCTCTTCTCATTTCCTCTAGATCCTAAATCTACAACTTCCTTTGAGAACCTATGCCAAAAAGATTAGAATTGTATTGTTTTATGACCCAGTAGGCCCGATGCTAAATCTCAACAAGTAGGTGACAACTCTTTCCAAACACAAGATGATAGGGTGACATTGTAATGGGAGTTTTAAAGCCAGTACAGTAATCCCATAATGAATCATTGAGTCTAAGATTCCAATTTTTTCTATTAGGTTGAACCATTTTTTCAAGAATCTATTTTACCTCCCTATATGACACCTCATCTTGAGCATTAGTTTGTGTGTGATATGAAGTAGACACTCGATGACCGAGCCCATTCCGAAGAAAATGAGATTGCATTGTTCGGTTGTAGAAATGAGAACCCTGGTCACTGATGATGAACCTAGGTAATCCAAATCTACATAATATTTGGGTTCTCAAAAATTATGAAACTAACTTATAATAATTAGTCCTTGTAGCCCATACCTCTACCCATTTTGAAACATAATCCACTAATAGAAGAATGTAAAGGTTCTCAAATTAATTGGGGAATGGTACCATAAATTCAATGCCCCAAACATCAAAAATTTCATGGAAGTGAAATGGTTGTTATGTAATTTAATTTATTTTAGATACATTCCCCATTATTTGATAAAGAGGAAATGATTTATAGAAATCATGGGTATCCCAAAAAAGTGTTGGCCGAAAGAGACCTGAATCGAGGACCTTGCGAGCAATCCATTGGGGACCAAAGTAGCCCCCATAAGCAAGAGTGTGTCAACACTTAAGGATGGACTGAAACTCGCTATCGGGAACACAACTCCTGAGGACTTGATCACTACATGTGCACCAAAGGTAGGGGTCATCCCAAATGTACCAACATGACTCATGTTTTAGATGGTCAACCTGGTTTTTATTGAAATCAGTAGGAATTCAAGATTCTACCAAATAATTCACAATTTTGGTATACCAAGGAATAACATCTTGCACTTGGTACAAATAATCATCTGGAAACATGTCATTTATGGGAATATAGGGGGATGATTTAATGTTCAAGGATGGGTGGATCCTATTGATATGGTCATCCACCAAATTCTCTACTCCTTTTTTATCTCTAATTTCTAAATTGAATTCTTGGAGGAGGAGTATCTAGTGAATGATACGTGGTTTGGATTTCAGTTTCTTAAGGAGATATCGGAGGGTTTCATGGTCTGAGAACACAATGACTTTAGACCCTAAAAGATACGACCTGAATTTATCTAGGGAAAACACAATGGCAATAAATTATTTTTCAATTGTTGTGTATTTTTCTTGGGCAGGTTCTAAAGTATGTGAGGCATAGGCAATTACATGTGGAGCTCGATCGAACCTTTGTGATAAAACTACCCCAACTTCATAGTTAGAGGCGTCACACATGAGCTCAAATGGTAAATCCCACTAAGTTGGTTGTATTACCGGGGGTGATGTGAGACTCTGTTTTAAATTATTAAAAGCTTCCTCACATTCTGTATCAAAAACAAATTCCTTTTATTTTTGGAGTAATCAGGAGAGGGGGAGTGCAATTTTACTAAAGTCATGAATGAAACGATGGTAAAATCTAACATGACCTAGGAAATACCACACATCCCGTACATTTTTTGGGAATGGTAGGGAATAAATGACATCTATTTTTTATTTATCTATTTGGATACCATCCCCAGAAATGAGATGTCCCAAAACTATACCTTATCGCACCATGAAATGACATTTCTCATAATTTAATACGAGATTATTTTCAATACAGTGACATAGGACTGAACCAAGACTACTCAAACATTCATCAAAAGAGGATCCATAAATAGTGAAGTCATCCATGAATATTTCTATACAATTCTCCAGGTAATACAAAAAAATACTAACCATGCATCACTAGAAAGTACTCAGAGCATTGCACATATCAAATGGAATTATCCTATAAGAAAATGTGCCAAAGGGGCAAGTGAAGACCGTATTTTCCTTATCCTCGGGGGAAATATGGATATGAAAGTATCCAGAATACCCATCAAGAAAAAAATAATGGGACTTCTCTACTAGACTTTATAGAATTTGTTCAATTAATGGAAATAAGAAATGTTCCTTCCTAGTGTATTGGTTTAAATAGAAATAGTCTATACAGACACACCAACTATTTTGCACATGAGTTGGAACCAATTCATTATTTTCTTTTTTAATTACCATCAGACTGGTTTTTTTAGGAACCACTTATACTGGACTGACCCATTGGATATTAGAGATGGGGTAAATGATTCCATCAGCCAATAATTTTGTTACCTCCTTTTTAACAACATCTATGGGGTTCGGGTTCAGTCGACGTTGTAACTGCCTCATTGGTTTAGCCTCATAATTTAACAATATATGATGTGTGCAAATTGATGGGCTAATACTAGGAATTTCTGCAAGTTTCCATCCCAAATCTTGTTTATACTCCCTCAAAAGTTCAAGTAGTCGTAATTCGTGCTCATGAGGGAGTGAACTAGCAATGATGACAGGCAACTTGTTTCCATTCTCAAGATATGAATATTTTAAATCTTTAGGCAGTTGTTTTAGTTCCAAATCAGGGGTATTTTGGATTGATGGGAGTTTTTGTGAAAGTGAGAGGTCACTAATATCATCTATCTACTCAATGGAATCATCCTCAAATTAGGAATGATCTTTTACAAGCTTAGTAGTATCATTGATGGTCATGTGATCCTTAGTGTTCAAGAAATCATCAATTAACAAACACGCATGACATTTTTCTAGACTGGTACAACATTTAATGAATGATTCATTACGTAACATTTCAATCAATGTTGAAAACTCAGAAATGGGATTAGGGTAATGAAAATAAGTTTTATTATGGGATGAGAGTACATCAATTTAATTAACAGAGAGAGGGGAATGTTCTTTTGAGGGGTGCTTCATGGCATCAAGGATATTAAAGTGGAAATTGTCACCACCAAAATCCATATATAATGTACCATTATGGACATTAATTATGGTTTTATCAGTATTCAAGAAGAGTCTTCCCAAATATAATCAGGACATGTCCATTCATCTTATCATCTTCTATTTTAAGCACATAAAAATCAGTAGGAAAAATTAAATTTTGGACCCTCACAAGAACATCCTCTAACACACCAGAAGGGTGTGTTATACTCCAATTTGATAATTGAACAAAAAATCTAGTGGTATTCAGTTCTCTAACCTACTATGAAGAGTAAATGGAGTGAGGCATCACATTTATAGAGGCACCCAAATCAAGCATAGCATTGGAAAAGGAATACTCCCCTACAGTGCATGGAATTGAGAATGTTCCTGGATAATTACATTTGGTGGGAAGTGATGGATCTATAAATTCTTATAAATTCCTCCCTAGGATCACCTTATAATCACTTCTAAGTTTCTTTCAGTGTGTACACATCTCCTTCTGAAACTTGGCATGTCTTGGAATTTGCTTCATGGAATCAATCAAGGGGGTGTTAACCTTCACTTTTTTGAAAGTTTCCAATATTTCATTATCAAGTTTGGTTTCATTTTTTTTCCTAGGTTGGGTGTACCTTTAGGGAAATGGAATATTAATGGTTGGGATAGGTGACTCATAAACATACACACTCTTTCCTTTGGAAGGTCTTCTCGCAGGACATGGATTTTCTTCTCTTAGACCGTTTTCAGCAGTTGGGGTGGTGGTTTCCTTAAAAGTGGATGAATCTAATGGAGGATTTATTTGGGTTTTAAGTTTTTTACCACTCCTAAGGTTTATATCACTAACATTTCCCTTATCCTTAGGGTTAACTACTAGCTGATAGGGTAGTTTACCTGACCCATGACTTTGAATTTCCCCCACAGAGTTAGCTAGTTGGCCTAATTGGGTTTTTAGGTCTTGTATGGCTGCTTGGGTGGTTTGTTGTAATTAGAGATTATTGGAATCCATTTGTTTCATAATATATTCTAGTCTAGGATTATGTTTTGGAGGGGGTGTTTGGAATGTCCTTTGTGGTGGTTGGGTATTTCTGGGTGGTGGTGGTAGATGACTACTCTTCCCCAATTGGTTCCATTATTGTTGAGGTTGGTTTGAATATCCACATTTCCTATAAGCTTGGTTTTCTTTCCACCCAAGGTTGGATTTATAGTATGGTTCTTTCCTAAAGGGTTGGTTATAGGGGCGGCCTAGAAATATTTTCTCACAAATCTCAGAAGATTCTCTTAATTGGGGGCATTGGTCAGAGTAGTGGGTGTCCGAAGAACATATACCACAATGGATGGGAGGAGGATATTGGTATTTTCCTTTATAAAGAGAATTTTTTTGAAGAAGTTTACTTACCTCTTCAAACTTCGTTTCCACCTTCTTCTCAAATTCAGTACTTTTCACCTCATGGACACCTCGAATGGATATACTAGACTGTGAAATGAATTGTTGAGTGTCATATGCCATATTATCAATCAGGGTCTTTGTATTAATTGATATTTTATCAATTAGTGCACCACCTACAGTAGCATCAATCATATTTCAATCAATATGTATTAAACCTTCAAAAAAATACTAAATTAAAGTTTTATTACTTATTTAGTGGTGTAGAAATCCTGAAAATAACCTCTTAAATATCTCCCAATATTCATGAAGTTTTTCCCCTTTCGATTATATTGTCCCACACATTTCTTTCCTTATTGTTTTGGTTTTAGAGTCTAGGAAACATTTTTCAAGGAAAAGGCATTTCATGTCTGCCCAACCTCTAATTGGTGAATTAACATAATACAACCAATATTTCATAGTGTCTTCTAATGAAAATGGGAATGCCCTAATATTTACTTTTTCTTCATCAAAATTAGTAGGTTTTAATTTAGAACACATGGTATGAAATTATTTTAAGTGATTATGTGAATCTTCTCCTATAGGTCTATGGAATCTTGGCAATAAGTGAATTAGACCAGATTTTAGTTCAAAATGGGTGCCTTGCCTTGCATTTGAATGTATGTGGGTTGGATATCAACATCAGGAAAGGTTAGTTATTTTAGTGTTCTCTTATTTTAATCTATTTTATACAAGTTATGTTTAGTTTTAATGTTATTTTCAATGGAATAAGTAGAAGGATCAAGAAGAGTGTCGATGTTTTGTGTGTCCTCCTTCAAAGGTTTCTCCGATGAATCTCGGTGTAGCTGACGTAGGATCCTCTACGATTCGAGCTCAAAAGGTGGTAAATATCTCAGAGTAAAACACTTCATGCACATAACCTACACAAGAAATAAATTATAACACAAAAATATAGGTAAAGGTACAATATAAAACAAATAAATATTGATAAAATTTTCAAAAAACTTATCAAAAACATGCACTAAAAACCAAAGCGCTCCCCCGCAACGGAACCAAAATTTGAACACATTATCATGAAACGTAAAATTGATTATTATTTTAAGGTTTATTTATAGTATAGTTCATACCATAGGTCATCTCTCAAGGATCGTTGATAGGTTTAGAGTGTGCTTTTTTAATAAAAAGTAAAAAAGGGGCGATTTTGAAAACAGTTTAAAGAAAATAACTTAACTTAAAGATTTTAATAGTTGAAAAACCAAGTGGATTTTGAAAATATGAGATAAATAGGTTATTTTTATTTCACTACATACATTTAAAGTTCATTTTTCTTATAGATTCATTTAGGTTTGGAGTAATTCTTTGTTTTAAATTAATTGGAATCCCAATTAATTCATAAGCCTTTATTTCATTGCTTGAAGAACCAAACCTTGACATAACAATCATATTGTCAAGGTATAGAACTTATGCATGAAATAATAGCTTAAAAATAATATTTAAATCTCAATAAAGTTGGTAAGAAAATGATTCTTGTTTTTTTCAGTCGGAACAACACAAGTCGCACACTCAAAACCTCACACCGACCAGTTAGAAATTAAGAGAAAATCAATCACATGCATAAAAAAAGAATTAAAATAATAAATAATTTAAGATATATTGAAATAAATTTTTTAACAACCAAATAACTTCAAACCAATAGCTAATATATGCATCGGAACTCCCTTGACATGTGTGTAGCTCCCTCACAATGAACTCCCATCGTTTAGCTCGACATCGGGAGGAGGAAGCTCGGGTGGAACTCCTTCTTCATTATTGACCCCACTATGAGGATAGGGTCCTTAAGAACTTCTATGATGAATAGGAGACTCCTATAGGACTCTAAAATGGAATATATTTTCTTCTAGTTCTAAATCTCAAATGAGGTGCTCAAGGTATCATTTTATAGGAAAAGTGGAAGGTGGTTTTGGGCACACAGATTGTGTAAAACCACTTGTCCCATTATTTTAGGTGGATATACATCATTATATCGCTTTGGAAAAAGCTAAAAATTTGTTTCCCCACATCTTTAATATCTTCAAATAAAGTTTTTATTCATTTTAAGACCTTAAATTAGAGATATGAACAGTTCACAACACACCGCTTTTGACTTCATGCAGATTCAGTGTGTTGGATAGATCAGGTCGGTTGGGCCACCAGATGGACGAATGAGGCTTAATTCCTTCATATGAAATGTATCCCAATGAATTTTTTACCATAACACAAAATTTCATCCCATTTTAACGCACATTTTAGTATAGGTGTGCGGTTTAGTCCAATGGTGTGCTTGGATCCTACGCAGTTTGGCCCATTTTTCTTGGATATCGTCATGGGCCCTCCAAATCACCTCCACCTAAAATGTAATTTTCAAAAAAAAGTAACATTTCCCTTTTTAACAGTGATAAAAACAAAATAATTGATTCAAACATGAAGTAAAATTTGTTATTATTTTTATAATTTTCAATACAAAACTAATTTAGCACAGTGGTGTAAGGGTGAAAATGAAATAGTGAATCGCAGTGCAATCATAGTACTACATCTAAGGATCCCTAAATCTAAACATGATCTACTATCGTCGCTACACATCACAACCACATAATATATATCCATACCAAACCCATATAAATGATTCATTTAACCAAATATTTATTGGTCAATGATCATCTACCAAGTATTTTTTGAACCATCATCCAATCAAATATTGATGATGATCGCATGAAGAACAGGGAGAGAATTGCATAAAATAAAAATTTTATGAGTAAACATAAAACAATGTTCATGTTGGCATATATTTTTTCCATAGGAATTAAAAATGAATATTATTAATAATTCAACATCAAATTTTTTATTTCTAGGAATATTATTCCATACCCACACAACATGATCGATCTGGAAATCAAACTATTAGAATAATTTATTTTTGTTTATCATGGGATAAACAATAGAGAAATAAACAATAATCAAGGAAAATATATGAAGTTGAACTATCTCCTACATAGAAAGGTATCCCAATATCTCTATTGAACTCTTCTTTTAGATGGCTAGGAAGTGGGCTGACTTGGTGAGTCAGTATACAATCACCCAGATAACATCATGTACTCTAGAAATTTATAGTACCCCATCACAAATTACATAGATATACCATCCCAATTACACTCTTAAACCTCAAGGGGTTGAGCTAAAACCACTAGAACCTGGTGCCCAGCCTTCACCTGCTAACAAGTAAGGCATTGAGAGAAAAATTATGCTACACACTTCTTTATCCCTATCCACCGGGACTGACACCAAGGGTACTTGTACATCTTCACCAAAACAGGATGTATCTCTAAGAGGGATTTATGAAAATCTATTATAAAATCCTCATGAAATTTCATTGGTACCATCATTCTTCCTATAAAAAAGGATGACATGCTCCCTACCTTTAGAAAATCCACTAAGAACACATCCAGTGGATATCTGATTACGCAAACTCTCACAGTCGGTATCTCCATTTTGGTCCTCCCTAACATGTTATAGAAGTGGTGGGGTAAAAAACATAGACCGTAGATATGTCGCACCATCCTCTTCCACTATGGACAACTGCAATGAGGCTAACTACTCTGACGCCTCAATTAACTAATACAAACAAGATTTCATGCTAAGAGAATCTACCACCACGTTCTCTTTCCTAGGAGTATAGACTATATCAAAGTCATAATCCTAAACGAACTCTATTCATAACCTATGTATCATGTTAATATCGTTATATGAGAAGATATACTTGAGAATTTTATGGTCATAATAAAAAATAAACCAGTCACCCATAAGGTAGTGTATCCACATATTCAATGCAAAGACCACCGCTTCTAGCTCTAGATCATGGGTCACATAGTTCTGATCATGAGGTATCAACTATTGGGACCTATAAGAAATCACTATCTGCCTCTACATCAAAACACATACAAGTCTATTCCCTGAGGTATCATAGAACACTACATACTTTACACCCTCCTCTAGAAATATCAAGATGGGAGTGCTCATCAACCTCTTCCTCAACTCCTAAAAAACCTACTTGAACCTTTTCATCCACACAAAAGTCTACCCCTTCTGGTTCAAAGAAGTTATAGGTATTGATATCCTAAAGAAATCAGGTATGAATATTTTTTAGTATCCTTCCAACCCAAGGAATCTCTACACCTCCATCATGCTCTTGGGTGTATCCCAAGATATCACTTCCTTAATTTTCATTGGATCCATTGCTACTTCATCAATCAAGATGACATATCCCAGAATGTGGACCTCTAGAATCTAGAACTAACACTTCGAGAGATTCTCATATAGATGGTGCTCTCAGAGTATATATAGGACTATACTCAAGTATCGCACATGCTCATCCTTAGACACCTATTACACTAAGATTTCATCTATGAAGACCACCATAAACCATTCTAATAAATGTTGGAATATATTGTTCATGAGTCCCATGAAAAATTATAGGGAGTTTATCATGCCAAAAGGAATCAACAAGTACTCATAATTATTATATTAGCATCATAATTTTTTCTTTAGTATATTCACATATCGTACTCAAAGCTAGTGATATCATAATCCAAGGTTTATCTTCAAGAAACATCTCACCCCACTCAATTAGTCAAAAAATTCATCAATCCTTGGTAGTGGATATTTATTCTTCACATTAACTTGGTTCAGGAAATGGTAATCCACACACAACCTTAAGTTCCCACCCACCTTCTTGGAAAATAATATTGGGGATGCCTAGGGTAACACACTAGTTCTGATAAATCCCTTATCCTACAAGTCCTACAAATTCACCTTCAGCTCACGAAGATCTATAGGATCCATCTGATATGTTGGAATAGAGATCAAGGTAGTCTCTAGGTGCAAGTCTATGCAGAAGTTTGCCTCTCAATTTGGAGTTAATATTAACACATCCTTAGGAATGAAATCCTCGTACTCTGCCACTATTATAGGAATCTGAAATCCCATAGCATCCACTGGTCCAAGGGAAATACTTTCCAACCGATGAGTAATCGTATATGTCCTCCTACTTATGATTCTATCCTGCTCTTCCTGGGTTTCCTTCTCACCCATAAAGGAAAAACACATCTTGTCACCGTGAACACACTGGATCCTCCATCTAAAATAGTTAATTCGATCATGAACTATGGATATCCAGTCCAAAACTAATATGGAATCATAATTCCTCATCGCTGATACAAAGAGATCCCATACAAATCTATCTCCTCTAAGAGTCAGGTCACACTGTTGGAAGTAGTGTGCGATCACTAAGTCACCCCTGGTAGGAGTCTCGAGGCATAAGGGTCGAACCAATGGTTAAACCAAAATATCTAAGTCTTGAAACAAATAATGGAAAAGAAAAGAGAGGCTTTCCCCCATGTCGATTGGTACTATATATAAAGTATAGGAGACATGGATCATACCTATAATCATCCATAGAGCCTCTGGGCCATAGGCCTCCACTACCTTCAGCTATCCTCATCCCTGACTACCAGCTTCAAAAGCTTGGCACGGACCACCCGAGGGTTGTGGTGGTGATAGATCAAATCGTATAGCACCTCCTGCTATTTTACCCACTCATTTTCCATATCTATTTCCCTACATACCTCCTTTATCTAGTTTATGTCTCTACCTGGGTAGTCCATCGACCATATCTCTGTCAACTATATGATAGGTCCTCGAGAGAGATGTCCCTAACCATCACAAGAGAAACATTTCCTCTGTCTTGGTTGACTAGAACTATCCTAAGATTCCTAAACTACTGATCATATGTCTTGATAATGTCTCTTAAATAATCTCATGCTCCCGTATCCCTGTGACTATTTTTGGTTACCAGATGTTGAGGTATCAGCTCCCATGTTCCCACTACCATCACCCATTATTGGTGTCTAATCTTCTAGGAAGCTCTCCACCACCAAATCCTACTCTAGAACTCTAGTATAGATAGGAATGAAAAGAAATGTCACTCTAGACATGATATCTTGGGATAATCCCCACTCAAAGGTCCGTGATCAGAATAATGAATCTCAAACCAGATCCATAGTGTATTGTGAGAGGTCCATGAACCTTTCTGAATACTCATCCATAGTTATATTGCCCTGATACAACTACAGAAGCTCCTGAATTTGAACTTATCACAACATGGATGGATAGAACTCCTCCCTAAATAGATGATCAAAATATGACCAAAAGAGGACTATCTCATCATGTGCCTGAATCACCAGATTCAACCATCTCTTGATGGATCCCTAAAGAAGACTCGCTACTAGGACCACTATATGATCCGGAGGTTTACTCATAAGGATGAAAACTCAAGTGAGTGACTCTAGCCAGTCATTAGCTACCTGGGGGCCTAGATCGCCATGAAACCTAAGAGGTCACTTCCTCTGAAACTCATGGAGAGTGCTTATCCTACACACATCCTCATTCGGTACTACTAGAATAGCCTACTCGAATGGCCTGAAGGCCTTCATTTTTTATTGATTTTTGACAACCCCCCTTTCAAGGGATGAGGGGGAACCCTTAAAATTCCCTTATCCTTATATATTACATGTATCATAGTCTTAAGAGACATTACATTACCCAAAGGTCTTATGTAATTTAACCAGACTATAACTACAAGGAACTGCCCCTCCCCAACAACTGCATCATAATGGTAGCTCTCCACCTTTGCATGGTCATCTGGCTAGGATTCTTGTGAAAGCACAGGCTGATCCCAATGGAGTTTCTATACCCTCTCATTCTTCCAAATCTGTTGGTTCTGCTCTGGTGAGTGTGCCTTGATTTGAATCCTCCTATGGGGATGCTCCTTTCTGTAGAGTCTGTCTGGGGAAACTGCATTGATCATGTGGCCTGAAGGCCTTGAGGTGGCCTGAAGTCCTTAAAGGTGGCACGAAATCCTTACTGGCCTGAAGGCATGGGTGGCCTGAAGGCCTTAAGGACTCCAAGCCCAAATCAGTGGCCCAATTTGAATAGTTATGGCTGCTACAGTACCGAATAATACTTACTATAGTACCTGCTACAGTATCTGCTACAGTACCCACACGGTACTGCTACTGCACTACTACAATACCCCGGAATTATGTCTCCGCCTAGTTTCAAACCTGGGTCTCGTGGATGAACTTAAAGAGACCTCACCAACTAGGTTAAGGCTCATGTTTAACTATTGGCATAGCCTACTGCTCAACAGATGGTGGGAAAACTGGGAAACCACTCAAAGGTACCACCTATTATATATGAACCTATACTGGAGCCTCAACACTTAGTGGATCATCCTCATGATCACGCTGTGGAATCCTTCCTGACAATATTTTTGGAGGCATCCTAAAATAAACAACACACACTACTATTAAAGATCATATCTAGGGAGATGACTCAAAATGAAATGAAAAGCATAACTCATTACTATATGATTCATGTAACAATTTTTTCCTTTAAACCCATGTCTACATGTACCAAGTCAACAATATGGTTATCAGGGTCTTGGTGAATGGATACATAATCTTTCGCACCAACTCTGGAGTCTCTATCCTGAAAGCTGAATACAAAATACTTTAACATTATTTACCCAGTTCCCAAACCAACCTCACTACTAGGAAATCTTTAAACTCTGATCCTAATATAAACCTTTCTCAGATACCACTCTTTCATGACTCGAACCACTGGGGCCCATCTGTTCGGCGATAAGCTGAGTGTGACACCCCAAGCCTGCCTCCAATAGGCCAAGGGCTAGTGACCAGTGCCGAGTCGATATATCACACACATGGGAGGCCTTATCCTAAGGTACATATACACATACACACATCTCCAAGCCCATAAAATGATGAAATTAAATTACAAATAATACCAAATTCATGCATACATCTATATCCTATAATCAAAGTATGATATATGTAATGACCCATCTTTTCAATGAAGGTATGGATCATTAGTTTTTCAATTTTTTCCCTTAATCATCCCTAATGTTGACTCATAATCAAGATAATGAGGTCTCGAGTGCATCTGAGGCTTGTTTGGAGGCCAAAGCTCTTAAATGGGAAGAAGGGATTGGGATGCATGGTTTGTATACAACTGTACGACCCAAGGTGCATGGATATTCGGCCGGTTATAGATTTGGGACAGATCCATTTTGCAAGGTTTGCATACAGTTAGTCAAACTGTGTGCCTAACCATGTGATGTTCCCCTTAGTAGCAGTGAACTAAGCATGGTTTGTGCACAGTTTGGTCAAACCATGTGTCTGAACCATGAACCTATGTATTTCAAGGTGAAATGACCATTTTTCCCATCAATTAAGGTTATAATACTTTTCCTTTTCCCTTTATTCTTCCAGTGGACCAACACCCCTCTCCTTCTCCTTTGAGATAAAGAACACCTCAAGCTAGGCATTGAGACAACTCTATCATCTGGTGTCCAATCCTAGATCCATCAGAAGCATTGGATTCATCTTGGTAAACTCTCCTAATATTTTACCTCTTATTCAATTTTTTCTTTTAATCCATATCACTATTTAGGTGCAGGCTCATTTTCCATATCTTTAGAGTGTTGGACCTCTTCTCATATCTCTTCCAACCCACTCCTAATATGAGGCTGATATGGAGTGAGGAGTTGTCCGTAGCCTTGAGGTAGGTCATCACATTATTTTCCCTTTGAGTTTTGTCATCTCATAGTTATGTTTTTGTGTAGTACACCGACTTTAGCCAAGAATCCCATTTAATTTGGTTTTTTCATATTAGATTAACCATTGTGCCTTAATACGTGCCTATTGAATATTTTTTAGTGGTTTATAGGTTGGTTTCCACACTTATGTTCACCCCATGGGTGTGCCACTTTGAATTGTCCCTTACAGCTAGTGACCAAATTGCCCAGAGCACCTCTTTAGCCTTAGGCTTAAACTTAAAAATGGATTTTCCCTTCTTTATATTATTTTTAAATGAACTAATGAACCTCCTAAATGATTTTACCACTTATCCTTGTAATTTTTCATGTAGGAAATTTTTTTATCCAAGTTATATCCTAAATTCCCTTTTTATCTTATAAATGGTTTTTCTATGCGTTAGTTAATTGAATGGATTGGTTTATATAGGATGTCCTAGTCATGATGGTTTCCCTTTCCTTAAATGAATTAAAATGGTTTGAATTAAATTGTTTAATAATGTATAATGGATTGTATATAATGGATTACCTTCTTAATATGAATTATATGTATTAAATGAAATGGTTCGCAAAGGGTGGTAAGAACACACATTATGATTATGCTTATATGAATGCTCATTGAGAATGAAAATTCTTTATTTATAATTGAACTTGACTATTGAGAAGCATGAGAGGTATTGCCTCATGCCTTATGTTATAAATGTGATACACCTTTACACAGGTTGTGACACTATGTTAAGGGGTGTTGAGAATGATGAATAATCACACTCCCTTACATCAGGTGTTGATTATTGAATCTCACACAAGTGATATTATATGGTCATTGTGCTTTACACGCCATGTTTCGTGACTTGAGTGATGACATGATGGCTCGATCACCATGCCAAGTGTTATTGAATGATGTATCACACTCTTCTTAGGATTTAGGTAATGTACCATATTAATTGATCTTATAGGCTCATTAGAATGGTTATGGATGTCTGAGTTGCACCCCAGTCCATCCAGAAACTAGTATTCTAGGTATATATCCACTTATTTCTATGTGTACTTGGTTCATATAGGTGGACGAAATATATATAATTATACTATATATATATTACTACTATATATATATAGTTACTATTTAGACTTCCATTCCAGCCATGAGCTAAAGTAAGTAGACCCACCAGGTGTCCTATAGGAACCTGACCGGGATGGTTATTTATTTCAGTATTGTTTCTCTTATTCTGTTATACCTGCACATTATTTAGTTATGAGCACTACTCAGATTTCATATAGACATCGTTGGTGGTGGCCTACTGAGATTTTTATATCACACCCTACTTAGGATGCCTACGGTGCCCTAGAATATTATCTATCTATAGGTATTGATAAGGGAAATCACCCTTGCACAGGTTGTTGATATGATTTTTCTTATAGATAGAGCTTAAGAGTAGAGGACCAAGATTTTGCTTGAGATGACTGTGGAGTAGCTTTGGTTATTTTTTGTTTTTTGTATAGCATACTTGTGTGTATGTCCCTTATTATCTTTTTGTATCAGTATGTCATGCATCCATGTATAATTCACTTCCTTAGAGGATTTTGATTATATTATCAATTGTTCAGTTATTTACACTTCCACATTCGATTATTGACTCTGTCTGTTTATATTATGATTTAGATATTGATTGTATCTGATTGTATATATTGTACCACTATGATGTCAAGTTATAGTCTCCCCATTATACCACATTTAAACCCTCACTACTAGTCGTCAGCCTCTAGAATACGGGGAGGCGTGCTTGAGTCCATGTGACCCACTAACTTGGGGCACGGGCTAAGTGGATCCTGGGTCGGGACATTAAAAATTGGTATCAGAGGTGGTTTCATTTATTGATTTACTATTTGGAGACAATATATTAGAGAATGGGAATTCTTAGAACTAGGTCATAATTCATGCTTGGGAATCATGAACCATGTTCAGTGTAAAGGTCGAGTTTCCTAAATTATAATTATTGTTCTCCTTTTACCTATTACTATTGATATAATTTTACCATTGGGTGACATGCATGTTGTGTTTCGTTTATTATTATTGTTCTGATTGAGTATTTATTTCATCCTTGGCATGATGATATTACAAAAAGGTGAATTGTTACATGCATCGTTATTAGGCACACTAGGACTAATATTCCATGAATTTTTCCATGTCGCATCTATTTTCAGAATTTATTTGCATGTTTCATATTGATATTGCCTTGAATATGTATTGAATTGTGCTAACACTTCTTACAGGGATTAGAAAACATAATTGATACTTAAAGTGTCTACCTTAACCTAATAGTGTTTTCTTGAATAGGTTAAATAGACACCTTAAGTAGTAAATTATGGCACGTTGAGCTATGAACCATTCTTCACATGAGATTGAACATGTTATGGTGTGGGTTAAGATAATGTCATCTTTTGGTTCATAAGGAGTATGGGACCTTATGGATTGGAAAATAAAAATTCACTTAATTCAACCATTCAAAATGATAAATAATATTTTAACAATCACAAATTCAAAATGAATATGACTTATAAAGTAATAATGACTATCTTATATATATATATCTAACATAAAGACTTGGACCTGATCCCAGCCTTAGTAGTGGGTAGTGAGGTATCTCTTGCATTATTACAACTTGTTATGGTCTCTTTCTACCATCTAGTCCTAGATTTTGGAGCAGGCAGAGAGGTGTGATCATTTACATAGGAAGGCTTTATATATGTCCTATTTTATAAATAAAATCTTCTCAATTGATTAAATATCTTTTGAGGCATTTATTTGGCATTGTAGTGTCATGCTTCCACGACATCCTCCAGTCATGTGCCCAAAAGGCGATGATGACCATGCTTCTAAGGTGGAAGGCCCTGAGCCTCTAGTGATACCTCCTATAGTTCCACCTATGGAACCTTTTCCTATACCTGATATGGGCACTGGCACCCATTTTTTAGAGGTTTTTCTATGCATGATGCATTCTATGCTAGGAACTACCCCAAGTATGAAAAAGTTGACTTGGGAATTTCAGTAGCAACATCCCACCACCTTTTCAGAGGATCACATACCTCATGTTGTGGAGTATTGGCTCGAAGAAATCCTCTCTATATTCAATCATCTTGATACACCTCAAGAGTGGAGGGTTAATCTTACAGCATATATGTTGTATGACTCAGCCATGTAGTGGTGGGACGTAATCACCAAAGCAGATCAACATAGAGATATGGTTTGGGAAGACTTCTAGATGATATTTTATGACTATTTCTTTCCCCAAACTCTAAGGGCTAACAGATCTAGAGAATTCATGAACCTACATTAGGGGATTATGTCAGTTATGGAATACTCTACTCATTTCAGAGCTGTAGATATTTGATCCCACTCTAGCTTCTGATGATCTTATAACCACCAGGTGATTCAAGGATGGGCTGGTATATGTCATCCAATCATAGGTCATATTTTTAGGTTAATGAACATTTCTAAAATAATCAACTAGGCCCTTATTATAGAAAGAAAAGTGAGGGAAGCTGATGGTGCAAGTTAGGGTGGTTCGACACCTAAAGCTAGCAGTGGTTTTCTTCTGGGTGCAAGCATCGCTTTGAGGTTTCTCATAGGGGTATTAGTATCTAGGATCCTCATGTAGATAACTTTCATATTTTTCACCAGTGTAGGAATATGGGACACACAAATCCTCAGTGATTGTGGGATCCAGTGGAGTGCAGAAGTTGCGACAGGATGGGCCATATCCAGCATTTCTGTAGAACTTTTTCAAAAGTGCCTAGAAAGTGAGGATCTGAACCTACTCCTCGATCAGGAGCAAGGTCAATAGGCCCACATTAGGTAGTCAGCTATAATACCACCTATCGATTAGGCTGAGGTAGTGTTCAAGGAAGAGTAAATCATACTTATGATTCCCAGTGCTAGCAGAGCGGGCTTGATTAGGGTAGTCAGAAAGTGACTTAGGGTCGTGTTACAAGCTAGTTACATTCATTCCAGTCTATGCCTATGGATCAGAGCATCGGACCTTTTACTGTATGAGGTATTAGTAGCCTCCAATTTAGTTTTTGATTTATTTGACTTAGTCATGTCTCTCTCTTTTATATCATAAGAAATCATTGAGATTCCAGGCCTTGAGATTGAGAACTTTTATAGTGTTATGATTCTAGATACCCCGTTGGGTATCCATTATGAGTTTGTTCACCATTGTAAGGATTTCCCCCTTGATATAGATAGTTACCTTTTCAAGTGAAATCTTTACATCCTCGACATGAAGGGACGTGACATAATCATCAAGATGGATTGGTTAGTTCCCTATCAAGACCATGTTGACTATTATCGTTGGAGTGTCGTGTTTACATCACCAAAGGGTTTTAATCCCATTCATAAGGGGGAATGGGATTTCAGTGAGACTAGAGCTAGGCTTGAGTAGTAGAGGCTGGGTAATGTGACAGTTCAGATCACCAGTATTTTCTTTAATGACCAGGGGTTACAACCCTCTGTTTTTCCTCATGTAGTGGATAGTTTTAAGGATTTATTTCCTAAAAAACTTCTATGGTCTACCTTCAGTGTGAGAGGTTGTGTTCACCATTGATCTAGTACCAGGAGAAACACCAGTGACCATTCCTCCTTATAAGATGGAACCTAAGGATCTTATAAAACTCAAGAAATAGTTGTGGGATCTGGAGGATAAAGGCTTCATACACCCCAACACTTCTCCTTAGGGTTCACCATTCCTTTTCACCAAGAAGTTGGATGGTACCTTCAGTCTCTACGCGGATTACCATCTTTTGAACCAGCTAACAATAAATAATCGGTATACACTACCTAGAATAGATGACCACTTTGATCATCTCTGAGGAAAAAAAGTGTTTTCAAAGATAAATATGAGGTTGAACTATCATCAAGTGTGTTTCTAGACTTCATAAATACTTCACACAACTTTTAGGAGAAGGTATAGTCTATATGAGTACTTGGTCATGTCATTTGGACTCACAAATGCGCCTACAGTCTTTATGCCTCTTATGAATCGGATTTTCCACCAGTATTTTCATTCATTTATGGTTGTCTATGTTGATGATATCTTGATGTATTTATGATCTATACATGACCATAAAACCCATATTGAGATCATTCTAACACTACTGGAAATATGATCTATACCAACGGTTTTGGGAAAACCGTTGGTATAGTTCACTAATTTGGACCTATACCAACGGTTGTGGACAAACCGTTGGTATAGGGGGGGACCTATACCAACGGTTTGGCCAAACCGTTGGTATAGGTTCACTAATTTGGACCTATACCAACAGTTTGGCCAAAACTGTTGGTATAGGTCCATTATAGAGACCTTATACCAATGTTTTTGGCCAAACCGTTGGTATAGGTCCCCCCTATACCAACGGTTTTTCCAAAACCGTTGGTATAGGTCTTAAAATCAAAGAACCTATACCAACGGTTCTCAAAAACCATTGGTATAGGTCTATACCAATGGTTTTGAGAACCGTTGGTATAGGTAAATGTATTTTTAATGGAATCTTCTTACAGCGGACATTAAATAAATCAAAATTTAAAATACTTATGATAATACATATATATATTTATGAAATTATGTTTAAAAAAGTAATTTAGATTAGTGGTTAGGTCGTTCAATCACAACCGGGAGGTGCTGAGATCAAAACCAACTGAATGATTTTTTTTGAATTACATATACCAACGGTTTATGGAACCATTGGTATAGATTTTCATATTACTTATACCAATGGTTTTCAAAACTATTAGTATAAGTCTATACCAATGGTTTTCCCAAAACCATTGGTATAGACCTATCCTCACGGCTTACTTGGCCACGGTTCTCTAAACCGTTGGTATAGCCTATACCAACGGTTTGGAGGCCTATACCAACAGTTCCAAACCATTGGTATAGGGTATTTATCCAGTAGTGTAAATACACTGAGAGAGAATTAGATCTATTCTAATCTCAATAACTTCCACTTCTAGATTGACAAAGTCCACTTACTAGGTCATATCATCTTGTAGATAGGAGTTTCAGTGGACCTAGAGAAAGTGATAGCTTTAGTTTCCTAGGATAACCCCAAGAATGTCTTTGATATTGAGAGTTTATTAGGACTAGCTAGATATTATAGATGCTTCATCAAGGATTTCTCACACCTTGTAGTGCCGCTCATGAGCTTGACAAAGAAGGGTGTGAAATTCGTATGGTCAGAAGTGTAACACCCCAACCCCAGAATCTCGGAGCTAGTACATTATTTTAATACATTATCATGATTACAAGGAATCAAATCTAGAAGGACCGATCAGTTAAGAAGTCTTGGAAAATATATTACATACATGAACTTTACATTACAATTTCAAAACATAAAATAAAACATATATAATACTTTGATAATGCCAGTATTCTTCTATCTTAACCCTACATATCAATCATAAAACACTTCTTGAAATATTGGGAAAATAAAACATAATAAAGGGGTGATCTCAAATGATCAGTAAGAGAAAAAAATATAGTATAATCTATCAAAAATAACCATAAACTTTAATGCAAGTATAAAATTGAAACACAAAACTTCTAAACATAAAATTAAACATAATATGGAAAGAATAAATAAAATAATTCCATTTAAACATTAACATGGATATTCTACTAGTAAAATAATCACATGTAATATCAATAACTAATCTTATAATGAGAGAATTCATAATGTCGAACATCTGAAACATACCTTTGAGGCCTTTTCCAAGACATCTGAAAATAAATGGTTAAGGCCTCATCCAAATCTATATCTAAAAATAAATGGGAAAGGCCTCAGCCAAGTCCATATCTAGTTTATATCGTGAGACATACTGATGCATCAAGGGGATATAGAGGACCATGCCCGTCACTTACTAAGTCCAATACATTATTCATATGAAAAGGGTAAAACATAATATAATCATTCATATTAAAACTAGCATACAAGATGTTAATACTTTAACCATAAATCATTAATGGTATAAAACTAGAAAATCCATAGTAAAACATATCATAAATCCTTCAATAAAATATGGAATATTTGATCATAATAAATCAAAATAAATTAAGCATAAAATCCAACAAGGATGTTGACATAGATGAAATTAATCTAATAAACCCATTAAAACTTTTTGAGAGAGATATCCCTTTTAACTTTGAAATATTTTAAAAGTTGTAAAATTATAAAATAAAATATTTATTTTGAAAATAACCTTATAATATTTTAATGGAAGCTTAAAAATGTTAATGTTTCATGATGGCAGTAGATACCTGCTCATTTCGTATAAGTTAAAAAAATATTCTTTCCTTAATTTTTCAAAAAAGTCATAAAGTACCTTATTTGGAAAACGACAGAAAGATTTCTTTCAAAACATTTTATAAAAATTAAAACATGGGTATAAATGAATTTAAAAAAAAATTCTAGGAATATTAATAATATTTTGAAATACATTTTTATGAAACATGGACATGGATGATAAAGATGTCTTAGTTAATACTTGCATATAACAATCCCGAATAATAATGAGATTGTGAAATTAACCCTTACCTTGTATTGTCATTTAGTAGAGAGTGTCTTAAACTCTTATATAATGGTTAAATAATGTTATTAAATTATACCAAGACCATATCTATATTTATGATATCATATATGATCCTATTATATCATTCTTTTAATAGTATTTTAATATTACCATTATTTCGGGTGTTAACTTCTTCGTTTTTCCATTCCTGTTTTGACATGTAAGCCATGTTTGTTATGAATATGATGTATTTTATTCATATACAAAATAATATAAGGTTTATAATTATTATTTTTATTCATAATATAAATTTTATAAACATTCTTGAATTATTGACATGGATAATGAATCTCACTGCATCGTGGAGACGGTAGGTCGTACGTACGCATGAGCGACAGTATCCTTCCCTTGATGGTTAAATGGTATGGGATTTTATGATATATTAATTATAAAGAATCATTATCATGTTATATTAATTATTTATATTAATTATACTCATCATCATATCCATTACAATAAATTAATGTTGAATAACAAATTACACAATAGCGTGGAGACGGTAAGCCATACGCATGCACACATAGTGATATTGTTATTTGTAGGATGAATAAAATTAGTAGAATGGTTTTTACATGATTATAATAATATATAAGTATATGAATGATAAATTGTTTATTACTTTGGTATAGAAACAACATATAAAGAAGAAGTATAATAAAAAAAGAACTTTGAAATATGTGATAAAACAATTACCTTTTTTTGGGTGTCTCCTTTTTATTTTCACAGAAGGACTCCTTAGGTTGGATTTATTCCCAAATTGTGGCCCCTAAGATTAAGTGATGGAATTTTTAAGGATAATTGGGAAGTTTTTTTCCAATAAAAATGGATTTATATGTGTGAATTAAAGATAAGGAGAAGTGCCCTTTTATAAGAGAGGTGAGGGGCACTTTTGGAAGATCTTAAAATATTAATTTTTTATAAATTGATTTTTGGTTTCAAATAGATAAAAAGTAATTTATTTAGATTATGATATGATTATGGAACTAAATTATATCAACCAATTAATTTTAGACATGTTTATGTCATAAAATTAACCTTATCTTTTGGATTTAACTCTTAGTTAAACAGTTTAACTCTTACCATGTCTTCTTGTATTTGTACACTATAGGGTTAATATAACTACTATAAAATTACAAATGAACCCCAATTGAATCATTTATGACATATTGGACATTATAAAATTTATTAGGCTGAACCTCATATTTTTATGAATTTTATATCATTTAATAAAATAGTATTTATTTTAAAATATTATTTATGTCAATTTTAATACTATTCAATATTTTCATTTTTAAAAATATCAAACCAACATGATAACTTATAAAAAAATACTTCCAATATGTCACTAACATGTCTAAGTTATCTATAAAATTAATTAATGTCATTAATTAATTCAAATTATATTTATTTTAATATTTTTATTATCATTTATTTAATATTTATATTAATAAAATAATTTCTTCATCACTATTGTATCATCATTAATGGTAATTATTTAATATATAAAAATTAAAAATAAATTTTTATGATGTATTTAATTATTTTAGATTTCCATAGACTATTTATAATTTATTTTATCTCATGGATATCTCTAAATTTAAAATTATTATACTTATAAGAAATGAGAGTGTGACCTTTTGTCACATTCATTAATTATAATAATATTCATGTCATATTCATAGAAAAGGGTCCATTAAATGATTCCATTTCTAATATTATATGATAATGATTGTATTTTTTTCATCCAATTGGATTTTTATAGGTGTTAGGGTAATTTTATAATATTATTTTCACCTTTAATTACCCGATTTACCCTTAACCGTGGTAATAAAAAATTTACTAAAGTTACTATTCATAATGCCAAAGAAAAAAGAATATATTTACATAATTTGGACCCACTATTTAAAAATATGGAATCCGTTTTTCAAAATTCAAAAAAAATTAATTGTTGTAATTAATTTAAAAATTAATCCCGTTGTCGTAATGAAAAATGGGCTTTTAAAAGTTAAAACATTGCAAAAGATTGAAATATTTTTATATCAAAATTCATGGTAAAATTAATTTCAATGAACAAAATTATATTAAATAATAAAAATTTATTCTATTTTTACTTTAAAACCATTCAATAATATAATTTATCCACATAAATTATTTCTATGAAAGGAGTTGTTTTCAATTAAAATTTAGTATATTTTTACTATTTATCAAAACATAAAACTTATCAAAAAAATACCAAAAATTAAACCAAAGTAAATTTTGATATTATGATTTCAAATATAAAGTTTATTTTGTAAAATTTAATATATAAAAGTGTCAAATATTGGATTTTAAATGGGTTATCCATTAAAAGGTGGCAAAACTGCATTTATTTTGAAAAAATACTTCTTTTATCTGAAAAATCGAATTTTTTCTTATATCATGTTTAGAAAATACATAATATAAATGTTAAAATTATATGGAATATATAAAATTAAAAATATGGTTAATTCTATTCATAACCTCTAATTTAATGGCTAGGTAATATATTATATTAGATAATAATTTTTTAATAATATATTATTATTCGTTAAAACTGGGTCTTGTGTGTATTGAAAGCCAACTAATTATTGCATGTAGATTAAGATTAAAATGGTGTTTCATAAAAAATAAATCTAGAAAAAAATTAAATTTATTTAGAAATTAAAATATTATAAAGTCTTGGGGTGTTACATTCAATCCCCCTTTTATAAATCGCGTCCTCGGAATTTAAACTCGGAATTGAAAAGTAGGGGTTTGACATTTCAAAATATCTTTACTAAATCCCACCTCAGAAAAAAAAAATTAATGAGACCCCCATTTTAAAATAAATAAATAAAAGTATGAAGGTCACCAGAGATAACACATAATAGGGTTCCATGTAGGAAAACATGGATATGAAAGAAAAGTGTAATCATTAAGTTCTGATAGAGAGTGATAGAGAACATGATTAGGTGAAAGTTAATAATAAAAAAATCTATAAATATGTGATGATCCAAGAGACCATTTGATTCTTCATAAAATAAAGTACTAGGAAAACATTTTTTGGTTTTATGATCCTTTCCCTAGAGTTGAAAAAAATAATTTACTTCATAGACTAAGATCATAAGGAAGCATACTTACTTGACAAGTAGAATTACATCCTTTAAATAATTTCTATCACAAACTCATCTTTCTCCCAAAAGATAATAAAATTCAAAAATATTCTATTTATATTAATCATATAAGGTTAAAAAAACGAACTTATACTTCAGATTTCATACCATTTAAATAAAGATAACTATGTTATACAATCCAGGAAATCACATAGGCCAGTGGAAGGTGATGCACCCTTGTCGCCCTTTGGTTGTGGGTTCAAGTCTCACACCCTTGCCGGACACGACAGGTTGTCTCCTGACCTGCGAGTTGTCCTTTTTCTAAAACTATATTATTATAAAATTCCAAAAATAACCTTAATAAATGT
Organism: Viscum album; assembly: GCA_963277665.1. Lineage (NCBI taxonomy): Eukaryota > Viridiplantae > Streptophyta > Magnoliopsida > Santalales > Viscaceae > Viscum > Viscum album. Next base: position 470,289,275 of record OY728142.1, on the reverse strand, counting down.
TTTATTTTCAAATAATAATACCTAATGTTAAAAATAATCCATTCCATCCCTTAGACTTATCCAAAATAATTCCATCTAAATTCACTATCCAAAAAGGTATCTATATTTCCAAAATCAATCTTAACATCAGATTCCCTAAACAACTTAATGTAGATTTTATTATCATATACCAAATATTTGATCACATTTAAATCCTTAATGAAAAATCGTGTGTTTCCAAATCCTTAAAAAAGAAGTACTGCAATATAATCCTTATATATCACATTATTCTTATAACCAAAATATAATAACATAATTCTTGAATCCAAAAACATAAATACGTAAATTATTCTACTTCGACTGTAGTAACAACATAAGATTGACCTTGATCCATTTTATTTTTTTAATCCATATTTCCTTGATGCTTTAGACAATCATTTGCATAATGTATCATCTATTTACAATTATAGCATTGTATATTTACAGCTTCTTTATTTCCCTTATAGTCATGAGCATGATTTACTTTCTCACCACACTTGAAGAAAACTCTTTTTACTTTTAAAAAGGCACTAGGGTGTTTCCTTTCACAATTTTCACATGTGAGAAAATCCTTCTTTCCCTTATTCCCATCATCTGTCTCTTTCTCCACCATTCTCTTTTTCTCTTACTTTACCTTAAAATCATAAGACTTAGAGAATTCATTTTTTGTCCTGATAACACATGAGACTATATCTTTATACGATGAGAAAGATTGTGAGATCAGTGCCCATCAGAGGAATGGTTTTAACACATCAAATAATTGATCAATCTTACTTCTTGGGTTATATATGTAGTCTGCAGTATGCATTGATAACCTTGTGAAGTTACCCTTATACTTTACAACATTCTCATCCTCCATTTCCCTCAGACTCAAAAATTTTCTTTCCATATCAGCTCGTTGTTCTCAAGGAAAGTATTTTTCTAAGAAAAGTTCTTTAAACTCCATCCATTCCATATTTTCTACTTCTTCATCTTCCTTCATATTTTGAATTAATGACCACTATTGATCATTATCACCTGAGAGATGGTAAACTACCATGAAAAATGTTTCCCTTTTGATACTCCCCAAAGTAATAAATATTTTCTCAAGGAACTTATCCATTATTCAACTACAAAAGGATTTGTAGTCCCATTGAATGTTGGGGTTTTTTTCCTCATGAAGTAGTCTAACATTGATTCTCCACGTTGTGGATCAGGCTACTCTATACGGGTAAGGTTATTATTCATAACTTGAGTTAGTTGTCCTAGTACGGTTATAAGTTGTTCATAACTAGTTGTATCACCAGCTCCACTATAATTATCTTGAATATTGTGAAAATACCTATATAGATTATGTGCGTTGATACAGTTTACATTCCTTACACTAGGCACTATTTCTAAACAATGGAATACACTAGATTAGGTTATGAATCATAATGAATAATTCCAAACTAGTAAAATACTTAACATAAATTAAAAAATTTATGCATATCTAATCCATAATCATAAAAATGATTTATTTGGGGATATATTTACTCATAAATACTTAGTAATGGTTTTTAAAGAAAATGTGAATTATCCTAAGCATAACCTCTGGGAGTGTCAAACCAGATGCGCAGTAAGACCCATTGTCATGTACTAGATTATCCTAATTTAGGCCCGAAACACCTTGTCGGAGTTGTTACTCCTAGGTACATCTGTGCTAGAACCATGTCTACTTATAGTATCCAGAAAGGGATGTATTTCTCTGAAAATCCACATAATTTACATTTAACTAAAATTCTAGGATGTTCTTCTATACTTATTTTTAATGTCTATATTAGGGTTATAATCCCTAATCTAAGCCTTCTAAATCTAATTTCCAAGGTTGTTTCTAAACTTCCTTTGATACCAACTATAATGCCCCAACCCTAGAAACTCAGATTCATTGCATTATTTTAATACATTAGAATGATTACAAGGAATCAAATCCTGAAGGACTGGTCATTTTAGTAGTCTTGGAAAGTATATTACATACATGAACTTTACATTAAAATTTCAAAACATAAAATACAACATAGATAATCCTTTGAGAATTCCATTATTCTCCTAGATTAACCCTGAATATGAATCATAAAAAAATTCTTGGAATCATGGGAAAATAAAACATAAGAAAGGGGTGAGCTTAGATGCTCAGTAAGGGTAAACAATATAACAGAAGCTATCATAAATAACCATAAACTTTAAGGCAAGTATAAAACTAAAACACAAGTCTTTTAAACATAAACTTGAACATAATATGGTAATAATAAATAAAATAACACCATTTAAACATTAATATAGATATTTTAATAGTTGAATAATCACATGTAATATCAATAACTAATATTATAATGAGGGAATGCATAATGTTGGACATCTAAAACATACAGCTGAGGCCTTAACTAAGACATCTGAAAATAAATGGTTAAGTCCTAGGACAAATCCATATCTAAAAATAAATGGGTAAGGCCTCAGCCAAGTCCATATCTAGTTTATCACATGAGACATACCGATGAATCGAGGGGATATAGCAAGTTCCGCCTATCACTTACTAAGTCTAATACATTCTTCATATGAAAAGGGTGAAACATAACATAAACATTCGTATTAAAACTAGCATACGAAATGTTAATACATTAACCATAAATCATGAATGGTATAAAACTAGTACATACATAGTCAAAAATATCATAAATACTTCAATAAAATATAGAATATTATATCATAATAAATCAATCTCAATTAATCATAAAATCTAACAAGTATTTTGACATTAAATGAAATTAATCTAATAAAATCATTAAAACTCTTTGAGAGAGATATCCATTTTAACTTTGAAATATTTTAAAAGTTGTGCAATTATAAAAGAAAACATTTCTTTTGAAAATAAAATTGTAAGTTTGTAAGGGAATCTTAAAATTTTTAATTATTCATAACAGTGGAAGATAGTCACTCACACCATACAAGTTAAAAAAACGTTCTTTTCTTAATTTTTTGAAAAGGTCATAAAGTACCTCGTTTGGAAAATGATTGAAAGATTACTTTCAAAACATTTTATAAAAAGTCAAGCATGGGTATAAATGACTTTAAAAAATTTTCTAGGAATAGTAATAATATTTTGAAATATATTTTTATAAAACATGGACATGGATGATAAATATGTCTCAGTAGATACTTACATATAACAATCTCGGATAATAATGAGATTGTGAAATTAACTCTTACCTTGTACTTTACTTTAGTTGAGGGTGCGTTAACCTCCTGTATAATGGTTAAATCATGTTATTAAATTATAATAGGACCGTATACATATTTATTATATCATATATGATCCTATTATATCATTCTATTAATAGTATTTCAAAATTACCATTATTTCGCGTGTTAGCTGCTTCGTTTTCTCATTCCTATTTTTCCATGTAAGTCATGTTTGTTATGTATATGATGTATTTTATTCATATCCATAATTAAATAACTTTCATAATTATTATTTTTACTAATCAAATAAATTTTATAATCATTATTTAATGGTTAACATGGAGAATGAATCTCATCGCGTCGTGGAGATGGTAGGTCGTACGTACGCACAAACGACGGTATCATTATATTGATGGTTAAATGGTATATTAATTATAAATAATGATTATAATGTTATATTAATTATTTATATTAATTATACTCATTATAATATCCATTAAAATATGTTAGTGTTGAATAAAAAATTACACCACGGTGTGGAGACGGTAAGTCGTACGCACACACGCATGGTGATATTGTTATTCATAGGATGGATAAAATGATAAAAATGGTTATAACATGATTATAATAACATATAAGTATATGTATTATACAGGAATTGTTACTTCGGTATTGAAACAATATATAAATAGGAAGTAGAAGAAGAAAATAACTTTGAAAGAGGTGATAAAACAATTACCTTTTTGGGGTGTCTCCTTTTGATTTGCACAAAAGGACTTCTTAGGATGGATTTCTAACCAAAGTGTTCCCTATAGTATTAAGTTAGGGAATTTGGAAGGAGATTTGGTAAGGGTTTTTCCGATCTAAAGGTCTTTATAGGTGTGAATTAAAGTGAAGGTGAAGTTCTCTTTTATAAGAGAGGTGAGGGAAACTTTTGGAAGATCTTAAAATATTAATTTATTATAAATTTATTTTTCAATTTAAAATAGATATAAAGTGATTTATTTATATTATTATATGAGTATGGGTTTAAATCCCATCAAGAAATGAATTTTATACATGTTTAGGTCATAAAATTAACCTTATGTGTTGGATTTAACTCTTAGTTAAACAGTTTAACACTTACCATGTCTTCTTGTATTTTTACACTATAGGGTTAATATAGTTACTATAAAATTAAAAACAAACCCCAATTGGATCATTTATGACATATTTTATATTATAAAAGTTATTTTTCTAAAATTTATATTTTTATGAATTTTATATCATTTAATAAAATAGTATTTATCTTAAAATATCATTTATCTCAATTTTAATACTATTCAATATTTTAATTTTTAAAAATATCAAACCAACATGATAACTTTGAAAAAATAATTAAAATATGTCACTAACATGTCTAATTTATCTATAAAATTAATTTATGTTATTAATTAAATCAAATTATATTTATTTTAATATTTTTATTATCATTTATTTGATATTTCTATTAATAAAATAATTTCTTCATCACTATTCTGTCATCATTAATGGTAATTATTTAATCTATAAAAATTAAAAATAAATTTTAATGATGTAGTTAATTATTTTATCTTTCCATATACTGTTTATAATCTATTTTATCTCATGTATATCTCTATATTAAAATTATTATACTTATAATAAAGGAGAGTGTGACATTTTGTCACATTCATTAATTATAATAATATTCATGTCATATTCATGGACAAGGGTCCATTAAATGATTTAATTTATAATATTATATTATAATGGTCTTATTTAGTCATTAAATAGGATTTTGATCAGTTTTAGGGTAATTTTATAATATTATTTTCACCTTTAATTACCCGATTTACCCTTAACCGCGGTAATAAAAAAAATTACAAAAGCTACTATTCATAATGCCCAAAAATAAAAGGAACATATTTACATAATTTAGAAATAATGATTATAAATATTGAATCCATTTTTTAAAATTCAAAGCATATATATTTAAGTAATAAATTTAAAAATTAATCTCGTTGTCGGAATGGAAAACAAGTTTTTAAAAGTTAAAAATTGCAAAAGATTGAAATGTTTTTACATCGAAATTCATGGTAAAATTAATGAAAATTACCAATATTATCTTAAATACTAAAAATATATTCTATATTTACTTTAAAACCATTCAATAATATAATTTATCCACATAAATTATTTCAATGAAAAAAGTTGATTTCAATTAAAATTTAGTATATTTTTATTATTCTTCAAAACATAAAACTTATCAGAAAAATACCAAAAATTGAACCAAAGTAAATTTTTATATTAAATTTTTAAATATGAAGTTTATTTTTTCAAATTGAATATATAAAGGTATCAAATATTGGATTTAAAATGGGTTCACCATTAAAAGGCGGCAAAACTACATTTTTTGAAAAATACTTCTTTTATCTTAAAAATTAATTTTTTTCTTATATCATGTCTATAAAAAACATAAGATAAATTTTAAAATTATATGGGATATATAAAATTCAAAAAAAAACTATTCATAACTACTAATTTAATGTCTATGTAATATATTGTATTAAATAATAATATTTTAATAATATATTGTTGTTTGGTAAAACCGGGCCTTGAATGTAATGAAAGTCATATCATTATTGTGTGTAGCGTAATATTATCATGATTTTGCATGAAAATAAATCAAGAAACAAAATTAAATTTATTTATAAATGAAAATATTATAAAGTCTCGGGGTGTTATAAGAAGCTTGTGAAGTAGCCTTTCAGGAGTTGAAGGGTCATTTGACTTCAGCACCGATACTGATTCTGCCAGAGTAAAAAATGAGCTATATTTTATACTGTGATGCATCAGGTATCAGGCTTGGAGTTTTTCTAATGTAGGATGAGCAAGTTTTCATATATGGTTCTCGTTAGTTGAGGCCTCACGAGCAGAATTACCCGATGTATTACCTCAAGCTAACTATTGTAGTTCATGCCTTATGTTTTTAGAGAAATTATCTACTTGGAGAGAATTTTTTGATTTAAAATGATCAAAAAAGACTCAAGTACATATTTACATAGTGGGATCTGAATCTCAGACAGTTCAGGTGGGTAGAGTACCTGTAGTCGTTTGATTTCAAGCTTACCTACACGTCTGGTAAAGGCAATTTTGTGACCGACGCTCTGAGCCGAAAGACTCAAACACATGAAGTTCATGAATCTAGTGGTGAATAGAATCTTATGGCCTTATTATCATAGATTCATGTTGAGTTTTGGGAGGACCATGTTCATACTATCCTCTTGGACTTAGCAGTGACTTATTCTCTTATGGAATAGGTAAGAATGGGACAACTATCTAATCCTGAAGTCCTTTTCCTAAGGGAAATCATTTTTGATGATGATACATATTTAGTTTGGACTATTGACGAGGATGATACCTTAGAGTTCTATAGGAATTTATGGGTCCCTACAGAAATCAGAGATGAGTTGATGTGGGAATTTAATGCCTCGGTATGGGTGGTTCACCCCGGTGCCACCAAAATGTATCGAGATCTACAACCCTGGTATTGGTGGCCTAGTATGAAACATGAGTTTTATGAATTTGTCACTTAGTGTTCCACCTATTATAAAGTGAAGGTGTAACATCAGTGGCTGATAGGGCTTCTACAACCATTGTCCATTCTTGAGTGGAAATGGAATGATGTTTCAATAGATTTCATGACCAGTCTACCCAAATCACCTTGAGCCAATGATATAGTGTGGGTTATCATTGATCATTTTATGAAGTTCATACACTTATTACCTATGTGAGAGACCTTCACAGTAGAAAAGATTGTAATTTTTTACGTCAGATAGGTTGTATGTCTTCATAGATCTCCTCATTCTATCATTTTTGACAGAGACGCTCGTTTCACATCATGGTTCTGGTAGGGGCTGTATAAGGACTTGGGTACGTAGGTACTTCTGAGCATGGTCTATCAGCCACATACTGATGGACAGACATGTCATACTATTTAGGTTCTAGAGGACATGCTCTGTGCATGTGTCCTTGGCTTTGGGGATTCATGGGAGAAACAAATTTCCCATGTTGAGTTCACTTATAATAACAGCTTTTAGGCTACCATCGATATGGATCCTTATGAAGCCTTATATGGTAGGACTTTCTTCTCACCTCTATACTGAATAGAGGTAGGGGAGGTAGTTATGCTTGAACTACGTCTCATACAGGAGACTACAGAGCTGGTTTAGTTGATCAAAAAGTGCATGATGATAGCTTAGTCCTGATAGTAGCCATATGCCAACAGATGTTGGAAAACTCTTGAGTTTGAGGTCAGAGATCGATTTTTCTCACGAGTCTCACCCAGTTTGGGGCATAGACATATTCGGAAATAGGGTAAGATATCACCAAGGTTCGTTGGACCCTTCTAGGTTGTGAAACAGATTAGACCAGTGGCTTACCAGTTGGTACTTCCTTCAAGATACCAGTTTATTAATGATGTCTTTCATGTATCTCAACTTCATCAATACTATCCAGACCTAACACATTCCTTTCACCCTGATGAGGTAGAATTGGATTTAGATGCTTCTTTCAAGGATTATCCAGTGTGTGTGGTGAATCGGAGTGTGAAGACACTCTAAGGAAGGTCAGTTTCTCTAGTACGGGTGTTATGGCAGCACAATTGGGTATAGGACGAGACCTGGGAGTGGTAAACTGATACACAAACTCAGTGGTCGAATCTCTTCTCTAGAATGACCTCTTTACCCTCATAAGGCCAACTCAGGGATGATTTGCTTTAAGAAGGGGAGGTTGTAATGACCCATCTTTTCAACGAAGGAACATATCATTGTTTTTAAAAAAAATCCTTAATCAGCCCTAAAATTGAATCCTAATCAAGCTAAGGATGTTTTGGGTGCGTCTGAGACTCATTTGGAGCCTGGAGCTCTGAAATGGGAAGAAGGGACTGAGCCGCATGGTTTGTATGCAACCGTACAACCCAAGCCGCATGACCGTGCGGCCGGTTGTGGGTTTGGGATAGAGCCATTTTTCACGATTTTCACACGGTTTGTCAAATCATGCACCTAACTATAAAATGTTTCTCTTAGTAGTGGTGAAATGAGCACAGTTTGAATATGGTTTGGACAAACCTTGTGCCTATGTATTTTGAAGTGAAATGACCATTTTTTCCCTCACTTAAGGTTGTGACACTTTTCATTTTTCCTTTATTCCTCTAGCAGACCATCACCCCTCTCCTTCTCCTTTGATCTCAAGAACACCACAAACTAGGCATTGAGACAACTTTGTCTCCAGGTGTCTGTTCCTCAATCCATCAGAATCATTGGATCCATCTCGGTAAGATCCCCTAGTATCTTACCTCCTATTCAAGTTTTACTTCGAATCCATTGTGATATTTAGGTGCTAGATCATTTTCCTTATCTCTAGGATATTGGGCTGTTTCTCATATCTCTTACAATCTACTTTAAATTTTAGGCTGATATCGAGTGAGGATTCATCTACGGTCTTGAGGTAGGTGGTCACACTGTTTTCCCTTTTAGTTTTGTCGTCTTGTAGTTATGTCATTATGTCACACGCCGTCTTTTACCAAGAATCCCCTTTAATTTGTTTTTTTTTCATATCAGATAAACCATCATTCCTTAATACATGCCTATTGAATCTTGTTTAGTGGTTTAGAGGTTGGTTTTCACACTTATGGACACCCCATGGGTGTGCAACTTTTAATTATCCCATGTAGCTAATTGCCAAATTTCCTGGAGTGTAACACCCCGGTAATTTGTTTTATAATTTTAAATACATTATGTTATGAAAAATAATAATTTAAAATTAAGTTTTTTAATTAATAATAATAATTATAAATAATTATAATTTATAGCTTTTAAATTAATTAATTAATGTTCTAAAAAATAAATATTATTTTACACTATTATTCTGTGTAAAAGAATATTTTAATATGAATATATGTATTAGATCAATATATTGTTTAATTAAATATTTTAAATAATAATATATATATTAACTATTATAATTATTTTGACAGATACTAAATTATGTTATGGATATATTCACTATTAATATGACACCCTAAGATTTTATGGTATGTTTTTTCTTAAATAATTTCAATTCATTAGATAGCTTATAATGGATGCAACACTGATTCTCTGCAAAACAAACCATTTTCATAGTTATAACCTAGCCATTAAACTTAACTTTTCTACTTTTGTGTTTTGAATTTAGAAAAATGGACTTACACGGTTGCGTTTGTTAAGTTATTTAGAGTCTGATAGAATCAACTTAATTTTTATGAATAGTAACTTGACCCTTATGAATAGTAATGTACCTTTAGGAATAGTAAATTAATCCTTATGAATAGTAATGTACCATTGTGAATAGTAACCTCACCCTTGAAAGTGTAAATAAAATTTAGGCGCATTATAAATGAGAGTGAATGTTTTAAAAATTAATAATTAAGTGTTGGTATTTTTATGAGTAATAAATATTGAATTATAATTTTATAATTAATAAATTAATTTAAAATATAATTAATTTTAATAAAATGTATTTATAAATAAATATTTTGATGTACTATGATTTTAGGATAATCTAATGAGACCATAGATAATTTTTCAGGGTATTATAAAATCAGTTATAATTTTAAAAACTTATTTTTTGAGCAAATGGTGATTTTAATTAAAATTTAAAATTTTCATATATAGAAAATTATTTTCATAAAATGGAGCTCGTTTTTTTATTCTACACATTAAAAAATTTTAGGGTGAATTTTTGGGATTTTTCTGAAATACTTAAATTTTTGGTGAATAGTGAAATTCGATAATTTACAAAATATGCTAAATAAACGAATTTCTGCATCATGCTTGAGTCATGGATGATGTAAATGTACATTGGTTCGAACTCATATGCACTTATTACTATTTTTTCACAATAACCAATACTATTTATTTTCTTGAGAAAAATAATGAAATAATGAATAAAATGTTGAGAATTCACTCCTCTCCTCCACTATAAAAACCACCCCTCACCCCCTCTTCTCCTCACTCTTTTAAGCCTTAAAGCTTTTTAAAGTTCTTCCCAAACCCTATTCCCTAGTCCCTCCCCACGTCTAGGATCTCTTGGTCTTTCCAAAAGACCAAAATCAATCCCTTTAAGGAGATTCTCAAGGAGGAGTATCCAAGAGGTAAAATCCTCTTCCTTTTCCTTTTAGTTTATTTTCAAGTTCCTTCTTTATTTATTATTCTCTCCTCACCTCCTCTATCCAAATGATAATGATAACTATATTATAATATATATACTGGAATTATATAATTTTAATGGAAGATACATTACCAATATTCTTACTCTCTCTCTTTTATTTTAAAAATGAAATCATCATCCGGGAGGTGCTGATTTACAACCTTCTTAGAAGACAAAATTTTGTTCTTCAATTTATCCTTAAAATCTGGTCATGAAAACATTTTTATGGTTGAAATAGATTATAAAATATTTTTTATCTCTTATATAAGGTTCTAGAACCATTGTATATTCATGATATTAAATAATGGATCAAAACTAGTTCATTATGATCGAAAAACCGCTGAAATTAAGTTAAACGATTATTATTAACATGTTATCTAATAATTCATCTTCATAACATATAATAAAATGATATGTATAACCATTTAAACTTTTTAATGATCATTAATATCATGTAATTCCAATTCTATATATTTATACACATTTTACATGAACTCCATTACTTATAATCAAGTGAACCGATCATGAAATCAAGTAAACGAACACTCCGAAACGATGGAATTAAATCTTATAACTTATCAAGAATGACATGAATGAACTTAATAAAACTATAATGAATAAAATAAACATATAAAATTTTCTTAAATAATTAATTAATGGATTTAATTTGACTATCCAGGACATTAAGATCAAGTGAATAACACATTTGGGCATAAGGTAAGGGGCTTCTCATCTCACTTTTATTTCCATGAGATTTTCATTGTTCACCACTTATTTCGTGTATATAGTGTATGTATGATTACATTTGATATATAATATCATGATAATCTTTATATTAATGGTATTAAATGATTCATTTTATGATTATTAATTTTTGGTCATACGATTCGATTGATTACAATGTGGTAAGGGACTTCATCTCAAATTCTATTTATTTGAAACTTACTTGATATTGTGCACCTGATAATTTTTATGTGGCATATCTACTGCCACTTTGAGATAATTTTTCATTTAAAATTACATTTCTATTAAATATCCATAATCTTTTATAGTGGATATGATTATTTTCTTATCAGTATACCCTTTTACATACTGTGTTTATTTTGAATGTTGTTTTAACTTTAGAAATATTGATGAATCTATATACTCTACTCAATATAGAAATTTATAAGGCATATTTTTCTGGAATTAAAACTTTGTATAAGAATTATTTGGACTTTCAATGAAGGGCAGGACTGCTATAGTCTCTTGATTCATCAACAGGTCTCATGAGACAAAACAGTTGACGACAAATCCTTCAAGTTTGTTTCCAAAACATAATTAGACGGGTTTCTACCCATAGACTTAAACCATCTCGATAGTATAATGGTTCATGTTCTAGATACATTAAATCTAAATAATAATCATCCTCTTTATTTATTATTCAGTTTTCACTTTCCATGAGGTTTTCACTATGAAAAAATCTATGGATTCATTTTCATTCACATTTTATTGATGGTTTGTGTTTTACAATTATTCAACATGCCATATTTATTATGTATAAATGTTTATGATTCAATTATTATTAATTCATGATTTTTCTATATGTAACCCTTACTGAGCATTTGAGATCATCCCTTTCATTTGTTTTCCTTCCCCAGGTTATGAAGAAGGGGACATTTATTGAGCTTTCAAGGATTCAATTTATTTAATTTTATATTGTATCATGTTTTATTTTTTTCCCAATGTATTATGGGTATCATATATGTATATAGTTTCTTCAAGATGACTAAATTTATCGGTCCTTCAGGATATGATTCATTGTAATCATGCCAATGTAATAAAATAATGCACCGGCTTCGGGCTTCTCGGGTTGGGGTGTTACATGGAGAACCTATTTAGCCATCAGTTTAAAATTAAAAATAGATTTTCCCTTATTTGTGTGATTGTTAAATGAACTAATGCAACTCCTAAATGATTTTCCCTCTTATCCTTGTAATTTCCCATGTAGGCAATTTCCTTTTTAGCTAAGTCATCTCATAAATGCCCTTTTTATCTTATAAATAGTTTTTTCATGCCTTATTCCTCTAATCCATATTTTTGTATTTTCTAAAATCACTTTTTAAGGTTTAGTGTGAACCTTGACAACTTTCAGACTAAGTGACAAACAAGTAGATAAAATTCAAACTGAAAATACCACCAAAAACCAAAACCATCACTGACCACCGAATTAAAACTGATTTGAAATTCAAAATCACCGAAAACGCTTTTCAGCTGCCACTTAATCATTATTAGAATCCATCATCAAGTAGAGAATTCAAATTTCAAACATCAAACCAGACTGAGCATTGAAAATTTCCCCACAAAGACCTCAGGTCGCGAAACCATCATCACCAGCCTTGAGTTGCGCCCCAAGACAACACCGTTGACACACTGTCACCATAAACAATGAACCATAACCAACATCGGGGAACCTGATCACCAGTAACTAGAAACCAAAATGGTCGTCGTCTCACCGTTGATACAAACCAAACCAACACAAAGAGAAAATCCACTCGGAATTAGAAGAATGAAACATGGGCCTTAGAAGAGTCTTATTCCAGAAGCACCTCCCATATTGTCTTCAGCCGCTCAAACCACACCTCCCAAAACTCTGAATGAACCATCGCACCAGAATGACCTAGAAAGGTTGATGGACCTTGAAGTCAGGGCAGGGTTGAGTGGACAAAGAACAAGCCATCCGCTGCCATTGATGCCATAACTGAAACTACAGCCACAGAAAGAAGAACGAAGAACCATCACAGAACCATAACAAGATAAGGAAATGTATAAGTACCACAAAAATGACCACTACTGCCACTATCTTCGTTGTCGCTTAATACCACACCAAAACAAATCTGGAATAGCTTGCCTCAAACCCCATGAGTCCTTGTGTACCACTGAAATTAAACAATGATGCCACCACACCATTGGTAAGCATCAGTAGGCGAGAACCCCCATGTCTTGGATCAAAGCCGACAATGTGTGTGCCCCACAAAACACCTTCAACTGAACAAATAATACCCCCCAAAGCCTCCTTGAACCACTTTAGAAAATTTAATGGGAGAGAAGAGAAGGAACAAAGAAGTTAGGGAAGAGTATGAGCAGAAGGGCTTCCATGGAAAAGCACGACCTCGCCTGGACCACTGACCCCAACCGATGAAGCCGCCATCGAGAGAAGACACGCTAGCAAAAACCAGAATGCCAGAGTGGGGAAAAATAGAAACAAAGTAAAATAAAAAAAGAACGAGGAGGAAAAAGGGAAGCGGGAAGTGATGTACATGGATTTCGCTAACATTTTTTTTATAAAATTTTAATTTAGTTTTAATTAATTTTCTAACTTCTTCTTGTGTTTTTAGTTTCTTTTTGTAGTTTTTAATATTTTAGTTATTTTTATAGTTTTTAGTTAATTTTCTATTAATATTAGTTATTTATTTTCATTTTTATTTTTTATAATTTTTACTTTATTAAGGTTTAATGTTTTATTTTTTTAGTTTAAGTAATATTAGTTTTTTATATATATTAGTTTATTTTATTAATTAATTTTATTAATTTAACTTAAAAATATAATATATTTTTATATAACTCTATTTATTATTATTTTTTATCTATTACTATTGTTATTATTATTTTTTATCATTTTTTTTATTTAACTTTTAGATAATTAGGTTTTTAAATTTTTTTATTTTCATTTTTTTATTTTAAATTTTTTGTTTTTGAGTTTTCTTTCCCCTTAACCCATTCCCCCATCTCCCATTTTCCCTCACCCGCCAACCCCCTCCCCTGCTACCTGATCCCACCCCCTCCCCTCTCCCATGCCACACCCCCACTCCCCCTTAACTACCTAGCACCCCACCCCTTTGACCCTCTCCCACTCCTTCCCTCCCCCTCGCCAGCCCACTCTTCCTCCTCCCCTTCTTCCCCCAGCGTCCCCCCTCTCACCCCACTCCCATGCCCCTCACCCCAGCCACCCCTCACCACATCCCCTTCCCCTTCTACCCCCTCCCCCCTCTCCCCTCTCTCCTCCCCATCCCCATCCCCTCCCCCCTTTTACTTATACCCAACAAACCCACAGTCGCGTACCACTCCAGCGCGTAGCAACCAATGGAAAACCACCCTCGAATTCAACATACGACTAAACTGACATTTTCTGCTGATCAACACAACAACTGGATACAGTGCCTCCTCTATTACAGGAGGGAAGAAGTGGTTTAGGTGCATCATCGACATCTAAATAGGTTTGATTGGGCTTCCAGAGATTGACGCTACATAATGAGAGCGAGTGCAGATCTGATCATTTTTTCAGTGGTGTGATGGTTCGGTTCGACGTTGTGGTGATCCACGAAGTATAGGTTTTTATTTTGTGATCATCTATGATGGATTTTGATGTTCCTTACTTCAACACAAACACAATGACTTCATTTATTTATTTTTTTGTTTCATGTTTGCGCAATAGTTGGCTAATTTCATTGGTGTCGGAGTTGTGATAAATGTGACAGTGTATGCATGTCTTTAATTTATTTCCATGTTTGATTTCCTTTTAAATTAATTAATTTTAATGTGATGTTTATGTAATTAATTATATACATGTTTAAATTAATTATTATTTCAAATTTTTACACATGTTTTGGTGCTTGTTCGTGTGATACCTAATAAGTAATCACAGGCAGGAGTTCATCAAAGAATTTATTTATCCGAAAATTGATCATGCGCATGAGCAAATTATGAATAAATAAATATATTAATTAAAAATTAATATTTTTTTGTGTGTTATAATTAAAACTCACATGTGTGAAACTTAATTAGTAATCTCATGTGAGCGAACCCAGCGCAGGTAGATACTTAAACTTTGTGAGAAACATGTCATTGCATTTCACAAAGTGATTCAATGCTATAATGACACACCAATTATTCGTCAGGACAGAGAATGAAATGTTGGATAATCTATGTGAAAACTAGAATACTATATAACATTATAGAATGATACATGATAGTATTTTTATTAAATATGGAATTGGTAATAATTAAATAAATAAATATTTAGATGTGGAAATTAAATAATTAGCATTGCATGCACCTGAACAGATGTCACGAATCTGATATTTCCATCTCTATTAGTGTCTTTCATAGATTAATTTAATTCACTTAGATAGTTTTAGTTAATTTAAATAGTCATTTTTCAATAGTTGTTTACTTTTTATAATTTTTAGTTAATCAAAATTAAAGCTCATATGCCTGCACATTTCTCCAAGAGGATATTCCCAGTGTCTACTCACATTCTCTTCGTGGTTTAACCCTACTTGATGCTTCTAAAATAGTTGGTAGGTTAATAAATATTTCAAATTTCACATGTTGTGACGCATGTTACAAGAAGCTAGGAGAGAATAAGGAGAGAAGGGGGAAGGGGAGACACTGTTGGATGTGGTGCATAGGCATCCCCCTCCCAAAACTCCACTGAAGGAAACCCTAGTGTGTGAGGGAATCATTTTTAATGCCTTAGTGAATTGAATGGTTTGGTTTATATAGGATGTACTACTCATGATGGTTTCCCTTTCCTTAAATAAATTAAAATGGTTTGAATGAAATGGTTTAATAATGTATAATGGCTTGTACATGATGGATGGCCTTCTTAATATGAATTGCATCTATTAATTGAAATGGTTTATAAAGGGTGGTAAGACCACACCTTATATTTATGCTTATATGGATGCTCATTGAGGATAATAATGATTTATTTATAATTCAAGTTGACTATTGAGAAGCATGAGAGGTATTTCCTCATTCCTTATATTATAAATGTGATACGCTTTTACACAGGCTGTGACACAATGGTAAGTGGTGTTGAGCATGAAGGATAATCACACTTCCTCACATTGAGTGTTGAGTATAGAATCTCACACCAGTAATATTATATGGGTGTTGGGATTTATGTGCCACGTTCTATGATTTGAGTGATGACATGATGGCTAGCTTGCCATCCCAAGTATTGTTGCATGACGTCTCACACTCTTCTTGGGATTTAGGGAATGTACCCTATTGTTTGATCTTATAGGCTTGTTAGACTGGTTATGGATGTCTGAGTTATGCCTCAGTCCATCCAATAACTAGTATTCTAGGTATATGGCCACTTATGTCTGCACATACATGGTTCATATAGGTGGATGTAATATATATAATTATACTATATATATATAGTGACTATTCATAATTCCATTCCATCCATGAGCTGAAGCAGGTAGACCTGTCTGGTGTCCTATAGAAACCTGAGTGGGCTGGTTATTTATTTCAGTATTGTTTCTCTTATTTTGTTATATCTGTACACAGTTTAGTTACGAGCACTACTCAGATTTCACGTAAACATCATTGGTGGTGGCCTAATGAGTTTTTTATCTCACACCCTACTTGGGTTTTCATTGGTACCTGAGAATATTATTTGTCTATAGGTATTGAAAAGGGCGAGTGCCTTTCCATGGGTTGTTGATATGATTTTTCTTATCAGGAGATTAGGAGCTGAGGACCAAGCTTTCGCTCGAGATGCTTGTGGAGCATATTTTTTTCTTTTGTGATTTTTGTATAACATGCTTGTATATTTGTACCTTGTTCTATTTGTATATCAGCATGCCATGAATCTATGTATCAGACACTTCCTTAGAGGCTTTTGATTATATTATCAGTTTTTCAGTTATTTATGCTTCCGCATTTGATTATTTATTTTGTCTATTTATATTATGTTTCCATTGTTGATTGTATCTGGTTGTATCTGTTTTTCCACTCTGATATGAGGGTACAGTCTCCCCATTGTACCACCTTTACACCCTCACTGCTAGTCGTTAGCCTCTAGAATATGAGGAGGTGCACTTGAGGTCATGTGACCCACCGGCTCGAGGCACGGGTTTAGTGGATCCTGGGTTGGGATGTTACAATATAAGTATTAGAAAGCATAATGGTCAAATACAAGCCCACCAAAAACTGCAAAAGAGTCCAACTTGCTAAGGGGGGGATTGTTATCAAATGCAACCATGATCTATCTAGCTCACTATGCTCTGCCTCTTCCTAGTCCTCTCAGGACTCCATCAAAAATTTTGTCATCTACATATGACATGACATGTGTGAGTAGAGCCCATGCAGAGGGGAATATAACAATACCCAGTAGGACACCCTAAAATCACTAAACATAAATCATCAAGAGTAGTCATCTCATCAACTCAAAGGCATGTCAAGGATATGAGATAAGCAATAAGGATAACCATAAAACCCATATATACTCATAATAGACTCCATGTCTCAGTGAGGTCTCATCCACTGTCAGCCACATGATTCTGCTCGAGGCTCAAGGTAATGCTCGTTCGGGAGAACTCACTTCATGATATATTCTATCACTAATAGAGCTCATCTGAGAGGTCATGATCGTCAGGTCTCAACCAAAAATTACTCACTAGAACTCTGAAGATGTCGATATTTAAATAGGGAATCATACTCAGGGTCGTTGGGAGATGCCACAAACCCTACTGGACCAATATACTTGATAGGGGATTGAAGCTCAGTGCATTTTGGTCACACTGATACCACAAAACCTACCCAAGGTAGAAGATATGATAGAAGATCCCACCACGGGCCTTGTGAAGGGATACCACGAACTCTATCTAAGACAAAACCCATAGAGGAGATCACAATCCTATGCTCAGGGTGTAATGTCACACTGTGCCCTCATAGGGACGAACCAAGGGATCACGCTCAACTAAACCCGGTCTACACTAAAGAGATAGAGAACCTCAACTTGTCCTGAAAGAAGTACACAATGTGTGTTAGGGAGTGCATGACGTGTCTCGCATAGCCCCGAGTTTTCCCGTACCTCATCGTCTCACATGACATTAATCCTCTATATACATAGCGTGTTCTTCTAGGATACACGACTTATATAGGTCAGGCTATCACTCGGAGTGCCACCATCTCATCCCTATGTACATCTAGTCATGCCCGTGTATTTCAGGCTATTCTTGTGCACCTGGTCATGTATGAGTACCGGGTTGTGCCCGTGTACTCTAGTCGTGCTCATGTGTTTGGTCGTGTATGTGCTTGTGTGTCCTTCGGGGTACACGCTGAGCCACCATCACTGGATCACACGGTGTGTGACACGTGTCACATGATGTGTGATATTTTATTTCATGCGTAAATCCTAGTGTCGCAGCTAGAGTCCCACACAATGTGTGTTATTCAGACTACACATCGTGTAATGTGAGATTTTTCTAGAACCCATGAGTTATTTACATGTTTTTCACTCATGCTGTCGTTGAATCTGCCGTCCATCACGCCCGTAGATCTCGGATCTATGACCAATTGCACTTGAGTCGTCACCGGTGACTGGAATTCGGCCTTCGATCCGCTCACCTATCCTGTCACACCATCGTGTTGAGACACCAAACCCTGTGCCAAGGGATCTCCAAATTCGAACCTAGACTGATGTCATTGCTACACATCACAACCGCATCATCGATCTCCATCCCAATCCAGCAATAACGATCCACTGCACCAAATATCGATTGCGCAATGGTCGTCTACTTGGTATTTGTCGAACTGCCGACCAATCAAATACTAACGATGATCGCAGGAAAATGGGAAGAGAAATGTATAAAACACAAACACGATGAATGAACCACCTCTCCCAATGTTCATTTTGGTCTTGATTCATTGTTGTGGGAATGAAAAGCAAAGAGGATTAATAAATCAACATCAAATTTCTATTTTTAGGAATATTATTCCATACCCGCACAACATGATCAATTCACAAATCAAATTATTAGAAGAATTGATTTTGAATTTTTCATGGGATAAATAATAGGGAAATAAATGACGGAAAACAAACGTCCTACCTCAGGTTTGAATCAATCGCTGACGAAGAACGAATCTACATCGGCGGCGGTGGTGATACCTTTGAATTTTGTTGTTGTTGGCATTCCATGCGGTACACCGATCATTGATCCACAATCCCAATGCCCATCAACGCTCCTCCAACAGATCCTCTTTCAATCTCTAGGGTTATGCGGGTAACCCTAGAGATTTGACATAAACACATACTTATAGTGGAGATAATTAGGTTAGTATTTAGATAAAACAATTATGTCACGACCCGTCCCCCGGGGCTCGTGTCGTGACTACCCTAAGCCCGCCTTCTATAGGCCAGGGTCTAGCGACTAGTACTGAAAGGCATACTCCCTAAAATGGGAAGGCATTGCCTTTAAACCTGTACATACACACAAAGAAGAACGCAACAAGAAGCAACCACTAAGTAAACTGTTGTAGTAAAAAGAGTGCTGAAAGTAAAGGGGCCGGAATACAAGCCCAACTGAAATTACGAGTACAACTCAAAGGTACAAATACAACTGAAAAGTGAAAAGAAGCTCCTGGATCGTCCACCACGGATCCTACCTGAAGGGTAGGTAAAGATCGCCTCCTCAGCACTCCACGTCCGTCTGTCTCCTCTGTGTCACATCTCGCCAAATGGTCCACCTCCATGCACTGTCCAGTCCTAGCTCCCTCAACCTTGATCAACGTTGTACATCGTCTGCACCAGACACAACAAGGTGCGGGCAAAGCCCGTCTAGGGGTGAGTATAACAATACTCAGTAGGGACTCCGAGACCCCGTAGGTCTCCTAAAGTTCCACAAAGGAAAACCACAAAGCAAGACATCAACTCTACTTAGGTATATGCCCATATATACACCTAAGTAATCAAGATAAACACATCTCATACATGAGGGAAGAATACCACAAAGGTAACACCACGAAGGTAAAAATACCACACAGGTATCACCACGAAGATAGTACCATGAAGGTAAAAGTCTTAGTTCAAATGGAGTCTCAAATCAAACCAGGTTTTCAGTGAAGTATAGAAGTAAATATGATTAGTTGTGAAACTTGATCATCTTATTCTATCAAGAGGCACTACTGCTGACCATACGGAGTCTGACCCACGTAGGATCGATAGGTACTAACCCCCGCAATGACCCATAGAGGATCCGACCCGCCCGGAGTCGATAGGTACTAACCTCTGTTGACCCACACAGGATATGACCCATACAGGATCGGTATGCGCTGACCCGCACAGGATCGCTGAGCGCTGACCCACACAGGATCTGACCGACACAGGATCGGTATGCGCGGACCCACATAGGATCGCTGAGCGCTGACCCACACAGGATCGGTATGCGCTGACCCACACAAGATCGTTGAGCGCTGACCCACACAGGATCGATAGGTATTAAACCCCGCAATGACACACACAGGATCCAACCCTCCCAGATTCGATAGGTAATTAACCTCCGTATGATCCGTCTCCAACCTTCGTCTCACTGTCAGCCACTGGATTCCCGCTAATAGCACGTTTGGGAAAACCACTCCTCAAGCCATTGGTCATACATCAACTGCCACGAAGTTCCATGAAGAAGTATCCCAAAGGTCTGCCACGTCCTAAGGGACCCAACACAACAGACGACGCGTCAATCGGATGCTCGATCTGTATATTATTAGTGTTTCCGTTCTGAGGGCCTGGTTGGATTCGGGTTCGATCCAACCCGGTTGTACTCCAACCTTATCCAAACCTCAAGGGGAGTATACCAAAAGGGTCATCTCGATCCAAGAATTCTGGTGTCGTAGACGGTTCTTCAAACGGATGCCCAGTTCCCAAGTTATGGCCAAAAAGGCGTATCTGGGTCTAATTGGGCCGGGGTCTGGTCCGACCCGGTCGGACCGACCCGGTCCGGATCCGGCCCGGTTGGCCTAGGCCGCGGCGGGCCCAGCCCGGTCGGACCGACCCGTCTTGACCCGACCCGGTCCGGATCCGGCCCGCTGGGCCATGGTCTGGCCCCGCCCGCGAAGGGAGCGACCCGGTGTAACAACTGGGCTCTGCCCACCAGTTGCCCCACAGACACGTGGTCCCCACCCTGGGGCCCACCACGTACCCGAATGGGTCATCTAACTAATGACTGTCCCACATGCCAACACATGTCCTTTCCGGTATGCTTTGTCCTCACTCACACACACCCTGAGAAACTTCTCAGAAGGTCACTAATCTTGATAACTACTCTAGGCCAAGCACGCTTAACTGTGGGGTTCTAATCAGATAGGCTCCCGGTCGGACTGACCCGACCTGACCCGACCTGGTCCGAGTCCGGCCCGCTGGGCCATGGTCCGACCCCGCCCACGAAGGGGGTGACCCGGTGTAACAACTGGGCTCCGCCCACCAGTTGCCCCACAGACATGTGGTCCCCACCCTAGGGCCCACCACGTGCCCGAACGGTTCATCTGACTAATGACTGCCCCACAGGTCAACACATATTCTTTCCAGTATGCTTTGTCCTTACTCACACACACCCTAGAAAACTTCCTAGAAGGTCACTCATCATGATAACTACTCCAGGCCAAACACGCTTAACTGTGGAGTTCTAATCAGATAGGCTCCCGAAAAAGAAGGTGCACCTTGTTGACATGAGTCATATCATTTAGTCATTTAACACCACAGACATGTGGTCCCCACCCTGGGGCCCACCACGTGCCCGAAAGGGTCATCTGACTAATGACTGCCCCACAAGCCAACGCATGTCCTTTCCAGTATGTTTTGTCCTCACTCACACACACCCTGAAAAACTTCCCAGAAAGTCACTAATCTTGATAACTACTCCATGCCAAGCACGCTTAACTGTAGAGTTCTAATCAGATAGGCTCCCGGTCGGACCGACTCGGCCTGACCGGACTCGGTCCGGGTCCGCCCCCGCCCGTGAAGGGGGCGACTCGGTGTAACAACTGGGCTCTGCCCACCAGTTGCCCCACAGACACGTGATCTCCACCCTGGGGCCCACCACGTGCCGGAACGAGTCATCTGACTAATGACTGCCCCACATGCCAACACATGTCCTTTCCAGTATGATTTGTCCTCACTCACACACACCCTGGGAAACTTCTCAGAAGGTCACTCATCCTGATAACTACTCCAAATCAAGCACGCTTGACTGTGGAGTTCTAATCAGATAGGCTTCCGAAAAGGAAGGTGCACCTTGTTGACATGAGTCATATCATTTAGCCATTTAACCCCACAGGCACGTGGTCCTCACCCTGGGACCCACTACATGCCTGAACGGGTCATATGACTAATGATTGCCCCACATGCCAACACATGTCTTTTTCAGTATGTTTTGCCCCACTCACACACACCCTGAGAAACTTCCCAGAAGGTCATTAATCCTGATAACTACTCTAGGCCAAACACGCTTAACTATGAAGTTCTAATCAGATAGGCTCCCGGTCGGACCGACCCGGCCGGACACATCTTGGGAAACTTCCTAGAAGGTAACTCATCCTGATAACTATTTCAGACCAAGCATGTTTAACTGTGGAGTTCTAATCAGATAAGCTCCCGAAAAGGAAGGTGCATCTTGTTGACATGAGTCATATCATTTAGTCATTTAACCCTTTATCATTCTGGGGTATTACAATCATCCCCTCTGGGCCCTATATCTCAACCCAGGCAGTGTGCTGCACTTACGGCTGGGTACCACATCTGATACCAAATGTAACAACTGGGCTCCGCCCACCAGTTGCCCCACAAACACGCGGTCCCCACCCTGGGGTCCACCACGTGTCGGAATGAGTATCTGACTAATGACTGCCTCACATGCCAACACATGTCCTTTCCAGTATGTTTTGTCCTCACTCACACACACCCTAAGAAACTTTCTAGAAGGTCACTCATCCTGATCACAGCTTTAGACCATGCATGTTTAACTGTAGAGTTTTAATCAGATAGAATCCCGAAATGGAAGGTGCACCTTGTTGACATGAGTCATATCATTTAGCCATTTTATCTTTTATCATTCTGGGGTGTTACAAATTAAAAAAATCTTTTAATTTATTTAATTATTTCATCCACAATTGGGTCCAAACCAAACACAACGCCTATAAAGATTACATTGCATCTAGGGTAAAACTCACGTTCCAGATTCAACAACGGTTTCAAAATTCCGATCCAAGACTCCGTTTGTGAATTATTCCATTATTTCTAAAAAACTGTGTTCGCGTGATATAAAAATATTTTTAACATTTTTATTATATCAAAATCGGGCCTCTGGGTATCCAAATCCCGAGCCAAATCGACACCTAATTTCGAAAATATTATTAGATATATTTCAAAACTTTACAATACAAAAACCTAATCTTTACAAAAAAAATATTTTAATAAAATTAATATAGAATATACACACAATTAAATATTGTTTAAAATTTTATTATGTATAAATAAAAACATAAAAAAAAAAAGAGGCGGACGCGTTTGGGTGCTGACCGGAGTGATTCATTTTGGTAAATAAATCAAAATACCACGGTATTTTAAAAAATTACTCTATTTCTGTCTTGAACCCTTGGGTCGATCTGCAAATTCGCAGGTGCATTTGATAGTAGCTTTCGGGGTGGAACTCAGGGAGGGAAGATGCCATATCGCCATCGTCCGATCGAGTTTTTCTGTTTAACGGTGGGGCTGGTGTGCGTGATGATACCGACCGTGAATCCAGTCTATGACTTCGTCTGTTTCAATCCGTATTGGGAAAGAAGGCGAGAGCGACGGCGTCGGGAACGCGAAGCTGCATCGTCTGCGTCGTCCGGTGAAACGCTGCTGGATTGAAGGCGCCCCGGACTGTATGTGAAGCCCTAAATTAAGCAATTTAAATTACAGTTGTTGCATTGCATTCAATAGCTGTGTAGTTATTTAGTTTTTTAAAACCTATTAGGCAGAGGTGGAACAGGATGAAAGACCTATTTGTTATTCGAATGTGAACTTTCATGATGCATCTGCCCAATTAAATTGATTATGGGATTATGCATGGAGGAGTTGGATACTTAAAATCATTATGGATTCATTTATGCTGATTGGGGTAGTAATTTTGATGGAAAAAAATTCAGATCCTGTTGGAGCTTTTTTTCATGGATTCTAGGTGTGGTATTTACTTATAAATAAAATTTAATTAATTTGTGAAAAGCAGAGAGTGAAATAGTGTTTTTCACACCCAACTGGCCTGGTTGAAGTAACAGTTTGAAGATTTGAAGGTGCAATTGTACATAACAACATGTACAAACGTAGAAAATAGCAAGTATATTTTTCAGTTTGTTGAAGACCTTGATGGTTTTGAGCCATACTTAGTGAAAAGTAGGTAAACAGTAAGTATTAATTTTTACAGCCATTGGTTTCCTTTATTCATATTAGGAAGCTTGAAGAGTCTAAACAACCACAGGTATTTTAGGCAACCATAGGTAGAGCTTACTCACAATTGTAGTCTGGATTCACAAAATATGAGGTTCAAATTTATGTAACAGGAGGTCTTATTTTGAAGAACATAAAGTACATTTGATTTAAGAATGCTTAAAGTTTCATCCATGTGATCCGAAGGGAGTGGAAAATGGAAAAGTTTCAGAACAGGAGATCCAGTTCCATATAATAGTTAGTACTATTGAGAACAATAGGTACAACCCTGAAGTGCAGTAAGTATAGTTTTGATCAAAAAGTGAATAAGAAAACTAGCAGCTAACTTAGAATGAGAATAGTAAGTATTGTTCTGAAGAAAAATGGTCATGCTTGATGGATTTCAGAGTCTAATTCAGTAACGGATACAAAAAAAAAAAAAACATATTTCCAAGTAAGAAAAACATAAAAAAAAAGTGTTTTTATGTCATCCTGAAGATTATTTTTGGAAAAAACAAAACCTACAAACGGGAAAACAAAACGACCCTGGGCATCTTGGAAGATACCCCCAATAGGCCTACAGTTCTCCATGAAACAACCATCAAAATTCAATATCACATCTATCACTGAAGGATGCCACTTAATGTACACAGATAAATGGATCAAAGAAATTTTAACAGGAATATGGAAACTCAAAAAAGAAAAAATATCCATAACTTAGGATTGAATGAAGCATTAAATAGATAATGTTAGTGGAACAACCTAGGTTGTACTGCATGTAAATCCAAACCTCCAAAAAAATTGTAGCAGAATTCCTCAACTCTTGAAACACAAACTTACAGATCCAAACTATCATGAATCTAATACCTGAATATATTGGGATCCAAAGCATTCATGGGAAATGCTTCAAAAATTTCTTTATAAAAAAGTGTCAAACTTCTAACGTAGAAACAAGTGTGAGATTGATCGTAAATGACCAAACTAATGGAAAATTCATTTAGAAGTTAATGGGATATTGAGTCTTTGAATATTAGTCTCTACTACCTCTGGATTCTATCAAAATTTCCAAAATGAAACATGTAATTTTTATAGGAATAAAGTTGTTCCATAATTTTGAAGATAGGGAAAAGTAATATGTTTCACCCGCCTTTTGGGCAAAAATACCAACACAACTTATTCATCACATCATGAGTAATAAAAACAGATTCCAACCAAGGAAAAAGGTATTCCGGGCCAAATAAGAATGAATATTGAATAACTTCATGATCAGAAATCAAAGTTGCAACTGAGCCTCCACTATCAAACTTGACATCATAATATTGAGATGAAGAAAATCATAACCAGTTATCATGTTGGGACTAAATAGATCCTTTGCTAACTGGTCATTTATACCCATCCAAAAAGTCAAAAACATACAAAGAAACTATTATGGAGGTGGAAACCCAAACAACAAACGATTCTAGAAACGAGCAAGAGGGAGCATAAAACCGATCAATCTAAAAAAGAAAAAAAGAAATTGAATACACAGATTTATATGGTTCAGAAAGAATTCCTACATCCATGAATATACAAAAGCAATTTTACTATTTTTGGGAGCACAACTACAAGGGTGAAAATCTAATACAGAAACCCTAGCTTGAGACTTCATTAAGAAAAGTGTGTTACTATAGTACTCCGTGTTGACACTATTGGAGTTGAGGCCTTAAATAACTGCTTTGTATTTTTGATTACTTGTATATTCATGGTCTTGAATATTTATAAATATCTTATCACATGATGAGTAATCTTCTGCATAACATTAATGTGATAATGCTCATAGAGTATCCATCACATTGAAAAGGCATAGCCGTTTTTCACTATGATGAGAACGTTGAAGTGTTTTGATGATATTCTTAAATATATATTTTATGGTTGGATGACATATATCCAACGGGGCACAGTTGATGCCAATTATCAAGTGTTGGGAGGCTCATAAGACATCGAAAATTCTTTTCATGAAGTTTGCACTTGATAATATCTAAAAGAGGAAGTTATGAGAGCGGATCCATCTATAGAAATTCTACATGTTATATTATCATTGAATATTCTTATCTGCGGACGTGTGTATTGATTCTTAGACTTGAGATTGTTATTAATGCGTATCATGTGTTCCGTAGTTAGATGTATTGACAAAAACTGTGACAACTCATGCTCGTGCCGATGTAAGATACGTTGAGTGCGTCATGAGTGATATGACATTATTGAATAAATTAAGAAAGGATTTGTCCTTTCTGAGTTAATGGAAGTAAATATCTTATACTCTTTGATTGAAATGAAACTGTCTGATTAAGTCCATGACCATAACAGTTTTATCGATAAGTTCATTTTAAGAGAGTTAAAGAAAGATATATCAAATATATAGGTTGATGACATTATTAATGCAACACGCTTGATGAGATATTGAGATAAAGAGATTATATTATACAGTGAGCGTTCGTAGGAGGAAGTTGTCATTGCGACATGTGAGTCTCTCTTTGATTGTTAGACGCTGATCTTGAACTTTATGTCAATTAGCTTAATGTCACTAAGAAAGAGATCTATAAGGGCACACACTAAGGGTATTTAGAATTTTAGTTAAATTCTATTTGAATTTAATATTAGAATAAAATTTAATGATGAAGTTATGAGAAATAATTATTATTCAGGTTATGTTGGTCACATAAATATTTATTGAATGAATAATACAATGATATTTATTTATTTGAATAAATAGTTATTATTCAAGGTTCGATAAATGTTAAGGATGATTGATGGACCGAGTTGAGTCTGAAAGAAATGATATATAAATATTCGCGAGTTTAGCGCATGTCAAGAAAATAATAATAGTAATAATAATAATATTTTTATTTTGTGTGTGGTTTACTTAGAATTAAGTGATTGGTTAAGGGTTTTTATGCAATAACTAAATCTCCGATCTAAGTATATAAAATGATTTATGTCATTTCTAAGTATAACTATTTTGTTATGCGCAATATTTCTCTTTAGAGAATTCTCTCAAGACCTAGAGAGAGATTGTCAAGAACACTTTCAAGAACAGAGATCATCGATCCTCCTCCTTCTCAAGTCCCTGAGAGAACTAGATAGAATCCTTCAAGATCAGAAGAGATTCTTGTTGCGATCAACGACGAACGACGCATGTGGTTTGGTTTTTCCACGCTAGCACCCATAGACCCGATAATGATGTTCCGAGGTTCATGACGCGTGGATGCCTCTAGAAAGATTCTGCCCTTAGATTCAATGCAACGACAATACGACAAGAAAGGTCAACCAATTTGACAACAAAGTAAGAATTGCAAGAGAATGTAATTCTTATTTATATAAATTAATTATAAATTATATGTGAAAAGATTCTCTCTCGAATATTTCTGGTTCCTATTGTCCAGTTCCAAGGATTTATCCAAAAAACCCGACAAAAATCATTGTTGGGCACGAGCTTGACCGCTTTCGCTACAGCCCGAACCCTTCAAGCGGTATCAGAGTGATTACATATTAATTTATAATTATATATTAATAATTGATCAAATTACGCATTGGTTTGTTAGTTTTTCATTTCTAGTTTTTCATTCTTTAATCCGAAAGTCGAGATATCATGTTTGATTTCATATGACCAAGAACGGACCAAGAACAGATGAAGAACGCTCAAAGATCCCATTTGAAAGTACTGGAGATTCTGGTCGGATGACACAATTACATGATGTGTAACTGAAAAAAGTTCACGCCATGTACATTGCATCGGGACGAGTTGTGCAAAACGCGACACATCACATGGGTGAACAATATGCGATGTCTTTACATGCCGCATATTGACCGATCAAATGATACGCGACTTGATGGGTTATATGGCGTGTACCTGACGTACACGTTGTGTAACCCCTCACAGTTTGGGCTTGCAGGAATCACATAAGTCTTGTGGTCAAAGTACACTACATGTATTTATTACACGCCGTATATTGATTAACAGCCAAACAACACAGGCCGATTGTGATCACACAACATGTAACTGACATACACGTTGAGTAACTCATAAATGTTTGTGTGGAAAACTTATCGAGTCCTTAGGTGTGTAGTGTGGGCGACCAAAGAACAGTGTACACAACATGTAATGAGGTGTACACGTCGTGTAACTCGTATACGTTCAAGTGGAGTACACTTCGAGCTAGGCTGTAATCGTGTGAATTGATTACATGAATGGAAATTAATTACAACATTAAATCAAACTGCACGACGTGTAGTTTGTGTATATGTCGTTTGACAGTTTTCAGAATGTTATATACTTATTTAATTAATTTTCATGTTATTTTAAAACTACATGTCGTGTATAGTTATTGTACACGTTGTGTGCTTCACATACATTGCCAGCAGTACACATCATGTATATTAATGACGTGTCATGTGTCATAAACACCATGCTGACTATGTGGCTTGATTCACGGAATTACACACTGTGTAATATCACGACATGCCGTGTACGCTACATGTCGTGTAAATATACTGTACATGACAAGGATCATACAGAGTGTTAGATGCTTAATTAATTTCCATGTTATTTTGAAACTATATGTTTTGTATAGTTATTGTACATTCCGTGTACTTCACAAGCATTGGCAACGGTACACGCCACATATATTAATGACGTGACGTGTGTCATAAACGTTGTGCTGACTAAGTGGGTTGACTCATGGAACTACACACTGTGTAATATCGCGACACGCCGTGTACACTACATGTCGTGTAAGTATAAGGTACATGACAAGGACCATATAGAGCGTAGCCACACACCATGTAAGTGACAGTACATGCCGTGTAGAATGACACACATTGTGTTGCTTCCAGTACACACCGTGTTGAATTCAAGATATAATTTAAGATTGACCGGATGAGTACATGCTGTGTGCCCTGTTAGTATGCGTCGTGTATATATTAATTTTAAATTAAATTAATTTATTTAATTTATTTAATTTATTTAAAATTAAAGAAGATGAGAATATTCAGCACTGTTTGGATGAACACTTAATATAAAAGAATTAGTTAATTTATTAATTTGAGAATTTTATCTTAGTTAAAGAACGAATTGAAATGAATGCTAGGTTGTTTTAAATGCGCACTCATTGCATATGTGGATGATCATGTATTTGATCGACCTATGTATGTGTTGGATTTCTTTTAATTTAATTCTTTTTGCATGAGTTTTTGTGATACTTATTATTAAATTTAAATGATGATATGTGTATCATCCCCTCTTATTATGTGCATGCCTACGTGTCTATAGTTTCTTTCATATAATATCATACCCCTGGTTGTCCTCAACTGCGTGTGAGTAAACATATGTAAAGGAAGAAGCTCCTAGGTGAGAGAAGGCGGTTTAAGTTGGAGCAGAGGTGAAACTAGTCAAGGAGATACATAAGTGAAATTATTATTAAATTAAAACGATGATCTGCGTATCGTCCCCTTTTATTATGTGCAAGCCTGCGTGTTTATAGTTTCTTTCATATAACCTAATACCCCTAGTTCTCCTCAACTGATTGTGAGTAAACATATGTAAAGGAAGAAGCTCCTAGGTGAGAGAAGGCGGTTTAAGCTAGAGCAAAGGTGAAACTAGTCAAGGAGATACATAAGTGAACATGTAGCATGGTGCTACTCGAACCATACTCGATTCAAGGAGTTATTCCCCTAGAGTCAAGGGTTAGTTTATCACCTGCTCGATAAACCAATCATTATAAAAGCTTATGATCATGCCACATATATTTATTTTATTTTTGTCCAGTGCATGAGTTAATTATTTATGTTTATTGGATGCTTAAACACGATCATATAAAGTAAATGAATTAACAATCATGCAAGATGAAATAAAATAAACGGATTATGCGTAAATTGTTTTATCAAACGTAGTTAATCACTGTAACATTCTGTTACGCATTTGAGGTACTCCCTTGCTTTCGTTTTGGGTTCGTTTTTGGTTTTTAGTTTTTCTGCTTAAACCTGCAGTTTCAGGAGTCCGTTGGGGATTTACACGCTGTGTAATGTGGTTACACGACGTGTATTCGTTGCTTGATAGATGCTGTGAATCTGGTTCAAGACGTGAGAGGTTTACATGCCGTGTAAAGGCTTCACGTCGTGTAATGGTTGAAAATCAGTTTTTATAAAAAGGCGTCGCGTTTTTCGGCATGTACGACCTTTGAGGAGTTCACGTAGTGTAATGGGAATACAAGACGTGTAAATCCTGCAACTAGTAGGTTTTAGGCGTTGGTCAATTGATTTGTTTTTCATTCCGCTTGCAGCTCTTCCTCTCGCGACCCAGAGTCCTCCCTAGGCGATTTTGGCTCCTCCAAACCCTTTCCTTGGCAGATCAAAGCGACGTTGACCTCGTTCGATCTCCTCCGGGTAAGTGGATCTCCTCTCGTGTGTTTTCTTCGTTTCTCTCTTTCTTTCCTCAGAGTTTAATAGATTATCATGTGGTTGATGGATCTAAACTCCGTTTGTTTTGGATCTTGATTCTAGGTTGAGTTCCTAGGTCTTCCACGCATTCTTTCTTCGTTGGTGGTCGCATTGCATGTGTCGATGTCATGATCCTCCGTTTTCAAGATGAGGGAAGGGATAACGAAGTGCCATGACCTTCCTTTTTCAAGATGAAAAAGAGATAATGACCCATTGAGTCCCGCCTCCAATAGGCTCCGGGGTGACGACTAACACTGAGGGTAGGTAAGCATTCTCACAAAGATGGGAGACATTACCCTTTTTTAAAGAAAAAGATCGAGAGATAAGATGGTCCATCCCAAACAACTCTAAACATTTTATATGAAAAAAGAAACTAAAATCCAACCCATATGCATGTTTAAACAAAACTGCTATAAAGTACAAGAAAATCCCATAGTGAGGTACCAAAAAAAAGGCTAAGTAGCGACACAACAACTATCCCGACGCCCGAGCTAGTAAGGTTTAGCACGGTCTGCGTAATCTCCTTGGAAACCTGAAAACAATTTTATATACGTAGGGTGAGCATACAAGTATACTCAGTAGGAAAAGCCAAAGTCACTCGCGCACAAGTGAGAGAAGCATACTAATACCCCTGCGAGAAAACAACAGAAACTCAAAAGCACCTAACAAGGTATACTATCCACCCCAGCCTCAGCAAGACACGCTCACCAAATAACGCAAGTCAAGTGAAGTAAAGTAGTAAGCACATCGATGATAGGGTACCTCGGACCACTTCCCACCGGTTAACTGCTCATCCCTAACAGCGGACGTCCTGACACTACCACGCTCTTCCACAAGCCCTGCATCACAAACCCGCTCGCACACACCTGGGCCACAACCACAACCTCATCCCGCCCACAGATACCTTGGCCTCACCCCGAAGACACCTGAGAAAGCACAACACAACCTATCCCGAAGACACATGGGAAGCATACCTCGCTCGCAGACACTTGAGCATCACAACCACACCACAACCTACCTGAAGACACCTGGGCTACTAATGCCTAGAAGAGGGAGCAATGAAGAGCCAATAACCAGTCATCCATCCTCTCACCGGGATGTAGGGAAAGGACACCCTCCCCCATATTTCAATGGGGGTGTTCGACACGCAGTGCTTAACACTGGTGGAGTGCATATAGAAATCACATGGAACTACATGTATATATATAGGTATCAAACACTCTTCCCAACCTATGAGTTTCCAAACAAACAACTAGCCCACACAAAACTGCCCTTGCAGCTACCCCTACATGCATGTATTTAGACCAACAACAGTCACTTCAGAAGTTGATAAATGAAAGCCAGTTCATAAAGCTCCCTTACTTAACACCCATTCAATTCAACATTATTAAGCATTAACTTTTGTTATTCCATCCCTACCCGGGAAACTACCAACCACAACACACCACAAGTAACATCATAACCCACACACTTCACATTGCCTCTTTACTGCCACCATCATTCTTCAAAGTAATGCTGCCTAAACCACCCACCGAAATAGAACAACTGTTAACTCACAGTCACACCCAACACATCAGCAACACAACCAACACACCGCCTGATTGTAGTCCCACTGCACAAACACATCACACCCAACAAACATAACACACCCAGATGCAGTCCCACTACATAACATGTTCATCCATTCCACAATCAATCAAACTCTCCATATGAGATTCCATTACACCACCTGCACCGCCCCATACACACAACCACACTCCCAGCCACAACATCACACAACTCGCACAAGACACCAGGCTGAACAGAACCACACACAACACACAACCACACCAATAAGCGAGGTGTTCAGATTTAACCAACAACCGTTCTTTAATTTCACTTTGTTAATTCAGGGGTGATCACAGAACAGTTCAATCATGGGGCATCCATTTATTTAACAAAGTATACGTGATTAACCAAACTTTCATATTAGCATCCATTTAATAGAGGATCAACAACAAGTATAAAACATCACCCATGCGCAAACAAAGACCACCAACATCCATGATTTTCAGAATACTTACAGCCCATAAAGCTCACAACATGGATCAAAGATAACAGATAAAACAACACAAGCATCATCATCATCTTCCCTGCCCCTCATTTATTACTAAGGCAACAAAACCCGTTATCGTAACAAGTCCGATTATCTTTATAACAACCTTAATTAAAATTGGGATTCGACCGTATTCACAAATTGACACCATTACACCCACCCCGCATGATACACAATTAACAGAGAGACAAAGGAATTCCTACTTAGAATAACAATCGATCAACAACTCCTCCTTGCGCCAAAACAGAGGGCCACACAAGCAGCAGGAGACTCCAAGGAAAACTGAATCTGAAGGCCACAACACAACACATGACTCCGTGGGGAAGAAAGGCTCTGGGCGTACCAAGAGAAAATGGAAACACACGGGGAAGAGAAGATCTCAGCTTCGAAGAGCCGGATCCTATATGAACAGAAGGAAGACAGTTTCAAAGTACTTAAAAGTTGGATCATGATCAAGATTACGCGGTTTGACTATTTCAAGGTCCACCTGGACCTTAGGAATTTAATATATGATTCATAGCCTCTGAAACGAATTTAAAATCGCTTAAATATGATAGATAACTCATTTAATGTCAAATAAAACGTAAGAGGGGTGAAACTGAAAAAATTGGGAAAACCTGGAAATGACTCACCGATGGTTGAGTCACCGACGCGAGTCACCGATGACTGGGCCACCGATGCGACTCACCGACGCGACTCATCAACACCACTCACCGACGCCAATCACCGACAGCGAGTCATCGACATGGCCCATCAATGCCACCTACCGTCAGTGAGTCACCGACGCCACCCACTGACACCACTCACCGACGCCACTCACCAACGCGACTCACCGACGCGACTCACCGACGCGACTCACCGACGCCACTCACCGACGCCGCTCACCGACGCCAGTCACCGACACCACCAACCGATAGCCAGTCACTGACGCGACCCACCGACATCGAGTCACCGACGCTACCCACCAACAGTGAGTCATCGATGCGACCCATCGACGAAAAAACTGGAAAGATGACAAACTCTTGAAATGAGTTACCATGGCCTCCCCGAACACTTCAAACACTGGATTTTCACAAAGGAATGGACTGGAGAGGTCCGACCATTACAGTCAATTTCGTGATCTTTGATGAAAGGTAGGTGGTTCAATTTGAGATTGTTATATAATCAAAATCGTGATTTGCTTGATTTGTTTGAAATGACTTTCAATTGATTTATAAATCCTTGATTTGGACTGATTTGATTATGAAATTCGAAGTGGCATGGATTTTTGGAAAACCCCAAATTCCAATGGAATTGGAATTTTGGGATGAATTTTGAGAATGTATTGATTTTTGATAAAATGATTTTAGATTGGTTTTTTGAGAAAATGGATTAAATTGAAATGATGAAAGCCCATGATTGATTTTGGATTGAAAAGGCATGAAATAATGAAAAACCCATGTTTTGGTTTTGAAATTGAATTAGCATATTGAAACTAAAAATAGAAAATTGAATTGTAAATGATGATTGATTTGAAATGAGATGATTTGCCCATTATTGATTGATTGATTGTGCACATGCGAGCATGAGTAGTTAGTTATTTGGGACAAGCACACTAGGATCTTGACCCCCTTGCAATGGATTGATGATGACAACTCTAACAAAAATCTAATTTGGTATGATTATCCCCATTGAGATGTTGATGAGTCCTATTCGGCTTGAACTCAAGGGACGTGTGCACACATGATTAGCTGCGATCACTGATTTGAGAAGTGTGAGGACCCTATAGCCAGAAACTAACGTACTTCAGGGTAGATGACCATGGTGCTTGTGATGTTTGATTTGATTAGACATGCCATTGATTATAGAACTGTTTTACTCATGCCAAATGATTTATATAAATGCTGTTATATAAAATGTCTATTTAAGCCATGTTTGAAATGTCTATTATCCATCGAAAAGAGAGCATGTTTTTGTTTTAAATATGTAAATGACATGTTATGCCATACCTTGTTTTATTTAAACAGAAAGCATGATTGGTTTATTGTTATGAAATCTATTATGGAACACTTGGTGAGACCTTCTTGGGATTTATAGCTCACACCCTACCTTTGCCTTCGAGCGTTTGTAGATTTTCTTATGCCAAGTTCGAGCAAAGGGAAAACACTTCTTGGAGGAGGTGCATGTTCTTGATCCTTTGAGCTAATAGTCTTGGAGGTGATCGGTGGAGATGTGATCCACTTGATACATGAGATGTTTGAGTTTTGTCTTGTTAGATGCTGAGTACTTGATGTACTGCTTTGGGTTTTGTTATACCTATTTTGTTGATGGTACATTCTCCCTTTGGAGTGTTGAACATACAGACTTGTATCTTTTATGTTCCGTTGTTTTGTGGCAAAATTCATCCTCTCTTTTATCACGTGTGATGCCAGGTGCTAGTTGACAACCCATGGGGATCGAGAACGCCCTTCTGACCATGTCAGAGCCGACTTGGGTATTAGGGTACCAAAGTATTTAGGATGGTTTGTGACAAAGTGCCATCAGAGGTGCAAGTTAAGCATATTTTCTTGATGTCAGTATGCAGTTTGTGATGTCTTGATGAGAGTTAAGAGGTAGTCGTGAGTGAGTGCCTGACCAGCTCTCACCGTAACGAGCCTCAACTCACTGTGGGTGTTTGGGAAAAGTGTTTTTAAGGAATGTTTTGATTTGATTATAGTCTTTTCTCTACTTTTGATTTGAGTGTGTTGAAGTCCAAATCATGAAATCTTATCTGATGGAATTGATATTCCCGTTGCTCTTGTTTGAGTTGTTGATATGAGTAATTTTGCTGATGTCTTCAATATGGCCGGCTGATGTTGTGTAGCATCATACTTTCAGGAAGATGTTTGAATCGGCCCTGGGAGGAAGTTGCTGGTGAGCAACAACAAACAAATCCTCCCGCATACCAGAATCTTGTTGAGAGGGTTGTGCGTGTCATCTAAGCTTTGGGACAAACACTTGTACCCATTCCCATTTAGGCTCCAGTTGTGGAACCTCAGAGGGATGAATCTCAGAATCGTGCTCAAGAGTTTCTTTGCCAGAAGCTACTAGCGTTCCAAGACTCCAATGATCCTTAAGAGGCTGACAATTGGTTGAGAAAGATAGAGCTTCTGTTTGATTTCTTGGAAATGCCTGACTCGATTAAGGTAAAGTGTGCTACCTTCAAGTTGAAATGACCTAGTAGGAGATGACAGTATTTGATGGTAACAACAAAGAAGCATGTGGGTTTGGAGTGGAAGGACTTTAAAGTTCTTTTCACTGATAATCTCTATCTAGAATCTATCGTTTTGGTTAAGGCTTTTGAGTTTTTCAGCCTCTAGCAGGCTAACATGATCGTGACGGAGAATGTGAACCGTTTTGCTGAGCTTGTACAGTTTGCAGTTGAGATTGTATCGAATGAGAAGATGAAGACTCGACGATTCGAGATGGTCTTCGACCTGACATTCGTTCTCAGGTTTTCTATATTGAAGCTCACTTCATATGCTGACGTACTGGATATAGCGTTGATGATTGAGTTTGACTTGATTAGTAGGTCAGGGTTGGTGGGAGTTCCTATTTCTTTTGGTGGCAGTTTTGCGAGTTCCTTTAAGGGAAAGAGGAATCATGACGAGACTTGTGGTGGTTATCGACATCGGGCGTCCTCTAGACCTCCTGTAGTGTCTGACAAAGACCCTTTGACTTGTTTTCAGTGTGACAAGGTTGGGCATTCCGAACGAATTTGCATCGAGGCACCCAAGATCTGTTGTTCCTGTGGACGCTCAGGACACTTTCAAAAATTCTGTTATATCTTTTTTGCCCCATGTAGTGGTACAAACTCATCAACACCTAAAAGTATTGTGGTGTAATCAAATGCTTCACGAACAAAGGAGTTCCAGCCACATGCATCCGGAACGGAGCTTCTTCACGCAGTGGAAGAGTCTTCAGAGGAAGCTGATACTGGTCCAGCGACTGTGAGAGGTACTATCACTATAGCTTCATCTTTAGTGACTGCTTTATTTGATACCAGTGCATCTCACTCATTTATATCAACTAGTATTGTTGACTTGCTAAATATTCATACGAAGCTTTTGTGTTATGTGATGAATATTATTACGCCCCTTAGAATGAAGAGAGAGTAGAGTCTTCGTTGTCCTGCTTGTGTTTTCTCTTTATCAGAGATTGAGTTTACCTAGAATTTTATGGTTCTTGACATGAAACCTCTAGATGTCATTCTCAGGATGGATTGACTTATTGCCAATAATACCCAGATTGACTGTTATTTTCGATGGGTCTCTTTTACTGCACCTGATGTGGCGTGTCGTGTTTTTCAGGGAGAATGAGACCCGAGGTCGAGTAGAGCCGGATCCTCTTATTCGGGTCGAGCAAGATAATATCGGTGTTTGCTTTTGACTTGAAGTGAGAATCTTTAAGTGATGATCTCCCTCCAGTCGCCGTCGAGTTTCCTAACGTGTTTCCTTCTGATTTCTCTGATCCGCCATCGGTAAGAGAGGTAGAGTTCTCTATTGATTTAGTACTTGATACTTAGCTAGTGTCTATTCCTTCTTAACACATGGAACCATCCGAATTGAAAGAGTTGAAGACTCACCCAGTTGATCTTTTGGAAAAAGGATTCATTCGCTTGAGTATGTCACCATGGGCAATGCTTGTTCTCTTTGCAAAGAAAGCAGATGAGACACTTTTCCTTTGTGTTGATTATCAAAAACTCAACCAAGTTATGGTAAAGAACAAGTATCCGTTGCCACAGATTGGTGATCTGTTTGACCAGTTGAAAGGGGTGAAATGGTTCTTGAAGGTCGATTTTTGATATGGTTATCACCAGTTGAGAATAAAAGAATCTAACATTCAGAAGACTGGCTTCAAGAGCAGGTATGGTCACTTTGAGTATCTTGTTATTCCCTTTGGCCTGACCAATGCTCATGCAGTCTTTATGGCTTTGATGAACATGATTTTTCATGAGTATCTTGACACGTTTTGTTGGTTCCAATTATAGAAAAAGCGTTGCGGTTGAGGGTGATATATTAAAATTTCTTTTAATAATTGTTGTCTGAAACCAACAGTGAGGATCTTGCACGTCAAATTTATAATTAATTTATTTAATATCTGAAGAAATAAATACCTGAGATTAGGAACTTTCTTGGTTGATGATTATTGATTGTCCGAAAATGCCTTTTGGATTGCCTTCATTGCACTTGTGAGGATCCAAGGGTAGAATCCCTCTAGTGATGATCTACACATGCTCAAATAGTCTCCGAGCAACGCCACTCTTTCTCTGGGCGCTAGCATGACGAATCAAATGTCTTGCGTTGTTCGTTCTTGAACGCTTGTTCTTCAGTCTTGAAGAAATTCTCTCTTGGGTTTCTCATTCTTGAGAGGGAGAGAGGAGAAGTTAAGAGAGAATTCGTTGTTCGCAACAATTCTCTATTTCCAAACTTGAAATTGGTTTCGAATGCTTTACACAATAGTTATAGCCGTCTATTTATAGAGCCGAGATTTTAGTTACAAAATTTAATTACATAACAACCATTAAATATAATTATAACCATTAATGAAATCTCATGCCACATAATAATAATAATAATAATAGTAATATTTTGTGGTGCACTAACTTGCGCAAAATGGATAAATAATATTTACCGGCTTGTAAATAATTATTTTATCATCGGACACGGTCTTGGTCCATTCGAACTCCTCTTGCATTTATTGAACAACCGAATAAATATTTTATTCTCTTAAATAAATATTTTATTAACAAACTAGTAAACAAATATTTATTAAATATTTAATAAAATAAATAAATATATTTTATTCACAATTTGGTGAATAAATATTTATTTAATTTATACGATCAATATAACTTGAATAAAATTATTCCCCATTCTTGAGAATAATATTTATTCTATTAATTAAATTCAAATAGAATTTAATTGAGACCAACAAAAACACTTAGTGTGTGACCTTCTAGGATTCTTTCTTGTTGGCATTCAACGAGCTTGCCTAAAGTCCAAGATTACTGTCTAGCAACGGGTCAAGGCACCAAGAGAAAGAACTTAAAGTCACAACGACGACAACCACATACGAAAACTCACTGTGTAATATAACCCCTCTATCATAATATCTCATCAAGTAGGTTGCATGATGGTATCATCAACCTATATGCTTGATACATCATTGTTTGACTATCTGAAATAAACTAATCGTTACACCATGACCATGGAATTTAGGGCGACAGTTCTGTTTCAATCGAAGGGCCGAGATATCAACTTCCATTAAGATGGAAGAGACAAATCCTTGCTTGACTTATCCATTAATAACATGTCATTCGTGACGCACCCAACATACCCTACTTCCTGCCAACATATGGCGTGACGATTTTCGTCAGCAAATCTAAGTGCGTGAGTCATGACATGCATTAATGATAATCTTAATGTCTATGGACCATTACACACGCTTGGAGATAGGAATATTCGATGACACCAAAACATGCAGAATTCATACTGGAGGGTCTGTTCTCATAATCTCCCGTCTTGAAAATTACCAAGTGAGAACTTCATGAGAATAAGTCTCATCTGCTTACGAGTACTCACACCAGACAATATATATACTATGTGTCCCATCATAGTATGTTATCTAACCGCAAAACTATATTAAGAATATTATCATAGCACTTCAAGGTTCTTATCATAGCGGAGAACTGCTATGACCTTATCAATGCGACAAATACTCTAAGACATTATTACATTAAATTCATGCAGAACAATGAACAATATGTAATAATATGTTTAATTTAATTTTCAATACATCAAATATTCATGTAATCAAAATACAAACAGTTGGTTCTAGGACACCAACTCTAACACATTTGTGGTGGTTTTTGTAGATGATATTATGGTTTACTCTAAGTTCGAGGAAGAGCATGTGCGTTATCTGAGAACAGTTCTAAAAATCTTGAGAGATCATAGACTTTACGTGAAACTTTCAAAGTGCAGCTTCTGGACCTGGGAAGTGAAATTCTTAGGACATGTGATGTCGAAACATGGTATCTCAGTTGATCTTGAGATGGTGAAAGCTGTTATGACATGAGATCAACCGCATAATGTTTTCGAGATACGAAGCTTCTTGGGTTTGGCGGGTTATTTCCGTAGGTTTGTCAAAGATTTCTCAAAGTTGGCTTCTCCGATGACCGCACTCGCTCGGAAGGGAGTCAAGTTTGCTTGAGATGATAAATGTTAGTCTTTTGTTGACCTGAAATGTCTTTTGACTTCTCTGCTAGTGTTGAATCTCCTAGAGGCCGAGAAGAGTTGTGTGGTCTTTTGTGATGCATTAGGTTTGGGTTTGGGCTGTGTTCTTATGTCGGGTGATCACATGGCAGCCTATTGTTTTTGAGAGCTTAGGCCACATGAGAAGAATTATTTGACCCATGACCTTGAACTAGCAGCCGCGATGCATGCACTTAAGAGTTGGCGACATTATCATTTTAGAGAAAGGTTTACTGTGTTTTCTGATTACAAAATCTTGAGTTATATATTCTCTCAAAAAGATTTGAACCTTCGGTAGAGGCGTTGGGTGGAGCACCTGTTGTCTTTTGATTTCGACATTGCCTACATCTCGGGGAAGGGATATGTCATTGTTGATGCTTTGAGCTTGAAACTTTCAACCCATGTCATGAAAGAATCATCAGAAGAGTGGAACTTGATGACTGTTTTTGCACATTTACATTTAGGAGTCCAGGAGGATGGAATCGAGGTTTCTTTGACCAGTGTTCAGTTTATCTCCTTTCTTCTCAAGATGATTCTTCAGGAGCAGTAGCTTGATGATGAATTCCATGGCATTAAGGACTCTCTTTATGACAGGGAGATCATTGGTGAATGGTCGTTCTCTTTCAAGGGCATCCTATATTTCTGGAACCAGTAAGCTGTACCTTTTCCAGTGAGAAAAGCTGTGATGGGGGATCACCATAATTCCTAGTGGATGGTGTACCATGGTACCACAAAGATAATCTATGACATGCGGTGATGATTCTGGTGGCTAGGTATGAGATGAGACATCACCAATTTTGTTTCTCATTGTTATAATTTCCAATAGGTCAAGGCCGAGCACAAGAGACCTTCAAGTTTACTTCATCCACTTACAGTGTTGACTTAGAAGTGAGATGAGATATGGACTTTGTGGTCTGGGTTGCCACGTACCCTTTGAAAGAAGAATGTGATATTGGATGTGATCGATTGACTGACGAAATCGGCTCACTTCTTACCCATTCGAGATTCAACCAAAGTTGAGGAGTTGGGAAATCTCTCTGTGAAAGAGATTGTTCGATTGTACAGAGTTCCTTCTGTTATTGTATCTTATAGAGATCCTCGTTTTACCTCTTGTTTTTGGCGAGGCCTTCATGAGGCAATGTGATCTCAGGTTCATTTGAGCACGACATACCATCCGTAGAAGGATGAATAGACAGAGAGAGAGCTATACAAATTCTTGAGGATATGCTACGTGCCTACGTTCTCGACTTTGGTGGAGCTTGAGATGACCATTTGGGATTGGTTGAGTTTGATTATAATAATAGTTACCAGTCCACAATCAGAATGGATCCTTTTGAGGCCTTGTATGACAGACCATGTAAATCTACGTTGTGTTGGTCGAAGATTGGTGAAACTTCCTTGGTTGGACTGAGTTTGGTCCAAGAGACGACAACAAAGATTCAATTGGTTCGTTAGAGAATGTTGATGACACAAAACCAGTACAAATCTTACGCTGATCGTCATTATAGACTGTTGGAGTTTTCTGTTGGCAACCAGGTGTTCTTGAGAGTCTCACCTCATTCGGGTCACCGACTACTTGGGAGGTAAGAGAAGCTTGCTCCTCATTTTGTGGGACCTTTTGATATTGTTCAGCAGGTGGGGAAAGTGGCTTACCGTTTAACACTTCCGCCATAGTTGACGTTGATACATGATGTGTTCCATGTATCGCAACTTCAGAAATATCTTTCTGACCCATCTCATGTCTTGAGTTGGGAGGATCTTGATTTTGAGATTGATTTATCCGTGACTGAGCATCTAGTCAGGATTGTTGATTCTGAGACAAAGATACTTCATGGGAGGACGATACATTTAGTCTGTGTGCTATAGAAGAATGATTCTGATTCTCACGAGGCATATGAGCGCGAGACACTGATGAGAGAGTAGTGGTATCATCTCTTTGACATGGAAACTTCTTGACATGCTTTTTGGGGACAAAAAGTTTTTATAGTGGGGAGGTTGTAACATTCTGTTACGCCTTTGAGGTACTCCATTGCTTTGTTTTTGGGTTTGTTTTTGGTTTTGAGTTTTTTTGCTTAAACCTACAGTTTCTACAGTCTGGTAGGGATTTGCACGCCATGTAATGTGGTTACACGACGTGTATTCATCGTCTGACAGGTGTCGTGAATCTGGTTCATGACGTGAGGGGTTTACACACTGTGTAAAGGCTTCACATCATATAATGATCGGAAATTAGTTTTTATAAAAAGGTGACATGTTTTTCGATGTATACGTTCTTTGAGGATTTCACAACATGTAATGGGAATACACGACGTGTAAATCCCGCAGCCTGTAGGTTTTAGCACTGGTCGACTAATTTGTTTTTCATTCCGCTTGTAGCTCTTCCTCTCGCACCCCAGAGCCTGCCCTAGGCAATTTTGGATCCTCCAAACCCTTGGCGGATCGAAGTGGCGTTAACCTTGTTCGATCTCCTCTGGGTTAGTGGATCTCCTCTCAGGTGTTTTCTTCCTTTCTCTCTTTCTCTCCTCCTTAGAGTTTAATAGATCATCATGTGGTTGAAAGATCTAAACTCCGTTTGTTTTGGATCTTGATTCTAGGTTGAGTTCCTAGAACTTTCGCGTCTTCATTCTTCGTTGGTGAGTCCCGTTGCGGGTGTTGATTTCACAATCTTTGATTAATGGTAGGTGGTTCCATTTGAGATTTCCATATAATCGAAACCGTGATTTGCTTTATTTTTTTTGAAATGGATTTCAATTGATTTATAAAACCTTGATTTGGAATGATTTTATTATGAAATTCGAAGTGGCATGGATTTTTAGAAAAACCCCCAAATTCTAATGGAATTGGAATTTTGGGATGAATTTTGAGAATGATGGATTGATTTTTGATAAAATGATTTGAGATTTGTTTTTTAGAAAATGACTTAAATTGAAATGATGAAAACCCATGATTGGTTTTTGATTTAAAAGGCATGAAATGATGAAAGACCGATATTTTGGTTTTGAAATTGAATTGGCATATTGAAACTGAAAATTGGGCAATTGAATTGTAAATGATGATTGATTTGAAATGAGATGATTTGACCATTATTGATTGATTGATTGAGCACATGCGAGTCTGGTTAGTTAGTGGATTATTTGGGATAAGCACATTAGAATCTTAACCCCTAACAATGGATTGACGATGAAAACTCTAACAAAAACATAGTTTGGCATGATTATCCCCGATGGGATATTGATGAGTCCTATTCAGCCTGAGCCTAAGGGATGTGTGCACACATGTTTTGCCATGATAATTGATTTGAGAAGTGTGAGGATCCCATAGCCAGAAACTAACTTACTTCAGGGCATATGACCATAGTGCTTGTGATGTTTGATTTGATTATATATTCCATCAATTATAGAACCGTTTTAATCATGCCAAATGATTTTTAGAAATGATTTTATATAAAATGTTTATTTAAGCCATGTTTGAAATGTCTGGTATCCATCAAAAAGAGAGCATGTTTTGTTTTAAATATGCAAATGACATGTTATCCCACACCCTGTTTTTTTTTTAAATTGAAAGTATGGATGGTTTATTGTTATGACATCTATTATAGAACACTTGGTGAGACGCTACTGAGCTTTATAACGGACACTCTACCGTTTCCTTTAGGCGTTTTGTAGATTTTCTTATGCCAGGTCCGAGCAAAGGGAAAACGTCTTTTGGAGGAGGTGGATGTTCTTGATCCTTTGGCCTTGGAGTCTTGAAGGTGACTGGTGGAGATGTGATCCACTTATTACATGGGATGTTTGAGTTTTGTCTTGTTAGATGTCGAGTATTTTGGTGATGTACTGCTTTGAGTTTTGTTATAACTATTTTGTTTTTGGTACATTCTCCCTTTGGAGTATTGAGCATATTGACTTGTATCTCCTATCTTCCGTTGTTTTGTGGAAAAATTCATTCACTCTTTTATCGTGTGTGCTGCGAGGTGCTAATCGCCAACCCATGGGGATCATGAACGACTTTCAGGCCATGTTAGAGCCGAATCAGGTATTAGGGTACT
This sequence comes from Viscum album, assembly GCA_963277665.1. Taxonomy (NCBI): domain Eukaryota; kingdom Viridiplantae; phylum Streptophyta; class Magnoliopsida; order Santalales; family Viscaceae; genus Viscum; species Viscum album. The sequence goes on along the minus strand of OY728142.1, from coordinate 470,244,681 downwards.
AGGGTATTCAGGTTGGTTCGTGACAATCAATTATGTAAAATCCACACAATATTAATAAGCATGTAAAAAGATAAAATAAAGGAAATTTATGTATATGATAAAAACCCCTCAAAGAAAATATCCCGTCGGTATAGCCTTACATTACTTGTGTTAAAATGTTACCATGATTCAAAGTACTTGTCTGGCTTTCATCAGGGTGCTTTTAATTATCAGGGAGTTTTAACAATAGTTTTGGGCCAACTTAAACTAGTTCGCATCAAGGGTTTATCACCTCCATGAGACTTGGTGCAATTAGGAGATAAGTGTTGAGGAAATCAAATTTCAAGATTTCAGGATTGAAGAGTCCACTCAACAGATCAAAGAATTGCGAGTTAGTGTAGTTTGCTAGACCACCTACCTAAATACCTTTGATTAACTTGTCATCCCTCCCCCCCGTTTGGGTTATAAGAAGGCAAATATGAATCATTTCCACTAGAATATCTACACAACATGATATTCTAAATCCAATTGTGAAAGCTATTGAGATTTGGTAAAATAGTGGGAGACTAATAAATAAATTTTACCACGTCACATTTTGGTAATCAAAATAAAGTACTAAAACCTACCTTTATTTTGTTGTAGAAAATGACAAGTAACACGAATTTGACATTATCACTGTGATCCATATTGGGGAAAGTGAATCTCTTGACTGATAGTAACTTACAGGAGTGGTACAGGTGTTTGTGCATCATATTACGCCAAGAGCGGAAGCCTTACATGCTTGAGTCCCCTATTCTTAATGATCCTTATAGAGAGGCGAGTGAGGGAGAGCTCTCTGTTTACTTGAGACACTTAGATGATATGCAAGATGTTGAGTGTTTGATATTATCATCTATGAATAGTATGAAGGTATCGATGCGCGCTGCAGAAGCAGATGAGATGATAATTTAAAAATTTTCATCATCGATCGACGTAACTATGTTGTCTCTAGCGATGCATAGCCCGATACAAAAGACGATGATCTCATGTGAAGAATTTAAGCACAAAAAATAAATCAAGAAATTACCTCATTCAATTTGAAGACGCGTTTGACAACCTTTTGTCGCCAGTGACCATTACTCAAAGGAACCAAATTCAGATCCCTCTAGATCATCCACACACACTTTGAAAGTTCGAGGGAATGTCGATCGTCAATATTCGAGTGCTAGCGTGGAGATTCGATGAATCCTTCAACGTCTTGATGATCACAACTACATCGATTCTTCAACCCATGAAGCAAAACTCAGCTTGGTTGCTTGGATCAGCAACTTTTCTCTCTAGAATGCGAGAGAGAGGAGATAGAGACTCTCCAAATAATGCATTGAATAATACTCCAAATGAGAGCCTCCTCCCACTTATATAGTGTGGTAAAAGATATCTGGAAATGGATCCCTGATCCCTGGATATACATTACCTGCTAAATAAGCTATAAACAACATGTTATGACCAACTAACTAGATCATAAACATCATTTATATTTTTTTTATCATTTTTAATATAATAAATATATTACCTGATAAAAATGAGTCTTTAACTTGACTCGTTATTCTCGTAAATATTAAACAAACCTTGAATATTAAAAAAATATTCACTTGTTAAATATTTTTCTATGTATTCACTTAATATCTTGTGAATAAATTTAAAAAATAAATTCAATACCAATTATTCTAAACTCAAATAATTTGAATTTATCTATTTCATGACGATCACTCAAACTTGAACATCTGTCGAACCCCGTGGTGGGGCCCACTATGTCTTATATTCCCATTCATTTAGAATAGGTCAGACTTTTGAATACGCTAAGTGTGTGATCCTCTAGGCCCTTATCTCAATAACATTGAATACTATTCACAGATCATAAGTAGAGTCAAGTAACCCATCAAGACTCCTAAGAAGATAAGGAAAAGTCATAACAATAACAACCTTTTCCTACGAACACACGTCATGCAATATAATCTCTTTGTATTGCGATATATCATAAATAAGGATGCACATTTCGCGTCATCATCCTTTCTTACTTTATTATTTTTTGACCTTACTGGATGAACTTATCTTCTTTTACCATGACCATGGATTTAGTGAAGGCACTACCATCCTGATCAATTAGGTCCGAGATATCACTTCATTTCAGAAGAGAAAAATTCTATCTTGATTATTCAATCAATGTCATACTACAGATGGTGCACACAACGCAAGCTCCCTCTCCATGACACAAATGTCATGGTTTTTGTCTTGCATCAAAGTATGCAATCCAATACCATACAATGGTAATAATCTCAAGTCAGAAGACCATTACATGTGTTCACATATAAGAACTACTAAGGACACCTAGAACATGTGGCGTTTTTATTGGTAGGTCAGTCCTCGTGATCTCATCTACTTAAGATCGCCAAGTGTGAGCTTCATGAGAAGAAGTCTCAAAGTTTATGATCCCCCAACACATGATAATCACACATCATCTATGTCCTTCCAACATGATGTTTCTGGACCATAGGACATAAGTTTAAGATTAATGTCACGATACCTCCAGGTTCTCATTATAGTATGTGAACTACTATAACCTTTTGATACGAAAAATAATCTATGTACATTACCATGAAAAAATTGCATGCATAAATATCAATACTATTATGGTAAGTATACATCATGCATTACTCACTGTATATATGATATAGTAATCAAAAAGTACTATTCAAGTTGGGTATAGGGCACCCACTTTTACAACACTCCCACTTACACTAGATCCAACTTTCTAACTAATCTTGTTTTCTATCACATGATAAGATCATACTTCTGCTGAGTTATGACTTTAATCATCGGGCTTGCCACATCTCCACTGCATGGTTATTCTGCTATCTACGATTTCACCTCCTTGAGTAAGACTTCTCAAGAGATGATATCCCTGAATATATTTCTTAATTTTCTACTGTCAAAACTTGACATCTTAGCTAATACTAGTAGCAATTATCATAATTTATATAATGATAAAACTTTACTTACTAGGTAAGATTACAAGAGATAGAAAAAATTGTTACATATTTTACACTGCTTCTTCAGCTGCATCAGAAGACACAACATGCTCGGTATTTGTAGATATGATTAAAATTGGGTTGGATGAGCTCCTCTTGTTCATTATCTTATCTTGACTGCGATATTAGATCATATTGATCCAAAGGAAGACTAGTTTGCACCCCCTTAAAATTTTGTCCCTTCCTCTCCATGTACCAGGAACATATCTTTTGTACTCTCTCAAGTGCAATTGGATAGTTCTGACTGCTTCCTTTGCAGTTCTCCTAGATGTACCTGATATTTTACCACCATAAAGTATATGTTGATGATATCATATATTGTACATAGCATGACATATGTGATTGATCTATCACAGAAGCGTATGAAATTCTACTTACCACATTAATCTCCTCCTATGTCTCATATATGTATTCTTGGAGAGATTTATGTCACATGACATTGGTAATAGATCTCTCTTGATTTGTTCAAACTTGTATTTTTCAATACCTTGTCAATATATGTACTTTTGACTTGGTGTAAGCAACCTATTAGATCTACCCCAGTAGATATCGTTCCCTCGAACATAGGTTTCTACTTTAAGTTAAACTCTAGAGAGTTACTTTCATTCTAGTCTTAACTAAATATAAGACCGATGACTATTTTCTATATGTTATCAAACATATATTTCCTTTGAAAACAATAGTGCCCTCACTAACCTTTTTAGACACATAGTGAAAATTCATTCCAAATAAATATTCTATGATCTTGTTGCTTATGTCAATAAAAAATTAGACTTTAGTAACTTGCACCACTTTATTGGAATTATATGGTGTCACCAATTCTTTCCGGTTATATCGTATAGACACTCTCCAAGAAAGGTGGTCTTGACATCCAGTGCTAAATAAATTGATCATAGAAAGTAGTTATGAAAAGTATAATTCAAATAGATTGAGCATGATAATTAGTGCAGAAGTTTCATCGTAGACCATGTCTAGACATAAATGTTTAAACCTTTCGACTATTAATCACACCTCATTGGTCCAAACTTGATGATACATGTATTATTTCTCTTGAATACCATCACAATATCAATATTTAAAACATAAAAAACACTAAGCACTTGCACTTTGACACATGGAATCCATTATTGAATTTTAATTAATCTTGTTAATCTTATATTTTTTTCCATTTAATGCTTACTTGTAAGATCCATTTTTTTATTGAATAATTTATTACCTTTCATGGTGAATATAAAACCATCATTATGGTTTTAACCTTCCAACACAATATGTGTCTCTAGAACATTCCTTTTCCAAAAGCTCTTGTGGAACTCATTCCTATGCCAACCACTTCTACATCTCCCACATTGACCAAATCTAAGTCAATCTTTCTCCCAATATCTCAAATAGATATGCTCACCCTTTTATAGAAATATAGTCTATTACTTGACTATCAATTTTCTATCTCAAAGATTTTTGTAATATCTTTAGAAACTTTTAGGACAATTACATTAGATTCACAGTCATGAACCGACCTTGATACCCCAGTACCCTAATAACCGAGATGATCCCAACATAGCCCGAAGGGCGTTCCTGATCCCCATGGGTTGATGAAAAGCACATGGAATCATACAAGATAAAAAGGGAACATTTTTTCCACATAAACATCAGAAGAAACATAAACAAGTCAGCATGCTCAAAGAAAAACTCTACAATGAGAACAATACCAGAAGACAAACAAGTATATAAACCCTAAGTACCACCAGAAAGTACCAGAAAGACAAGATAAACAGCCCGAGTCCCAATGAGCACAACACTCCAAGCTCAAACGACCAACCACCACCACCTCCAAGTGGTTCTTTCCCCTTGCTCGAACCTGGAAGAAGGAAATCTACAAATGCTCAAAGCCAAAGGTAAGGTGTGAACTAAAAGCTCAGTATGGTCTCACCAAATGTTCCATATAAGATGCTAATAAGAATAAACTATTACATGCTTTAAATTTCAAATAAAACAGGTATGACAATACATTTTCATATTGAAAAAAACATGTTATTCATTTCAATTGATGGAAACAATTTAAACAATGACTTAATAAACATTTTATATAAAACATTTTATATAAATCAGAATTTATATGCAAATAAGTTTTACAAAAAATGACGTATGTATATCAAATTAATCCACAAGTGAGAAACATGGTCATCTTCCAAGAGGCATGATAGTTCTAGGTTATGAGATTCTCACACTCATATAATGATAATGGAAATGTGCACACACATCCCTCAGACACTAGTCAGAGAGGACTCATCAACATCCCACTGGGGATAAGATCTGTCGAGATATGTATTTGTTAGAGTTGTAAAGCTTCAATCCGTTGCTAGGGAATTCCCATCCTAGCATGTTTGTTCCAAATAACCCACTAACTACCCATGCTTTCATGTGCCCAAATAAACAATCAACAATGAGCAAATTATTTTAAAACCATTTAAAATGCAATTTCCCCATTTTCAAGTCCAATATGTCAATTTCCATTTAAAAACCAAAATGCGAGTTTTTAATCAATTCATGCCTTTTTCAAGGATAAAACCAACCAAGGTTCTTATCAAAAAAAAATAATCAATTTTTTCAAAAATCAATTTCAAAAATCAATTTCATAAATCAAATTCTACAATTTCCATCAAACTCAATTCACACCCCAATTCATTAGAATTGGGGGTTTTCCCAAAATCTACACCATTTTAATTTAAATAAAAATTCACATCAAATTGGATTTTCATAATACAATTGAAGGCAATTTAATTAAAATCAAGCAATTTAAGGTTAAATCAATTGGCCAAATTTATACGTAACCACCTACCTTTATTACGGAGATTGCGCATCACAACGTTAGCAGCGGGAAAAACCAATGAAGAACATCGACAATGGAGATAAAATAATCAAACATAGATTCAAGATTCAAAACAAAGAAGTTTAGATTTTTCAACTACAAGATGATCTAACAAACCCTATGGAGGAAAGAAGAAGAGAGCAGCAGAGGAAGGACGAGAGAAGATCTCTTACCAGAGAGGAATCGATCGAAATTAAACAAGCTTAGATCCACCTTGGAAAGGGTTTAGAGGATCCAAAATGAGCCCTTGAGAGCCATCTTAACCTTGGAAAATGAGATATACCAAGTTAGGGTCAAGCGGGGGTCCAAAATAGGGTTTGAGGAATTTTAGAATATTTTTTCAGAATTAAAGTCACCCCTTGCATGGTTAGCTGGGTAGGGTCTCACGGGTTGTCAAACCATGTACCCTAACCGTGCGCCCCTCTACTGGGGTACACAGTTTCTACTAGGTGGGAACACTATTTTCCAAATTGTGTGCCAACCATGAAAACCCACATTGTTTGGGTTTTCATGGTTTCCACTGGGTGGGTGCACGGTTTGGGAAAACCATGTGCCAACCATACACAACCCATAAACATTATTTTTTTTAAAAATTTTTAGTTAAGACACCCCTAAATGAAACCCAACTAAAGTTTGATTAAAAAAGGGTATAGGAGTACCTGAAAACAGTAACATGATGTTGCAACCTCCCCACCATAGAAACTTTTTGTCCCCATAAATCCTGTCAAGAAGTCTCCAAGTCAAAAAGATGAGGCCACTACTCTCTCATCAGTTCCTCTCTCTCCCACATCTCATGAGTATCAGAATCGTGCTTCCATAGCACTCGAACCAAATGTATCATCCTCCCACGAAGTACCTTGACTTCAAAATCAACTATCCTGACTGGATGCTCAGTCATAGATAAATCAAGCTCAACTTCAAGATCACTCTAGCTCAGAGCGTGAGATGGATCAGAAAGATACTTTTGTAGTTGTGATACATGGTAAACATTATGTATAGACATAAACTATGGTGGAAGTGCTAAATATTAATCAAATTTCCGCACCCATGTAACATCTCGAACCGGGTGCCACACTCCGCCGCCCCGATTTGGTCAGTCACATGACCTCAAGCACGCCTCCCCATATGCCAAAGGCTATTGACTAGTGACGAGAGTCTAATATCAATCATGGGGAGACTATACCCTCTTTATCATAGTAATAACATATAAAAAATAAATAAATAATAATAGAATGATATAACCAATAACCAGACAAACCAGTATCACATGATGACCAAAAAAGGAAATACAATATCCAAAAACTAAAACTGTAGATATGTCATTCCAAGTACGCATCAAGTGTCAATATGAAAAATCCAAAATAAATAAAGACATTGAATACTATCAAGAGGGTCATGGATCACATTCAGTTCCTTCATCCATGCTCCAACCCATATCATCCATCTAACATAGAGCCCTTTCCCTTAACCTATCCTGCAACCATGAAGTCTATTCGAGTACCAAATAGGCAGTCTGAGTAGGGTGTGAGTACAACTCAATAGGCCACCACTAACGACATTTAAAACAATGTCTAGTAAATAATAGTGTATGCAGTTGTATAAAGAGTAAAATACAAGTAATAAAGTAAATAATTTTCAATTATTCAATTATCCTTTATTTAACCACATAACCTCCCAGGTTCCTGAGAACACCCGTACCCCCAATACCTGCTTCAAACCATGCCAGATTTTAAACCATATCACATGTTTAATTCACAATCCATTATAACACATGGTCTTTCATTATCCATTCATTTCAATTTATTATCACGACCAATTGGAACCATAGTCAAATGCCAACATTTTGGGTCTAGATCTTCATGCCTAGATCCCCATGGGTATTTGAAGTAGTATTCAATGACCCACAATTCGTTTATCAAACAATCACAAAAGTGGAATTTTAAAGTAGTAGTTCATGTCCCACACTCATTTATCACTATGTAATTTTAATACAACAAACCATGTCCCACACATGAATATTAATATTTATCACTATGGGCTTTTGATGCAGCAGACCATGTCCCACACATGAATATCACATATATCACATGTATCACAATTTCACATGTATCACCATATCCCATTAATTAATTAACTAATTAATTAATACAATTCAACACTTGCATAATCACATCATTCCATTAATTAAGTCATTAATTAATTAATCCAATTCAACAATTGCATAATCACATTATTCCATTAATTAATTCATCAATTAATTAATCCAATTAAACAACTGAATAATCACATCATTCCATTAATTAATTCAACAATTAATTAATTCAATTCAATAATTACAACAATCACATCATTCCATTAATTAATTCAAAAATTAATTAATCTAAATCAATAATTATAATAATCACACCATTCCATTAATTAATTCAACAATTAATTAATTCAATTCAACAATTCCAATATCCCATTAATTAATTCAACAATTAATTACTCAAATTTCACAATTCCAATATCCCATTAATTGATTCAACAATTAATTACTCCAATTGCACAATTTCAATGTCTCATTAATTAATTCAATAATAAATTACTCCAATTTCAAAATTTCAAAATTTCATTAATTGACTCAACAATTAATTACTCCAATTTTATGTTTCCATAAATTAATTAATCAATTATTTTATTAAAATGAAGATTCAATTTCTAAATTTTCCAATTGAAATCTAACAATGCATACACACAATAGAAATCAAGGCTATAAGAATTGAATTTAGACCGCCTACCTCAAGATCGTTGACAAACGCTCACCAATGAAAATCCCTAATTTAAGTGGAACGATCAATAATGGGAGAAGAACGAGATCTAGATCCGAAACCTAGATCCAAGATGAAATGAATCAAGATCCATCAAACCTAGATCCAAATATAAAATCAATAGGGGAAAACAACCCTTCAAAGTATGAGAGAAGAAAGAGAGAGAGATAGGAAACCAATTGGGATGAGATTCACTTATCGGGAGAGGTGCAGATCTTTAATTTGGACTTTGAATTGTCAAGAATGGATATCAGAATCCCTAGGAATTCATCCAGGAGCCTCAAAAAATGAGAGGGATCAATTATGGTCGAATTAGGGGGTTTAGGTATATAAGATGGGGGTTCGGGAAAATTTAAATCTAATTTTCAGGCTAATTAAAACCGTGCACACATTTTCCTAGGTAGGGGTGTATGATTTACCAAACTGTACGCCTTAACCGTGTGCATCTTTTGTGGGGGGGGGGACACAATTACTCATAAGAGGGCACAAAGTTTGAAAAACCATGGACTAGTCGTGCGAATTCCCTCTGTTTGGGTTTGCATGGTTTTCTGGGATAGACGCAAGGTTTGGGAAAATCGTGCGCCAACCGTGCACTTACCCTCTTCCTTTTAATTTCCTCAAATTTTAACCCAAATGCACCCAAGTTAAAACCCAAAAAAAATATGCTCAAAACAAGGCAAAAGAATACCTGTAAATGAGCCTGAAACATCTCCAGAAAAAATTAAGATCTTATAATCTCCCCACCTTATAATAGCTCATCCTCAAGCTGTACTCCCAAGCATATCTAATATTACATGGTAAAAAGGTTGGGCCACTAAGACCACATATCCGATTCTCTTTTCCATGTTTCCTCCCGAACATTCCCATGTTGCGACAATACATGAACTAACAATCCAATCTTTCCCCACAACACTTTCTCACTATGATCTAACACACGCATTAGATTCTTCTCAATGGACGCATCAGTGTCAAGCTCAACGTCATCCACATCGATCACATGAGAAGGGTCGGGGTGATGCCTCCAAAGTTGTGACACATGAAAAATACCATACATATAACTGCACCTTTGTGAAATATCTAATCGGTACGTCACTAAATCAATTCTCTCCACAACCTCAAATGGTCCAACAAACCTAGACACCAACTTGCCCTGTCTCTATATCCTGTGATAACCCAATCTAGGTGAAACCCAAAGGAATGAACAATCACCCTCTGTAAACTCTAGGGGTCATCAAATTCCATCACTATATGAATTCTATCTAATCTAATTCATATCCATACATTTTTGATAAAAAAACCTGATCTAATGTCTCATGCAGGAGACTTGGTCTCAACATCTTAGACTCACCTACCTCCATCCAACAAAGGGGTGATCTGCATGGCTTACCATAAAGAACCTCGTATGGTGTCATCTGAATAGTTGCTTGATAACTGTTGTTATAGGTGTACTCCAAAAGCGCTAGGTGCTTCTCCCAAGACCCAATGAAGTTTAGGAGTCATGATTGAAGCATATCCTCAAGCACCTGTACAGTACGTTCCAAATTCCCATCTATCTATGGGTGAAAAGTCGTACTCAAAAAAACCTATGTACCAAGTTCCTTTTGTAAGCCCTTCTAGAAGCGCGATGTAAAGTGTGAGTCAAGGTCTGAAACTATACTTCGTGGAACCCTGTATAGATGGAATATCTCTTAAACATACATGTCTCCCAATTGATCCACTGAGAAAGTATCTCGTACCAGTAAGAAAGGTGATACCTTTTTCAAATGGTCCACAATCACCCAAATAAAACCATTCTTCCATGGAGTCCTTGAGATACCCACCACAAATTCTATAGTAATGTCATCCCACTTTCATTTCAGAATGGACAACGACTATAGTAAACCAGCAAGTCGTTGATACCCTACCTTCACCTATTGGCAGTTGTATCATTGTATCACGAACCTTGTTATCTCCTTTATCATGACTGAACACCAAAACTGTCATCGTAGGTCACAATTGTTAGCCTAATTAGGTTAAATACCCCGAGATGGGGGGTGAATCAGGGTATGAAAGATTAAAACAACTACCCATTCATATCTTGTTTCATTTTTAAACAAAACACTCTTCTCTCCCTTTCCTGTAGCAATGTATGAACAAAAATGAAATCATGCACGAGACACAATGATTTTACTTGGTTCACCCTCACTGGGATACATCCAAGGAGAATACAATGATAATGTGTTGATGTGCCAAATCCACTAAGGCTCACTGCTAAAATACAAGGTTTGTGCTAGATCACTTCTATGCCCAGACTCACTGCCTTTACAAAGTTTAGGGACAACTCACTGCTTCCCAGGGGTCACTCCCTCAATATCTCCTTATATGGATCTATACCAGTGGAAAGGATGAAATTATTCCTCTTCCTTTGATCATTACTCTGGAAAGGATCCAAACACAGTTTATAAACATGTCACGACCCGTCCTCGGGGCCCGTACCGTGACTATCCCAAGCCCGCCTTCCATAGGCCAGGGGCTGGCGACTAGCACCAAGGCGTAAATCCCGGAAAAGGGAAGATATTTCCTTTGTAAAGTAAACTACAAACACCACAGAGAAAGCAGGCAGAAGTAAACACTAAGTAAAAACTGGTACAACAGTAAGTGCAGAAAAGTAAGTGGGCCAGTATACAAACCCAAACTGAAAGTAAAGTACAACTGGAAAGGAAAAACAGCAACTGAAAGGTAAAGCCGCAACGTCGAGCTGTCCACTGGAAATCCCACCTGAAGTGTGGGTACAGATAGCCTCCACTGCTCCTCAGGTCCAGCCGACCGCTCCGAGTATGCCCCGCCCAGTGGTCCACCTCCAGGTACAGTCCTGCTCCGCAAGCCTCCACCACGATCAGCGCTGTCCGTCGTCTGCAACCAACACAACGTAGTGCGGGCATAGCCCGTGCAGGGGTGAGTATAAGCTACTCAGTAGGGACCCCGAGACCCCCGAAGGTCTCCCAGAATCCACAAAGGATAAACCAAAAAGTAAAGATACAATCATGAAGTAACATCCGACATGTCTTAGGTATATGCCCATACATATACCTAAGTCATCAATTCTCGTTCGGCTCCAACATCCGAGCCCAAGTACAAACCAATCCACACAGGAAAGTAAGACGTAAATCCACACAGGATAACACAACACAACCCACAAAGGAAAGCAAAACAGGGTTTCAGCTCACACAGGAATACTTCTTTGTATGACGATAGAGACGATCAGATATATCCACTGATTCATCTATGCCATCGGACCCACAAAGGATCGATAGGTACTAACCCCCGCAATGACCCACAAAGGATCTGACCCACAAAGGATCGATAGGTAACTAACCCCCGCAATGACCCACAAAGGATCTGACCCACACAGGATCGATAGGTAACTAACCCCCGCAATGACCCACAAAGGATCTGACCCACACAGGATCGATAGGTAACTAACCCCCGCAAAGACCCACACAGGATCAGACCCACACAGGATCTGTAGGCGCTGGCCCACACAGGACTGCTGAGCGCTGACCCACACAGGATCAGACCCACACAGGATCAGTAGCACTGACCCACAAAGGATCGCTGAGTGCTGTAGTCGTCGCCGTCGAATCCACTGAGGATCTCTGTACAGTCGTCGCCGTCACAGTAACAGTCGCAGCCAGCTCTAGGGTTCCCGCACACAGCAAACTCGTTCGGGAGGGTCCGCTCCACGATCCGAGAGGCTGATACATCAACTGACACATAGTCCAGAGTTGATGTATCCAAAAGTTCCGTATCATCAACAGGAACTCAACGTCGCAGACGGCGCGTCAATCGGACGCCCGGTCTGAGAGTTATTGACTTTTTCGTTCCAGGGGCCCGGTTGGTTTTTAAGGCAAAACCAACCCGTCCGTACTCCACCTGCATCCAAACCTCGGGCGGAGTAAGCCAAAAGATCCGTCTCACTTAGAGGAATTCAACAAAGTCGAAGGCACGTCAATCGGACGTCCGAAGCTCAAGATATGAGCGTTTCCGCTCCGAGGGCCCGGTTGGTTTCGTGTACGAACCAACCCGGCCGAACCCAAAGTATTCCAAAACCTTGAGTGTAGTATGCCGAAACGACCGTCTCGATCCAAGGATCTCATCACCGCTGACGGCGCATTGTCCGGAGGCCCGTAACTCAAGTTATGAGCAAAAGACCAAAAAAGGTCCGAAAACGGGGGGTTTGGGCCCGGACCGACCCGGCCTAACTCCCACCCTAGGTCGGCCCGAACCGGGTCGACCCGACCCAGGTCCGACCCGGCCGGCGCGGCCCGGCCCGGCCAGGGTGTCCCGGCCCGGCCTGGGCGCGGCCCGGCCCGGCCAGGGTGGCCCGGCCCGGCCTGGGCGCGACCCGGCCGCCGGGGGCGGCTCGGCCAGTTATGGCTGAGCGGTGCGGGGGTGCGCTGCCCTCGCGTGAAGAAGTGCCGCGGCCCCCGTGTGGGGCCGCTCGGTGTCACCGAACGTGGTGCAAGCCACGTCCCTTCCTCCACGGCCCCGCGCGGCCGCGGGACCGGCCAGCGCCGCCGCGTCCTGGCGGCCGGCCGCTACCGGCCGCCGCCTTTGGCCGCCAGCGCTGCCGTGCCGGTGTGGCGCGCCGGTGGAGACTTACACGGGCCACCGGACGTGCTCTGGTGGTCCGATTCGCCTGAGGTCTTCACCAGTGATCGTCTCGGGACCCGACCTTCGCTGCAAAGCCTTCAAAACACCCGAGCAGCTTGTTTTGTCATCGTCTGCTGTCCGCACACCAAGAACGAAGGGTGGTGGGTTCAGACTTGTTTGTTGGTCCGCACCCACTGCGTTAGCGGTTTAAAAAGTCTCACAACAATCATATTTAACAACCGGGGATATAAATCACGAAGATTTAAAAAGAAACAACCCCTACCTCGTCATAGTCATCGAATGTGCGTTCTTCACGGGATTGACCGTCACAGAAGAAGAGGATCGTCGCATCGCAGAAGGGGCGTCGCATCGTCGCGGTACACGACGTCGCGTCGACGATCTCCGAGGGTTAAAGAAAACACGCAGATTTAATTTCACGAATTAAATCCATGTTGAGGATAAAATCCACAAAGGAATTTAAAAGGTTTGAAATCTCCTACCTCAAGCAGTTGATCGAAGATTTGTGGCGGGGAGAGAATCGTCGGCGTCGCGGAACACGGCGTCGCGTCGTCGATCTCCGAGGGTTCGGCATTCTTCGCATTCTTCGCGTTCTTTTCGTTCTTCGCGTTCTTCGCGAAGAAAGATGAAGATCTTCTAGCTTCAGAGATTTCTACAAATCCTCTAAACAAGACACCCCTCAAAATACAAGTGTTGGTCTTACTTTTAATCTCATGCCAACAATTGATTTCAAAGATAAGTAACGAACAAATTAATTCATAGAATTAATTGCAACGAATTAACCGCCCAATTAATACGGGCGCTAAGAATTTAGAAAACGCATCAGTTGACTTTCATTAAAGAGGAGCTTTCGCAGGTGTGTTACTTAGAGGAAAAGAAACGGTGGGGATCGTGCGGGCCCCACCTCACAAATATCCTACCAAGAGGGTAGGATATTTTGGGTTCCACCCTATCCGCTTCAACTCAGCTTAAGCAGCTTTAAAGTGGATTTAAGTGGCTTTAAGTGAAATAAAATAAAGTTGTCGCACCACTTTATTTTATTTTCTTCACTTAATCCCAAAAATTAAAAACCACACCCGAGAAAAAGCAACTCCAGAAGAGGCGTTTCTAAGCAAATACCGGCGCTGCGATTCCATAGGTGCCCTCAGAATTCGATTCCAAGCACCGGTTCAAAAGTTAGAAAAACCCGCTCATTCGTTCACTGAACGTACCCGAGCCAAACTTCGGAAAATGATTCCGGGCACACCGGGCCTCGGAATCAGGTGCCGTCAAAAACTGCGTTCTTGTAAAATTCCCAATAAAATTAAGAAAAAAATTTCCTTGAATTTTATAGGTCTTTACATCACTCCCACCTCAGGGATTTACGTCCCCGTAAAGATACATCATAAACTAGGGAAACAAATGCGGATACTGAGCACGCATCTGAGCCTCCCTCTCCCAAGTGCTCTCCTAGAGGTTCCCGTGCTACCATATGATGCACACTAGAGGAATCGACCATCCACATAGGACCCGCTCCTATCGATCCTCGATCTCCACCGGGACCTCTGCAAAATTCGCCCCATCATCAACGTCTAGCTCCCCATGGTCAATGATATGCGTCAGGTCGTGCATGTATCTCCTCAGCTGAGATACGTGGAAAACGTCGTGCACCCGGTGCAACTGAGGTGGTAGAGCCAAGTGATAAGCCACCTCTCCAATCCTGCTGAGGACCTGGAATGGTCCGATGAAGCATGGAGACAACTTGCCGCCTCGGCCAAATCTCTGTAAACCACGTCGAGGTGAGACACGTAAGAAGACGTGGTCGCCATCCTCGAACTCTAGTGGCCTCCGCCTCCTGTCAGTATAAGACTTCTGCCGGCTCTGAGCTGTCCTCATCCACTCCTGGATGACCTGGACCGTCTCTGTCGTGGCCTGGACCATCTCCGGTCCCACAAGTGCTGACTCCCTAGGGTCTGTCCAGCACAAAGGAGATCTGCAAGGTCGGCCGTACAACGCCTCGTATGGTGCCATCCCGATGGTGGAGTGGTAGCTGTTGTTGTACGCAAACTCCACCAAGGGTAAGTAGTCCTCCCAGCTGCGACCAAAGTCGAGGACACATGCACGGAGCATGTCCTCGAGAGTCTGAATGGTCCTCTCTGTCTGACCATCCGTCTGAGGGTGAAAGGCGATGCTCAGACGTAGCTGCATCCCGAACGCCTCCTGCAACCCCTTCCAAATCCGGGAAGTAAAGAGAGCATCTCGATCAGAGATGATAGATGATGGAACACCGTGAAGCCATACAATCTCCTTAATGTAGAGACGTCCCAAGCTCTCCACTATGCCCTGCTATCTGATGGGTAAGAAGTGAGCTGACTTGGTGAGTCGGTCGACAATCACCCAAATGGAGTCGTGACCTTTGGAAGTGTGTGGAAGTCCAGTCACGAAGTCCATAGATATCCCATCCCACTTCCACTCCGGGACCTCCAAGGACTGGACCAAGCCTGCTGGTACCTGATGCTCTGCCTTCACCTGCTGGCAGGTGAGGCATCGAGAAACGAACTCTGCCACAACCTTCTTCATGTCCGGCCACCAGTGCTGTCGTCTGAGGTCCTGGTACATCTTCGCTACTCCAGGATGTACCGCCAAAGGAGAAGTGTGAAACTCTCTCAGCACCTCCTCCCGTAAAGAAACTGGTACCAAGGTACGTCCTCTGAAAAGGACGTCGTGCTCTGCTCCAAAGGAGAAACCATCAGGTGCCTGTCCTGAGGATATCTGTGCACGCCGTGTCTCACAGTCAGCGTCCCCACACTGTGCCTCTATGACCCGCTGTAGTAGTGGAGGGGTGACTGTGAGAGACCGAAGGAAGGATGCTCTATCTCTATCCACAAAGGATATCCGCAAAGCGGCTAGCTGCTCTGTCGCCTCCTCAAGCAGCTGAATGCCCGTCCTCCTGCTGAGAGCATCGGCTACTATGTTCCCCTTCCCAAGAGTATAGACTATCTCAAAGTCATAGTCCTAGAGGAACTCGAGCCATCGCCGCTGTCTCAGGTTCAGGTCCTTCTGATAGAAGATGTACCTGAGACTCTGATGGTCAGAAAAGACTATAAAGCGCTCGCCCATCAGATAGTGTCGCCATGTCTTCAGAGCGAAGACCACTACTGCTAACTCCAGGTCATGGGTAGCGTAGTTCTGCTCATGCGGCCTCAATTGACGTGATCCATAGGCGATCACTACCCGCTCCTGCATCAGGACACATCCGAGTCCGGTCCCTGATGCATCGCAGTAGACTACGTACCCTATCCCCTCCTCAGGCAACCTCAAGATAGGGGCGCTGGTCAATCTCCGTCTCATCTCCTGAAAGCTCTGATGACATCTGTCTGACCACACAAAGAGTTTCCCCTTCTTCGTAAGAGCTGAGAGTGGTGTCGCAACTCTGGAGAAGTCTGGCACAAATCTCCGATAGTATCCAGCTAGTCCCAAGTAACTCCGCACCTCCGTCACGGTCCTGGGTGGCTCCCAAGCTAGCACTGCCTCGATCTTCGCAGGATCCATTGCAACTACCGCCTCAGAGATGACGTGTCCCAAGAAGTGGACCTCACGTATCCAAAACCGACACTTTGAGAGCTTTCCATAAAGCTGGTGCTCTCGGAGTGTGTCCAGTACAACTCGTAAGTGATAGGCGTGCTCCTCCTCAGTCGTCGAGTATATCAAAATGTCATCGATGAAGACCATGACAAATCGATCGAGGTATGGCTGAAAGATCCTGTTCATGAGGCCCATGAACATTGCTGGAGCATTGGTTACACCGAAAGGCATAACCAAGAACTCATAGTGGCCATACCGACATCTGAAGGCTGTCTTCTGCACGTCCTCATCCAGAACTCTGAGCTGATGATAGCCTGACCTGAGGTCTATCTTCGAGAACCACCGCGCTCCCTTGAGCTGATCGAAGAGGTAATCAATCCTCGGTAGCGGATACTTGTTCCTCACTATCACCTAGTTCAGGCGACGATAGTCGACACAAAGTCGCAAGCTCCCGTTCGCCTTCTTGGAGAACAAAATCGGGGAAGCCCAGGGTGAAACACTAGGTCGGATGAATCCCTTGCCCTGCAAGTCCTCCAACTGTACCCATAGCTCTCGAAGCTCAGCGGGAGCCATCCGATATGATGGAGTCGATATCGGGTCCATCCCGGGGTACATGTCAATATAAAAGTCTACCTCTCTGCGAGGAGGTAGCCCTGGAACATCATCGGGAAAGACGTCCACATACTGATCCACCACTGCAGGAAAACTAGGACTCTGCACGTCAACTGCTCCTAGGATGAGGCTAGCCAACTGATGAGTGATGGACTGTCCTCTCCTCTGCGGAAGTCCATCCTGTGCTGCAAAGGCTCTCTTCTCGCCGGTGAAGGTGAACCTGCTCCCGTCGGTGCGTACACATTGCACCTTGCGCCTAATACAGCCGATCTGAGCATGGACGGTAGATAACCAATCCATGCCCAAGATGACGTCGTAAGGCCTCGACGTTGCTACAAGAAGATCCCAGCTGAAGCTCTCGCCTCCTAGAGTAAGCTCACACTGCCGGTACCAGTGCGTAATCGTCGAGTCTGCTCCCGTAGGAGTCTCTAGTCGCAAGGATCGAGCCAACGGCTCTGTCGGAATCTCCGAGCTCCGAACAAGGGCAGCGACTATGAAAGAGTGACTCACTCCTGTGTCTATAAGAACTGCAGAAAGGGTGGAATAGACACAGATCGTACCTCGAATCATCTCGGGCGCGCCGTGGTCGTAGGCCTCCGCTGCCTGGAGCTGTGCTTGTCTCTGCCCACCAACTCCCTGTGGTCGGGGTGGACCTCCTGGTGGTGGTGGTGGTACAGCCTCAAAGCGTCGCCCACCACCTGCTACTCGGCCAGCTCCTCTGCCTCGTCCGCCTCATCTATGCGGACCACCACGGTCGACCCTATGCCTCTGCCTGGGTGGCCCCTCAACTGTCTGCTGCTCCTCGGCACGGTGGGTCAGGCAGTCATGAGCCATGTGGCCCTGGCCGCCACATGTGTAGCACTGCCTGCCTCTCGAAAGACTGGCTCCGTGCTGTGTGCCCCGCACTGCTGAGCCAGTGTCCTGAGGTCGTCTGTGTGAGGGTCCGGTCTGCCTGAACCCATGAGTCATCCGTCGACTGCCTACTGCAGATGACTCTGCTACGTGCCGCCCTGCGGTAGGTCTCGCTGCTGATGAAGGCTTAGCAAGGAAGCTCTCGATCCAAAGGGCTCTCTCCAGTACTCCTGCCTGAGTCGGAATGCTGAGGGGGATCAGCGATGCCCTAATCTCGTGTCTCAATCCCTGCTCAAAGGTCTGAGCACGGAAGAATGGGTCCCGTACCATGTCCGTCGAGTAGCGCGAGAGATCGGTAAATCTAGCCAAGTACCGGGCGACCGTCAAGTTGCCCTGCCGCAGCTGAAGAAGCTCCTGGATACGCACCGCACGGAGGGTGGCCGGGATGAACTCTGAGCGGAAGAGGCCCTCAAAGTCTGTCCAGAGAGGAGATGCCTCATCGTGCACCTGGAGCATCAAGATCCACCATCGGCCTGCTGCTGCGTGCAGTAGGCTCACTGCGAGGATCACCATGAGGTCTGCTAGTGTCCTCACTAACCGGAAAACTCGCACCACTGCCTCCAGCCAGTCCTCGGCTGCCTAGGGGTCCGTCTCCCCACGGAACCTGGGCGGTCGTTGGCACTGGAACTCATGCAGTGCACTAAGGTGACGTGCATCGTCAGCGGCTGGGGCTGGAAGCATCGGTGGCTTGGCGGGTAGAGATACCGCCGGTGCCTCAGCTGTCAAAGGGCCCTGTACCGAGGCCTCGTCGCTCGATGGGCTGTCATCATGCTCAACTCTCGGAACCCTAGCTGGCTGCCATCATGAGGCCATCCTGAAAAAGGAAACAGATGCGCCACGGTCAGAACAGTATAGCTGGTGAGCTGGCACAAAGTAATCACAAAGAAAACTTGGAACACACACGCAATCAATGTTTTCGTGCATTAAGTCAGAAATCAGAAGTCAGGGTCCTGGTGTACGGATACGTCGGCCGCCGCACCAACACTAGACTCCTTGAACTGATAACCAAACCCAATACGCTAAACACTATTGCTTCACTTAGAAAAAGATCAGAGTCCCAAGTTCTGTGGTAGAACCGAACTCCTCTGATACCAATTTGTCACGACCCGTCCTCGGGGCCCGTGCCGTGACTACCCCAAGCCCACCTTCCGTAGGCCAGGGGCTGGCAACTAGCACCAAGGCGTAAATCCCGGAAAAAGGGAAGGCATTGCCTTTGTAAATTAAACCACAAAAACCACAGAGCAAGCAGGCAGATGTAAACACTATGTAAAAACTGGTACAACAGTAAGTGCGGAAAAGTAAGTGGGCTATTATACAAACCCAAACTGAAATTAAAGTACAACTAGAAAGGAAAAACAACAACTGAAAGGTAAAGACGCAACGTTGAGCTATCCACTGGAAATCCCACCTGAAGGGTGGGTACAGATAGCCTCCACTGCTCTTCGGGTCCAGCCGACTGTTCCGAGTACACCCCGCCCAGTGGTCCACCTCCAGGTACAGTCCTGCTCCACAAGCCTCCACCACGATCAGCGCTGTCCGTCGTCTGCAACCAACACAACGTAGTGCGGGTATAGCCCGTGCAGGGGTGAGTGTAAGCTACTCAGTAGGGACCCCGAGACCCCCGAAGGTCTCCCAGAATCCACAAAGGATAAACCACAAAGGAAAGATACAATCATGAAGTAACATCCGACATGGATTAGGTATATGCCCATATATATACCTAAGTCATCAATTCTCGTTCGGCTCCAACATCCGAGCCCAAGTACAACCCAGTCCACATAGGAAAGCAAGACGTAAATCCACACAGGATAGCACAACACAATCCATAAAGGAAAGCAAAACAGGGTTTCATCTCACACAGGAATACTTCTTTGTATGACGATAGAGACGATCAGATATATCAACTGATTCATCTATGCCGTCGGACCCACAAAGGATCGATAGGTACTAACCCCCACAATGACCCACAAAGGATCTAACCCACAAAGGATCGATAGGTAACTAACCCCCACAATGACCCACAAAGGATCTGACCCACACAGGATCGATAGGTAACTAACCCCCGCAATGACCCACAAAGGATCTGACCCTCACATGATCGATAGGTAACTAACCCCCGCAAAGACCCATACAGGATCGGACCCACACAAGATCTGTAGGCGCTGGCCCACACAGGACCGCTGAGCGCTGACCCACACAGGATCGGACCCACACAGGATCGGTAGCACTGACCCACAAAGGATCGCTGAGTGCTGTAGTCATCGCCGTCGAATCCACTGAGGATCTCTGTACTGTCGTCGCCGTCACAGTAGCAGTCGCAGCCAGCTCTAGGGTTCCCGCACACAGCAAGCTCGTTCGGGAGGGTCCGCTCCACGAGCCGAGAGGCTGATACATCAACTGACACATAGTCCAGAGTTGATGTATCCAAAAGTTCCGTATCGTCAACAGGAACTCAACGTCGCAGACGACGCGTCAATCAGACGCCCGGTCTGAGAGTTATTGACTTTTTCGTTTCAGGGGCCCGGTTGGTTTTTAAGGCAAAACCAACCCGGCCGTACTCCACCTGTATCCAAACCTCGGGCGGAGTAAGCCAAAAGATCCGTCTCACTTAGAGGAATTCAACAAAGTCGACGACACGTCAATCGGACGTCCGAAGCTCAAGATATGAGCATTTCCGCTCCGAGGGCCCGGTTGGTTTTGTGTACGAACCAACCCGGCCGAACCCAAAGTATTACAAAACCTTGAGTGTAGTATACCGAAACGACCGTCTCGATCCAAGGATCGCATCGCCGCTAACGGTGCGTCGTTTGGAGGCCCGTAGCTCAAGTTATGAGCAAAAGACCAAAAAGGTCCGAAAACGGGGGGTCTGGGCCCGGACCGACCCGAACCAACTCCCCCCCTGGGTCGGCCCGAACCGGGTCGACCCGACCCGGGTCTGGGTCTGACCCATCCGGCGCGGCTCGGCCCGGCCAGGGTGGCCCGGCCCGGCCGGCGTGGGCGCGGCCTGGCCGCCGGGGGCGGCTCGACCAGTTATGGCCGAGCGGCGCGGGGTGCGCTGCCCCCGCGTGAAGAAGTGCCGCAGCCCCCGCATGGGGCCACTCGGTGTCACTGGACGCAGCGCAAGCTGCGTCCCTTCCTCCGCAGTCCCGCACGACCACGGGACCGGCCAGCGCCTCCGTGCCGGCGTGGCACGCCGGCGGAGACTTCTGCGGGCCACCGAACGCGCTCCGGTGGTCCGATTCTCTTGCGGTCTTCGCCAGTGATCGTCTCAGGACCCGACCTTCGCTGCAAAGCCTTCAAAACGCCAGAGCAGCTTGTTTTGTCATCGTCCGCCGTCCGCACACCAAGAACGAAGGGCGGTGGGTTCAGACTTGTTTGTTGGTCCGCACCCACCGCGTTAGCAGTTTAAAAAGTCTCACAACAATCATATTTAACAACCGGGGATATAAATCACGAAGATTTAAAAAGAAACAACCCCTACCTCGTCATAGTCTTCGAACGTGCGTTTTTCGCGGGATTGACCATCGCGGAAGAAGAGGATCGTCGCGTCGCGGAAGGGGCATCGCGTCGTCGCGGTACACGACGTCGCGTCGACGATCTCCAAGGGTTAAAGAAAACACACAGATTTAATTTCACGAATTAAATCCATATTGAGGATAAAATCCACAAAGGAATTTAAAAGGTTTGAAATCTCCTACCTCAAGCAGTTGATCGAAGATTTTTCACGGGGAAAGAATCTTCGGCGTCGCGGAACACGGCGTCGCGTCGTCGATCTCTGAGGGTTCGGCGTTCTTCGCATTCTTCGCGTTCTTTGTGTTCTTCGCGTTCTTCGCGAAGAAAGATGAAGATCTTCTAGCTTCAGAGATTTCTCCAAATCCTCTAAACAAGACACCCCTCAAAAGACAAGTGTTGGTCTTACTTTTAATCTCATGCCAATAATTGATTTCAAAGATAAGTAACGAACAAATTAATTCATAGAATTAATTGCAATGAATTAACCGCCCAATTAATAGGGGCGTTAAGAATTTAGAAAACACGTCAGTTGACTTTCATTAAAGAGGAGCTTTCACGGGTGCGTTACTTAGAGGAAAAGAAACGGTGGGGCTCGTGCAGGCCCCACCTCACAAATATCCTACCAAGAGGGTAGGATATTTTGGGTTCCACCCTATTCGCTTCAACTCAGCTTAAGTAGCTTTAAAGTGGCATTAAGTGGCTTTAAGTGAAATAAAATAAAGTTGTCGCACCACTTTATTTTATTTTCTTCACTTAATCCCAAAAATTAAAAACCACACCCGAGAAAACGCAACTCCGGAAGAGGCGTTTCTAAGCAAATACCGACGCTGCGATTCCATCGGTGCCCTCGTAATTCGATTTCGAGCACCGGTTCAAAAGTTAGAAAAACCCGCTCGTTCATTCACTGAACGTACCCGATCCAAACTTCAGAAAATGATTCCGGGCACACCGGGCCTCGGAATCAGGTGCCGTCAGAAACTGCGTTCTTGTAAAATTCCCAAGAAAATTAAGAAAAAAATTTCCTTGAATTTTACAGGTCTTTACAAGACATGTAGGTCCCTTCATTAGCAATAATGAATGTATCCTCAATTGTAGGTAGATGATCTGTTAAAGTCCCACTTTCATCCACTTGATGTGTACCACTTTACCACATATTTACTAGGAAATCATTTCTGAATAGTTTCATGATGCCCACTACATTTGTGAAGCTCACACAACCTTTACAAAAATTCCCAATTCCTCTCAAGGATAAATATCCTCTGGGAACCCCACAACTTTCACAAAGCTCACCTCTTTCATGAAGCTCACTTAGCCTTCTCAAATCTCACCACTTTCAGTCGGATTTTTATATCCTTCACAAAAATCAACACTTTTACAATGCTAAAAAATTTCAATTGGATTTCATAGCCTTCTTGAACTTCCTTTATTAATGAACTTTTTCTCAAGAACCACCTTCAAGAATTACCTTCATGAATCCATAGGCTTAGAATATTTGTTAAGTCTTGCTATTTTTTCTAAAGGGGGTATAGGCCTATTTATAGGCATTGACTATGATTCTAGAAGTTTCCATCCACATCATCATCATTTCATGAAGCACTCCCATGTTGTTCACAATGCTCCCTATCTTACGAAGCACCAAGGAAATTTCCCATTCACGAAGCTTCTCGTAGTCTTGGAGATTACCGTCAACTCTTCACGCATTCATGATGCTCATTTACGATGATCCATACCTTCATGAAATTCCCTTTGTGAAACCTAGTCTTCATGAAACTCATGCCTTTACCATATTTTTATAAGTCCTTCAAGGAGATCCAACTTTTGCAATGATATCCATCCTCCAAAATTTGGGCCCAAAAAATTTGGCAAACAATGGGAAACAACATCACATTGTGTACACAATTTTCTATACCGCTTATAGGGAATCCATTCATTTATCTTGGATCATTGTTAACATACTGTGTCAAAAATATCTCAAGAACTCCACAACATACCTTAGAAGCCTGATTTGTTAAAAAACATAATCGACCCAAAAACACTACAATGTTACCTTGAGGGGTTTTCTCCAACAATCTCTCCCTTTGGATTTACTGAAAACTTTTCACATTTTGATATTACATTAAATCTTCTTCAATATTCTACCACCATTCACTTATTGCAATTCGTATTATGATCAAAGATTTACTCAACACATGCTCTCAGCCCACATGATTCATGATCAGTGTGAAAACCAATAGTATCATGAAAAGTTTATCAATGAATCAATTCATTCCAAGACCAATCAACTGCTTTCATCACTAACCTCATATGTCATGATATATAACCTTTGTTCGATCACCTTTAAAATCGTTATATTTAATACCCCCCCTACTTCACTGATTCCCTCATCAGCTTCTCCCCTTGTCTTGATTAAGACATTTTATTCCCTTTTATATCCATAATTTATCCCCCTTTTTCAATGAACATGAAGGTCACTTTGTTATGGTATACAACAGGGTAAAGAACACAAATTAGCACATTAGGGAAAAAACACACCATACCTTGAGAGATGGGGTCCCATATCCACATTTTTTCAAGTGAGGTGAGTCAACTGAACTCCCAGATCCAATCGATGCTGTTCAAATGCATCTTTGCGTAAGACCTTCTTCATAATGTACACAAACTATATTTTTTAGGAACATAATCCAAATTCACAATCCCATGATCCACCCTCTCCTTGATAAAATGATACTTTATTTCAATGTTACTTTTCCTTAAGTGATGGACATGATTTTTTTTAAGATTTATAGCACTTGAATTATCATAATGGATCCCGATCGAAAAATTCACTTCAACTCCCATATCATTAAGCTAACGCTTCATCCACAATAATTGTGTGCATGCTTGAGTAGCCACAATATATTTAGCTTATACGGTTATCAACGAAATGCAATCCTATTTCTTGCTTATCCAATAAATACAAAATCCACCAAGATAGAATGAACCACCTGACGTTGATTTCCTATCATCTACTGATCCGGACCAATCTGCATCTGTATAGCCTAATAAATGTCACGAACCAGCCTAGGTACCTTGGTAACCTAATAACCGAGCCATCCATGACATATCCCGAAGGGCGTTCTTGATCCCCATGGGCTGATGACTAGCACCCGACATTATACAACATACAAGTGGGAACGATTTTTTTCACAAGAATGCAGAAGAAAAAGGAAAAAAAATAGTATGAATAACAAAAGAAACTCCACTAGGAGTGATGTACCAAAATACAACACGGCATGAAAACCCAAAGTAATACAACCCAAGTACTAAAATGGTAAAACAACCCCAAGTTCCCTAAGGACACAACTCACCAAGACCAAAACTCAACAGCTCGATCCACCTCCAAGAGATCCCTTCCCTTTGCTCGAACCTGGAAGAAGAAAGTCTACAAACACATGAAGGAAAAAGTAGGGTGTGAGCCTAATCCCAGTAGGATACCACCAAATATTCTATAATAGATTTGAAAGATAGATTATCCAAATAAAATATTTCAATTTTAAAGTAAACAGGTTTGGCAATTCAAAAGCATATATAAACAAAACATGCTATACAATTTCAAATGATGGAAATAAATATTTTAAGCAATGATTTTACAAATTATGGAATATTTATAAAATAATGGATTATGTAAAACATTTATATAAAATGGTTTACATAAATTTAGAAGGCATGTAAGCAGTTCAAACAAACATTGGAATACATTTATATCTCAAATATAAATAAACAAGCGAGCAACATGGTCATATAACAAAAGGTACAATAGTATTAACCAGCTATAGAATTCCACACTCTCTATGTGAACTCAGAAAAATGTGTATACACACGTCCCTATGACACTGGTCAAAGGAGACTCATCACCAACCTGTCGGGGATGTAACCCGCTGCAAGTTTGTTTTAGAACGTTGTCATAGCGTAGAGTGGATCCAAATAACTCACTAACTACCTAAGGCTTAAATTCACTCTTAAATGGTGAGAGAAATATTTTAAGACTGCTTAAAATACGATCAATCCCATTCTTCCATTTCAAAAGTGCCAATTTCTTTCCATTTAAAACCAAACAGGTTTTATTAAAAACACGCCTTTTTCACAAGATAAAACCACTGGGTTTCTATCAAATCATTTTAAGCCATTTTCACCAGTTTGAAATCCATTAAAAACCAATTCCATCATTAAACAATTTATTTCCACAATTAAATTCAACAATTTAATTGAAATCATTTCCATCAAATCCACAATTTAAATTAAACAATTTAAATCATCCAATTTCCATAAACACAACCAATTTAATGGAATCAGGGGTTTTCTAAATTTCCATGTCAAATCCATTTCAAATATCTCAATTCACTGGAATAGAGTTTTTATCACTTTAATTGAAGTATATTTGAGTAATTAAATTTAGATCAAGAATTGAAATAAATCAAGCAATACAAGGATAATCAATTTGGATAATTAGAATGGAACCACCTACCTCAAGGTTGTTGATGTCAATGGCAATGATAAACCAACCTGTGTGGTTCAATACACCTTCTAAGGACCTTATTATCATAAGTGTCAACACACTGATGGTCGACGTTCGTCAAGGGTTCCTAGAACCAAAACATCTATTTTATTTCACAAGGAATAAAATATTACATCCAATTACATTTTCTCTCTCCAGGATAATCTCTGGATTATTGTATTATGTTAACACATGAAATCGTAATAAAAGTCCATAAAAATATTTATAAACCTCATTCAATAATCATATCCCTCTATTTTATTTCACAAGAAAATAAAATATCGCATGCGATTACATTTTCTCTCTCTTGGATAATTCTCAAATTATCATTTTAATTATCACATGCGATGATACTTCTACTGTCCTCAATAAAATTCTAAATTATCATTTTATGTCAGCACATATGTTCACAATATTATCCTCAGAATAATTCTAAAACACATTTGATATTGTAATATCTTTAAATTAAAACAAGAACACATGTGGTAGTCCTTTATAATTATCCATTGATAAACTAAATAATTATCCTTTGATAAATCATTGAAATTATCATTTTCCAATTTCATTTAATTAAACCTTGTTTATCCCAAGTGCGTTTATCGATATATATATATATATATATATATATATATATATATTTATAATCCAAAACCTATTTAAATTATCATTTGATAATTTTAGGATTATCATTTGATAATTTAGGTCTTTATAATTTTATTTAAAAACCACTATTATTTTCTTTAGATTTATTATTTTAAATATTCAATTAATTTACCTTCAATAATCCTTTATTTTAACAAAGGAAAAAGATAATAGAGTAATTGAATAAATAAAAAAAATACAGCAAGTCACCTTATGCGCAACACCAAAACCGGAAGGAGGCATGAAGGAAGAATGAAAAAAAACTGATCGAATCAAAGGAGCTTCACATATCATGCATAGAGGACTTCTAGAGTTTATCAAACTCGACCGCATCAACTAAGAGATGCAACAAAATGGGTTGGATATTTATAACCCTAGAATCGTAGGATTTATAATCCCCTCCTTTAAACACACGTCAAATCCAAAACTGAATTGGAAAATTGATTACGGAGTTAATATAATCATCTCATTAAGTCATTTATGTTTTTAAATCATCAAAAAACGGATGATTTACAAGATTTTGGTTTTATTTGAGAGTTAAAATGGAGGAAATGGCGTTTTGGGAGATGATTGAACAGTACATCCATTTTTTTAATTATTTTAATGTATTTAATAATTTAACAAAAATTAAATGATACCAAAAGCCTGTTGCAAATGAAATTAATACCCTTTCTAGGGTAAAAAACCAGTTCTAGACCCAACGGTGGTCTCAGATTTCTTAAACAATGAGCGGTTTGAGAGATATTAATGATTTTTTTAATGAAAACTTGGAATAATTAATTAATTAATTAATATAAAAAGTGTTATTTTTGTGAGAGAGGCATCCAAACACCTGATGTGAACAATTTTTATACCTTTTCTAGGGTAAACAACACGTTACAGACCCATTGGTGGTCTTAGATTTCCTATAAAATGCATCATTTGAGAGATAATTAATTATTTTTAATAAATAATATATTAAATATTATTTAATAACTTTATCTAACGAGTGATACATCCAAATTTCCGACGCCTTCGAATGTTATACCCCTCCTAGGGTAAAAAACATATTTCGGACATAAAAGTGGTCTCATATTTCTAAAATGACACATCATTTTGGAGTTATTCAAATATTTTGAATAAAGAGTGTGCACTTAATATATTCTGTTTAATAATTTTATTCCATCTTCACTAAGATTTTGCGGGCCTCGAAAACTCATACTCACTCAGTGTTTAACTCATAAAATATTTAATTGAATATTCTAGAGTATTAATTAGGTGTTTTACCATTCTGTAACATGTTTAACAAAAACACAAATTTTCACTAATAAATCATTTTTTCCACTTATTACATTAATAATTTAACACAAGGGATTTTAGTAATATCTGAACTGTAACAGTATGTTACAATAAATCTTGTTGATATTTATCATTTTACAACAAAACAAAGTTCAACATGCCCTTGATATACTAAATTATTCTTTTCACTATAAGAAAGTGGATTTCCTTGGGATTGATTTGATATCTTGCTGCTTCACATGTGGAAAAAAAATATCATGTCTTGTCCCTATCATGTACAATAGAATACCAATGATTTTCCTATATTCTGTGACATTAAATGCATTGCCTTCATCATCTCATGATAGTTTCATTTGGGTTTCCACCAGAGTCATTATATCCTTGTAATTATCCATTCCAAAGCTTCTTAGAACTTCCTTATAATATTTGGATTGTGAAATAAATGTGCCATTCCTTACTTGTGTCACCTGTAAAATAAGGAAAAAATTCAGTTCACCAATCATTGAAATTTCAAATTCACTTTTCATTAATTCTTTGAATTATTTACACTAAGATTCATCTGATCCACCAAAGATCATATCATCTATATACACTAGCACTATCATCCTTTGATTTCTATCATTTTTGACATATAGATTATAATCAACTCCACCATACTGGAAACCAAGATTCTTCAAAAACTGATCGAGCCTTGAATACCAGGTTCTTGGTGCCTTCTTAAACCCATATAGATCCTTTCTCAGCTGAAAAACCTTATTCTCATATTCATGAATGAGAAAAACATCTGGCTTCTCAATATAAACTTCTTCTTCCAAACCCCCATTCAGAAATGCTGACTTGACATCCATATGGAAAATTTTGAACTTTCTTTGAACTATTATGGATAAGAATAATCTAATTGTCTCTAGCCTTGCAACATGTGAAAATGTTTCATCAACATTGATACCCTCTATACGAGAGTACACTTTTTCACACTATTCATGATTTGTTTCGAATCAATGCACCATCTTCATTCATCTTGTTGTGAAAGACCCATTTAGTCCCAATGATATTCTTATCTTTTGGCTTCAAAACAATCTTCCATGTGTGATTATTCTCAATTTGGTCAACCTATTCATTCATAACCTAAATCCAGTTTTCATATCCAACTACTTCCTCAAAACATTTAGGATATACCTGTGATAAGAACAATGCTTTCTATAGAGTCTTTATCCTCATTGTCTACACTGGCATTGCCTGATCACTAATTATGTTTTGGCTATCAATTTAGGAACTTCTCTGAGATATTTGTGAAAATATTAGTTTATGATCATATTTTTCATTATCTGAATCTTATTTTGAATCAACCTATTAAATTGGAACATCCCTTGAGTTGGTTATCTATTCATCACTATCCTCCTGAGACTGATCATGTTTTTACTGAAAATTCTGACCATTCTCTACTATAGTTACATCATTTATTTCAACTACCTTTCCTAGCCACTTATTGAAACATTTATATGATTTTATTTTTCTTGATTATCCAAGGGATATCCCTTCATCTCCATGGGATTCAAACTTATTGTGTTTCTTATTATTGATAATGAAACACTTACTTCAGAAGACTCGAAAGTACTTCAATGTTGGATTCTTTCCATACCATAGCTCATATAGAGAATTCTATTATTTTAGATATAATAATGCTCTATTTAACGTGTAGACTGATTTCATCACTACTTATTTCCAAAACCTCTCTAGAAGGTCTTTATCAATGAGCATTGTTCTAGCCCTGTTGTTGATAATTCAATTTCCTCTATCAACTACTCTATTTTTTTGTGGAGTTATTACTGATAAAACTTAGTGCCTTATCCCATGTTTCTCAAGATAATCATCCACTTGTCTATTTTGAACTCTGTTCCATTATCTATTTAGATCTTATGGATTCTTTGACCCAACAAATTTTCAATTTCCATTCAATAAGTTTTTATGAAACTAAACACCTCATATTTGTGAGTGATGACTAAAACCTATCCCATTATACTAAAATCATCAATGAAGATAACATAATATCTCCTCCCATCAATAGATCTTGGTGAAATAGTTATGCATACATTAATATGCACAAACTCAAGCACTTTTGTTGACCTTCACTCTTTGACTTTATATGTATTTCGAATGATCTTACTTTGTTGAAAAGAATTGCACATATGGGTAAAATCACGTGATAACCTAGGGAGGTCTCGAACAACAACACATTTCTACAGATCTTCCAATGATTTTTGGCACAAATGGCCAAGACGTTTATGCCATAAATTGTTTTATTCTTCCTTTGAAAAAGAGAACATATATTTTTCCCCACTTACAAGGTATAGATTCCCCTTCATATGCTTTAACTACAAAAAAACTATACTATATTTTTACTTAATGATACATAATTAAGTTGAAAAAATTATTGCATGTACCACATCACACATTTGACTTAAACTTAGCAAGTTATGAATAAGACGTTCAACAACCAAGACATCTGCACGTTTCATGTATTTTTCCCCAAACTTGGATTTTCCTGAGCCAATAATTTTTAGTCCTTCATCATTACCAAATCTTAAAATGACTTATCATATCTAATTCCCATCACCATTTCCTTATTTACTATCAAATGGGAGGTGCTTCCACTATCAATGATCTGTATTCCAATGCTATCTAATTCTTTGAAAGCAATCTCTTCAACCACCGTCTGTTCATCTCTCTTCTTTTTGATCCATGTTTTTGACTTCATACCCAACACAAATTGATAATCTTGATCTTCCTCAAAGTATGATGGAACGACTTCATCCTACAGAGCTGAAAATTGATTTTTTATTTTCATCACATTTGATGATACAATTAGCTACTACTTATGACCATATTTAGTCTTCTTCAGCACATTCCTTTGAATTATTGATGAGCAATATATTTCTATGTGTTTGAATCCTCTACACCTAAAAAAGTGACCATAAAATGATGTCTTGGAATATTGAGTTTGGTATGGATTCCTCTGTTGATCTTGTTCCTTTCAATACCTCTTGTCTATGGAACACACATTTTATGTGTGTCCCATCTTTTCACAATAATAGCATACAATGCGGGGTGTGTTCCTATGTTTCATCATTACACTACTAGTTTTCCCTTGGTTTCTCTAAATCTTATGGTTATGATTTGTACCGAAATTAATATTTAATCCTAGGGTGGGTTCTTGTGATTTGAATTCAACCATTACTGCTTTTTATTTTCGATCAAGCCCCATACCTATTATAACATTCAGATCTACCGTTTTCTTCTTCGTAAATTCCTTTGTTTGTTTCACCATATATTTAACTCAACTTTTCCATTTTCTTTTACCTTAACAACCTACTTTGTTGGAGTCAACACTTTCTATTGATCTTTCACTTTCCTTCACAGGATGACAACCTCCTCCTCAAGGTTTTTAGTGAGTTTGTCTTGATATTTCATTGTATTATTCAAACCATCGATCACCCTTTTTATATTATTCAACTTTGATCTTGTACTCAATGATCATATCTGAGTTCTCTAGCTTCAAATACTTAAGTTTTCCAATTTCATCTATTAGCTCAGACTTCTCTTCTTCCTACTCCTATATAAATAGTTTGTCATCATGAACCACCATGTTGGATTTGTTTGTTTTGTCTCTCCAAACATCTATCTCTTCAAGTGTGACTTCTAATTCGACCAAAAGGTCAAATCTTCCTTTGAATTATCCTTCATCATTATTGTTTTCTTACCTTGTTTAGTAATTTCTAACAAATTCCACCATATAATTTTTTTTCATGATCCTTTTAGTCCTTCAACTCTTCCACATCAAATTCTTCTGAACTGTCATCTTTTTTTGAAAACTAATTCTTATTTTTGATGAAATTTATCTTAAACTTTTTCTTATCATTAACATAGGTTGAAGACTTATTTATAGTAACATCAACATCATTCTATTCATCTTCTTGAAAATTCTTGGGGGACCTTGCTGAAAAATGTCCAACCTTTCCACATCAAAAGAATGCAAGTGGGATTTTCCCTTTGAGCATTCCTTCTCCTCTTTGATGATTTTATGAAAGGAATAACATCAACTCATCCATCTATTCTTCCTCCTGACCATATTCAATGGTGAGTTTCTTCATGGCCTTTAATTCCACTCATTTAGACTTCCTTTTTTCTATAGACTCATTATCATTATTTGTGATCTCGTATGCAATAAGAGTACTATATAAGCTATCAAATGTCAGCTCTTTTGGATATTTATATTCTAATAAAGAAACTTTTAGATTGAATCAAGGTGGAAGTCTTCTCAAGATGCACTTGATAGTCTTTACACCTTCAATAATTTCTCTGATACCATGCATGTCTTCCACAACAATATCCACCCGGTCAAAGAATGCATCAACAGACTAATTACAGTGAATTATTATATCCTCATACTTGTTCTATATAACTTGTAGTTTTTCTTATCTTAATTTTAATTCACCCTCATAAATATTTTGAAACTTTTCCAAAATAGCACGTGATGACTTACACAACATCACCTTTGTATATATTGCATTGGATAGGGATCCCCCTCAAGCATTTATTCCTTTAGCCTCAACATCCTATTCCATTTGGTTAGCTTTTGATAAAGCACCACTGTCGATATTGGATGAAATTTCATGCATCACTACTATAAATACATCCATTATTAATGATCGGAAGTAGTACTGCATCTGATTCTTCTATAATTGAAAACTGTTTCCATTAAATACTGGAATCCATTTGTGATTGACAACCTCTATTTCTTATACTAATAGAGAACCACAAACTTTCAACCTCTATCCCTGATACCAATTGTTATCCCAACTAGGTTAAATATCCTGAGGGGGGGGGGGGGGTGAATCAGGGTATGACAGATTAAAACAAATGCTCCTTAAGATCTTGTTTAATTGTTAAAAAAACACTCTTCTCTCCCTTTCCTATATCAGTGTATGAATAAAAATTAAATAATGTCCGAGATACAACGATTAAACTTGGTTCACCCTCAATGGGATTCATCCAAGGAGCATACAATGAAAATGTTTCGATATACCAAATCCACTAAGGATCACTTCCAAAATACATGGTTTGGGATAGATCAATTTTATGCCTAGGATCACTGCCTTTACAAAGTTTAGGGGCATCTCACTACTTCCCAAGGGTCACTTATTCAATCTATCCTTCCACGAATCACTACAGATGGAAAGGATCAACTTATTCCTATTCCTTTGATCATTGATTTGGAAATAATCCGCACATAATTTATGGATATGTAGGCCCCTTCATTAGCAATAATAAATACATCCTCTACTATAGCTATATGCTCTGTTAAAGTACTACTTTCATCCACTTGATTAATATCACTTTACCACAGATTTACTGGGAAATCCTTTATAAATACTTTCATGATGATCACTACATTCATGAAGTTCACACAAACTTTGTGAAACCACCTAATTATTCTCAAGTATAAAATGACTTCGAGAGCCTCACAACTTTTGTGAAGCACACCTCTTTCATGAAGTTCACTTAGCCTTCAAAAAGCTCACCACTTTTGATCGTATTTTTATAGACTTTGCGAAGATAAATACATTATCTATGCTCAAAATTTTTGGTTGAATTTCATAGCCTTCATGAACTTCCTTTATTTTTGAACTTTTTATCAAGAACTAACTCTCGAATCACCTTTTTGAATCCATATCCTTAGAATCTTCATTAAGTCTTGAAATTTTCTCTGAAGGGGGTAAAGGCCTATTTATAGGCATTGCCTCTAATTTTAGAATATTCCATCCACATCATCATCATTTCATGAAGCTCTCCCATCTTATTCATGATGTTCCCTATCTTTGTAAAGAACCAAGGAAATTTCCCATTAACAAAGCTTCTCATAGTCATGAATATTAACATAAACTCTTCACACATTCGTGATTTTTATTCATAAAAATCCATACCTTCATGAAACACCATTATCAAAACCAAGTCTTCACAAAACTCATGCCTTTACCATATTTTTATAAGGCCTTCAAGGTGATGAAAAATTTTCAATGATATCCATACTCCAAATTTTGGACTCCAAAAGTTTGGAAAACACAGGGAAACAACATCACATTGTGTATGAAATTTTCTATACCACTTCCAGGGATTCCATTCCTTTGTCTTGGATCTTTTTCAATATATCGTGTAAGAAATATCTTTGTAACTCTACAACATACCTTGGATACCCACTTTGTCAACAAAAAAAATCAACCCAAAAACCCTACAATGTTACCTTGAGGGATTATTTCCCAACAACGGTACATTTTGGTCACTCCTGGATACACCGCCCACTTTGAGGAATGAAATTCACGCATCATATCCTCTTACACACTCATAAGAACAACAATATGGTTCCTAACATAGATGATATCATCCTCATATATGGTTCAATTTTATGGTGACTCCCCACCTTCAAGGATTTCCCTCAATGCCAAACATTCCAAATACTTATGCCGCCTATCCCTGATTCACCTCAATAGTGTAGAATCCACTAAAACTAATATGAGAGTCATTTGATACTAACCATCCTGAACTAAAACATGCATTTCATCCAGTAAAGTCATAATATTCTACTCAACACTAGACTCCTGAATTTCCTAAGTATGATTTTTCTTGCTTAATGCATCAAAAACACTGTTCCCCTTTCTGGGTGTATATGATAGCTCAAAATCAAAATACTGCATATACTCAACCCACATTTATTGCTAGAGATTCAAATCTTGCTGTGAAAAGATATAATTTATGATCTTGTGATCATTATATACAGTAAAAGTCTCACTCAATAGATAATTCCAACAACACATTAAAGCATAAACCACTATAGCCAACTCGAGGTCATGTGTAGGGTAATTTTGTTCATGTGGCCTCAACTATCGAGACCCATACGCCACAACTATATCTCCTTACATTAACACTACTCTAAGACCTATCCTATAAGCATAAAAAAAACACAATGTACTCCTCACCCAGCTTGGGTAAGATCAATATTGGTTCCAATGTCAAGTGCTTCATCAACTCCTAGAAGGAATTCCCATATACTCCAGACCATTTGAACTTCACTCCCATTTTGGTTAATCCTGAAAGTGGTTATTCTAAATGGGAAAAGTCTTGGATGAAACTTCTATAATATCCTACCAACCCCAAAAAGATATGGATATCGAAAACATTGGCTTCTTCCACGATACAAATTTTTGAACCTTCTATGGGTCTACTAAAACACCTTCCTTCGAGATGATGTGACCAAAGAAGTGTACCTGATCAATCCAAAAATAAAACTTAGATAGATTGGAATATAGATGATGCTCTCTCATTGTACACAAGATGATGTCAAGATGTTGGTAATGATTGTCATGAGTCTTAGAGTACACCAAGATTTAATCCACAAGCACTACCACAAATAGATCCATGTATAGATTGAAGATTCTGTTCATCAAGTCCATAAAAACTTCTGGTGCATTCATTAACCCAAACGAAATTACAATGAACTCATAAAGGCAATACCTACTTTTGAAAGTAGTCCTCAGTATATCATAAGGTATAACTCTCAACTGATGATACCCTGATATCAAGTCGGTCTTGGAGAAGACATAAGCTCCCCTCAATTTTTCAAATATATAATAAATATGTGTAAGTGGATACCAGTTCTTCACAGTTATCTAGTTCACATTTTGGTAATCAACACACAAGCGCAAAGTCCTATCATCCTTCTTTGAAAACAACATTGGAGAAACCAAAGGTGATGTACTAGGATGAATGAATCCCTTATCCTCTAACTCTTCCAGATGATTATTAAGCTCTTGAATCTCTATTGGTTCCATTCTATATGGTGGAATAGAAACTGGATCAAACCATGACATGAGATCAATACACTATTGGAAATATGACTTTTCCCAACACTTCTATACCAACGGTTTGTAAAAACCGTTGGTATAGGTTCCCTTTCCCAACGGTTTGGCCAAACCGTTGGGAAAGGGTATGGATTTCCCAACAGTTTGGCCAAACCATTGGGAAAGGTGACCCATAAATCAACCTTCACCCAGAATCAAAATCCAGGCTCAAAATCTATACCAACGGTTTTGACAACCGTTGGTATAGATCTATTGATTTTTTATCAGTTCTTATTAACGGGAACATTATATAAATCAAAATTTAAAATAATTATGATAATACATATATATATTTATGTAATTATGTTCACAAAAGCCATGTTAGGTTAGTGGTTAATTCGTTAAATGATAAACTAGGGGTCCTGGGATCAAATCCCAGCGGATGTTTTTTTTTGAAATACATTTACCAACGGTTCCATAACTGTTGGTATATATTTTCATATTAATTATACCAACGATTTCCAAAACCATTGGTATAGGTTTATACCAATGGTTTTCCCAAAACCTTTGGTATAGACCTATCCCAACGACTTACTTGGCAACAATTCTCCAAACCGTTAGTATAGGCTATACCAACGGTTTGGAGTCCTATACCAACGGTTCCAAACCGTTGATATAGGTTAGTTTTCCAGTAGTGATAGTAAATTCCATATATCTCTCAGGTAGAAATCCTGGGAATTATTTAGGAAACACATCCTAAAACATATGAAATATGGGTAGAAAGACATCATTCTTTATACTCCCATCATCCAGCAACTGACTTGCAACTTGGGCGGTGTGATCCCCCAGTTGCTGATGAACTAGCCCTGCATGGATCACCTGGATATCCCATTCTCCATGACAGATGTAATTTTCACCCTTAAGAGACATAAAAGTCACTCTCATACAGTAACAATATATGTGAGATCGATATGATACTAACCAGTCCATACCTGAAATTTGGTCAAATAATGACATGTCAATAAGGTTGAGATCCCATATAAAATGATACTCCCCAACTTCGATAGAATACCCCTTTCATAAGTAGATGTCTCTCAACTGTACTCCCAACGGTGTATCTGTCATCATCACCCCACTCACGAACTCCACCATCAGGCTCAAACCATTCAAAAATTATGCATATATAAAAGAATGAGAGGCACCAGTATCAAATAAGTCACTAGAAAGAATAGAAGCTACAAGAATAGTACCTTTAATTATCGATGGTTCAGACTCACTATCCACCAGTATAGGCTGAATGTCATGAAACTGCCCTACCCCTCTTCCCTGTGATACAGTCCAAGTCCCTTGAGCCGCACTACTCTACAGATACTGGTGTGTTAGGTTGGAATGGGAAATGTAAGATGGTTTAGAGGGGGTGAATAGACCAGATTAAAAAAATTGAACAAATAAATTGATGAATTAAATTAATTATCAAAGTTAAATTTTAACGTTAATTAGTAGCAGAAAAAGTAAATAATGCAAGGATGTTTTTATAGTAGTTCAGTCTGAAGTGGGCCTACTCTAATCCTATACCTCTCTACTCGGTGAGAGATACATGTGCACTAAAAATGATTTTTAGGGGGGAATCATAAACCAATTACAAAATCCTTTTCTAGTGGAGGGATAACCAGAATACTAAATTTTGTATAGGGAGTCACAAAATTTACAACCTAACTTTAGACACTAGGAGTAAGGGTGTAATTTCAGCCCAGCCCGACCTAGCCTGGCCCAGATAGGGTTGGATCGGGCCAGGCCTGGCATGCAAAAAATCGGCCCACTTGCCACTATTCGGGCCGGGCTGGGCCGAGCTTTTTTTGAGTCGGGCCATGGCAGGTCTTTATTATTTTCAAAATAATTGTTTATTTTAAAACATGTTTTAAATGTTTTTATTTAAACATTTTTTTAACATTTATTTAAAAAACTTACATTTATTTTTAAATGGATGTTTTTTTGTTAAAATATTTATTTTATTTTTTATTAACACTTTATAGTGGGTGGATATGTTTTTTTTGTCTAAATAGATTTATATATTATGAATCTATATATATTATTTGAAAATTGTAAAAAAAATAATGAGGGGTTTT
This sequence comes from Viscum album, assembly GCA_963277665.1. NCBI lineage: Eukaryota > Viridiplantae > Streptophyta > Magnoliopsida > Santalales > Viscaceae > Viscum > Viscum album. The sequence continues at coordinate 470,206,235 of OY728142.1, read as the reverse complement.
GGGGGGTGCGCAGCAATAGGTGAGTTTAAAGCCTTGTTATTTAAATTTTTTTTAACATTTATTTAAAACATTTTTTTTACATTTAATTTTTTTAACATATTTATAATTTTTTAAGTGTTTGTTAAAATTTTTTATTTAAAAGCTTTTATTTAAACTATTTTTTAACATCTGTTTAAAACATTTTTTACATTTTTTTAATGATTAATTTAAAACATTTTTTATTTTTTAAAACACATGCTGTTTACAAGTATTTTTTTTAAAACATTTAATTTTTTTTCATATTTTAATGTAAAAATTATTTTTTAAGTGTTTGTTTTAAAAAAAATTAATTTAAGTGTTTGTTGTAAAAACTTTTTTTAGTCATTTGTTTAAAACATTTTTATTTAAACCTTTTTTTAAACTATTTTTTAACACTTGTTTAAAATGTTTTTACATTTATTTTTAAACGTTTAATTTAAAATGTTTTTTTTGAACGCATGTTTTTTACATGTATTTTTTTTAAACATTTAACATATTTTATGAATTTTTTTTATTAGCATTTTAAAATGGGTGGATTTGTTATTTTTTCTAAATAGATTTATATATGTCTATGAATTTATATATATTATGTGAAAATTGAAAAAAAATATTAATTAGAGATTGGGGGGGGGGGGGTGCACAACAGTGAGTAATGGGTTTAAAGCATTGTTATTTAAACATTTTTATCATTTATTTGAATTTTTTTACATTTATTTTTTTACTTATTTATGAAAATTATTTGTAAGTGTTTGTTTAATTTAAAACATTTTTTTAAACATTTTTTAATTTTTTTTGCAGGGTAGGCTCGGTCCAGCCCGATCCTATTCAGGCCGGGCTGAAATTAGAGCCTTGGGGGTGCACAACAGTGGGTGAGTTAATTTTTTTTAAATAGATTTATATATGTATATATAGTATATATAATATATGCAAGTTTCATCATATTTAAAAAAAATTAACGAGGTTGGGGGTGTACGAACATCATTGGGTGAGTAGTTATTTTTTTGTTAATATATAATAAGTTATTATATATATATGTAATATGAGAAAATTGTAAAAAAATAGGGGTTGAGGGGTGCACCGCAGTGGGTGGGTTAATTTTTTTTCTAAATAGATTTATATATAATATATGTAAGTTGAAACATATTTAAAAAAATCAATGAGGTTGGGGGACGTGCACGAACATCATTAAGTGAGTGTGTTATTTTTTTTTTGTTAATATAAAACAAGTTATTATATATATAATATTAAATCATTGACACACAAACACACATATATATTATTAATGGATTTTTAAAAGCCATACTTAATTGATATATATTTTTAATAGATTTATATATATATATATATATTATTAATGGCTTTGTTTATATATATATATTATATCATATCATTGATATATATATTATTAATGGATTTTTATATATATATATAATATGTAAGTTTCATCATATTTAAAAAAAATTAATAAGGTTGGGGAGTGTGCGCGAACATCATCGGGTGAGTGTGTTATTTTTTGTTAATATATAATAAGTTATTATATATATAATGTTAAATGATTAATATATATATATATATGTAATATGAGAAAATTGTAAAAATAATAATGAGGAGCTGGGGGGTGCACTGCAATGGGTGAGTTAATTTTTTTTTTCTAAATAGATTTATAAATGTATAGTATATATAATATATACAAGTTGCAACATATTTAAAAAAATTAATGAGGTTACGGGACATGCATGAACATAATTAGGTGAGTGTTATTTTTTTATTAATATACATCAAGTTATTATATATATATAATATTAAAGAATTTATATATATATATATATTAATAGCTTTATATATATATATATTATATTAAATCATTTAAATATACATATTATTAATGGATTTTTAAAAGCCATACTTAATTGACATATATTATTAATGGATTTGTTTATATACATACATTATATATATATATATATATATCATTGTACACACACACACACATTATAATTATATATAATAATAATTATATGTATATATATACACATTATTAAATATATAATATATAATATATATATATATTATATATTATTTTTTGTTAATATATAATGATATATATATACATATATATAAATTCGGGTGATAATATAACAGGTGCAATGCCTGGACCAGCCTTGGAAGCTTGAGGTAGGGGGATTGAATCTCCCCACCAGCAGTTCCCGTTATATTTTTTTACAGCAGGTGGGCTTCGCACGGGACAACGAGTTGGGTTTCGCGCGGGCCAGTAGGCTGGGCCTTTTTGGGCCAGCCTGGCCTGGCCCGTGGGCCTTCTTGGATAGGCCCAGGCCCGACCTGATGAACCTACGGCCCGAGCCCGGCCTGACCCGACGCGGGCTTTGCCGGGCCGGGCTGGTCGGGCTTCCGGGCCAGGCCTGTTGAGCTTTCGGGCCGTCGGGACACAATTAAACCCTTAACTAGGAGTCACAACCTGAATAGTACTGACTTTAGATATAGGGAGTCACAACCCTTAAATCCTGAATTTAGAATCTGGGAGTCACAACCCGAAGAAAAAGAATAAAAAAATGATTTTATGTTTAAAATCATAAACAGAAAATAGAGTGCATGTGAGAGATGGAAGATAGTGTTATAGAATCACAACCAGATGAATAAGAAGAAAAAATATTAAAGCACATGTACTGGTTGTTGAGGATTAGATCGTCTCATCTCTTCAAGGAAATTGTAGTCAAAGTAGAAGTAATTTTCCACTTGAGAGATTGTGTAGGTGATGAAACAGAGTGTCATAGGACGTTGCAAATGCATAGCAGGTTCAAAGTTCACAACACTTTCTTTTTGAAAAACAGAGTATCAAATATGTTAGCCCATGTGTTTTTTGTATTTCTATTATCTATATGACCCGCAATAAAGAATGATATATATATATATATAGAAAAAATATTCAGTAGCTATAGCAGATCTGCTTCCTTCGGATATTCAAAAATAAATTGAGTCAAGAGCTATCATAAATATCTCCATAAAAATTGCAGCACCATTACCTCTTTATTCTTATAGAATAAATCTCTAATAAAAGTATTCAAAATAATTTGAATAAGTCTTCCAATAATATCTCTAGAATAATAATAGCATCGAATGATTTAAAATTCCAGTTTAAATTCATTTAAACTTAGTCAATACGGTTCCTGAAAACTAGCAGCACAAACCAAATGTAAATTCAAATATTTGATAATAAATAAACATGAAACCACCAAATTTATTAGAAAAAGGCGTTTAAATAATTTATTAATTTTTCTCTTTAAATATTCCACCAAAAAACATTAAAATATCTTCAATAATAATCCTTATATTTAATGTGAATTTATTTAGTAAAAAAACTTTAAAAAATAATCAATATATATAAAACAAATCAACTTTTAACATAAAAGCACAAAATGAACAGTAACGCAGGGTATGAACAATAACGTAGCGTAGGGAATGAACAATAATTTAGTGTAGGGAATGAACAATAATGTAGAGTTTCCAAACCATACTTTGCAAAAATGAACAGTAGCATAACGTAGGGTATGAACAGTAACGTAGCATAGGGAATGAATAGTAACATAGGGTTTCCAAACCATACTTTGCAGAAATGAACAATAATATTAATGCAGGGCATGAACAGTAATGTAGGGTTTACAAACCATACTTTATGGAAATGAACAATAATGTAATATAGGGTATGAACAGTAACGTAGTGTAGGGAATGAATAGTACGTAGGGTTTCCAAACCATACTTTGTGGAAATGAATAGTAACTTAAGGTTGTTGAACCATACTTTTCACTGTTCATGAAATTAGGGTTGTCCATACTTTGTGAAAAACTAGACAACATAATTTAAAAAATTTCAACAAAATTTTAAGGTCTCTAAACAGTAGATTCAGAATTTTTTCAGAAATACTTATTTGAAGAAAAAATTACTATCTTTCCAATGAATCAAGAATCAAATAAATCTGACATATACTATTCTAAATATCATCAAAAAACAGAAAAACAACATTCTGGAAAACTTTAGTTTTGGAAAATCAAAGCATAACTTTAGACAATTTATTCACCATCCAAATGAACTTTTTAGACTTCGTTGTAAACTAACGAAATCAATATAAACATGATTTATTTATATAAAATCAAGTTTCAAGAAAATTCAAAATATGTATAAGTTTCAGTAAAATAAATACATAATTTTTTTTAAAACTACATACTGTAGAATCTCTAAAACTACAGCAGAAAATTCATTGAATTTTTAGAGTACTAAAAAAGAATTTTTATACTTCCTCATAAACTAATGAAGTTTAGATAAATATATTATCTTTCCAACATGATAATAAACACACAAATACAAAAACTTTATATTGAGATATGATCAAAATACAAAAATTTATTTAAAATAAAAATTACATGTAATCAAAAAAAATAAAACATTTACATGCACAAAACAATCTCCATATATTTAAACATATGTAATCAAACAAAAGAAAACAAGAATATGAAAAAACAAGGTGTTATTTCCTAGAATCACCACATCCACTACCTTGACTGCAATGAATAATAGAACTATAACTTCCAGATTGGTATGGTGTAGAATATCTCCTTCCCATACTCTGGTTTTTCATAACTACTCCATCACTACCCATCTTTCGTGGGTTTCTGTATAATATTTACAGATGACCAATTTTTCTATAGGCTTGAAACTCTACTGGTGGTTAGGGGAACTGTATCCAAAAGTGTCCTGACCTACCGCATAGCAAAAGATCATTGGAGTAAGGTTCTATGTAACTGACCCCTCTATCTAGCCACTCTTCTTTCAACCACTCTGGCTAACATTCTCATAACGATGCTTCCTACTCTTAGAAGTCGCACCTCATGACCATCTAGTAGAAACCACCTATCCTCCACTAGAATCCTTCTTTAGGTTCCCCTCGGATATGAGAGCATTATTTACCACCTCTAAAAAATTCTATAACCTGAAGATATTCACATGGTACTTAATTTCACATTTAAGCCCATCTAAAAACCATTTTACCACAGTAGCCTCATCTCCTACCAATGCTGGAAAAATAACCTAAAAATATATAAAGTGACCATCATAGTCCATAACATACATGATTCCCTAAGTCAACCTCATAAACTTAGTTTCTCTCTCCTGCTTAAGAATATTTGGATAAAAGTGCATCCAATTTGACTCTTGAAAGTCCCACCATCACTTCGCTTGACCACATAACATGTATGCATCAAATTTGACTCTCCTTTCAGTAGGAGTCTCCAAGGGGCCAAGTATCATTTGGATTGACTCAATTTAGAACTCATCTACCTTAGGTCCACCCTCTATAGTAAACTCCAAAGTGTGTTGTAACTAAAACTCCCATGTCAGGTCATACATAATCTTCAAAACCAACCATGGGTCACTTTCCATGAATTGCAGAAACTAAGAAAATATCTCTCAAAACTTCTCTCCAACTTCCTCACTGACACTATCGATGCCTCAGGTTCCATTGTTAGAGGAACATTTCTAGTTATAACCTCCTTTCATCCTCTCAAAAAGAATCATCATGGATTCATATATCTATAATTCTAAACACATATCTTAGGACACATAACCCAACTTTGACATAGTAACAATAGGTATTCACACGGTGAAATAACAAGTCATTCCCCCTTTTTCCACCACACGGCCAAAACCGAGGCTCCATTACTACCCTTAACCATAATAAACCTAGGTCATGGTTAAAAAAGGGTAAAATAATTATAATTATTCAAGTTTCACATTAGAAACCCATTTATTCCCATATTGCATCATTTTATAATTTTTTAATCCATATCAGGCACCATTTTCAGTTCAAGTTTCACAAGTAAGGATTTTTTTTTTAATTTCAACAACTTACCCAATTTTTTTTTTCTGTGCATGCCTAAAATGATCCATGTTATATAATAATAATGAGTTTCTATATTGATGTATTCATAATGAACTCTCATTCCATACTGGACCACGATCCAAATCTGAGAAAATATCTGAAAAAATTATCACATCACATAATAAGTGCATCATCCAAGGTGAAATAACATCCAAATATAAAAGAAAACACCAATAAAAACAATCTCAACCTAGGTAATTGGGTCTTCCCCCATGCATGAGTTAGATACTCCCATCCATGAGCTGATGACCAAGGCCCGAATCTTCCTAGTCTCTTATCTACCTTTCTCAAATAGTAATCCAAAATAAAAGAAAATAAAACTGGGTTCTGATACCACTTTATAATGTCCCAACCTAGGTTCCACACACTAGTTCCCTGAGCTAGCCGGTCACATGACCTCAAGTACGCCTCCCCATACATTGAAAGCTGCTGATTAGTAGCGAGAGTCTAATATCGATCATTTTGAGACTATTCCCTCTTTATAAGAGTAATACCATAAGAGAAATAAATAAACAATAACAGAATGATATAAAAAATAACCAGAAAAACCAGTATCACATGATTACCAAAACATGAAATAAAATATCTAAAACTAATACTATATATATTCATTCTAAGTACATGTCAAGTGTCAATATACAAAAAAAATATAAATAAAGACACTGAATACTCCCAAGAGGGTCTCATATCACGTCCGGTTCTCTCATCCATGCTTCATCCCATATCATCTATTTAACATAGGTCCTTTTCTCGTAACCTATCCAGTAAACATGAAGTCTATTCTGGTACCAATCAGGAAGCCCGAGTAGGGTCTGAGTACAAGTCAGTAGGCCCCCACCACCAGTGTCTAAAACAATGTACAATCAATAATTGTGTATGTAGTTGTATAAAAAATAAAATACAATAAATAAAGTAAAAAAATTAAAATTATTCAATTATCCTTAATTTAACGACATAACCTCCCAGTTTCTCGAGGATACCTATACTCTCAATACCTTCTTCGACCCGTTTCAGAGTCTGATCCCTATCATATGTTCAATTAAAAAATCATTATAACACTTAGGATTTCATTATCTATTTATTTCAATTCATTATCATGGCCAACTGGAAACATAGTCCAATGCCAAAATTTTGAGTCTAGATCTCTATGCCTAGAACCTCATGGGTATTTGAAGCAGCATCCCATGATCTAAAATTCGATTATCAAACAATCACATGAGTGGAATTTTGAAGTAGCAGTCCATGTACCACACCCATTTATCACTATAGGCTTTTGATACAGTAGACTATGTCCCACACATGAATATCAATATTTATCACTATAGAATTTTGATGCAGCAGACCATGTCCCACACACGAATATCACACATATCACATGTATCACAATTTCACATGTATCACTATATCCCATTAATCGATTAAAAAATTAATTAATCCAATCCAAAAATTACACAATCACATCATTCCATTAATTAATTCATCTATTCATTAATACAATTCAAAAATTGCATAATCACATCATTCCATTAATTAATTCATCAATTAATTAATCCAAATCAACATTTGTGTAATCCAATTCAAAAGTTGAAATAATCACATAATTCTACTAATTAATTCAACAATTAATTAATCCAATTAAATAATTGAAATAATCATGTCATTACATTAATTAATTCAACAATTAATTAATCTAATTAAATAATTCCAATAATCACATCATTCAATTAATTAATTAAAAAATCAAATAATCCAATTCAATAAATCCAATATCTCATTAATTAATTTAATAATTAATTAATCCAATTTCAAAATTTCAATATACCATTAATTGATTCAACAATTAATTACTCAAATTACACAATTCCAATATCCCATTAATTAATTGAACAATTAATTGTTCTAAATTTACAATTCCAATATCTTATTAAATGATTCAACACTTAATTTCTCCAATTGTATGTTTCCATAAATTAATTAATCAATTAATTTATTCAAATCAAGATTTAATTTCCATATGTGCTAATTGAAATCTAGAAACACATACAATCAATTGAAATCAAGACTATGGGAATTGAATTTAGACAACCTACCTCGAGATCGTTGAAAAACGCTCACCAACATAAATCCTTAATTTAAGCAGAATGATCAAGAATGCAATGAAGAATGAGATATAGATCTAAAACCTAGATCCAATATCAAATGAATCAAGATCCATCAAAACTAGATCTAGATATAAAATCAATATGGGAAAAAATCCATTCAAAGGATGGGAGAAGAACGAGAGAGAGATGAGAAACCAATCGAGATGAGATTCACTTACTGGGAGAGGAGAATATCTTCAATCCAGACTTTGATTTATCAAGAACAGAGGTCAAAAGCCCTAATAATTCATTAGAGAGATTCAAAAAATGAGAGGGATCAATTATGATTGAGTTATTTGGTTTAAGAATATAAGATAGGGGTTTATGAAATTTAAAATCTAATTTTCTATTTAATTAAAACTGCATGCACGATTTACTGGGTAGGGACACACAATTTAGCACAATGCGCGCCTTAAATATGCACCTATTCCAGGGGGTTCATGGTTTGAAAAATTTTGTTCCAGAGGTATGAATCTCCTCTATTTGGATTGACATGGTTTATTGGGCTAGGTGTATTTTTTGGAAAAATCATGCGCCAACCATGCACTGCCCATCTTCCTTCCAATTTCCTCAAATTTTCACCAAAACACACCCAAGTTAAAACCCCAAAAAATATACTCAAAACTTAGAAAAGAATACCTATAAATAATCCTGATACGTATCTAGAAAATATTGGGATCTTACAACTTAATCAAAAACCTAAAAAGGTCCCACAAAATGAGAAGCAAGTTTCCCTTGCCTCTCTAGTTACCGATGACCTAAACGAGGTGAAAATTTAAATAACAACTGATCATCAACTAAAAATTCCAAAGGTTTGAGATGAAAATTAGCATAATATTTATACTGGATTTGTGCCATCAAAATTCTCTGACGAACCAACTAAATATTTTTTGTCATCTCTTGAACCAAGATCGGTCCAACCAAGGAACTTTCACCAATCTCTGACCAACACAATGGATATTTACACATCCATCCATACAAGGCCTCAAAAGGATCCATTCTGATCACAAACTGGCAACTATTAATATAATAAAACTCAACCATCCCCAAATGGTCATCCTAATCTCCACCAAAGTCAAGAACACAGGTATGAAGCATATACTCAAGAATCTTCATAGCCCTCTCTGTCTGGATATCCATCTATAGATGGTATACTGTACTCAAATGAACCTGAGATCCGAGTGCCTCCTAGAGGCCTCTCTAAAAGTGAGAAGTGAAATGAGGACCTCTATTAGATACAATAATTGATGGAACTCCATGGAAATAAAAAATCTCTTTCACATAGAGATTTCTGATTTCTTAAACTTTGGTTGTATCATGAATTGGTATAAAGTGAGCCGATTTGGTCAGCCTATCGATCATGACCCATATAAAATTCTTCTTTCTATGGGTACATAGAAACCCAACCCAAAATTCCATAGAAATATCATCCCACTTCTAAGTTGGCACTGGAAGTGGATAAAGAAAACCTGAAGGTCTATGGTGCCTAACCTTAACCTATTGGAACGTATAATAATGAGATATAAAATCAGTGATGTCTCGTCTCATACCTAGCCCCCAAAATTAACAATGCATGTTATAGAACATATTTGTGGTTCCTGGGTGCCCTGCCCACTAAGAATCACAACAACCTCCCATCACAACTTTTCTCATGGGTAAAAACACAACAAACCAAATCTAAAATCATATAATACCCTCCATGGGGAATGATCATTCATAAACAACCTCCCCTACATAAAGATAGTCTCTAATGGTACATAATTAATTTTCAAGATTCTATGTATGAAGAATCAACCCGAGAAGAGTATAGGTATACTGAACATTGGCCAAGAGAACCTCAACCCTTATTTCCCAGACTCCAATATGATTTTTTTCAAAAAGAGACATAAAGTTCAACTCTTCTAACAATTATTTCATGGCCTGGGTCAGAAGATTCTTGATCAAAACATCTTCTACGACATTCCATTTTCCTAGTGTATAAGTGATGTCAAAGTCAAAATATTTTAGGATTCCACCCAACGCCTCTATAGGAGATTCAAATCTTTTTGAGAGAAGATATAACTCAAGATCTTGTGGTCAGAATACACGGTAAACCTTTCTAAAAAAAGGTAATGCCTCAAAATATTAAGTTCATGCATCACATATAAAAGTTCAAGTTCATGGGTTAGGTAATTCTTCCCATGTGGCCTAAGATTTTGAGATCTATAGGCAACAACATGATCACCCTTCATAAGAACACATGCCAAACTTGAACTTGATGCATCACATAAGACCACATAACACTACCTGACCTCTAGAAGAGTCAAAACCAGCATAGTAGTCAAGGTATGATTTAGTTCAACAAAAGAACCACGAAATTTCTCATCCAAAACTAAATTTACTAATTTCCAAGGTAGGTTAGTCATTGGAGAATCCAAATTTGATAAATCCTTAATGAACCAACAATAATATCCATCTAAGCACAAAAAGCTCTAAATCTCTAAAACATTCCATTGTTTCTACCATGTCATAATAACTTTCATCTTTTCAGTATCAACAGAGATACCATGTTTCGAAACCACATGTACTAATAACATCAATTTTTGAATCTAGAAATCACATTTTGATATTTTGGCATAAAGTTTGTGATTTCTCAATAATTCCATAACTGTTCTCAAATGACGCGCATGATCCTCCTCAGACTTGGAGTAAATAAGGATTCCATCCATAAATACTACCATGAAAGTATAAAGATACTCATGTAAGATCCTATTAATTAAATTCATAAAGACAACAAGAGAATTTGTTAGTCCAAATGACATGACAAAGTACTCATAATGTCCATAATTTCTCCAAAAGGTGGTTTTATGAATGTTAGATTCTTTAATTCTAAACTGATAGTAACCAGATCGAAGATAAATCTATAAAAACCACTTCTCCCCTTTCAAATAGTCTAATAGATCACAATCTATAGAAACATATATTTTTTATTTACCATAACTTGGTTGAGTTTTTGGTAATACACACAAAGGAGAAGTGACCCGTCATCTTTCTTGACAAAGATAATAGGCACCAACCAAGGTGACAAACTAGGGAGTATAAATACTTTCCCTAAAATATTATCCAATAGAGTCTTCAACTCTTTAATTTCAGTTGGTTCAATGTGGAAACAATGAATAGATACCAGCTGATTATTGAGTACTAGATCAATAGATAACTCCCCCTCTCTAATCGGTGGTAAACTAGATATGTTAGAAGGAAAGATATCCGGAAAATTAATGAAAACTAGAGGGAGATCACCACTCAAATATTATCACTCTAGATCAAAAGAAAAAATAAATATTACTTTCCCCAACTATTAATAAGAAGGTTTGGATCTATTAAAACTTGGGTCCCATTCTCACTGAAAGATATGGCACACCCCATCATGCATAATAAAAGAGACCCATCGATGATAATAATAAATTTGGGATTTATTAGTGATGATAAAATCCATATCAGATATGAAATCAAGGGGTTTAATGTCAAGAACCAAAAAATTAAAAGTAAGATCAATATCTGATAATAAGAAAACACAAGCAGGACAATAGAGACCCTTCTCTCTCTTTGTTTTGAGGGGTGTAGTAATATCCATCACATAAGATAAAACCTCCATAGGAATATTTAGTAGATTCATAATTTTATTAATAATGAATGGATGAGATGTACCATTGTCTAATAAAATAGTCACTAAAGATGGAGAAATAGTGATGGTACCTCTCACAATCACTGGACCCATATCTTTTTCCTCTAGATACTCTTCCACTATGTGAGGAAGCTTTATTCCAAATGCATGTGTCTATAAACCCTTAGTTTGTGAATCATATGATTTCACTGCAGTACTTTTAGGTGATTATGATCCTATTCCACCACGTGGAGTAGAATAAACATGAAAAACTTTTTCAAGTGACCATAACATCCGTAGGAACCACATATCTTGGGTACCTCAGTGCAAACCCATTACGAGTTCCCATACTTTCAACATTGGTAGAAAATCAAAGGGCTTATGAATAAAACTTTAGGAGGTCTATAAAAACCCTGCTGTAGAGAACATCCACAAGAATCATCACACTTTATCTTCCCTTTATGGGAACTCACACAACTTCCAAAGGGAGAAAAAGGAACTCCTGAAAACCCTGACTTACCAGCCAAGTCAAGCTCAACTATCAATGATTTATCCAAAACATTATAATAAGAGGGGAGATTAAGTAACAAAACATGAGAATTAATATCATATTGAATTACCATCTTAAACCATTGATTCTTTATATTCTCATTCAATATAATATCTGGTGAAAAATACACAAGCTTATAAAATCAATTTTTATATTCTATCATGGTCCTTCCAGCCTAATTGAGTTTGAAAACTCTATATCATTGGATAACATGATCGACTATGGATATAATTTTTTAGTGAAAATAACTTTAAAGTCTTTCTAATATAATCCCTCATGCTTCTTAATCCTCACCATCGTGTCCCACCATATCCTACTAGGTCATTACATCTCAAAGGTGGAACATTTCACCTTGATTTCCTCAGGTGTCTCTAAGAAATCAAACAAAAGATCAATGATCATCAATAAATCCTCAGCCTTTTTGAGGATTTTTTGATCCTTGAAACACTGGAGGATTCTCTCAAATGAACTCCTGAGTATGATTTTGAAAAACATCCCTATGAGGTTCCACAACTAGAGCCTGAATGGGAACAGATGCAGGCGCCCGTCCCAGATCTTGGACAACACATACAATAACCTAAAACAGATTCTGCTCCATGAGAGAATTTTATTTCTATGGTTCATCACCAGCTTCCTCCTAGATCCTATTCACACATATTCTTGGAGGCATGGTGCTACACAACATCAACAGAAAATATTAAAGACATCAGAAGATTAGTCTTATTAACACTCAAACAATAGAGACGTGGAAATTAATCCCATCAGATAAGAAAAAAATATTTTTATTTCAACCAATTCAAATTTAAATTTGTAAAAATAATAGAACTAATCATCAAGACGTATTTCCCAAACCACCCCTGGTGAATTTAGGCTCATTATGATTAGATATTTTTAGGCACTCACTCGCATCTACCTCTTAATTCCCGACAAGATTACACAACTACATATTGATATCAAGGAAAGATACATATACTTCACATATGACATATCCCTAAGGGAATTACTAATCCCCATGGGTTGGCGATAATCACCTAACATTATACAAGATAAAGAGAGAATGGTTTTTCTACATAAATAGTGTAAGAAATAGAAACAAGTTAGTATGCTCAAAGAAAAACTTCACAAAGAGAACAATACTAGAAGTAAAATAGGTATATAAACCCAAATTACCACTATAAAGTACTAGAAAGATAATATAAACTTACCAAGTCCCGATAGACACAACAATACAAGCTCAAATGATCAACAAAGAATACATCCAAGTGTTTCTTTTCCCTTACTCAAACCTGGCATAATAAAATCTACAAACACCCGAAGGAAAAGGTAGGGTGTGATCTAAAAGCCCAGTAGGGTCTCACCAAATTTTCCATATAATATTCCATTAAGAATAAACCATTAAATTCTTTCAATTTAAAATAAAATAGGTATGACAACAAAATTTCATTTTTAAAACAAAACATGCTATTCATTTCAATTTATGGAAACATTACAAATAATGGCTTAATAAAAATTTTATATAAAACAATTTATATAAATCATAAGAAATATGTAAATAATTTTTACAAACAATGGAATATATATATCAAAGTAATCCAAATGATAAAAACATGGTAATATTTTAAGAGGTATTATAGTTCCAGGTCATGAGATCCTTACACACTCATATAATTACAATGGAAATGTGCACACACTTCCCTTATACACTGGTCAGAGAAGACTCATAAACATCCCATTATGGAAAATATTTGACGAGATATGTATTTTTTAGAGTTTTAAAGCATCAATACATTGCTAGGGAATTACCATACTAGCGTGTTTGTCCCAAATAAGCCACTTTTACCCAGGTTTGCATGTGCTCAAATAAACAATCAACAATATGAAAATTATTTTAAAACTGTTTAAAATACAATTGCCCAATTTTCAAGTCCAATATGCTAATTTCCATTTAAAAACCAAAATGTGGCTTTTTAATCAATTCATTCTTTTTTCTAGGATAAAACCAACCAAGATTCTTATCAAAACAATTTAAGTTTTTTTTTTCTCAAAAATCAATTTTAATGATCAATTTTACAAATCGAATTCCATAATTTCCATAAAATTCAAATCACACCCTAATTCATTAGAATTTGGGTTTTTACCAAAATCCATACCATTTAAATTTAAATCCAAATTCACATCAAATTGTATTTAAAAAATACAATTGAAATCTATTTAATTTAAATCAAGTAATTTAAGATTAAATCAATTGGCTAAACTTATACGGAACCACCAATATTTATAACTAAGATCACATATCACAATGCCTGCAATGGGAAAAACTAACAAAGAACATCAGAAAAAGAGATCAAGGGATAAATAATAGATTCAATATCCAAAAAAAAGGAGTTTATATCTATCAATAATAATATTATCTAACAAACCCTATGGAGGAAAGAAGAAGAGAGTGGGGATAGGAAGGATGGGAGAATATCTCTTATCAGGGAGGAATCAATCGATGTTCAAAAAGATTAAATCCACCCTGGAAAGGGTTTAGAGGATCCAAAATGGGTCCTTGAGATCTCTATTAACCTTAGAAAATTAGATATTCTGAGTTAGAGTCTAGCAGGGGTCCGAAATAGGGTTTAGGTAATTTTAAATATTTTTTTATAATTAAAATCTCCACTCACATGATTAGTTGGCTAGGGCTACACAGTTTGTAAAACCATGAACCCTAACCATGCACCCCTCAAATGGGGTGCATGATTTCTACTAGGTGAGTTCATAGTTTTTGAAACCATTCACCAACCATTCAAACCCTCCTGTTTGGGTTTGCACGATTTCCATTGGGTGGGCACATAGTTTGGGAAAACTGTGCACCAACCGCGACCAACCCAAAAACTTCCAAAAAACTTCCAAAAATTCACCAAAATCACCCTTAAATTAAACCCATATAAATATTGATTAAAAAGAGGGTCTAGTATAACCTAAAAATAATATCATGATGTTACATGAAAATTGTGCATTTCTTGATGCGAGTTTGTTTATATCCTTAATAAACACTTTTTATTTAAATACTTGTTAATATGACATGATGGATTTATATCATACTACAACTCACATGATATCCATATTTTATTATAGTTGGTATATGGTTATGTGATAACACCTTTATTTTTGATTCATTTTTTGAAAAATAATGGAAGTATTTACAATGCATATAAATATTAACATTGATGTTCCTTTTACTTACACCATGACTCTAATGTGTATAATAAAATGTGAATTTAGGAATTAATACATGATACATTTTAATGATCAATGTTTTTATGTAATAATAATCATCGATCATCCTTATCAACATCATAATTTTGATTTATATAAGGAAAAGTGAGTTTAAAAATAAATCCACTCTTACATTTCATGATCAATGAAGGCTTGGTCAAGATATTTCTAAAACTTTCTTTTTCCAAAGCTAAACAAGTAAATGTGTCTATAATACCCAAGGTATTTATCTCCAAATAGTTTAAAAACATACTAGGTATATCATTGAAAACTATTTAGTTTTACTAGAAAAATAATTATCTTTCCACAACTGGGTATAAATGAGTCTTACATTTTATATTCATTAGTTATTGATAATGATTCAAGAATTACTAAACTATTAGTTGAGTATTATAATCCATAAAAAACATTCATTCCAAAATGGATTAATTCCTCCTTTTGTACAATAGACACATGAGATATTTTTTTTGTTATAATCAATAAGATTTCAACTAGAATCATTAATATTGGACACTAGAAGTTGTGTACTTTTCACTATTTAATTAGGAATCACCCTTTCTCAGCCAATTGGATAATTGACCTTACTTATTATAAAGTTTCTTTTCTTAATTGGTTATTGAATTTAAATATACATATGTTATATACATATAGTATTTAATACCCAAAAAGTTTGAAAAAAAATCACATGAAATGATGAATATACATTAAATAGAAACCTCCACTTGCTTCTAATTCAATTCATTGCATTTTATCTTCCATATAATTATCTAACGACATGTTAAGGAAAAAAAAATCCTATATAATTATTGTCCCCTTTTCTTTGAAGGATTTTGTGAAGGTTCCTTTGACATCACACTTTCCATTGACCTTTTCACCTTGTATTTCAACTTGTTCACCACAAGGACTAAATATTAATCTTTCTTTAAGTTTTTATCAACTTGATGAATCTTACCCAAAAGGTAATGAAGTGTTTTACCTATATTATTAGTTTTTTAATCCTAAAATAAATCAGAGTAATTGGGTGATAAATATATAATAATGGAATGTATTAAAAGATCACAATTCATCTTTCAATTTACACGTATTTAGTGTAAACCTTATCTCATTAATTTCTCAATAAAATTTTCTCCTTAAGGATTATTGGTGATGAGAAAAAATGTAAAACCATCAATGTACTGATTTTATCAGTCATTGATGACAAAATTATGATTTAAAAATCAAATGCGTTATACGTTAGTCTCCTGCAAGCATATTTCATAGCCTAGCTTCTTGAGGTGGATCAACAGACAGTGGGGAATCTAACACATAGAATTTCCATTTATTTATTAGTACTTTGCACAAGCACCTGTACTATACTTGGAAATTGGTTCCAGTTAGGAAATATTATTTTTCAAGAATTAATCACAATGAACATGTGGTGTTAATTTCCTTTATTTTATAAAATAATATTTTAACAGATAAGTACTTTATCTTCATTACTGATTAATGATTTGTTAAATCATTAGATTTCTCCCACTATTTTATCAAACCATAGTAGTCCTCACTACTAGATTTAGAATACCTTAAATCTTGAGTATTCTAATGGAAATGATTCCTAAAACATATCTTTATACTCCAAGATATGGTTACACGACTACTCAAGGATTTTTAAGGTAGGTGTTTGACTGGTCAACCATATTAACTCATGACTCCTTGAACTGTTGAGTGAAGTCCCAAATTTTAGAAACCATAAAATTTATTTACCCAACTATTTTCCACTAAAGTGACAAAATATAGATGTGAATAATTCTTTTTCACAATCTTTTGTTAATTTTACCCATCGCTTTCATAAGAACCCCCCAGTAGTAAGAGACACCCTCAACTAGGGTTGATGATAACCTCATGCACCGGGTTTTGTTAAAATTCAAATGACAAAATACATTAAAAATTAATATTTCTTTAAGGTTTTTTAATTATTTATAAAATAATGAAATCATTTTTATTTGATATGATCGTACTTAGTGATCGCACTCACATCTTAATTTGTTTAAATATATGATTTTTTTATTTTATGTGATCACACTCAATTACATTCTTAAAAAACAATAATAAACAATGTATAAATAAAATAAAATAATTGATTGATCATGAATATTTTTACTGGTTGATCTATTTAGCATAAATGGATCAACTAATACCCTAGGGGAAAATACTTAAGTTGTGTCTAAATCATATTGCAGTGCCCACCCCACTCATTGTATTTTTTTTATTTTCTGGAACTACGACTCACCTTAGTGTGGTCCAAGTCTTCAATCATCTTATTCATAATACATAAATACTTTCACACAAGTTATAGGATCTAGAGAATGAGTAATACACATGCAATACAGTTCTTGTGGACACACTGAACCTTATATATATAATGAGGAAGACAGATGATGAACATACCATCTATTTAAATAATTAATTACTACAAACATGGACCACATGAAATACTTAATTAATGACTAAATAGAAAATGTATATTGGATGGTATCCACACATGACCAGTCAATACACAAATTAAATGCGTAATAAAAAATAAAATTGTGATAAATTTATGTCGAGGGGAATTAAGTGAATTAAATAATTATTTCTAATTTTAATTCAAGTAAAATACATCTTTTGATCCCAAATTCAATTTTATTGAAAAAATGTAACTTATTTTTTGAAATATATATATATATATATAATTAAATTTTTGTTCCTAGGCCCTAACCCAACTGGACTGCTGGGTTTTCCGGCTACGCAATGAGAAGGGGGGTGGGGTGTACCAAGTCTAAGAAGCAGGGAAGGATGTGGAAGGGGGGATGTGCTATGGGAAACTATGTTTAGTGGGAGAATGGGGCAGTGGAAGACTGATGTTGGGGGGTGATGACTTTGGATGGTGGCGCGATGGGAGGCAGGTGAGACGATGAGAGGTGGGTGATGTGATAGGAGGTGGGTGGCATATCTAGATGGTGGCGCGATAGGAGGGGGAGCTCAATGAGAGGATAACTTACAGGAGTTCGACCATAGTGGTGGGTTTGAGGGCAAGGATGATACACTTCTATCCCTCTTTTTATTTAGTTTTTTATTTCATACTTTTACGCATGAGATGCACCCCACCACTTTTTTTTTTCTAACCCACCAAACAAGATTTTCCCCCTTTTAATTTTATTTTTAAAAAAACCATAAAGGCTATTAATAGACTTTAAAGTTTATCCACAATTTTATGGAACAAATACCCAGTTAGAAAACACTGTTTTAACCCTTTATTGGATTAAAAAATTCACATGATACCTCTAATACCAATTGAAGGCACTAGGGCATTAAAAAGAAGTAGATGGGCCACTGGTTTAAAAGTTTTCATCACCGATCGACATAAATACATTGCATCCGGTGATGTGCAAACAAATACAAAAGCTATGGATATTGCTTGAATAATTTATGCATGAAAAATAAATTGAAAATTTACCTTGTTCAATTTGAAGACTTGTTCAACAACTATTCATTGCCAATGACCATTTCTTGAAATAACCAAAGATAAATCCCTATATATTGTCCACACATGCTTCAAAAGTCTACGGGGACATCGATAGTCGATATCTGGGTGCTAGCGTAGAGATCTAACGAAGCCTTCGACACCACAATGATCACTTCTATGCCATCCTTCGATCTGTGAAACAGAACTCAGATAAAAAAACTTCTATCTCTAGGATGAGGGAGATAGGAGAGATAGGATCTCAAAATCATGTAGTTAATAGTACCCCAAATAAGATCATCCTCCCACTTATATAGTGTGGTATAAAATACACAAAAATGGATCAACGACCCCTGGATATACATTACCCACTAAATAAGCTATAAAAAACATGTTATGAACAACTAACCATGTCATAATCATCATTTTTATTTTTTTATAATTTCTAATATAATAAATATATTATGATATCAAAATGAGTCTTTAACTTTACTAATTATTCCCATAAATATTAAACGAACCTTGAATATTAAAATAATATTCGTTCATTAAATATTTTTCCATGTATTCATTTAATATATTGTGAATAATTTTAAAAAATAAGTTCAATACCAATTATTATAAATTTGAATAATATGGATTTATTTATTTCATGGAAGTCATTCAAACTAGGATATCTCTTGGACCCCATGGTGGGTCCCACCATGTCCTATAATCATATTCATTTAGAATAGGCCTGACTGTTGAATATGCTAAATGTGTGACCCTTATCACGATAGCTATGAATATAATTCACAAACTAGTAGTAGAGTCTAGAAACCCATCAAGACCCCCTAATGAGATAAGAAAAAGTCATAGCAATGACATACTTTTCATATGAACACACACTGTGTAATATAATCTCTTTTTCGCTTGATATATCATAAAGCAGGATGCACACTTCCTATAATCATCCTTTCTTGTTTTATTATTCATTGACCTTAGTGAATAGACATAAATTCTTCTACCTTGACCATGAATTTAGTGAAGGTACTACCATCGTGATCAACTAGGTCAGAGATATCACTTCCTTTCAGAATATAAAAAATTCTATTGTGATTATTCAATTAATTTCATATCACCAATGATACACCCAACATAAGCTACCTTTCCATGACATAAATTTCATGGTTTTTATCTTTTATCAAAGTACATAATCAAATAGTATACACTAATAATAATCTCAAGTCAAGATACCATTACACATGTTTACAGATAAAATCTACCAAAAACACCTAAAACATGTTTGGCGAGTTAGTCCTCATGATCTCATCTAATTGAGAACACCGAGTAAAAACTTCATGAGGAGATGTATGAATGCTTATGAGCACCCATCACCTGATAGTCACACATCATATGTGACTTATTATTATGATATTTTTGGACCATAGGACATAAGTTTAAGATTACTGTCAAGATATATCTAGGTTCTCATTATAGCCTGAGAACTTCCATAACCTTTTGATATGAAAAATAATCTATTGAAATTACCATATAAATAGTTTTCATAGAAATATAAACATTATTTTGGTAAGTATAAATCATGCATGACTCACTGTATACTTGATATGGTAATAAAAAATTATTGTTCAAGTTGGGTCTAGGACACCCACTTTTACAATATAGTGAGCTCCAAAATCTATATTAAAATATGAATTCATACACCATAGTTTCTCACCTCCATTATCTTTATCATGAGAAGTTTATACAATAATAGTATAAGGTCTCCATGGCACTCTGAATATAAGGCCCCAACCTTAAATGTTACATAATCTTGAGTTAAGTAAAGAATTAAAATTAAATATTTTTTCAGGTTTAGAGATTTAGATAATTAGGCCATAACTATTACATAAAAAATAGACATACAAATTAGACACTTCTAATAGTATCTTTTTATTCCATAACATAAAAACATTTAAAAAGAAACACAGTTTCTTTTAATGTTTAATCATCACAACTTTTCCTTGATTCCATCCTTGACTCTATTATCCCTTAAATCCTATTAAAACATTTAAAAACTTGGTATGAGAACAAAAATATTAGTAAGAGACATAAAAATAAATAAAAACCATTAGTCTAGTTAAAAAATTATGACCCATTCAATTTTCTTTGATCAGATGAAACAAAACATTTTCACATGAATAACACTCATAATTTTTGCTCAATGAAAAACACTAAAACCAATAGAAAACAATTAAAAATACTTTATATGACTTATAGAATCATATAAATAAAACCCTTTCAAACATATTCCAATTGAAATAACCATATGGTTGACTTCCAAATTGGAGATCAATAATGGGAATCACCCTTTGTATAAGCTACATCAGGCTCAACCGTGAGCTATAATGGGGCTCAAACCTTCATATAAGTTGTGGTAGGCTCACCCATGATCTATAATGGGGATAAACCCTTCATATAAGCTATATTGGGCTCAAAATTTTCATATAATTCTCATTTACCATTTCATGAATAAAACACGTTCATCACAAAACCCCTTTTTTGAAAAATTCTTCTAATCCCATATGAAAAAAATTTCTATATAAAAATACCATTTTCATTTAAGAACCCATTTTCAATACTAATATACCAAAATAAAATAATAAGGGATTTATTTTTATTTTAAAATAGATTAAGGCTTATAGAGGAATCCAAATATCAAATAACAGTTATAATGGAAGAGAAGTCATTGTCGCTGTATATGTTAAAAAAACATTCCTTTTGTCATTTTGTAAAGAAAGTAAAACGTTTCATATAAAAATATTCCTTTTGAAAAATTTGAATTAAATTCAATATTGACATAAAATTTTCTGTATATTCCTTTTATAGCTATATAAATAAATATTTAATTTAATATCATGAAGAAAAAGATTTGATAATTAAATATTTAAATGTTCAAGGTGTCCCATACCACTTTGAACATTTAAATATTAATCTCTATAAATTAATAAATAAAATTAGTATAGATAAAATACTTATATGATATTTCATAGGGGCTTTATATACATCTTATAAAATAATAAAGGTTTATATCATCAAGAAATGCCTCAATGAAAGGAGATTGAGACGAAGTCCCTTACCTTGAGTCCGACTTGTCTCGTTCATTCTTTAATTTCCTGAATAATAAAATTAGGTTAATTTTTAATTTCTTTAGAACCCTTTTAATTTTTATTATTCATTTTATATCACTTATTACCATGTTATAGTAATTAGTTAATTAGTTGAGTTTATATCGGACGTTTTGTCGATGTTCAGTATTTGAGTAAAAAATGAACTTGTTTTGATGAAAATTATCCATGTGGTCATAAGTATATTATCTCCATAATATTATTCATGATTTAAATATAATATATATCCATTATATATGTATTTATAATAGTCCATAACATTTGAAGATAATAAATGAAATGCACCATTCATGGAGATGAGAGGCCGTACGTACGCATGAACGTTACTTTCATTTCTTTTTCATATTAAAGGAATTAAAAAAATAAAAGATACACAGGTATATTATAATTATATTATAATATCTATGTTATATATTTTACATTAGTTCATTAACTACATCTTTTATACGTTCCATGTATGGAATGAATGAGTCATATCACTTTGAAGGGAAGGTAGTCCACACTTCCTCAAATGAAATTATCGTATTTATACATTATGGAAATAATAAAGGTATGTTGTAAATAAAAATTACTGAAGCATAGAAAAAAATAAATATAATATATATCATATATAAATACAGTTCTATCATAATTTCCACCATGATAGGTGGTATGAGAAAATTTAACAATCATCGTTTCGTGAGGTAGTAGTTCACCGTACACAACAACAATATGTTCTATATCAATTAGATGGAGGTGTGTGTAAGTGTAGGTTGAAAAATTAGAATAAAAATATCCTAGTATATTTATTATACTGTTTTTTATAAAATAATAGAATAAATATAAGTTTTTGGGTTAGATTAGGAAAATAAATTAAAGGAGCTTGAGAAAAGACGTTACCTCTAAATCGGGCAACTCCTTTTGATTTTATCCAAAAGGCTTTCCTAAATTGCCTTCTACCCAAGGTAAGGATTCTAAGATTAGGGGAGGGATGTTGGGAGCTTATTTGAGTAGAATTTGGATGATACAAAGGGCTTGAGATGTGTGAGTAAGTGGGTAGAGGTGGTGGCATTTTATAAGAGGGGGAGGGGAACTTTAGGAAAGCCTTAAAATATTATTTTATTATAAATTTATTTTTGAATTATAATAGTTAAAAAGTAATGAATTTATAGGATAAGATGATTATGGGCCAAAATAATCTCAACCAATAGTTTTTATACAAGATTAGGCAAAAAAATTAACCTTATCTTTTAGCTTTAACCCTTAGTTAAAACATTAACTCTTACCATGTCTTCTTGTATTTTCGTAATACATGGTTACTATAGTAACTATAAAATTACAAGAGAACCCCAAGTAGATAATTAATTAAATTTGTAACATTATATAATCTAGTTTACCAAATATGATATTTTTATGACTATTATATCATTTAACAAAATAATAGTTGTTTTAAAAACTCATTTATGTCAATTTTGACACAATTTAGAAATTAATTTTTGTTAAAGTCATAAAAACTTTATTCATTAAAAAAGGCATTAAATCATCCCTAAAATGCAAATGTCATCCAAAAAATTCTTTTATAGCATCGAAATGATCAAATTAAACTTATTTTAATATGTATAATATCATTTATTTGAATATTTCATTAATAAGGTAATCACTCCATCATCATTGTGTCATAAATATATATATTTATTTAATGTCAAAAAATATAAATAAAATACCATGATGTTGGAAATATTTTTATATTTATAATTAATATTTATAGTCAAATATATCATTTATATAAACCAAATTAAAATTTTTTTAGTTAGAAAATACATGTTTATGTTACATTTTCCTTTTCTTTAAATTAAATATTATAAAAGGTCATTATCACCCCCAAGTGGCTTCATGAGGTCCTAAATTAGACTCAAGGATTCTAATGGTCATAAATATATCATTCAATAGGATTATAACATGTGTTAGGGTAGTTTTATATTATTATAATATTATTTTTTACCCTTATTTACCTAATTTACCCTTTAACCATGGTAAATTAAAATAATTACTGAAGTTACTATTCACAATTTCTAAAAATAAAATGTAACTATTTACATAATTTGGATCTTCTGATTCAAAATATGGATTCCAATTTTACAAATTCAAAACACACAATTGGAAGAAATTAATTTAAAATTAATTCCCATTGTCAAAACCAGAAAACAGGTTTTTAAGAAGTAAAAACTATCAAAAGATTGACATGTGTTTATGTACAATTTAAATGTAAATTTACTTTAAATGAACAAAATTGGATTAAATAATAAAAACATAATTCAATTAAACTTTAAAACCAATTAAAATGATAAATTAAATATATAAATAAATTAGACGAAAAAGCAGTTTTGAATTAAAATGCAGTATTTTTCACTATTCATTAAAATACGAATTTTATCAGAAAAATTCCAAAAATTAAACCAAAGTAAATTTTAATTTCCATATTATATATAATAAGTTTATTATGTCACATAGAACTTATAAAATTGTGATAAACTTGATTTTAAAAGGGTTCTCCTTCAAAAGGCGGTAAAACTACCTTTAAAAAAAATTAGAGTATTTTATAATTAAAATTGGATTTATAAATGTAAAAATATTTAAAAAACATGTGTAATAATAATATAGTTAGTTCTATTAACATGTGTAAATATTTAAAATAATAATATTAATAATGTATTATTTTTTGGTATAACTCAGTCTTGTGTGCAACCTAAGATTTTGGAGAAACCCATTTTTGCATGTTGAGTATACTATTGCACATAGCATCCCATTTAAAATAAAATTAATATACAATTCATAAATATTAATTGGTATGGAAAAATATTATTATATAATTACCTAGGATTTTACATCTTTCCCCCCTTTTGGAAATTGCGTCCTCGAAATTTTAATTTTGGGCTTAGTAACTAAGGTTTTACTTCTTTATTGAAATCCCACATTAGAAAAAGAGTCAATAAAACCTCTAATTTAAAATAAATAAACTTCAGTACAAAGTTCACCTAAGATATCATATTCTAGGGTTCCCTATAAGAAAACGTGGATATTTATGATAAAACTAACTCTCAAAGACTAATAGAGAGTGATATAAAACATATTCATTGGAAGGTTATCCATAAAAGAACCATAATTATGTGATGGGTAAAAAGACCATTGAGAAATGTAAATGAATAATGTTTTTTTAAGATCCTTTTGATAGAGTTGAGGAATTAATTTACTTCCTAGAATAAGAACATAAGGAAACATAATTACTTGATGTATTTCTATTTTATAAGCACAATTTCATCCCCATAATATTCCTAGAATATGTTGTAAATTCCTAAGAATAACATTAAGTATAAAATATCACACAAACCATAAAGGATATAAATATCTTAAAAGCAAGGTTTAAAAGTAAAGGCATACTTCCACATTAAAAAAACTATACATAAACATAACCTCACAAAACATCTCCCAGAAAGGTCCTTAATAACTTATTATAACATCACATAAAACCTCAGAAGGTGTGTCTAAAACCTTGAACTTATGGTTATCCTTTGAAAAAATACTGAGCTATTAGGAGCCTCCATCACTTCCCCAGATGTCTCAACATCAACTGTAGTAGTAGTAAAAGATTTTCCTAAACCTTTTTGTTTCTAATCATACTGATTTCCTCCATGTGTAATTTACTTCAGACACGTATTTGCATAATGTACCAACTCACTACAGCTAAAGCATCTTACTGTAGACTTGCTATCTGTTATCTCATTATTGGACTATTCATGACCCTTTTATTTGCAGTCATGAACCTTGTGACCAAACTTACCACACTGTTAACACTTTCTATATCCTAACATACATTCCCCAAAATGTATTTTACCACACTTGGAATAAGTTTTGGGATTACCTATATAATTCTTAGTTGGTTTCTTCTCCATTTTCTATCACCTTGACAATTTATTACACTTATCATCTCATGGAACATAAGTTTTGACAAACTCCATTTCAAATTTCTCAGTAAAACAAACCACCTTTTCATAACTTTTAAATTATTGGGCGACCAAATCTCTTCATAGACCTGGTTTCAATCTTGAGTAAAATCTATTAATTTTACCATCCATGTCTCGAATAAAACCCAGAACATACTTGGAAAATCTTTTGAAGTTCACTTCATATGAGGAAACTGAATCATCATCATTTTTCTTTAATTAATACAATTTTTATCCATAATAATCCAATAAACTTTAGGGAAATATTTCTCAAGGAAAATATCCTTAAATTATTCCCATTACAGATTTCATATTTCCTCTATGGAAAACCATTTTGAACAGACATAGCTTAGATGAATCAAAAAAAGTAATCTTAAAATGATACATCATTTCAACTTAAATATAATGTAAAATCCTCTAAAGTAAAGTAATCAACACCATCCTAACCTCTAAAGTTTTCTAAACTGACCTCTAATACAAACTATAAGGCCCAGCCTTAAATATTACATAATATTGAATTAAGTCAATAATTTACATTGAGGATCTTTTTAGGTTTAGATATTTAAAGAATTTGTCCATAACTATTACATAAAAAAATAGACATACAAAGTGGACACTTCCAATAGTATCCAATTCTATAACATAAAAACTTTTAAAAATAAACATGGTTTCTTTTCATGTTTAATCATCATAACTTTTCCTTGATTCCATCTTTGACTCTATTATCCCTTAAATCATGTGAAAACATTTAAAAACATGTGATGAGAACAAAAATATTAGTAAGGGACATAAAAATAAAGAAAAACCATTAGTCTAATTAAAACCTGAGAACCCATTCAATGTTCATTGAGCAGACAAAACAAAACATTTTCACATGAACAACACTCATACTTTTTGATCAATGAAAAACACTAAAACCAATAGAAAGAAATTAAAAATACTTTTTTTTGAATTAGATCATCATATACATTAAACTCTTTCAAACATCTTAAAATTGGAATAACCATATGGTTGACTTCCAAATTAGAGATCTATAATGGGGATCACCCTTCTTATAAGCTATATCGGGCTCACCCGTGAGCTATAATGGGGCTCAACCCTTCATATAAGCTGTGTTGAGATCACCCATGAGTTATAATGGGGATTAAACCTTCATATAATCTATATCAGGATCACCCATTTCATATAATGATCATGTACCATTTCATGAATAAAACACATTCCTCACAAAACCCCTTTTCTGAAAGCTTCTTCTAATACCATATGAAAAACATTTCTGTATAAAAATACCATTTTCATTTAAGAAACCATTTTCAATACCAAGATACCCAAATAAATAAATAATAGATTTATTTTTATTTTAACAGACATTAAGGCTTATAGAGGAAGCCAAATATCAAATAACGATTACGGCGGCGGAGAAGTCGCTGTCGCCATATACGTTAAAAAACATCACTTTTGTCATTTTATAAAGAAAGTAAAACACTTTGTATAAAAATATTACTTTTGAGAAATTTAAATGAAATTAAAGATTGACATAAAATATCCTTTATATTCCTTTTATACCCATATAAATAAATATATAATTTAACATCATGAAGAAAAATATTTAATAATTAAATCATTAAATGTTCAAGGTGTCCCATACCACTTTGAATATTTAAATATTAATCTCCATGATTTAATAAATGAAATAAGTATATATAAAACATGAATATGAAATGTAATAGGGTCTGTATATACACCTTATAAAATAATAACAATGCATATTATCAAGAAATTCCTCAATGAAAGGAGATTGAGACGAAGTCCCCTTACCTTGGGTCTGACTTGTCTCGTTCATTCTTTAATCTCTGAAATAATAAAATTAGGTTAATTTATAATTTATTTAGAACCTTTTTAAATTTTATTATTCATTTTATATCACTTATTACCATGTTATAGTAGTCAGTTAATTATTTGAGTTCATATCAAACATTTTGTTGATGTTCGATATTTGAGTAAAAAATGAACTTGTTTTGATGCAAATTATCCATGTGGCCATAAGTCCATTATATCCAGAATATTATTCATGATTTAAATATAATATATATGTATTATATATATATTTATAATATTCTATAACATTTATAGATAATAAATAAAATTCACCGTTCATGGAGATAGTAGGTCGTAAGTACACATGAACGCTAATTTCATTTCTTTGTCATATTAAAAGAATAAAAAAATAAAAGATACATAGGTATATTATAATTCCAGTATAATATCTATGTTATATATGTTAAATAAGTTCATTAACTCCATCCTTTATATGTTTCATGTATGGAATGAACGAGTCATATCACTTTGAGGGGGCGGTAGTCCACACTTCCTCAAATGAAATTATCATATTTACACATTATGGAAAGCATAAAGGTATATTGTAAATAAAAATTACAGAAGAATAGATAAAAAATAAATATAATATATATCATATATAAATATATTTTCATCATAATGGTCACTATGAGATGTGTTATGAGAAAATTTAACAATCATCATTTTGTGATGTAGTAGTTCACCGTACACTGAAATAATATGTTCTATTTCCATTAGATGGAGGTGTGTGTAAGTGTAGGTATAAAACTTAGCATAAAAACATACTAGTATATTGATGATACCAGTTTGGTTATAAAATAATGGAATAAAGATAGTTTTTGGGGTTAGATGAGGAAAATAAATGAAAGGATCTTGAGAGAAGACATTATCTCTAAATCAAGTAACTCCTTTTAATTTTAGCCAAAAGGTTTTCTTAAATTTCCTTCTTCCCAAAGTAAGGATTATATGAGGAATGTATGTATGTTTGGAGATTATTTTAGAAGAATTTTTATGATCCAAGTGGATTGATAGGTGTGATTAAGTGGGTAGAGTTGGTGTCCTTTTATAAGAGGGAGGAGGGGCACTTTAGGAAAGTATTTAAATATTATTTTATTATAAATTTATTTTTGAATTATAATTGTTCCAAAGTGATAAATTTATAGGAAAATATGATTATGGGTCAAAAACCTTTCAACCAATAGGTTTTAGACAAGTTTATTCCCCAAAAGTAACCTTATCTTTTAGTTTTAACCCTTAGTTAAAAACATTATCTCTTACCATGTCTTATTATATTTTCATAATATATGGTTACTATAGTTACTATAAAATTCCAAGAGAAACACAAGTGGATAATTAATAAAATTTGAAACATTATATAAGTCATTTTTCTGGATATTAGTTTTTTAGGACTATTATATCATTTAATAAAATAGTATTTGTTTTAAAAACTCATATATGTCAATTTTGAAACTATTTAGAAATTGATTTTTGTTAAAGTCATAAAAACTTGATTCCTTAAAACCAAAGGCAATAAATAATACCTAAAATTTCAATGTCATCCAAAAAATTTGTGGATGGAATCAAAATGTTCATATCACATTTATTTTAATATTTATAATATAATTTATTGGAATATTTCATTAATAAGGTAATCACTGTAATATCATTGTGTCATAAATATATATATTTATTTAATATATAAAAATTATAATTAAAATACCATGAAGTATAAAATATTTTTAGATTTATAATTAATATTTATATTCTAAGATATAATTTATATAAACCAAATTAAAATTGTTTTAGTTAAAAGATACATGTTTATGTTATATTTCCCTTTTCTTTAAATTAAATATTATAAAAGATCATTATCACACCCAAGTGTCTCTATGGGGTCCTAAATTAAACCCAAGGATGATCATGGTCATAAATATATCATAAAATAGGATTATAACATGTGTTAGGGTAGTTTTATATTATTAAAATATTATTTTTACCCTTATTTACCTGATTTACCCTTTAACCATGGTAAAAAAATAATTACTGAAGTTACTATTCATAATATCCAAAAATAAAAGGTACCTATTAATTTGGAAATTATGATTAAAAATATGGAATCTAATTTTATAAGTTCAAAACATTGAATTGGCAAAAATTAATTTCAAATTAACTCCTATTGTCAAAACAAAAAAATGGGGTTTTAAGAAGTAAAAACTATCAAAAGGTTGACATGTATTTATGTCCAATTTAAATGTGAAATTACTTCCAATGAAAAATATTGGATTAAATAATAAAAACATAATCCAATTAAACTTTAAAACCAATTAAAAGGATAAATTAATTATATAAATAAATTAGTTGAAAAGGTAGTTTTGAATTAAAATGTAGTATTTTTCACTATTCATTAAAATATGAATTTTATCATAAAAATACCAAAAATTCAACCAAAGTAAATTTTGATGTCCTTATTCTAGAGAATAATTTTATTATGTCACATATAACTTATAAAATTTTCAAACACTTGATTTAAAAAGGGTTCACCGTCAAAAGGTGGTAAAACTACCTTTTAAAAAACATTAGAGTATTTTATGCTTAAAATTAGATTTATAAATGTAAAAACATTTAACAATCATGTGTAATCATAATATAGTTAGTTATTTTCATTAACTCTAATACAACAACTAGATATTAACTACCATTTAAAATAATAATTTTAATAATGTATTATTTTTCGGTATAACTCAGTCTTGTGTGCAATGTAAGATTTCGGAGAAACCCTTTTTTGCATATTGAGTATGATATCACACAGTGGCCCCTTTAAAATAAAATTAATATATAATTCATAAATATTAGTAGGTATAAAAAAAAATTATTATATAATTACTTGGGATGTTACACTGAAAGCTCGGGGAAGGCATGTCGGCCGAACCCCATGTAGTCAATATGATTGGATACATTAAGCATTTAGACATATTGAGTTTTAAGCTACACAATTAGTTGTGCATAGAATTCATACTTTATTCACTACCTTAGAGATTATCTATTTTTATTGTGAATTATAATATGGAAAATATTTAGAAGTCGCTCCTAGATCTTCTAACCTTGATTATCCATGTAAATATTAACATGAGACATGAAAAACCATTAGTATTTGCAGTAAAAAGTAGGAAGAGAAATAAAAAGGGCCCTAAGACTCATTATGAGTCTAAGGCTTCTTAAAATCACCCTAATGATAAAACAAATATCCAAATTTAGGATAATGAACATGATGTCAAATGTTTTTCATGTAGTAAGAAGGATCACTGGAAGAACTACACCACAATGAGGAAGTAAGATAAAGTTTCAAGTGTTTTTGTTATCGAATGAAATCTCTCTATACCTATCAGTTGGGTATTAGATATATCTTTTGGTTATCATATTTTTATAAAAATACAAAAACCTATTATATTTAGGAAGGTTTCCAAAGTTTAGGTATATCTTCAAGTTTCTAATAGTGCAAGACTAGATTCCTTGGCTATAGGAGACTACCACATTACTTTTTTGATGTGGTTGATTCTGGTCTTAAAGATCTGTTATTACATGACTGGTGTTACCAAAAACATTATATTCATTTCCAATTTATATATAGATGGTTTTGTATTCATTTTTGGGAATACAATTTTCTTCTTTTAGAAATATAACATTTTTTATGATATGAAACATCTTAATTACAGTATTTATGTACTAGAATATGAAAATACAGTGTTGGAAATCAATAAAGAATGAACCATTTCACACCAAGTTGTGGAATCATTTAATTGTTCATGCAAATTATAATCACTTGATAAAGCTATTGTTGGAACCACTTTGAGTATAAGTTTTTATTTGTTGTCAATAGTTGTCAATGAAGATCAAAATGAAGGAGATCAAGAAGTACTCCAATGAAATGGAGAATTGGAAGATCAAAATGAAGGAGATCATGAAGTACTCCACTGAAGTAGAGGAATGGTGATTTAGACGATTGTTGTACTGATCGTAAGTTCAAAGAACATGTGTCAAAGGTGATACATTATTTACAACAATGAAGAATGTGAGGTGTAATCCATCTGAGGATGATTAAAGAAGAATGGGATTTTATGAAGACCATGCAACTCTCCATTATTGCATGAGAACCATGCAAGAGGCTTCTTGAAGACTAGAATCATATGTTTTGCATGAAGTAGATGAAGATGGTTGAAGAAGAAGACAATGTGCAAGGGCTTGTCATTTTGTGACGACCATGAACATTGGACTTCTGCGATATCCATGCACATCACATTGTCATAGAAGATGATGATGCTGAAGCTATGCCTTCAAAGAATACATATCACAATAGCGGAGTTTGTGATAAAAGCAGAAGAGCTGCTGAAAGAACATATCACCAAGAAGAAGTGCTGTTGAGGTGATCGTGCTTGTTGAAAAAGCAATAGACGACATACAAATTTGTTGACAAAAGAGATTCCATGGTGTCATGTCGAGTTCGAGGACTGTGGATAATGATTCATGTTTTATTCAAGGAACATTGACAAAGGAATGGATGATCTGGAGGTGGACAAAAAGAGCAGATACAAGGTGGCACCGTTTTCCAGTGTTTTCCAAATTTTTGGGGTCCAAAATTTGGAGGTTGGTGAGCATTGTGAAGAGTGGATTTCCATGAAGATAATAATTAAATATGGAAAAGGCATGAATTTCGCGAATATGGGATGCATGGATTGGATTTCACGAAGTCCAGAAGAATGGAGGCGGTTATTCTTCATGATTACGTCAAGCTTCGCAAACGACAGAGGATGGACAACTTCGCGGTGATGAAGGGCTTTGCGAGGGAGCTTCGCAGTGAAGGTGCGAAGTAATTGACGGGATGCTCCGTGATTACGAAGAGCTCTGCGAATGGAAAATTGCCGTAGTGCTTTGCGATTTAGAGAGAATTCCGGTGGGAACTTCAGAGCTTCACGATTTGAGCTGATGTGGCATTGACCTCGTGCGAAAAGTTCAAGGGTTGGTGGAATTGCCTATAAATACAGGTCGACCCCCTCGAGAGAAGAAGAGAGAGCTCTCAACGAAAATACTTTGCTCTCGGTTCGCAAAGGCCACTCGCGAAGGCAGTGTGCTTCGTGAAAGACGAGCTTCACGGCGGCTATTCTAGCTCCGCGAAAGTCGTGTGCCCCGAGTTAGATCAGTGGGTTTCGCGAAGAGGCAGGAGCTCCGTGACAGCCAAGCATTGCGAAGGCTGAAGCATCACGAGAGTGCTTCGCGATTGAGCTTCACGAAAAGGTAGGGACTCCGCGAAGGCTTGTTTGAGCTTCGCAAAATTGGGAGCCTTGCGAAGTAGGGTACTTTGTGAAGGCCCTTTCCAAAGGTTGTTCACCCAGTGGACAGGGGAAAAAGGGATATTCATCAGTGGATGAAATTTGGAATTCAACAGAGAATCATTTATTGACCAATCACACAAGTGATTGTAATTCAGGCAAACGAAGACAAGGGGATCTAGTGCATTCAGTCATTACACTAAAGTAAAAGAATGAATACAAAAGAGCATCAACTCAGGACTCTGATGCAAGCAAAGTCTCATGCTGAACAGGAGACAAAGACTTCAATGCAAATCTATTGAAGAGACCTTCACGTCTATAAACTGAGTGAGACTTCACCAACGACAGTGAGCCAGGGGGAGTCAACGGGAGTGACCCGAGGGAAGCAGTGAGCTATCCCTAAACCTTTGTAAAGGCAGTGAGCCTGGGACAGAGTGGCTATGCCCGAACAATTGTAATCTAAAACTAGTGAAGAATAGTGGATTTAGGTACGACCGACAACCTGTCAGCGTATGCTCCTTGGACGTAACCCTTAGTGTTGAACCAAGTAAAAATAGCTGTGTCATATCTCTGCATGTGAACGTTTCATTGCTGATCATATCCTTCATACAAGTTTAAGTAGTTCCTACCAACGTGGGAAAAAGATCCACAACTTTAATAAGAAAAAGTTGACACCCTGATTCACCCCTCCCCTCTCATGGTGTCCTGGGGTCCTACAAGTGGTATCAGAGCCAGGTTAACATATGTTGGATATTCTCCAGTAATTCTATAGAGAATAGGATTTGAGTTTCTTTCCTAAAGTCAACAATTAAGAGTAGTCTTGATAATGACACAGTCATTTCTGAGTAGAAGTCTACATCTTTCAAAACCATGACAAATAGGAAAAAGAAAGAGAAGAAGCAGCTGAAGAAGTCCCTCATATCCAAAGAAGATGTAGTGTCTTGTTCTCCATGCCATTCCAATAATGAAGAAACATCAGGCTTGGAAAGTATCAAGCAGGTGGCTCAAGATTCTTCTAGAGGAAAGGATGACACCCCTAATTCAATCTTTCAAGAAAAACTCAAAACATATCTGCATGATATTCCTGAAGAAATGGTTGCGATTATTTGTAGCCTATTCTAATCTATGCAGGTTGAGATCACTCGATTAGAAAGGGAAGCTGACAATATGGAAAATGGGTTGGAATGAAAAGTTCTGTAAAGTATGAAGCTCACAAAATAGGTGAAAGTCTTTGAAGAAAAAGAAGAAGTCAATAAGACTCTAAAAGAGAGGATCCATGCACTTGAAGCTGAGCTGAAGAAGAGCAATGAAGTCAAGAGTTTTTGTTTGGAAGAAACTTCCATGAAATTCAGGGAAC
This sequence comes from Viscum album, assembly GCA_963277665.1. Classification (NCBI taxonomy): domain Eukaryota; kingdom Viridiplantae; phylum Streptophyta; class Magnoliopsida; order Santalales; family Viscaceae; genus Viscum; species Viscum album. The sequence continues at coordinate 470,171,505 of OY728142.1, read as the reverse complement.
TTGACTCTTTGTTAGAATTCAAAGTTAAGATGCATGAGGATGAGGTTGAAATATTGAATAAGACTTGTGAAGAGAAGATGATCATGATTGAAGATCAGAAGATCATCCTCAATAATGAAAGTCAAAAATTGGAAGCCCAATTGACAAATCTTGAGAAGACACATATTGAGACTCCAGAAAAGAATGAAACAGGAGCTATTGGTACTCAATGCTCACTGGAGGATTCTATTGTCAAAATACCTCCAACATGGGATAAGAAGATCATGAATTCACTCATAGATCTATCACAAGCAACTGAGAAAGTGAAGGTACCATCCAAACCATATTGTACTCATGTTTCTAAATACATTCCTACAATCAGTGCAGGTTGGAAGAAAATTTCTAAGAAAGTATGGATGAGGAAAGGTGAGGGGAATAAACCTACCACCATGGCTAGGGTGGATGAGAAGAAAAAGGAGGAAGTTGGTTCCTCAAATAGAGCACATAAGACTAAGAAGATGGCCCAACAACCTCATACAGAAGAAACAAAGAAGAAAAGATTTGTGGGACAATGTTGGTGCTGCAACAGATTTGGGCACTGTGCACTGGATTTTTTTTACAATCCCTTACATGGAAAAGCACAGGGAAAGCCTATATCAAAGGGAAGGAATCCAGAGAAGAAGAAGAAACATCCGCAGATCCAGAAGCATCTGTTCACCGCAAACAGATTTGGAATTCTTGATAACATCTGTGATGTATGAAACGTCAGAGGTCACGTGACAAGTACATGCCCACATCAATATGCTTTCACTGTTGATAAGAAAAGAATACCTTTGATGCCAGAAAAGAATGAAGAAGCTACCTTGGGAAGAAATCAGAAGAATGCTGTGAACACAAAATTTCCCAGGAATATCTCAAGCAGAGAAGCTGAGAAGACCCAAGATTTCAGATCCATGAAATTGACATGTCATTCATCCAAAAGAAACACTAAGTGGGATGAAACTCAGATGAACCCATGTGGAAGACCCAAACCAGCTGCAACAGTTCCAAATGACATATTGGTCATCTGGCCAGAAGATTTGAAAAGAATGAGGAAACTTGAAGATGAAAAGGCCATGGCTAGTGACAAAGGAAAAGGAAAACTTTCACATAATGAAGACAGAGTGCAGGAGAGATTTAAAACCAAGAAAAACACTCATGTCAAAGAAGTTCTGTGTGAGAGATGCAATAAATCTGGTCATGTTGCAAAAAGTTGTCTAACCTTAATACCAGAACAAGAAGTAGTCCTTAAGAGGAGTAAGAATCTATCATTCATGATGGCTGTTAAGCAGAACAATTCTCCAAACAAAGAAAAAGATAATGTAAAAATAGCCATGCCACATCAATACATATCAGAACATATGTTGAAATATTCAGGCATGAAGACTGGATTGAACAGAGGAACTTGGTTGAGAAAAACACTTCAACCATGCAACACATATTGATGAAGCAAGGAGGAACCACCTTATTCCCTTATTCATTTGTGTATTGTATTTGTGCTAATAATGCAGGGAATTGAAGGTAAAGCATGCTCTCAAAGGGAGAACCTGAGAATTAGTGAATGCTGTCAACTCTTGATAGCCAAGCTAAAGAAGTTTCCATACTTAGTAGATTCTTCAATGTATATTCAATGATTAAAATGACGTAGGATCACTCTTGATAAAGATGATGAGGAGTGTTTCCCCTGAGGGGGAGAAAAATGAAGAAGCTTCCAAAATCACTGTTTCAATCAATATCAACTCCAGCTGGACTCAAATGCAGTTACTCTGTGAATTTCTTGAAGAACGTGTCAATGGAGAAGGTATTCCATTTCTCAATCTCTATCCCTTGGTTACTAAGATCAAAGATCATTCTACAAAGGGGGAGTAACTGAATTGATCAGTGACATAAGAAGAATGGATGTTCCCCAAGGTCACTTATCCTGCCGATTGCACTTGAATGTTTTTGATCTATTTGCTGATGTGAGACAGGAGTTTCAGGTTGATTATTCCCTATCACATTTGATTTTTATTCTACTTGAAATAAAAGTGGTAAACCCTTAAAGACAAAATACATGAGTTCTCATCTCATGTTGGTATCATGATCTGTGAATAATGGACAACCTTGTTGACTTAATCAAATCCTCTTGTTTTCTACATCGAGCATTGCTCAAGTAGACTTAGAGTGGAATGATTAATGAAACATTGCTTAAGTATGGATTTATACCCTCCATACCATGTGTTTTGTATTTCTTGTCAATAAGGGGGGGATAAAGTGAAATGAATGTTTGAAAAGAAGAGTTCATTGAAGATAAGATTCTCATTTTGATGTTGACAAATTCATTTCAGAAGATGTATAAGGCATTGACAACAAAATACAAAGGGGGAGATTGTTGGAACCACTTTGTGTATAAGTTTGTATTTGTTGTCAATAGTTGTCAATGGAGATCAAAATAAAGGAGATCAAGAAGTACTCCAATGAAATGGAGGATTGGAAGATCAAAATGAAGGAGATCATGAAGTACTCCACTGAAGTAGAGGAATGGTGATTTAGACGATTGTTGTAATGATCGTAAGTTCAAAGAACATGTGTCAAAGGTGATACATTGTTTACAACAATGAAGAATGTGAGGTGTAATCAATATGAGGATGATTAAAGAAGAATGGGGTTTGATGAAGACCATGAAACTCTCCATGATTGCATGAGAACCATGCAAGAGACTTCTTGAAGACTAGAATTGTATGTTTTGCATGAAGTAGAGGAAGATGGTTGAAGAAGAAGACAATGTGCAAGGGCTTGGCATTTTGTGACGGCCATGAACATTGGACTTCTGCGATATCCATGCACATCACATTGTCATAGAAGATGATGATGCTGAAGCTATGCCTTCAAAGAATACATATCATAATAGTGGAGTTTGTGATAAAAGTAGAAGAGTTTCTGAAAGAACATATCACCAAGAAGAAGTGTTGTTGAGGTGATCATGCTTGTTGACAAAGCAAACAGACGACATACAAATTTGTTGACAAAGGAGATTACATGGTGGCTTGTCGAGTTCGAGGACTGTAGATAATGATCCATGTTTTATTCAAGGAACATCGACAAAGGAATGGATGATCTGGAGGCGGACAAAAAGAGTAGATACAAGGTGGCGCCATTTTCCAGTGTTTGCCAAATTTTTGGGGTCCAAAATTTGGAGGTTGGTGAGCATCGTGAAGAGTGTATTTCCATGAAGATAATAATTAAATATGACAAAGGCATGAATTTCATGAAGATGAGATGCATGGATTGGATTTCGCAAAGAACAAAAGAATGGAGGTGGTGATTCTTCGTGATTACGTCAAGCTTCGCGAATGACAGAGGCTGGACAGCTTCGCGGTGATGAAGGGCTTTGCGAGGGAGCTTCGCGGTGAAGGTGCAAAGTAATTGACGGGATGCTCTGCGATTACGATGAGCTCTGCGAATGGAAAATTTCTATATTGATTCGCGATTTAGAGAGAATTCCAGCGGGAACTTCAGAGCTTTGCGATTTGAGCTGACGTGGCATTGACTTCACGCGGAAAGTTCAAGGGTCGGTGGAATTGACTATAAATACAGGTTGACCCCCTCGAGAGAAGAAGAGAGAGCTCTCAATGAAAATCCTTTGCTCTCGGTTCACAAAGGCCACTCGTGAAGGTAGTTTGCTTCGCGAAAGAGGAGCTTCGCGGCGACTATTCTAGCTCCGCGAAAGTCATGCACCCCGAGTTGGATCAGTGAGCTTTGCGAAGAGGCAGGGGCTCCGTGACAGCCAAGCATTGCGAAGGCTGGAGCATCGTGAGAGTGCTTCGTGATTGAGCTTCGTGAAAAGGCAGGGACTCCGTGAAGGCTTGTTTGAGCTTCGCAAAATTGGGATCCCTACGAAGTAGGGTACTTTGTGAAGTCCCTTTCCAAAGGTTGTTCACCCAGTGGACAAGGGAAAAAGGGATATTCATCAGTGGATGAAATTTGGACTTCAAAAAAGAATCATTTATTGAGCAATCACACAAGTGATTGTAATTCAGGCAAACAAAGACAAGGGGATCTAGTGCATTCAGTCATTGCACTAAAGTAAAAGGTTGAATACAAAAGAGCATCAACTCAGGACTCTGATGCAAGAAAAGTCTCATGCTGAACAGGAGACAAAGACTTAAATGCAAATCTATTGAAGAGAACTTCACGTCTATAAACTTAGTGAGACTTCACCAACAATAGTGAGCCAGGGGGTGTCAACGGGAGTGACCCGAGGTAAGCAGTGAGCTATCCCTGAACCTTTGTAAAGGCAGTGATCCTGGGACAGAGTGGCTGTGCCCGAACAATTGTAATCTACAGCTAGTTAAGCATAGTGGATTCAGGTATGACTGATAACCTGTCGGCGTATGCTCCTTGGACGTAGTCCTTAGTGGTGAACCAAGTAAAAATAGCTGTGTCATCTCTCTGCATGTGAATGTTTCATTGCTTATCATATCCTTCATACAGGTTTAAGTAGTTCATACAAACGTGGGAACAAGATCCACAACTTTAATAAGAAAAAGTTGACACCTTGATTCACCCCTCCCCTCTTAGGGTGTCCTGGGGTCCTACAGCTATATCAAGGTGAGTGTTTGTATTATTTTAAACTAAAACCACTTGGTATGTTTCATGCTAGTTTAAAAGAAAAAATGACCGAATCTCAATTTTTTGGAAAGGGTTAAAGGGACACATATCTTATTGAATTGGTTTATATAGATATGAATGTACCTTTACCAATTGAATCTAAAGGTTAATATTATTACTTAATAACTTTTACTGATGATTTTAGTAGACATAGATGTATCTACTTAATGAGGTATTAGTCTAAATTTTTGATAAATTTAAAGATTTCAAGAATGAATTAGATAATCATATTAGTAAGAAGATAAAGAAACCTTAATCAAATCAAGGTGGAAAATATCTTAATTGAGAGTTCATAGAAACTATTAGAGAGTTTGAGATTCTATCTCAAATCACCCCTAATTATACACCACAGTTGAATAGTGTTTATGAAATGAGGAACCACACCTTGTTGGAAATGGTGAGGTCGATGACGAGTCATGCATATATTTCATCATTTTTTTGGGGATATGTATTACATGATGAGTATAGCGACCCATGACTTTTACACATATCATTACATGATTTTAAACATAAACATATATTAATCACAACCCAATGATCATGATTCATAGTTTCTTTAAAAGAATAGTTTTATAATACATCAAAGTAAACTAAAAAATGACATGCTTATTTTTTTTCTTTTCTTTAGTGGGACCCTAAATACATTTGATCTCATAAACTACATGAGATAACCTGGGGAATAAATATACATGAAGGGGTGAGCTAAAAAACCTATTAAGAAAATAAAATGATAAGGAAACATAACATTTGAGTCAAAGGTATAACATGATATCATAAAATAGAAGACACATGATTAATTTAATGGAAACATATCATAATGAACATGATATCATAAGATCATGGAATCATAGGAAATGTGGAAGAATCACAAAAAAATGTCATAAACATGAGTCAAGGCTAACTTCCAATAGAATATCACATGGTAGAAAAAGTCCCATAATGGATTAGGTTTGCTCTATAATCCCATAAATTATGTCTCATGAGAATATAACATTACCTAATGCATTAGAGTTCTATTTGGGAACAAACATCACAACATGTTCATGATATATGTGTTCCACATAGAGGAAATCAATCATAATACATAACATAAGAATTAATCATGGAAAGAAAATGGGTTGCATAATCTTTCTTCATATCACAATCAAAGAAAATTTCATAATAAAATCATTTGAGAAATGTTCAAAAGGCATGTATTACCCCATCAAGGAAGGGAGAATGAACTAGGTATATTTGTGAGAGACATATATACATAATTTAGAAGCAATCCATAATATCAAAGATTATTTTAATTGATGAAAATACCTTTAAAAATATGAAAAATATTCTTGAGAAAAATAACATTTTCACTTTGAGTAACGTCAAAGGATGTCATCTTAGATGAAAAATGATTTTGACTGATCACTTTGAACAATTCCATAGGAAAATCTGTTTTCCATTTTAAAAATACATATTAAAATCTAAAAACTTTCTAAAAAAATAAATATTTTTTTAAAATGATCTTTAAAACTTAAAAATATCTTTAAAACATTGAGTGGTCATAAATTCATAATATTTCCATTCATGTCGAATATATTAAAAAACAAAGATTCCTTTCATATTTTTGTAATAAAAGTCAAAAAGTACCTTGTTTGGAAAATGATGGGAATATCACTTTTAAAACAATTTTTAAAAATTAAATTAATGGTAAAAATTTAATTTAAACAATTATATTAAAACATTTATGAATTTTTTATAAAACAAATATTTTTAAGAAGAAGAATTTTCAATTGAATAGAGAAATAATGTCATATTTTCTTAAAAATATTTTCTTAATAATTTTAATCACCAAAAGGAGTAAAATATTACTATTACCTGAAAACTTAATGAATATACAATGTATATGATAATGAAAATGGATTACTAGACAATGGTCAAATAATTTCCTTTAATGTAAATTCAAGCTTAAGTAATTTTTATTAAAATAACATTAAAACATAATCCCTTACCATTTTGGTAATTTTTGAATCATAATATCCCATGAGTGAAATATATGAATTGTAACTCAAAATCTAATGACTTAGGAAAGATTCCTGATATAATTTGTAAAGGGGAAATATATACTCTATTTAAAATAAATTTGGTGTATAAAAGAACTTGTGTCTCAAAGAAGGAAGTCTAAGATAAACCCATACAAAGTTCATATCATTGAGGTGAGAGTTAATAAATGGGGGTGATTATGTTTAAAAAATGTATATCCACAAAAATAAAAGTTTAAATAAATCATAAATCAATCAAAATTCATTTTACACATGATCTTGTCATAATATAATAAATGAAGTAGATGTATAACCAATGAATGAAAATTAAGTTTAGAAGCCAATTATATAACACTTTACTTTAGTTTAATGCTCTTTAACTTCATGTATAGTGGTTTTAAACATGTTATTAACTTATAAAAGAACCATATTAATATTTATAATATCATATATAATTTTTTATAACATCTTATTACCCATTCGTTAATAATATTTCATTATCACTGTTTTTTCAGGTGTTAATTGCCTTGTTTTCTCATGCATGTTTTATCATGAAAATTTAGAATATTGAACATAGGTTATAGTTAAATAATATAAATAATTATAATAATGTTATAAATATCATTTTTTTCATCATATTATCTTTTCATAATCATTATTTAATTTTGAACATGGAGAATAAATCATATCACTTCGTGAAGACGGTAGACCATATGTACGCACGAGCGACGTTATCATTTCATTAATGGGTGAAAGGGTAAGTAAGTGGATTGTATATTAATTTTATATAATAAATATAATTTAATATATATCACATATATAAATTAAATTTATCTTTTTTTACCTTCCATGTAAAGAATTAGTGAAAAATAAACCACATTGCTTCACGAGGTGGTAGTGCACTGTACATATGAATGACATTATCATTTATTCAATGGATGATAATATAATAAATTATGTGAAATATTTATTTCATATAAATATAAATATTTAATTAATTTAATATATAATCATAAAATTAATCATTATTACCTTTAATGTAAAGTGTAAGTGAAAAAGGAATCATATCATTTTGCGACCGGTAGTCCGACACACATATGAAAAACGTTATCACATTCTCTATGAAATGAAAATAAAGAAGATATATATGAAATTTTAATAGAAAAAGTATAATTATATCATAAATATAATATATAAACATTAGATACATCATTATATCTAGTCATGAGAAGTAGTGATGGAAAACAAATTTCATCGGTTTGTGAGTCGGTTGTCTGCCGTACACATGACCAATGATTTTGTTTCTCATTTGAGGGAGGAGGAGGTGGTTTTAGGTAATTAACTTAACATAAAAACATATAATTATATGTAATATACTTATTTTATTATATAAACATGGTTTAATAATATTTTAAGGAGGTATAAGAAGAAATAAAATAAAATGCTCGTTTAAGGATGTTACCTCTTCTTCAGACACTTCTTTTGGTTTTCCCCAAAAACATTACTAGGTTAAATTTATGAAGAAAATGATTCTAAGATGAGGGGAGTGAATTAAGGAAGTTATTTGGGTAGATATTATCTATTAAAATGGGTTTTGTAAGTGTATAAAGAGGAGGAGTGGGGGTGACTATTTATAAGTGGGGGAGAGGACACACTTCGAATTTTTGAAAAGAAAGAATTCCACCCACATTTTTATCATGTTACATGGATCCAAAATGGAAAATTTTATAACATTAGAATATATAAGGTATAAATATTACTATTAAATAGTAATTATAATTTCTTTGGGTCATTTTTAATCCTTATCTTTTTAGTTTAACCCCCGGTAAACCCATTTTTACTTTAACCATGGTAAATAATTTTTATTATTGTTTACTATTCAATATGGTTGAAAATTAATTTTAAATTATTATATATTATAAATTATTATGATTAAAAATATTTAATATATATTTCCAAATTAAACTCTCATAATTAAAATAATTTAATTTAAAATTAAACCCACATATTTCGAAAAAACGGGTTTTCAAGAAATGCCTTTTTAAGGAAATGATGATCTCATATTAACTATATGAAAAGTAATAATAATTAGGTGAATTTAAATTAATATTTATAGATATATAATCTATACATTTAATTTAATTAATTCCTCATTATGGGTTATTTTAATTCATTAAAATAAATAAACGTTATACACTTTGGAAGAATTTTCAGAAAAAAGGTGTTTTAAAGCCTAAAAATAAACCTATACAAAAATCTAGTATAAATATGATTTAAATATAATTAATTGGATTTAATATAACTAAATAATACTTATGTTAATTTTAAATCAAATTAAAATTATAATGGGATTTAATTTATTAAAAATAAATGATAATTTTATAAAAATCAGTATTTTCACCATTCACTAAAAAATTAACATTTTCTCAAAAATAAAAAATTTTTACCCTAATTTAATATCAATATGATGATTTAAAAAATTATTTTCATTTTATAAAATAATCATTCTAAAAGTGATAAAAATTAATTTTAAATTATGTGCGCAAAATGCGACTAACCGCCTTTTAGAAAAATACTGTTTTTCAGAAAATATTTATTTTGATTTCAAATAGTTTTTATTTTATTTATAATAAATATATCACAATTGAATTTATTTTATACATGTTTAAACCATATAATTTTCATAATTTATTTAGTCCTATTCATACCCTTTAAATTAATAGCCATGTTATAATGATATATTATGTTACAGTTCATTTAGATTCAAGGTTATGTGTTCCACAAGCTATCAAAGAGATTGATTTTTTTAAAAATAAATATATCATAAAGTCTCAGGGTGATACATTATATTATAATATTTTTGTCTCATGTCATATATTCTATTAAACATGATGTTACACTTTTAAAAACTTGGTGTGTTACATTCTGCCCCCTTATTTAAATTGCATCCTTTTAATTTAATATTTATCTTGGTAATCATGGTTTTTAAACTTGAAAATACCTTTGTTGAATTTTTTTTGTAAAAAGTTGTAATAAAACTTAATATTTATAATATAGAAATAGATTTATGAAGGTCATATAGAATAAATCATTATTAGGTTTCCACATAGGAGAACATTGGTGGGAAATGAAAACATGGACATGAAAGTGAATATTAACGCTCAAGATTTAATAAATAGTGATAGAGATAATTTATCACAATAAAATTAATGATTAATATAAAGTTAACGACCTAAAAACCATAAATTTTAGATGAGTTAAAATTCCATTTGATTTATCATAAATAAAGGTAATATGGTGACATTTTTTCCAAGATCCTTTTTCTAGAGTTAAGAGATTATTTTTCTATCAAGATAGAGAACACCAGAAAATATACTTGCTTGATATATTTTTATTTCATAAAAAAAATTTCATCATTTCATTACGGGTTGATCAATTTCTACTTCACCTCTTACTATGAGGAAATGAATAACTTATATGATTTTTTTTCTTGAAGCACTAAAATTAAATTTTAATAGATCATAAGATCCATAAAAGAGTAAAAAACTATTCTTATTTTCATTATTAAAACCAAAATGGTAATCATAAAGTAAGATAATACACAAAAAATGAATATGAATATATTAATCTCAAAAATTCAATAATGAAACCAAAGGTTTAACATAGATTATTCATTAAATAAATGACCCTATATCCCAAATAACCTCAATAACCTCATCATGAAAGAAGGGTTTAACCTCAAAGGTTATATCATACCCTTTAAACTTATATCTCAAAAACATAATAGAATTATTCCTAAATAATAATTTACATTAAACCAAAAGGTTATATACACTTAAACCCAATAAAACATCTCTTGAAATATTACCACTCACCTAAAAATCCAATTACTTAAAACCTCAAAAGGGGTGTCTAAGACTTTTAACTTATAATAAACCTTATACTCAGAAACCCATGATGGTATCCATAAATATTAAGTTAATCTAACATGAAGACATACATGCTTCTAAAATTAACAAAATCATTATATTTTTCATGATTAATATAACCAAAATACCATTAGTAAAAATATTTCTACAGAATAATTATTGAATTATAATATATAAATACTTCAACCCTTTTTCTTTAATGATTTGGTATAACACGAGTCCTTCCTTTTTATAGGGGATAACCCTTAGTTTAGGTCATTGACTCAGATAATGCTCAATTTTCCCACATATATGATATCAAATTACTTGGAAATTAATTTCTCTATGACCTTCATTTCCACATAGATAACATCTTCCCCTCTACTTGAGATATTCATTTAGGTGCTTATTCACACATTTTTGAAATGTAGGAAGCTAAATCTTCTTTCTTCTATAGTATCCACTATCCAAACTCTCAGATAACTCTATCCTTATCTTCTTTGGTGTTTTTGAGATTTGGTTAAGGTGCAAGTTGTTAATCATATATCATGATAACTAATTAGACATAATCACAATATCCTTTACTCTAATCATAATACCATTTAGTTTCTCATCAAAACATTTTCTATCATATTCAATGTTAACCCAGTTCATTCTAGTTCCCACCATTGACTAAAACCATAAAGCATAGTCTAAGAAATGATATTCATAGTGGGAAATAACATAATCATAAAAAATTATTTATAATATGTCTAAATAATGACATGTTCATTTTAATATAAGACACCTTAGGTTTAACTTAGGTTATTCATGGCCATCATCTATTCAAATCCTTTATAATGGTTTGTAAATATTTTGTGAATTTCTAAATCATATCTCTCAGGAGAGTCAAACTAGGTGTGTACTAAGGCCCATTATTGTATACTAGGCAATGCTTGTGTTAAGCCCGACATGCCTTTTTTGGAGTTATTACCCCTTAGTATATCTGTTTCAGAACCATGTCCACTTGTAGTATCCAGAAAAGGATGTAATTACTTGGAATCCACTCACTCTATACTTCACCAAGATTCCAAGATATTTTTATATTCTTAGTATTATCCATAGACTTATCTATAGGGTTATAATAAATTTTTTTCTCATCCCAATTATAAAGTTTAGCTAAAACTTTTCTTTTATACTAACTACAGTGACCCAAAATTTAACACATATCATTACATTATTTTAAACATAAAAATCTATTAATTAAAACCCAAATATCATGAGGATTAGTGGATAGAAGACTAGGTTCATCATTCATAAAATAAAACTAAAACATGAAATCATTTTTTTATTTTACTTAGTGAGGTAATAAATCAATTTAAGCTTCTAAACTACATATGATAACCTAGGGAATACATATACAAAAAGGGGTGAGCTAAAAAGCCCAATAAGGAAATAACATGATAATGAAGCATAACATGTGAGTCAAAAGTATAAAATGATATCATAAAAGGAAAGACACAAGATTAATTACATGGAAGAATATCATAAAGAACATGAAATCATAAGAACATAACATTATAAGAAATGTGGAAGCAATACAAAAACATGACATAAATATGAGTTAAAGATAACTGCCTAGATAATATCACATGGTGGAAAAAGTCCCATAATATATTAGGTTTACTCTTTAATCCCATGCATGATTTATCATGAGACTATAAAATTAACCAATGCATTAGAGTGCTATCTGGACACACCCATCATAACATGTTCATGATCTATGAATGCATTATAAAGGAAATAAATCATAAATCATAATATAATAATTAATTATATAAAGAAAATGGGTTACATAATATTGTTTCGTATCATAATAAAAGGAAATTTCATAATAATAAGAAATGATTATAAGGAATGTATTACCCCGTAAAGGAAGGTATAATGAAATAAGTATATATGTGAGAAACATATATACATAATTTTGAATAAATCCATAACATAAAAGGTTGTTTTTTTGATCAAAATACCTTTAAAAATATTAAAAACATTCTTAATGAAACTAACCTTTTTACTTTGAATAACATCAAAGGATGTCCTCTTAGGTGGAAAATTAATTTGAAATATCACTTGAACATTTTTTGACGAAAATATCCTTTATATTTTGAAAAAAATTATTTAAAATATAAAAATTTCTCAAAAATTAAATATTTAAAAAAAAAATTAAACTAAAAACAAATCTTTAAAACATTTAGTGGCCATGATGGTGGAAGAGTTCCATTAATGGAAAATAATTTAAGAAAACAAATATTCCTTTCATATTTTTGTAAGAAAAGTAAATAAATATCTTTTCCAGAAAAAAAAGAAATATAATTTTAATTTTTTTATAAAAATTCTATTAAAGGTAAAAATGAATTTAAAAAATCACAGTAAAACATAATACATTGATTTGGAAGAGGAAATATTTTTGTCCGAAGAGATAAATGATGTATAATTTTCTTAAAAACGTTTTCTCAATAATTTTAAGAACAAAAGAGAGGAAAATGTTACTATTACTTGAAAAATCAGTGATAAAAATTGGATAATATATTGAAATGTGATTATTAGACAATGATAAAGTAATTTACTTCAATGAAAATTCAATCGTAAAGAGTCTAGATTAAAATGAGATTGATACATAAACCCTTACCACTTTGGTAAATTTTGAATCACAATGTAACATGAATGAAGTATATGAATTGTAACTTAAAATATAATTATGTGTGAAGGATTCATGATATATTATGCAAAGGGGAAGTATATACACTATTTAAAATAAATTAGGTGCATAAAAGAACACGTGTCTCAAAGAATAAAGTTTTATATGAAACCCTTAAAAAGTTTGTATCATTGAGGTGAGAGTTAATAAATGTAGTGATTATGTGTAAAAAATTCATATACAAAAAAAATAAAAAATGTAAATAAAATATAAATAAATTAAAAGTAATTTCACACATGATCTTAGCATAATATAATCAATGAATTAGATGTATAACCCAATGAATTAAAATTGAGTTAAGAAACCCCTTACTTGATGCTTTCCTTTAATTGATCACTCTTTAAACTACTATATAGTGGTTTTAAAAATGTTATGAACTTATAAGAGAACCATATTAATATTTATAATATCATATATGGTGCTTTTATAACATATTATTACCTATTCATTAATAATATTTCATTATCATTATTTTTTGGGTGTTAATTTCCTTGTTTTCTCATGAACGTTTCATTATGAAAGCTATAGATATTGAACACGGGTTTATAGTTCCATAATATAAAGAATTATATTAATTTTATAAATATAATTTTTTTCATTAGATTCTTCTTTATAATTATTATTGAATTTTTAATATGTAGAAATAATCATATCTCTTCATGGAGACGATAGGTCGTACGTATGCACAAGCGACATTATCATTTACTTAACGGGTGAAAGGGTAATTAATCATATTGTATATTAATTTTATAGAATCAATATAATTTCATATATATCAAATATATTCATTAAATATATATATTTTTTACTTTTCATGTAAAGCATTAGTGAAAAAAAACCACATTACTTTGCGAGGCGGTAGTCCTCCATACACACGAACGACATTTTCATTTATTAAATGGATGATAAGATAATAAATTATATGATAGATTTTTTTTATAAAATGATTAATATTTAAATAATATCATATATAAACATTAAATTAATCTTTATTACCTTTCATGTAAAGCGTAAATGAAAAATGAATCACATCTCTTCGCGAGGCGGTAGTCCGCTGTACATGTGAACAAAATTATAACATTATTTAAGGAATAGAAAGTAAGAAGGTATATATGATATCATAATTATATAAGTATAATTATATAATAAATATCATATATAAACATTATATAAATAATTATATACATATGTGAGAAGCGGTGATGGAAAATGAATTACGTCACAATCAACGATTTCGTTTCCCATTTAAGGGAGAAGGAGATGGTTGTAGGTCATGAAATTAACATAAAAAATCCTAATATATGTAAGATAACTATTTTATTATATGAATATGTATTAATAATATTTTAATTAGTTTGAAAAATAAATAAAATAAAACACTCAGTTAATTAAGGATGCTACCACTTCTTCAGAAAACTTCTTTTGGTTTGTACCAAAATCCTTCCTAGGTTTGATCTTTGAACAAAAAAGGATTATAGGATAATTAAATGGAATTAATTAAGTGATTTGGAAACTTATTGTATGATAAAATGGGTTTTTTAACTGTGGAAAGGAGAGGAGAGTGGGTGGCCTTTTATAAGTTGGGGAGAGGACACACTTGGAATTTTTGAAAAGAAAGAATTTCAACCCCATTTTTCTCATGAAGAAACCCTCCAAAATAGAACATTTTAGAACCTTAAAAGATATAAGTTTTAAACATGACAATAAAATTGTAATTATACATGTTTTGGGTAATTTTAACCCTTATATTTTTAGTTTAACCCCTAATAAATCCGTTTTTACCTTAACCATGGTAAATAATTTTTACTATTTCACTATTCATTATGGTAAAAAACTAAGTTGATATTATTATATAATATAAATTATTTTTATTTCAAATATGGAACCTATATTTACAAATTAAACTCACATAAGTTACATAATTTAATTTAAAATTAAACCCACAGATGTGTAAAAAAATAATTTTTGAAGAAATACAATTTTTAAAGGAAGATATGATCTCATATTAACTATATAACAAGTAATGATAATTAGTTTAATTTAAATTAATATTTATAGATATATATATATATAAATTTCATTTAAATCATTCCTCATTAGGGGTTATTTTACTTTTTTAAAACCATAATCATTATACACTTTAGAATAGTTTTCAGAAAAAAGGTGTTTTAAAGCCTAAAAATAAACTTATGCTGAAATATAGTAAAAAGATGATTTAAATGTAATTAATTGGATTTAATATAAAAAAAAATTATTATCTTAATTTAAATTCAAATTTAAATAATAACAGAACTTAATTTATTGAAAAGAAATGATAATTTTATAAAAATTGGTATTATTCACCATCCACTAAAAAATTAATATTTTTTGAAAAATATTAAAATTTCACCTTAATTTAATATCGATATGAATATTTTAAAAATTATTTTAATTTTATTAAATAAAATTTATAAATTGAAAAAAATTAAATTTAAATTATGTGTGCAAAGCTGGACTAATATACCTTTTAGAAAAATGCAATTTTTTAGAAAAAAATTCCTTTTCTTTCAAATGATTATTATTTTTATAATAAATATATAACCATTGAATTTTTTTATTAATATTTAAACCATATAATTTTCATAATTTATTTATTGTATGAGAATAAAATTTTGTTGTCACATACTCATATATGTGGTTGCAAAGTGTTTGTTAAGGATACCGCTAGAAACAAACTAGCACCCCAAGTCATGAAGTGTATCTTTATAGGATATAAAAAGGAAAAAAGAGGATATTATATATATGAACACTTATACAATAATGTAATATTGGAAGGACATACCATATTCTTTGATAGGGAGCACATCTCCAAAATAGATAGTGAGAGAAATATTGAATTCGATGAAGTTGATGATCAAGATACACAAGAGTTAAAACACGAACAATTTACAAAGGAATATATGGAAGTGGCTGTTCTAGAGACACACGTACTATATAGGATCACCATAGAGGTTAGAGAACTATAAAGAAGGTTTTCTGGTCACTGATTATGATGACTCATTATTATTTGATAATAATGAACCTCTTTCCTATAAGGGGGAAATATGAAACTCAAAAGTTGTAATATAGAAAGAAGCCATGAATTCTAAGATAGATTTCATATACCAGAACTAAGTTTATATTCTAGTCCATCTTCTAGTAGCTGTAAATCCTTTTGGGTGAAAATGGGGTTTCCAAGAAGAAACTACACATGGAAGATAAAATTAGTACTTATAAGGCACAAATAGTGAATAAAGGATTTAAAAAACATTAATGCATAAATTATGATGATTTTTTTTCTAATTCACATGCTTATCATATTAACATGATTATGAGATTTAGAAAATATATTTAAAAACAACTTTCCTTAACAGGAACCCTATGGAGGATGTATATATAACATAACTAGAAGAGTTTGTGAATCCAAGAGATGCTATTAAAGTATGCAATTTATAGAGATCCATTTATGGATTTATGAAAAAATCTAGATCATGAAATATTTTCTTTGATAAAACTATAAGGTAATTTAGTTTCATAAATAATGAATGTGATCCATGTGTCTATAAGAAGTTTAGTGTGAGTGAAACCATTTTCCTAGTAGTATATATTAATGAAATATTACTAATTAGAAATAGGATATTGATCTTATAGTTAGTTAATACATAGTTAAAAAAGTGATTATCCATGAAAGACTTAGGTGAAACAGCTTACATTATAGGGATCAAGATCATTCATGATAGATCTAAGAGTTTGATTGGACTATGTCATGGTACATACATTGACAATATTATAAGGAGATTCAATATGAAATATTTCAATAAGGTACTGTTATCAATTTCACATGACATAAATATCTCTAAGAAAATTCATCCACAAACACAAGATGAGAGATGATGGATGACTATGATTCATTATGAAGAAGCTGTAGGACTAGTCATGTATTCAATTCTATGTATGAGGCTTGATGTTTCCTATGCTTTGAGCATGGTAGGAAAATATCAAGAAGAAATAGGAGACCACCATAAGATGTCAGATAAGACTATCCTAAAGTATTTTAGGTGTAACAATGACATGTTCATAGTTTATAGAGTATATGATGAGTTAGTCATAAGGGGATATACATATATTATTTTCCTAATAGATAAATATGATCTTAAATCTCAAATAAGATATGTATTCACTCTTAATGTAGGAGTTGTGAGATGTAAGAGAAATAAATAGCTAGTGGCCATCGATTCCATAATGGTGTATGAGTATATTGTAGATTTTTATGCTGCAAAATAAGATTTGTAGATAAAAAATATCATCTAAAATATTGATTTGGTTCCCTAGTAGTAAAAAACCTATCTCATTGTATTGTGATGGTACTACAGCAGTGACCCTTACTAAGGTGCCAGTGTCACAAACCAAATCTAGTCGCCATCAAAATCGGCAACATACCCAGCCTGTGACAAGGCCTGATGAGCATTCCTGATCCTCATAGGCTGGAACAAGTTCATGGGTATCATAAAATGAAAATTGGGAATGATTTACCCAAGTTTATAAACATACATTGATAAACAAGTCCAATAAACAAAATCTAGATTTTTCAAACCAAAACACATTTTAAAAAATTTAAGAATTGAATTACACAATTTAAAACAATGTTCAAAGGCCATTACAAAGGTAAAAAACCAAAAAAAGACAACCCAAGAACCTCCACATGGTAAGAGGAACCACCCTCAAGCCATGTCCACAACACTGCATCATGATGGACCGCTAAAAACCCAAACCATTGTCACAAAAGCTGTACCCAAACCTGTGACAAAAATAACCAAGTCTAATTACACCAAAAGGTGTAATTAGGGTGTGAGAAAAATCCTAGTAGGATACCACCACTAAGATATTTCATGTGAAAAACATTCAAAGACAAAAATCTTGCAAGTTTTGTAAACAAGAAATGCTAGTTACAATTTCTAAAAGATGCAACTTTAAATATTTTTTTTTCAAGTGGGATATTTTAAAGAATCAACACTTTTAAATAAAATACCAAATATAATGAATTTTATATCCCAACATACTATATTACGATGGTAAACATAAATCATCCAATGAGCACAAGCAACAGGAAATAATCTCTAGGCACTAGCTCACTGTGGGTCCCAGGTACCTCATATCTCGGTGAAAGTAACAATCACAATATTTGTTCACATACACACAATCCATTAGTAGGGATCATACCCATAACCTACTGGTCCCCCATCATCATCATCATCATAGTTTAGTTAATGTTTTCAGCATCAAACTTGCTATGTGAAACTGAGGCCAAACCTCGTAGTATCACTGGAATACTAGTACATGTCCACCCACCTAGATACCAGAGTTTCCCTCTTGTGCTCAAACAAGTTAAACAAGTCATGAAATATAATTTTCACATGAAAATACCACTTACACATCAAAAATTCACCAAAAATCCCACATGTATATCACACAAGTCACACAATCCCGTTTTTCATTCAAATTCATTTTGAAATCATACTCACACCAAAATAGCTCACAACACTTTTCGTATATCTTTCACACTCCAAAAAATAATTTAACAATTTTATAAAACCTTTCCAAGATAGTGAAAATAACATAACATCCCTCACACATTTCACATAATACCCTTTTCACCTTAAAAATCATTTTATCATCATACTCAAATGAAACAACCCACAAATGTGTTTCACACCTTTCTTGAAATTTGATAAAACATTTCAGTAATTTATAAAACATTCTAAAAATGTTTGAAATCTTAAATCACCTATTTACCTTTTAAAAATTTATCTTAAGTGAATACAATCACCAAAATAGTACATGTACATCATTCTACCACTTTTTTTTAACTCACTAAATCATTTTCAATTTTCATAAAACAAACCCAAGGGGTATAACCATATTTTTCACACAAAACCAATTTCAAAACCCTCTTTCAAGGCCAAAATCACACCAATACCAATCCAAAATAGAATTGGAAGCCCTAGAAACATTTATTAAACCATTATCAAGTGATATAAAAATACCTCAAATAATACCACAAAGATACACATGAAAAGCACACATTTCCATAAAACACTTTCAAGAAGCATAATAAGGTTTTACACATAAAACCCATTAAAAAAACCCATTTTGAGGCCCACATGACGCTAAAGAATTACCAAACCATAATTGGAATCCCCTTTCAAAAACTAATAAATCATTTTCATATTTTATAAAACTACCACGAAATATATCACATGAGTTACATTTGAAAAACACACAACTTCAAACAAAAATGAAACTTTAACACTAATTGCTCATTTAATGCTACCAAAAATGGTTTTCTCACCACACAAAACATATTAAGAACATGGTAAATTAATAAATCAATCAATGTAACTCATTGATAATTTTTTACACATGGAACCACCTACTGAAAGTGTTGAAACCCTCAAATCCTGGTGTGAAACATCAACCGCACCGCCGCCACACCACAACAAAGATAAGTCCAGCCCTATAACACAATATTTGACCAAAAAGACACCAAATAAAACCCTAGTCATGAA
The DNA here is from genome assembly GCA_963277665.1 of Viscum album. Classification (NCBI taxonomy): domain Eukaryota; kingdom Viridiplantae; phylum Streptophyta; class Magnoliopsida; order Santalales; family Viscaceae; genus Viscum; species Viscum album. Next base: position 470,151,590 of record OY728142.1, on the reverse strand, counting down.
ACCTAACTTCAGGAAATTTTATAACTTCAATAAAGAGGGAGGAAATACTAAGGAGAAGGAAGGAAATGAAGATAGAAACACTTACCTGAAGAGATCTTGAAGTTTACCCACCAAAAACCTCATCAAAGATGGGTTCCAAGGGAGCTTGGAGGCCTCCCATGTATTATAGGGTCAAATGGGAGAAGAATGGAGTGGATTAGATTTATTTACGGGAGGGAAAAATTGGAATTTTAAAACATTTTTTAATTAGCTGGACAACCTTGAATGGTTTGGCTGCATGGTTTAGTAAACCGTGCGGCCAAACCGTGTGACCTTTTCTGGCCACCCAAAAAGCCTCCATTATCCTCCAATTTCAGTGGGGTCCAAGGTGGGAACCAAGGGGGAAATATAGGCCAAGGATATGGGGGAAAAATTCCTAAAACAAATTACTCTTTTCAGCCCAAAACTCATCCAATTCATGGGTACAAACCACCTCAACAACTTACCCCACAAGTGGTTTCACTAGGAGTGCCACTAATCCAACTCCAAAACACCACAACCTCACACCATACTTTTTGAAAAAATAGGAGGCCAAACACCATACAAGACCCAAAAGACTAAGGTCATAGATCAATAATACAATAGGGACCAAAATTTTAAACCCGAAACACCTAGAACACCTGGAAACCAAGAAAAATCTAAAAACTTAAAGAGGATTTGAACCAAAGCATAAAATTTAAAATCCGAGTGTGAAAACTAGGGTCACATCAATGGAGGAAGAATATTCTTTAAAATTATCACATCTTGAGGGTTTTTTCTCAAAGGGGGTGAGGTCATAGTAAAAATAGTTTCCAAAAATTAGAACATGGAAGACCCATTGAATAAATACTATGTCAATATAAGCATGAATATCATTTGAGAGACAATAGAATCAAAATCATTAATAGTTGGATCTAGTTCAAGTGATAGTCTGTTGGAGTTATTTCCCAACAACCAAATACTTTTTTCTTTCAATTACTTATATATTCATGGTCTTGAATATTAATAAACTTTTCATCACATAATGATTGATCTTTTTTATAACATTAATGTGATAATTTCCTTAGAGTATCCGTCACATTGAAAGGTCATAACAATTCCCTACTATGATGAGAACCTTGATGTGCTATGAATATATTATTAAATATATGTTCAATTATTGGATGAAATATATCTGGTAGGACACAAATGATGTAGGATATCAGGTTTTGGAGGATTATAAGACATGGGGACTTCTTTTCATGAAGTTCACACTTGGTATTCTATAAGATAGAAGGTGATTATAACAAACCTGCTCGTAGGAATTCCACATGTTATACATGTCATTGTATATTATCATATATGGACATGTGTATTGGTCTATAGACTTGATATTATTATTAATTCATATCCTAAGTCATGTACTTATATGTATTGATGAAAACCATGACACAATATGGTCACAGTGATGTAAGATACGTTGGGTGTGTTGTGAATGACATGAAATTAATAAAAAAGTATAGAATGGAGTTGTCCCTTTTGAGTTAATGAAAGTAAATATATTATTCCCATTGATTGGAATGAAAAAATTTAATTAAGTACATGATCAGGATAGTTTTCACAACAAGTTAATTTCAGGAAATTAAAAGAAATATATATCAAGTATATAGGTTTACGACAATATTGATGAAACTTGATTGATGAGATATCAAAACAAAGAGATTATATTACATAATGAGTGTCCTTGGGAGGTCATTACAACGATGACATAAACATATTTCTCTATGATTTCATTGACGTGTTGCTGAATGATGATCTTGGACTTTAGAATAGTTATCCTAATTCCACTAAGCAAGAGGCTTAGAAGGTAACTCACTATGTGTATCCAGAATCTTAGTTAAATTCTATTTGAATTTAATGTTAGAATAAATATTATTCTCAAGTTTTGAGGAGTAAAATTATTAAGGTTTTTTTATTGTATAAAAAGTTATTAAAAGAATAATACAATGGAATTTATTTATTTAAATAAATAGTTATTATTTAAGGTTTGATAAATTTCAAGGAGGATTGATGGAGAGAGTTAATGGTATGAAAGAAATGATATTTAAATATCTGATAGTTTAGTGCATGTAAAATAAATAATAATAATTATAATAATAATCAATGTGGGGTTTACTTAGAATTAAAAAATTAGTTAAGGGGATTTTTGTAATTACTAATTCTTTGACCTACGTATATTAGTGGATTTATTTCATGTTTAAGTATAATGTTTTTTTGTGAAAAGAATTTCTCTCTAGAGAATTATATCAAGACCAAGAGAGATATTCTTAAGAACTCTCTTAATAACGAAGATCATTGATCCTATTCCTCCCTCTAAAGTACCTATGAGAACTAGATATAATTATTCAAGACGGGAATGGATTCTTGTTTTGATTAATGGTGAATGATGAATGTAACAAATCGACTCAGATACCCACACAAACACATGCCTAACCTGACCCATCACTTACCTGAAGGGTGTTCCTGATCCATATGGGATAACGACTAGCACCCAAGAATAAACAACGATCAGAGGGAATGATTTTAGATAACCTAAATAATACAACATGGTATATATATACCTAGTAGGAAGAAATAACCGAATAGAAAATAGAAATTATATCCCATAACTGAAGGAAACACAAGAAGTGATACAACCTAAAAGTGGCTAAAAAACTCCATGGTATGATTCTAACAATAAAGGAAAAAAATCAATATAATAAACAATTAATCCATGTGATAAGAAGACAACTTCCACTATCTCACCACTAACTACCCTATTTGGCTGACAGAAACCTCACCACCTCATTATGTCATCTAGCCTTTACCTACATCTAAATACATAACAAGGTCTATGCATCAATTAAGGGGTATATAGGGTGTGAGATAATAGGCTCAATAGTATTACATCTAGGTTTTTCATAAAAATTCTCTGTATAACAATCCAAACATTCTCAACTTTAAATAAAACAAGGCATGATAATAAGTTAAATAGTTTTTCTATCAAAAGCATGGTAAAAAATTCCCCTTTTTTACAGTTTTAAATAATCCATGTAAAACTGTGTCAAAAGCATAAGTAACATTATTCCAAGGATCTCTAAATCTTAGGCTTTCTAGAACACTCATATCCAAACATAGGAAATCGTGCGCATCAATTCTCTATACATATACAGTGAATATAGAGATCATAGGAACACCTTATAAAGTGAACCTCATAATAGTGTCCAACAAGTCCCTAGAACAACAGACCTAGAGAGTAGAGGAAAACCCCATGAGTGAACCCCCCAACAATATAAATAGACAAGGCCTATTACTAAACCTTACACCTAAGTACCCAAGTCTTCCCATGTGATAAATTTTCCAAACCATTTCATCAAAACCATGATTTGGAAACCATTTCATCAAATTTATTTTATAATTATTTTAAAATAAATTTTATTTTATCAAAACAAGGATAAAACCATCTTTTCTAAAAAACCCATTTACACACATAAATCAATCAATCGATCATTCCATTTTATTTATAAACCAATTTATAAAAAATAGAGCAATAAATTTTTATCCAATATAGTCTATAGATAGAACCAAATACTTTAAACTCAAGTTGCACACACCAAAAACTCGATCCACAACCACAAGAAAGAACACATAATAATAAATAGAGGCCCTACCTATGATTCCCACAATTTAGAATTATATTACATAACAACCAAGGTTGGAAGAGAGGTTAGGTTAGACATACCTTAGAGAAATATTACTTTCCACACTACAAAAAATAAAGTAATAACCCCCAGAAGAAGATCACACATAAAATCTAGAAAGGATTAATAAAGACATCACCACAAGATCATAAAATTTGAAAAATGTAGTGAAAAAATGCTTTTGTGACTATGAAAACAAAGAATCATAAAGATCACTTACCCGATGAGATGAAAATTATTCACCATGAAGATCAATTGTCGAATGAAATGATTCTATTATAGTAGCAATCCCAAAAATTACTTGCGAGAGATCCTAGATTTTGAAAGATAAGCTTGCGTGTCGAATGAAAATAAAATCATATGCGTAGTGTGGTTAAAAGTGATGGCCCTGAACCATTTATGATGTGAAACCCTTTCATGATATCAATTTTAAAATTTATAAGAAACACTGAAAAAGGTATTTCCACAGAATAAAAATAACACTAATTGACCTTTTCCTAACGTAAACCGGTTTCATGACTTGTAAAATTTTCATGATATGAACTAGTTTATGATATATTATTGGAAATAAATTCACATCATGTAACTAGTTTATGATGTGAAAGTGTCCAATAGGTATTTCCCAAACCATATTCTATAGAAAAAAACCTAAACAACCTCTAAAGATTTTCAAACCCAAGGAGAACCCTCAAAATCATTCGATACATTTATAATTGAAATTTATTAATTAAAAAAAACATAAATCCCCAAACTTTGGTCACTTTCTCCAATAAATGATCTCCATCCCTGAAAGGTTAGAAACACACCCAAACAAAAAGGGAAATGAAAAGAGTGATGATAAATACCTAAAGGAAGGTAAAAAGATGTTACAAACTCCCCATCAAAAGAATTTACATCTATAAGAAGCCATGTGTAACAATGGATCTCTGAAAATAGGTGAGGCCACTGCTCCCTCACCGAAGTTTCACACTCCTAAGTATCATGATAATCTAATACGTTTCACTATAATAATATGAATAATAGGATATAATTCCATTGAAAGTATTTCTATTGAGAGTCAATGATATCCACTAGTTACTATCCAACATAAATTCATGGATTTAACTCAATCTCTTCCTAACTTAGAACATGAGATGGATCAAGATGATATTTTTGAGCTGAGTTATATTGAAAACATCATGAGTATCCATCAATTGAACTGGAAATTCCAACCAATACACAATCTTCTCAAGATACTCAATGATCTCAAATTATACAACATATCTCATAGCCAACTTCCTGTGTTTTCTAAGCCGATGATGACCCAACTTAGGAGATAATTTCAAGAAAAACCAGACACCAAAGAAAAACTCCAAAGGATGACATCTATGATTAACATAATATTTTTTTCAACTATGAGATATAATCAGATGCCTAAGTATATCCTGAATCCTCACTAACATCTCCTGATCAAGACTCAATCCCACCAAAGAGAACTCACTCACCTCTACCCAATAATAAAGTGACTTGCATGAGAGACCATATAAAACCTCTAAGGGATATATTCTGATAAAAAATTGATAAATGTTGTAATATGAAAACTCAACCAATACTAGATGCTTATCCCATGATCTATCAACATCCAAGATGCATAAAAATAGAATATCCTCTAGGATCTGAATGACATGCTTTATTTGAACGTCTTTCTATGGATGATAAGATGTACTTAACCTGACCCAAGTCCCCATCACCTCTTGGATACTTCTCCAAAATCTTGAAGTAAACCTAAGATCCCTATCTTAAATGATGGAATAGAGAAACCTATGAAACCTCAAAATCTTATACACATAAAACTTACCTAAAAAATTCAACTTTATTGGTGTCCCAAATCAAAATGAAATGAATTGATTTCATAAACTAATCAACCGCTGCCCAGATAGAATTATTCCATTGGCGAGTACATGAAAATCCCACAACAAAGTCCATGGACACATTATCCCATTTCCAAATCATAATTGGGAGAGGATAGAGTAAACCAAAAGGTTTCAGATGCTATGTATTTATTTGTTTCTACTTGTAACAGTGAGGCATATAATTTTCAATGCCACACTTCACACCTGACCACTAGAATAATTATCTATTATTATAATATATATTTATAGTTTCCATATGAATGACCCATGATGAACTATGAAATTCAAAAAAAATTGATCTCCTAATAGATAATGGGATGATAAACTGATCCCCAAAATAGAGAATACCATCTAATGGGAGATACCAAATAGAAAAGGTCTCACAACTGTAAAGGGTATCTTGAATTTCTCTAAACTCTTCATCTTATTACTGAAAATACAGAGTAAAATTGAGGGGAAATGATAAAAATCGAACACTGGTCAAAACCATACCTAAAGAATCCTCATAAGAATCTAGATGTAACATAAAAAATATCCCCATATGGTTCCACTCCTTATTCAATTCCATAACAACCTATGATTGTACTTTCCTACTGAGAGAGTTTGTAATGACATTCCCCTTCCCTGGGGTGTAGGTGAAGTTAAATTCAAACATCTGAAGGTATTCCAGCCACCAAATATGTCTAAGATTCTATTCTTTCTGAGAAAAGATATATATCAAATTATTATGGTTATAAAACACTATGAATCTTTCACAAAAAAGATGGTTCCACCAATACTAAGTGTATTTAAAACTGAAATAAGATCTAAATAATGAGTGGGTTATTTTTTCCAAGAATCTAGAGATGATGAGATCTATAATACACAATATGATCATCCTTCATAAGTACGCAATACGTACCACACCAAAAGCATCAAAATATACCAAATACACCTTAATTGGTTCAGGTAATATCAGAATAGGTTCCGATGTCAAAATTTGTTTCGAATCATCAAAATAAGTATGACAGCTTGCATCCCATATGAATTTCACCTTTTTCATGGTAAGAGTCATTAAATTTGATGCTAACATTGAAAAATACTTGACAAACCATATATAGTATCTTGAAAGACCAAGGAAGTTCCAAATATGAAAGACGTTCTATGGATCCTACCATGATAAGAAAAACATAACCTTCTCAGGATCAAATAATAATACACACTCAAAAATCATGTTCCCTAATAAATTCACTCCTCAGATCCAGAAAATTCATTTTGAAATATTTCCATACAAATGGCTTCTCCTCAATATTTCTAGAAACTAACTCAAATGGTACTCAGGATCATGATTGGATCTCAAATAAACCAAAATATTATCTATGAACACTACCAAAAAAGTGTTGAGATACTAATGGAATATCTAGTTCATCAAATAAATAAAACCTATAGGAGCATTAATCCAACCAAAAGGCATCGCAAGATATTTTTAATGGCCATACCTTCTTATGAAATCCATCTTCGATATATCAAACTCCCAAACTCTAAGATAACAATAATCCGACCAATAATCAATCTTCAAAAACCACTTTTCCCCTTTTAATTGGTAGAAAAAACCATTCACATGGGGAAAAGTATAATTCTTATTAACTTACACCTAATTCAACTTTAGATAGTCTACACATAATTTTAGAGAACCATCCACATTCTTGGAAAAGAGATAGGTGATGACCAAGAAGAAATAGTAGAACAAACAAAAAATTTCTCTATTAGATCATATAAGTTAATCTTGATCTCTTTCAGCTATGATGGTACCATATGATATAAGGGTATTGAAATTGGATGCGTACTTGACACCTGATCAATCATGAACTCTACCTTGCTCGTTAGAGGAAAATCAAAGAACTCATTTTGGAAAACATCAGGAAAGTCCTAAACAGAAAATAAAAGATCAAAAATAGGAGAAACATCTTCAGGATCAACTAAAATAATAGAAAAAAACTCTTGAGATCTGTGTGGGAAGGTCCTGCATGACCAGACCTTGGATCCCACTCTCCCTGAAACACTCAAGAGCTCCCATCGGTGGGGAAGAAAAAGACACGCTAATGATAAAAATCAATCTTATCATGGTGAGAAATAAACCAATCCATCTAGATGATGATGTAAAATGGATCCAGATTAAGAATGATGAAATCATATACTAACTCCGTATCATCTATCTACAATGAATAAGGAAACTAAAACCCATGCTCATTCCTCTTCCCAAGAGGCGTCACTAACTTAATAAAAATGTTCATTAGCTTCATTGGAAGTTTAATAATATCAAAAAACAAGAAGAAATAAATGATTGGGTAGCACCAATATCAAATAATGTACTCACTATAGAAGATACAATAAATATGGTACCTCTCAATATCACTGGACCCGTGTCAACCTGCATCGGAAACTCATCCACTATGTAAAGGTACTTTACTCCTAATTCCTAGGAATAGATCCCTATAATACTTCGATCATCTGTCTGCACTATAGTAGAATTTGTAGATGATGATATCTAACCCTAAAAGGTATAGAAATATCCTAAAATAATCACTATAGATGGTCATAGAGTCCACAACCATGAAACAACCTTGTGGGCACAAGACAAGAATACCCAGTGTGTTCAACCTTTCCATATTGATAACAATTCAGGGGAACACTACTGGATATAACTGATGGTGTGGAGGAAGACCATTATTGTAAACTACCTCCACCAACCTTGATATGCTCATGAAACATCATCTTCCTTCCCTATAATCCATTGAAATTTACACTGGATGGAAGAAAAGGTAAAAAATGACCAACCATGCCTACCGTATCCATATCTGTCATAATATCCATGCCCACCATCTCCGCATAGGTAGAAAGATTCAATATAAATACATGTGATCTGATATCCATTTATAAACCCTTTAGGTACTCATTAGTCTTTAGTTGATCATTATTTACTACCTACAAAACAAAATGATCCAGCTCCACGAATTGATTAGTGTACGCGAACACCAAACGATCTCTCTGCTACAAGGATAGGAAGTCCATAGACTTCACCATCATAAGAGACTCTAGAAAGAACTACTAGAAGAAGAGAGTCTTGAAACCCTTCTAGTATAATACCACATGTCTATTTACCTATACCATGGAATCCCACTATCACATTCTAGAACCCTCAAGTATGAATGAAACACACTTCTTGTTGATATTATTAGGTGTATTAAGAATTTTGAAGATCTAATCAATCTTTTTTAGCTAGTCCTCCACCTATTGTGGTTCATTATTACCTATAAATGATGGTGTATTCTCGCATAATAACTCCCATGATTGATCCATTTCTCTTTTATCTTTTGGATATACCTCAAAAACTACGTTCTTTACTTGTGGTACATTTTTGGTCTATGGAACAAATTTCTCACACGGTAGTTTCTTTAAGATTATAAAATGAAGGTAGATTCCCTTGAGAATAATCCACTGTACCCTATGGTAGAACTTTTGGAAGACATATTTAATGTATATCATTGAACACTGAAAATAGAAGAAGTGATCAAATGATTAGAAAATCTTAGATGAAAATAGAAAAACATAAACAAAAACCAAGATTAAGATCAAGTACTCACAATAAAAGAAAACATCCCAAAGTCCCATGGTAACTTGATCATTTTAATGGTAAGAGTTATATATACAATCACCAAAACCTACCCCTAAGTCCTGAAAATACAATCACCAGTCTACCACCTTCCAAAAAATGAGCAAAAACCTACTCTAATACCAAACTGTAATGAACTGACCTGGATACCCACTCAAACGCTTACCCAACCCGACCCATCACATATTTGAAGGGTGTTCCTAATCACCATGGGCCAATGAATAGTACCTAGGCCTCAAAAAAAACTAGAGGGAATGATTTCTCCCAACTCAGAGTAGATAACATGACATATATATATATATACACGCCTAGAAGAAAGAAAAAGTATAAGAGAAAATATAAAATATATACCATAACTAAATTAAACAACATAAAAGATACAACCTAAAAGTGTCTAAGAAAACTCCACTGTATGATTCCATCAACAAAGGATAAAACTCAAAAAATGAGAAAAAAACTACTCCATGTGATAGGCAAACAATGTCCCACTATATCACCACTAGCTACCCAACAGAACTGATAGAAATCTCACCACCTTACTATATCACCCTACCTTTCCTTGAATTGAAAGACATTATGATGTATATTCACAACCAAAGGGGTGCATAGGGTGAAATATAATAGTCTAAATAGGAACCCACCCAGGTGTTATATAACAAGTCTCTTTACAATAATCTGAACATGCTGAACTTTAAAGAAAATTAGTCATAATAATCTATTAAACAATTTTTATATTAAAATAATTATAAAATATTACCCATTTTCCAAAGTTTTAAATAATATAGGTAAAATAGTTTCAAATCATACCACATATATAAAATCAGAGAATCCAATCCAATTAGTATAACTCAAAAGCCTAGGCAACATCGTGCCAAGGATGATTAGAGGCTAGTATAACTAGAATAATAATACCCAGACATAGAAAATCACGTGCATCAAGTTTATGAACATATGCATTGAATCTAGAGAGCAGAGGAGCACCCCAAAAAGTGAACCTCCCAATAATTTCCTACAAGTTCCTAGAACAATAGGCTTAGGGAGTAGAGGAACACCCCATGAGCGAACCCACATGCAATATTAATGGAAAATCCTATAACTACACCTTCTACCTAAGTAACCAAGGCATTCCATGTGAAAATTTTTCCAAACCATTTTACCAAAACCATGATTTGAATACCATTTCATCAAATATATTTTATAATTCTTTTAAAATACCTTTTATTTTACTAAAATAACGGGGAAACCATTTTTCTCAAAAACTCATTTATACACAAAAATCAATCAATCGATTATTCCATTTTATTTATAAATCAATTTATAAAAACTATATCAATCAAGGTTTATCCAACATAGTCTATAGATAGAACCACCTACCTCAAACTCAGGCTACACATTCCCACAACTAGATCCAAAACCACTATAAGGAACACAATACAAAAAACAGAGGCCCTACCTATGATTCCCACACCTCATAATTATATTCCATAACAACCAAGGTTAAAATAGAGGTTAGTCATACATACCTCATATAAATTGAAATCTCCACACCATGATAAAAAAGGGACTATCTCTTGGAAGAATATCACACATCATATCTAGAAAGGATCAATAAGGGCATCACCACAAGATTAATAGATCTAAAAATGTAGCACAATGATGCTGCTATGACTATAAAAATGACTAAGAAGAAAGATCACTTACCTAAAGAGACATAATGCATACACAATAAAGATCAATTGATAAATGAAACAATATGAAAGGAGTGGAGATCCCCAAAATCACTTGGGAGAGATCCCAGGTTTCAAAATATAAACTTTCATGTTTAATGAAAAGAAAATCATAAGTGAAACTTTGTTAAAACCACTAGCCTCAAACCATTCACGGCGTGAAACCATTTCATGACTTGAATTTAATAATTTATAAGATATGCTGAAAAATGAATCAACTTAGATTAAAAATAACATCGATCGACCTTTTCACAATGGGAAAAAGTTTCATGACTTATAAAATTTTCACACTCTGAACCAGTTCATGGTATCTAACCAACAATAGATTCACATCATGTAACCAATTCATGATGTGAAAGTGTCTAATAGGAAGTTCAAAAACCAGGTTCTATATAAAAAACCCAAACCACCTCTAAAGCTTTCCAAACTCAAGGAGAACCCTTGAAATTCATTATTAAATTTATAATCAAACCGCATTAATTCAAATAAACATACATCCCTTAACTTTAGGTCATTTTACCCAAAAAAATCTACCCATCCTAGAAAGGTCTAAAATAAACCCAAACAAAAATGAAAAAAAGAGAGATGATAAATACCTGAAATAAGGTAACAAGATATTACAATGTTAGTGGTTCAATTCTTTCATGCTAGAACATGAAGATATGATGATGATTTTTTGAGGTTCATCAAACACACGTGGATACTACTAGAGGGATTCTACCCTTGGATCATTTATCGTAATAACAATACAATAAGAAAGTTCAATAAATTCAATAATGTAGAAATAATTTCAAGTGAATGTAATTCTTATTTATATAAATTAATTATAAATTATATGTGAAAAGATCATCTATCGAATATTTCAAGGTTTCTATTATCTAGTTATGAGAATTTATCCAAATAAACTAACAAAAAACTTTATTGGGAATAGTCCCCACTACTTTTACTATGCCTTGGAACCTTGATCTACAATACCCAAATTTGAGTAGTAGTATATTTTGCTATAGTATTCACTGTTGGTGTAGCTAGTTAGCTTTGTGACAATGATCATTTTTGCTATAGTGCCCCAAAAATTTGTGTGGAATACCTTAAAACCTTAGACCATTGAGAAGGAGAAAAATAATCTTGATAACCCTTAATTACCTCATTTAAGAGGTAAAATCTTGGAAGGCATCAAATTAGTGTTCAATATGGGTTCTCAAAATTGGGAAAATTCTATATGACTATTTAAGATCTAAAAAATTCAATAAAAAACCATTCTATAATAAAACTAGAATAATAAAGTTAACCATACACTTAATAATTATTTAAAACTCTATACCTATACTTAATGAAAACATGTATCCAAGATTCTTGTGTTTAAATTCTTTGATCCATATTTTCTTCCAAGAATACTTAACTAGAGCCAAGGTCATAATTCCCATACTACTAGAATCAAAGGACCTGCAAGTTTCACAATAATAAACTCAATGAAATATACTTTAATTTATATAATTCAATAAAAAATAAACATAATTTATTCAAGGAAAAAACTCTTGGGATAGTAATAACAACTAATATATGGATAATAATACCACTCAAAATGGAGTTAATGAAGAAAATTATATCTAGTGATGATAAATAGTACCCATTAACTATGTATCATGTTCTATCTAATCCAATTATGTTAGGTTTAGGAGGTGGTCAATTAGGTTTTTACAGAGTTAGGGTAGTGAATTAAAAATCTAATTAATATTAGGGTAGAGTTAGGGTATTAGGCTTAGGGCACTTGATTAATATTAGGTTAGGGTTAGGGAATTAAACACAGGGTACCTGATATCGCGGTCTAGTGTTGGAAAAGTTCCTTACATTGATTGAGGTACCAAGTTTGAGTACTATTATCATTGACTTTATCTTAGATTTATTACTACCCACCATCTTATACACCTTATTAAAAAATACCAAAAATATATATCCCAAATTTCGGAAAATTTTTTAAACATCATTTTGTTCCTATGGGTGTAACATAGTGGTTACGCCTTTGAGGGGTGTTGGGGTGGTTTTGAGTTCATACCTCCCTAAGTACTTTGTAGGTGTTAGTATATTTTTTTATAATTTGTATTTTACTTCCCCAACCGTTTTTAATTAATTTATTAACTGAATTTTATAATTTATAATATAATTATAAAATGTATTTATTTATTTTAAATTTAGTTTATATTAAAATATTAATTAATTATAAATAAAAATCTGATTAAATTAATTATTATTAATTCATTAACTATATATGTTAAAATTAAGGTAAAATTAGAGAATATATTTATTTAATTTTATATAAGTTCATTGAAGATTTATAAGTCTATTTTAAAATTAAAAATAGTTATTTAAATGAATTAGTGTAGTTAAATAAACAATTTAAAATATAATATTATAGGATCAAGATAATGAATTTAAAAATAAACAAGTTATAAATGAGTTTAGGTTTTTAAAATTTAAATAGGTTAGGAATCATACACCTCAAATTTCATGGGTACCCGATCTATTTTCGTTCTTACTTTTATCCCTAGAAGACAAAAACATATCTCTCCATCTAGCTAAATTAAAACGAACTTTATTAATTATATTTTTAATAAAGAAAAAAGGAAAAAATTGTATATTTTCCTTAAAAAAATGGAAAACCAAATATCTTAAAGGAAAATAAGAACTCAAAAAACTAATTTATGAACTAATTTTAAAAACTTTAGAAGAATTCAAATATTTATAATCAATGAAATAAATTTTCTTCCTACTAATAAAATTTCTAAAAAAAAATTCATATTCATTGACTAAATGAATTTATCTATTTAGAGAATATTTTTCAATATCAGTGAAAAATATCTTATAATCATTAGAATAAATAAGTTTTATACCTTTGAACATTCTTTGGACATGATATGATTGATTATTTTAAAACCTATATGTTTATTCAACCTCCTAGAAAAAGCATCCTGAGCTAGGATGTATAGAGTAGAATATAATATGTATCTTGGATTGAAGTCTCTAAAATGTTTTGAAAAATATATTTTAGTTCTACCCTCAATAAACATATAATCTTAATCATTTTAAATAATTTCATTACTAATTTATAAAATAACCTTACCAAAATCATCCTTCTAAATAAAAACAATAATAGAGTGTTCTTACAACCTATAATAAACCTTATCCATATCCAAAAATATCAATGAATTACCATGACCACATTTTTTTTATCAAAATGATGCCCAATTCATTATTTATAGACAAATATTCATGAATACAACTACCTTAGTTGAAACCACACTGCTCAAAATAAATCAATAGATGACATAAGGAAACAAACCAATAGAGTAATAAGTTTATCCATAACCTTATAAGTAATGGTATAAAGACCAATTGGAATCAAATATCTAAATATTTTAGTTTAATGAACCTTTGGAATCGAAACAAAAATATTTAAAGCAAAACCCTTAAAAGGGGATAACCAAGGAAAAATACACAAGACCCCTAATTAAATCAACCGTTATTATGACCTAATTACTATGAAAGAAATACCTAGAGAAAAAATCTATACTCAAAGAACAATCCAAAAAAATAGATAATATAATATCATAAATATCATTCTTAGAACAAATAATTATAAGAACTAATTTAAATATGCAATTGATACTAATATGACCCATACTCACATGTATAAATTTTAAATCATTTCCTCATAAATATTCATAATAACATGAGTATTATTTCACACATAAAACTTAAAGGTTTAGTATATTTGGAGATTAATTACATATTTCAAAACTTTTACATAATACTATTTATTTAAATACTCTATCATAATCTTACCATGATAGACATGCCATATAATATGAAATAATGGGTACATATATAAAGAAAGGAAATGGATGAGCTAACAACTCAATAATGGAAGACATAAGATACATAAAAAAGTGATATATTAGAGATCACATGCAACATTATAAAGGAATAAATATATGAGAAACATGTAATATAGAAACATAAACATGAAACATGATATAATAATGTGTCACATATATAATTATAGGAATCTATAAATATAAGTCAAGACTCTTTTATAAGGAATAATAACATAGTGGGTTAGGCTCACCACTTGTTTTTCATATATAAAATCTCAAGAGATATAAGTTATTTCCAATTAAATAAAGGATTATATAATTTTGATCACACCCATCACATCAAAATATGCCTATAGATATATTTTATGCATTAAAGTAAAATAATTAAAGGGATTATACATCAATTATAAGGCATAAAATGATTAACTCATGAAAATAAAATAGTTTATATAATAAAATTATGATGCATCACATAAGAATCAATCCAAGAGTGTGATTAGGTGGTAAAAAATGTAAATTCCCCAAAATAAATTAAAATCTAATATGAGGCATCCTAATAAAAAGAAATCAAATAGAAATAAAGAGAAAAAAGAAGAATATTGAAGAATAATAATAGAATATATTGTATGAAATGAAGAAAAAATTCTTATAATTTTAATAATATTTGAATTAACCATAATTAATGAAATGATTGGGAAATTATAAGAAAATTGAGTAGAAGGGTAAATATAAGAAATTTAGAGTAAATTTCATAAAAAACATTCGAAGGAAGATAAAAATAAAAAGACAGATAATGATATAAAGATATATCCCAAGAGGGAAAAACATTAAGATACAAAATTAAAAGTCTCATTACCTGAACTTGTTACTGAATTAAACATGCTCTATCTCCTTGCATAGAAAAATTTGAATTATTATTTATCTATTTAAGAACATTATTTTATTTTTTTTATAATTAATACCAATCATACATATTCAAAAATTAATTATTAATTATTTTTTTAGTATACATGATTCACTGGGTTTTATTCTTTCAACTATTCTATCATTACTTTCGTTATGTTAGTCTTAGCCATCATTAATAGTGCATGAGTTTTTCGTCTTTATAATTGAAAAAATAATGGGTTAATAATGATTCCTCATGTGAAAACCCAAATAATTCTAGAAATAAATAAGCCTTATTATTTATAAGTATTCATTTTATGGATTATTACTATCATAATTTTATAAATAATTTTAGAAAATTTCTTAGTTGTAAAAGGAATAGTTTTATTTAACTAAACTATTTTTCCATAAACTAAATGATTTTATTTAAAAGAAAAATTTATAAATTTTAGAAATTTAATTTTAATAAATGGAATTAATTTTTTATATAATCATATAAAATTTCACTTAAGGTGAATTTTTCAGATTTTTCTGAAAATATTGATTTTTGAGTGAATAGTGAAAAGGTTGATGTTTTGAAAAAATATATTTTTTCCTTTAAATTATTTAATTTAAAAGTACCATTACATTTTTTATTTGGTTTTAAAGTAACATAAGATCCATTTTATTAAAAATAATCTAAATAAATCTATAGGTATCAATATTATATTTTATTTTGGTATAAGTTTGTTTTTATGCTTAAAACAAAATTTTTTAAAAAAATTATTTTTTGTTGCATTTTGAAAACTTATATTAAAATTTATTTATTAAAATTATAAAAATTTAATATTGGAAAATTTATTCTATTTTTGTAATTAGGAGGTTTAAATTTATTAATAAGTTCAATTTCATTTTTGGTCTTTATAAATAGTAACCTTGGTAAAAATTTGTCACTAGAGTAAAGGATAAGTCAGGTTAATATGGGTAAATAATTTTTGACACAACCCAAAAATTTGATATTAAATATTATTTTATGATTTTATTATGAACCTTATCACCTTATATTCAAAATTTTATATTTTTTGTGCCACTTGAATGTAACATCCCAAGCTTCCACGGTACGCTTCTCTTTGAATAATACAGTAGCATGTGTTGTACGCAACTTCGAGTTCTAACACACACCACAACCAATCAAACTAGCCGTTATGAATAGTAATACCCAATTTTTGAAATTTTATACATTTTATCATTCAAAATGGACTTTATTTTTGGATTTGAAATATTGAAATTAGCTTAGGGTGAATTTTTGGTATTTTTCTGAAAACTTTTAATTTTTGATGAATAGTGAAAATCACTAAATTTTAATTTAAAAAAATTTTTTCAATCGAAATAATTAATAGTGATAAATTATAAATTTTAGTGGTTTAAAAGTATATTTAGAATATATTTTTACCATTTAATACAATTTTGGTCATTGGACGTAATTTCACATTTAAACCGGACATAAACAAGTGTCAATCTTTTGATAGTTATTATTTCTTAAAAACATGCTTTTTGTTTTGACATCGGGAATTAATTTTAAATTAATTTCTTCCACTTCTGTGTTTTGAATTTAGAAAAATGGATTCTATATTTAGAATCACGAGGTCCAAATTGTGTAAATAGTTAACTCTTATTTTTAGACATTTTGAATAATTACTTCGGTAAATATTTTATTTACCATGGTTAAAGGGTAAATCCGATAAATAAGGGTAAAAAATAATATTATAATAATAATAAATTACCCTAAAACATGTCATAACCCTATTGGTTGATACATTTCCGACCATGGTCATATTTGGTTTGATTTTGTGACCCCATGGATCCACTTGTAAGTGATAATGACACTTTATATTAATTAAGTTAAAGTAAATACAAAAATGACATAAGCATATATCTTTTAGAAAAACAATTTTTATATAGGGTTATATATGTTATATTTTCAACTATAAATAATAATTATAAATATAAAACTATTTCCTACATAATTGTATTTTATTTATAATTTTTAGACATTGAATAATTAAATTTATTTATGACACAATAATGATGCAATATTTTTCTTATTAATGAAAGAATCAAATAATTAGTATTATAAATGTGAAAATAAATATAATTTGAAAGTTTTTATGACATAAAAAAATTTTATTGGTTAATATTACATGTTATGATTTCTTAAATGAATTTTATTTTAATTAATAAAGTTTTTAAGACTTTAACAAAAATCAATTATTGAATAGTGTCAAAATTGACATAAATGAGTTTTTAAAACAAATATTATATTAATAATTGATATTCTATTCCTAAAATTCTAAGGTTCGGCCAAAGGACTTATATAATGGTATGTGTATTATTAATGGACCACTTGGAGGCCTCTTGGATTTATATAGTAAGTTTATTAACTATATAATATAAAAATACAAAGTGACATGGTAAATGTCAAACTAATTAACTAAGAGTTAAAACTAAAAGATAAGGTTAATTTAGTGACCCAAACCTGTCTAAAATCTATTGGTTGAAAGGATTTCGACCCATATCCACCTTATACTTTTAATAATATACTTTTTAGCCATTAGAAACTGAATATGAATTTATTATAAATTAATAATTTAAGTTTTTCCTAAAGATCCCCTCCTCCCCCTTATAAAAGGACACCACTTGTAACCAATTATTCATACCTTAAAAGCCTTTTTGTTAGGAAAACTCTACCCAAACACCCTCTAAACTATCCTTCCTTAATCCTAGAGGCCTTAATTTAGTCATAAATCCAACCTAAATAACCCTTTTGATCAAATCAAAAGAAAGAACCCGAAGAAGAGGTAATGTTTTCACCACCCTTTTTCAAGTTCCTTTCTTCTTCAACTTCTTCTTTCTTTGTTGTTTCCATTATAAAAAAATAACTCAAGTATCTTCTATATAATTTGATGTTATTATAAATATGGTACAAGCATATTAAGTATTCTATCCATCCTTTGAATGACATGTCACCATACGTGTGTACGTACGGCCTACCGTCTCCACGTCGTGGTGTAATTGTTATTCAATACATTATTATTTGGATGGGTATAATAATGATGTGTAATTAATGTAAATAATAAATATAACATGATAATGATTCTCTATATATGATATAACATCCAATTATATATTATTTTAATATCAAAATAATGATATTATCGCTCGTGCGTATGTACGAACTACCGTCTCCACGAACGCGATGAGATTCATTCCCCATCGTATCTATTCAAGACTAATTTTCATTTGACGATTAAAAATAATTTTTAAGGACTTGGTATCATTATAGATATGAATAATATACAACCTATCCATTACAAACACGACATATGTAACAAAGCATATAAAAGAAAACGAGTAAGTTAACACCTGAAACGATGACAATACTAAGATATTATTAACAAAGCAATGTTAAAAGATCATATATGATATCATATTAATGTATATGATTCTTTAATAATTTAATAACAATTATTTAAGAATTATACAAAATTTTAACCTACCCTCAACCAAGGAAAAGTACAAGGTAAGGGTTTATTTCACAATCTCTTCATTATCCGAGGTTGTTTATACGTAATTATCTACTGAGAACTCTTTATCATCCACATCCATGATTCTTAAAAATGAATTTCAAATCATTATTACTATTTTAAAGACTATGGGTTAAAGTCATTTATACCATTTTTTGACATTTTATAATATTTTTATAAAGGAATCCTTCCGTCGTTTTCCAAACATGATCCTTTTTAACCTTTTCGACAAAATTAAGGTAAGAATGTCTTTTTTTAACTTATACGGTGCGTGCGGCTATTTTATGCCGTTATAAAATTGTCAAAGCTTCCCTTACAAGATTATAAGAATATTTTCAAAGTAAATGTTTTATTTTATAATCATGTGACTCTTAAATGATTTCAAAAAATATATATTTCTCTCAAATAGTTTTGATTTCATTTATGTCAACATTATTTTAAATGTTTTAAAGATTTATTCTTCTAAACCATTATCATTAATGTCCATGTTTTCAAAATGGTTTTAGGGATTTATTTAAATGGACATGAATGTTTTAAAATTTTAATTTCTTTAAAAAGTTTCAAAGTGGTATGGGACACTTTGATTCAAAAATGTCTTTAAATGTCTTCCTTTCTAAATTGTGTGACTTTTAAATGTTTTCATGAAAAGGGATATTTCAATCAAAGAGTTTTACAAATAATTTCCATCTATGTCAAATCCTTTAATGGATTTTAAACTTGTTCGGAAGTTGATTTATTATGATACAAAACTTCCATATTTTATTGAAGGTTTTGTGATATGTTTGACTGTGGATGTGTTATTTTTATACCATTCATGCTTTATGGTTAAAGTATTGAAATTTTGTATCCTAGTTCTTATATGAATGTTTATGTTATTTTTCAACATTTTCACATGAGGAATGTATTGGACATATTAAGTGACAGGTGGATCCCTCTATAGCTCCTCGATGCATCAGTAGGTCTCATGTGAAAAGGTTGAAACATAGTAAGTGACGGGTGGAGCCTGCCATAGCTCCTCGATGAATCAGTAGGTCTCATTAGACAACTTGACGTGGAATTGGACAAGGCCATTTCCCAATTTGATATATGGTTTTGGCCAAGGCCTAAATCATTTTTAGATGTCTTGGCCGAGGCCTTGACAAAATGTTTCAGAATTTCTGGCATTATACATTCCCTCATTATGGAAATAATATTGATGGTTCATGTGGTCATTTGAATAGTAGAATACCCATGATTATGTTTTATTATATAATTATTTACTCAGCTCATATTATTTCCATAAAAGTATTCATGTTTATTATTGGTAAAGGCATGTGGTTTCAATTATTCACCATGCTTAATATTTATGTCATATTACACTGTATTTATTACCCTTACTGAGAATTTGAGCTCACCCCTTTCTATGTTTTATTTTTCCCAGGATTCCAAGAAGTGTATTATGATTAATATGCAGGTTTAAGCTAAAGGGAATAATGGCGTTCTCAAAGAACTATTTATGCTGTGTTTTATGTTTGAAATTGTAATGTAATGTTAATGTATGTAATCTATTTTCCAAGACTGCTAAACTGATCGGTCCTTCGGGACATGATTCCTTGTAATCATTCCAATGTATTAAAATAATGCACTGACTCTGGGTAACTAGGTTCGGGGCGTTACAGTTGGTATCAGAGGAAGTTTAGAAATAACCTTGGAAAATAGATTTGGATAAACTCTGATTAGAGCACATTACCCCAAGATAGACTTTGAGGATTAATATAGAAGAACTTCCTATAATTTTGGTAATCTAGGTATTTTTTGAATTTTCCAAGAAAATAAATCCCGGTATGGATACGAGCAGGTAGAGGCGGATCTGGAACAAATTTACCTAGGGGTAAAACCTGAAAACACCACTTTGTGCTAGACTCGAACGGGAACTGGTGCATGACAACGGGCCTTTCTGCACTCTTGGTTACGATACTCCTGGGGGATATGCTTAGGATAATTCTCATTTTATTTACAAATTATTAGGAAGGGCTTATGAGTATATACTTACTCAAAGAAAACATTTTTATGATTATGGATTATATCCATAAACTGTTCAATTTACGTTAGGTATTTTAAAAGTTTGGAATTGTGTATTTCGATTCATAAACTAATCTAGTTTATGCCATTGTTTAGAAATGGAACCTAGTGGAATGAATGGAAATAATATCAACGCACGTAATCCATGTAGGGATTTCCCTCCTACTCAAGAAAATTATAGTGGAGCTGGTGATTCAATTGGTGCTAATCATCTTATCACCATACTGGGAAAACTCACTTAGGTTATGAGTAATAACCTTACCCGTATGGAGCACCCTAATACACAACGCAAAGTATCAATTTTAGATCGCTTCATGAGGAAAAAACCACAAAAATTCGATGGGAATACAAATCTATTGGTAGCTGAGAAATGGATAAGTTCCCTAGAGAAAATATTTCAGGCGTTGGGGAGTAGTGAAAGGGAATAAGTTGTCATGGCAGTTTATCGCCTCAATAGAGATGCTGATCAATTGTGGTCATTGATTCAAAACACAAAGAAGGATGAAGAAGTATCAATTATGTAATGGAGGGAGTTTAAAGAAATTTTCTTATAAAAATACTTTCCTCATGACCATCAAGCGGATATGGAAAGACAATTTCTTAGTCTGAGGCAAAAGGAGGATGAGAATGATGAAAAGTATGAGGCTAACTTTACAAGGTTAGCAAGGAATTATGTAGATTATATACATAACCCAAGAAGTAAGATTGATCATTTCTTTGATGGGTTAAAACAATTTCTCCATCGAGATTTAGTATCTCAATCCTTCTCATCATACGAAGATATTGTCTCATGTGCTATCAAGACAAAAAAGGAATTCTCTAAATCTTATGTCAATAAAGTAAAGCAATAGAAGATGGTAATGGTGGAGCAAGAGATAGGTAATGGGAAAAAGGGAAAGAAGGATTTTACATTATGTGATAATTTTGGGAAGAAACACCCTGGTACTTGCCGAAAAGGAATGGGAGTCTGTTACAAGTGTAGTAAAAAAGGCCACCAAACTCATGATTGCAAGGGAAAGAAAGTTTCTGTCAATGTTTAATGCTATAATTGTAGAGAAATGGGGCATTATGCAAATGAATGTCCTAAGGGCCAAGGAAACTTACATCAGAAAAGGCCAAGGAAGCAAGGCCAAGCTTATGCTGTTAATATATTTGAAGTTGAATAATTACTGTATTTGTGTTTTTGGACTCAAGAACTATATTATGGTTATAAGAATAATGTGATATATATAAGGATTGTACTACAATACTTGTTTTTTTCATTAAGGTTTTAATATGACTAAGGTAATCATATTTTCAGTATGTGACAATAAGAGAAACTTTACTTTGTTTAGGGAATATGATGTTACAATTGATTTTGGAATTTAGATACCTTTTACAGAGAGTCTGGACAGAGGTATTTTGTATAACTATAATGTTTTAAATGAATTAAGTTGAAATTTGGATGGTATTGTTTAAGGTTAAAACATTTCTTATGATTATTTTTGGAATATTATAATACTATAGTCTTGGAAAAGGACAACCTGCGGGTCAGGCGATAACCCGCCGCATTGGACAAAGATGCAGGAATAAAACCCACAATCATAGTGCGACATGCCTTTATTACATAACACTAGCCTACAGGAAGTCCCTGGTTGATAAAAAATAGTTTTCATCATTTAAATGGTATATGTTTATATTTGGAACCCTATATAATTAGGATAAATAGAGTATTTTTGAGTTGTATTATGTTTTAGAGTGAAAGATGAGTTTGTGGTAGAAATTTATTAATGGATAAAACTCTAATTATAAAGTAATTATATCTACTTATGATCTTATCCAATCTCATAAATAAATTCCTCAACATTAAGAAAAGGAAATTAGAACAAAAACATTGTCCTAGATTGTACCTTAGATCATCACAAATTTATGGCTTTGTGATTGTTAGATTTTTCATAGCCATGTTCTCTACCACTCTCCATCAGATATTGATGGTTAGATTTTTCTTCCATATCCATGTTTTCCTACATGGAACCCTAGTATGTGTTATTTTTGGTAACCTTCATACTTACTACTCTTTATTTTAAATAGAGGCCTCATTAATCCATTTTTTGATGTGGGGTTTCAACTAAGATATTTTGAAATGTCAACCCCAAGTTTCCAATACCGAGCATAAATTGCGAGGATGAAATTTATTGAAGGAGGTGAGAATGTAACATCAAAATATTCCACAGTACGCTTCTCTTTGAATAATACAGTAGCGTGTATTGTACGCAACTTCGAGTTCTAACACACACCACAACCAATCAAACTAGACGTTATGAATAGTAATACCCACTTTTTTAAATTTTATACATTTTATATTTCAAAATGGACTTTATTATTGGATTTTTAATATCAAAATTATCTTAGGGTGAATTTTTGGTATTTTTCTGAAAACATTCAATTTTTGATGAATAGTGAAAATCACTAAATTTTAATTAAAAACAAATTTTTGAATCGAAATAATTATTAGTGATAAATTATGAATTTGAGTTGTTTTAAAGTATATTTAGAATATATTTTTACCATTTAATACAATTTTGGTCATTTGACGTAATTTCACATTTAAACCGGACATAAACAAGTGCCAATCTTTTGATAGTTATTATTTCTTAAAAACACGCTTTTTGTTTTGACAGCGGGAATTAATTTTAAATTAATTTCTGCCACTTATGTGTTTTGAATTTATAAAAATGGATTCCATATTTAGAATCAGGAGGTCCAAATTTTGTAAATAGGTAACTTTTATTTTTAGACATTTTGAATAATTACTTCGGTAAATATTTTATTTACCATGGTTAAAGGGTAAATCCGGTAAATAAGGGTAAACAATAATATTATAATAATAATAAATTACCCTAAAAGGTGTCCTAACCCTATTGATTGATACATGTCCAACCATGGGCATCTTTGGGTCGATTTTGGGACCCCATGAATCCACTTGTAAGTGATAATGACACTTTATATTAAGTTAAAGTAAATACAAAAATGACATAAGCATATATCTTTTAGCAAAATAGTTTTTACATAGGGTTATATATTTTATATTTTCGGATATAAATATTAATTATAAATATAAAACTATTTCATACATAATGGTATTTTATTTATAATTTTTATACATTGAATAATTAAATTTATTTATGACACAATAATGATGCAGTATTTTCCTTATTAATGAAAGAAACAAATAATTAGTATTATAAATGTTAAAATAAATATAATTTGAAAGTTTTGATGACATCCAAGAATTTTAATGGTTAATATTACATGTTAGTATTTCTTAAATGAATTTTATTAGAATTAATAAAGTTTTTAAGACTTTAACAAAAATCAATTATTGAATAGTGTCAAAATTGATAGAAATAAGTTTTTAAAACAAATATTATATTAATAATTGATATTATATTCCTAAAATTCTAAGGTTCGGAAAAAGGAATTATATAATGATATATTTATTATTAATGGGCCACTTGGTGGTCTCTTGGATGTATATAGTAAGTTTATTAACTATATAATATAAAAATACAAAGTGACATGGTAAATGTCAAACTAATTAACTAAGAGTTAAAACTAAAAAATAATGTTAATATAGTGACCCAAACCTGTCTAAAATATATTGGTTGAAATTATTTCGACCCATACCCACATTATAATTTTAATAATTCACTTTGGATCCATTAGAAACCTAATATGAATTTATTATAAATTAATACTTTACGTTTTTTCTAAAGAGCCCCTCCTCCCCCTTATAAAAGGAAACCACTTCTGACCAATTCTTCATACCTTAAAAGCCTTTTGGTTCAGCCAAACTATGACCAAATACCCTCTCAACTATCCTTCCTTAATCCTATAGGCCTTACTTTAGTCATAAATCCAACCTAAGGATCCCTTTTGATCAAATCAAAAGGAAGAACCCGAAGAAGAGGTAATGTTTTCACCACCATTTTCAAGTTCCTTTCTTATTCAACTTTTTATTTCTTTGTTGTTTCCATTATAAAATAATAAATACAGTATATTCTATATACTGTGATGTTATTATAAATATGGTATAATCATATTCAGTATTCTATCCATCCTTTGAATGAAATGTCACCATACGTGCGTACGTACGGCCTACCGTCTCCACATCATGGTGTAATTGTTATTCAATACATTATTATTTGGATGGGTATAATAATGATGTGTAATTAATGTAAATAATAAATATAACATGATAATTATTCTGTATATATGATATACCATCCAATTATATATTATTTTAATATCAAAATAATGATATTGTCGCTCGTGCATACGTACAAACTACCGTCTCCACGAACACGATGAGATTCATTCCCCATCGTATCTATTCAAGACTAATTTTCATATGATGATTAAAAATAATGTTTAAGGACTTGATATCATTCTGGATATGAATAAGATACAACCTATCCATAACAAACACAACTTATGTAACAAAACATATAAAAGAAAATGAGTAAGTTAACACCCGAAACGATGATAATACTAAGATATTATTAACAAATCAATGTTAAAAGATCATATATGATATCATATTATTGTATATGATTCTTTTATAATTTAATAAAAATTATTTCACCATTATACAGGATGTTAACCTACCCTCAACCAAGGAAAATTATGAGGTAATAGTTTATTTCACAGTCTCTTCATTATCCGAGATTGTTTATAGGTAATTATCTACTGGGAACTCTTTATCATCCACATCCATGATTCTTAAAAATGTATTTCAAATAATTCTTACTATTTTACAGACTATGGGTTAAAGTCATTTATAACCTTGTTTGACCTTTTATAAGATGTTTATAAAGGAATATTTCCATTGTTTTCCAAACAAGGTCCTTTTTAACTTTTTCGACAAAATTAAGGTAAGAATGTCTTTTTTTTAACTTATACGGCGGGTACGACTATTTTCCACCGTTATAGTCCAGAAGGCACAGATCAGACAAATGTCTGATCTCCCAAAATATTATTAGAAAAAGAAAAGTTTAGGGCAAAGAAAAACAGAGGGATTACATCACATCAAACCCATTCCCATCTCCATACTCACCATCAGGTCCATCATCATCTGGTGTGGCCGATTCCCATTCAGAGGACTCATATCTTTTAAAAAGTTCCAGATATTGATTCCTGCGGACAAGTTGCTCTTTGGTGAGTTGTTCCTTGAAAGTTCTCCTTGCTTCATTGCCTTTGGCCGAATCAGGCCTCCCACCACCACCCTGCTTGTGGGCAGACCTAGTCGCCATTGGTTTGGGAAGATCCGAATAGTCCCTTCTCTGCCTTCTCCTGCCTTGTGCTTTCCCACTCAGCTCCTTGCTCGTCATCTCTTTACTCCCATTCTTCACAATGTCACTATAGGAAGATCTGTTGTTGCCATTTTCCTTCTCATTGTCAGAAACATCACCCCACTGTCTATGTTGAGCCACTGGGGGAGAGACAGATTTGCTTTTCTTCATCCGCACGCTTCCCGGTTGAGTCTCCTTGCAGGGATTGCATTCATATGGACTAATCCTTCCAATAGGAGGACTAGACATCCTCTCCGCACCCTGCTGCCCAGCATCTTGCTCATCTAACACTAAACCATGATTGGAAGTGTTTTCAGGGATGATGGCGCTGAAAGTCCTCCCTTCTTCCATTCTCTCCATTCCCTTTATCTCACCTTCTTCCATTCTCTCCATTCCCTTTATCTCACCATCATCCAGAACTGCAAAACGATTTGATGAACAGTTTATCATGTCATTAGCAACTACCTGTGCCCTGATACCAGATGTATTCTGATCTCTGGTTTCGTGGGAGCTCTGTTCCTGCTCATGACCCCTTCCCACAAGCTGGAAATCTAAACATGCAACCTCCTGGCCCAAAGCAGCATCCTGGAGGTTCATATTATTCTCACATTGCTCGAAGTCCCCCTGTTCCACTGCCACTGCTGTGCTCATGGAGCCTCCAAATCCCTGCCGAGCTTCCTCCACAACCTGCTGGCCAACAGGCCTCATCATCGTCCCTTCAACCGACATCTGTTCCAGAACAGATTTGCTCCCATTCCTCTGATCAACTTCCTGCAACACCTGAAGCTAAGAAACTCCCCCTTCATCAATAGCACCCCGACTGGAGGAGCTGGCCAGGTCCCTTTTTCAGCCTTCTGAACACATCCACCACCAAAGGGTTCACTTGTTGATTTGCCACCTTCCTAGTTTCCACACCCGCAGAAAAACTTCCCCCTGCCTCACAACCCGATCGCATCTCATCCACCCCCATTGCAGATCTACCCTCTCCCTCACTGCCCAATCGCACCTCTTCAACAGGTCGCAGATCACCAGCGCGCACTCCTTCCACTGGCCGCAACAGAACACAACCATCAGGACCACTGTTCGCCATCCAAGCCGCGTCTTGCCCAGCGCTCGAAAGCACGCCAAAACCCCTACGCTTCAGCGCAGAAGGACTCCATCGACAGACTTCAGCAGTGTGCCCCAATCGCTTACACAATGAACAGATGTCCGTCCAACCATCATAAATAACTCTATGCTTGCACCGGTATTCTTCACCAATTGTGATCCAAACGTATTCAAATGGGACCCGCGATACATCCATCTCCACACATATCCTCGGGCAAACCGGATGACAAACAGCTGCCGTTCTGCTATCCGAACACAGGTACCGACCGAGAAGATTGCCAAGCATGCGAATGATTGCAGGGTTTTGAAATGGCAATGGGAGGTTGGGGAAACTAACCCAGATGGCCGCAGACGTCGAGTCGCGGTTCATGTGGAAATCGAAAGACCATCGGAACAAGAAGAAGCGATCTCCGCTGCAACGCCGTGGTGCCTTCGACCAGGCGCGTATGAGGTCCTTTTCAGAAGAAATCCGGATCATGATGTGAAGCTTATCGAGAAGTCCCACCGTCGCCCGCTCCTGGAGATCCCATTCAGCGAAGACGAATCTGTCAAAAGCGTCGACCGACGGTCTTCGATGACTAAATCTAGCAATTAGGGTGAAATTCAGAAGCGCGGAGGCGTCAGTGAATTCCGAGTTTGAAATCTGGAGATTAGGGCAGCCATCGAGAAGCTCCGGCACCTTCGGACCAAATTGAACCTTCGGAAATTTCGGAAGAAGATCAGGGTTGGAGAAGGGGTGAAACGGGGATGCCGCATTCCTTAAGAAGGAGCCCTCCCCCGCAGGTAGGGGAGGGCCCGCCGCGGCCGCCGACGTCGTCACCGGGGAAGATGAGACGCGCTAGGGTTCGACCCCGCCGTCCTCTATAATGACATCAAAGAATCTTTTCCACCGTTATAAAATTGTCGAATCTTCCCTTAAAATTTTATAATAATAAAACGAGTTGTGGGTAACGAGGTATTGGTGATTGCCACGCCACGCTTATTCTGGGCCCCATTCACCACCTGCGCGCCGCTCGCCCCCAGCTAAATTCGAGAGTGGCGAGACTCAAACCTGCGCCAGTTCCGTTGCCTGGGAGTGGCCGCCTTACACGGTACCACTAAGCCAACCCCGGTCGGCAAACGAGTTATGGGTAACGAGGTATTGGTGATTGCCAGGCCATGCTTATTCTGGGCCCCATTCACCACCTGCGCGCCGAATATTTAAATAATAATAATTATTTCATAAATATCATATATATTCATTTTATCCATCATTTTAACCATCCATATAATCTTATGGTGAAAAACGAAACATATTCTTCATGTTGGTATGCATTAGAGATGTTTTCAATTCCCATAAGATGGAAAAGGATACGAAAGAGGGTTATATAATAATCATAATAAAATTTAAATATATAAAATATTATTATTATTTTATTTCATCATTTTTAATAACATTTTAATGATGTATAAGAATAAATAAATGTTTTAAACATAGTTTTGAGTTGTATCTCTTCTTTGTGAGACCACCTTTGGCTTACACCTTAAGCCTTATAGGTTTGGTCTTTTAGTGATACAAAAAAATATAATGCTTGTAGAAGGATATTGGGGAGATATTTATTCATGTATTTTTGAATCCAGAGTGCTCAAAATGAGTGAGTAAGAGAGGATATGATGTACCCTTTTATAAGTGAGGGGGAGTGAAACAATTGTAATTTTCCAAAACTTTAAAATATTATAAATGTCTTATTCATGGTCAATGTAACACTCCGACCCCAGTTACCCAGAGTCGGTGCATTATTTTAATACATTGTCATGATTACAAGGAATCAAGTCTCGAAGGACCGATCAGTTTAGCAGTATTGGAAAATAGATTGCATACATTAACATTACATTTCAATTTTAAACATAAAACACAGCGTAAATATTTCTTTGAGAATGTCATTATCCCTTTTAGCTTAAACCTGCAAATTAATCATAATACACTTCTTGGAATCCTGCGAAAAATAAAACATAGAAACTGGTGAGCTCAAACGCTCAGTAAGGGTAAGCAATACAGCAGAAGATGACATAAATATTAAGCATGATGAATAATTGAAACCACATGCCTTTACCAATAATAAACATGAATACTTTTATGGAAAGAATATGAGCTGAGTAAATAATTCCATAATAAAAAATAATCATGGGTATTCTACTAGTCGAATGACCACATGAACCATCAATATTATTTCCATAATGAGGGAATGTATAATGTCGAACATTCTGAAACATTTTGTCAAGGCCTTGGCCAAGATGTCTAAAAATGATTAAGGCCTCGGCCAAAACCATATATCAAATTGGGAAAGGGCCTCGGCCAATTCCACATCTAGTTGTCTCATGAGACCTACCAATGCATCGAGGATCTATAGCGGGCTCCACCCGTCACTTACTATGTCCAATACATTCCTCATATAAAAAGTTTAAAACATAACATAAACATTCGTATAAGAACTAGGATACTAAAAGTCAATACTTTAACCATAAACCATGAATGGTATAAAAATAACACATCCATAGTCAAACATATCACAAAACCTTCAATACAATATGAAAGTTTTGTATCATAATAAATAAACTTCAAAACAAGTTTAAAATCCATTAAATGATTTTACATATATGGAAATTATTTGTAAAACTCTTTGATTGAAATATCCTTTTTCATGAAAACATTTAAAAGTCACACAATTTAGAAAGGAATAAATTTAATGAAATTTTTGAATCAAAGTGTCCCATACCACTTTGAAACTTTTTAAAGTAATTAACATTTTAAAACATTCATGTCCATTTAAATAAATCCTTAAAATAATTTTTCAAACATGGACATTAATGATAATGGTTTAGAAGAATAAATCTTTAAAAAATTTAAAATGATGTTGACATAGATGAAATCAAAACTATTTGATAGAAATATCTCTTTTTTGAAATAATTTAAGAGTCACATAATTATAAAAGAAAAAATTTACTTTGAAATAATTATTATTATATGATGGTTAAAATGATGGATAAAATGAATATATATGATATTTATGAAATAATTATTATTATTTAAATATAATATATCACTTAACTTCTTAACATTTCCATCCATCGGAAATTGATAATGGTACTCGTGCGTAGGTGTGGAATACCACCTCTACGAAGCAATGTGATTCAATTTTTCATTTCCACCTTACTAGGATGTTAATAAGTATGAAAATAATGAATAAAAATGAAATTTATAACAAATTTATGATTTTTTAAATTTAAAATATTAACTAATTTATTTATTTTTCAATCATTCAGGAAATGAAAATGTAATTTTCTTATACATAGAGACTGTTGTCTCCACGAAACGACATGAATCATTTTTATAAAACCCTTATATGGTCGGTTTTAAAAGATTTTTTAACATATAAATATTATAATTATAATTTTTTAAATATTTTTTAGGTAATGGAACCATAAAATCTTTGACCACAGTCAACACACCGATGTTGTTTTGGTGTTATAAACCGAACGACCTCGAAATGTCCAACATGAAATTAACTATTTTAGTAACTAAAAAAACATGGTAATAAACGAAATAAAAGGAATAATAATAAATAAATTAACATGATAAATATTATTAAAAAATTTAAAATTTAATATAATTTTATTATTCAGGAGTTAGAGGACATACATAGCTTGACATGACTTAAGGTAAGGCATTTCTCATCTCAAATTCCTCTCTTTGAGAGCCATTATATTTTCACCGCATGTTTTATTTTTTATGGTTTATATACTACCATATGGATTTATTTTATCCTTAATTTATTGAAATTTTAGTGTTTTACAAATATTTTTCAATTTCCCTCCAATGTTATTTTGATTCAAAATTTACTAAAGTCATAAGTGATTTTTCTTTACAACCTTGTTTTAAAGTATTTATTTAAACTCTTTCTCCACTATATCCATGTTATTAAAAATGTTTTAATAATGTAATTATTTATAAATAAAATATTTTAAAAATTAATTTTCATCTAATTATGAATTTATTTTTAACGGTTTTAAAGGAATATTTTAAACATTTAACATACGGGTCATTTTGACTTTTTTTACGAAAGTGAAAAAGAATAGTTTTTTTAACATGTACATATTGAACTACTTTTCCTACCATGATAAAACCTATTTTTATCAAGATTACCCTATATTTTAACATGGGTTTTAGAAGAATATACTATTCTCACTCTTCTTATAATTTTTCCATTTTTAAGAGTAAAAAAAATGATATTTATATTTCTGATTATGTGAAAATTGAAAGTGCTTTACTTATGGGTTTAAATGAGGTTTTCAATATTTTTATGATAAAAAAGTTAAAGCTTAATTTTTTTTATTCATATTATAGTAATTGATTCTTTTAGATGATGATGAGTGAGCCCGATATAGATCATGATGATGGGTGTGTCACAAACTGAATCTGGTCTCCATCAAAACCAACTCCCAACATGGTCTGCAATAAGTCCCTAAGGGAGTTCCATATCCCCAAAGGATAGAAAAAGTGCCCGGGTATCATAGATTTTGGTTTCAAAATGATTTACCTAAAAATGGAAGCATAAAACATCAAAACCAAACCATAAACCGAATCTGAAAAATTCATATCAAACGAGGTTTATACAAAATCCATAACTGAATACACATGTTTAAACATAGAATAAGAGGTCCAAATACACATAAAAATAGTATAAAAACATCCCCAAGGACTCTACATGACAAGGGTTTATCACCCACAAGGCGTATCCACAATGCCACACCATGGAAGGGAACTAACAACCGAAACCACCATCACCCAAAGCCTTTCCTTTACCTGTGTCATACATAACAAAGTCTAATTACAATCAAGGGGTGTAAGTAGGGTGTTATACTAATCCCAATAGGATAACACCAAGATATTCCATAGATTAAAAAATACAAGATAAAAAGCATGCCTTTTTTGATAAACAAGAAGTAGTGAAAAAACTTCTAAAGAATGAAGCTTTTCAATGAAAATAGTTTTCGAAAGAAACTTTCCATGAATGAGAGAATTTCAATAAAACATGTAATATAATGTATTTTACATAAAAAACCACCATATTAAAAATATAAATACACAAGATTCAATGAGCACAAATCTCGGGAACACCTCTAGGCACTAGTTAGTCTCAGGCCCTATGTACCTCGTACCTTGGTGTAAAGTAACCATAGAAAAATCTATTCTTGTGTATGAGAAACTATTAGGGAACATAACCATAACCTAGTGGTCCCCAATAATCATTAACAAAGTTTTGTTAGTGTTTTCATTATCCATTTTTCTCAGTGAAACAGGGACAAAACTCATCCGGATCACTAGCATACTAGTACATATCTTCCCTCCTAGGTACCCGGGCTTCCCCCTTTGTGCTCAACCCATCATGTCATGATACCAAATTCCATTATCACATAAAAACATAAGTTATGGTCATAATAAACTCAAAATAGTAGCTACAAATTTTTTTCACCACTTACACCACTCAATAGAATCTTTAGGATTTCAATAAAATAAATTCACAAAACTTAACAATGTTTTGCACACAAAATCCCTTAAAAATAAAACTTTTAACACCATATGCATACCCATATTCATAAAAACAGAATTTTAAGCACAAAAAAAATTTATATAAACCCATTACATGATTTATAAAACAACACCATTGGCATAACATAAAATAGACATGTAAAACACCCAATTTAATATAAAATTGGTACCCAATTTACCAAAATCCCTTTAAAATCCCATGTTGAACACCATGTTCATACCCATATTTATAAAAACAGATTTTTTGAGCACCAAAATCATTTATATAAATCTATTAAATGATTTATAAAACAACCCCATTTGGAATAACATAAAATAGACATGTAAAGCACCCAATTTAACATAAAATTGGTACTTAAAAATCATTTGCTCAATAGATGTCACCAAAACCTGATTTTTTTAGAAAGGATAATGGATTATAAGTGTGATAAAATATAAATGAAGAAAATATAACTAATCTAACATTTATTAACCATGGTATCACCTTCCACAAATGTCAAAACCCTCGGATCTTGGTGTGAAACACCAACCACACCACCACCGCACCAAAAGGAAGATAAATCAATCCCTAGCCCACAAAATTTCACCAAAAAGACTCAAGGTTAAACCCTAGGTACAAAACCCAACTTTTTGAAATGATGAACTTCAATAAAAGAGGAAAGAAAACCAAAGGAATATGGAAGGAAGGATGGAGGAATCACTTACCTTGAAGAACCTAGAAGTTTACCCACCAAAAAACCCATCAAATATGGGTTCCATGGGATATTGAGAGAGCTTGGAGACCTCCCATGGATTATAGGTTCAAATGGGGGAAGAATGGGATGTATTAGGTTTATTTATGTGAGGGAAAAATTGGAATTAAAAAAATATTTTTAATATGATGGACACCCTGCACGGTTTGGTAAACCGTGCGGCCAAACTGTGCGACCTATCCTGGCACCCAAAAAGTGTTGTTTTGCCTATAATTACAAGGAGGTCCAAGGGGAAAACCTATGAGAAAATATAGGCCAAGGATAAGGAGAAATAATACCCAAAGGAATACCACATTTTTACCCTAAGACTCATCCAACTCAAGGGTACAAACCACCTCAACAACATACCCCACAAGTGGTGCCACAAGGAGTGTCACAAATACCACTCCAAAACACCTCAACCTCCTACCACCATTTTGACAAAATAGGAGGCCAAGTACCATAAAAGAACACCAAGACTATAAGGTCATAGATCAAGGACACAAGAGGCATAAAAACTTTAAACCCGGAACACCCAAAAACCAAGAGAAGGCTAAGAAACAAAAGAAAACTTTGAACAAAGAATGGAATTGAAAATAAAAATGTGACAATTCTCACCACCATAAATATTTCCACTCTTAGAAAGCCATAAAAACACCAGATGTAAAAAAAAATCCCAAACTATAGACCAAGACAAACTCCCTTACCACATTTTCACCCACCTCCAAAAGGCCAAACACCTCTAGTTGATCAAATAAAGGAAGATAATACTATCACCAAACTAAAACTTACCCCACTTACCTAAAATGATCAAACATATTCAAAATAAATCCCAAAAAAAAAACCTCAAACACTACCAGAAGATGCTCAAGAAATCCACCTGAAACAAACAACAAACCCAAATAACACCACCACAACTTTACTTAAACAAAACTACTGGGTGTGCTTCAATCCCAAATTTACCCATGTAAAAAATTGATGGCTAGATAGCCTCAAACAAGACTACCTATATAACATCCCATTACTGTTTCAGGTATTTCTAAATATTATTATGTTAAATTATTATAACGTTAAATGGAAAAAATGGTTTATCAATGAAATGTTATGCTTTTGTTAAACATGTCGCAGAATGGTAAAATGCCCAATTAACACTCTGTAATATTCAATTTAATATTTTATGAGTTAAAAACTGAGTAAGTATGAGTTTTTGAGGCCTCGAAAGGATCGGTGAAGACAGAAAAAAATTATAAAATAGAATATATTAAGTGTGCACTTTTTATTCAAAATATTTAAGTAACTCCAAAACAATGTGTCATTTGAGAAATATGAGACCACTGTTATGTACAAAATATGGTGTCTACCCTAGGAGGGGTATAACATTATAAGGCACTGAGAATTTTGATGTCTCGCTCATGAGATAAAGTTATTAAATAATATTTAATATATTATTTATTAAAAATAATTAAATATCTCTCAAATGGTGCATCATATGGGAAAATATGAGACTACCGATGGGTCCGGAATGAGGGTTTTACTCTAGACAAGGTATAACTTTTTTAATCATAGGGTTTTTGGATGTCTCGCTTAAAAAAATAACACCTTTTTATTTTAATTAATTAATTATTCTGATTTTTCTTTAATAAATCATTAATATCTCTCAAACCATTAGTCTTTTGAGAAATCTGAGACCACTATTGTGTCCGGAACAAATTTTTTACCCTAGCTAAGGCATAAAATCTATGCACAATGGCCATTTGGTGTTATTTAATTTTTTTATGTTAAATAAATAAATAATTAGTTTTATTGAAATTGTTAAGTGTAACTATTCATTGTCTTTCACAATGAATGGAAACCTCTATTTTTAACGTGCAAGAGAGTATGAAACCTTTTATTTCAACCATTTCTAACCCATTAAATGTTGAAACACATTAATTGGATGAAATCATTGACTCCGTAAATAAGATTAGGTTGAAATGCTTGATAAAACGAGAGATTGAAGTTTAGGGTTTCATATACGCGTAGTAATACTCTTGAGGTTATAAAATGGAGAAACCACTTGGTTCATTTGATCTTTATGAGTTTTATGAACTCGAGATCTACCCTGATCATGTTGGATGAATCTCCAAAGATCAAATTTGGAAGGCGTGGATGGTCTTCTCCCTCCCTCGTGCTGCAGCAAGCAAAAAAATGTGGGTATGTTTAATTAATTAAACAATTTTTTATTTTTATTATTTCTTCCATTATTTTAGATTCAATAACTTCTATGTTATTGGTTGTAACTATATACTGTTAGTTTTATTGGACTCGTCTCGATGAGAATAACCTAAATCATATTTTTGATTTGATGTCAGCAATGTATTATTCAATCTGATTTTCCACTTTTAAATGGTTCTTTTTAAATAAATTTATCAAAAGATAATTATTAAGAATTATCAAATAATAATTTTAATTAAATTATGAGAGATTAATTATGTCTTATTGGATAATAATTATGATTAATTATTAAATTGTAATTTTATTAAATTATTAAAAGGATAATTGTAAATAATTACCAAGCGATAATCACAAAAAATTATCATATGATGATTGAAATATTATAATTTGTATGGATTAAATATATATAATATTTAGAGAAGTTATTAAAGGATAATTTCACCAAATTATAAAGGATAATATTTGGAAAGCTAAATATCATAAGAAAATTTGGGAAATGTTAATTTGTAAGGGATAATTATTAGAATATAATTATTCAATTTATGAAGGATAATTTATAGTAAATTATAAAAGGATAATTATAAAGGATTTTTTATGATAAATTATCAAGATATTATTATTCATAAATGAAGGATAATTTCAAACACATGTGTTGACATCAAATGATAATCCAGATATTATCCAAGAGAGATAAAATATTATCACATGTAATATTTAAATCAATAATTTCAAATTATCGAAGAGGGATAAAATATTATTACATGTAATATTTTAATCAATAATTTCATATTATCCCTAATATATAAGATATTATCACATGTAATATTTTAATCGATAATTTGAAATTATCCTTGAGAGAAAATATTATCTCATGTAATATTTTAATTGATAATTTTAAAATTTATCTTGGAGAGAGAAAATTTTATCACATGTAATATTTTATTTCCTTGAGAAATAAAATAGAGGGATATAATTATCAAATGAAGTTTATAATTATTATTATGGATATTTTCTTGTGATTTCATGCGTTAACAAAAAACAATAATTCATAGATTATTTAGGAGAGAGAAAATGTAATCACATGTAATATTTTACTTCCCTATGAAATAAAATATATTTTTTAGTTCTAGGAACCCTTGATGATCATCGAGCATTGGTGCATCGACACTTACAATAAAAATTTCATGAGGAGGTGTATTGAACCACACTGGGTGGATTATCATTGCCACTAACATTAGCGACCTTGAGCTAGGTGGTTCCGTTCTGATTAGCCAAATTTATTATCCTTTTATTTATTGATTTATTTCAATTGTTGATTTAAATTCAATTTCTCAAATCTGATTTCAATTAAATTGATAAAATCTAAATTATAGTAAATCTAGATATTTGAAATGGTTTTGGCTTGCAAATTTGGAAATCCCCCAATTCCATTGAATTGGGTGTGTTTATGGAAATTGGATGATTTAAATTGTTTAATTTAAATTATGAATTTGATGGAAATGATTTCAATTAAAATTTTGAATTTAATTGTGGAAATAAATTGTTTAATTATGGAATTGGTTTTGAATGGGTTTCAAACTCATGAAAATGGATTAAAATGATTCGATAGAAACCCAGTGGTTTTATCTTGTGAAAAAGGCATGTTTTTGAATAAAACCTGTTGTGGGTTTAAATGGAAATAAATTGAAACTTTTGAAATGAAAAAATGAGATTGATCATGTTTTTAAGAAGTCTTAAAATATTCCACCCATCATGTAAGAGAACATGCAAAACTTAGGTAGTTAGTGAGTTATTTGGATACACTCTACGCTACGACAATGTTATAAAACATACTTGTGGTGGGTCACATACCCGATGGGTTGGTGGTGAGTCTTCTTTGTCTAGTTTCATAGGGATTCATGTATACACATTTTGTTGAGTTCACATAGAGAGTGCCAAATTCTATATCTGGTTAATACTGTCGTACCTTTTGGAAGATGACCATGTTTCTCACTTGTTTAATTATATTTGAGATATAAATGTATGTCAATGTTTGTTGGAATTTCATTACATTCCTACTGAATTTATTAAACTATTTTATATAAATGTTTTACTAAATCCATTGTTTTAGAAATATTTCATCTATTATAAAGAAAAGCTTGTACTTTGAATTTATTTTCCATCATTTGAAAATGTATAGCATGTTTTTTTAAATATTCTTTTGAATTTCCAAACCCATTTATTTGAAAATTGAAATATTTTATTTGGATAATATGTGTTTAGAATCTGTTATGTAATCTTTGGTGGTATCCTACTGGTCTTAGGATCACACCCTAATTTTTTCCTTCGGGTGTTTGTAGACTTTCTTCTTCCAAGTTCGGGAAAAGAGAAGGGATCTCTTGGACGTGGTTCTAGCTGTTGAACTTTGGTCTTGGTGAGTTGTGTCCTTAGGGACCTTAGGGTTGTTTTCCAATTTTAGTACTTTGGATTTTATGACTCTTTATATTCTGGTACATTACTCCCAGTGGAGTTTATTTTTTTATGCATATTGCTTGTTACTTTTCTTCTGCATTGTTGGTGGAAAAATCGTTCCCACTTGCATGTTGTGTGATGCCAGGTGCTAGTTGCCAACCTGTGGGGATTGGGAATGCCCTTTGGGCTATGTCAAGGATGGATCAATTATTAGGTTACCAAGGTACCCAGGAAGGTTCGTGACAAAATGGTATCAGAGGGAGGTTAAGAATCTTTCCTTGATGATAGTATGCATTTGAGTATTCTTGTCGGGACTTAGGAGGTAGTTGCGATTAAGTGCCTGGCCATCTCTCACCGCAACGAAACTTAAGTCACTATGGGTGGCCAGGGAAAGACTTATTGGGGATTAGTTCTAGTATTTTATCTATTTTGATTTGGATATAGTGAAATACAAATCATGGATTTTCTACTAGTCGAGATAATGTTTCCCTCATTGCTAGGTACTATCATTATCTAATGTCTTCCATATTATCTACTGATCTTGTGTAATATCATTCCTCTAAGAAGATGTGAGAATTATATCTAGTAAGGGGATACTCTTGAACATTAGTGAGTTAATCCTCCAGTGTACTCAAGACTAGTTGAGGTGATTGTGTGCACTGTCCAAGCTTTGGGATAGACACCACCTCTAGTCCCTATTCAGGCTCCAGCTGTGGAACCTAGGGGGTACTATTCAATTTTTTTTCTTGAGAGTTCTTTCAACAAAAAACCACTATATTTTAGAAGCTCCACTGATCCTCCACATGTTTTGGAATGGTTAGGAATTATAGAACTTCTATTTGAGTTCTTGTAGATACCGAACGAGATGAAGGTGAAGTTTTCCACCTTTGTGTTGGAGGCACCAAGAATGATATGGCCGTACATGATAATGACTACAAAGGAACATGAGGTATTAGATTGAAAAAAATTCAAGGTTATTTTCACCGAATAGTTCTATCGAGAGTCAATGGTTTTGGACAATGCTGTGGAGTTTTTTTCAAGATTGAGCAGGCTGACATAACTATGGCTCCTGTAGATGTTTAGGGAACTTGCAGAAGTTCTGCCACAACTTTTCCAGTCCACATAATGACACGAGATCATCAGAACCTTAAAAAACTACGGGGCAATCAGATTATTCACTTTAAAAAAGGTTCCAACCATAGAAATCCGGAACAAATCTTCTTCACGCATTGGAAGAGTCTCTAGAAGAAGAAAATACTGGCCCAACAATCATGAGTAGTACCATTACTATAGATTTTTTTTAGTGACTACTCTTTTTGATATGAGTGAATCTCACTTGTTTATTTCAAATCGTATAGTTAATCAGCTTAATCTTCCTATGTAGATTTTATCTTGTGCAATGGATATTACTATACCCCTTGGTATAAAGAGAGAGTAGGGTCTTGATAATCCCTCTTGGGTCTTATCTCTATCAATTGTAAAACTTGCTTGGATTTTTTTTGTACTCAACTTGAAATCTCTTAACATCATATTCGAGATGGATTTGATCGTTACTAATAAATCCCGAATTGATTGTTTTATTCGACGGGTCTACATTACTACATCCATTGGTGTGCCTCTTGTCCTTTAAGAAGAATGTGACCCAAAGTTGGGACGAGCTGGACCTTATTATCTGGAGTTGTGGAAAGTGATATCAATGTTTAATTTTTATCTAGAGTGGGATTCAATGAGTGGTGATCTCCCTATATTCATTGTTGAGTTTCCTGACATGTTTTCTTCTGACTTTTCTGGTTTTCTACTGGTAATGGAGGTTGAGTTTTCTATTGAATTAATGTTTGGTACTCAACCAATTTATTTTCCCTCTTACCAAATAGCTCTAATTTAACTAAAAGAACTAATGACCCAGTTGGACAATCTTCTTGAGAAAGCCTTTATTCACCCAAGTGTGTCACCTTGGGCAGTTTCGATTCTATCCTCCATGAAAGATAATGGTTCTTTTACATATTCTCTTCTTGAGATGATTCTTATTGAACAAAATATTGTTGAAGAATTTCTTAAGCATTAGAGACTCTCTTTATGGTGGGGAGACTGATGCCCAATGTTATTCTTAAAAGAGGGTGTTCTGTGTTATCGAAACTGTTATGATGCACCATTAGAGACAAGGAAGGCTATAATAGGGCATTTCAATTTTTCCAATGGGTTGTTCACCAAGGAAGAACTGAGATGTTCTATGACATGAAGTAATAGTTTTGGTGACCATGTATTCTTGAAGGTTTTACCCTGGTTGGTCATCGATGGATTGGGAGGCAAGGGAAGATTGATTCTTATTTTATGGGATCTTTTGAGGCTGTTGATTAGGTGGGTAATTTTTTTACCATTCCACACTACCACCACAACTGGATTTGATACGTATTTTTTTTTCATGTATCTCAGCTTCAAAAGCATTTGTCTGACCCATCTCATGTTCTGAGTTGGAACGATCTTAAAGTGGAACCTGTTTTATCTGTGATTGAATGACCAGTCATGGTTGTTGATTCTAAGAACAAGATACTTCATGGGAGG
Organism: Viscum album; assembly: GCA_963277665.1. Taxonomy (NCBI): domain Eukaryota; kingdom Viridiplantae; phylum Streptophyta; class Magnoliopsida; order Santalales; family Viscaceae; genus Viscum; species Viscum album. The sequence goes on along the minus strand of OY728142.1, from coordinate 470,110,216 downwards.
GAGATACCTCTGGTCTATGTGCTATGGCAGCATGGTTCTAATTCTAATGAGACGTGATAGAGTGAGGCATTGAGAAGTGAGTAGTGGCCTTGTCTCTTTTGACATGGAGGCTTATTCATAGTCTTTTTGGGGATAAAAAGTTCTTATGGTGGGGAGGTTGTAACATCCCATTACTATTTCTGGTATTCCTAAACCTTCTTGTGTTAAATTATTATTATGTTAAATGGAAAAAATGATTTATCAGTGAAAAGTTACGTTTTTTAAACACAATGCAGAATGGTAAAACACCCAATTAACACTATGTAATATTCAATTAAATATTTTATGAGTTAAACACTGAGTAAGTATGAGTTTCTGAGTCCCACAAAGTCTCAGTGAAGAAGGAATAAAATTATTAAATAGAATATATTAAGTGTGTACTTTTTATTCAAAATATTTCAATAACTCCAAAATGATGCATTGTTTGAGAAATTTGAGACCACTATTATGTCCGAAATATGGTTTTTACCCTAGGAGGGCTATAAAATTAAAAGGCGCCAGACATTTCGATGTCTCGCTAGTGAGATAAAGTTATTAAATAATATTTAATATATTATTTATTAAAAAAAATTAAATATATATTAAATGATGCGTTTTATGAGAAATATGAGACCACCTATGGGACTTTAATGAGGGTTTTACCCTAGACAGAGTATAACATTTGTAAGTATTGGAAGTTTGGACATATCACTTGAAAAAATAACTCTTTTTATTTTAATTAATTAATTATTCCAATTTTTCATTAATAAATCATTAATATCTCTCAAACCATTCATCATTTGAGAAATTTGATACCACCGTTGTGTCCGGAACGAGGTGTTTACCCTAGATGGGTCATAATATCTATGCGTAGCATCCATTTGGTGTTCTTTAATTTTTTTATGTTAAATAAATAAATAAATAATTTTTCTTGAAATTGTTAAGCGTAACTATTCATTGTCTTCCACAATGAATGTAAACCTCCATTTTTAACGTGCAAGAGAATATGAAACCATGTATTTCAACCGTTTTAACCCATTAAATGTTGAAACGCATTAATCGGATGAAATCATTGACTCCATAATTAAGATTAGGTTGAAACGCTTGATAAAATGAGATATTGAAGTTTAGGGTTTCATATATGTGTAGTAATACACTTGAGGTTCTAAAATGGAGAAACCACTTGGTTTCTTTGATCTTGATGAGTTTGATGAACTTGGGATCAACCATGACCATGTTGGATGAACCTCCAAAGATCAAATTTGGAAGGCGTGGATAGTCTTCCCCCTCCCTCATGTTGTAACAAGCAAAAAAATGTGGGTATGTTTAATTAATTAATTAATTTTTTATTTTTATTATTTCTTCCATTATTTTAGATTCAATAACTTCTATATTATTGGTTGTAATTACATATCATCAGTGTCGTTGGACTCATATCGACGAGAAGAACCTAAATCATATTTTTGATTTGAAGTCAGCAATGTTTTATTCAATCTTATTTTCCACTTTTTAAATGGTTTTTTTAAATAAATTTATCAAAAGATAATTATTAATAATTATCAAATGATAATTGAAAAAACTTATCAAATAAAATTTTTAACGAAATTATCAAATATTAATTATGTCTTATTGAATAATAATTATGGGAAATTATTAAATGATAATTTTATTAAATTATTGAAAGAATAATTGTAAATAATTATTAAGTGATAATTACAAAAATTATCATATGATGATTGAAAAATGATAATTTATATGGAGTAAATATATAAAATATTTATACAAGTTATTAAAGAATAATTTCACCAAATTATAAAGGATAACTTGTGGAAAGAAAATTATCATAAGAAAAATTTGAAAATGTTAATTTGTAAGGGATTATTATTAGAATATAATTATTCAAATTATGAAGGATAATTTATAATAAATTATAAAAGGATAATTATAAATAATTTTTTATGATAAATTATCAAGATATGATTATTCATGAATGAAGGATAATTTCAAACACATGTGTTGACATAAAATGATAATCCAGATATTATCCAAGAGAGATAAAATATTATCGCATGTAATATTTAAATCAATAATTTCAAATTATCCAAGAGAAAAAAAATATTATCGCAAGAAATATTTTAATTAATAATTTCAAATTATCCATGAGAGATAATATATTATCACATAAAATATTTTAATCGATAATTTGAAATTATCCTTGAGAGATAAAATATTATTGCATGTAATATTTTAATCGATAATTTTAAAATTTATCTGGGAGAGAGGAAATGTTATCACATTTAATATTTTATTTCCTTGGGAAATAAAATAGAGGGATATAATTATCAAATCAGGTTTATAATTATTCTTATGGATATTTTTCTTGCGATTTCATGCATTAACATAAAATGATAATACAAATATTATTTAGGAGAAAGAAAATGTAATCACATGTAATATTTTAATTCCTTGTGAAATAAAATAGATTTTTTGGTTCTAAGAACCATTGAAGAGTGTCGAGCATTGGTGCATTAATTCTTATGATAAAAATGTTGTGAGGAGGTGTATTAAACCACACTGGGTGGATTACTATTGCCACTGACATCAGAAACCTTGAGGTAGGTGGTTCCGTTCTAATTTTCCAAATTGATTATCCTTGTATTGCTTGATTTATTTCAATTGTTGATTTCAATTAAATTTCTCAAACATGATTTCAATTAAATTGATAAAAACTGAATTCCAGTAAATTGAGATATTTGAAATGGGTTTGGCATAAAAATTTAGAAATCCCTCAATTCTATTGAATTGGGTGTGTTTATGGAAATTGGTTGATTTAAATTGTTTAATTTTAATTGTGGATTTATGGAAATAATTTCAATTAAATTGTTGAATTTAATTGTGGAAATAAATCGTGTAATGATAGAATTGGTTTTGAATGGATTTTAAACTCATGAAAATGGATTAAAATGATTTGATAGAAACCCAGTAGTTTTATCTTGTGAAAAAGGAATGTTTTTGAATAAAACCTATTTTGGTTTTAAATGGAAATAAATTGAAACTTTTGAAATGGAATAATGGAGTTGATCATATTTTTAGGCAGTCTTAAAATAGTTCACCCATCATGTAATATCACATAAAAACCTTAGGTAGTTAATGAGTTATTTGGATACACTATACACTACGACAATGTTCTAAAACATACTTGTGGTGGTTCACATCCCTGATAGATTGGTGAAGATTATCCTTTGGCTAGTTTCAGAGGGATGTGTGTACACACATTTTTCTGATTTCACATAGAGAGTGCAGAGTCTTATAGCTGGTTGATTATATCGTAATTTTTGGCAGGTGACCATGTTGCTCGCTTGTTTAATTCTATTTGAGATATAAATATATGTCAATTTTTGTTGGAACTACTTTACATGGCTGCTGAATTTATATAAACTATTTTATATAAATGTTTTTCTTAATCCATTGTTTTATACATATTCCATATCTTGTAAAGAAAAGCTTGTGCTTTGAATTTATTTTACATCATTTGAAAATGTATAGCATGTTTTGTTTAAAAATGATTTTGAATTTGCAAACTTGTTTATTTGAAAATATATAGCTTTTATTTGGATAATCTATATTTGGAATCTATTATGGAATCTTTGGTGGTATCCTACTAGTTTTAGGCTCACACCCTACTTTTGACTTTGGGTGTTTATAGACTTTCTTCTTCCAGGTTCGGGCAAAGGGAAGGGATCACTTGGAGGTGGTTCCTATTTTTGAGATTTGGTCTTTTTGAGTTATACCCTTATGGACCTTGGGGTTGTTTTCCAATTTTAGTACTTTGGATTTTACGCCTCTTTGTATTCTAGTAAATTACTCCCAGTGGAGTTTCTTTTGTTATGCATACTGTATTTTTCCTTTTCTTATGCATTTTTGGTGGAAAAATCATTCCCACTTGTATGTTGTGTGATGCCAGGTGCTAGTCGCCAACCCATGGGGATCGGGAACACCCTTTGGGCTATGTAAGGGTTGGCTCGGTTATTGGGTTACCAGGGTACTTAGGCTGGTTCGTGACAACCTCCAACAAAAAACAAACCAAGGAGAAAACCGAGTCACTGATATGGGGTGACTCAAACAGACTTCCCACTATAAGGGACAACTTAATTTCTGAGACAAAATTAGGACACCAATTGGAGGAGGCTCGAAAAGTCTCCCCATTAGAAGGGGTAAACTAACATGAGACTTTTTCCAAGAGAAATTACATAAAACTCATAGTGGGTCTCCCCACCATAAGAACCAACCATCTCAACAGACCAACACGGGGCGATATAGAAAGACCCCAAAATTTAAAGAGTTGGGATGAATGTACAGTTAGTCCACACAGTTTGGGAAGTCATGCGCTAACTGCAAAAATCATTCTATCCGCATGGCTTCCTAGAATACAGTCACTACTAATCGTGCACAAACCGGGTGCTCAACCTATCTAGACAAATATCAAACCTTTCCCTAAAAATCCAATGGAAACCAAAGGATAAAGGAATGACATTGTGTGATAGCATGGACACGAGGTCCTCCCACCACTTTCCATCAAACGGGAAAAACAAAAGTGGGATGACAACACCAATGGATTAAACTATCCCCATATTTCATACTAAGGATAGAAATTTGTACAAGGGTTTTAACGACCATGGTATTTCCCCTGATTACGTTCCAACTTCACTCTGAGACCTATGGCTGGAGCTCAAATGATTAAAGCATCTTCAGCCTTGAAGTTAGGCTTTGGAAACCCCATGAATGTAACTTATCCTTTCAGTTCCATGAAAACTATACCCTGATCCCAAATGGGTTCCCTAAGAAATAACATATTCCAAACTCACTTTACCCTAACCTAACATTTCACTAAAACAATGGCTAAGAAGATGTGAACACATCACACCTTGTTTCTTCAGGTGAAAAACATCATAAGGAAAGTACACATATAAACATCTTTCTCAAAAATAGAGTATTTTTAAGTTTTACTAAGGGATACATACTCCCAATATAACAAAGATTCTTAGAGGATTGCACAACCTTCAACTTTACAGTCAAATGACCACACAACATCACAAGGAATCACCAAACATGACCATTGCAACTGATAGAAACAATACATGGAAAGGGACCTTATTCAAAGTCCCCAAACAACACAAAATTCTAGAAAGTGTCCATAACGACCTATCATGACCATATTTCCTACATTAGTGGTTTAACGTGAACCCCTGCTTCAAAGAGACTCCTAAGGACCAAAATTCCCTCTTAGACACCATCCACAATAACAACCCACACCACTTCCACCTTCCACGAATCAGGTAACTTAAGAAACTAAGGCCTATTTAAACCTTCCATGATCACTCTCCCGCTACAAGAGGATCCACAAAACCAAGAAAGGAAAGGGGTAGACTCAATCTCCAAAGCTCAAGAATAAAGTCCTTTTGTTGATCAACTGGAGGATCATCCAACGATGATTCACCATGGGTCACACATGAATCATACATTAACTCTTTATGGGGGTGTACCCTAGCCAACAAGAAAACCCAAGGACCCAACCAATCTGGTCATTTGGTCACAATATACCATAAAACTGAATCAAACACATGAGGGGAGCCACCACATTGGCCTCCTAGACTTTTCCTCAAAAGATACCACTGACCAACGCTTCATTCCAACGTATTAATGAAACACCAACCCAAAAAATTATTTAAACAAGAGGGGTTATTAAAATTGAAACATCCCACAATAAATATCCCGAAAACACATAATTTACACCTACCAAACACACATTATCAAAATACAACACTTTCCTTCAAAAGCATTCTTAAAAAAATAGTGTTGGTGGGTTGTGCATTTACCAATGGTATCTCATGAGACTCACACATGCATGTTCACATGCCACACTAGGAACCCACCTCATATCCATCTCGAAACTCATCTATTCATGACATTAACCATCCATATTACCATATAAACCCATGCATGTGGTCACCCTTGAGAACTCCAAAGACCAAAATCAAACCTTTCCTCTTTTCAAAATCAAAACCTTTTTTTAACTACACTTTCCCTTTCTCAAAACCACTAACCATAAAATCAAAACCCAATTTAAATCTTAAAAAACAATTTAAAAAAGCACCCATAATTCAATAAAAACTCACTTTCATACCTTGCAAAACTATTTCAAAACATTTCAACCCATTTCCAAACAATTCTAATTTCATGAAAAACACTATTTTATAAATCTCCATTTAATTAAGAACTCAACTCTTCTCATTTAAAAAAGGGTTCTAAAATTTCATATAAACTTTTCAAATTCTCAGTAGTTACCCAATAAAAATCCATCTCTAACCCCCACACATAAATTCTAGAACACTTAATTCAATTCAAAACACTTTTCCATGGTTTATAAAATTCTATTGGAAACACATTTTCAAAACCCCCTTTAACATAACTCATACTTTCAAAAGAGGTGTAAAAACATAATTTACACTTTCAAAATAATTATAACATTTCATTTCTATACTTTCATAAATATTTTTTTCTTCACTTTACTATAAAATCACTTCACAAAAATTCACACTCCTTAAAATCAATTCATTTTTGCTTTAAAAACCAAGTTTCCAAGATTCCAAAACAAAGAGACACAAGACAATGTGAGAGGAAACTAGTGTCGGTGGGTGACTTGGAAATATGGTTGGTGGATATATTATAATCACTTAACTATCAAAGAGAGTGTTTTTGGTAAATATCCTCGACTCCCCATGGCTTGATAGGCCCTACGAGCTCACTAAGACCATTGACCCAACTCTCTTTTCATTTCCCCCAATCATCAATGAACCATAATAAATAATGAACTTAGATAAAACCCAACATACCATGGAGACTTAAATCCCATCATGAGGTGTTCTGCCCTGGAACACTACCCATAACCAGAATGTCTAGTCCTGACAATCTTAGCTCTAGACTACCCCGAATCTTCCCCAAATATCATGACCCAAAGAGTGAACCTCCTCTGATACCATTTTGTCAAAAACCAAATCTGGTTGCCATAAAAAATGGAACCCGACATGGTATGAGACAAGTCCCAAAGTTTATTCCCAATACCCATGAGTTGTAACAAGCTACCGGGTATCATAGATTTTGGTTTGGAAATGATTTACCCGAAAATAGAAGGATAAAACATCAAAACCAAACGATAAACCGAATCTGAAAATTTCATACCAAAAAAGGTTTATAAAAAATCAATAACTAAATAAACATGTTTAAACATATGATAAGAGGTCCAAAGACACATAAAAACTTCCCCAAGTAATCCACATGACAAGGGGTTATCACCCATAAGCCATCTCTACAACGCCGCACCATGGATGGGAACTAACAACCCGAACCGCAATCACCCAAATCCTTTCCTTTACCTGTGTCATACATGACCATGTTTACTTACACCCAAGGGGATTAAGTAGGGTGTGATACTAATACAAATAGTATACCACCAATATATTCTATATAGTAAACAATAAAATATAAAAAGCATGCCATTTTTGATAAACTAGAAGTAGTGGAAATAATTTCTAAAGAATGAAACTTTTGAATGAAAATAGTTTTCAAAGGAAACTTTCCATGAATAGGAAAATTTCAATAAAACATGTAAGATAATTTATTTTCCAGGAAAAACCACAATATTCTAAATATAAATACACAAGTTTCAATTAACACCAATCTTAGGTATACCCCTAGGCACTAGTTAGTCTTGGGATCCATGCACCTCATACCTCAGTGTAAAGTAACCATAGAAAAATTATTTCTCGTGCACGATACCCTAATAGGGAAAATAAACATAACCTAGTAGTCCCCAATCATCATCAATATAATTTTTTTAGTGTTTTATTTATCCATTTTGTCTGTGAAACAAGGACAAAACCCATCCAGATCACTAGCATATTAGTACATATCTGCCCTCCTAGGTACCTGGGCTTCCCCCTTTGTGCTCATCCCATCATCTCATGATAACAAATACCATTATCACATGAACACATAATTTATCATCATAATAAACTCAAAACATCAACTACACATGTTTTTCACCACTTACACTATTCAATATAACCCTTAGGATTTCAATAAAATAACTTCACAAAACTTAACAATTTTTTTCACACAAAATCTCTTAAAAATCCCACTTTGAACACAATGTGCATACCCATATTCATCAAAACAGAATTTTCAGCACCAAAAGAATTTATATAAACCCATTAAATGATTTATAAAACAACCCCATTGTCATAATATAAAATAGACATGTAAAACGCCCAATTTAACACAAAATTGGTACCCAATTTACCAAAATCCTCTTAAAATCCCACTTTGAACACCATGTGAATACCCATATTCATAAAGACAGAATTTTCAGCACCCGAAGAATTTCTATAAACCCATTACATGATTTATAAAACAATTCCATTTGTCATAACATAAAATAGACATGTAAAACACCCAATTTAACACAAAATTGGTACCTAAAAATCATTTTCTCAAAAAATATCACCAAAAATAGATTTCTTAGTAATGATAATGGATGATAAGTGTGATAAAAATATAAATGAAACAAATATAACTCATATAGAATTTATTACCCATGGGATCACTTACCAAAAATGTTAAAACCCTTGAATCTTGGTGCGAAACTTCATCCGCACCACCACCGCACCACAAGAAAGATAAATTGAGCCCTATCCCGCAAAATTTCACCAAAAAGACTCAAGGATAAACCCTAGGCACGAAAAATAACTTATGGACATGAGTAACTTCAAGAAAAGAGAAAGTAAAATCAAAGGAATATGGAAGGAATGATGGAGGAATCACTTACCTTGAATAACCTTAAAGTTTTTCCACCAAAAAACCCATCAAAGATGGGTTCCATGGGAGATTAGAGACCTCCCATGGAGGCTAGGGTTTAATGGGAGAAGAATGGAGAATATTAGGTTTATTTCTAGGAGGGAAAAATTAGAATTACAAAAATATCTTTAATGTGCTGGACACCCTGCATGGTTTGGATGCACAGTTTAGTAAATCGTGTGGCCAAACTGTACAACCTGTTCTAGCCACCCAAAAAGTGTTGTTTTTCATCCAATTAAAAGGAGTTACAAGGGGAAAACCTAGAAGAAATTATAGGCCAAGGATAGGGGTAAATAATAACCAAATTAATACCACCTTTTCACCCCAAGACTCATCCAACTCAATGGTATAAACCACCTCAACAACATACCCCACAAGTGATGCCACTAGGAGTGTCACAAATCCCACTCCAAAACACCTCAACCTCCTACCATACCTTTAAAAAAAGAGGAGTACAAGTACAATAAAAGACCCCCAAGACTAATTTCATAGATTAAGGGGGTAATAGACATCAAAACTTAAAAATCCGAACACCTGGAAACCAAGATAAGGCTAAGAACCAAAAGATAACTTCAAACAAAGAATGTAATTGAAAATCCAGGTGTGACAGGGTGAGTCCGATATAGATATATATTTAATTGGGTAATGATTTAGACTTTAAAATAAAAATTTAGGGAGATAATTGAGATGTTTACTCCTATAGAATCAATTAGGATTTAGTTATTATATCATAGTTTAAACATGTGTGAAAACGAGTTATGAATATATGTTCCAAGTTACCTATATTATGCTTGCAAAAAATATTTTTATGGAAACCTTTTGATTTTATGAGGTATGAAAAATTTAAAGGCAAAAGGTTTTTATTCAATAGAATGTTTTCATGCATCCCCATGTGCCTCAGGATACATTCATGGTTTCTCATTTTCTTTATAATGGGTTTCAAAGTTTTTATTTTAGAAAATATTGATTTTCACTTATGGAAATGTTTTATTTTTGTTCAAAAAAGTTTGTTTTGAAAAAAGTAACTATCTTCATGTGTTTTCATGTTTTTCATTGGATTAATGGGATTCCTTTATTTTTATGTCCATTACTGAGATTTGTTTTATTCATCCCACATTTTAAAATATTTTTCATTGGATCTAAGGATGAGTAGAAATTTTAGTAAGAGAAAGATTTACATTATGGAGTCTTGATTAAATGAAGAAAATGTTTCTTGAATGAAACATAGGTGTAAAATTAAAGATATATTTTTGTGGAAAAAATGCACAATGTGTAAAATTTACTACTTTTTTATGTAATGTGTTACCTAATTCTCTAAATATCTAAAAAATCATGGAAATATAATTAAGTGAAATCCTTGCTATAAATCATGTAATTATGTGTTTTTAAGTTATGAGTCATTATAGCTGGTATTAGAGGAATTGTTTATATAACTTAAGAGGTTAAGAGAGTGTTAAAATACACTTTAAAGGGACTCTAATTTAAATTTATATTATCATGATATAAATTTTGAATATTTTGATGTAGAATCATCTAATACATGTCTACTAATAATTGTTTTCTACAAAAGAAACATGGTAGCTGAAGTAAGAAGACATCAACTGGATAATAATCTTATAAATCAGCAACCTAGAATGGTTGTAATAGAGAAATTTTTGGAACTATTAACTCAATTTACACAGTCTATTAATGGTGACACCCATGAAATCTATCAACCTAATTCTCCATATAGGGGCATGCATATAGTAGATCATTTCATGAAAAATCACCCTCTAACATTCAATAGATATTCTAACCCAGTGAATGATGAAGGATGGATAAATTCACCATAAAATATATTTGATGTTTTGGGATGTATGATACATTAAAATGTAACTCTTTATATTTATACTTTTGAAGGTGTAGCTGATCAAATATGGTCTCTAATTAAAAATAATAAGAAAAAATATGAGATTGATTTCATAGAGTGGATGAACTTTAATGATAATTTTATTGAGAAAAGTTTTTCTAAAGTTATTTGTCTTAGAATGAAAATAAAATTTTTGAAGTTTAAGAAAAAGGAAGAAGACTCAATGGCTATTTATGAATAAAATTTACCAGAATAGCTAGGTTTTCACCGAATCTCATTCTGGAACATGAGAGTAAAATCAATAGATATTACATAGGGCTAAAAATAATTTTATGAAGAGTGTTGGAATATTGTTAATTTAAAATTTATGAGGATGTTTTTCATTGTGATTAGAATGTTGAGATAGATTTTTCCAACACTTATGTCTTTTTTGACAATAATAGTAATAAGTGGTCAAGGTGGTAAGCATCAGATAAGCATTCAACCAAGAAATTATGATGTAATCCCCCCAAATGTTATAAATGTGTTAAAAATAAATTTTAAGTAATTTTTGGTAGGGTCAAGAAAGTGTTATCAATATGTTAAGCTCAGTAATTATTCATGTGACTATAAGGGAAAGTGTTTTGATTAGAATAGTAATGGAAAAATAGTTATCCCATAACCAGTGATATGTTTTAGTTCTAATGAGTTGGGTCATTATGTTAATTCATGTTTAAAGTTAGTTACTAATGGTGGGAATCATCAATAATGGAATCAAAAAATTATGGAAAAGTATTTTTATACTACTATGGAATATGCTGGACCATAAAATGTAATGGTTTCAGGTATATTACTTATTTATTCACATTATTCCAACATCTTGTTTGATTCAAAATCAATGCATTCTTTTATTTCTGGGAAATTTTCAAGTAAAATAGAAATACCATATCAAAAAAATGAAGACATAAATTTTGATAAAAATTCATGGGGGTATTATAAAGGTAACAAGAATTTATTGAAATATTCATGTTTTCATATGTGGAATGGTTTTTTTCTACAAACATTATTTTCTTTCCCATTATAAACTTTTATGTTAATATGGTATGGATAAGCTTTCTGTTTATCATGCTAATATAGATTATATAGATAAAGAATTCATATTAAATTTTAATATTGAGTTTCAATTTTTATATAAGAATGATTTCATACCTTTGATAACATATCAAGAAACTGAGAAACTGATAAAATATGTTAGTGAAAGTTATCTTGCATATATTGTTGAAAATAAAGGAATTTTTCAAATTAGTGACATGTTGGTGTTCAATAGATATTTGGATGTATTTATTGATGATTTTCATGGTGTTATTCCTGACCAAGCAGTTGAATTTACTGTTGACTTAGAGTCTGATGCTAAAATAATTTAAAAATCCCCTTATTAAATGGCTTTAGTTGAGCTATTTTAATTGAAAAATATTTTATATTAGTTACATAATAAGGGTTTAATCCTCTCTAGCACATTAATTTTTTGGAAATACTATATTTTTTGTTAAAAAAAATGGTTCCATGTGATTTTTAGTTGATTATAAATCACTCAAATAAATAATTTTTAAAAACAAGTATCTATTGCTTCATATCAATTAATTATTTTATTATCTCTAGGGTGCTCAGTATTTTTTAAAGATTGATCTCAGGTATTGGTATCACGAGCTAAAGGTGAAGGTAGAATACATTTTCATAATGGTGTTCTATATTAGTTATGGGCATTATGAGTTCATAGTTATGCCTATTCAGTTGACGAATTCACCTTCTGTATTTTTGGAATGAATAGAGTTTTCCATGATAATTTGGATAAATTTTTGGTGGTTTTCATTGATTAAATTATGGTTTATTATAAAAGTTACAAGGAACATGAGAAACCCCTAAGGGTTTTTATTCATACTTTAGAAGAAAAGAAGTTGTATGGAAATTTAGTAAATGTGAATTTTGGTTACAACAGATTTCATTCCTTGGGCATATTATTTCTAAAAATTTCATAACTATTGATCATGCTAAAAATAAAGTGGTGGAAGAGCGTACAAGTACAACAAGTGTCACTATTATTTGATTTTTTCTTGTATTAGTGGGTTTCTACTAATAATTTGTTGAAAACGTTTCTCAGTAATCTGTTCCACTAACTAAGTTAACTTGAAAAGGAGTTAAATTCATCTGAAAAAAGAAGAGTGATGAATGTTTTTAGGAATTTAAAATAATATTGGTTAATTATTTGGTGTTATCCTTTCCAACAATAAATGGTGAATTATTTATTTAAAGTGATTATTTTTTAAAGGACTTGGTTGTGTCTTAATGTAAGATGATCGAGTAATTGAATATTCATTACGTTAGTTGAAACTCCATGTGTAGAATTACCCTATTAATGATCTTGATATTTATGCGGTGTTTTTTCTTTAAAAATTTGTAGTCAACTTTTATATGGGGTGAAATTTGAAATATATAATGACCATAAAAGTTTAAAGTATATATACACTAAATAAGAGTTGAACGCGAGGCTGATATGATGGTTGGAACTTATAAAGGATTATGATTATATAATTCACTATCATCCAGGTAAATCAAATATTGTATTTGATGCCTTGATTTGAAAAGATAATGCATCATTAACCATGTTACATTTGGAATAAGATTCTTTGGTTAATTATTTAATGAATATTGGCCTGGAAATTGTGTATACAGAAGCTTATTCTTTTTTGACTCAGGTATCAGTGCAGTAATATTTGGTAGAAATAATTTAGAAGGCTCAAAATAAAGATCTTGGTTTATAAGAAAGAGTATAATTGGTCAGTAAGGGTAAGTTTCTTGAGTTTAATGTTGATAAATAAGGTGTTATCAGATTTGGAAATAGGTTATGTGTTTTGAGTGATTCCTAGTTAAAAAAGGAATTATTAAGTGAATCTCAAATATTTTTGTTTTTTGTTTATCATGGTAGTAATAATATATAGAAATACCTTTGAGAATATTATTGGTGGGAAGTGATAAAGAAATATATTACATATTTTAACACTCTATAGGAAAAAACATATTTTGTGACGGTTTTGAAAATCACTGCTTAATATTTTTTAGTAAAAATTTTAGCGGTGTTTTTAAAAATAACTGTTGAATGTTTTTTATTTTCTTTACAATTTTTTTTTAAAAAAAATTAATTTTTTAGCGGTGGTTTTTAGAAACTACCCCTAAATAGTGATCATTTTATAAAACCTTCGCTAAATTAAAGGAAAAAAATATGAAATATAAAATATTTAATTATAATTTATGATTTATTATTTACTGTCATATATTATTATTATTTATATTTTTAATTGATTACAATTATTTAATTAACAAATATTTATAATTACTAGTTAATAATAATTTAAAACTTAAAATAATTTTTAAATAAGTTAAAAATTATACTTTAACATCAAATGACTATAAATTTTGGTTTGGGAGTCCCTTTTAGCTCCACAACCAGTAAAATAGAAGATTATGAATTGAAATAAAAACATATAAGATAATAATTTGGTAATAATTAAAAGCATAAAATTTATTTTATTTTTAATAAAATTTAGAAATCACACTTCAACTTCAAACAACCATAAATTTTGATTGGGGTATCCATTTAGGATCTACTAGAGAGAAGGTTTTCTAGTCACTGAGGATGGTGGCTCATTATTATTTGATAATAATGAACCTCTGTACTATAATGGGATAGTAATAAACTTTGAATTTTTAAGATGGAAATAATCCATGAATTATAAGATGGGTCTCATATACTAGAACCAAGTTTGGATTTTGATCTATTTTCCAACAGATGTAAAGATTGTTGGGTGAAGATGGGTTTTACAAGAAGAAAAACAACATATAAGGTAAAGGTGGTACCTATAAGGCACAAATATAAACTGAAGGGTTTAAGAAACATTGATGAATAAATTATGGTGAAACATTTTATCCAATTTCAATGATGAAATTAATTAAAATTCTACTTTTCATAGTAGATTAATATAATTATGATATTTGAAAAATAGATTTCAAAACAACATTCCTTAATGGGAACCCTATGGAAGATGTATACCCGACACAACTGGAGGAGTTTTTGAATCCAAGATATGAAAATAAAGTATTCAAGTTTTAGAGATCAATTTATGGATTTAATCAAACATAAAGATCATGAAATATTCACTTTTATGACGCTATAATGAACTTTGGTTTCATAAAGAACAAATGTGAGACTTGTTTCTATAAGAAGTTTAGTGAGAGTGAAATCGTTTTACTAGTAGTATATATTGAGGAAATATTAATTATTAGAAATAGGACACTGGTCTTATAGTCAGCTAAGATATGGTTTAACAAGTTCTTTTCCATGAAATACTTAGGTGAAACAACTTACATTCTAGGAATCAAGATTATTAATGCTAGATATAAGTGGCTAATTGGACTATGTCATGGTAAATACATTGAAAAGATTTTGAATAGATTTAATATAAAATAATTCAACAATGTACTATTATCAATTTTATATGGCATACATATCTCTAAGAAAATTCATCCTTAGATTCAATAGGAGAGATAGAGGATGACTATGATTCATTATAAATCTGCTATAAGACTAGTCATGTATGCTATGGTATATACCAGGCTTGATTTTTCATACACCTTGAGCATGGTAGGAAAATATCAAGCAGAACAAGGTGACCACAATTAGATTTCAGTCAAGACTATCCTAAATTATTCGAGGTGTACTAAAGACATGTTCATAGTTTGTAGAGGAGATGATGATCTAGTAATAATGGGATATATAGATATTAGTTTCCAAAAAAATCAATAGGATCTAAAATAACTATTAAGATATTTATTCACTCTTAATGAAGGTTTTTATAGATGAAAGATCTAAAAACATTTAGTGGTCGTCAATCCTACAACAATGTATGAGTATATTGAATCTTATGATGATGATAAAGATTCAATATGGATATGAAACCTCATATAGGATATTGATGTGATTCCTTGTATTTAAAACCCCATCTTATTATATTGTGATAATACTACAATGATGACCCTTGCTAAGGTGTCGGGGTCACATCAACAGATGAAGCATGTACTTTGGAATTATCACCTCTTGATGGATTTTTCTCAAAGGGGATGAGGTTTCAATAAATAATGTTTACAAAAAGTGGAACATGGAAGAACCATTTAATAAAGCCTTATGTCAACATAATAATTAATATCATTTGAGAGCTATAATACTCAAAATCATTAGTAGTTGGATCTAGTTTAATTTAGAGTCTATTGGAGATGGTTCCCTAGAACCAAATAATTTGTACTTTCAATTACCTGTATATTAGTATACTTGAATATTAATAAATATCATATCACATGATCAGTATTATTCTATATAACATTAATGTGATAATATCCTTAAAGTATCCATTACATTGAAAGGTTATAACAATTCCCCACGATGATGAGAACCTTGAAGTGCTAGAAATATATTCTTAAATATATGTTCTATGGTTGGATGAAATCTATCTAGAGGGACAAAAATTATGTAGGTTATTATATTTTGGAGGCTTATAAGTCATTGAGACTTAATTTTCATGAATTTCACACTTGGTATTCTCCAAGAGAGAATGCGATAAGATTAAACCCACTCATAGAAATTTCGAATGTTATATGTATCATTAAATATTCTTATCCATGGACATGAGTATTAGTCCTTAGAGTTGAGATTATTATTAATGAACATCCTGAGTCATGTAATTATATGCATTGATGAAAACCAAGACAACATTTTCTTGTGGTGAGTTAGGATATATCGGGAGCATCATGAGTGATATGACATTAATGAACAAGTAAAGAAATAATTTTCCCTTCTGAGTTAATGAAAGTAAATATCTATAGCCCATTGATTGGAATGGAACTATTTAATTAAGTCCATGATCATGATAGTTTTATTGAAAGGTTCATTTCAAGAAATTCAAAGAAAGATATATCAATTATATAGGTTGATGACACTAGTAATGAAACTTTCTTGATGAGATATAAAAAAAAGAGATTATATTACACAATGAGAATCTATAGGAGGTCATTTTTACTATGACATTAATGAATCTATCTATGTGTGAATTGAGATGTTTTTAGACACTGATCATGTACTTTAGGACAGTTAGCTTAATTCCAATGAGAATGAGTCTTAGAATGTCACAAACTATGTATATCTAGAATATCAGTTAAATTCTATTTGAATTTAATATTAGAATAAATATCATTCTCAAGTTCCAAGGAATAAAATTATTTAGGTTATGTTGATTGCATAAATATTTATCGAATGAATAATATTTTGATATTTATTTGTTTAAGTGAATATTTATTATTCATGGTTTGATAAATGTCAAGGAGGATTGATGGAGCGAGTTAAGGGTATAGAGGAAATGATATTTAAATATCCACAAGTTTAGTGCATCTCAAATAAATAAATAATAATAATAATAATAATAATAATAATAATAATCGATGTGGGGTTTACTTAGAATTAAGTGATTATTTAAGAGGTTTTGTAAAATAACTAAATTTTCAACCCAAGTATATTACTAGATATATGTCATGTCTGAGTATAATGTTTTTTTTGTGTGTGAAAAATTTCCCTCTAGAAAATTCTCTCAAGACCCAAAGAGATATTATTAAGAATGATCTCAAGAAAGGAGAGCATATATCATCCTCCTCCCTCTAAATTCCCTTATAAAAATAGATATAATTCTTCAAAACCAGATGGGATTCTTGTTGTGATCAATAATTAATGATGCATGTAATAAATCCAACCAGATACCCACACAAATGTATACCTAACATGACTCGTCACATACATGAAGGGATTTATTGATCCCATAGGATGGAGACATGCACCTAGGTATCAAAAAACAATTATAGGGAATGATTTCTACCATCCTGAAGTAGTCAAAATATAATATATATACCCTATAGGAAGAAACAACAGAAGAGAAAAAATGAAATATATTCCATAACTAAAGGGAAAATAGAAGCAATACAACCTAAAAGTGTATAAAAAACTCTATAGTATGAGTCCAAAAAAAAGGACAAAAATCAAAATAATAAGTAGCTACTCTATGTGATAAGCGAACAACGTCTAGCTATCTCACCACCAGCTACCCAACTCAATTAATGGAAACCGAACTACCTCACTATGACACATTTCCTTTACTTACATAAAAATATATAGCAAGGTCTAAAAATCACCAAGGGGGTGTGTAGGTTGTGAGCTAATAGGCTCATTAAGATCCCACCCAGGTGTTCTATAACAAGTCTCTGTACAATAATCTAAACATGCTCAAATTTAAAGAAAATAAGGCTTGATAATCAGCTAAATAGTTTTTTATATCAAAAGCACCATAAAACATTCCCCTTTTCCAGAGTCTAAAATAATCTAGGTAAAACAGTTTCCAAAGTACCGGTAACATCATGACCAAGATCACTATTGTTCAGGATAGCTAGAACATTCATACCCAAACATAGATAATCACATGCATCAAGTCTGTAGACATATGCATCAAATCTAGAGAGATGAGAAAAACTTCATAAAGTGAACCTACTAATAGTGTCTAGAAAGTACCAAGAACAATTGGCCTAGGGAACTGAAGAACACCCCATGAGTGAATCTCTTGAAAGTATCAATAGGTGAGACCAATCACTACACCATCCACCTAAATACCCAAGGATTCTAATTTTCTAAACTTTATAAACCATTTCATCAAAACCATGCTTTGAAAACTATTTCATTAAATCTATTTCAAAATGATTTGAAAATACCTTTTCTTTTACTAGAATAAGGGGAAAACATATTTTCTGAAAAAATATTTGCACACACAAATCAATCAGTAAATCATTCCATTTTATTTATAAATAAATTTATAAAAACTAGGGAAATCATGGTTCATCCAATATAGGATAGAGTAAAAACTACCTACCTCAAAATCAGGTCACACACAACTACAACCTGATCTGAAACCACTATAAGTAACACATAACAAAAAATATAGGACCTACCTATGATTAACACACCTCAAAATTATATTCCATAATAATCAAGGTTATGTCACACATACCTCAGAGAAATTTCACTCTCCGCATCATGACCAACAAAGGACTGAACCCCTAGAAGAAGATCACATAGAAGATCTAGAAAGGATTAAGAAGAACATCACCACAAGATCAACAGATCTAAAAACATAGCACAAAAACACTTCAAAAACCATGAAAAAGAAGAAGAATAAAAATCACTTACCCCAAGAGATGAAATACACCCAACACAAAGATAAATTAATAAACCAAATGATCTAAAAGGAGTGGAGATCCCCAAAATAACATGGTAGAGATTATAGATTTCAAAAAATAAGACTTCATGTCAAATGAAAATAAAATAATTTTTTCAGTGTGGTTAAAATAACTGGCCTCGAACCATTCATGATGTAAACCCATTTCATGATGTGAATTTTAAAATTTACAAGATACAATGAAAAATGAGTCACCTTAGAGGAAAAATAACACAAATTGATTTTTCATGATTTGAACTGGTTTCACAACTTAATAACTTTTAACTCTCTAAACTAGTTCATGACATATTCCTAAAAATAGATTCACATTGTGCAACTAGTTCATGATGTGAAAGTGTCCAATAGGGTTTTTAAAAACCATATTCAGAAAAAAACCAAACCACCTTCAAATCTTTCCAAATAAAATGATACCCCTTGAAGTCCCTTGATACATTTATATCAATAATCCATTAATTCAAACAAATATATATCCCCAAACTTTGGTCACTTTACCCAACAAATGCTTTCTATCCCCAAAAGTTTGAAACACAACCAAACAAAAATTTAGACGAAAAGAGATATGCGAAATACCCAAAATAAGGCAATAATATATTACAAACTTCCAATCATAAGACTTATTTCTTTGGGAATTAATGTAGAAGAATGGATCTTTGGAAAGAGGCAATGCCACTGCTCCCTCATTGAAGTTTCATGCCCTTAAGTCTCATGATAATATGATACATTTCACCATAATACTTTGATTAATGGGATAGACTTCCCATGCAAGAATTTCACAGGAGAGTCAATGATATCCACTAGCTACTCTATAATAGAAATGTTTGGTTCTAACCCAATTTCTTCTCAACTCAAAAAATGAGAGGGATTATGATGATATTTCTTAAGATGAGATATATGGAAGAAATCACGAATACCCATCAACTAAACTGTAAATGCCAACCGATAAAAAACCTTCCCATGACACTCAGTGATCTAAAAAAATCCAATATATCTCAAAGAAAACTTATTATGTTTCATAAGACAATGATCACTCAATAGAGGAGACACATTCAAGAAAACCCATCCACCAACAGAAAAATCCAAAGGATGAAGTAGATGATATGAATATGATTTCTTCCAACTCTAAACTATAACCAAACACTGACGTATATCCCTAATCCTCACTAAAATATCTTAAATGAGACTCAGTCCCACCAAAGAGACCCCACTCATCTCTTCCCAATAAATAGGTGACCTACACGGGTGACCATACCAATCCTCAAAGGGAGCCATTATAATAAATGAATGATAACTATTGTTATAAGAAAAGTCAACCAATCCTAGATTGCTATCCCATGATATACAAAAATACAAGATGCAGGCATGAAGAATATCCTCTAGGATCTAAATAGTATTCTATGTTTGACAATCTATCTATGGATGGTAAGTTGCACTCAACCTAACCTGAGTCCCCATCACCTATTGGAGAATGCTTTATAATATTTAATTAAACCTAGGATACTTGTCCAAAATTATGTAATATGGAACCCTACACAACCTCAAGATCTCCTGTATATATAAATTACCCAAAAACATCAACTTTAGTGGTGTCCTTGATTGGAATGAAATGATCCAATTTAATAAACCGATCAATCAAAACCCAAATATCATTCTTCCCTCAAGGAGTATGTGATAATACTACATAAAATTCCATACACACCTCCTCTCATTTCCAAATTGGAACCAAGAGAGGTTGGAGCAAACCAAAAGGTTTCAGATACTCGTCCTTTATCTATTGGTAGGTGTAACAATGGGACATATAATCTGCAATGTCACACATCATATCCATCCACTAGAAATAGTCTTGTAACACCCTGAGTTTTTGTGAGCATTTTTTATTCTTTGAATAAATTAATTCCCATTGATGTCTTTCATTACACTAAATCAAACATTCATTTAACATGGCACTAAATTGGATTGCGATACATGCAACAGAAACTTGGCATACATTACACACAACATCAAGTTTCCCTGAAACATCATTTTATTATTATAATTATTTAAATAAAATGGTTGTAAACTACCTGTTATACTTAGTAATATGAATAGTAATAACTAATTTTTAAATATTATTTATATTTTTTTATATAAAAAAATATTTTGATAATGAAACAGATAATGTTTTTTGTAAAGTCATTGTATATTTAAAAATACTATTTTCTCAAATGAGCTACTTTTCATGTCATTCTATGAAAAAAAAAAAAAAATTAGTTTTAGAAACTATTATAAATTTAATTTGATAAAATAAATATCATTTTTGGATTTGGAATGTCAAAATTAACTTAGGGTTGGTTTTTAGTATTTTTCTGAGAAGTTTTATTTTTTATAAATAGTGAAAAATACTTCATTATAGTTAAAAAATACTTTTTCGTTTAAATAATTATTATAATTAAAATTTAGTTTAAACTTCAAAATAGATCAATTATAAATATATTAATCCAATTTAGATAATTGGAATCATTTTTATATTGAAACTAGGTATAAAAACTTATTGAACTTTTGAACGTTTTTTACCCGCCTTCTCACCACATCCATGGGATTAGCATTAAACTTAATTTTTCCGTTTCTGTGAATTAAATTTCAAAACATGAAAATAAATGGTTTTAATAAGTTTCTTATTTAGATTCTAATAATATCAACTTATTTTTTTTGGATATTATGAATAGTAAATTTTGTAAATTTTTATTTTCCACAGTTAAGGGTAAATTAGGTAATTAATGGTAAAAATAATATTATAATAATATAAAATTACCCTACCACTTGTCCTAATTTCATTTTATGAGTGGGTTTCAACTAATATAAACCTTAGGATGAAATTATAACCTTTTAAGACACTTGGGTAATAATATGAAATTTATTATATTTTATTTAAAGATAAGTTAAAAATGACATACTCATATTTTCAATAATTTTATAATTTTTAATATATGGTAATAAAGAAGATAAGTTTGACATTAAATATCAATTTAAATATAATAAATTTATCTTCATCAAGATAATTTATTTTTAATTTTTAGAGAATAAATAATTTAATTTAAGGTTTTCACAACGATGATACAATAATTATTTAATTAAAGGACATATCAATTAAATGATAATAAAAATATTAAAATAAATATAATGTGACATAATTAATTACATACATGATTTTTATATAATAATTTTTTATGTTAGTGAAATATTAGAATTGTTGGTTTGAAGTTATAATGTTTTTAGAATATTTTTAAAAAGACAAATATTGAATAGTATCAAAATTGACATAAGTGATACATTAAAATAAATAATATTATATTAAATTATATAAAATTTATAAAAATCCATAATTATTTAAAATAACTATAATAAAGTCAAAAATTTCATCAATGATTGAGTTTAGGTTCATTTGTAATTTTATCGTAAATATATTAACCTCAAAGAGTAAAAATCCAAGTTGTATTGGTAAAAGTTAAAGGGTTTAACTAACGGTTAAATCCAAAAGATAAGGTTAATATTGTGACCTAAAAATGTATAAAAATCATTGTTTGAGTGGATTTATACCCATAATCAGCATAAATTCTAAATAACTCACTTTGGATCTATTTGAAATTGAAAATGAATTTATATTAATTTAATATTTTAGAGTTGCCAAGAGTGCCCCTCCCCTTTCTTATAAAAAGGAACCTCCTAACTCACTTTCTCACACCACAATGAGAATTTTATCTCGACCAAAACCTACCCATTTATCCTAAAAAAATCACATATTTTTTTTGAGGTTCTGGTCTTCTTAAAATACAAAAATATAGTGTCCTAAGAGAAGATCTTGAGGGAACTCGTCGAAGAAGAAGTAATCTCCTTTACCGACTCTCTTAAGAGTATTTCATTTTATACTTCCTATTAATGTGTTGTTTACATTATAAATTAATAAATAAAATATAAAATATATGATTATATGTTATTATGATTATGTAACAATCATATTCCACCTTTTATCCATCCTATAAAAAATGAAATCACCACGCGTGCATTCGTACGACCTATCGTCTCCACGCCATGGTGTAGTATGTTTTTTCATAACCACTTTATTTGGATGGGTATAATGATAGAAATAATAAATTTATATTGTAATAATAACATGATATTTATTTTGGAACAATATATATACCATACACTCCCCTACCATTTCACAATTAAGCGAATTATATCATCGCTCATGCGTTCGTACGACCTACCATCTCCACGATGTGATGCGATTCATTCGACATGATATTTAACAACGAATGATTATGTAAATGTATATAATAAATAAATATTTTATCTATTACTATAATATTATTATTTAAATGAAATAACTATATCCTATCCATATAAACTGGGACTTACAGAACAAAAAAATGTATAAGAAAAGGAAGCAGTTAACACCCGAAAGATGAGTAATAATGAAATATTATTAAAAAATGGGAAATAATATGCTCATATGTGATGTCATATAAATATGGTTCTATAATAATTAAATAACATTATTTAATCCATTATAAAGGAGTTTCATATACGTACGAAGGAAATCATACATAAGTGAAGGGTCAATTTCACAATCTCATTATTTTTCGAGATTGTTTATACATAAGTATTTACTGGGGTATATTTATCAACCATATACATGTTTCTTAAAATTTTTATAGAATATTTTTAATATTATTCTAAAATTTTTTAAATTAATTTTTACCCATGTATTAATTTTTATCAAATGTTTTTAAAGGAATATTTTTTTTGTTTTTCTAATGAGGTATTTTTTGACTTTTCTGAAAAATGTACGAGAACAATGTTTTTTTAACTTATATGTCATGAAAAGATTTTTACACTTTTGTGAAACCTTATTTTATTGAATATTACCTTAAAATTTTACAAGGTTATTTTCAAATAAAGTGTTTTTTAAATTGAGTGTCATTTCAAGTAATGGTTTTTTTTCAAAGCAGACATGATATTTTTTATAAGAATTGTTTTCAAGAGTTCTCTCAAAATTACTTTCCATATATAATAACAGTTTTTTATGTTACTTATGTTTTATTTAGGATATGATTCAATGTTTCCATTATTATTATTTCTATGAATGGTTTATTTTTATTATGGAATGATATTTATGAAACCCATTTCTTTTTCGTGGGTTATGTTATGATTTCATGATGTTTATGTAACCCATTTCATTCCATGGGTTATGATATGATAAATGATTTATGTTCCCGTGGAACACATATGTATGATTTCATTATGGTATGGGTGGGACCTATATCTCCCTTTAATTCAATGGTTAAAGATCTATATCTCAGGAGATATACATAAATGACTTTGTCCACTAATATGGTAATGGGAGTGAACTATGACTACCAAGATGGTATGGGAATTGAACTCATACTACAAAGATAGACTTTGAAGTGATTAATTAACTATTATGTAAATCATTATTATATTATTATGTGACTACCAAAGTTCCATGTTATATTCCTGTGATATTATTTCATGGCTCATGTTCTTTAATTTCTTATGATTCATGTATTATGAACTGCCAATATTTATGCCATGATTCCTGATTATTATCTTTGATATGGAGGGTATGATATTCTATTTTAATGATCATGTTATCATACCCTCATTTTCATGATTATGTTTATATATGTCCCTTGTTTAACCTTACTGATCATCTGATCTCACCCCTTTTTATGTTTCCTTTCACCGAGGTTATGAAGATATGTATTATGTTTGATGCTTCTAAGAAGGGTTCTAGTCAAGAAAAACCTAGTGAGAGATAATGTAGCTAAATTATGTACCATTGTTTATGTTTCTATATTCCAAATGGAACTAGAATAATACTATCTTTGAGTGTTTGTTTGTGTAATGTATTAAGTATTCTACAAAAGTAATGTAATGTTAATGTATTAAAATTTAGGGTCACTATAGTTGGTATCAGAGAAAAGTTTAGTTAACCTTTGGAATATAGGATGAGAAAAACTTAGTGAGAAAGCTAAGGAAATGTATAAGGATAAGTATAAGGATAAGGAAAAGCATAGGAAAATGTCCGGGAATTTTGGTAAAGGATATAGAGAATGGTTTCCTAGCAATAAATCTCTATCTGGATACTATAAGTGGATGTGGTTCTGGAACATATGTACCTAGGGGTAACAACTATGAAAAGGTGCATCAATCTTGACTCGATAATAACCCAATACATGATAACGAGCTTTGCTGCACACCTGGTTTGACACTACTGGGTGATATTCTTTGGTAATTCACAAACTCTTTATGAACCATTATGAAGAATTTAAATATAAGTTGGCTATGAAGGACCTAGAATGAACATGAGGTGTCATACATTAAGGAAGGTTTCATAATTTAGACATAATATAAGTGAAGTTTCATGATTATGTGGTTCCTCATTATGATAACTATTTCTTACTCTATATTTTTGGTTTTAGTCAATGGATGAAACCCAAAGGAACCATGTTAATGGTGCTTCTGAAAAACAATGAAACGATTTTTTCTGGAGAAACCGAATGCTATAGGATATGGAATGAAAAATATTGTTACTATAATCCCACAAATTTGTCATTCTATGAATCATGATGGACTTCCAAATGAGCAAAGGAGGGAACATCATTATGTTGAGTCTTTTATGAAGAAACATCCACCTTCTTTCAGTTGGTCTTCTGATCTACTTATTAATGAATAGTGGATCAATAATAATGAAAAGATATTCTATGTTATCTAGTGTTTATAGAATGAGAATTTTATTCTGGATATTTATCGTTTAGAAGGTGAGGTGGACCAGTGGTGGACTATATTTAAGAATATGATATAGTAAGATGAAATTGAATCCAAGGATTGGGACAAGTTCAAAAACTTATTTTTTAATAAGTACTTTCTTTGTATTTTTCATACCAATATGGAGAGATAATTCCTTGAGTTAAATAAAAGGGATGATGGATCTGTCAGTACCTATGGGTCTAATTTCATGAGACTTGTGAGGTACGCTTTAGGAATTATCATCCAACTCAAAATTAAATTCTATAGGTTCTTTAGTGTCTTAAAGGAAAGTCTCAGAAGGCAATTGGCCATAAGATACTTATTTAGATATAAATATATTTTTCATTGTGTAATAAGTGTTTAAATAGAGGTTAGAGTCACATACCAATCTCATGGTTTTGACTAGAATATGAAGATAGAGTATAAAGGGAAATCTAAAAACCATGAACATAAAAAAATGAGCATTCATTTATGTTCTAAGTGTGGAAAGAAGCATGGAGGAAATTGTCTTAAGGTGTATAATAAATGTTTTAAGTGTGTAAAGTAAGGTAATAAAGCTTTTTATTACCTAAGTGATAGGAAAAAGTAAGCTAACGGTGTGAATGGAGAGAAATAAACACAGAATGCACCTCCCATGCTTCAGTGATACAAGTATAAGAAGAATGGGCATTATGATAACTAGTGCCCAAACCCAAGTGCTGGTGATGACGATCAACGTTAGAAACCTATTAAGTAGGGGGAAAGGGGAAATCTCTTGTGATCACTATTTCTAATGAGGGATGTGATAACGATGTGGTGAAAGGTACACTAACCATCTACTCTAGAGCTGCTAATGTCTTATTTGATTTTGGATCTACCCACTCTTTCATATCTAAATAATTTTCTAAGGATGAAATTATTCAACTAAAATTATTAGATGTGGAATTATTAGTGAAAACCCCTAATGGTATGATGATTTTATCTCGAGTATACGATTCCTATTTGGTTGAAATTTTTGGGAATGTGTTTCCTGAAAATCTTGTCATTATTCCTCTACTTAAATTTGAGGTCATCTTAGGCATGGATTGACTTTATCTATATAAATACCAAATAAATTTTCAAGGAAGGGAAGTTATATTTTATGTTTCAAACAAACCTATGATCGTATATCAATGTGATGATAAGTATGAACTTTCTATGGAGATTACATTTAGTGTATGGATATTAATTCCCATTTTGAAGGGATGTTTATCTTAAATGGTTGGGGATAACATTGGAATCGATGATATGTCTATTGTTCATGATTTTGTGGATGTATTTCCAAAATATTTTCCTAGCCTTACACCAAAAAATAAATTTTAATTCCATATAGAGATCATACTAGGTTCTATAACAATTTCAAAGACTCCCTATAGAATGGAATGAATTGAGTTGTAAGAATTATAGAAGAAAATCCAAGAAAACCTTTATAAGAGATTCATTCGGACAAGTGTGACACCTTGGGGTACACTAGTTCATTTTGTGAATAAGAAAGATAGATCAATGTAATTTTTCATTTATTATAAGAAGTTAAACAAGATCACAGTCAAGAACAAGTATCCTCTTACCCATATTGATGACTTGTTTGATCAACTTCATAGAGCTCAATACTTTTCCAAGATCGACCTTCATTCTTGATATCCTCAATTAAGGGCCAAGAAGGAGGATATAACCAAAATAGAATTCTATACATGGTATGGACACTATGAGTATATTGTGATGCCTTTATATCATAATAATTCTTTTAATATCTTCATGTATTTGATAAATATAGTCTTTAGATATTACCTCGATCAATTTTTTGTAGTCTTTATAGATGATATTATTATCTATTTAAAGAGAAATAAAGAGCATGAAGACCACTTGAAAATTGTAATAAAGACCCTAAGGAAGGATAAACTATATGAAAAATTTAAAAAGTGTGAATTTTGGATTCAAAAGGTTTCATTTTTGGGTCATATAATCTCAAGATAATGTATAGTAGTAGATCCATCAAAGATAGATGATATTAACTACTGGCCTAGACCAACCAGGGTGAATGAGATCCATATATTTCTTGGTTTAAATGGATATTATAAATGATTTGGGGATAATTTCTCATGACTATCTAATCGTTTAATTAAGTTAACATAGAAGAGTGCCAAGTTCCTTTGGATAGATGAAAGTTAGGAAAATTTCAAGGAACTGAAGAGAAGGTTAGTCAATTCACCTATGCTTATATTAATCTATAGTGGTGAAGGGTTTGTAATATATAGTGATGAATCAAAGAAAGGATTGGGTTGTGTTATTATGTAGAACAACAACATTATCACTTATTACTCGTGATAATTGAAGATTCATGAGGAAATTACCCAACTCATGATTTGGAGTTAGTTATGGTATTTTTTGCATTATAGATATGATGGTATTATATTTATGGTGAAAAGTGTGATATATATACCAATCATAAAAGTCTGAAATATATATTCACACATAAGGATTTGAACATGCACTAAAGAAGATGGTTATAGCTAATAAAGGATTATGTCTGCTCAATACATTACCACCTTGGGAAAGAAAACAAGATGGTCGATGTTTTGAGTCGAAGGGATCAAGCTATATTTTCCATGATGAGGATAAAAAAATCCAATATTTCTATATTTGAAAAGGATGGACCTATAAATTATGAAGGAATGGTAAAAATCACATTTTTTTTATCAATTTAATGGTTAACCCTCAATACTTTTGAAGATTAAATAGGCGTATAAGGAAGTATGGAGCTGCAAAATAAGGCTAGAAATATTCCTGAATTTATTCTTGATCAGGATGGAATGATAAGATTCAGTAACCGTGCATGTATTACTTATATAACAGATTTGAAGAAGGAGATATTAGAGGAAGCTCATAGCTATCCATTCTCTATTCATAATGAAATTACGACGATGTATAGAGACTTGAAAGAATACTTCTGGTGGTATGGATTGAAGAGAGATATTTTAGAGTTTGTATCTCGGTGCTTGGTATGACATCAAGTTAAGGTTAAAAGAAAAAAAATATAATGGGATGTTGCATCCATTACCCATACTAGAATAGAAATGGGAGAACATCACCATGGATTTTATTTTTGGACTTCCCAAAACCTCTAAATGGTATAGTGCTATATGGGTGGTAGTTGATCACCTTACTAAGTCAGCACACTTCATTGATATCATAGAACACTTATATCTAGATCAAATTGTCAGGATATACATTAAGGAAGTGGTAAGGTTGCATGGAGTACCAAATTATATTGTACCTATTCGGGACCTGTAATTTACCTCAAAATTCTGGCGAAGTCTTCAGCAAGCACTTGATACAGAATTGAGTTTCAACACGGCTTATCATTCTCATACGGATGGTTAGTTTGAAAGGACAATTCAAACCCTAGAGAATATGTTGAGATCTTTTTCTATATATTTAAAAGGTTGTTGGGATCAACACCTTAATCTAGTTTATTTTTCTTACATCAATAGTTTTCACTCAAGAATTCAGATGGCTCCTTATAAATCACTCGATAAGAAGAAATTTAGAGCTCCAACATGCTGGGATGAAGTTGGAGAAAGACTGCTATTGGGACCTAAAATTGTTGAAGAGATGGATGAGAAGGTTAGAACCATTCAACAAAATATCAAGGTAACACAAAGCCATAAAAAAAGTTATGTTGATAACCAACGATGTGATCTAGAATTTGAATTTGGCGAGAAGGAATTTCTATGAATTTCTCCATGCAAGAAGTTTATGAGATTCTGGAAGAAAGGGAAACTAATCCATAGATATATTGGTCCCTTTGAAATTATTGATCATATTAGGATAACAAACTATCACTTGGAACTTCATCCAAATATATATAAAGTCTACGATGTGTTCCATGTATCTCTTCTGAGTAAGTAAATACCTGATCCTTCACATGTACTAAACTCAGAGGTCATACTATTAGAGTATGATCTCTCTTACAAAGAACAACTAGTTGAAATTATGGATCGTACAAAGAAAGTTCTCCGAAACAAGACCACTAACCTAGTCAAATTTTTATGGAGAAATCAACAATAATAGTAAGCTACATGGGAACTTGAGGATATTAAAAGGAATAAGTATCCTCATTTGTTTGTATTAGAATGGAAAATTTTGAGGATGAAATTTATTTTAAGGGGTTAGAATGTGAAATTCAAGTTTTCGTGATTTTTTTCTTCAAATAAATTAATTCCCATTGATTTATTACATTGATCTAAATCAAAAATTTATTTCACACAACATTGACTTGGCTTGAAATACACGCAACAATGACTTGGCGTGTGTTACACACAACATCAAGTTTTCTTAAAACATCATTTTATTATTATAATCATTTAAATAAAATGGTTATAACCTATCCATTAAACCTAATAATATGAATAGTAATAAAAAATTTTCAAATATTATTTATAATGGTTTTATATAAATAAAATAATTTCATAATGAAAGAGATAAATTCTTGGTAAAGTATTTATATGTTTAAAAATTCTATTTTCCCAAAATGAAATGCTTTTCATGCCCTTCTATGAAAAATAATAAAATTAATTTTAGAAACTATTAGAAATTGAATTTGATAAAATAAACATCATTTTTTAATTTTTAATGTTAAAATCAACTTAGGGTTATTTTTTAGTATTGTTCTAATAAGTTTCAATTTTTTTGATGAATAGTAAAAAAAAACTGCATTATAGTAAAAAACAGTCTTTTTCTTTTAAATAATTATTATAATTTATATTTATTTTAAAGTAAAAATAGATAAATTATACATATATTAATCTAGTTTAGGTCATTTGAATAATTTTATATTTAAGTTATATATAAAAACTTATAGAACTTTTGAACATTTTTTTACTCGTATTCTCGCTATGTTTGCAGGATTAACGTTAAACTTATTTTTTCCACATTTGTGAATTGAATTTTGAAAAATGGACATACATGGTTGTAATATTTATGATATTTATATTATAATAGGATCAAATTATTATTTTTGGATATTATAAATAGTAACTTTAGTAAATGTTTATTTTCTACAGTTAAGGGTAAATTAGGTAATTAAAGGTAAAAATAATATTATAATGTTATAAAATTACTCTAAAAATCGTACTAATTTCATTGTATGAGTGTTTTTATGCCAAAATATACATTAGGATGAAATTATAACCTTTTTAATCCACTTGGGTAAGAATATGAATTTTATTATATTTTATTTAAAGATAAGTTAACAATGTTATACTCATATTTTTAATTACTCTATAATTTTTAATATATGGTTATACAGAAGATATATTAGAGTTTAAATATTCATTTGAAATATAATAAATTTATCTTCATCATGATAATTTATTTTTATTTTTCATATAATAAATAATTTAATTTATGGATTTCACAATGATGATGCAATAACTGTTTAGTTAAAGAAAATATCTAATAAATGATATTAAAAATATTAAAATAAATATAATGTGACATAATTAATGATATAAAATAATTTTATAGATAAATTTGATATGTTAGAAATATATTAGAAGTGTTTTTCTGAAGTTATCGTGTTATAATATTTTTAAAAAGATAAATATTGAATAGTATCAAAATTGACATACATGATACTTTAAAATAAATATTATTATATTAAATGATATAAAATTAATAAAAAATATATAATTCATAAAATTAGCTATAATATTGTTAAAAATGTCATCAATGATCCATTTTAGTTTTTTTTGACATTTTATAGTAACTATATTAACCCTAAAGTGTAAAAAGCCAAGTTGTCATGGTAAAATATATAGGGTTTAACTAAGGGTTAAAACCAAAAGATAAGGTTAATATTTTGACCTAAACATGTATACAAATATTTTTTTGGGAGGATTTACACCCATACTCATATTATCAATGAAATAAATCAATTTGGAACTATTTTTAATAAAAAATCAATTTATATTAATTTAATATTTTTAGAGTTTCCAAGAGTATCCTTTCCCTCTCTTGTAAAAAGGCATCTCCTCCCTCACTTCCCCACAACACCTTGAGACTTATAAATTTAAAAAAACTGAAAATTTTATCCTAATTTTTTTTAGCTAAGTTATTCATGTTCTGTTCCTCTAAAAAGTTCAACTCTATTGTACTTAATATAATATCTAGAGGGAACTTGCTGAAGAAGAGGTAATCTCCTTTACCAACCCTCTCAATAGTATTTCTTCTTATACTTCCTCTTAATGCACTGTTTCCATTTTAAATTAATAAATATAGTATCACCTATATAACGATATATTATTATGATCATGGAAAATCCATATTCCACCTTTTATTCATCCTACGAAAAACAAAATCACCACATGTGCGTACGTACGACCTACCATCTCCACACCGTAGTGTAATATGTTTTTCATCACCAATTTATTTGGATGGGAATAATGATGAAAATAATGGATATATGTTATAATTACAACATTATATTGATTATATAACAATATATATACCATACACTCCCATATAATTTCACAATTAATGGAATGATATCGTTGCTCGTGGGTACGTACGACCTAAATTCTCCACGACACAATGCAATTCATTCTCCATGGTCACCAATAATGAATGATTATATAAATGTATATAATGCATAAATATGTTATATATTACCTTAAAAGTATTCTATAAATGACATAATTATATCCTATCCACATAATCTGGGACTTATATGATAAAAATTATATAATAAAAGGAAGCAGTTAACACCCAAAAGAAGATTAATAATGAAATATTATTAACAAATGGGTGATAATATGATCATATGTGATATCATATGAATATAGTTATAAAATAATTTAATAACATTATTTAATCCATTATAAAAGAGTTTTAGATATGTATAAAATAAATCATACCTAAGTTAAGGGTTAATTTCACAATCTCATTATTTTCCAAGATTGTTTATACATAAATATTTACTGGGGTATATTTATCATCCATGTCCATGTTTATTAAATTTTTTTTCCAAAATAATTTTAATATTATTATACATTTATTTATAGTATTTTTTTACCTATTTATGACTTTTTATTAAATATTTTGAAAGGAAATTTTGTCATTTTTCTAATGAGGTACTTTTTTGAATTTTCCAACAAAAGTATGAGAAGAGTGTTTTTTTACTCATACAACATGATTTTTTTTATGATTTCATAAAACCTTATTGTATTTAAGATTACCTTATAATCCTAAAATTTTATTTTCAAATAAAACTTTTTCTTTTAAAATTTTGTGACATTTCAAGTAAAGAAAATGTTTTCGAAGAAGAAATGGTATTTTTCTCAAGAGTTGTTTTCAAGACTTATCTCAAAATTATTTTCCATATAAGATAACATTGTTTGATGTTACTTATGTTTTAATAGGGATATGATTCAATGTTTCCATTCTTATTATTTTTATGAATGGTTTATGTTTATGATGGAATGATATTTATGAAACCAATTTTTTTTCTGTGGGTTATGTTACAATTACATGATGTTTATGAAACCCATTTCATTCCATTGGTTATGATATGATAGATGATTTTTTTCTTGTGGAACACACATATATGGATTTATTATGGGATGGGTTGGACATATATCTCCCTCCAATGCATTTTTTAAAGATTTATATATCATGAGATAAACATAAATGACTTTGTCTACTAAGCTGGGCATGAGAGTGATCCATGAATACCAAGTTAGTATGTGGAGTGAACACATACTACCAAGATGGCCTTAGTAGTGATGCCTTTAATTCCATGGAAATAATTATTATATGTTTATGTGACTACCAAAGTTCCATGTTGTATTACTATTATATAATTTCATGGATTATGTTCTTTATTTCCTTATGATTCATGTCTTATGTATTTCTAATCTTTATGCCATGATTCCTGTTTATGATCTTTGATTTGTAGGTTATGATCTTATGTTTTCATGATAATGTTTATGATCTTGATTATGTTTATATATATCCCTTGTTTACCCTTACTGAGCATCTAAACTCACCCATTTTTATGTTTCGTTTCACCGAGGTTATGAAGATATGTATTATTTTTGATGTGTCTAAGAAGGGTTCTAGTTAAGAAGAACCTAGTGGAAAATAATGAAGCTCAATTATTTATTAGTGTTTATGTTTCCATGTTTTCAGGCACTAGAATAATACAGTATTTGAGTGTTTGTTTGTGTAATGTATTAAGTAATCCAAAAAAGTAATGAAATGTTAATGTATTAAAAAATGAGTGTCTCTATACATCTCCCCACTATAAAGGGTTCCCTTAATTTATCTGAACTCATCATCATGATGTTGAAACTATAGAATAGACTCAAGGAGAGATGATGGAAATTTAACACTGGTTAGAAACATGCCTAAAATATCCTCTTGATATTCCAGATTCATTTGAGTGAAGATTCCCCTAAGGTTCCACTCCCCCTTTCATTTCAGAATAGCCTATGATGGTACTTTCCTCACGAGAGAGTCTATAATGACTTCCCCTTCCCCAGGGTGAAGGTAATGTCAAAGTGATACATATAATGGTATTACAACCTCTGTATATGTCCAAAATTATACTATTTATGAGAAAATATATAACTCAAACTCTTATAATCATAAAAGACTGTGAAACTTTCCCTAAAAAGATAGTACCACCATCACTTAGTGCACACATAACCACAAAAATCTCTAAATCATGAGTGCGATAATTATTTTCATGCATCTAAAGTTGGAAATATCAATAAGCCACAACATAATCATCCTACAGAATCACACAACCCATACAAACACTAAAATCGTCACTGTACACCACATACCACATATTAGGATTTGGTAGATCAATACAAGTACCGATGTCACAATTCATTTCAACTCATCGAAATAATCCTGACACCTTTCATGTTATATTAATTTTACCGCTTTCTTAGAAATAGTGGTCAAATATTATTCCAAATTTGAGAAATCCTTGAAAAACTATATATAGTATCTAGAAAGACCATGTAATCTCTGAATCTCAAAGATGCTATGTATCTCCTCTCATGATAATAAAACCATCAAATTTTCAGGATCAAATGAAAATCCACTATCATAAATCATGTGCCCCAAGAAATTCACTTATTAGATCCTGAAACTGAATTTTGAAAGATTTCCTTACAAACGGAGACTTCTTAGGATTTCAAGAACCAAAATAAAATGGAGATCATTCTCAAACTTGGATCTTGAATAAACTAAAATATCATCCATGAACACTATAAAAAAGTGTCGACATATTGATGAAATATTTAGTTCATTAAATTCATAAAAACTATAGGATCATTAGTCATACCAAAAGGAATCACAAGATATTTATAATCGACATAAATGCTCCAAAAATTTATCTTTGATATATCAAACTCCTAAACTTTGAGATGATGATAACCCAATTTAAGATAAATCTTAAAAAACCAATTTTCCCAATTTAACTGGTAAAAAAAATTATCAACACTGGGAGAAAGATACTTCTTCTTAACCATTAAAAAATTAAACTTTTGATAGTATACTCACAATTAGAGGTAACCATCAACCTTCTTAGTAAAGAGAATATATGATTCCCAAGGAGAAACACTAGGATGAATGAAACCATTATCCATTAGATTATCCAAGTGAATCTTGAGCTCTTTTAGCTCAACTGGTACCATGCAATATGAGGTTATTGAAACATGATGCATACTTTGAACTAGAATAATTGTGAATTCTACATCAATTGTAGGAGGAAGGACAGAGAGAGGTCATCTAGTAAAATGTCAATAAATTATCAAACAATAGTGAGAAGATAAATAGTAGGTGAAATGTCATTGGGATCAACTATAACAAGAAACAAAAAACTCTTGACCTCTTGGAGGAAAGGTCCAACATAACTATAACTTAGATACTGTAATACCCCAAGAACTTGTGTTTCATGTAATGGTAATTTCTATTGTTGTCTATTACCTGAACAAAAATTATCTCTTATGGAAATATAATAATATGATGCAATGAAATAAGCACACGAAATTGACGCAATGAGTTTTATTCAAATAAGAACACCGTAGTGGTTATAATAAACCGATATTAAGAGGGAAATCAAAATAACCAAATATACCTATTAAAAACCCTATTAGAATTATAGGGAGATAACTTAAAACAATTAGAACCCAAAGAAAGTAATACCGATCCTTATAATTTGTCATAATTAACATAAGAATGGCTAAAGCTACCGCGACCACACTAAGAACCAAAGGTATGACGTGGACCATCTTCTTCAATAAACTTGAATGTTAGGACACCCTAATTCTTGGATTTATAAGACACTAATGTGACCGTTTCCTTGGTAAACTATGGAACTATAATGGCTATAAATATAGTCGTTGGCCATTTCAGTAAATTAATTGAAAACATATGGGTATATATTAGACCTCCAAGTAATTAGGTTATAGAATTAAAACTTATGAAACTATTACTAAACATGAACTTTAAAAGGGCATAATGATTTTTTTTGAAAAGTAAATTGGTGTTTTTGGAATGAAATTCAAAAAATGTTGCAATTAAATCAAATTTATTATAGATATTTTCATTCAGTGTCTTCAACTATGTTTAAATTCTTTCTAATTGAATTATATTTTAATTAATCTATGTTTTGACCACTATAACACTAGAATAAGAATTATAATTTAATTTATGACCTTTTATATTAAACGTTTAATATGTATAGAAAACCTTAGAAAATACTTCCAACTTGTAAACATTAACCTTTTTAATGTTTAATAAAATCCATGTTTTGAAAGGAAATTTTTATATAGTAATACCTTTAAGACTTCATTTTTTTTGTTTAAGATTGGTCTTTATAAATTTTGGTTTGGTTTGTGTAAAAATTTGGGCCACAAGGGCCAGCCCTTAATGGCTGGGCCAAGAGAGGCGGATCACTCAAGGTGGCTGAGCCTAGCCCTCAACCCAAGCCTGGGCCAGCCTGAGCTTGGGCATAGTTCTTCTGAGGGGCACACAAGAGCATGGGAGCGTAGGTGCGCATGTGTGTGCGCATCGCGGGCACTAGGCCACAGTGAGGAGCTGGGGGTAGGTTGTGGCCTACGGGGGAGCGGGAGCCTGTGTGTAAGCCCCACTTAATGTTTGCTGTGTGTTTTCTAAGCTGAGGATGGGATTATTAGGCTTATAAAGGAGGTGCGATCATCCCACCGATTCGATGTGGTAAGAAAATTTTCGGGCGAAACGAGATCCTGGCCGTCGGATCGTGTCGCGCACGATCTCAGCCACTGATCCTAATCTCGAGGTCGACCTTCATCATATCACCACATTTAGGTGGACCGTTCAATAAAACTTCGATCAAATCATGGCTGTCTAAGGTATTTAAAATGTCGTGATGACCAAGAGCCGCCGATCTCACCTAAGATCGATCCGGTCCATCGAAATTTCTCCCAGTTTTCTCCTGTGGCGCTGTCTTCTTCCTCCCACAGCGTGCGCTGCACCAGTGGGTCAGCCACGTCCCTCTCCTCTCCCATTTATTCCACAACCTTCCTACCTTCCTACTGGCCTCGTTTTCTTCGTCCTAGCGCTCCACCTAGTCTTGGGTTAGGTGTTGGGTCACCTGCATGTGTCAGGAGGATCTTCTTTAAGATCTCTTCCCTCTCACCATGGTGA
The DNA here is from genome assembly GCA_963277665.1 of Viscum album. NCBI lineage: Eukaryota > Viridiplantae > Streptophyta > Magnoliopsida > Santalales > Viscaceae > Viscum > Viscum album. The sequence continues at coordinate 470,072,551 of OY728142.1, read as the reverse complement.
ATCCTACAGTTGCACCCACACCTCCCCTCCCGAAGCTTTGCAAGTGAACCTCAGCTCCTCCTCTTCCTCCTCCGGCCCCTCCTAACACCAACGTAAGGGGGTTTTTCTCTTCCTATTTCATAAAAAATAGGTTTTATATGTATATCCAAATTGCATTTTTTTATTATTTTGAGAAACCACTTTTTGGAAAAGTGGGAACCTTACAACACCTCACCCACCACACATGCATCCCAAAACCAGATTCAAAATTCAAAATTCAACCTTCAAAGTTAAAAATTAAAAAATAAAAATAAAAATTAAAACCACACCAACATCACACCTCGGGCCAAGTCCCACATCATCGTCATACTAGTTTGCCAGTGTGGAAGCCACCAGAAACCATCGTAGTCTTCGCAGAGCACCATAATCAGCATTGAGAAACACCAAACTTGTATCGAATCACCATCTCACATAATAACAGAGAACTAGAACATCCCAAAGAAACCAGTAGTAAATCGGAAACAAACCATCATCGTGGGAGGGAACCACCACCCAACGACACCAAAATACGAACAACAACTTCACACACAAACAACATAGCCAATTACACTACCAAGAAACAAAATCATAAAGGTATCCTTGAGAGAAGAACCACCACACCAACAGTCATCACCACCAGAACCACAAAAACAGATGGATGAAAACCACGCTGCTGCCATAAACCATGCCGGAGTAGAACAAACCGAAAAATACGAACCCAGATCCAAACCATGAACATCAGAATCACATCCAGAACCAAAAACAAAAATCATAACTCAAATCCCATCACCACCAACCACATCGCTCACAGAGACCCGAACCACCCAACGCACAAATCCATAGACGAGGCGGTAAACCATAGACCACAGAAGCTGGAACCGAGCCATTGGAAGAAAACCGCGCCACCAATGGAAGCCCTATCCAATAAAGGTGGAATTGAGTGAGGATTAGGCAGACTACGATGCATATCACCGAGATGGCTGAGCCCATGAAGTCGCATGAAACCACCGTGACCGGGGAACCACAACCACGATCTCGACGAGCATGATAAGGGGAGTCACGCTGACCCGTGAAGGAAGAAGTCAACAGTGAGGGGAACCCCTAATGATGGAACGCCCCTTACGGGCTCATCTCCCCGAACTCAACTATATTTTTATATGTATACATTTATATATATATATATATATATACACATATATATGGATGTATCCAACTATATTAAAAACCCTAACCTCCTCTGTTTGCCTCCTGTTTAGAGGTTAATAAGATCTGTAAGGGATATTTTGTTTTAATCCACATACAAACCGATTTTTATATAAATACATACATATGAATCCAACCCTCTACTTTAAAACCCTCATCTCCTCCCTTACCTTCTGTTTTGAAGTTAATAATTTTGGTTTTGAGTGTTTTATGTTTATATTTTTCATGAAAAACAAGTTTATATGTGCGTATATATAGATACAGTTTATATATATATAGGTATATAAGTACATACCAAGTATATATATGCTAAGTCAATTTAAAACCTTCAATTTTCCAAGGTTAATCATGTTTTAAAGATCTGATAACTGTGAAAGTAATTTTCCCCTTAGATTTCATGCAGATTAAGTTTTACATATGTATATATTATATAATTATAAATACATGTTAATGGTGTTTTAATTAAAATTATAAACCTCAAACCCTCTATCATACCCTTAGGTTTTCAAGATCCATATGTTTTAAGAGAAGTTAGTTTGATTATTATTTCAAAATTTATTTCCTTTAAGGTTGGGATAAAAAATATATATGGATGTGTAAGTAAACTTAAATATTTTTACTATGAAATTTAGGTTTTCGAGGCCTAAACACTATGTAGAACATACTGAGTTCCATTCTTGGGAAAGAGTTTAAATTTCTAGTTGTGCAAATTCTAGTTTTACAAATTTTACAAACAGTTACTATAAATTTATATATATACATGTATATGTTGTATAAGTACAATTTTGAAACTAAGTACATGGCTAGAAATGATGATCCAAACCTTCCACATGTATACGCATACTTTCCAATAACTACATAATTTCATTTTCAAAGTTTAATTCCACAATGCCAAAGAGTTTTGTAAATTTTTCCTTTGTAACAACTTTAGAGAAAAAAATGTTAAAGTAGAGAGTCTTGATGTGTCTGCTTGAACTTCAAACCAAGGCCTTATGTTATTTGTAAAATAATGATACCATGCACCAGTATTTATCTAATCAAGTCCAATTACTCATATTTATATACACTCGCATCTGTGAACCATTTATAAGCATGTTTTGTAGATGATACATGTGACTCCTTGGAATATTTTCCTTACGAATTAATTATGTGTGCATTACTGATTTTTAGCACATTGTATTATGCATGTACCACTTTGTCGTCAAGCATGTGTTCCCTTAGTAGTTTACACATCAAATTTTGTGTGTTTTTTTTTCTGAAATGAGGATCACCAAATAATAGTTAATGAATCTAATAACCCGTTATTTTGAGTGGTATGGGACACCCCAAATAACAACACCTTAATCGGGTATCCAAGGTGATATGGGACACTTTGGATACATAGACCCCTAAGACTTAAGGGGATCGTATTGGATGTATTATGTGATGGGTGGGGCCCTCTATAGACCCTCGATGCATCAGAAGGTATCATGAGACAAATCATGGTCATGGCACAAGGCCTAGAAACAGTTACGGTTCAGGTGAAATTTCTAGACATAGATGATTATAGTCTTGGCACGAGGCCTTGACACAGTTTGGCATTATACCCTCCTCTTAATGTTTTACTAAGTGACCAACTATGAGATTTTTCATACTAGTAGGATATCCCTAGTTCAGAGCCTATTGTATGAAAAAAATAAATTAAATGCATTAACATTTTATGTTTCAGAATTTTTTTGGACTTGGTCCATTTATCAGCAGATTTTATGTCTCATCATGTGAGAAATTATGGATAAGTTTATCATGATATATGCACCAGTTTATGTTACAACATTTTGATTATGTCTTGTGCACTCATAGATTGTCTTGTTAGTAAATTTCATAACCCTGCATGCTTTACACATGCAATTTATTTCCCTTTTTAGAACTGCGTACTCTGATCATGTTTTTTAATTTTAAGTTAAGAGTTTTCTTTTATTTCAAGATTAATTGGTTTTCTTTAGGAAAAGGTTTAGGTTTACTTTCAATAGTTAATTTCAAGTAATAGAAGTTTTATTTCCTTATTTTCAAATGTTTTTAAAACCCCTTACTGGCCATTCTTTTGCTCACCCTACGTTTTAAATGAAAATTTTTCTGGTATCATTCATGTCTTCAATGAAGTTTCAGAATAAAGCTCATTTCCCAGAACCTAAACCTCACGATCCTATGTAGCATGGGACATGATGTGATTTTTGTAAATGAATGTAATGTAATAATTATGGTACATCATGTCTCATGGGAATCGTCTCTGGGTACTCGGTGGATGGGGCTGTCACAGTTGGTATCAGAGGATAGGTTCAGAAAATTCTGGAAAACTAGGTAATAGAAATATATAGCTATGACTGAACCTTACTAAGTGATTTTATTATAAATTTTATATGGCAGATGAAAATGTGCCTACCAATCTACCATCACTCCCCACTGAGGCCTTAGAGACCTATGTGTCTTTAGATAGCTGATAGAATTTCTTAAATATGCCCATATCCGTATGACATGAAAACACCTGTATGATGTGTCAAACTCACCTTGGGTGCTTTGACTACACTGGGGGTTAGGATTGGATTACCTTCTTATGATGATGACCCAATTCCCCTCTTATGTACATCAGGGAAGGTACCATAAGGGTCTTTTATGAGTGTTCACGGCAGAAAAAGACTTTGGATTTATGGCCCTAAACACTTTTCAAGAAGCTGCTGCTACCGGTGACCTCCGAGCGGCCTATCTTTGTCAAATCTTGAACTACGGATTCTAGGGCCAGTTTTTGGACTTCAGAATGTTAAAAGATGAGTCCAAACAACTGTCTTGTAGGAAAAAAGTGTATTTTGACGTCTCCCAACTTCATACCCCTCATGCTACACTCAAGAGAAGTTACAGGTGTCTCTATGATTTTACCCCTGAATGCTCAGCCTATGTTTGGTTTGAGGAGATAGGGAGTTTTGATTCTCTGTGTGGAGTTCGTGTAGTAGGTCATTAGGGGAACTCAGGCACTGATGTTTAGTAGTAAGCTTATGTTTTAGTGAAATATTATCTATCCCATTCCTGTCTTTACTTTATCTGAACTTTAAAAGTGAATTCTTACGAATATGTTTTCAGATGACTAGACAAACAAATATCTCATCTCTACCCGATGAGATATTAGAGGATATCTTAATCAGAACTTGCACTGTGGACTATCCTTCTTTCCTCAACCTACGAGGATCATGTCAACGCATGTTTTTCTTGTCTAATAGCCTTGAGATCCTTCGTTAGTATAAAGGGAATGACCATGTCTTCTAATTCATCGCCACTACCCAACTCTCCTGTTATAGGCGAAGGGGGAGATACTTTGAGGGTCTTTTTCAGTGTTTCACTCTGGCACAAAATTTTTCTACTAGAGAATGTTTCCTAGTGGCTTCCTAAGATGAGAACCACAGAGCATCATTTATTTTCTAGATCCTAAACCTCAATCTGTTTAACAGCATCATTCCAATCGAATATCTCTTGCGAGATGTAGTCCGACGGGGCATCAGAGAATATGTCCATTCATACATCTCTGAAATTTTTACCGCTCGAGCCTCCCTGTGGAAGATTGAGATTAGAATGCATGATCCAGAGTTTAAAACGTACTGCTCAAGGTGTATCTAGGCTAGAGAAGTAGAGGAACTGAATACCAACCTGGGTATTCTGTTGACCGAGCCAAATCTCCCATTTTGGTGATGATAATCCTCTGGGAATTTCTTTTCCAGTTTGTGAATAGAATTGCGAGGATGAAATTCTTTGTAGGGGGAATCATTTAACACCCTAAGAACTTGTGTTTCATGTAATGGTAATTTCTATTGTTGTCTATTACCCCCAAAAAACTTATCTCTTATGGAATAATAATAATATGATGCAATGGAATAAGCACACGAAATGGATGCAAGAAGTTTTATTCAAATAAGAACAATGTAGTGGTTACAATAAACCAAGATTAAGAGGGAAATCAAACTAACCAAATATACCTATTAAAAATACTATCAAAATTATAGGGAGACAACTTAAAATAATGAGAACCCCAAGAAAGTAGTACGAATCCTTAGAATTCGTCATAATGAACATAAGAATGGCTGAAGCCACCCGGCCACACTAAGCACCAAAGGTATGACACGAACCATCTTATTTAATCAACTTGAGTGTTAAGACACCATAAGTCTTGGATTTATAAGACACTAATGTGAACATTGCCTTGGGAAACTATGGAACTATAATGACTATAAATATAGCCATTGGCCATGTCAGTTAATTAATTGAAAACATATGGGTATATATTAGACCACCAAGTAATTAGGTTATGGAATTGAAAATTATGAAACTATTCCTAAACATGAACTTTAGAAGGGCATAATGAAATGTTTTGAAAAATACATCAGTGTTTTTGGAATGAAATTCGAAACATGTTGCAATTAAATCAAATGTATTGTAGATATTTTCATTTAGTGTCTTCAACTATGTTTAAATTATTTCTAATTGAATTATATTTTAATTAAGCTATGTTTTGACCACTATAACACTAGAATAATAATTATCATTTAATTTATGACCTTTTATGTTAAAGGTTTAATATGTATAGACAAACTTAGAAAATACTTCCAACTTGTAAACATTAACCTCTTCAATGTTTAATAAAAGACATGTTTAGAAAGGAAATTTCTATATAGTAATACCTTTAAGACTTAATTTTTTTTGTTTAAGATTGGACTTTATAAATTTTGGTTTGGTTTGTGTAAAAATTTGGGCCGTAAGGGCCAGCCCTTAATGGATGGGCCGAGGGAGGCGGCTCATGAAATGTGGCTGAACCTAGCCCTCATCCCAAGATAGGGCTAGCCTAAGCTCGGGCATAGTTCTTCCTAGGGGCGCACAGGAGTGTGGGAGCGTAGGTGCGCATTTATGCGCGCAGCGTGGGCGCTAGGCCGTAGTGAGAAGCGGGGGGTAGGTTGTGGCCTGCAGGGGAGCAGGAGCTTATGTGTAAGGCTCACTTTGTGTGTGCTGTGTGTTTTCTGAGCTGAGGATGGGAGGCTTAGGCTTATAAAGGAGGCGCGGTCATCCCATCAATTCGATGTGGGAAGAAAATTTTTGGGCGAAACGAGATCTTGGTCGTCGGATCACGTCGCGTGCGATCTGAGCCGCTGATTTGATCTCGAGGTCGACCTTCAGCATATCACCACGTTTAGGTGGATCGTTTGATCAACCCTCGATCAAATCGTTGCCATCCAAGGTATTTAAAATTCCGTGATGACCGAGATCTGCCGATCTCGCCTAAGATCAATCTGGGCCGTTGAAATTTCTCTCAGTTTTCTCCCATGGCGCTGTCTTCTTCCTCCCACGGTGTGCGTTGCGCCAGTGGGTCAGCCACATCCCTATCCTCTATCATTTATTCCATAACCACCCTAACTCCCTATCAGGCTCATTTTCTTCCTCCTAGTGCTCCACCTAGTCACGGGTTAGGTGTTGGGTCACCTGCATGTGTTGTGAGGATACTCTTTAATATCTTCTCCCTCTCACCATGGTGAACCCTACGGTTGCACCCACACCTCCCCTCTCGAACCTTTGCAAGTGCACCACAGCTCCTTCTATTCCTCCTCCAGCCCCTCCTAACACCAACATAAGGGGGGTTTTTCTCTTCCTCTTTCATGCAAACTAGGTTTTATATGTATATGTTTTTTTATATATAAACATATATATGGATGTATCCAACTATATTAAAAACCCTAACCTCCTCCTTTTGCCTCCTATTTAGAGGTTAATAATACCTGTAAGGGATATTTTGTTTTAATCTACATACAAATCGGGTTTTATATAAATACATACATATGAATATAACCCTCTACTTTAAAACCCTCATCTCCTCCCTTACCTTCTCTTTTGAAGTTAATAAGTTTTGTTTTGAGTGTTTTATGTTTCTATTTTTCATGAAAAACAAGTTTATATGTGTGAATATATAGACACATTATATATATATATAGGTATATAAGTACATAACAAGTATATATATGCTAATTCAGTTTAAAACCTTCCATTTTCCAAGGTTAATCATGTTTTAAAGATCCGATAACTGTGAAAGGAATTTTCCCCTTAGATTTCATGCAGATTAAGTTTTACATATGTATATATTGTATATACTGTATAATTGTAAATACATGTTAATGGTGTTTCAATTAAAATTCTAAACCTCTAACCCTCTATCACACCCTCGGGTTTTCAAGATCCATACGTTTTAAGAGAAGTTCTTTTGATTATTATTTCAAAATTTATTTCCTTTAAGGTTGGGAAATAAAATATATATGGATGTATAAGTAAAATTAAATATTATTACTATGAAATTTAGGTTTTCAAGGACTAAACCCTATGTAGAACATACTGAGTTCCATTCTTGGGAAAGAGTTTAAATTTATTGTTGTGAGAATTCTAGTTTTACAAATTTTACAAACAGTTACTATAAATTTATTTATATATATGTATATATTGTATAAGTATATTTTTGAAACTAAGTACATGGCTAGAAATGATGATCCAAACCTTAAACATGTATATGAATACTTGCTAATTACTCCATAATTTTATTTTCAAAGTTCAATTACATAATGTCAAGGAGCTTTGAAAATTTTTCCTTTGTAATAACTTTAGAGAAAAAAAAGTTAAAGTAGAGAGTCTTGCTGTGTCTGCTTGAATTTCAAACCAAGGCCTTATGTTCTTTGTAAAATAATGATACCATGTATCAGTAGTTATCTTCTTAGGTCCAATTATTCTTATTTATATACACTCACATTTGTGAACCATTTATCAGCATGTTTTGTAGATGATACATGTGACTCCTTGGAAGATTTTCTTTACGAATTAATTATGTGTGCATTAGTGATTTTTAACACATTTTATTATACATGTACCACTTTGTCATCAAGAGTGTGTTTACTTAGTAGTTTCGATATCAAATTTTGTGTGTTTTTCCTGAAATGATGATCACCAAATAATAGTTAATGAATCTAATAACCCGTTATTTGGAGTGGTATGGGAAACCCTAAATAACAACGCCTTAATCAGGTATCCAAGGTGGTATGGGAAGCTTTGGATACATATCCCCCTAAGAATTAAGAGGATCATATTGGATCTATTATGTGATGGGTGGGGCCCGCTATAGCCCCTTGATGTATCGGAAGGTCTCATAAGACAAATCATGGTCATGGAACATGGCCTAGAAATAGTTACAGTTCAAGTGAAATTCCCGGACATTGATGATTATGGTCTTGGCACGAGGCCTTGATAGAGTCTGGCATTATACCCTCTTCTTAATGTTTTAGTAAGTGACCAACTATGGGATTTTTTCGACTAGTAGTATATCCCTGGTTCAGAGCCTATTGTATGCACAGATAAATTAAATGCATTGACATGTTATGTTTCAGAAATTTTTTGGACTTGGTCTATTTATCAGCAGATTTTATGTCTCATAATGTGAGAAGTTATGGATAAGTTTATCATGATATGTACACCAGTTTATGTTACAACATTTTGATTATGTCTTTTTCCCTCAGATATTTTCTTGTTAGTAAATTTCATAACCCTTCATGCTTTACACAGGCACTTTATTTCCCTTTTTAGAACTACATACTCTGATCATGTTTTTTAATTTTAAGTTAAGAGTTTTCTATTATTTTAAAATGAATTGGTTTTCTTTAGGAAAAGGTTTAGGTTTACTTTCAACAGTTATTTTCAAGTAATGGAAGTTTTATTTCCCTATTTTCAAATGTTTTTAAAACCCCTTACTGGGCATTCTTTTGCTCACCCTATGTTTTAAATGAAAAATTTTCAGGTATCAGTCATGTCTTCAATGAAGTTTCAGAATGCAGCTGGTTTCCCAGAACCTGAACCTAACGATCCTCTATAGCATGGGACATGATGTGATTTTTTAAAATGAATGTAATGTAATAATTATGGTACATCATGTCTCATGGGCATCGACTCTGGGCACTTGGGGGCTGGGGCTGTCACAGATACCACTCTCCCTAAAACACCAAAGAGACCCTATAGATAGTGAAGAACAAGATACACTGATGATAACGATGAATCTCAGTATGATGATAAATAATACAATCCTTCCTGATGATGATGTCAAATAGATCCAGATCCAGAATGATGAAATCCTGGACTAACTCAACACCATCTATCAACAACGAACAAGGACAATGAAACCCCTCCTATTTACTCTTCCCAATAGGTGTCGCTAACTCCATAGTAGAGGACATGTGTTGAATTTTATGTTTAAGAATATTAAAAAAATGGGAAAAAATAAATGAGTTGGAGAAACTGTTATTGTTGGGAAAAAATCCTTCAAGGTTTCCTCTCAGAATGTTTTGGGTGTGATTGCATTTGTTGAAAAATCTAGATAATCACAAATGAGAATGGGTGGTGTTTTCCGAAGATAGGTTTTTAAGGTGGCACAATTTCTTAGTGTTTGCCCAATTTTTGGGCCTCAAAATCGGGATTTTGATATTAGAAATAGAAGGATTTCTTCAAAGTAGTGAATTATATGAAGAACATTGAAGAAAATCGGCAAATTTTGAGAATCATGTACTATAATTCATGGGCTGTATACCATATTCTAGTAATGGTACACAGAGTGGCATAAATGGTACGCTGGTGCAATTTGTGAATCTGAAAACAATTCGTGGTGGAAGGCAGTGCGGTACGAGGATGGGTTGAAGTCTGTGGAGGATATCAACCGTGTAAGAGAAAAGGCAGTACGCAGACTACGTATGAAAAATGGTTCGCATGCTTATTGTGGTTTGCAATGGAAGAAGAATCGGTATGCGGTAGAGGCTGAATTAAAGATTTGGTAAATCTCGATTTAGAATATTTTTTGGATATCTTTGAATATATAAGAATCATTAATCACACTGATTTCTGTGGAGATTGAACATCATTAGAAATCATATTTTTCTCTGGGAATTCTGAAAAGTTTGAAAGTGGTTCGTATTGAAGGTGTTTGCAGGGATTCTTAAACTGAAAAGAAAGTCTGGTAAGCGGAGGAGGAAGTTCGGTACGTGGAGGAGGAAGTCTGGTATGCAGAAGGATTTGACTCGGTACATGGAGGAGGAATCTTCGGTATGTGAAAGGGAGAATTCCGCATGTGGTACGTGGAGGGAGAGCTCGAGTATGCGAAAGAGAAGAGAGTCTGTGAACAAAGAATAGTTCGTGGATAGAAGGGGTTTCGCAGAGAAGGTTTGTAGAATTGGTATGCGATAGTGGTACACGATCGCGAAGGCGGAGGCAATTCACGGATGAAGGGTAGTTCACGGTAGTGGAAATAGCACGGGAAGAAGGTGTCCCACGTACCAAACCCAGTACTCAGTGCGCGGAATAGGAAGTTGGTTCGTGATTTGCACAAGGAATCTTGTGAGAGATTCATATAACTTTGAAAAAGTATTTTCCAGTATCTAGAAGTACTTGGAAAGGTGGACTTCATTTATGGGTGAAAAAGGAACCTCAACTGTGCATCTACCTATAATTTAGGATGCAAGAATTCATGAAAACGAAGGGACCTACTTGTCTATAAACCGTGTTTGACCTACACATCCATAAACTGTGAGTGGATTCCATTCTGAGAGATGTGAGCAAAGGAAGTGAATACTTTTATTTTTTTAAGTGTCAGAAATTTCACTATGCAATTTCAGTATTCCTTTTTTATCCGCTATTATTTTTAATAAATAAGTATCTTTATATTTAAAAGGTCAATTTCTCATACTTAGAGAATTATTTTGGTTAAATAAACAAAATTTTTGAATTTGAAATATAAAAATTAATCTAGGCTGAATTTTTATAAGTTTTCCAAGAAGTATCAATTTTTTATAAATAGTATTTTATTTGATGAATAGTATTGGATGAATAGTGGTTTATTAATGAATAGTATTTGATGAATAGTGTTATTTTGATGAATCATAAAAAAATATTTTATTATTAAATAACTTTTTATGTGAAATTATTTTCAAAAATCCGTCACACATGGTTGTAATCAGGGTGAAAAATGTGGTTAAATAAGATCAAAATAAATTTTTGGTGAATAGTAGCATAACCTTACAAATAGTAATGAATTGTAATGAATAGTAAATTTTCCAAAAAAACAAAAACTTCACCCATGAATGTATAAATACAATTTTGATATCTTAAAAGTGAAAAGGAAACAATCATAGTATAAGTTTTGGTATTTTTATATGTCATAAATATGTTGTTTACAATTTTATAATTAATTTAATAATTTAAAATGGAAATTTATTTTCATAAAATTTAATCATAAATTGTTAATTTATTGTATTATAGTTATACAGTAATCTTATGGGACATTGATTACTTTCTCAAAGTGTTACAAAACGATTTATTGTTTTAGAGTTGATTTTTTTGAAAAAATAATGATTTAAAAAAAATTAAATTAAAAATATTTATAAAATTATTTTAATAAAATGTATTTCATTTTGGAGTTCATAGAATCTATTCTAGGTTAGGGTGAATTTATGAGATTTTTATAAAATGTTTTGTTTTTCACTGAATAGTAAAAATACAGTTTTGAGTTTTGGTGTGATTAATGACATCATAAATGATGTAATATTGATGTAATAATTATAGTAGAATTGTGAATATTAAGATATGTTATGAGGTGTCCCAATTGGATAATACCATGGGAAAGCCCATGGTTTTTCAAATACCACCAGTGAGGTGTCCCTTAGAAATTAATAAAAAATTCCCTCACTTTTACTATAAATACCAATCCATTCATTCATTAATTTCATTTTATATTACACCTCAATGAAGCTCAGGTGTTTTTACCTCCCAAGGAGGCCTCCCAAGGTTTCCTTAATCCCCCAAGGTAACAAACCTTAATTCTTTTCAAGTTACTCTTCAAGGTAAAGAAACCTTTCACCCACCTTTTTAAGTCATGACTTTCTTTATGTTATGTCTTTTAGTTTCCATTTTACTATGTGGGGGTATGTTATTATATATGCTTATTACTGTAAATTTTATGTGCAATTGATTATATACCCTTTACACTCTCATCAAATGAATTTTTGAAATTTTAAGTGTAGCCGTTAGGCTGCCGAATTTTCGTAAAAGAAATCGCATCTTCTCTTTTCTTTCAAGTTTTCTTTTCATGTGGTATGTCATTAAAAAATACATACAATGATATTATTTAAATTTTATTCTATACCTATACTATATTATGAGTTATTTATGAGTGGTTTACCCTTTTACCCTCTCTTTTTAATGTTTTATAAAAACATGTTATGTAGCCGTTATGATGTATGATTTTCGTCTCAAAATCTCTATCTTTTTCTAAAAAATTCTATTGTTTTATTTATTTGAATACCCAAATATATTTTCATTTCATGGTTTATTCATAAATAAATAAAATTGATCTATTTAATTCTGGAATTGACATACATATAACCCTAACTCCCTTTCCATGGGTTATAAATAACATATTGATCTTATTTTTAAGCACTTCTAAAACGTCACGATTTTGGAATGAAACCCATTTATTTTATTTTTTATGGGTTATTTATGAAATTTTTTACTATGATATATGTGTCTCACATGAAAATAGATAAATATTTATGGTTCACCCTAATATCACTCCAATGTATTGGGTAAATAATTTAATATCTAGAGATGACAAGTTTCACGATACCTTAGTGAATAACTTTGGAAATTTTTATGACACCTTGGGGGTAAACCTTGGTGATATTTTCATGAATGTATAAATTTAATTTTGTAGCCACAAATTCAAGTTATTATTCAAGTTATTTTCATTATGATATGTCTCTACTTATATTACTCATGTATTTATGTTTTTCATCAAGATCTTATTGATATCACAAGTAAATTGATTTCCTTACTTTCCTTACTGGGACTAGTGCTCACCCATTCCTTTGATGTATGTCTCTAGGTTATATGATGTATTTATTTTACTTAGGATGAACTTATGATTAAGCTTTAATAGTGGTTTATAATAATTTTTTTTGTTTTCATGTATATTTTTCTTGATTTCCAAGACACTAAACTTTAAAGATCCTCTATTTGTAAAATGTAATAGAAATTTATGTAACAAAAAGGGTGGGATGCCATAGTTCCAAAATTTATTTTCATAAAATTTAATCATAAATTTTTACTTTATTGTCTTATGGTTATACAATGATTTTATGGGACCTTTATTACTTTCTCAAAGTGTTACAAAACGAGTTATAGTTTTAGAGTTAATTTTTTTTAAGAAATAATGATTTTTTTAAAAATTAAATAAAAAATATTTAGAAAATTATTTTCATAAAATTTATTTCATTTTTGAATTCATATAATCAATATTAGGTTAGGGTGAATTTATGATATTTTTATAAATTTTTTTCTTTTTTGGTTAATAGTAAAAATACAGTTTTGAGTTTCGGTGTAATTAATGACATCATAAATGATGTAATAATGATGTATTAATTCTGGTAAACTTTTGAATATTAATATATTTTATGAGGTGTCCCAAGTGTCCAATACTATGGGAAAAAATCATGGGCAAGACCATGGTTTTGCAAATACCACTGACAAGGTGTCCCTTGGAAATTAATAAAATATTCCCTCACTTTTTCTACAAATACCAACCCATTCCTTCATTAATTTCATTCCAAATTCCTTCTCAAAGAAGATATGGTATTTTTACCTACTAAGGAGTCCTCCTAAGGTTCCCTCAATCCCCCAAGGTCACAAACCTTTGAGTTTTTGAAGTTAATATTCAAGGTAAGGGAACCTTTCACCCTCCTCTTTAAATCATGACTTCCTTTATGTTATGTCTTCTAGTTTCCATCTTATTAGGTGAGGGTATGTTCTTCTATATCCTTATTACTATCCATTTCATGTCCAATTGACGAGAGACCCTTTCCAATCTCATAAACTGAATATCTAAAATTTTATGTGACGCTTTTAGGCTGCCAAATTTTCATAAAAGAAATCACATATTCTCTTTTCTTTCAAGTTTCCTTTTCCAGTGGTATTTCAATAAAACATCCAAACCATGATCTTATTTAAATTTTATTTTCCCCTATAATTTATTATGAATTATTTATTATCAGGTGACCCTTGGATACACTCTTTTTAATGTTTTCTAAAAACATGTTATGTAGCCGTTATGCTGTAAAATTTTCATCTCAAAATCTCTCTCTTTTTCTCAAGAAATTATATTGTTTTATTTATGTGATTACCAAAATAAATTTTATTTTCCAGGGGTATTTATCAGGAAATAAAATTTATCTATTTAATTCTTTAATTGAAAAACACATAACCCTCACTCCCTTTCCGTGGGTTATAAATGACATATTGATCTTATTTTAAGCACTTCTAAAACGTCACGATTTTGAAATGAAACCCATTTATTTTATTCTTTATGGGTTATTTATTAAATGTTTTATTATGTTCTATGTGGATCACATTAAAATAAATACATATTTAGGGTGTGCTAGGATAGTACTCCAATAAATTGGGTAAATAATTTAATCTCTAGAGATGACATGTTTCCTGATACCTTGATGAATAACCTTGGTAATGTTTATGACACCTTGGGGATGAACCTTGGTGATATGTTCATGAATGTATAAATTAAATTTTGTCACCACATATTCAAGTTATTATTCATGTTATTTTCATTATGATATTCCTCTACTTCCATTTCTCATGTCTTTATGTATTTCATCAAGTTCTTATTGATATCACAAGTAAACCGATTCCCTTAAATTACTTAATGGGCCTTATGCTCACCCTTTCCTTTGATGTATGTCCCCAGGTTATGAGATGGAGTAATTTTACTTAGGATAAACTTATGATAAATCCTTACAAGTGGTTTAGAATAATGTTTTATTTTTTTTTTCATGTATATTGTTCATGATTTCTAAGACACTAAACTTTAAAGATCTCTATTTGTAAAATGTAATGAAAATTTATGCAATAAAAAGGCAGTATTCCATAGTTGATATAAAAGTATAGTTTAGTTATTTGTGGAAATTAGGCTATTAATAATTTTGGAAGAACCCTACAAAAAATTTTAAATATAGGAAAACTTCCTCGTATTTTGGTGAAATGTTAAGTAAGCGGTTTCCGAACAAATAAATCTCTATCTGGATATGAACAAGTGGATGTGGCTTTGGAACATATGTACCTAGGAGTGAAAAATCCAACAAGGAGTTTTGGGATTTACTAGGGGTATCCTAGTACATGACAATGGGCCTTGCTGAAATACTAGGTTGATACTCCTGGGGGTTATGTTTGGTTAATCACAAGCATTTTATGAGTCATTATGAAGGATTTATAGAAAATATAATTGTTGTTAAAGAATAATATTTTTTAAGACGTGATATTAATTTATAATGATAAGTTTACTAATAGTAAAAAATTCTTAATATGAGAAAATTGTGAGGACACAATTTGTTTAAGGGGGAGGAATGTGACGACCTGAAAAAAATAAACTTCTTTTTTTTTATGGATCTCTTTCCTCCTAATAACTTTTTATTATGTTTTACAATAGAAGGACATCGAATTAATTCAAACCCAAATTGTAGTTTTCAAAAAATGATATAATTATTATAAAACATTAAGGTATATGGAATAGTGATTATTTTAATTAAATAGTATGATTAAAACTCTCTTTTTAAATGTAAACGACAAAATAATTTTATTTTTTAAGTGTTAGAAATTTCACTATGAAATTTCATTATTCATTTTCTATCCACTATTATTTTTAATAAATAAGAATTTTGATATTTAAAAGATAAATTTCTTATACTTAGAGAATTATTGTGGTTAAATAAACATCATTTTTTAATTTCAAATGTGAAAATTAATCTAGGCTGAACTTTTAGAGGTTTTCTAAGAAGAATCAATTTTTTTATAAATAGTATTTTATTTGAGGAATAGTGTTGGATGGATAGTATTTTCTTGATGAATAGTATTTTATGAATAGTGTTATTTTGATGAATCGTAAAAAAAAATTTTATTTTTTAATAACTTTTTTTGTGAAATGATTTTCAAAAATTCGTCATACATGGTTGTAATCAGGGTGAAAAATGAGGTTAAATGAGATCATAATAAATTTTTGGTGAATATTAGTATACCTTTATGAATATTAATGAATAGTAAACCATCCAAAAAAATATAATCCTCACCCATGAATGTATAAATTCAATTTAGACATCTTAAAAGTGAAAAAACAATCATATTATAAGTTTTGGTATTTTTGTACGCCATAAATATTTTATTTACAATTTTATAATTAATTTAATAATTTAAAATGGAAATTTATTTTTATAAAATTTAATGATAAAATATTACTTTATTGTCTTATGGTTATACGATAATTTTATGGGACCTTGATTACTTTCTCAAAGTGTTACAAAACGAGTTATAGTTTTTAGAGTTTATTTTTTTGAAAAAATAATGATTTTATTTAAAAATTAAATTAAAAATATTTAGAAAATTATTTTCATAAAATGGAGTTCATTTTTGAATTCAGAGCATCGATATTTGGTAAAGTTGAATTTATGAGATTTTTATAAAATGTTTTGTTTTTCGGTGAATAGTAAAAATACATTTTTGAGTTTCGGTGTGATTAATGTCATCATAAATGATTTAATAATGATGTAATAATTCTGGTGAACTTGTTAATAGTAATATATGTTATGAGGTGTTCTAAGTGGCCAATACCATGAGAAAATACCATGGGAGATCCGCTGGTTTTTCAAATACCACCGATGAGGTGTCCCTTAGAAATTAATAAAATATTCCCTCACTTTTGCTATAAATACCAACCCATTAATTCATTAATTTATTTCCAAATTCTTCCTAAATAAATATCTGGTCATTTTAACTCCCAAGTTTTCCTCCCAAGGTTCCCTCAATCCCCCAAGTTCATAAACTTTAATGTTTTTGAAGTTACTCTTCAAGGTAAGGGAACCTTTCACCCTCCTCTTTAAGTCACGACTTCCTTTATGTTATGTCTTATAGTTTCCATTTTATTATGTGATGGTATGTTCTTATATATCATTATTACTTTACATGTCATGTATAATTGATTATATACCCTTTCCACTCTCATCAACTGAATTTCTAAAATTTTAAGTGACACCGTTAGGTTGCCGATTTTTCATAAAAGAAATCACATCTTCTCTTTTCTTTCAAGTTTCCTTTTCATATGGTATATCATTCAAAAATACATACCATGATCTTATTTAAATTGTATTCTATACCTATATATTATTATGAGTAATTAATGATTAGGTGAACCTTTTCCCCTCTCTTTTTAATGTTTTCTAAAAACATGTTATGTAGCCGTTGTGTTGCAGAATTTTCGCCTCAAAATCTCTCTCTTTTTCTCAAGAAATTCTATTTTTTTATTTATGGGAATACCAAAATATATTTTCATTTACAAGGGTATTCATCAAGAAATAAAATTGATTTATTTTATTATGTTATTGGCAGACATATAATCCTCAGTCCCTTTCCATGGGATATAAATGAAATATTAATCATATTTTTAAGCACTTCAAAAACGTCACGATTTTGAAATGAAAACCATTTGTTTTATTCTATATGGGTTATTTATTTAATGTATGATTATGATCAATGAGTATCACATTAAAATAAATAAATATTTAGGGTGTACTCTGATATCACTCCAATGCATTGGGTAAAGAATTTAATCTCTAGAGATGACAAGTTTCACAATACCTTGGTGATTAACCTTGGTAATTTTTATGTCACCTTGGGGATGGACCTTAGTGATATGTTCATAAATGTATAAATTAAATGTTTTAGACAAATATTAAAGTTATTATTAATGTTCTTTTGATTATTATTTGCCTCTACTTCCATTTCTCATGTCTTTATGTTTTTCATAAAGTTCTTATTGATATCACAAGTAAACTGATTCCCTTGCTTTCCTTACTGGGAATTCTACTCACCCTTTCCATTTATGTATGTATCCAAGTTATGAGATGTAGTAATTATACTTAGGATGAAATTATGATGAAGCCTTACAGGTGGTTTAGAAGAATATTTTATTTTGTTTCCATCTATTTTTTTCATGATTTCCAAGACACTAAACTTTAAAGGTCCTCTGATTGTAAAATGTAATTAAAATTTTTTGTAATAAAAAGGCTGGATTCCATAGTTGGTATCAAAGGATAGTTTAGTTATTTATAGAAATTAGGCTATTAAGACTTTAATAATAACCATACAAAAAAGTTTAAATATAGGAAAACATCCTGGTATTTTGATGAAATGTTAAGTGGTTTCTGAACAAATAAATCCTTATCTGGATATGAAAAAGTGGATGTGGCTCTGGTACAAATGTACCTAGGAGTGAAAAATCCAACAAGGAGTTTTGGGCGTGACCCGAGGTATCCTAGTACATGAAAACGAGCCTTGTTGCACTTCTGGTTTGACAGTCCCAGAATATATGTTTGGTTAATCACAAGCATTTTATGAATCATTTTTAGGGATTTATAGAAAATGTAATTTTTGTTAAAGAATAATATTTTTAAGACATTATTTTACTTTATAATGATAATTTCCCCAATATTAATAAATTTCTAATATGATAAAATTGCGAGGATGTAATTTATATAAGGGGGGAAGAATGTAACGACCTGAAAAAAAATAAACTTCTTTTATTTACGGATCTCTTTCCTCCTAATAACTTTTTATTATGTTTTATAGTAGAAGCACATTGAATTACTTCGATCCCAAATTTTTGTTTTCCAAAAATGATATAATTATTATAAAAAATTAAGTTATATATAATAGTGGTTATTTTAATTAAATAGTATGATTAAAACTCCATTTTTATATGTAAATGATAAAATAATTTTATTTTTTTAAGTGTCAGAAATTTCACTATGCAATTTCAGTATTCCTTTTCTATCCACTGTTATTTTTAATAAATAAGATGTTTTATATTTAAATGATAAATTTATCATACTTAGAGAATTATTGTGGTCAAATAAACATCATTTTTGAATTTCAAATGTGAAAATTAATCTAGGCTGAATTTTTATAAGTTTTCTAAAAAGTAGTAATTTTTTTATAAATAGCATTTTATTTGATGAATAGTGTTGTATGAATAGTGTTTTCTTGATGAATAATATTTTATGAATAGTTTTATTTTGATGAATCGTAAAAATATATTTTATTATTAAATAACTTTTTCTGTGAAATTATTTTTAAAAATCTATCATACATGGTTGTAATTAGGGTGAAAAATGTGGTTAAATAAGATCAAAATAAAACTTTAGTGAATAGTAGCATACCCTTATGAGTAGTAATGAATAGTAAATCGGCCAAAAAAATAGATACTTTACCCATTAATGTATAAATACCATTTAGATATCTTAAAAGTAAAAAAATAATCATAGTCTATTTTTGGTATTTTTGTATGTCATAAATATTTTAATTACAATTTTATAATTAATTCAATAATTTAAAATAGTAACATGTTTTCATAAAATATAATCATAAATTTTTAATTTATTGTCTTATGGTTATACGATAATTTTATGGGACCTTGATTACTTTCTCAAAGTGTTACAAAATGAGTTATAGTTTTAGAGTTGATTTTTTTGAAAAAATAATGATTTTATTTAAAAATATTTGAAAAATTATTTTCATTAAATGGAGTTCATTTTTGAATTCATAGAATAGATATTAAGTTTGGGTGAATTTAGGATATTTTTATAAAATGTTTTGTTTTTCGTTGAATAATAAAAATACGTTTTTCAGTTTCAGTGTGATTAATGACATCATAAATTATGTAATAATGATGTAATAATTATGGTAGACTTGTGAATAGTAAAATATTTTATGAGGTGTCTCAAGTGGCTAATACCATGGGAAAATACCATGGATAAGCCCATGGTTTTGCAAATATCACCGATGAGGTGTCCCTTGGAAATTAATAAAATATTCCCCCACTTTTGCTATAAATACCAACCCATTCCTTCATTAATTTCATTACAAATTCCTCCTAAACAAATATATGGTTTTTTTACCTTCCAAGTATTCCTAAAAATTATTTCTCAAGCCCCAAAGGTAACAAACTTTCATGTTTTTGAAGTTACTCTTCAAGGTAAGGGAAGCTTTCACCCTCCTCTTTAAGTCATGACTTCCTTTATGTTATATCTTCTAGTTTCCATTTCATTATGTGGTGGTATCTTATTTTATATCCTTATTACTATCCATTTCATTTACAATTGATGATATAACCTTTCCAATCTCATCAAATGAATTTTCTAAATTTTAAGTGACACCGTTAGGCTGCCGAATTTTCTTAAAATAAATCGCATATTCTCTTTTCTTTCAAGATTCATTTTCATGTTGTATATCATTCAAACATCCATAAAATGATATTATTTAAATTTTTTTCTATCCCTATACTATATTATGAGTTATTTATTAGTGGTTGACCATTTTATACTCTCTTTTTAATGTTTTCTAAAAACATGTTATGTAGCTGTTATGATGCATAATTTTCGTCTCAAAATATCTCTCTTTTTTCTCAAGAAATTATATTGTTTTATTTATGTGAATACCCAAATATATTTTCATTTATAGGGGTATTAATCAAGACATAAAATTTATCTATTTTATTCTATAATTGACATACATATATCCCTCACTCGCTTTCCATGGGTTATAAATGACATATTGATCTTATTTTTAAGCACTTCTAAAACGTCACAATTTTGAAATGAAAACCATTTTTTATTCAGTATGAGTTATTTATGAAATGTTTGATTACAATATATTTGGATCAAATGAAAACAAAGACATATTTAGGGTTCACCCTGATATCCCTACAATGCATTGGGTAAAGAATTTAATCTCTAGAGATGACAAGTTTCACGATACCTTGGTGAATAACCTTGGTAATTTTTATAACACCTTGGGGATGAACCTTAGTGATATGTTCATGAATGTATAAATTAAATTTTGTATCCCAATATTAAATTTATTATTGAATTTATCTTAATAACGATATTCCTCTACTTCCATTGATCATGTCTTTATGTTTTTCACCAAGTTCTTATTGATATCCCAAGTAAATTGATTCACTTGCTTTCCTTACTAGTCCTTCTGCTCACCCTTTTATTTGATTTATGTCTCCAGGTTATGAGATGAAATAATTACTTAGGTTGAACTTATTATGAAGCCTTAAAAGTGTTTTAGAAGAATGGTGTATGTTTTTTTCATGTATATTTTTCTTGATTTCCAAGACACTAAACTTTAAAGATCCTCTCTTTGTAAAATGTAATGAAAATTTATGAAATAAAAAGGCGGCATGCCATAAAAGAAAACTTATAAACTAGATTTAGAAAACATATATTTGGAAACATAATACTATGATATACTTTGAGGATATGTATTGAAGTATATCCCATAATTTTGTTATGGTAGATATTATGGGGGGATTCTTAGTAATACATCCCTGCCTGGATGCTACAAGTGGACGTTGTTCTGGAACATATGCAATTATGGGTAAAAACTATGAAAAGGTGCATTAGGCTTGACTCAAGAGTAACAAGGTATATGACAATGAGAATTATTACACACTTGGATTGACAATCTCTGGGGATACACTTAGAATAATTCATATTTTATTTAAAAACCATTATGATGGATTTGAAAGTAATGATATATCTAAAGAAACCATGTTTATGACTATGATATTAGATACATGTAACAATTAGAATTTATGTCAAGTATTTTGTTATTTTTGGGATTATACATTTTGTTTCATAGTGAAATGATATAACCTAGTGTATTTCATCATTTATAAATGAAACCTAGTTTAAAGAATGCGAACCTCATCGATGCACATGATCCAACGAGTAAGAATGATCATATATTTTATAGTCATAATCCACTATTTAGAAGGGAATTAGTATCCTAGAATTCTAATAATATGAGAACATAGTATCATGTTCTAAATATATAGATAAATAATTCTATAAGTATTATGGCTTCATAGGGAAGCATCATAATAAGGGGATAACTGGAAAAAATATGGATAAAGGGAAGAATGGAATGATGTATTTTACCACATGTTTAATTGTGGAAATAATAACCATGATACTTGATTAAAAGGAATGATAGTTTTCTACTTGTGTGGATAGAATGGACAACATTATTATTATTTCATATTTAATAAGATGGTTCATAATGTATAATGTTTCAACTACAATGAGATAGGAAACTAGACAAATTAATGTCTCAAGTGTCAGTGTAATATAACCCAAAAGAGGATAATGGATCATGATCAAGATTATTCTATTACCACATATAAATTGGAGTGATTAATGTTCTTATGTTTAGATTCAAGAATTATAGAATTTTAGTATTTTATCGATAATGTAATGGTTATAAGAATTATTTAATATGTGAGGACTTTAAATAAATAATTTTTCATTAAGTATTTTTGATCATATGTTGAATGGTACCAAGAAAAGTGATTTTGTATCAAGTTAATTTTTTTTGAAATCATACATTTTAGATGAAGATAACCATTAATATGATCTTTATGCTAAGATAATAATGTTCTAATAAATACCTGGTTTATTTAGATAAAGTAATTGGACAATACCAATTACATTGGAACTGGTTAATGTTTTTACGATATAGTGATTTATTATATCATTTATGAGGTTTAAAAAACATTTGGATTTATAGAATATATCTAATAAAATGTATTTTTACTAATTAATAAGGAAGAATATATGTTTTCAATATGGTTTTATGGTAATTAATGTTATTACCATATTCTAATAGAATACATGATTAATGTATTCACATGTTTTGAATGTGAAAATTTAAATAGTCTTCATGTTAATTAAAGTCTAATGATAAGTTTATTTTATAAATTAAGTGACCATACTTCTAATGTGTTGGATCATAGTATTTTGATAAAGATAAAAATTTATAAAATGGTTTATGTTGATCTTGGATGAGGTTTTAGAGATTGATCTATTACTCCACCTTAAGATTCAACTTGTGCTAAGAAATCAAGTAGAAACATTTGAAGGCAAAAACGAAGGATAAGATTGTGTTAATGAAATAGAAAGTTTTATTTGTTTATGTTATTAGAGTGTGAAAGAGTTACTCAACTATAGAAATAAAGGTCTTGGATAAAAAATATCATCATATTATCATAATTTTGGATGATATCAGTGACATTTTTCTTAACTCTAGTTTATGACTCTATGGTCATCAACTTCCAGCTAAACATGTTCTCTATCAATTTCCATCAGAACTTGATAGTTGAATTTTTCTTCCATGGACAAGTTTTTACTAATGTTCTAAAATTACAATGAATAATTTTGTGTTAACCTTAACATTTTAATTTCCCTCTTATTTATAAGAAGTGTTACCAACCCTATTAACAATGTGGGTTTTTATAGTAATAGAGTTTCCAAATATCAAACTCCAGATTACTAAGATCAAGTTTAAATTGTGAGGAAAAAATTTAATTGAGGTGGGGAGAATGTAACAACCCAAGAATTTAAATATTTTAATTTTTTAATAATTTTTTTATTTGTTTCTAGATTCATTTATAAGACACACCATGTTAATCTAATTCTACAAACACCACTGAATTAGCTTGCATTACACACATGATCGAGTTTTACTATCTTTTAATAGAGAATAAATTTTAAATACAATTTTCTTTAAATTTTATAGATTTTATATGTAAAAATAATCTTCATTTTTTGAAATAATAATATATAAATTTGGTTAGAATGATTTTTTTGGTATTTTTCGAAGAAGTTTCATTTTTTGATCAATAGTGAAAATTATTGAATTTTTATTCAAAACTGATTTTTTATTTAATTTATTTATATAGTTTAATTATGTTTTGAATTGGATTTATTTTATAATTATTCCAATTTTATATCATTTAATACAATTTAGTTAATTATAATCAATTTCACTTTGAAATTGGATATAAAAACTTAGCAAACTTTTAAGCATTTTAACTTCAAAAACCAACATAGTCACCCCGTATACGAGATTAATTTGAAATTAATTTCTGCCACTTATGGGATTTTAATTTTAAAAAATTAATACCATATTTGGAATCAGAATAATTTATAATTTCTAATAATTTCAAATTTGTTTTTGACATGAAATATTAGTAAAAGTGAATAAAATTATTTACAGCAATTAGGAGGAAAATAAGCTTAAAAAGCGACTAAATCTTAAACATAAGGAAAAAATGACGTATAAACTTGTAACAAATCAATTTTATTGATATATTTTTACCATATCCTCCCCAATATCAAATATTGGCCATTATGGGAGGAACACGATGTAAGGGATACCTCTCAATAGTGTTTATGTTTTTATATTTACCAGAATACTAATTTTACTCCACTATAAAATAGAATTCACAACTCCAACTTACTAACACATATAATTCCATTTTTCTAGCCCAAAATATGCTCTAATAAGATCCCAACATAAATAAAATCATCCTATAATCGTATATTTGGGCATAAATACTTCCAAATAATCCATTGGGTGAAAACAAAAATGAGTTACCCAAAAAGATGGTAACATCACTTCTCAGGCTCTTTAGTATTATTTCCATTATACATCCCCTCAAATATTATTATCCCATGCTTATATAATAACATAAATTTCCTAAATATACTGATATTTTTTCCTAATAATATTTTTCACTATACTTTAAAAAAATGCAATTAAATTGGTAATAAACTTACCATTTGTGTACGGAGATCTATCACGACACGAAACGAAGTCATTCTTGTTTTCTTTACCACATTTCATGGATTGGGATTATGATGAAAAAATGTTAATATTATATATATATATAAATTATTATATCATTATTATTTTTCAATTTTTTTATATAACACATAACTTTATACATTCTATTTGGTATAAATATGATAACTTCTTATGTGGACATGTGAACTACTACCTCCTGAAAGCGCTGTGATAAGTTCACACATTACGTGGAATGTATTAAGGATAATTTTAATTAATAATTTGTTTCATAAAATAAATATATATGATATTCATGATATAATTACCTTTGTGGAAATATAAAATATCATTTTATTTATTACCATGTTCACACACTAAAAAGTTATAACGTCATTCGTCAACGTGTGGACTACCATCTCCTCAATATGATGTGATTCTTTTACATCAAAAGAATTATAAATATAAGTATATATGATTAAATAAAATGTAATTTATGATATAATTGTCATTATGTAATGATATAATGTTACTTACCTTTTTTCAATAACGATCACTTAAAAATGAGAACATTACTAAAGCATACATACGACCTACCATCTCCATGTTGGTAACGTTGGTTCATTTTTCGTAAAAATCTTTCATAATTGGTTTTAAAAATATAATATATGTATAATTATTCTAATTATTTCATGAATATTATTCAATATATTTTTATATAATAACACATTTGACTATAGTTGACCTACCAAAGTCAATTTTGACCGATAAACCTAATATGGTCAAAACACCTCACATAAAATTAATTATTTATATAGTTCTTTACAATATAGTAATAAGTGAACTAAAAGTAATAATAAACTTGAATAAGTTTCTAAATCAAATAAATAATTAACAAATGTTTATTATTCAGGAAGTCAAAGAAACATGTGACATGTCCGACTAAAGGTAAGGGATTTCATATCAATTTACATTTTATTGAGACTTATTTATTCTTATTAACCAATTCAATTTTATATGGTGTATATACTATCCTTGGAAATGTTATATCATGAATCAATTTTTTTTCATTGTACTCTATGTCTAATTTAAGGTTATTACTTTAATGTGATTATTATTCAAATGTTTCAAAGTGGCATGGGACACTTTGGAATGTTTAGAGATTATTTTAATTGAGAATGGTTTTAATGATATTTAAATAGTATTTCCATTCATCAACATCATCAACCATTGTTGTTACGTATACTACTTTGGGGAATTATTAATAAATCCATATTATTTATTCTATATAGATATTTGAGGATAAGGTAACATATTTATGAATTTAATTAAGTATTCGATATATGAGGAATGATATGGATGAGTACAACATGGGTAGGGCCCAGTTATAGATAGCCCCTCAATGCATCGGTTGTCCCATGGGACAAATAAATTAGAGAACAAACCTTTACATCTATTTCCAAGAAGAATAGATTGGTATGATACTGGTTGGGGACTAATTAATATAATCCCCTCGATGTATCGGTAGCCTTATGAGACGAATCATTTGGCCAAATTAGATAGGATTCTAGCACATTACCTTTCCATTTTGATTATTCCCTATCCAACTGTTTAAATGGAATGTGTGTTCAGTTATTTACCTTTCTATATTGATTATTCTAATTTTTTATGATTACTTATATTGTACTTTACCCTTACTGGGAATTTGATCTCACCCATAATTTGTTTCCTTTTCCCAAGATATGAAGATAAATTATTAGAATGAGTTTCAATAATGAAGATTTTTTTATTTTTTTTTGTATTATGTTTTTCTCCCAATAAAAAATGGGTATCAGGTATGTAATATAGTTTTCCAAAATAGCTAAACTATTCATTACATCAGGATTCGATTCATTGTAATCTGGCCAATGTAATAAATTAATGCACCAGATCCGGGGTTTTAGGGTCGGGGAGTAACACCGCTACTCATTCCCATATCATCTCTCTCGGTAGGTTCACGAGTAACATGGGAACCTCCTAGGCTACCCTAGGTCTTATAAAGGTTTCCCTCGACTCCTTGAAAAATCAAAATGGGGAGATGGTCTTATGACTATACCCTTTCCATGGCATCCATGGTCTGTTTTAACACCCTATATGTCTGTCCATATTTGTAGGGACTAACCACTCACATAATCATGTCCTAGTGGTGGATTAATACTTACAACATGGTCATATAAATTATTCCAATATCTTTAAGGTATCTCAAATGGCTAACCACTTAACCATGCATCCCTATTCATCACCCCTCTCTACCTAGATGTCATTGGGTAACCTATTACTAGGGCCACTACACCATATTTATTTTAATTTAATTAATTCAAAACCATCATAGGGTTTTATTATCCAAAGGAATATGATTCAATTTTTATTCACATCTATTGAGGTCAAAGACAACTAATAAGTTCATGAAAGTCTTTCATGGCCCTCAAAACCTTGTGTAGTTATGTTATGGGATGTAGTTTTTTATGAAAAAACATAGTTTTTTTAAATTGGATCACCACCTAAAGTGGTGGGGCCAAAAATACCAAGTTTATAAAATTAAAATCATAATAACTAAAGAAAAATGAAAAAAACCAACTAAATAAATCCAATTTGAATCCCCCTTTTAATGTATTATGAAATATGAAACTGAGGTTTTCCAATCCTATATATCTATAGTTCAAAACATGAAACCCTAACTTATTCCATAAATATAACATAATTAATTTAAATATTTTATAATGAATAATTTTATTTATTTAAATTTTTTTAATTAAATAGAAACTTTAACTCAATATGGTCTAAATGAAGAAAAATCAATAGGCATACTCATTTTAATAGAAACATGAAAAACCACTCATCAAGAAACCATGAAAAGCCCATGAAATTACCCCATGAAAAATACCTAACACACATCAATGAAAAATTTACTAAATATTTTTTATCTAAAGGGAAACCTTAATAAAATTGGATGCACAACATGCCTCCCTCAAATATTTGATAAATTGGATGTAGATTCCACATCATGAATTCCCATTTATCAAAATTACATGAAATGATAGGAATATTTCATCATGGGATATACTGTATGAAAGGAAAGAAAAATACCCATGATACATAGCCAATTCCACCATTATTTGGTAAAATCGACCCAGAATCCCAAAACTGAGAAACTAAAAATTAGAGAAGAAGATTTTATATGGTGAATGAAGGTTGGGGGAGGTGAATCCATACTTATAATTGATGAAAATATATCCCAATATCACCCATTTTTCATAGAAGAAGAGGAGGGATGATAGTTTGGACCTTAGTCTATGCAAAAAATAGAGGGAGAGAAAAGTCAGATCCTCCCTTAAATAATTCTATGGTGAAAATAGTAAATTTTCACCCTTTAAATACACCGAATAGTCTATACAGGACCATTGTCCAAGCTACCAATGATTAAAACTTGGTTTTAGACTACAAACTCAACAACCTAGTCCACAATTAGTGTTCTCCGACTACTTCTAATCACATACTATGTTTTAATGCAAGATTAAAAACTCTCCTTAATATAGTTTCAACCTTTATAATTCGAATACAAATATGGGGTAAATATTATACCCCTATACTAACTGGAAATTAAATTTCCCATAATTTTCAAAATCCTTTATAGAAATTGGGTTTTATATTAACATCTCCCAAAAATTCCCCAAAAATTATATTTTATTCTTGACACATTATGTGTAATACTATTCCCCATAACCTGGTAAAATGAAAACATAATAAGGGTTAGATAAAATTATTTTTATGGAATAAAATATATATAAAGATATCATGAAATGAATAATATTGAAGTAATAAATAAGAAAAAATAATGTCATATAACTTAAAACATGATATTAAAATAAATTCATGGATTACATAATAATACAAACAATCACATGGATAAAAATAACTAAATTCATGGTGATAAAATTTATAATTCCAAAAATATTTATCTTTACTAAGAAAGTCTCATCCAAGATGTTATTTTTACCATCATGGTTGTAACCAAGAAATCATTCATACCTTTAGGGAACAACCAATACATCATAATTACATTGGATAAGAGTAAAATAAATACCTAAACCTATTTTCTAATTATACTAATAGATACATCAAGGGGATATATAATATAAGGCCCTACTTGCCACTTCATTAAGTCTAACACAGTCACAATTATAAAGATATCGATAATAATACAAAGAATGATTGACCTACCTTAGTAATACATAAGAAATCAAATTATGATAAAAACATTTGGAATGAAAACAATTTTAAAATAAATAAATTAAAATAATCCATCTGTATGAATAGGTGGATTGTTAAAAAATATAATATCAAACTACCTAAGTTGTCAATAAACAACCATATCAGAATAAGAAGTGTACTAATTATCAATATTTCCCTAACAATTAGTGTAATATAATTATAAGAGAACATCCTCAAACTAACACTGTATAGTTTAATGGTATACTTTTAAGTCAATAAATTTCCCAATCAATTGATGTATGGATATCTTGGTAAATTCCCTTTAAAATGTGTTGAAAATGGGGTTTTTATAGAGGAAGACATTGGAAGAAAAATAAAGCCTACTGAATTCACCTAGAACAAGACCAAGAATTATTCAATTTATCTATCTTGAATTAAAATAATATTTATCATTTTGAGTAATATAATATAATTATTGTTCACCTATATAGTTTTTAAAATTGTTTTGTAGTTTTTTGATAGAGATTCTGACCAAGGTTCTTTAAATAAATAATAATTATGGTCTACCAACAACTATAGTTCCCTCTATTTAAATATGTATATCTTCCCATAGATATTAATTTTTCATGGTTTTCATTGTAGAATATTTAGAAATAAATATTTATACTCTAAATAGTAAAGGTTCAAATCTCAAAATTAAATTTATGTAAGACCAATTTTTTTTCATAGAGTCAAAAAAGACTCGGGGGGGGGGGGGGGTGAATTGAGTTCTTAAATTTTCTCCAACATAAATCAAACCTATCAAAATAGATTTAATCCTATCATATTAGTATTTAATAGATATTTAATGGAAATAATTTAATTAAAAGATTCAACAAATAAGAGATGAATATAGTGGTTTGAGGCATAGAGATCCCCTACTCAGCAAAATTAATACTCTATCTTGAATCTTAGTGATTTTTACTAAGTAGGTACTTTTTACTTGGAATCGAAACAGTTTTTTGAATTAAATTAAACTTGTAACAAATTTGATAAGAGATTATATTTTGATTTACCTTTTATAAGACCTATACGTTTCCTTCACACAACATGTAATAAAATAATTTCTTATTTGAAATAATAATGATGGTGAAGTAAATATTGTAGCTATGATCAATAGTTGCATGAAATAAATGAAATTGATTAAACTTCATAATTTAAATAATAAAATATCAAGTATATTTGATGAACATGTTTTTCTATAGATAAAAAATGGAATTATATTGTGATATTAGATTTCCAATTTTCAGTCATGCATCAAGAGTTTCATTAAAAATAGATTATATGAGAGAATAAGTTCTTTCATCTTTATAACTATATTCTTATTACAATAGTTAATCACCTTTGTATTATAAATAATTCCCTTTAATTGAAATGGTAAATAGTGAATAATATAATACTCAATAAATTATAACTTTATCCTTTTTTATGTGACCTTATTCATTAAAAAACATGGAGCGTAGAGGTATCCATTTAGAGAAGTTATCATCATTCTAAGAACTTCCATATTAATTTGAAATAGAAGAATTAAATAAATCATTTTTTATTTATCTAGGTATCGATACTTTTGATAAAAATAATTTAAGGATTATAATTCTCTCCAAATACCACTATAATAATAATTTCATTATAACTATAATAAAATTTACATAAATATCCAAAATTATTGGTTTCATAAGTATTTATAATTTTTTGACATAACTATTCTTGGACATTGGATTTAATATTAATTATATCTCTATGTAATTCATTTACAAATCATTTTTTAGGATCGTTTGATTTTTCATATAATGGTATTACTTCACTTTAAATGTATGACTTATTCTATAATCAAAAGATTTATTATCCTCGCATGGCTTCAATACATTTGTATATAATTATTGTAAGTCTTTTAGAAGGTTGTATGACTCTATCACAAGACTTTATTCTATTTTAAAGCCTTTATTCATTCCATAATACTTTATTGTAAGGATTTCATTCTATTCATAATACTTTATTTCATGATTTTGATTCTAATGTATGACTTTGGTGCATGCATTCAACAAATATTAAGACATCCATACTTAGTAAAACATCCCAAGAATATATAATAAAAGGAATTTATACTGGAAAAAATATTTTCCAAACTTCAAAAAATTTCATTACCCAACATAAAATAAACATATAAAAATAATTTACAACTTTATAAGGTGAATTATTATACATTAGAAATAATCATTAGTAATAAAAATGAGGATTTTTGTGAGTATCAAAACATTGGATGAAATGGGATGTATTGGATATACATTAGTATTACTAATACATCTAACTATATAAGGAAATAATATCACCATATGAATGATGAAAGAAAAAAATTGTGTCTTATGACACCATATCATATTTTATCATATAAAAATTCTTTTTATTTGTCTTTTACTTCACTGAGTTCAATATTAAACCCACTGATTCATCATAAAATATACTAATTCAGAGGGAATATACATATTATTGTATTAAATACTTAATACAAAAAAATAATACTAACTCATCGTTGATAGAACCATGTTTAGCAAGGTATGATTTCTCCTTTCAGACACACTATTCCATAATTACATACTTATATGAGTGAATTATAAAACAGTTCCACAAACTATTAGATGATTAATAAATACTTGGATCACATTTTCCACCTTTATCTTGTTGACATATTTTAATATTTTTTCTATGTTTAATTTATACCTTCTTTTAAAAAAAATTTGCATTTCAAAAGCTTAAAGATTTTTTCTCATAGGAAACATATATCCACAACACTATATTTTTGAGTAGAATATTATATATTCATATAAACAACACTTTATTGTGACCTCATTAGCCCATATACCCCACCATATATCTATATCCCACTAGCCCTTTCACGATTTTCAATAAATGTTTCATTGTTAATTTCTAATGATAAAACGCCTTTTTATTTAACAAACAATTCATAAAAAAATGACTCTAATAATATATATATATATATATATATTTAGTTTTTAAATTCATTTCTTATTTTTATTTTAAAATGAGACAATTATAAAGGTAGGTTTATTTATAATCATTAAAATTTAAATTAATATTTTAATATTATAAATGATATTATCCAAATACTTAATATATCAACTATAAACCATAAATCCTATTTCGTAAAACATTTTATTCATGTAGATATAACAAATATTATTCTTAATGTAGAAACAATACCCATATTTTTCAAAAAAATAATTATAAACCAAATTTTTATTTATGTATAAAATTTAGTAATAATTTTCTAATTCTATAATTAAACTACTTAGTAGATCTCGATCATATTTTCCAACCACTAGAAAAACTTACTCCATTATCAATATGTATATCTTTTTATCCATTATCCAATCCTATTTTATTTTGGAGACTTTATAAATTTAAAGATATGTGTAATGTACAAATGGTATATAATAAACATTATTTACAATGATAAAATTTTACTTTTAAAAAATATATATATTAATGATCAGGATTCTTGTATTCTAACTGATAATACTTATTAACTTATAATTCTAATCTGTAAGGTTTTAACACCAACATTAAATATAACCTAATCTCCTGAATTTTATGTTTAATGTCATTATAATACAAAAACAATATATTTAATAAGTGAATATAATATTTTTTTATGCGATCAATATTCAAATCATGGAATCTTTCTTAGGGGGATTTATGATACAAGTGGTGATGCATGCACTAAAACTGACAGGCGGTGATGAAGTAGGTGCTGAAGGAGTGATTCAAGTAGGGGTAAAACCTATTATAATAAAAATTATGTCAATTGTAATTTGTGAAATTTTTTATAATAAGCTTGATATAGAGTGGGTTAACCATTGGAGGGGGGGTGTAGTTTTTCCCTATAGGCCTAAGTGGTGTTTTTGTTTACTTTCCTTGTAACCTATAGGTCATTATAGAATCCATTAAATTATTTTATTGAATATAGTATTACTAGTATGATAACTCATTATATCTTATGTATGAGATAAATGCATGAAAATAAGCTGATAACGATTTCCTAAAAGGATTTCATCAAACTAATTGATATTGGAGGCCTTGGTATTAAGGATCTCAATACAATCAATGATATCCTTATCAGTAAATTCACATGGAATATTTCAACATAAAATGACCACTCCATTGATTTCTTATAATGTATGTTCAAAATGATGTTACTCAATGGGTATTCATAGTACTTCACTTCATCTGTTTTGCCTTACCATGGGAACTCTTTCACTGATATAATGAAAAAATCAAAGTGGCTGGCCAATATGGAATCCAAGAAAAAGTGTTGGAACACTCCCTAGATGAAAAATCCAATAAAAATCACAAATGTACCCCCAACATACTTAATTCAACTATTGCTGACCTCCTATCTCAAAGTAACACTCTTTCTAACATTTTTTATCCTCAAGATGTTTTGGAAATAAAAAACTATACCTTTATAGATTATGAAACCCTAATTTATATACCTAATTGGAATGGGAATTTTAATTCCAAGGAGTAATACAAGATGTGATATCATGGGTCCATTAAACCACCAACCTGGATGACTCAATTCAAGTCGCCCTTTGTTTAACCCTCAAGGATATTATTTCTTTGAAGTATATAGATGAACCGGATACCCAAACATGAGAAACTTAGGATAGCTGGGCAAGAGATTGTTTTAATATGCCACATTTTCTTAAAATAAAAGGAAACTATAGAACATATTTTATTTTATTGTACATTTTATTATGTTATTTAGAGATATGTTGGAATCTTATTTTTTATTGACATACGTTCATGAAAGAATCTGGAGGAGTTTCTAATATAAACCTTCAAGAGTGGAAGAATTGATCAAATTCAAAATCTACTGCTGGTTGAAACTGCATTTACTTTCAACTCAATCTGGGAAGATAGAAACAGGTGCCTGTTTGAAATCCAGATTCTAACCCTTCATACAAGTACCACTATTATACAAAAGGATCCTCATGCCACTATAACTATACAACCAGGTACAATGAAAATATGCTTTTTTGGATCTAAACTCACTCAGAATTATAGTAAATTCAAGATGGCCATGGGAACCTCTGGATCTAAAATTTATTCAATGGATCCCCTTGATTTTGTTATATATAAAAATATAATTTTGATGTAAAACCTATGGAATTATAGGGTCATACAGTTGAAGGGGTGTATTCCACACCCTCCATGGTTTTGTAAAAGGTTTCTTCCATCACTTTATTAGGGAAGGAATTACATACGAGGCTGAGCTATGTGATATTTTATATACTATTAAGAATGAATTATACCATAATTGGAAGTCATTATAGATTTAATTAGACTCTCAAATTTATATTAGTGCTTTAAAATCAATAACTAGGTATGCCCAATAGATAATTGTACCTCATTCGATTATATTTCATAGTCATTACAAACACCTAAATTTTACTATTTCAGATGTCTACAGGCAAGCTATTAAAGTGGAAGATGCATTTAAGAGAAAAATCATGTAAATGAAAACCATGTCGTCATTATGGATACTTGATTATTGTACACTAATGGTGGATAAGGACACACAAATAGTTGTTCACTCATACATTTGTAAACCCCCTTATAATGCTTGACATTGTACTTCTACTTTTCATCTAATATTTTTAGGGCCTTCTTGTCCAGACCCTAGATCTTCTTGGTATACATTTTAATATGTGGGCTGAAAATACCTTTCCAACTTAATCTTATACATTAACTCAATTGTATTCCTTTGGATAAGTAATAGTAAGGGTCACCCAATAAAATTTATAAAAATATTCAGATTATATATATGTACATATTAGTTATGATAACCAATATTCTTACCACCATGTAAAATATTATCCACCAAAATTATACTTTTAAATAACCCATCCATTTGGAGGATTGAATCTTTGAAGAATGTTTACATTGAATGAAATCTAGAACCATGTTATTTTAAATGTTTTTTTAAAATATCATCATTTCTTATATGAATCCCATAAATTTCATATATATATGTATAATTTTAATGATATAAATTTTTTATTTACTATTTTTATTAACATTAATATTTTTTACCACATCGATGTATATCTCTTATAAAACTATTTTTAACTATCTATAGTCAAGTTTAACTATAATATTCAACAAAAAATTATATGTATAATATTCATATGGTCTAGGAAACTATTTTCATGTAATATATTAAAATCACATAAAACCAAAATCACACTCAATATCGCATATAGTACAATAAGTAGCTGACCACTAATTTTCTAGAATATAGCTTAATATCCCAGGATAATAACAACCCTATCCAAAATTCCCACTATCTATAGAACAATACTAATGTGAGATCTAA
Organism: Viscum album; assembly: GCA_963277665.1. Lineage (NCBI taxonomy): Eukaryota > Viridiplantae > Streptophyta > Magnoliopsida > Santalales > Viscaceae > Viscum > Viscum album. Next base: position 470,036,820 of record OY728142.1, on the reverse strand, counting down.
AATTCATATTCAAATTTACATCAAAATTTACAAGAATAATTATATTATTTTTTTACTTTGAATAATAATAATAAAATAATTTATTTTAAATTAATTAAAATAAATCTCATTCTATAACTAGTATAAGTACCTTAGATGTATGAAATAATGTTTATAAAATCAACATAAATAATTTAAATTAAATATCATAAAAAGTAATAATATAAATATTTCATATTTATGAATATTAAAATATTGAATTAGATAAATAAATGAATAATTCATATTGTTTTTAAAAACATTTGTAGTCTATATCTCATAAAACTAGATCACATATAATATTTTACATAGTATAGTTTAAGATTAAAAATATTGACAAATATCACATCATTAGATTTTGTAAATTCATTATCATATAATGTTATGTATAATATAAATCATTAATTTTATTTTTTCATAACCAAAATAATTTTTCTAGTGAATATGTATATCAACACTTAGAGGGGGTGTTGATCAATGTATATTTATTTTACCAATATATTTTTATTCAAATCTAATATATTAATATTTTATTTCAGGTGCATTATTTTATTAATGATGTGTTATTTTAGTGTTGAGAGTGTGGAAGGTGTTTTTTAACCCTCATGTTTTTATTTATATTTAGAATAATTTTTTGAAGTCATTTAAATGGAAATTAAATAATTTTAATTTTAATTTTTACCCTTACACAATGCATGGGGTCTACTTAATGGTAAAGGGATCCCACTTTTATGTAGGTGAGTTTTTGGGGGTGTTTTTCCACAAAGAATATATTTTTCTAAGGGTTTTATAAAGGTATATAGACACTGTGAAAGGGTAAACTCTCAATGTGTATTTGTAGTATAATGAATCCACTTCTTGTGTAAAATTAGTTTTTTAGGTATTTAGGGGTATACTATGATTCATATTGTAACATCCCAGGTAAATAGAGAACATGAAAATTTTCATATTTAATAATATTTGTGAATTAAATTTTAATTTTACTTTAAAGGGGTTTCTATGTTCGATAGCGTACCCGATACACAACAACAGGTTTCTTTGAAATCTTACGTTGCACACTAATAATATAATATTATTATTTTAAATGGTAGTTAACTCCTAGCTGTTGTATTGGCGGGAATGAACAAAAATAACTACAATATGATTATACATGTTTTTTAAATGTATTTACATTTATACAATAAAAGTTAGAGGCTTAAAATGAAAATGAATCTAATTTTAAGCATAATTTACATTAAAAAGACGATTTACCGCCTTTTAATGGAGAACCCTATTTAAATCTAATTTTGGTCACTTTAATACATTCTATTTGACCAAATAAAATCCTTCTTTAGAATGGGGACATCAAAATTTACTTTGTGTAAATTTTTGGAATTTTTCTGATAAAGTTCATTTTCTAATGAATAGTGAAAAATATTGTATTTTAATTCAAAATTGTGTTTTAATCTAATTTATTTATATAGTTAGATTATATTTTTAATTGGTTTTAAAGTGTAATTATATTATATTTTTACCCTATAATCTAATGTTGGTCATTGGATTTAATTTCACTTTGAAATTGGACACAAACAAGTGTTAATCTTTTGAAAGTTATTGTTTCTTAAAAACACGCTATTTATTTTAACAACGGGAATTAATTTTAAATTAATTAATGCCACTTATATGTTTTTAATTTATAAAAATAGAAATAACTTTTGAAATCGGAATATCAAATAAATCTTAGGCTGAATTTTTGATATTTTTTTCTAAAAAACTTCAATTTTTGATGAACAGTGAAATCACTTCGTAGTAGTTAAAAAAAACCGAATTTTTCATTTAAATGAAATTTTACCGCTTCTGTGAATTGAATTTCAAAAATCCGACATATATGGTTGTTATCAAGAAGTAAAATGTGGTTCAATAAAATGAAAATAATTTTTGGTGAATAGTAACTTTTGACTTTTATTTACCGCAGTTAAAGGTAAATAAGGTAATTCATGGTAAAATGAATATTGTAATAATTTAAAATTTCCTTAACACTTGTCTTAATCTTATTGGATAAGTAATGGATGACCATGTTAATATTTGGGTCTATTTTGGGACCCCGTGGAGCCACTTATGAAAGATAATGACACTTTAGATTAATTGATTTAATGTAAAGGCAAAAATGACATAAACAAAATTATTTTAGTAAATTAATTTTTATATGGTGTTATAATAATTATATTTTCGACTATAAATATTCATTGGAAAAATAAAAGGATTTCATACATCATGGTATTTGTTTTATAATTTTTAGACATTACATAAATTAAATTATTTATGACACAATAATGATGTAGTATTACCTCATTAATAAATGATTTAAATAAATAAGATTATAAAGACTAAAATAATATGAAAAACCTGTCCAATTCCTATTGGATGATTTTATTTTGAATATTATTCATCTTATCTTCTAATGTAATGTGTTTTGGACCTTTTTAAACCGAAGATAAGTTTACAATAAAATAATGTTTTCACACTTTCCTAAAGAGCTCCTCCTCTCCCTTATAAAAGGAGACCACTTCTAACCAATTCCTCACACCTCTCAAGCCTTTTGGCTCATCAAAACTCTGCCCAATTAATCTCCCTACATCCCTCTACTATTATTAGAAGCCTTACCTTAGGCATATGGAACTTAAACAAACCCTTTTGGTTTAAACCAAAGGAAGTTACCCAAATTAAAGGTAACAATGTCTCTTAACTTCTTTTATTTTATTTTACTTATCCAACCCATATACTATTTTTATTCATTTATTTTATAACAAAACCAGTATCCTAAATATACTAGGATGTTGTTATGAGAAAGACTCAAACTACACCTATACACACCTCCATCTAATGGGTGAAGAACAAACTGTTTCTATGGATGGAAAACTAACGCCTCACGAAACGATGATTGTTCGATTATCTCCTACCACCTCTCATGGTGGCCATTAAGATGACACTATATTTATATATGATACATATTATGTTTATATTTTCTTTATGATTATGTATTTTTCTTTTATAGCCAACCTTTATGGTTTCCATTATGGGTAAACACGATAATCTCATTAGAGGAAGTGCAGACTACCACCCCCTCAAAGTGATATGACTCGTTAATGCCTTATATGGGATGTATAAAGGATGTAGTTAATAATATTTTATATTATATTATACTAGAATTATAATATAACTATGTATCATTATTTATTTTAATTCCATTTAAATAATAAATAGAAATGGAAGTAGCGTTCATGCGTACGTACGGCTTACCGTCTCCATGAACGGTGCATTTCATTTCTTACCTCTAAATGTTATGTACTATTATAAATACATGTATATACTGGATATATATTATATCAAAATCATTAATATCATTATTAATATGTTAGAAATTTGACCACATGAACAACTTGTAATTATAAGGTGTTCATTTTTTTTACTCAAGTACCAAATATCGACAAAATAACCGTTATTAACTTAAAGGATTACATAATGTCTATAACATGGTAATAAGTAATATAAAAGGAATAATAAAATTTAAAAAGGTTATTAAGAAAGTAAAAATTAACATTAGTTTATTATTTGGGAGATTAAAGAACGAATGGGTCAAGTCGGACACAAGGTTATGGATTTTATTATCTCACATTTAATTCCGTGAGATTTCCATTGTTCGCCACTTATTTATTGCATGTGATGTATTGTGTACTGACATTTGATATATATTATAATGATTCTATTTATATTCATGGTATTCTGTGATTCATTTGGTGGTTATTAAATTTTTGTCATACGACTCGATTGATTACAACGAAGTAAGGGTTTTTCATCTCACTTTTTATTCCCATGAGATTCATGCTATATTGGGCACTATTTTCTTTTTTGTGGAATATGTACTGTACATTATTGTATTCATGGTGTAATATAATTTAATTTATGAGTATTTAAATCTTAATTTTTTTATCCTTATTTCATGGGTTATATGTTTCGTAAGTTTCCAAATCGGTAAGGGAACCTTTTAACCCAATTTCTATTCCTTGGGTTAATCTTATAATTATTGATTATGTCATGATATGATTATGTGGGGAATCACTATTTATTATTTTTAAAGTAATTTACACTCCAATTTCTTTGGATATACTTTTGATACATATAATTACTCCGTTGATAAATTCTCAACTCATCGATATGAACTTGATAAGAGTAATTTTAACTTAATCTCTATTTATTGTGTTAAACATCCAATTCATTGGTGTTGTTTTTTCAAGAATATGTGTGAATGTCCTCTAATTGATTTACACTGAATATCCAATAATATTGAGTGTATTTATATTTGTCACACATAATTATGTCCTTGATTTATCCTTAAACTAAGGATACTATCTTTATAAGGGATTTCATCTCAATTTACATTTCTACTGAGACTTCATTGTTGTTATGCACCAATTCACTCTTATATGGTGTATATACTGTCCTTTGAAATATTATATCATGAATCCCTTCATTCTCATGATATTATAAAGTTCTGATTAAATGTTATTCCTCATTTATTTGTATTCAAGCATCTCTCTTTTTTTTAAAAAACTCTTTAACCAAAATATAATTTTAAATGTTTTAAAGATTTATTCTTCTAAATATTTCTCATTAATGTCCATGTTTTCAAAATGGGTTTTAGGATTTATTTATATAGAAATTAATGTTTTCAAATGATAATTCATTTAAAATCTTCAATGTGGTATGTGACACTTTGATTCAAAAATCACTTTTTAAATGATTTTTAAAATGATTTGATAAAGCATTATTTATTTCAATATCTTGATTTGATATATTGGAATGTGGAAATGTTATCTTTACTTTATACATGTGTTATATGTTATTATTATGTTATGGTTATTGTGAATTGTTTACGTATATGGGTGGTTCCATGATAAACCTAGGGCGAGTGAGCCCGAGATAGCTCTCCAATGCATTGGGTAACGCGACGGAGGAAAACATGATGTTTCTCCTAAGAGATTTAGGGAATATACTGTGATGGGTATTCCAAGTGTAACTCCCTATATAGCTATGATAACTATAATGTAAGTTTGATTTGGATTCTATAAGTAACCTTTGTGATTTATTATTTGAGTGTGTTATTCATAAATCATATGATTTCGTAAGGTATGTCATGATTGAAAAATATAGTTTCATTGATTTGTATTTATTGATGGGCTAATGTTTTCCTTCCTTAATTTATTTCCCTTACTGAGGTTTTTATGCTCATCCCAAGTTTTTGAAATGTTTTCCACTGGACTTAAAGATTAATAGGGTCAAGGATGGGATCAAGGAAAAGTCATGCTCTCTAAAACATGGAACTAGACATGTTTCTTTTTAAGAGTTTTTATTTTATGAAAAAGTGGATACTGAGTAGGAGTGTATACATGTAATATTCAAGTTGTTATAGTATGTACTAATTCTCTAAAACTCTAAACCTGAAAAGATCCTCAATGTTAATTATTGATTTAATTCAATATTATGTAATGATTCAAGTTCGGGTCCTTATAGTTGGTATTAGAGGTCGATTTAGATAACTTTAGAGGTTAGGGTATTTTTTAAGTATAAGTGACATAACCATAATGGTTAGGATTTTAGAAAGAGTCGTTGTTGTTTTTTGATAAAGTAAATGAGTTTAATATAACTTGAATAAGTATATATTAGTTTTTACCCTCCACATAATATATTATATGATGATTTTACTGATACAATCACACTAACCTTTTTGGTTTTAGTAAATGGCTGGATCTAGCAGGCACCAAAGTAACAGTGAATGTGAAGAAAACTGTGATGGTTTTCTAAAAGAGAAATTGAATGAAATGGGAGCTATAATGAGAACTCTTGTGGTTATTCTCAACCAACTATCTGGAGTCATGATTGACCACTTGAACCTTGGTGATTTTTATAAGGCATCGTATATGCGAGAAACAAATCCCCACGGAAGTTCAAGTAATAATCATAAAGATATGTATTTTCAAAACCCTATGTGTCAAGGATGTGGAAAGAAACACCTAGGAAAATGTTTCAAAGGGACAGGAAGATGCTATAGATGTGGAAATGAAGGTCATAAATCAAGAACCTGCCATGGAAAAAGGAAGCATCCAGTTGACACTAAGAAAGGGAAAGAAGTTCTTTCTGAGGGATCAATTAGATGTTTTAAATGTGGTGTGCATGGTCATTATACAAACACATGTCCTACGAAGAAGTTTTGGGAATGGGATCACCAGGATCGTACAAATATTTGTTTACCAATACCTAATTCCATTCCGATTGAGGATGAAGAAACTGACAATGGCCAATGAAAGGTATGGATTATTTCTTAACATATGTTTTGATCTTATTGAATCTTAGGACATGATTTATGATTTTTTATGTAGGAAAGAAGTATTTCAGAATAAGTTGAAAAGGAATGGTTAATGGATCATGAAGAATGTTGAATGAGTAAGAAGTCAACATATAAGGTATTTTAGAGGTATGGTAGATTTTAGGATGGTGAAATGCTTAAAAGTATTAAGGCTCTTTTGATGATGGGAATTACATTAGAAGACTTTTTATAGTATGTGTAACCCTAAAGTTTGATATATGAAAATTTTATTCAAGTAATAATTATCTTTTCTTTTGTGTATATGATTATAAAGAACCATTTGGGTTTATATGATCCTTGAATTTGAGGAAATTATAGGTTAATACATTTTTGGGATGAAAAATGAAAGTTATTAGAAAACCTTCGTGGTTAAAATATGTTATGGTTATTTTTCACAAATTTATCTCTTTTTGGGAATGCTATAAAATTATATAGTTTTTGAAAAAAGGACAACACGTGGACCATGTGACAACCCGTCGCATTGGACAAAGCTGTGGGAATCGAACCCACAACCAAAGTGTGACTAGTATTTATCACCTACCACTAGACTGCATGAAATCCCTGGTTTGTATGAATTATTATTTTTAGTTAGATGATTTTATGAATCAATAATAAGTCAATTTTGGGTTATCTATGGAAATGATTAACCTATCATGGAGGATATGTGATTAGGCTAATTACTTTTCAATATGAGACTTTAAGAGTAACTGATGTTATTTTGAGATATATGTTAAGATTTATCTTGGAAGACTATGTGATTAGATCCTTTGAGATTTGGGTTTCACTCTTAGCTTGGATTACTTTGAAGAATTTTATGGACAACTATTTATTGAATGGCCTTTGTTGAACTTTGAGTTTTGTTTGAAAAATTTTGGAGATTAAGTGTAGTTTTTTCTTTTTGTAAAAGAATATCCTTTTTGAGGATTATCTGATATGGTGCTAACCATTTTGGTTTTGGTTAACGTCTAAAGACATAAGAAATATATAGTTCATATTTTGTGGATTATGTGATTCTCTCGAAGTTGATTATAACACTCTTAATGTGAAAAAAAGTCATCCTGAATACTCATCGTTTGGAGAAAATATGAGTTTGTGTTAGAAATCTAGTAAAATATGAATGTCTACATGACCAGTAAGTGTATTTCCTTATGTTTTCAGTTAAGATCATAAATAAATTCCTCAATGAAAAGTAACTTAATACAAAAACCTTGTCTGTTAACTTTTCCTACTGGGGAATCAAAGACAGTTTATCCCATCCCAAGTTTGTGATTTTCTGGTGGTTAAATTTCTCCTAATCATGTTTTCTATCACCCTCCATCAGAACCTGATGGTTTGTTTTCTCCTTCATATCCATGTTTTCATGAAATCCTAGTATCTGTTGTCTCGGGTGACCTTTGTACTTCTATTTTTTTCTTTTAAAGTGATAGTTTTACTGACTCTTTTTCGATGTGGGACTTTTAATGAAGTTTCCAAGCCCAGTTTTAAAATTACGAGGACGCAATTCCCAAAAGGGGGGAAGGATGTAACATCCCAGGTAAATAGAGAACATGAAATTTTTTATATTTAATAATATCTGTGAATTAAATATTAATTTTACTTTAAAGGGGTCTCTATGTTTGATAGCGTACCTGATACACAACAATGGGTTTCTTTGAAATCATACATTGCACACTAATAATATAATATTATTATTTTAAATGGTAGTTAACTCCTAGCCATTTTATTAGCAGTAATGAACAAAACTAACTAAAATATGATTATAAATGTTTGTTAAATGTATTTACATTTATCCAATAAATGATAGAGGCTTAAAATGTAAATGAATCAAATTTTAAGCATAATTTACATTAGAAGGCTGATTTACAACCTTTTAATGGAGAAACCTCTTTAAATATAATTTTGGTCACTTTAATACATTCTATTTGACCAAATAAAATCCTTATTTTAAAATGGGGACATCAAAATTTACTTTGTGTAAACTTTTTGAATTTTTCTGATAAAGTTCATTTTCTAATGAATAGTGAAAAATATTGTATTTTAATTCAAAATTGTGTTTTAATCTAATTTATTTATATTCTTAGATTATCTTTTTAATTGGTTTTAAAGTGTAATTATATTATATTTTTACCCTATAATCCAATTTTGGTCATTGGAATTAATTTCACTTTGAAATTGGACACAAAGAAGTGTTAATCTTTTGATAGTTATTGTTTCTTAAAAACACGCTAGTTATTTTAACAACGGGAATTAATTTTAAAATAATTAATGCCACTTATATGTTTTGAATTTAGAGAAATAGTAATAATTTTTGAATTCGGAATATCAAATAAATCTTAGGCTGAATTGTTGATATATTTTCTGAAAAACTTCAATTTTTGATGAATAGTGAAATCACTTAGTAGTAGTTAAAAAACCGAATTTTTCATTTAAATGAAATTTTACCACTTCTGTGAATTGAATTTCAAAAATACGAAATACATGGTTGTTATCAAGAAGTAAAATTTGGTTCAATAAAATGAAAATAATTTTTGGTGAATAGTAACTTTTGACTTTTATTTGCCGCGGTTAAAGGTAAATAAGGCAATTCAAGGTAAAAAGAATATTATAATAATTCAAAATTACCTTAACACTTATCCTAACTTTATTGGATGAGTAATGGCCGACCATGGGCATCTTTGGGTCTATTTTGGGACCTCATGGAGCCACTTATGAAAGATAATGACACTTTAGATTAATTGATTTAATGTAAAGGCAAAAATGACATAAACAAAATCGTTGTACTAAATTAATTTTTTTATGGTGTTATATAAATTATATTTTCGACTATAAATATTATTTGGAAATATAAAAATATTTTCTACATCATGGTATTTTTTTTATAATTTTTAGACATCACATAAATTAAATTATTTATGACACAATAATGATGTAGTATTTACCTCATTAATAAATGATTTAAATAAATAAGATTATAAAGACTAAAATAATATTCAAAACCAGTCCAATTACTATTGGATGATTTTATTTTGAATAGTACTAATCTTATATTCGAATTTAATGTGTTTTGTACCTTTTGAAACCGAAGATGATTTTATAATAAAATAATGTTTTCACACTTTCCTAAAGAGCCCCTCCTCTCCCTTATAAAAGGAGACCACTTCTAACCAATTCATCACACCTCTCAAGACTTTTGGCTCATCCAAACTCTTCCCAATTAAGCTCCCTATATCCCTATCCTCCTCTTAGAAGCCTTACCTTAGGCATAAGGAACTTCAAAAAACTCTTTTGGTTCAAACGAAAATAAGTTACCCAAATTAAAGGTAATGGTTTCTCTTAACTTCTTTTCTTTTATTTTACTTCTCCAACCCCTATATTATTTTTATTCCTTTATTTTATAACAACACCAGTATCATAAATATACTAGGATTTTTTTATTATAAGGATTCAAACTATACTTACACACACCTCCATCTAATGGGTGAAGAACATACTGTTTCTGTGGATGACAAACTAACGCCTCACGAAACGATGATTGTTTGATTATCTACTACCACCTCTCATGGTGGCCATTAAGATGAAACTATATTTATATATGATATATATTATGTTTATGTTTTTTTATGATTATTTATTTTTATTTTATAGCATACCTTTATGGTTTCCATTATGGGTAAACACGATAATCTCATTAGAGGAAGTGCAGACTACCGCCCCCTCAAAGTGACATGACTCGTTAATGCCTTATGTGGGATGTATAAAGGATAGAGTTAATAATATTTTATATTATATTATAATATAATTATAATATAACTATGTACCATTATTTTTTTAATTCCATTGAAATAAAAATAGAAATTGAAGTAGTGTTCATGCGTACGTACGACTTACCGTCTCCATGAACGGTGTATTTCATTTCTTACCTCTAAATGTTATGTACTATTATAAATATATTTATATACTAAATATATATGATATATATGATATCTAAATAATTAATATCATTATGAAGATAATTAATATCTTACCACATGAACAACATGTAATTATAATGTGTTCATTTTTTTACTCAAGTACCAAATATCGACAAAACGACCGTTATTAACTTAAATGATTACATAATGTTTATAACATTGTAATAAGTAATATAAAAAGAATAATAAAATTTAAAAATGTTTTTAATAAATTACAAATTAACATTAGTTTATTTTTTAGGAGATTAAAGAACGAACGAGTCAAGTCGGACACAAGGTAAGATATTTTCTTATCTCACATTTTATTCCATGAGATTTCCATTGTTCTCCAGTTATTTATTGCATGTTGTGTATTGTGTACTGACATCTGATATATATTATCATGATTATATTTATATTCATGGTATTATGTGATTAATTTGGTGGTTATTAACTTTTTTTCATACGACTCTATTGATTACAATGAAGTAAGGGTTTTTCATCTCACTTTTTATTCCCATGAGATTCATGCTATATTGGCCACTATTTTCTTTTTTTTGTGGCATATGTACTGTCCATGATTGTATTCTTGGTGTAATATAATTTCATTTATGAGTATTTAAATCTTTATTTTTTGATCCTTCTTTCATGGGTTGTATGTTTTGTAAGTTACCAAATCGGTAAGAGAACCTTTTAACCCAATTTCCATTCATTGGGTTAATCTTCTAATTCTTGATTATGTCATGATATGATTATGTGGGGAATCACTATTTATTATTTGTATAGTAATTTACACTCCTATTTATGTATATATAATTTTGATACACATAATTAATCCATTGATAAATTCTCAACTCATCGATTTGAACTTGATAAGAGTAATTTTAACTCAATCTCTATTTATTGAGCTAAACATCCAATTCATTGGTGTTGTTTTTACAATAATATGTGTGAATTTCCTCTGATTTATTTACACTGAATATCCAATCATATTGAGTTTATTTATATTTTTCCTACATAATTATGTCATTTATTTATCCTTAACCTAAGGATACTATCTTTATAATGGATTTCATCTCAATTTACATTTCCACTGAGACTTTATTGTTGTTATTTACAAATTCAATCTTATATGGTGTATATACTATCCTTTAACATATTATATCATGAATCTCTTTATTCCCATGATATTATAAAGTTATGATTAAATGTTATTCCTCATTTATTTGTATTCAATCATCTCTTTTTTTGTTAAAAAACTCTTTAACCAAAATATAATTTTAAAAGATTTAACGATTTATTCTTCTAAATATTTCTCATTAATGTCCATGTTTTCAAAATGGGTTTTAGGATTTATTTATATGGACATTAATTTTTTCAAATGACAATTCTTTTAAAAGCTTCAAAGTGGTATGGGACACTTTGATTCAAAAATCTCTTTTTAAATGGTTTTGAAAATGATTTGATAAAGCATTGTTTATTTCAATATCTTGATTTGATATATTGGAATGCGGAAATGTTATATTTACTTCATACATGTGTTATGTGTTATTATTATGTTATGGTTATTAGAAATCGTTTATGAATACGGGTGGTTCCATGATAAACCTAGGGAAGGTGATCCCGAGATACCTCTCCAATGCATTGGGTAACGTGACAGAGGTAAACATGATGTTTCTCCTAAGAGATTTAGGGAATATACTGTGATGGGTATTCCAAGTGTAACTCCCTATGTAGTAGTGATAGCTACAATGTAAGTTTAATATGGATTACATAAGTAACCTTTATGATTTATGATTTTTGTGTGTTATTCATAAATATTATGATTTATTAAGATATGTTAAGATTGAAAAATATAGTTTCATTGATTTGTATTTATTGATGGGATAATGTTTTCCTTCCTTATTTTATAACCCTTACTGATCTTTTTATGCTCATCAAAAGTTTTTGAAATGTTTTCCACATGACTTAAAGATGAATAAGGTCAAGGATGGGATCAAGGAAAAATCATGCTGTTTAAAACATGGAACTATAAATGTTTCTTTTTAAGAGTTTTTATTTTATGAAAAAATGGATACTGAGTAGGAGTGTCTATATGTAATATTTAAGTTGTTATAGTATGGCCTAATTCTCTAAAACTATAGACCTAAAAATATCCTCAATATGAATTATTCATTTAATTCAATATTATGTAATGTTTCAAGGCTGAGTCCTTATACATATGGCTTAGATAAGGGTGACCCGAGGTTCTCCCTTTTCATGTAAAGGTAATTTAGAGTTATATAAGGGTCATCTCACAGATAATTATTTTTCATATAAGTAATTCTGTGTTTTTGAATGTTATGTATGTGTAATATATTCCCCTTACATGAAACCTATGATATTTATAAGGGTAAATCCATGTTACCATTATAAGGTGCCCTATTTTTTGAAAGAGTGTTTTTAATTTTATTTTAATTCCCCTTATTTTAGAATGATCCGTAACAACATTTTGTGTATTTAAACATGAAAATTATTCGAAAAAATAATCTAACCTATTTAAATATTTTTACTCATATTTTAAATTATTTTAAAATATCCTCCTTCAAGAATCATGGAAAGCAAAAAATTAATTGGTTATTTCAAATTAGGGTTTTAATGCGATGTACCAAAATTCATCATATGTTTTTCTAATACTATATTTTTTTCTACCTTTGATTTTTTTATCCTCCTGTGGATTTTTAGGCATACAAATTTTATAAAAGGAGATTCATTTCCATCACCTTAATCCTTGTTTGTTATGGATTTATGTCTGGTGAAGTGATATTTCAGTTTTTTTCCTTGATCGATTACCAAGAATATTTCTAGTATGTATTCTCTTATATCTATTTTGGATTTGAGGATGCGTAATTTTTCTTTTGGATGAAAAAACATTAGTTCAGGGCCTTATTTTTTACAACAGGATTTATCCTCCTTTCCAGTTGTGGTTCCTTGGTTGGATTCTTTCCTTTTCAATTATTGAGGTATGTGGTTTCATAAGAATTTTTTTTTAAAATTAAATCCTTTTATACTTTTTTACTTTAAATTGGATTTCCATTTGATTTAATTTTTTTTAAATTGAGTCACATGATAAATAATTTGAAATGTAATGGTATATGTGATGAAATATTTTTGGAAATAGATCCCCAAATGAAGTGTTATTTTTAGAAAACTTTCATGAGTTTAAATTAATGATTTGAAGCATAAAATGGCATAAAATGGTTTATTATTCAACATTTATTCTTGATTAAAGCATAATATTGTTAAGAACATATGATTTTACTTTGAAATTAAATTGTAATATTAGGACTTATTATAGGGATTTTGAACTATGAATAATTAATTGAATTGAAAGGAATGATTTTACCATGGTTGATTGAATTATTGATTGAAAGTTTATGTGATCCTGAGTAGTGAGTTGTAGTATAAGACAAGAACACTAGGAATTAGAGTCAATATTAACATATTTACAATGAAATCAGTAAAAACCACAACCCCAATAGCCCAAAGTTGGTGTCCATTTTATTACATTGATATAGATACAAGAGATCATGTCACCAAAGATCAATCAGTTTAGTAGTCTTAGAGAACTAGATACATACATCGTTTCCTTATTAAATTGGTATGTAAACATAGAATATAAAAAGGAAACTGAACTGCTTCCTAGACACTTATACAAAGTATAGATCATTATAACCTTGGACATGAAAAATATAAAAGGGTGAGATTAAATTATCATTAAGGGTTACATGAATCAATAATAATTGAATCAATTTCAAAATGACATAAGAATTATAAAAAGTTAAATAAATAAAAAATTATTTCCATCAATAAGCTGGGAATGAAAATTCATTCATTGATTTTTTTCATAGTGAAAATCTAATGGAAATTAATAACTGAATACCAAAAGAAGAAAATGATTATTTATTAGACATCATGTATTGGGAACATGAACCATTATACAATCATGAAATTTTAAGTATATGGGTAAAAATAACATCTAATTATTAATAGAAACAAACACAAAGAGATTTTTACCAACTGTTTTGTCTCATGATACCTACCGATGCATCAAAGGGCTATCTATAACTGGGACCCACCCTTCATTGTAACTCTAAATAATTCTTCACACATAGATTCAACTAAATAAAAACATTTAAAGAAAACACCATATGTAAAAATGTTTACTACTAAGACAATACTTATATCTATGATACAATAAATATGAAAATTTAATGAAATATTCAAGGAATGATGATCATAAATAATAATGACGTATACACACACCACACACAAGTAATAAGAGGTTAAAAAGGAATAACCAAAGGGAATATCATAATGGTGTCCATGAAAGAATGGATTTAAGTCATACTTGGACATTTATAAGGAAAAAATATGCCTAGATCATAGTAAATGGTGTCCAACTAAAGTTAAAAATAAAAAATAGTGTTTAAGAAACTTTATAAATGAGAAACATTAGTGATGTTTAAGAGAGAATATTAAAGAGTCTTTGAAAAGTAAAAAAGAATTATTGTTTACATAAAACAAGAAATGAAAAATGATATTTTTTCATGATAAGATAATTTATTATAGATAAATATTTGTGCGTTAATATAGATTATGGAGTGTGTGTGAAAATGGTTAAGAAATTGGGATATTCTCTTATATCAGCCTTTCTTATTTAGAGGAATTGAAAAAAAAACATTATAAAACATGTATTTCCTCATCAAGGAATTATTAATTGACATAGATAAATGAGTTTGGAACATATAATTAAAATTTATAATAATTTTATAAAATAAATAATAATAAAATTGATGTAAATAGAGAGAAAACAATACTCCAAGGTAAAATTGAGGTTAAGAAAGAATCCCTTACCTTATGTCTGAAAGTGTTCTTCACTTACACTTAATGTCATGGATAATGAAATAAGATTAATTAATAATTTAATCCAAAACCTATAAAAAATTAGTATAATTTTAGTATGTTCATTTATATCAATTATTATGAGTTATAATATTTAATTTATTTGTTCAGGAGTGTTCATTTCCTTGGTTTTTGTGATTGGTTCACTTATATATATGTATTAAAGATCATGAAAAATGGGAATAGTTTCCCAGAATTGAAATTATATGTTATTAATGAACATTTAAAAGATTAAATGGTCTTATATATTTTTCCTATATATTAGGATGATTCATTAGATAAAACATTGGTGATAACCATCTAGATTATTTTGGTGTTTTTTCAATCATAATGAAATAGTTTTATTTTATTAATTAATATTATGTATATCTAATAGTTCTAGAACACTAATTAAGTTGAAAAATAAATTTTAATTTTTTTAACCATTATAATGGTTTTTTACCAACTTGGAAGGTGGTATAATAAAATGAAAAATCATGGTCCATAATGGTGGTGGATTGACATGTCTATAACGATGTTTACATTTTCTGAATAAATGGGTGACTATAAGGGGTTTGGTGATGGATTTTCCATTGACATAATATCATTTTAGTATAGTTAAGAAACTGGAGTTACCATGTTACTTTGGATAGGATAGGTGAGGTAAGGATATGAAAATAAAATAAATTAAATGAAATTGTTAGAGACGGATTAAGAGTTTTACCTCTTGAATTATTCTCATTGAGAAGCTCCTTAAGGAACTTGGGTTTTGGTATTTTTTTGAGAACAGAAGATTTTGGATGTAGTGAAGAGGGTTGGGATGATGATTAGTAAGAAATTGGAAAATATTCAAGGCATAGAAGGTGTGATGAGAAGATGCGGCGAGGAGTGGTATTTGTAGTCCGCGAGGGGTGTTTTTTGATTATTTTATTCATTAGTATATTATTTTGAGACATGACTATGAATAGTTCGGATTCCCATGACTAAAAATAGTTAATAGAGAAGGATATTTCTAGATTATGGTTATTACATCACAAAAGACTCAATAAATTATGTATTTAACTTTTATTGTTATATACTATAAATTAAAATAATCTACTATTCACCAAAAACTCAACAATTTTGGAAGAATCCAAAAAAATCACCATAACCATTTTTTAATGTATAGAATTAAAAAATGAAATTCATTTTATAAAAATAAGTTTCTATATATGAGAAATTTAATTTTTAATTAAAATCATCTTTTATTTGAAAAATACAAATTTTAAAATTATAACTGATTTTATGACCCTTTGAAAATTTAATTAAGGTAAAAAAATATCATATAATAATAAGACAAAAAAATATTAATTTATGAATCTATTTTATGAAAAAAAAATCTTTTAAATCATTATATTAATTATAAAATTGTAAATAAGAAATTATGTTTTCCAAAAATTCCAATACTTAATTTTTCAATTTTAAAAAATTTATTTACTTTTACCATGATATAAATATATCACATTTTCATTAATGTGATACCAAAATTTTAATTATAATTTCATAGGTGAGTTAATTATTTTAATGGTCACATTAATATTCCTAAGGGTCAGAGTACTATTCTTAAGCGTCACATTACTCTTTTAATAGTCATATTTAATCATTGTTCATTTAAGCTTAGTGTTGTGTGAAATATAAGCTATTGAATGAATTTAATTTATTTAATAATATACATAATATAAAGTTTTGGGTTGTTATATTCTTACCTTCTTTAAAAATATCATCCTTTAAATTCTTCGTGAATGTTTCCTTCTAAAGAGATGTTAGTGGTTTTTTTATAACATCCTTAGGTTCCCACATTTCTTATTCTATTTAATGGTTTCTCCAAGGAAACATTATGAGTTGAGTCATCATATTTATAAATACTTGCAATCTTATGTCAAGAATAATGATAGGGTCTTCCTAGAAAGACAAATCAGGTTTTAGTTCTATTTTTAAGTATTTGAGTACATGTGTTGGGTCTCATATGTACTTATTTAGAAATGATATATGAAACACACCATGAACATTGGAGAGATTTGGAGGAATTTATAATCAGTATGCTATATATCCAATTATTTTTATAATTTCAAATGGTCTTATTTACCTAGGGAACTATTTACCTTTCTTATAGAACCATATGAATCCCTTACATGGAGATAATTTCAAAAAGACATGATCTCCTACTTTAAATTCAAAATCATTTCTCCAATTGTTAGCATAAATGTTTTTTTACTAATTTGATATTCTTTAATATGAACATGCATTTTATTTACCTATGTTTTTTCCTTGTAAATATGTTACGGGCCTATAATTTTCCCCTAACTAACTTCATCCCAATAAGTTGGATTTTGAAATCTATTCCTATAAAATTCTTCATATGTTTACACTTGAATACTATAATAAAAACAATTATTGTATGAAAATTATACCAATGGTAAATGCTAATCCCACATTCCATTTATGTAATGTGGGCATGATATCAACATGTATTCAATTATTTTAATAGTCCTTTTATACTATCTATTAGTTTGAGGGTGATAAGTAGTACTAAAATTGAGCTCAATATCTAAATAGTTCTAACTAATAATCTTAAATTTTGATGTAAAATGGGATATTAATTAGACACAATCAAAAAAGGTTCACCATTAATTTATAAAAATTCATTAATATAGAGTATTTCTAGGTGATCTAGTAGAAAATATTCTCTTATTGTGAAAAAATGTGAATATTCGTTATGTTGATCAACAATCACCCAAATTTTATCATTATTTTAGGTATTATTTGGTAATCTAGTGATGAATTATATAGTAATGTCATCCAACTTCCAGATAGGAATTGGTTTAGGTTTCATGAATCCTCTAGGATGATGTCTCTCAACCTTCACTTATTAAAAAACTAGACATCATAACACATAGTCAACAATTTCCATCTTCATTTATCCCACAAAAAATGTTTCTTAAAATCTATATATATCTTGGTGGGTGAATAGAGAAATTTTATTAATGAAAATAAACTAATATTTCTTCTTTAGATCAGGTATTTATGGAACACTTAACCTCTTTCCAAATTCTAGAATTCCATTTTCATACTCGAAGTCTTCTAATATTCAATTCTTAATGGATTCAATTTTCTTTTGAAGATTCCCAACATCAGATTGAGAGCTTTCTATCGTCTCTAGTAAATATGGTTTAGAAATGATTTAAAAATGGACTGATGTATCCTTTTCCTTAACAATTCCCATATCTGTATTTAATAAATCCATGAATATAGGATCTTTATTAATCCTCATTGGGGAATATTTCCATGATCTTTCCTTCTAAATTCATCATCTAATTTATTTCCTGTTCTTAGGGGTAGTATATCAAGAAATCATAATCTTTTAGTAACTCGAGCCATCATCATTGTGTTGTTCTGAGTTCTTTATGTGTAAGGATGTATTTAAAACTCTTTTTATCTATATATATATATATATATTCCACATCACTCACTGTATATATAGTGATTCCATATATCCAAATAAAAAAATTATGACTACTAACTCAAGATCATGACTTGGATAATTTTTTTCATGTATCATCAACCGCCTTAATGCATATTAAATAACATTATCATTTTATATAAGGACACAACACAATCCTTTTATTGTTGCATCACTGTATATTTCAAACCCATGATTTCATGATGGTAATGTCAAAACTGGATCATTGAATAATATTATATTCAATTCATCAAAAAATTCCACACATTCATTTTTCCACATGAACTTAACCCCTTTACGTGTGCGCTTGGTTAACGAGTTAGCCAATTGGGAACAATTCTGAAAGAAATTATGATAGTAACCTTCTAAAAAAATAAAACTACATAACTCAGTAATTTTCATTGGCATATGCCATTATTAGCTTTCCTTTTTCATCACATGATCAACTGAGATTCCATAATTAGATACAATATGACCAATAAAATAGATTTATTGATGACAGAATTCACACATGCTAAATTTACCATATAACACTTTCCTTTTGAGAGTCTCAATAATAAGCCTCAATTGATTCTCATGGTCTTTATAGATTTTATAATATACAAAAATATAATAAATTAATACTAAAAAAACTATCAATATATTCCTTGAATAATCTATTCATTAGATCCTGGAAAATAGTGTGTGCATTCATCAATCAAAATGTCATTACTGTAAACTCATAATGTCTATACCTTGCAAAAAATGCTATCATTTGAATGTATTACTTCTTTAATAATAATTTATGACACCTAGAATGAATTTCAATCTTTAAA
This sequence comes from Viscum album, assembly GCA_963277665.1. Taxonomy (NCBI): domain Eukaryota; kingdom Viridiplantae; phylum Streptophyta; class Magnoliopsida; order Santalales; family Viscaceae; genus Viscum; species Viscum album. Next base: position 470,017,212 of record OY728142.1, on the reverse strand, counting down.
AAAATTGATCTCTAGGAAGTGGATCAAATAAATCATCAATTTGATCTAGATGATACTTATTCTTTATTATAATAGCATTTATTTTTCTACAGTCAATGAAAAACCTCATATATCCATCTTTCTACATACAAAAAAGAATAATGTCTCCTCATGGGTAAAATAAATGGTGAATAAATCCCTTATTACTCAACTCCGATATTTTTTACTCTATACTAATTCCATAGTGGGAATTATATAACAAGTCTTTGATATTCATCTTTAATTAGGGATTAAATCAATGGTAATGTAAAATTTATGCTCTGGGGGATGTCTAGGTAATTTTATAGGAAATACATTAATTTATTTCTGTAAAACATGTACATCCTCAATTTTAAGAAGACTTTCCTCATCCTAATAAGTTTTTTTCTCTTCCTCCCCATGAATTTAATTCAGTAGAGCAGTTGGGGTTGGATATAGATAGGAATCAAATCAGGATGTTTATGCTATAAAGGTAAGTGATTCTAAATATTCCTCAGAAATCATAATTTCCTTCTTCTTAAAATAAATTATCGCATCATATTTTTAAATCCAGCCTATATTGAGGATTATATCAATGAAAACCATAGGTATAATGATATGTTCAGTAAGTAAATAACGTTTATATGTAATAATACGAACATCCAGACACATTTTTGTTGCAATGAGACTTCCCGTAGGGGTTTTATATGAGAAATCTCTTATTAAATTAACTAGGAAATATCAAATTTTCTTAGAAATTTGGGTAGATATGAAATAGTGTGATGATCCAAAATCAAATAAAGCATTTGATAATTTTGAAGAGATGATTACTGTATCTGCCACCAAATCATTGGGTACTTATACTTTTGTTTTCATGATGTCATAAGCTTGTCCATCTCCACTTAGCCTCTTCTATGGTAAATTACCTTGACATTTAGGAAATTGGTTTGAATAATGAACCATTTCATTATATTTTAAGAATTTAACATTTTTTATTAGTTTATTCCCCATACATTCATTTTCATGATGACCCTTTTCTCTACAATTATTACACACTCCAAATATATTCAAGAATTTATAAGGATTATTATTTCCAAATTTTTCACATAATATAAATTTCATCATTATTCTCTTTTTCTTAGATGAATCAACCTTTCCATGTGTATCAAAAGAACTATTATTCTCTTTATTTTCCTTAAACATATAAGATTTAGAAAAATCATTCTCCACTTTGATTTTACTTAATACTATTTCATAACATGATAAAAAAATTTTAGAAGTCATTTCCCTTCATATACATGGTTTAAGACCTTAAAATAAATTATAAATCTTATCTTCCAAATAAAATTTGTAATATATATAATATTTGGACAGTCTCATAAAGGTAGCCTCATATTCCATAAGAATAACTTATTCCATTTTCTTTATGCTAAGTAATTTTACCTTAATTTATGTTTTTTCTCACTTGGGAATTATTTTTTAAAGAATGTTTTTTTAAAATTTATCTATTTCATGTCTTCTATATTATCTTCCTCCTCAATATTCTGGATCAAATTCCACCATTGATCAGTATATACCTTGAAGAAATATACTTCAAGAACTACCTTTTCATTTTCATTGCATCCTAATGTTAGAAAAATCTTTTCTTGGAATGTGATCCACTTCTTAGCTACCATTGGATTAGTAATTCCACTAAAATATGGGGGCTTCTTCTATATGAAATGATCCAACATTGGGGTATTATGGTTATTCATCATAACCTGAGTAAGCTGAACTAATATATGCATGATCTGATCAACTCCAACCCAATATTTGTTGACTTTCTTAGTGGGTAAATACCTAAATTTTCGTTTGGTATTGATTCCTTTCCTTCCATTAAGCGCTATAACTAAATAATGGAAGACACTAAGTTTTCTCATAATAATCAAGAGTATTGAGCCAAAAATTCACTATAAGGAATTATTATAATTCTCATGTTTATTTAACATCTAGTTCCCCTGGTTTTTACTAAACATTCTCTGATACCAACTGTAACAAACTCAACCACAGTACCCTAGAGTTAGTGGTTGTTTTTTTAAAAATGCATAGAAACAAGAGATCACAACACCAATGATTGATCTATTTAGTTGTCTTGAATTACTAGATACACACATGGTTCCCTTATTACATTGGTAAGTAATCATAGAACATACAAAAGGAAAATAAAATGCTTCCTTGACACTTGTTCAAATATTTCATCTTCATAACATGGGGATGGAAAATTAATAAATGGGTTACCTGAAATTTTAGGTAAGGCTTACATGAATAAATAATAAGTAAAAAAATTCAATATGATATAAGCATTATGAAAAGGTAAACAAATAAAAAAACATTCCATTAATAAACTAAGAATGAAAATTATTAAGCATATTTTTTCATAGTGAGAATATAATGGAAATTAATAACTAAATATTGAATTAAGAAAATGATTATTTATTGGATTTTGTGTATCTGGAACAAGAACCATTATACCTTCAATATGAGTTATGTATTTGGGTAAAAAACCTATTTGATTCTAATTGGAAACAAACATGAAGTGGTTTTCACTAAATACTTTTACTCATGATATCTGATGATGCATCAAGGGGCTATTTATTACTGGGCCCCACTTATCACCGTAAGTCCAAATAATTCATCATACATATATTCAATTCAATAAAAACATTCTAGAAAATATCATATGTAAAAATGATATACAACTAAGATAATAATCATATCCATGGTATAATAAATTATTATCTTAAATGAAATATTAAATGAATGATGATCATAAATAAAAGGGAAGTAATCATACACCACACAAAAGGAATAAGTGGTAAATAAGGCATACCAAAACAAATATCATAATGGTGTACATGAAAGAATGGATCTAAATCTTACTTATACAGTTATAAGAAAAAATAGGAATATATGATGATAAATGAAGTCCAATTGAAGTGAAAATATCTAAAATAGTGTTTAAGAAACTTCAAAAAAGAGATGCATTAGTTCAATTTAAGAAAGAATATAAAAGAGTCTTTAAAACCAAAAAAATATTAATTGCCTGGATAATAACAGAAATAATTTTTTTTCTGATGATAAAATGAATGGTTTTATAAAAATATTTTTATCTTATAAAATATTATAGAGTAAATATTAACATGGGTATGAAATTGGGATGCTCCCTTAAATCAATTTTTCTTATCAGGAGGAATTGAAAAGAGAACCTTATAAAACATGTATTTACCCATCAAAGAAAGATGAAATGATCTGGATACATGAGTTTGGAACGTATACATAGAATATATAAGAACTCTAAAAATAATGAATTATTACATTGGGGTAAAGATATAAAATGAAACCCGAAGGTAAAATGGGGGTTCATAAATAATACCTTAGCTTATGTATAAAAGTGTTCTGTACTTTCCCATAATGTTCTAGATTACGAAGTTAAGTTCATTAATAATTTAACTCATAACATATTAAACATGTATTTTATTTATTAATATTATTTTTAAGTTCATTTATTTCTTATTTTATGAGTTATTAGATTTAATTTCATCATTCGAGAGTGTTCATTTCCTCATTTTTCATTATTGGTTCACTTGTATACATTTATGAAAGATCGTGTGAAATGTGAATTGTTATCCAGAATTGAAATTATACGATATTAATTAACATAAAAACTATTAAATGGTCATATATATATATATATTATATGAGGTTGATTTATTAGATAAAAAATTAATGATAATTGTTTAGATAATTTTGGTGTTTTTCGATCATCATAAACTTGTATTGTTTTGTTAATTAATATTTTTTAAATATAATGCTTAAAAATACTAAAAATGTTGTAATAAAAATTTTAAAATATTATTTAATAATTATAATAGTTTTATGACTAGCCTTGAAGGCGGAATTAGAAAATAAAAAATCATCATCCGTGAAGGCGGTGAATCAAAGCCTCTTGGACGATGTTTTCAATGATAGAATAAAAGGGAGAGGAGAAGGGGTTTGATGATGGATATTCCATTTTCATATTAAAATTATAATATATATATATATATATATATATCCGATTTTGGAGTTATCGTGTTACTTTTTACATGGTAGGTGGGAGAAGGATATGAAAATAAAATAAATTAAAAGAGATTGAAAGGGAATGATTTAGGTTTTTACCTCTGGAGTTATTCTCCTTGAGAATCTTCTCATGGAATTTGGGTTTTGTTTTTTACTGAGACCAGATGATATTAGATATAGGGAAGAGGTTTGGGAAGATTATTAGGTATTAATTTAACAATATTAAAGGATTGTAAGGTGTGATGAGAGTAGGTTGTGACTAGTGGTATTTATAGTGGAGGAGGGGGTGTTTTTTGATTATTTTATTCATTAGTTTATTATTTTTGCTCAAGATTATGAATAATTTTGATTAACATGAATAAATACAATAAAGTGATAAGTATAGTTCATTAATATGGTACTTAAATCATCAATGAATCATGAAATAGTGTATTTAACTTATAATCTTATATAATATAAATTACCGAATTCCACTATTCACAAAAAATTCAACAATTTTATAAAAATCAAAAAAATTCACCAAAAAATTTCTCAATGTGTAGAATTAAAAATGAATCCATTTTATAAAAATTATTTTCTAAATATGAGAAACTTAATTTTTCATTAAAATCATCATCTATTTAAAAAATACCATTTTTAAAATTATAACAGATTTTATGACACTTTGAAAAATTAATTAAGGTTACATAAAATTATCCTACCATCACAAGAAAAAAAATATTAATTTATGAATATATTTTATGAAAATAAAATTTATTCTAAATCATTATATTAGTTATAAAATTATGAATAAACCTTCATGTTTTACAAAAATACCAACCCTTATTTTATAATTTTCAAAACATATATTTACTTATACCATGATATAAATATATCACATTTTCATTTTTGAGATACCTAAATTTTATTTATAATTTCATCGGTGAGGTTTTTATTTTAATGGTACCATCACATTTCTATTCATAAGGGACATATTACAATTCTTAAGGGTCACATTAAGATTTCAATGGTTATATTCAATAAATTATTTTTAACCTTCGTGTTATGTGTAACTTAAGATATATAATGAATGAGATTCATTTAAGAAGAAACATACCTTAAAATCATATGGTTTTATAAAATATCTAAATAAACAACCTTTGGAATAATTTTTCTCAATTGGGTGTTGACTAATTTTCCTTAATGGTTTCTTGACTGATTCATTCATGATGACTTGCGCCTCATGGATTTGTGCACGTTTTTAGCTATGACTGATTGACTATGTAGTTAGAGGATCACAGAACCATGAACTATTGAAATTAGGAAAATATGATCATGGTGATAAAATTTGAAATGTATTAAATTTATTTTACATTCCAATGTTTCATTTAAATTATTTATTTATGCCCTTTTTGAAAAAAATGTTCATATCTACTAGATTTGAAAGAAATGCACCTTTAAAAATTGTTTTATAGTTATCCACAAAAATTTTCTTTAATAACGATTTGATATGAACTATGAAATTATTTTAATGATATGTTTTATTTAAAATTAAACATAAATTTATTATTTTAGATGAATTACCTATGAAATTATTGGTGAAATCCTACTTGGAATTTTTACTCACCCCAAACCATTACCTTTAAGCGTTTGTTGTTTATTCTAATGCCAAGTCCCTTGAATGGAAATATACCAATACTAATAAACATAATTTAATCTACATATTTAGGTAATTAAATTTTATAATCCTAAAAAGTTCATATTTTTTGGGTAATTATCAGAGTTTTACGTTTTTAAAATAATAAGACTTGAATTTTTGGATTTAAAGAAAAATAGTTTTAATGAATTTTTATAATCACTGTAATTTTTTATTAGGAAATATTATTTACGATGGTTATTTTGATTTATTTTTGTGGGAGGAATCAAAAAATAATTTATCTATATATTTAGTTTAGATAATTTAATCTATATAAACTAATTTTTAGGCTTTAAGTGTCCCTAAATTCAAGGTTAATGTGGATTTAAATAGATTGGTCCAACCAATATAATTCCACCATAGATTTTTATTTACTAAACTTGTATTACCTTGAAATCTCGAAATAAGTTAGAATAAACTATTTGAAACATTTCATCAAAGTAGAGTAACATTTCTTTCTCATCTTATTATAAAATAAAATGGTTGTGAAGTCGATGTATTTGGATTTAGAGCATCTTCCAGCATGGAAATATTATTACCAATTATTTGATCATCACTCGTTCAATACATTTATAATTAAGCTTGACATTTAATGGTCAATGAGAAAGATAACTAGGGACATGTTCACATATGGAAACACTCCAATATTTTTCTATTAAAATATATAAAAATCATAGACATTTGGTAAAATGAATTAGGATAGCCTAAATGGAATGATTTATTTTCTTTAATGATTCATCCATCGCTACTTCAATATGTGTCCAAAAAAGAATTTATTTAAAAAAAAAGAGTTAACATGGAAAAATATATTTCCTTAAAGAAAAATGTCAATATTCTTCATTTTAATTGTTTATACATGAGTAAAATATTATAGGAATGAGTTGGGATAAATATTTCCCACCTCACTTACCAATAAATATATGCTTACTCTCCCTATAAAATGTGGTTATTTTTTAGAAATAATTTTCTTAAGATTTGTTTTTTTATGATGTAAACAGTTTTATATATTAGTATATATCCCCTTAATCCATATTATATGTTCATTTTTTCTCTTTTTTCTTCTCCCTCTATTTTCCTTTCTTAACACCATTAATATGAAGAACTATACTTATTTCTTGTTGGAGGGGGGAGAAGTGGATGCTTGAGTTCAATGTGCCTCAATTTTGTTTATTTTTTATTTTATTTTTATAATTTAATTTGTAGTGAATCAATATTTTGTTCAGGGTTCACCTCTATTTTTATATTATTAGGTTATTATTCCCATCAATCTATATTCCTCTCCATCGTAATTATAATATTTATTGTAGAGGGTCGATATAGAATTATAGTATTGATTTGGGGGATATTATATTACATATAGAGGGTCAATGTGATATAATAACAATTCAAATGTGATGGTGTTAAATTATATTGTTGATTTTAACACAAGATAAAATAATGAGATTAAAATTTTAAAGAACAATGTTATCATATTTGTGAATACCTAATAAGAACAACATATTCTCACTAACATTATTGTATGTTTTGTTCTCTTTTATATTTTTCAATATTTTTATATTATATATATTTATATCATTTATTTCACAAAATCCCCAGCATTAAATTATTATATTCTTTATTATTATATTAGTTATAATATAATCATGAAAATAATAAAATCAATTTGTGTGACTGGCCTCCTAGAGAGATCAACCTTAGGATTGCAATATACTTGATTATAGGGTAAATATAATTATTTATGTGGGATTCACAAAAAATAAAAAACATCAATTTGGAGAAGTTTTTGAGGATTTTAATCACATGAAAAAACATTTTTTCCTACAAGAAACTAAAAAATACTAAATTTTAAAAATAAAAAATATGTTTTGAAAAAAGTGAAAATCATTGATGATGAACCCTCCAATTTTTTAAGTGAAATTGTTAATTTTTTTTAAAAACAAGTGAGAGGTTTTTATAGGCTTACATGTTGAGAGGATTTATTTCAAGAGTTTATTGTGGACCTCAAGGAAGGCCTCGAGAAACCAATTTTAAAATATCTTACCATGGATCGACAATAATTCTCTCACTACTTTATGGATTTCCATCAAGAGGTAATTCAATAAAAAAGATCTCATCCCTATAATGGTTTATGAATATATCAAGGGGGAAACAACCAAAATACATAACCATTATCTCCTATAATATTCTATAATCCCCTAATAGTCATTCCATGAGGAACCAACACTTAAATATGATCAGTTGAAAGGAGTGGACATAAATACTAGGTTCTATGGTTTTGATTTTACATTGATATCAAAGCCTATTAACTACCCACATTTTATTATTTTCGATTCAAAACCGATTCAAATGCTAGATATTAATGAGGATAAAGATGATGTGACCACCATTTAAGAGATGTTAGTGTTGGAATTTTTAGATAAAGATGTTCATGGGGCCATGAAATCAAACATGGAAGTCGATTATAATCTAGAGTATCATAAATATTTGAATTCTTCCCCTTTTAATAATTAGAAAATTAAATTGTTAAGTGATTTTAATTATGTTTTTTAATATAAAATCAATTGTTTTGATATTATCACTATATGATGTTGAATTTGTGGCTGAACTGGTGATTTAATTGAAAGAGGACACATTAATTGTTATACCCCCCACTTGCAAGCTATACAACATTTAAAATAGGATAAACCTATAATAATATATTCATGGGTTCATCTAAAACAAAAATAAAGGAGTGTACATCACAAGGAAGAGGTGGTGGTGGTTAAAATACCACAAACCACATCCACCATTATACTTTGGTTGACTAATGGAATTGCTAACTAGAGGTAAAAAAAACCAGTAACCACTTAGGGTTACATACCATGTGATATTCCTTTTGTTATTTCAATTTACATATATTTTTATTCACTTGATACTTAATAAAAAAATATTTTTTTTATTCATTTTAGTATTTATGTGTTATTATCAAAGTGAATAACATAAGGATTCCATAGAAAAAAATAAATTTAGGTGGTATCTTTCCTTTATTTTGTTTTTCTACCCATACCCATTTTTTTTGATGAGCATAAAAAATGGTGTTCTATTTAGTTGTGGGGTGATTGTCAACCTTATTTGGTGTATTTTATTAATTTTTTTTTATTTTTTAGAACATTTGGATTTAATGAATATTCATTTTTAAATTTTCACAGATGAATTTATTTTTAGAGAGTTTTTATGATTTTTGATATAATGTAATTTAAATATTATTTGATGTAGAAACTTTTTCTTGTATTTTATTTTTCATGAATTTTTATGAGCATGTAATATTTTTTAAATCTATTCCCATGAAACACTAACTATAGTTTTCCCATTATGTGAGGTATTCTAAACAATTTTGATAATTCTTCCCAATACCAATAATTTATTGAGAGAATATTGTATTTTTTGGTATAAAATAGAACATTTTATTATTATCTTTCAAAGAATTGGATTTTGTAAATTATTTTTGATATTATTGAGGAATATATTTGAAAATTATGTTTTTTAACTTGATACATAACTTTTAAATTTTCACTTGTATAGTCCATAGAATCCATTAATTGAATAATATATTAAACCCATATTAAAATATTATTTTTTCCTTACCTACATTAACTCTATATATGTTTGACATTTATATTTCAATTTTGAGGGTGGTAGAGGGTCATTTTGTGTGAGTTATATAGTTTTGCATGTTTTTTATACATAGATATTACATATTTTTTGATGATAAATCATTAAATTAAACAAACACATAACTAAGTGCCATAATTGTTTAGTGTCATTAGAAACATAAAAAGATAAACATCTATTCTCTAAGTAAGCTACATCATCCCCCACTATGTTCTTCATAACTATATTTATTCTTAGTCATATCATAAAGAATACATTCTTTTATATCCTAGGGAAAGGAAACAAAATAAATGGTTAGATTACATAATCAGTGAGCATAAAAAAGAGAGATATCAATATTACATGGGCATATATTTATGATAACATGAGAATAATGGATGAAAAACTTTCCCTTCATATCATAGATCATAAACATGACTAATGTAATAAATTATTATAGTTTAGTAGAAATAAATCATAATGGAATCAAATAACATGATCCTTAAGAGCATGAAATTGGAATAATTATTGGATTTGTGGTATACATACAAGCATAGAGACAATTATATCAGGGATACCCACCAATAAATTCATTACATTTTAGGCTTGGGCTAACAACCCATATACCAGCTTCGAGATTGATATGACCTATCATGTACCCTCTTTTTGTATTAGGATATCCACCCGTGTACCCTCTTTTTTAGGATTTTTCTAACCAACCAGGTACCATCTATTCCGATATAAAATTTATCATTAACCAATGCCTTGGAGGGAGATATAGTCCCCTACCATCACATAATGAAAATCATACACACATTTTCCATAATATTATAAAACAATAATCATATCATAACCCATGAAATGAAACGAGTTTCATAAATATTTCATCTTATTAGAACATATTAAAATGAGATAGTATTCATATTAATTTCAAAAATTATTTATATCAAAACTCATGAAAAAAGAAGCAGGTTTCATAATAATTTTATCATGGTATAACCTGTGGAAGAGGAACATGTTTGATAAATATCTATTCATCATAAAAATTAACCATTCCGAGAAATAATAAGTACAACGTCCTTGTATCACAACCCCTATAAATGAAAAGAAACATCAACAGATATCATATTAGAGGGAAAATTATTTTTAATGATTACATATAACATTTCATGGAAAAAAATAACATTTCATTGAAATAATTTAAAAAACACAAAATATTATAGAAATTATTTTCACAATAAATAAATATACAAGCATATAAAGGAAGCAGTTAAAACATTTCTTGAGGAAAATATCCTCTCCAATTTAAAACACTTTTTAAAACATAAGGCATTTTAAAAATATTTTTAGAAAACCTAGTTTTTGAAGAAAAACCGTCTTTGAATAAAAGTATGTTTTTTAAAAACATTATTTTTTGAACACATGATTACATAAGAAGAGAAAAGTGAATGGAAAAAATGTATTTTCATGACATAAATAGGCGATATATATTTTAATGAGTTTATTATTAGCTAGATCTTAATATTTTATCACTGAAAACATAATCATTAACAATCAAGATAAATAATGAGATTTTAACATAAAAGCCTTACCACCTTGGTAACATTTATATGTAAGCCCCATTAAATAATATCATTAAATTAAACATAAAATATCATGGGTATAAATAAATTCATGATATTACCTATAAAATGGGGTTTTTATACACATCATACGAGAAGATATGTGCATAACATAACATATATCTCAAAGAAGGTAAATTGAGGCAATGTTAAATTGCCGATTTTTTATATTTTTAACCTTAATCCACATGAAAGTTAAATCCTAAAATTTAAATTTAAATACCAATACCTTTAATTATAATCATAATAAAATAAATTCATGTGTATTATATACACCATATAAAATAAACAAATAGTAAATATGTTATTTGTATCACATAAAATAAAAGTGAGATTAAAATAAGTTATCAATTTAGTAACTTTTGAATATTAAGACACAATAAATAAAATAATAATATAAAAAGTTAAATATCAATAAAATTATGATATTAATTATATAAAAATTAATATAGGTAGAATATACCCTATACAAATGAAAAAGTGGTGAATTTTCAATTTTCTCTCAACAAAAGGAGAGATATTAGAAATCCCTTACCTTAAGTCTTGACTTCCATCATACACCTTAAATATATAATTATAATAAAGAAAAATATATTATAAATTTTTTATCAAACCCTATTTACATATATTATACCAAATATGGATTGGTTATGATCATTTATTACCTGTCAATTTTTAATTCCATGTTAAGGTTGTGTTTTGCGCTATAACTATTTTGTGTGTGTGTATGTTTTGATTGGATATTTTTAGTTCTATTACATTGAAAATTGTTTAGTAATATAGAAAATGCTAAACATGATATAAATATAATATAATAGGTATATATGTATTTATATTAACCAATAAAAAATGGTGATATAAAATGAAATACACCAATCATGGAGACGTTAAGTCATATGTTCATGAACAGTTCTTCCATTTCCAAATCATATTTTAAAAAATAAAGGTAAATGATATGTTATCATTAAATAATTTTTTTCATATATATCACAAATTTTCCTTAAAACCATCCTTATTACCTTCTATGTAAATCATGAATGAATCACATCACTTCGTGTGGCGGTAGTCTGCCACACACACGAGTGGCATTATCATATACCCAAAAAAGGTAATAATTAATATATGTGCGATTTAATAATTATAAAAAAATTACTTACTATCATTACAGTCATATATAAAAAATAAATTTATCATTATTTAAAACTGTGAGAGGTGGTAATGGAAAATTTAATGATAGTGGTTCGTGAGGTGGTAGTCCATCATACACACGAACAACGACATTGTAACCAATTTGATGGAAGTAGAGATTGTTGTATGTCATTAAATTAACATAAAAAATCTTACTATATGGAATATAATTTTTTCATTATATCATTTTGGTATAATATTAATTGAATGAGGTCTAGGAATAAATAAAATAATGCTAGTTGATGAATGTAAACTCTTATTTGGCTATCCTCTTTAAGATTGTACCAAAATCATTCCTTGGATGATTTTATGTCAAAAATAAGTCTTCTAGGATGAGATAATAGGTGTTGGATGTCATTTAAGAATCTACTGGATAAAATAAATGGGGTTTAATGTGTGAATAATAGAGTAGATGGGTGGCATTTTATGTGTGAGTTGAGTGGCATAATTGTATGTCTCTAAAAAGCTTTAACTGCTCCCATGTTTTAACATACCAAAAGGCTAAAATAATAGACCATTATCAAGAATTTAAGGGATAAGGTTGATATATTTCCATCCAATGGGTTTTGGATTTTTTTTTTTAAATATGAATTTTTAGTCTAACCCCATGTAAACCCATTTTAACTTAACTAGGATAAATATTTTTTATTTATATTTCTATTTATTTTGGTCAAAAATTATGTTGAAATTATAATATAATATAAATTATTTTAGTTCCAAATATTTAATCCATTTTTCCAAAACAAAATTCACATATGTGATAAAAATAAATTAAAAATCATTCCCATAGACATGAAGAGAAAGTTAGGTTTTAAAGAGAAAATGTTCATTAGATTTCAAAGTTTTTATATCAAAATATAATATTAAATTGATTAAAAATAAATAAATTTCATTAATGGATTAATAAATTAAATAATTTTAATTTAAAATATAATTAAAATATTATTTTACATTATAAATAAACTAAAATATAATGAAGTATTCAATTAAAATTTAGTATTTTTCACTATTCATTAAAAAATCAAACACTTCAGAAGAATAAAAAAACTTCAGTAAAAGAAAATATTGACATGATGATTTTAAAAAATAAATTTTATTTTATTTAATGAATTTCCAAAAAAATTAAAAATGAAATTTATTATTGTTTATAGAAATAAATAATTTTTTTAGAAAACAGAATTCTTGAAATTTATAAAGACATTATAGAAAATTAAGTATTTTATTACTAAACTGTTTTTTATATATAACAATTAAACATAATATTTAAAAACTTAGTAATTATTATTCATACCAATATGTTTAATTGATATGTTATTTTGGTCTCATTTTCGTAGTATTAATAATATAGTGTGGTTTCGTTAGAACTTTGTGTCGTGTGTATACCAATATAACACAATATTGCATGTAACAAAAGATTAGTTTAGTATAGAGTGTAATAAAAGATTAACATGGTGTTCCATGTAGAATGAGATATCAAAGAAATTGAATTTATTTGAAGAATAATAATTCAAAAAACCTGGGGTATTAATTTATACCCCCCTTAAATTGATTTTATCATTAAAAATTAATTAATCTAATAAAAACAATTGATGATACTTTTTCCTCATAAAATTTTCATTTTACCACCTAGATTACTCAAACTAGTTGTTTCACAATTTTTTTTTGACTAGGTTGGGGGTCTTATTTCATAGGACTTTCTCTATTTGATCCAGAATCAATACCAGTTGTTTCATAAAAGAAATATCATGCTCCAATGGTACAACCTTTGAGTTTAGTACATGTTATGGATTTGGTATTTTCTTCCTTGTAAGTGATACATGGAACACATCACTAAGGAAGGGAATCCCAAAAAAGTAATAATCAAACTATAAGAATCGAAGGTTGGATCCTAGGTAGTACCTTTAAGCATCCAAACCATAATATCACACCACATCATTCCCCATGGATCCAGTACCAAGTAGTAAGTTTGAAAAACATAGATGCATCATTATTAACCATGTGAATGTATAATTAAATAGTAAGGGTGGTTGAAGACATAAACCCATCACTAATACCAAAAACCATTGGGATGACTTGTTTGGTATAGTTTATAATGTGACACCTAATACCATCTCAACCCAAACCCCTAACATACTAGATTAGGGTAATTTAAACACCGGGTCACACATTAGGTCCCTATGATTGTAACACTATAGTGGCATCCTACATGAGATCCTCTAAGTTAGCATGCAAGCAAGGGAATCCAAATTGGGGTCCTCATAAGTAGTAATCAAGTGAAGGTATCCAATATGGAATCCTTATAAAGTGTAAAAGAAAGTTGGGGAATCCTAACCAGGATCCTCAAAAAGAGTAAGTAAACATAGGATTACTAGCCAAGATCCTCTAGGACTAGACATAAGCAAAGGAACCGTATAGGAGATACTCGATCACACACTTGTTTCTAACTACCCATTTCCTTATATGCCTATGTATTCACACCTAGAACGCGAAATGTTCTCAAGATAAAATCCACAAATAATCAATTTGGGGAGATGGATCATGGACCATCTTAGATCATGGTCTCCCTCTAGGTCGATCAAAAAACCCAACCATTCTATGTCATCCAGCCACATCGTAGTCCCACTAATAAAGGACTATCTCGAGAAATTATCTAAACAAGGACATGGGATATACCATTTCTAAGACATGAATCATTATCACAACCCTCAAGTGGGTCTCATCTCATACTCACTCTTATGAGATAACATTATTTTAATACAAGAGAAATCACATATATATTAAAAAAAATTCGCACTAGAACACCTTTTAAGAGTCCATTAAACACCACTAGGGTTCCACTATCACAATATATGTGTAAGAACACTCAATATAGACTACTTATGGGTCTATTTTTGACTTTGGGGTGTCAAGACATGAAAAACCATAAAATGGATAACTCAGTAATAGTAGATGGAATGTACTCAAAGTACATAAAATTTACTCCAAAATTTCTTTCCTGGAAATATAATTCCACACCTCGAAGATCACATGAGATTTTTCCATTTACTACTACAGAATAATGGGATACATAGGGTATAGTTGTGTACTAATACACAGTTAGGACACACCTAGGGTTTGACCATGAACATACTACTTGGCCATACCCCCTTACTCGAGGCTTCTACCATGTACCCCAACTACATGTCCATGTCCCATAATATGGAGTGTACTTAACATAAATGAAATTAAAATTTCAAAACTCATCTTCCCTTGTAAGCAGATACACAAACAAGTACATGGAAAATTACTACTCTATGGCATGTACTTCAAAAATTCCATATTCCCTTATTAGGAAGAACACATGGCATGAGTTTATAGAACCACATATAGTATCATCAGGATTTCAAAATGGGAAACCCCTATAAATATCCTGAAACACTTGTTTTATCCTGGTTTAAGCATATATCATCCCTAAAGATGGTCTTAGAAACTATACATTGGATTTTAAAATACAAATAGGTAAATATATAGATATTTATGAAAAAACATAAAATCCATCTAATATTAGGTTGAATCCTGCAAATCTGTCTTCATTTCTAGGATCTGCAACTGTTACATGATGATCTGGCTCATCCTAAGCTCCACAATGGAAACTCTATTCCTCTACACCTCTTTCTATATCTACCTACTACTCTTCTCTCTCGAACATAGTGAAGAAGATATTAGGGTGATCATGCGAAGCTATGGGTGAAAAGAGAAAATAAAATGAAAAAAGAAATGAAGAAAAATAAATAATAAGAAAAAGGGTCATGGGATCTTCCCCAACACTTAACATGAGTTTTTCCTTACATAGGAAGAAATCCCCATTACAGACCAAACTAAAAAGATAGAATTCAATACAATGCTCTGTTATAAAGATGTCTCTGAAAAAACTTGTGTGAAAAATTTAATATTTAATTAATTAATTAATTATTATTAATTATTCTAAAAAATCTCTAACATCTTGGAATTACAACAAACTATTTTCTTATAGTAAAAAACCTATTCCAAAACTAACATAGTGGTCAGAATAATTATCCACAATCTTCACCTAGGGAAAAATGACAATTTTACACCTTAAAAGAATCAAAAATAAAAAAATTCAAATTTCCTATGAAATTATTTGTCTAGAAAAAGGAAGGTATTTACATCATATACACCATGAACCTTCTTATCCTTGAGATTTATTGGAATTAAGACACATACATTTTCTCATCCTAATAATTTTCACAACTATGTTATCTTGAGAATACAACAACCAGTCCCAAAACATCCACAACTACACTTAAATGGAAGATATTTAAAGATGGATGATTTTGAACTACCCACCATATGAATAACCTCATCATAAACTCATAATTATACTCAATTATCAATATAACACATTCCATCTATCCCCAAACATGATGATTGGAATGGACAAAATGACTCATCCTGAGTACCTATCCGTAACATTGTAACATCACCTGTTCCATCTTCCCAAGAATTATTTCCATGGAAAACACTAAATTTACACTCATAATGATGATCACCACCCATAAATATCCAATGATTCAATTCACACCATATGGATCACTATACACCTCGCATCGAGTGAAACCTCATCCTGTTCCATTTCCAAAACAAGGAATTCATTTAAATTGATCAAAGATTACACTATCTCATCATACTCAAGACGATGTAAATAAATGTGACATCATCTTCTATAACTCGAAGTAATCCAATATTCCATCGATAGGTGTGTATAGATATCTCTATTCTACTATGATATAAAAAATATGCACTTTATGGTAACCAACTATTGACACTATGTGTCCTGATAGTGTGTGTTAAGGTCACAACATGGGGAAAATGAAACACGACACTTGATTTATTCCAAATACATATCTCATTTTATTTTCAATTCATTTAATCATACCCAAAGCATTGGGTCATCATTTAAAAAATCATTTCTTTAATATAAGTCTCCTTTTATCACACATAGACACTCATTGTTTAACGATTAAAATGACACCAAATGAAATCACCATGTACCATTTCAATCTCCCCCATCACATTTGGTGTAAATCCCTGTACCACCCAAAAACAAGACCCAAATTATACTCCCAAGAGTCATCCATTATAAGGATAGATTACCATGCTATATGAAACAATAATATCATTAATCTAGAAGCTCCCTTGAAACCCCTCTTCAAAAATTAGGCACTCCACCTATGCCACAATTTATTTTATTTCCACCTATCACATAGTGTGATTTTATGAAATTAAAGATTCAAACATGAACTAACTAGTTGATAGGGCTAGACACACGAACAATCCTTACAATAGTTCTCCGTATAGACACACAAGAAACCAAGGTACTTTATCAGAAACCCAACAAATAATCAAGATGATATCACAGAAACTAATCACCTACCATTCATTGGTGTTGAAACAAGCACACAACCCAGAAAACTACCTTAGAAGGCATCTTTAATCTCGGTCGAACATTGCTTGTTAAATTCCCTCAATCAAACTGGACCGTGATCAACAAGTGTATAAGTCAAAACTAAGGGACTCTAGGTCTCCCACATGTCCCCACCAATCAATTATCATAAAAGAGTCACAAGATTTGAAAACCTAGCCCACAAGTAAAACCTCTCGTAAAGGTCACATATCATGGGTCATCACCCACACACCTGTCTCAACACAAGGCATCTAAGATTCTTTTCAACCCTATTTAAGGGATTAAAGAATAATAATAACCTATAAGGGTAAAACATATCCACATGGTTTTAATTATACATTTTTTTACAACATTGTTATAAAGGAAAACAAACTATATGATTTGTTTGACACCTATTTATCTAAAAACCATTGGCAACTAACAACATAAGGAAGTAACTCTAACAAAATAAAATACCAAGAAATATCCTACTAGGGCCCTAATCCTCTCTGAGCATCCCATTAAATAACTTATCCCTAAAGGGTCACAATATTAATGTAAAAAGGAATAAAAATTGACACTGATTGAGCATCCACATATTGTAAAACCCCCTATGTTCCTCCACATATTCTAGAGGATTCTAACTACCAGTAGGGGTCTAGAGTGCGTCCCTAAGGAGACTATTCCCTTATATAATTTTGAAAAACTAGTGTAATGTTCAAAATAACATCTATATATGAAAATAAAGAGAGTGTGGATGTAATAAAGATAACAAGTAACTAATAATAAAATGAAATAAAGAAAAGGGACAAATGACCGTGTCATACATAAAACAACTGATCACCCACTAGTCTAATCATATATACAAGAGTAAATAAAATAAATAGAAATATGATTACATGTCTCTACTAATAACTAAGATCCAAACCACATAACCGATCATTGATACACAACCAATCTACTCAATCCCAATCATGAGACTCTAAATGGGTGACTCCACTTGGTCATGTCACTATAGGCCTCAAACCTTTCTATCATGTATCTTTGCTTAACTTGAATGTATACATATGGTCTATATGAACACCAAGCTGCACATATAGGGGGTGAGAAATACATCTCATTTGGAAACCCATAATGGTTAATGTATAATATAATATCATAATTTCATACTCATTCAATATGCTCATCCAAGATTGGATATAATTGGAAATAATAAATAAAATATATCTATAGTTGATCATTGGTTATGTGATCCGAATCCATGATACATTTTTCAATAAATGTTGAAAATGTCTCTAGATAGGTGTTACTATATATATATATACATGTGTATATGAACATGTATGTATTTATATATATGTTATATATGTATAACACGCACACACACACTTATATATATATCAAGATATATAATACTATGTAGGATTTGTGGAAAGAAACCAAATAATACATGCATAACATCTTAGGGGTCTCATGTTTTAATAAAGGGACTCTTAAAAATCCTTATAAAATGATTATATAATTAAATTCATGATAATCCTAATAAAATATATGAAGCTTCATGTTCAACATAAAAATAAATGTTCATGAAATATTATGTAAACAACCCAATAATGAGGTGAAATTCCATTCCCAATATCCTAACCATGTGGTGTGAAACTCCATAACTAACATCCTAATAATGATATAAAAAACAATGTATAACATCATAGACCAAGTGGTTGTGAATAATCATGTAAACCAACCCTAACCATTTCATATCAATGATAATCAGATATGTTAGCTCAATAGTCGAGTCCTAGGAAGTATATATGGGGATCCCCAACCAATAATGTTCAAAATAAGGATACCATGAAATGTATTTGGGAATCCAAAAAAATTAATACTCAAACAATAGGAATCGAAGTCTAGATCACATGTAGTACCTTTGGTCATCCCCACTATAGTATAACATGACATCAGTAACCATGTAATAAGTACTAGGTAGAACATCTAAAACTCATAAATCCATTAGAAGTAACCATATGAATGGATAATTAAATAGTGAGGGTGGATGAATGTCTAAAACCATCAATGTTTCCATAGATCCTTGGTTCTGACATGTTTTTATGGGTTTAAAGGTGATGCCAGATACCATCTCAACCCAAACCCCCAATGCACTAGCTCATGGTCACTCAACCATTGAGGAATCCACTTGGTCTCTCAAGTAATATCACTAGAGATGAATCCCACTTGGGATCCTTTAATTCAGTATGTAAGGAAAGGAATCCCTCTTGGGATCCAAGGAAGAAATATGAAAGTGGAAGTATCCTACATAGGATTCTCACTAAAAGTAAAAGGAAGAATGGGAATCCAAATCAGGATCCACAAAAAGAGTATGTAAATGGAGACATAATACACATGATCTTCTAGTTTGAAACATAAGAAAAAAGAATCCTATACAGGATCCTCGGTCACACACTATTTTTTAACAACCCATGCCCTCACATGCATAAGGAGGCACACCTATAATGAAAAATATCTTGAATTGTAAACCCAAAAATCATATTTTTGTGGGGATGGATCGTGGCCCATCATATATTAATGTCTCCCTCTAGGTTGGTACAAACAATCAACTATTCTACCTCATATAGTTGCATCACAACCCCTCTAACTATGGACCGCATCTAGAATGTCACTAACTACAGACCTTAGCAATCTAATGGCTTGTATATGAATCATTATCACAAACCTTAGGTGGGTCCCATCTCAAGTCTCACTCTAAGGAGATAAATGAATTAAAATAATGGATGAATCATATCTTCATTATATCCTATTAACCCCAAAATACCGATTATTAGTCAACTAAACACTCAAAGGGTTCAACAATCATGATCTATAAGAAAAAAAATTATAAAATTTATGAATCATGTGTCTAATTTTTTTACATTGTGGTGTTGATGCACAAAAATACCTAAAATTGGAAACACTTGGGTAGTAAATTATGAATACTCAAAGTACATGATGTGTACTCTAAAACCCCCCCGCCTAGCCAGGTAATTCTACATAGCCTAGATTATATAAAGATTGATCATGTACTACTACATCACTAGGGAATACATGGGTTCTGGTTGTGCACTACCCCATTGTATTGACATGCCTGGGGTGTGGCCATGTACTTACTATAACACCATGTCCCTATTACAAGGGGTGTCTTCCCAAATACCTAAGCAATATGGCCAGGTTCTACTACATGACATATACTCAAATTACATGACATGTACTTTCCCAAACTAATCTTACCATGTACTCGACTACATGTCCATGTGCATGTCAAAGTACTATTACATGAAGTGCATTCCAAGTACAAGGTGTGTACTTACATAAATTAATCTTCTCAAAGTAGGATGAATACACAATGTGTCTTAATGGAACCACACACCATGTGATCAAGATTTCTGAATAGGAAACCCCTACAATTGGCATGAAACACATGTTTTTAACTATTTAAGCATAAATTAACCCCCAAGGGTCCTTATTTACCAAAAATGGAATTTAAAACTAGAATGAAGTCAATCTATGGAGATTTAAAACATAGACATAAAAATTTCATACCTTTGGGTGGAATATACTGAAGCTTCACATGTTTCCTTAGTCTATAGCTACTACATGACAATCTAACTCCTCTTGAGATACTTTATGATGCCCCTCTTACTCTCCCCCTCTTTCTATATATCCATATTAATCCCCTCTCTTTGTAATAGTGAAGCAATGCCACTAGGGGCATGTATGATAACCCAAGGTAGAAAATATAATAGAACAAGGAAACCAAAAAGAAGAAAAATGAAAACAAAAAAGGGGCCCATGACCAGTCCTAGTGCTCTACATGAGTTTATTCCTCACTCAGTAAAACAACCCAATTCCAGACTCAAAAAAATATATCAATATGATGATATATATTAATGACATCACTAAACAAACATGGGAGATTAATTTAATGTTTAATTTATTTAATATTTAATGTTAATTATTTTGTGAAAACTAGAATGACTCATAATTCCACAAAACTACTTTCCTTGAATAAAAATATATTCTAAGTCTGAAATAGTGGTCATAAAAATTATATCATATCATCTCCTTAGAAAAAATAACCATTTTACACCATATAGGCATCCGAAAGAAAAAAATAAAATTATTTATAAAAAAACAAGTTTATAAAAACACAGGTCTTTAAATTTTATAATATCAAATATCTAAATAAATAATATTCCCCATGAATATTTATAGTATCTCATATTCATATATAACCTCTTATTTTGAAGATACTGCATAGTAGTATATATTGATAATAAGTGATCAAAGCTATATCTCAATCCTTTTGGATTTTAAATTTCCCAATTTTTTTAGGTATATTAACTATACATAAAATATATTGACATTATTATATTCAGAAAAAATATAATATTATTTATCACAATCTATTGGGTATTTTAACACCCCATTGGGTACTTCAATCTATATCATTGGATTTATTTTCAGCACCCCATAAATGATTTAAATTAAATATTCTCTACACCACATTATATCTTATATTTATTTATAATTTACTTATCCATATCTATTAATGAAAAAAATAAATCCTATATTTATTAATTCATGAATTAACAAACTCTAATTCTACTTTTTAAACGATCAGTGTAAAAAAGAGGTGCTCATTTATTTTCCCAAAAATATCCTTAATAATAATTTATTCCTCAAAATAATCTCTTATTTCGTGTCATTGAATATTCCAACCCCCTTGAAATTTAGAGTTGATTATATCAACATTTTTTGGGAAGATATGATAATCATACTTCATAAATTCAATTTTCAACACTTTGAAGATTCAAATCAACTTCTAAAAAATTCTAGCATTTTTTCAATATGTATCCACCTAAATAGAAAAAATTTATAACCAATCCATCATGAATAATACAAATTTTAGATAAATATTCAAAAGATCCATTTAATAAATATTATTAATGAAAAATTCCACTAGATATATAGTACTCTATAATAGATCAAACATCATTATAGATATTTTATAGAACATACTCATTATACAAGTTCTTCCCTTGAAAACATGAAAATAAATTCCCAGTATAGAAAATAAAAACATAGATATTAGAATATGGTTGATTCTACCTTATCTACTTTATATAGAGTAACATGGTTGAGAGTTTTTTTATTCAAACCCCTAAATTCTTTTTCATTTTTCTATAAAA
Source organism: Viscum album (assembly GCA_963277665.1). Classification (NCBI taxonomy): domain Eukaryota; kingdom Viridiplantae; phylum Streptophyta; class Magnoliopsida; order Santalales; family Viscaceae; genus Viscum; species Viscum album. The sequence goes on along the minus strand of OY728142.1, from coordinate 469,994,316 downwards.
CTGTGATAACCCTTTATGATTTATCTTGTAATATTTCAAACAATAATATCCGTGGGAGGGATAATATTATTTCTTATTTCAATATTCTATTTGTATATAACTTCCTTATTTAACTCCTATATCATAGAATATATATTTCAAGGTTCCTGATTTATCTTTTTTAATATCATAAACTATGATAAAATCATAACCATAGAATCTCTTAAGAAGTGTAAAACTTTCTTTCATCTTATTCCAAGAGTCTATGAGTTACCCTATTTTGGAAGCATCTCATGAAATTCATGCTCTTTAGTCCCAATATCCTTATATATTAATTTCATTAAATAATAACTCTTATTCATTTCTTAAGTTGATTCTTATTTGTATTCTATATTTCTTCCATTAGTTAAATGTATGTATTGTTTTTAGTAATCAATGTTGTGTCATTTTTTCAAATAGTATGAATGTTTTCTTATTTCATTTTATGAATCATCCTATCAGAACTTCTTTGGTATATTTTTTTAAATTCATGGTTTTATACATAACCCAATATAAAATCATATTTATTATTTCCTTATTTATTTTATAACATTTGTCGTAATATTTTCAATATTTTAAAGAGAATTGTTGGTTAATATAAATTAGGTTTCTTAATTACAATACCCAACTTTATTTTAATTTCCATAGAATTATTCTATGATTTCAAATATATTAGATATGGATAGATTTATTTAATTATTATTACATTTAATATTCCCCAACTCAATATAATTTTTCATCAATTCATATTATCTCTATTTTAATGTAATTCTTCTAAACATCCAGATATTTTATTTTTTTCCAAATAATTGAATAATTTATACCTAGAATTTTCATAAAACAAAAAAATAGGGAATAAAATTAGTTTTGTAATTGAATCAAAATCTAACCATATTTATCACCTTATTATTTTTTTTGTCAAGTAACCCTCTTATTAAGAAAATTTTAGGGAAGAAATTTTTATGCTAGTGATAATATCGCCGTTTAGGTTATATGTGTTTTTATCAATTTCATTAACCCATATATCTATATAATTTTATTTAAAAGTAGTACTTTTCATAAAAGTTGTTTTTGAATAAACTAAATTTTCAATAATAACGTTAAAAAAATGTTATTTGATCCTATAATATATATATATGTATTTAATTTTTTCTCATGTTTTTATTTCTAATCTGATGAGTAAGTTTTGTTTTTAGACTGTTATATGAAATTTTGATGGGAAAAATCACTTTATTTACATTTGATGAATATTTAAAAATAATATATTCTAGAATTATCAGGCTTAATAGCAACCCAAGACACTTAAAATATAGATTATTTAAATCATTTTTGAACCAAATAATAAATTTATTAACATTAAATTCTTATCATCACACCATTTCATTTATAATCTCCATTCATCATTTTACTTTTCATTCATATAATTTTCAATATACTTTATCCTATTTTCTTTTATCTATAATAGGTTATTCATGTGAGTAATAATTTAATTTTTCATTTCTTCATGTGTATGGATCCTCTCCTAAAAAATATTACAACTTGTATCACTTTCATTAATTTCTATTTCTATGATTTCATCAATCTAAGAGTATTTTTATTTAATGTAACATTTATTTTATTCCATACATTTAACTTATTTGATGATATTTTATCACATCAAAATCTTCATAGTCAAATATTTTTCTAATTAACATGTCTCCTTATATAATGGTTAATTTTTTCATTATATATCATTGATACGATAAATTGTGAAAGAAAAAAATTCTTTGGGATTTTTTCTAGTTAAATCCTTATTTCCTAATCAAAATAATTATGTGATTTAATAGAAGTATATAGACAAAAAACTGATCTTGATTCTTATAGAGGGTAATTTTCAACTAATTTGATAAATATCTCTCACTATTGATTATTTAAAACCCTCATTTTTAGATAATTTAACCCCTTTATTATATATTTTGACCTTATATTATGTTTGGGTTATGTTTCAATAGTTTTTTGGGGTTTTTGTGTGTTTTGAGGGTGTTTTCTAAGGTGTACGGTGTGCGTACATTTAGTAGAACCCTTGAACCATCTACAAGAAACATTTCAAGCGAGGATGAGAGTCACTAGGTAGGTGCATAGTTGTCATTTGATTTTTCTAAACAATGAGGTTTCCCAGGAGAAACTAAGTTACATAAAATATAGGGTAAATCATGTTTGGTGCATGGTTTATCTAACCACGCTAGAAAAACATGAATGGGTTGTACTTTACATAGTAGCAGTGCATTGTTTATGTATGGCTTGATTTTTTTTTGTCAAATTCTTATTGAAATATATTTGAGAGATAGTAGCATAGAAATAGTCAGTGAACATTTTGACAAAACACTTCACCAAATCACATGATGTGCATTTAATAATCCCAAAATTATTATTTAACTTCAATTAAGACCCCAAACCATAATTTTACACTGTACTAGCTATGTGTAAAACTCTAATTCATCCTTAATATTCCATGGTTATTAATTTTAATCCATAGAAAAATTTAATTGAATAAATGTGGGTTATATATCTATAATAAATGATAATTCATCATTTTATGTCAATTTATTTAGATCCTTACATATTATCCCACTTATATTATTAGATCTATTCTTCTATGAATAGATATACATTCTATTTCATGAATCATGTTGAGATTTTTTGGATATATTGATAACAAGGTGTTGTGATCCTATATCTAAATTTTTTAGTACTATTTTTCATTTTTTCATCATTTGATAATACGTGGACTCTCTCTCACTTCCACTTTATGTTGAAATTTCAGCCATGGGTTTTTAATGTTTTAATACATTCAATCTTAATTTTTTTTTTCACATTTTGAAGAAAATCACATTGTACATATGATTTTAAAAAAATGGAATGGCTTTTGAAAACTTATTTGACTATAGTTTTGAACAATGATTTTAAAATGGTGAAACAATTTGATGTAAGAAATATTTTTAATGAATTTTTTTCAATGCATTATTTTTTATATGATTGTTTGTCATGTAATTTGGAATAATTAGTTTGGTTTGTGTGTAAAGTGGAACTGAGAATGTTCATAATGCATCACATTCCAAAATTAGGTTATAGAATAGTCATTAAGTACCTTCATCAATGTAAAACACCAAGATTGAGTGTGTGTGTGTAAATGGGAATAATTATAAAAAATATTAATGAAATTGAACTATAATAGTTCATGGTTTATCTCACATAGATTACCTTTATGGATTTGTTTAAACTAATTTTATGTATTTTAAAAAATATATACAAAACATATATCTCGATTCTTTTCCTAGTTATTTGTGTTGGGAATAATTTAGAAAATACCTATTATGTTAATGATCACAAGATTATTATTAAATTTGGTTGTATTTCAAATTTAATTTACCAGGACATGATGAAGGTAAATGTATATTATTTTTTTAGTGGTGTATCTTTATTCCCCGGAATAGAATATAGGGTTGGAGCGTGAATATAGAATGATTATTTTTGGTCTTTATGAAACTTTGGGGTGTTGAGTTTAGTTTTATTTAATATTTTTCGGGTTGTTTTTGTTGGTTTTCATTTCCACTCTAATATTGTTGCACTTATGGATTAGACAATGAGTTTTATTATTTATAATCATGCATCATAAAGACTGTTTTGTTTTTTTACCTTGTATCATCAGATTATGTTAATTGATTAGGGAAAATCACCCCATAATTTTTTCTTTTTCCCTTGAGATTTTTTGTTACCCTTTAGTGTATTCAAGATTTCATCTAGGTTTGTTGAATGCCCGTCTCTTCTCAAGATAATGTGATATGGGTAGGATGTTACAAATAGTATCAGTCTTAGTCGATATGTCTATCATCTAAGGGCAGTATGAAAAAGATAAGAATGTTAAAACATGAAATTTTCATCATAAAAATAAATAGATATAATTTTTATACTAAATATTATGTTTCCAGGATGATTTTCATAAAAATATGCTTTGATACATTTCTTGGATTTTTTTCCCTACATCGTCGTGGGATAGCTGATGAGAGTATCATATCATACATTTGTATTATGAATTCCCACTAGGTGAAATTGTTCATTATATTTTTTAATATTTATAAAAAATGGTTAATATATTAAAAATCATTATATTTAGAAAATAAAATTTATAATTATTGTTTCTATTTTGATTAGAAATGTTATAATTCTTTAGTTACTAGTTAGTGATGGATAATTGATGGTTTATTTTTGTTATTTAAAATGGAAAAATTATATAGCATAGACCCAAAAAACAAGTGGAAATAGAAACTATGGTGTCACCTAAGGCATATGAGAACCGTCAACTTGTTCAGAGCACTATTCCTGATTTTCAAGAAATTAATAGAGGAAATCATAATGATGGCCCTTGATATGTGAATCACTTTGGGTAGTTTTAGAAAAAAAATACAACCATATTTTATAGGGATTATAAACTATAAAATTTGGTGTCTAGGTTCAATAGAATAAATTTAATATTCAATTTTTTGATACACTGGATAAGTTAAAGGTAAAGCTCAAAGTGTACATATCAGAGGATCTTTCCCATATGTTGTGGGATTTAGCTTTCCGAGCTAAATTTTCCCACAAAATTATGTGGGAGGACATGAAAGAAATGTTGAAAAGAAAATTCTAGCCTTATAATTTGATGATTTCTAGATCAACTAATGTATTCATCCCTAAGTAAGAAAATATATTTATTTAAAAATATATGGGTAGTTATTTAATATGGTCATATTTATTCTAGAAGTTAGCATTAATGCATATTTGTGGGTATGTATCATTGATTATGGGATACGACTAGAGATTATAACAAATATTTATATTCTTTGTATAATTGATTATATGGATATTTTAAATCCAAAAATGGTGGTGTAAATTGATATATTTAGAAATAAAAATAGAGGATGTGAGTTTATCTCTAAGTGAATAGGTGGGAACTAAATTTCTAGGAATATGAAGAATAATGATGTGTAGTTCCAATATGATGGAACCGATTATAATCAATCCCCAAGGTTAGTTAATTTTCCTCCAAGGACTAAGAGTAATCCTATATTTTTTTAGTGTGGCTAACTGGAGAATAATAATTTAGATTATATTGAACCTCATAAAGAATTTCATACTGTAACTACCTAGTAAATATTCAATGATATTTTCATAATTCTTGAAAGTATCATGCTAGAAATGAATCCCATGGATATCATTAATCTTATTATTGAATGGGGTGATCTCATAAGAATAACCACCATCCAAAAAACCTTGTGAGTCAAGGTGATTCTAGTAATATGATGACTTCTTTGTAAATGAAATATCAACTTGGAAGTAAAGAACAAGGGGTAGTAAGTAATCAATTGTATGGTACTGAGAAAGTGACCATGGAGGATACACCTGGTCCTACAATGGTGTGGGGTACTATTATTATGAATTATACCCTTATAAAAGCCATGTGTTCTATGGGTGTGTCCTATTATTTTATTTATTCTTGTATTGTTGATTATATGGGTTAACAAGTTGAGTTGATGCCTTCTATTTTGAAGCATCAAACACATGTGGGACAATAAGAGTCATGATACTTTAAATGTTTAGCATGTACCGTAACCATCAATGGTTTTGAATTGGTTTGGGAAATTTTTGTTCTTAAGATGGATATTTGAGGCCTAATTTTGGGTTTCAATTGGCTAACATTATTCAAGGAGCACATAAATTGTAATGCTTTTTGTTTTAGTTTTAACTCATCAGATGGTGTTGTGAATCTCTTTAGAGGAGATTTGGATGTACAATAAAGTAGATTAAGACATTTCATATTGGTGTTCAGGGAAAATTCTTATAATTTGGAAGTATCCACATTGGAATCTATGGATGCAATTGGTCAAAGATATTTTTTGACCACTATTGTCCAATTTCTTAATATTTTTACTAACAATTTAGCTTGTATTATAATAAAAAGGGAAGTTTAATTTAAAATTTATCTCCTAATAATAACCATTCCTATATACATTTTATCTTATAGGATGGAACCATTAGATTTGAGTGAATTTAAATCTCAGTTGGAAGAGTTGGAATGAAAAGGGATCATTTGACCAAGCATGTCCCTGGTGTGAGCATCAATTATTTCTTGAAGGAGGATAAAACACTTTGGTAGTGTGTGGATTATTATAGGATAAATCATGTTATCATAAATAAATGTTATCCTCTTCCACATATTGATGATCTATTCGACTAATTGATGGGTGCATCATAGTTCTCAATGATTGAATTATGATCTACATATCACCATCTTTGAGTTTGGAAGGTGGATATTCTTAAATTTTTTTTTTCATTGTCACTATAGACATTATGAATATGTGGTTATACCTTTTTCTATTAAAAATGAATCTAGTAGTATTTAATGAACTGATGAATTAAATATTTTAGAGGTACCCTAAGTGTTTTTAGTTGTGTTTATCAGTTATGTTATGGTAGATTTTATGAATAAGGCCAATAATTAGAAACAATTAATAATAGTGTTGAGTATAATGATAGAGAATATCCTATATAAAAATATTTTAATGTGATATTTCTGGATGAAAGGGGTTTGATTCCCTGGTTTTTTCATCTTCGAAAAACAAGTTTCTATAAATCCTAAAAAGATAAAGTCTGTTACCTCTTAGTTACACAAATGAATGTATTTTAGATACTCTTTTATACTTGGAATATAAAGATAATATAGTTGATTTTTTCAAAATTTATTATGTCTTACCACAAAAATGTAGTCTTTGAAAAGGATGAGTGTTCCTTTCTAATATAGTGATAAATTCCAGGAATCATTCCATGAGATTAATGTTCAGCTTAAATCATCACCAATTCATACATCTCTCGAGTTAATAAAGTGATATATAGTTTAATGCAATACATCAAGATATTGGTTGAGTTGTGTTCTCATAAAGAGAGATCATTTTTTCACTTATGGATCATGACGGTTATGGTTTTATGAGAAAAAATACCCAACACATGATTTTGAATTAACTATTATAGTCCATGCATTGAATTCTTTGCATCATTATCATTTTGTAAAAAAATTTATGGTGTTTACTGATCAAAAGTGCATGAAACACATTTTCTCATGAAGATATTTGAATAGAAGAAAATAAATATGGATGAAACATCTACAAATGTTTGACTTCTACTTGATGTATACACAAAGTAATGGTAACTCTAAGGAAAACACATTGAGTAGGAAGTTAAATAATTATTTGGATAAAGAGTCTTATGATGAATAGAAGAAACTATCAGTTATAGTGGATATACATTTAAATTGTGTTGATAATGGTCATGTGTTAGGTTCCTTTCTAGTCTCTTTTATTCTTGATATGGTTTAGTAAGTAAGAAATGATCAAAATGTAGATCCAAAATTGTTTTTGAAGAAATTAAAATTCAATGGTGGGGATATCATTGACAAATGTATGCTAGATGGGAGATCTATTACATGTATTAGAGATAAAATTTTAGTTTATATATATTATCAAGAAAAAAATCTAAATTCCTACAACAATTCAAAATGGGTTGTTAATATAAGTATTTAGAAAATGTATAAGGCCCTTAGAGCACAGTTTTAGTGGTAAAACATTAAGAGGAATGTGGTGTAGTTTGTCTTGAGATGCCTCTCCCATTAGTAGGTCAAGTAATAGAATTAATAGAAAATAGTAATATTTCATTATTTACCCATAATTATGTAAAAATAAGAGAAAAACAATGGATTTTTTCATAGGTCTCCCATTAATGATTCAATAACATGATTCAATATCAGTGATTGTGGATTAGATGACTAAGTCTAGTCACTTTATCCCATTTCATAAAACCAATATAGTAGACAAAATTTCTAAATTACAAATATGAGAAACTATAAAGATGAATTCCATGCCACTTTCTATTGTGTCTAATTGGGATTTGAGGATTATATCTCATTCTAGGATGTCCTCACTGCAATCTCTTAGAACTCGATTAACCATGAGTATAACTTATCATCATGAAATATGTGGACAATATGAATGAATTATCCAAATGATGGAAGATTATATTAAAGATTATGCGATGGTTTTTTTGAGGCTTACAGTAGGATCACACACTATTTGTGTAGTTTTCATACTATAATAGTTTTTAGTCTTGATATATATGGACCCTATTCAATCATTGTGTGGATACCATTTTTGTTCCCCACATTTTTTAGTAGAAGTAGGTTATAATTAACTAATTTGTCTGAGATTTTTTCATGAGATAATAGAGAAAATTTAGATGATCAGAAAGATAATGATCATGGGTAAAATTCATTTTAAAATCATATTCAGATCACCATCCTCAACTGTTATCATTTTAGGGGGGGTATCATGTTTTCATGAAAATCATTCCAATTCATGGGATTCATAAATTTAGAAAGAAATGAAATTTATATCATTGGTATATTTTACATTTTGATATAATTAAATGGTTTAATTAAGGGGCATATAATTTGGAATTACTAAAGAAATCTTTATCCGTATATAATGAGTTTCATGAATCTCTATTGAAGAAGTGCAATCTTGATCCTCACCACATGATTTGACGAGATCATGCTGGTCATGAACAAGATTCTCCATTGATTCATGTGATGATACAAATTTTGGATAGGAAATAGAATCTATTTTCTAGTAAAATCATTAGGTTGGTACATGTTTTTGGACGATGTTCAAATTTATGGTGAGTGGTTGGAATATGAGAAATATATGTGTGAGAAGTAGATCGAGATCTTCCAAATCAACACAAGAATCCATTAGTATTTAGACAGAAATACTAATGGTGGATAAAATCTAACACCCTTGGTTTTAGGTAATTTACTCTTTTTATTATGAATTTTATGATTAAATAATTCTTGGGATATGTTTTGGGAGTTTCTTAAGGGGTTTGAGTATTTTGAGAGTGTTTTTTGAGGTGAATAATTTTATAATGATTAGTATAAACTTTTAAAATATGGATGGGATTCACAAGTTAGTTTCATAGATGAAACAAGGTTTGGCTAAACCATGAAAATTCCACAGAGATACCATGAAAATTAAAATAGAGTGAAAATAACAGTTGGCTGAAGTTTTGTCTAACCATGTGATCCAACCAGGGGAGGGATTGTCCGGGAGATAGTATGTTCACATAGTTTTCACATAGTTTGATAGACCATGCATCAAAGTATGTGGATATCTTTTTGAAAAATAATAACATACACATGTTTGGATCATGATTTGACAACATTCATGTGTGGCCTAACCATGCGATATGCATTTAATACTTAGAAATTTAAATTTAACTTTGATTTAGACCCCCAAACTCTCATTTTCACCTATTTTCCTACGGTCTCAAACTTATCTTCATCCTTAATCTCCCAAGGTGATTCAATTTGATCTAAATTAAACTTTAGTTGAATAAAAGTGTGATATAAATCCTAATTCAACAAAAAATTATTGTTCACATTCTCTCTATCTTTAGATCCAATCATCTTCTCTCACATTGATTGTTATATATATATATATATCCTTCCATGAGTATATATAAATATATATATTTTATGATGTGAATCATGATGATATTTTTTTATATTTAATTGAGAAAAGATTTTGTGATCCTCGTTGTAAAAGGTCTTAGTATTGTTCTTAATTTTTGTCATACATTGAAATTTAGGTGGATTATATCTCATATCCACTTGATTCTGAACATGAAGTATTTGTTTTGGTTAATTTTTTTCTTGGATTTGAAAATATGGAATGTGTTATGGAAAACATCTATAATTATAATTTTGAAATGATAATTGTTAAATTTTGAAATGGTTATAATGAAATAATGGTGTTCGATGAAATATTTTCAATAAATTATTAATTTTATATTGTATATTTTGGCATGAAATTTGGCATAATTTGGTTATTGTGTGTGAAAATTAGGATAAAGTACGGTTGTGAAGTACCACCATCAAAAAGCGGGACGGATCATGGTTGTGATGTAACACCACCAATGTAAAACTCCAACATTTTGTTTTTGTGTATATGATTGTGTGTTCATGGACAAGGGTATAATTATGCCAAATGTCAAAGAAATTAAATTCTTCTTTCACATTTTTTATCTCGCATGGAATCCATTTTTGGTTTTGTATAAACTATTTTTACATATTTGAACTACTTTAATAAAATTTAATAATTGGTTCTTATCCTAGTAGCATGTTATGGGATGTATTCGGGAAATACCTAATGAGTTTATACTCATACCCTGCTTGGTAAATTTTCTACATTTTCATATTTCATTTATTGGGAAATAGGAAAGTGTAAGGTATATTATTTTTCTAGTTATCCATCTTTAGGCTATTGAGTAGCATGTGGAGTTATATATTAGATCTAACAAGAGTGTTTCATGTCTTTATTCTACTTTGGTGTCTTGAGTTCTATTACATTTTTCCATTTCTAGTTATTTTTCATTGTTTCCATTGTTAATTGGATTTTTTTGTACTTTTTGTTTTACTAGTGAGGTGTATCCTTTCTAATCATACATCATATAATATTTTTTTTTTAGTTTTTACCTTGTCTCATCATATGTTTTGAATTATTATTTTGAAAATCATTCCCCCCAATGTTTTATTTTTTCCCTGATATTTATTTTTATCCTATGGTTTCATGGGGATGTCATGTAAGGTTAGTAACACCCCTCTATATTCCAAAGACAATGAGAGAGAGGATGGATGTTTCAGACTAGTATCAATTAATGGTGAATCTAATTCTTCTTATCTAAAATACAATATATACTTTAGTTTTTTTGATTCCATCCTATTATTACTCTTTATTATTATGGAAAACCAACCACTTTGTTTATTTTTTCAATGATGAAATATATATTCTCTTTGGAGGTACTTCAATAACATATTTATATTTTCACATCATATATAGTAGTAAAAACCAATTGAAAGATCAATATGTCCATTAATAATTAGTAAGATGACTATAATACTAATTGATATTCCTAATGAGTGTGAATAACTTCAATGAGAGGGGGTGAATTAACATGGTCTTATTTTTACTAAATTATTTTTATTCAATTATATGTACATGTTATGATGAATTAATTTGGTTTATAAAACCCTAAAAAACCAAACCATTTGAAAAATAATAAATTAAATAGATAAAAACATGAATAATTATTACTACGTTAACTTCAATGGGGGTGAATGCGTCATTCCTATTTTTAATGAAATCCAAATAAAAATATCTACTAATTTCATAAAGCGAATACATTATAAAAGTTATCAACCTTAACTAATTTAGTGTTTCCCAAAAAGTATTTACTCCTACAGGTTTATACATGATCTATTTTATTAAAAATGGTGCTGAAATGAAATTAAAGATATCTAAAGTATTCTCTTGAATGCTTTACGATATATAGGTAGATATGTTTGCCACTCCAAGAGTTTAATAAAAAACTTTAGTGATGCAACACCCCAATAATTTGAAATAGGAACATCACATTCGATAACATATATGTCACACTACACCAAGATTAGAATAAAATATAAGACATTGAGAGATTATGTTATATTTATTTTTATTCAATATAATACGAATCATGCAATACTGGGTTTAAAAGAAACATGATACACTATTAATATATTATTATATAAACATGATCATTATAACATAGACATTAAAATGGTGGTTATAAATAGTATTAGTTAAATTCAAAAAATTATGTAGTTTACACATTTATGAAAAAATCAATAGTTATCGATTGATTATAAATAAATTAAAAACCATTTGAAAAAAATAAATGTTTTCTGAAAACACATATTTTTTTTGTAAAATAAAACCTAATCAATATTTGATCATATAATATAAATTCTTTTTTTCCAATTTTAAAAAATTAATTTGATAAAAAAATTATTTTCTGAAAAAATGGATTTCATTAAGAAATGAAAATTTCATTAAAGTCTTTAAAAGCATTAAAATTTTTTAGGATGTATTTATAATTAAAAATAGTTCAATTATGTATCTATTAATCCAATTTATGTCACTATAATTGTAATTCCCCAATACCAGAAGCCCAAAGTCGGTGCCTTACTTTATTACACGAGCAAGGATATAAGCTTCAAATCCCAAGGGGTCGAACATTTCAATAGTTTTGTAAAACTAGATTACATACTTGATACCAATGATACATTGGGAAAACAAAACAAAACATGATACATAATAAAATGAAATAAACATCATCCTTGAAACTCATTGAAAGGAATATTTTTCATAACCTGGGGAATAGAAACATATTAAGGGTGATCTCTTATGCTCAATAAGTGTACATAGAAGAGAATAAATATTGAATTTATGAGAGTAAAACAACATTGAAAGGAAAATAACTGATAAAACATGAAATTAAAGCCACTGTATCAGTTATAATCAATTTTTAAAGGTAATAAACTAAAAAACATTCCATTTACTAAGTAAACTAAGAATGAAATGCTCCCATTGATATGCCAAAGAAAATTCCCATGAATAAATAATAATGAAGTATGAATGATATAAATTCTTAATTATCAGATGTCATGTTTCCTAGGTACATGGTACCTTTACCATTAAGGCTTTTCATAAGACATTTTTGTAATATTGGGTAAAAACCTATCTAATTTCTCTAACTGGTTTATCTCATGAGAATAATGATACATCTATGGGCTATCAATAACCATGATTCACCTGTTTTGTACCTATTAAAATCATTCCTAATATATAAAATAATTAATTTAATTAATAAAAAATATGATATATCATAAAATATCTATATTGAATTAACAATACATATATATAAATAATTCCCTAATGGACGATAAATATCAATAATTGTGGTTGATGTTGATGAATGTGAACACCACTGAGATAACATTAAAACATTCTTGAGGAAAATAATATTTAAACATTCCAAAGTGTATCAAACCACTTTAAAACAATTGGAATCATAATATCCTTGAAGGAATAACAATAAATGGATATTATAATATCATGAGAATAAGGAGATGAATGAAATAACATATCTAATGGTAGTGTATACACCACAAAAAAGAAACCAGGTGTATAACATTACAATATGCCTCAATGAAATTAAATTGAGATGAAATCCATCACTACTTGGTAACTTTTTAATTTTAATCCCCATGAAAGAAATAATTTGAAATGAACTATAAATACCATTAATATAAATGTATTCATGATATAAAATACAAAAAGGGTATTATATACACCAAAAAAAAGAAATAAGTGGTGAAAATGGTGAATGGATCACATAGTGAAATGTTAGATAAGAATCCATTACCTTGAGTTTGAATTATCACATGTGTCTTTATCATTATAGATAATAAACTGATGTAAATTATTTATATTTTATAGAATATATTTGAATTTGATATTTCTTTTCACTTCATCTATTACAATTTTTTATACAACTATATGTAAATCATAGAGATAATAATCAAAGACCTATTATTTTCCATGACTATGATTGTATATGTATTTTAGTGTCGATAACTAGTGGTTTCTACTAGTGAATTACTTCAAAGTATACATTTTTATTATATATATATATATATATATTCTCTAGATTTATAATTATTAAATAATTAATTTATTTTTTATTATTTTTTTTCATTGATTTTATTTTTCTTCTCTACTTAATTTTATGAATGGCATATTACTGATCAATATTTTCTGTTTAATGATTTTATCATATTAAATTGTTCTGTTATGGTGTTTGAGGATTGAATCTTTTTAAACTTCCTAATTATTGATCACGAATTTTGAGAACATTTTGAGATTTATTTTGTATTGGTTCTTTATTCCCATTTAGTTCCTCTTATAAATCTTAATAAAGCGGGGAAAGATAACTGAGATCATAGTTGATGATGGTGAATTTTCAAACAAAATGTGATATGTGGTTGGAGATTGTGTACTATGTGTTGTTATATTTTATGGAATGATTACCCTTTTAAGTAATTAAGATCATTTGAAAATGTATAATCACTAGTGAAGTTTGATGTACCTTTTTCGATATTCTACTTACATATCTCACACACTATGATTTGTTTTCAACTATTTTCATGTTTGATAGTATAATAAAACTAGAAAAGTTTGATTTTCTCTATATAAATCTCTTAAAAAAAGATAAAAAAACTAAAAAATAAATGATATATAATCTTCTTAAATGAACCCTTATTTGGAGACACAACACAGTTCTTCATTATTTCAATATTTAAGGGATTAAATTTTTTCAAAAAACTATGAAATATGACACAATGAAAAACCTAGTATTCAAATGGTGTTGTTTCAATAGAGGATACCATGAATCATTTTTATAAAAAATCATTATTCTAAAAGATATAATATAAAAAAATAATATTTCTAAAAATGATCATTTTTAAACAAATTAATAATAAATAATGGAATTTGAAAAACTACTTTAAAATATCATTAGATAATTTTCATACAAAACATGGGATATTTTAAAGATATTAAATGAAAAAAATAAAAAATGTAATAGAATAGTTAAGTAATATTTAAATCCCCAATCCTAGAAAGCTATAGTTAGGGAAGACAATGTGTTTTCACATTATTTCCCTTAGTTCCATGTAAGATAACATAACTCTCAAAATTTTAAATAAGAAATACTAGTGTTTGAGGCAAGACTATTTAAAAATTTATTTTCCAAATTGATTTATTTTCCAATGGACAATAAAGATGAATAATGGCTGCCAATCAGTTTTCATTAGTTGGATTTCAATCATTATAAACATTCATGTTTAGATATATCTGAAGATGATATTTTAACTCATTCCCATTATATTTTCAAATTTTAAATGAAACCATCTTTGTATTCCCATGAAGAGTTGGTATTGTTTTTCCGTGAATGATTAATTTATATAGAACAAAGTGATGGAATGGAGATGAAACCTGAGATAATCTTTATAGAAATGTGTTTGGAGTGTGACATAGAATATTAATCTCTCAATATTATATATGTATAGATTTTTATTTAATTATTATGTGTACCTTAAAATAAAAGGAAGAAGGGGAATTAAAAGTGTTAAAACACTACTAGAATTCTGGGCAGTTACGCGCGTCAGTTTTAGTGGCCATCATTTGGCGGTCTCTAAAAGGGGTATTAGCGGCCTCCAAATGGCGGCCTCTAATACTGAAATAAAATATGGCAGGATTTTTCCTTCCTTTTAGTTGCATGTATTAGAGGCCGCTATTTGGCGGCCACTAATACTGAAGTAAAAAATCAGTAGGATTTTTACCTCGTCTTCTTCAACAAGACCTGCAACACCACCGCTTCGCCGCTCGCCGCTGCGCTGCCCCTGCCGCCCCACCCCTGCCTCACCTGCAGCCATCCCGAACACATCAGTGCACCTCCAGTGACCCTATGGTCTCCCCCTAACATCACCCCACTACAAAACGACTCCCCCTAACCGACCTGAACCCTCCCCGGCCACCGTGCATCCACCATGGCCGGTGAGCCAAGCTGGTGGACCACATCCGTGTTTCCTACTGCATCACGGACCGAAAATCACATTTTTTTGGGGTTGATCTTTATCGGCCGCCATTTGGTAGCTGTTAAAGGCTTTAGCAACAGGCCAAAAACGTATGCCGTTTGGTGGACGCTAGGCGGACGCTAAAGCCCTTATTTCTAGTATGCATATATTATTCTTCCACTCCCAAAAAATGAAGATAGTATAAAATCTTCCACATATTGGGTGTTTTACCCAAGATTTTTCATTTTGTTTTCTTATTTTAATTTTAATTTCAGTTCTATGTTTTAAAAATAAATATAATTTTATTATTTATTTTTCTAATTAAATATAAAGTAGAAACTGAGGATGTAAACATGTTAAATTTTTTGACCACCATGAGACATTTTCTTGTGGATTCTCTTGACATTATATTCCTATTTGAGAAGACACAATATAATAATTATTTTTCAAGAGAAGATAATATATAAAAAATATTGATTTATCCCCCCTAACATTCTAATCTCTTGATATATTTTACATGATTTTTTATGGAAATTATTATTAATATTATCCACATTTTGAAGCTTAAAGCTAATCAATAATATAGAATTATATTAAAGGCATGAAGGGGGTATATTTGAGTGTATCCAAAGAAGAAAATATCCTTTAATTTAAGGGTTTTATTCATTTAGATTATTAAAATTTAAAAAAATTTAAATTCTTCAAACTATAATTTCCTCTTTGGACATGAACCATTTAAAATAATTAAAATGGAATAAATTTTTTAGGTATAATTTTATGCTAAAAATTAATTCTTATCTAATTTAAATTATACTTTTACTTTTCATTAGTGTTTAATAATTCATTTCATTTATATAAATCAATTAAAACACTACATTGAACATGTACATGTTTACAAATTTTATTTGTTGATAAATAATTTAAGTGGTAACATCTAGTAAACTTTTTTACATACTGTGAGTTGTTAATTATTGGTTTTTTGGGTAAAAATTGACATAATATTTATTATGACCATTCATACATGATTTTCGTATATTATATTTCTAAATATTTTTTATATTTTAAAAATATGTATATTCTTCTAAATATTGGATAAAACATTGGGGATAATATTGAGGTTTTGTGTCGAGGTAAGGGTATTTTAATATCCTACTCTACCCCAAATTGTGATCCTATAAAAAACCCACTTTTTAGGAATTTTTCTTGTTTTTCATGTTTTGATAAAATGTTTTTAGTGGTTTAATTTTTTTTAATATTAAATTCTATATATTCAATTTGATGAGGGAAATTATTTAATACTCATTTTATTTATTTGTGTAAAATATCTTTGATTGACCTCATGAAAACTGATTGACATAGGTAGATATTTAAATAATTGTTATACATTAATATTTTCCACTAAAATATTTTATTTTCATTTAATTTCATAATAGATTCACTCAAATTGATTATAAGATGAACGTAAATATTTACTATTAACTCATTAATATTTTAATTATTTTTTTGGTTGAGTTATTTGTGCTTCCATTTTAGTTATTATGTTTTCTCATCCAAATGGAGTGTCTATTTTATATTGGTTGATAATTATGTGAATATGTTATCCAAGTTGTTAAGATAATATTTTTCATTACATTAAATAAAAAATGAAGATAGTTTTATCTATTTAAAATTTCTAAAACACAAATCATATTTTTGACTCTAAAATATTCAATTTCTTTTGGGTAATTATATTTAATACATGAGTAAAATATAATGGGGAATGTAATTTTTAAAATGAATATTTCTGGGAATATGTTTTTTTAGAAGTAAGATTAATTTCATTCCATTAAATTTTAATATCTAACTCTTTAAGGATAAGGAAAATATTTATATAGGGGAATTTAATTTGTACATTTATTATAATATCGTTCCATGAAATTTATAAAATTAAATAGTTTTTAATTAATAAATATGTATTATTACTAAATAAATTAGAAGTTTTTATGTTTTTAATCAATTTAATATACTCATAATTATAAGAATAAATATGTTTTTAATTAGTTATTTTTAGTATATTTAGTTAATGTATAGATCAATGAGTAAATATTACAAACAATAATTTATTTTGTTATTTTTAATCTTTCATTTTTTTTCTATTTGTATTTTCCTTCAAAATAATTAATTTTTTATCTTTTAAATTAATTTTATATATAATAATTTGAATGATTAAATTATTTTATGTTTTTTTGTTATCATTATTTAATCATTGGTTATAATTCTTCAATTTTGTTAATTTATTTCATTATATTTTATTTATTTTAATATAATAATTTCAATCCATTAAAATTAATCTATATTCATTCATTATTTTTTCTTTTTTTTCAAAATGATTTTATCAATGTATTAGTTATTTTTAATTTTTAATTTTATATTGTTTTTAATATTATTATTTTTGTATGTTTATTAATTTTAATTTTAATTTATTGTTTACTTATGTTTTTATAAAATTTCCCAACAACATTCATATATCCAATTTCCAAGAAATTGACATAGCTATATTTATTCAGCGTCTACATATCCAATTTTACAATTGAAATCCATATAGATGAATCAAGGTATTTTATGATGATATCTTATTCACATAGCTAATTTACAGAGTAGAATTCACATGTCCATTTTTTAGTAGCTCAAAAATTCATGTACCCAATTCCTATTTTAGATTAATCCAAAAGGCATATTTTTAAGAACATAAATTTTAGAAACCTGATTTTCATGTCACTAATTTTGATATACTGTGGATTCAAAAATAATTTACGACCAAGATCATTGTTGATTGATGATGAATCCTCCCTCAATTCAGATGATGGGCCAACATCTATTTTAAGAAGATAACTGGTGCCAATATATGATTCATCACTATTTTTTTTTGAATTTGATGAGCTAAAATACAATCAACAATTCTAATGTAATTGATATTTATTTTTTCCTTATGAATCATTTAAAATTTCAAGAATGATCTCAGTCAAAGGAAAATGAATAATAAGTTCGTCATCATTTTTATAAAATTTGACACTAACGAGTCACGATATCGATGATTTGGATCATAATTTGTTAGGAAAATATGAATCATGTTCGATGGTATGATGACCACTGATGGTCGTACTTTGTATAGAGACTAAAGATCATTGAATATTGAAAAGGTAATATGAAACCCAAGAATATTGACTGAGTGATATTGGGTAAACATATTAGAATGGTTATTGATATTTTCTATTCTTAAAGAAGAACCAAGTCAACTAAATTTCATCTTTATGATGAATGTAAAGAACCCAAATAAAAAATGAATCCATGAGTGACTAATGAAAAAAATATTCAATTTTTTTGGAGATCTGTATTTTAGTTAGGGATTGACGTTTTATTTCCACTAATCTTTTATATTGTAGCTATAATGTATATTAGGATGAAAGTGGATCCTCAAACATTCTGAATGATCTAATTGATCGATCATAGAAAAATAAACTCTAATTTTTTGATATTTTTCCTCATTAAGTTTTATTTTCAAGAAATTTAAATCACCTATTTTCTATGATTTTAATTACTATTGAAGAAAATATAAACCATAGGTTTGATATATTGATGCCGAATCCTGGATTTTTTTTTCATCAGAACTAATTATAGTTGGTGCCTTCTGAACTTGTTGAAGGTGAGAAGTAGGTTGATCAATTTCATTATAGATTTGGAAGTATACTATTATGTAATCAATTAATACCACAAAAAATTATTATAAGAATGGAAAAAGTTATGATTTATTAAGGTCATGGACAACATCTGTGCATTTTTCTAACCAAACATCCTCACTAAGAACACGCACAAGAAATATCTATTCTAAAAATAATGAAAAGGTAGATATGATGTTATAACCATAAACTAAGGTTACCCTGACCTCAAGTCAATATTGGAGATAATTTCTACACATCTCTACTGATCAAATATATTTTTTATGCTTGTAAGGTTATACTGGTTCTTGATTGTCAACTTATTTAGTATTTTATAATCCACACATAAGAGAAACATCCCATTAGCTTTCAAGACAAAATAACATAAGAACGACATGGTGTGGTACTATTCCATATTAATACCATTTCCTCTAGATCATCCAACTTCCAATTAAACCCATGAATCTCTACTTATTAAATCATATAATGTGGATAAATAATTTTCTCGGCTACTAATACCATTTTGATAGTGAACTCAATCTCCCACAAGGGTGGTAAGTTGGATAATTCCAAAGAAAATAAATTCTAAAAATGGTCGAATAATAGAGGAAAAGTGATCTAATACAACTCTACATAATCTTAAAAAAGGATTTATATTCAACCCATATGAATATTAAATATGAAATCAATTGGTCCTACACTAACATCTATAAATATCCCACTCTCCTTGATGAACATAACTGACCCTTCCATACATTGAAAGGTATTTGTACAATAATAACCGTCAATATGATCAAGGTAGAGAACTATCAAATACATTCCCAAAATCAAATCAAATACTATAATTTATAGTATAATACATTAAAATGGAATCAAAATCCACACACATCAAGAGAAAATTACTTGAAATTTTTGAAACCCTTTGATTATACTTTAAACAACGTGTCGATGTATATAACATTATCCTATCTATCCACCATTAACACTAATATAATGGAATATTATCTATATTTAAAGTAATTTGTAGCCCTTATTTCAAGGAAAATGTTTTAAATGGTGGATGATGGGAGAATTATGCCTCTTGTGGAAGTCTAAGAATCATGATCGATGGGGTATATTGTATATCATTCATAGAATCACCCATCTTCTCTATGATATAGTTTTACTCGCTAGTGTGGTATCATCTGAATGGTACTATTTCCCTATCATAGGGGTACCACATCCCCTAAATAGGAATGAGTGTCCCATGTAACATCAACTATTATCCTGGTAACAGGTATTTGAGTACTTCATAAGCTTTGGTTCCTGTCTGGATCCCCATCCACTATTATATTATTGTGTGTCCCTATAAAACCTTGTCATATGGAATTTTCCCACACGTAAAACAATCCAATCAAGGTAATTAAATCGTGGGTTCTTATTTAAATACCTTCCATTAATAATTAGATACATTTGGACATGGTCCAAGGATGAATATCCTCTTCCCTAACTTCTCAAGCCACCACTTCAATGGCGTTAAATTTCATAGTGGCACTTGATGTATCCCAAAGAATAGCTACCTCATCTCTCTTCTATAATATCATGGCTACCACATGGGTCCTCCCTCATGTTCCATTATATTATTATATCCTAATTCATACTTTCCAAAATTATTATCATGTGATTGATTTTCACATGTGACTTTATATCATAGAAAATCCCCTCATTGAAATCCATCAACCTAATGGTCTCATCACATTCTAAGGATGGTGTAAAAAATGTATGTTAGTACAATTTCATGTGTAATATACCACTCATATTTTCCCTTGTATCAGGTGAAATAACTCTCAATGCATCTAACCCATCATCTTCACTAGATAAATGTGTCTTAGGAATATCTCCTCAAAGTCCTTCTATGCAAATTCAACTTTTTAAATGGATTTATCCATGATGTAACTGAAATGACTGTATAATACTTATAGTATATTGATAGAAAGATCCACCTATATATATATGCATATTTCTCATGAATCATAACGATTTTATTCACTAAATTAATCTTAAACATGACTGTAAGGTTCCCTCCCTCCCCGTTGAATTCCGGAGAGTGCTTTAGATAAAACACTCTCATCAACATAGATATTGAAGGTCCCATACAATCATAATCCATATCCATGGATCACATGACCCAGAAGAATCTACTGTGAAATTTCTTATCTATATGATTTTTAGAGGCGCATGAAGATAAACCTTAGATACGTTTAGAACATGCTAATCACTACTCTCTTGAAGATCAAATTGATGATGATTTGGAGGCATTTTCTTTAAATAGGTCAAAAACTTATGTTGGACACAAGATTCTGAATAGGCCAACCTCCAATTTTTTTTAACAATTATAGATAAAAAAAATATTCATGGTTACTATATAAATGGATTTAAAAGTGAATTTTCATTCCTAATAGTTACATTTATTCCTTTTTTCCAACTAGAAAATATGGAATCCCATATCTCAAAATAGATAGATACATATATCACATGTAGAAAATTTAGTACCTAGCATAAATACTATAATTAAACATATATTACTATGTGGATATCATGATATAAGAACAATCAACATGTGAAATACTTTCACATGAGTAAAATATCATAAAATAATAACAACACCCAAAAAGTGATTTATCTAATGAGAGGAAACATCAAAGAAGTAAAAAAGAGAATAACATGATTCAAAATCACATCTCAAGGAACATATGGGGTTTCCTAGAACATGGGTTAGCTACTTCCATGAAGTAGGTCATCAAAAATACCCAACAAATCCTAACATCATTCATACCTTTACCAAAGTGAAAATAAAAATTAAATGTTCCCCTTGATTCTACTTTTCAATGTTGAAATACCCATTTCCCCCAACATATTTCATTTGGGTATCTATTGTACATTTGGAATTCCTCCCATATAGAAGAGGCTACTGACTACCAATGAGGATGTACTAAAACAATGTTTATGGATTTTCCATTACAAAGAGTGTAAAAAATATTTTATAATAGTATGAATAAACAGACATTCTGACCATGAAGAATAGTGGATGAAATTGAAAAATCCAAGTGATAATAAAAACCATGTAATGTTATGAAAAATCTGACCAAATGGGGTGATTGAATTCATTGAAGTGAATGACTATATAGAATCAAAAAATAATAATCTAAATCCCTAGTCCTAAACTGCTTTTTGGTCTCATTTGTAAGCTTTATCCCACCTATCATTCAATCAATCAATGAAGTACCCCTTTCACATATCTAGTATTGTATCAATAAAATTATCCCATGTACCAATGATACCTGAATATGTTGTAATTGAGACATTTTATGCCAACATCCATAGTGTCTAATCTTATCAAGCCTTTATAATTATATCACAAAATTGTGCATGAAATATCGAATTTATTCATAAATTTATTTCAAATATCAATAAGTTCCCTCTGACTGTCAATATCAATAGAGATTCTCAGGGTTATCCAAACTTGAATTAGATCCATACTAGTTGTGCATTTTGAGTGGTGGATTATCCTCCCTAGGATGAATTACCCAAAACATCGGTCAATTATCTAATCAATGATGAATCACCCATGTCATATCATGAAATAGGGTAATATTCCCACATGAATATAAAAATATTTCACTCATGCATCTATTGAATGTGCATATTACCCTCATGAATTCTATACCCTATGAATCTTACCCTTAGATAGTATTTCATACCATTAATCTTACCCTCCTGGTGGTATGTAACCTTGTAACATAAACTCATAATTTCCATATGACTATATTAATAACCAACATCATGTATTACTTATTAAAAAAGTAAATCTCAATAATACATATAACATCCTTTTGTTGGGTTTCAACAGAAAAAATTTCATATCAATCCAAACAACAAAAAAGAAATTTAGATGACTAATAACTAAGAACATAAAACATGTCATTATAAACCACATTATTCAATTTAGAATATTTTATTTTACAAATCATTCAATTCATTAATCTATGTAACAAATTATCATTATAAATGTAACACTTTTATTTCATCTATCAATTATGTCCATTTATCATTATCATGGAATTATATGAATATTATACTAATATAATATACCTAGTACAAAATGAATATAATTAATGTTTATCCCTATTTTAATATTAATAGTTCCAGATTTAAACATGTCAAAAGGTTTTCATATCAATGATGGCTTCCATGAGTCTAGCATCATAGACAATGGTTCTAACTAGATCCAAGGGAGTTTTAGATATATGAATATACAACAACTTTGGGTTACCATCTAGTTCAGGGAATGAACATGGTGTTCTGACATGGTTTCCTATGTATCACATATTATAATAACAAAAAAACATAGAGATATGACTCTAACAAGTTACCATGGAATTAAGGAAGACAAAGAAGAATCCTTA
Source organism: Viscum album (assembly GCA_963277665.1). Lineage (NCBI taxonomy): Eukaryota > Viridiplantae > Streptophyta > Magnoliopsida > Santalales > Viscaceae > Viscum > Viscum album. Next base: position 469,970,578 of record OY728142.1, on the reverse strand, counting down.
GTGACTATGGTAGAATTAGGTTACTTCATTACTCCCTTCAAATAAAAAACAAAAAACAATATTCATACAAGAAATCATATTTAGATATTTCATTGGTAATCCTAAACTATCATCATACCAAAAGGAAAAATAATGGATCTATATTAAAATGAATGAATGAGTGACATACCTTTAAATTATAGGCCTCTAAACACAATTATCCCATAGAAACTTCTATTAGATAAAAAAGAATACACATGATCAATTATTGGAGGAATGTAAAAGAAGAAAAAAGGGAGAGTGAGTGATTTGAAAAAATATATCCATGAGGGTTTAAATAACATAATAGACATTACCCATTAACAACTTGAATTTAAGATTAACGTTTTTAATACTCCTTTTTCCATATACAATGAAAAAAATGTAACCTCAACATTAAAAAACATAAAAATTCATGTTATGAAGTAGATATCAAGTGTTGAATGATTTATTTTTATTACTAGAACCATTCAGGCCTTGCATGAACTTCATGGGGATAGATAAGAATAATTTACTTTGAGAAATGACAATTGATGATTCAAATATTTCCTATTAATAGACTTCTCCTCCCCTATCTTTTTTCCTCATAATTGCATCAAAAAACAAACCATACTAGAACAATGGATAAATTACCATATTGAAAATAAAAAAACCAAACCCAAGTTGGATTAACTAATAAAATTAATTGGAACATTAATGTAAAATGAAAATATCTATCATAAGTATTTAGATATATGGTTTAAAATTTTTGGATGGCTTTTGATCTTACATTTTTTACTTTTATTTTTTTCTTTAACTTTATGTTTTACTAACAATATAAAATAACTTATATTATAAAAACTGTTTTTGATTAACATAAATTTAATATGCATTTAAAATAATTAAATTTATTATTAAAATTAATTAACTTTCAAATTGAATTAGTTTATATATAAATTATATTTTTTTAGAAAAATGTTTCTTTCAACATGAAAAGTTATTAATATAGTTTAATATTGATTAAAAACTGAATTAGAAAAAATTTAATTAAATATGGGGTTAAAAATTATTTTAAAAGAACTTTTTATATGGGATTAATTTATTATATTGCATACAAATAACCCATTACCAATAAAACAATTCTTTGAAAATAATAGTTTTATTATTATCTTTTCCACTAACATCTATTTTAGTGATCATATTATATGACCAAAAATTAAATTTAAATTATTAAATATTATGATCATATATTTCTAAAATATGTATTCTAGTTATTTGTAAATAATTTCCATAAGTTATGAACATGATTTTTCAATATAAAAGTATACACGATTTTTTAGAGTAGAATATTACTTATGATTCCAAAATGAAATAAATCAGTTTTAGGAATAGAAAATTGTAATTTTTATGATTTTATTATTATTAATATATATATATATATACTATATAAAATGTTTTCTATATAATTTAAGAAAAAATTTTATCATAAAAGTGATATTTTTAGCAATTTCAACATTTTTTTGATATTCACCAAAATACAAATGTTTTTTGAAAAATATGAAAAATTAATACAAATATAATTTTGAAATTCTAAATATAAAAATTTTAAAATATTATTTAGTATTTATTTTATTTTATTTTATTTTAAACATGAAATTTATAAACAAACTCTTTTAAAGAAAAATAATTATTTTTCATTAAAATCCAAATTGTAAAATTTCTAAAATACAAATGATAAATAACTTATTAAATAAACAAATTCATAATTATGATATCCAAATTTATTGGGTAAATAGGCCATCAAGATCACTTTGTAACATATAATAATAAGGCACAGTCAAGTGGAAGTCGAGGGTGGGGATTTAATTATCATTGATCTTATATAAATTTCCACAAGATTGAATTTCCCTCGCGATTTCACTCATGTCATCATTTTTAATTTTCAGCATGGGCACAGTCTAGAGGAAACTCTAATTATGGTTCCACCATTCCATGTTTGAATAAATAAGTTTCATAAATAAATCATTTCTACTTGATTCCATTTCATTCCTTTCATTCATATAATTTGTAATGTAGTTATTTAATTTTAAAACTTTTAAATTAATGGCTATATTATGAAGGTAACATTTTATTTCATATTTCATGGTATTATTATTGTTAAAAATTTCTTGTAGATCTAGTTAGTGATCATAATGTTTGTTTTAAAAAAATAAATGGTAAAATCATGGGTTTTTACATTCTCCACCACATAAATAAATTACATCCACACAATCTTTATTATTACCCAATAATGAAATAGTTAATAATGTTCATATGTTAAGAAAAATTGTGGATTTAATTTTAAAATTTTATTTCATTCCCACTATCGTAGTTATAAATAATGAATTAATCATTTCTAAAATAATTGTAATATAACTGTTATTAGGGTTTTTTTCTATCACTATTTGTGAAAAATACCTAAATTTAGTTGGATTAATTTATCAGAGGTATTTTTTGTCAATATTTTTCAAATATGTGATCATGAGTTCATATTTTATATATAATTTCCAATCATATCAATTTTCATGAAATATCTAGGAAGATAACCAATTAAATATTAATATTTCATTAAATTTAACTAATGTAAGGATAATGAGACATTTTAAACAACATGCAAATATTTACCAAAGAAAGGGTATATACTTTGGATACAAAATCCATACTACTTGATGTTTTTATTAATAATTTGTCGGTTGGTAAGTGGGGATGTGGTTTGATATAATTTTCAACAATTTAAGGTAAAAAGGAGTGGGTATAACATGATCTATATTTGATTTTCATTGTTGATGGATGTTTGGTTAGTGTTCCTCACACCACATTATATTCCAAACTCACTTCCAATGTGTTAATTACATAGTCATTCCACTATCTTTAATATTGATAGTGCATATCATCCTTATTAGTTATTGTATCAGGGAATTGAATTAGAATATGTCCATGTTTATCAAATATAAGACATTAAATTTTATGTAGTACTTTAGGATGAACTATTTTTTTCATTCAATGCGTCAAATGATGTCATCACTATTACTCAATAATTAGTTTTTTTGTACAATCATGCATGATAGATAAAATATATTAATATTCCATTAAGAAAAATCCCTGTATGATTAGTCCCATAGTCTTGACATGTAGGAAATTGAATCCTCTTTCATTAATTTTCTTTATCTCTTAACACCTGTTATGCTCAACCCTACCCTTATTTATATATTTTGAAAATTCAAATATCATCATGTAGTTAATCATAATTATATATATCTTGTTTTGAAGAATCATAATATTTCTGACAATAGATATTTTCTTATTAGTTTTCTGATTGTCAAAAAATGTCTATTATCCATAGCATCCATAGTTAAACCTTTTCCTTTAAGAATCAGTAATTGCTAAACCTAAAAGTTTTTTTATTGAGCAGGGAAAATTAAACACCACAATGAACTATTATAATAAAAACAATTAACATTGCAATTCACTACGCTTTATAATTATTTCATTAGATGTCATTTCAAAAAAATAACTCTATTTTAAATATATTTTTATTTTGGTTGGGTACTCTCATATTCCATAAACTAATTATTAAAATTGATAATTCTTTTATAATTTATTGAAAATATAATGTGATTAACCAAAGCATATCCATCGAGATTCACAAACCAAGTGTTTATTTAGGAATATTTTTTCTATTATAGGTGATGACTGAGTTAATAAAAACTATGCCCATTGAGAGTTACTATCCCTTGGTACATATGTTTCAATGCATGGATCCAACTTTAATGTTTAGATGTTTAGTTATTGCAAGGATCACAACACAATATCTACCTTAACAAAATTCTAGGATATAATGCCATACTAATTCATTTTCCAAGCATTTTCTCTAATGTTATCTCATCCACAATCCCAATAAGCATACAATATTTATTATAAACCACTTGAATGATTATATATAACATCGAAAATATGATAAATTTTAATCTATCAATCATTAATGGCCTTGAAAAAGCTTATTTTATATTCAAAAGATAACATCTTAATATCTAAATTTATTTAAAACCTCCTATGATACCAAACAAGGCCCCATACACATTCACTCTCGGAACTTGTTCCAAAGAAGACAATGTTTACACATGGGGTTGGATTAAAATCCTTAATTTAAATAAATATTTATAAGATTATATAATATACATTGAATTTAAAGATTTACATTTAATATTTTAGAGAGTTAAGAAATATATTTAACAAATAAAACCCATTTCCTTTATCCCAAATTAAAATTATTCCCACTAAATTATTAATAATAATATTTTTTTATTTCTCATAAATATTCCCCCTATGATACTCTTCTAAAAACATCTTAAATATATCATTTCCTAAAAATATGTGGAAATTGAATCATATGAATGGGTGAAAACAAAGGACTAGTTAAAGAAAACTTTTGAAATAATTATCAATGATCATAAGTGAGCATACGATGAGAATACATGTATACTCAGGATACATTAGAAAATTATGTCCAATAAAATAGAGATAAAAATGAGATACTTAATGTTTGACATAACATTATACATGAGTAAAATGTGTATATAAAATGATTCAATAACAATGATCCATGAGATCATAACATAATCATTATAATTAGAATAATATTATCACATAAAAATAAGAATAAAGTATTATACTCTTGTCAGAATTTTTAAAAAGTATAATGATTTAGTTTTTGATCATATCAAAAATGGATCACCCTTTTAGTTTGAGTGCATATCTTATAATTCTCACACATTAGTATATTAAAAAAATAAGGGTCACCTATTATTTTATGATAATATTCATGAAGGATCACCATTTATTTTATGAAAATGTAAAAAAATATATCACAAACCATTATCCCTTGAGGTATAAAACATTAACCAATCAATTTGAGGGTGATATGGCACCCCACCAATCATCATCCAAAAATTTTAGTTATGGTTAAAATCAATACATTAACCATAACTTGAAGAACCCGTGTATAAGGACCCGTCCATGAAACATTACATAATATTGAATTAAATGAATAATTCACATTCAGAATCTTTTCAGGATTAGAGTTTTAGAGAATTTGTCCATACTATTACAACTTGAATATTACATGTAGACACTCCTACTCATTATCCATTTTTTTCATAAAATAAAAACTCTTAAAAAGAAACATGTCTCATTCCATGTTTTGGACAACATGAATTTTTGTTGATCCCATCCTTGACCCTATTAATCTTTAAGTCCTGTGGAAAACATTTCAAAAACTTGGGATGAGCATAAAAAGATCATTAAGGGTTATAAAATAAGGAAGGAAAACATTATCCCATCAATAAATACAAATCAATGGAACTATATTTTTCAAACATAACATACCTTATGAAATCATAAGATTTATGAATAACACACACAAATCATAAATCATAAAGGTTACTTATGGAATCCATAACAAAAATACATTGTAGCTATCACAGATACATAGTGAGTTACACTTGGAATACCCATCACAATATATTCTCTAAATCTCTTCAGAGAAACATCATGTTTACCTCCATCACGTTACCCAATGCATTGGAGAGCCATCTCAGGCTCACCCGCCCTAGGTTTATCACAAAACCACCCATATACGTAAAAAATGCCCAATAACCATAACATAATAATAACACATAACACATGTATAATGTAAATATAACATTTCCACATTCCAATATATGAAATCAAGATATTGAAATAAACAATGCTTTATCAAATCATTTTCAAAACCATTTAAAAGAAATTTTTTAACTAAAGTGTCCCATACCACTTTGAAACTTTTAAATGAATTATCATTTGAAAACATTAATGTACATATAAATAAATCCTGAAACACATTTTGAAAACATGGACATTAATGAGAAATATTTATAAGAATAAATCTTTAAAACATTTTAAATGATATTTTGGTTAAAGAGTTTTTAAACAGAAAGAGAGATGTTTGAATACAAATAATTGTGGAATAAAATTTAATAATAACTTTATAATATCATGAGAATAAAGGGATTCATGATATAATATGTCAAAAGACAATATATACACCATTTAAGAGTGAATTGGTGCATAACAACAATGAAGTCTCAGTGGAAATGTAAATTGAGATGAAATCCCTTATAAAGATGGTATCCTTAGGTTAAGGATAAATCAGCGAAATAATTATGCGTGAAAAATATAAATACACTCAATATGATTGTATATTTAGTGTAAATAAATAAGATGACATTCACACATATTATTATAAAAACAACACCAATGAATTGGATGTTTAACTTAATAAATAGAGATTGAGTTAAAATTACTCATATCAAGTTCATATCGATGAGTTGAGAATTTATCAATGGAGTGTTTATGTGTATCAAAATTATATACATAGAAAGGAGAGTGTAAATTACTATACAAATAATAAATAGTGATTAACCACATAATCATATCATGACATAATCAAGAATTAGAAGATTAACCCAAGGAATGGAAATTGGGTTAAAAGGTTCCCTTACTGATTTGGTAACTTACGAAACATACAACCCATGAAAGAAGGATAAAAAAATTAAGATGTAAATAATAAAAAATTAAAGTATATTACACCAATAATACAATCATGGATAGTACATATGCCAGAGAAAAGAAAATAGTGGCCAATATAGCATGAATCTCATGGGAATAAAAAGTGAGGTGAAAACCCTAACATCGTTGTAATCAATCGAGTTGTATGAAAAAATGTTAATAACCACCAAATTAATCACAGAATACCATGAATATAAATATAATCATGATAATATATATCAAATGGAATAACACAATACACCACATGCAATAAATAAGTGGCGAACAATGGAAATCTCACAGAATTAAATGTGAGATAAGAAAACCTCTTACCTTGTGTCCGACTTGAACCTTTCGTTCTTTAATCTCATGAATAATAAAATAATGTTAATTTATACTTGATTAAGAACCTTTTTAAAGTTTATTATTCCTTTTATATTTCTTATTACCATGTTATAAACATTATGTAATCATTTAAGTTAATAACATTCGTTTTGTCGATATTTGGTACTTGAGTAAAAAAAATGAACACCTTATAATTACAAGTTGTTCATGTGGTAAGATATCCATTATATTCAGAATAATATTAATGATTTATATATCATATATATAATATATATCTATCATATACATGTATTTATAATAGTACATAACATTTAGAGGTAAGAAATGAAATGCACCGTTCATGGAGACGATAAGCCGTACGTACGCATGAATGATACTTACATTTATATTTATTATTTCAATGGAATTAAAAACATAATGATACATAGTTATATTAAAATTATATTATAATATCATATAAAATATTATTAACTCCATCCTTTATACATCCCACATAAGGAATTAATGAGTCATATCACTTTGAGGGGGCGATAGTCCGCACTTCCTCTAATGAGATTATCGTGTTTACCCACAATGGAAACCATAAAGGTAGGATATAAAAGAAAAATATAGAATCACAAAGAAAACATAAACATAATATATATCATATATAAATATAGTGTCACTTTAATGGCCACCATGAGAGGTAGTAGGAGATAATCGAACAATCATCGTTTCATGAGGCGTTAGTTTCCCATCCACAGAAACAGTATGTTCTTCACCCATTAGATGGAAGTGTGTGTAATTTTAGTTCAAATAATTCTCATAACAACATCCTAGTATATTTAGGATACTGGTGTTGTTATAAAACAAATTAATAAAAATATTATAGGGGTTGGAGAAGTAAAATAAAAGAAAATAAGTTAAGAGAAACCGTTACCTTTAATTTGGGTAACTTCCTTTGGTTTGAACCAAAAGGGTTTTTTGAAGTGCCTTATGCCTAAGGTAAGGCTTCTAATAGTAGGGGAGGAATGTAGGGATATTAATTGGACAGAGGTTGGATGATCCAAAAGGCTTGAGAGGTGTGATAAATTGGTTAGAAGTGGTCTCCTTTTATAAGGGAGAGGAGGGGCTCTTTAGGAAAGTGTGGAAACATTATTTTATTATAAACTTATCTTCGGTTTCAAAATGTCCAAAACAAATTAAATTCAAATATAAGATGATTAATATTAAAAATAAAATAATTCAATATGAATTGGACTGGTTTTTCATATTAGTTTAGTCTTTATAATCTTATTTATTTAAATCATTTATTAATGAGGTAAATACTATATCATTATTGTGTCATAAATAATTTAATTTATGTGATGTATAAAAATTATAAAACAAATACCATGATGTATGAAATCTTTTTATCTTTCTAATTAATATTTATAGTATAAAATATAATTTATATAACACCATATGAAAATTAATTTACTAAATGAATTTTGTTTATTTCATTTTTTCCTTTACATTAAATCAATTAATCTAAAGTGTCATTATCTTTCATAAGTGGCTACATGGGGTCCCCAAATAGTCCCAAAGATGCCCATGGTCGGTTATTACTCATAAAATAAGGTTAGGAAAAGTGTTAAGGTAATTTTGAATTATTATAATACTCCTTTTACCTTGAATTACCTTATTTACATTTAACCACGATAAATAAAAGTCAAAAGTTACGATTCCTCAAAAATTATTTTCATTTTATTGAACCACATTTTAATTCTTGATAACAACCATATATGTAGGATTTTTGAAATTCAATTCACAGAAGCTATAAAATTTCATTTAAATGAAAAAAGTCAGTTTTTTTAACTACTACTAAGTGATTTCACTATTCATCAAAAATTGAGGTTTTTCAGAAAAAGATCAAAAATTCAGCCTAAGATTTATTTGATATTCTGAATTAAAAAATGATGTCTATTTTTATAAATTAAAAACATAGAAGTGGAATTAATTAATTTAAAATTAATTCTCGTTGTTGAAACAAATAGCATGTTTTTAAGAAATAATAACTATCAAAAGATTGACACTTGTTTATGTCCAATTTCAAAGTGAAATTAATTACAATGAACAAAATTATATTAAATGGTAAAAATATATTCTAATTAAAATTTAAAACCAATTAAAAAGATAATCTAACCATATAAATAAATTAGATTAAAACATAGTTTTGAATTAAAATACAATATTTTAACTATTCATTAGAAAATGAACTTTATCAGAAAAATTCCAAAAATTTACACAAAGTAAATTTTGATGTCCCCATTCTAAAGAAGGATTTTATTTTGTCAAATATAATATATTAAAATAACTAAAATTAGATTTAATGAGGGTTCACCATTAAAAGGCGGTAAATCAGCCTTTTAATATAAATTATGCTTAAAATTTGATTCATTTACATTTTAAGCCTCTAACTTTTATTGGATAAATGTAAATACATTTAACAAACATGTATAATCATATTGTAGTTAGTTTGGTTTATTCCTTCCAATACAAAGGCTATAAGTTAACTACCATTTAAAATAATAATATTATATTATTAGTGTGCAACGTAAGATTTCAAAGAAACCCGTTGTTGTGTATCAGGTACGCTATCGAACCTAGAAACCCCTTTAAATTAAAATTAATATTTAATCCACAAATATTATTAAATATGAAAAATTTCATGTTCTCTATTTACCTGGGATGTTACACCGTGAATAGAAATTGGGATTCATATCTTCTTCAAAATTTATTCAAATAAATAAACATTCATAAATCCTTCAATACTCATAAAATTATAAACTCATAGAAAATAAGTTGGTATCCAAAAAAATCTATTAACATAATTAGAATATATCCCTATATAAAGATAAATAATGTGGAATTAAAACCATATTTATGAAGGGTATATGATTTAGTTAATAATTTACCCAATCAGTAGATGTATATTATATAGGTAAACACTATTCAAACTAAGTAATCAAAAATATGATATCAATAGAGGGAACAATTTTGATGAAAGCATATATTAATAAACCTCTATTTCTTAAATAGGATAAATGTATTGATAGAAAATTTCCACAATAGAAAAGAACATTTCCTATTCCATAAAGAGAAATAAGTTGTACAGTATCAATTGATTAATATCTTTGATCAATGATATCATGTATCAAAAGAAAACAACATAAAATAAAAACATTAGTTTCTTAGAAAAACCACTTCGGAAATAATAAATTTTCTTGATCATTAAAAATAAATCTATAAGAACTACTTTATTAAACTAGTAGAAAAATAAATTAATATAGATACTATGATAACGTAGAGTGAAATATTCATAAAAAATAAAAAAGGTTATCGAATGAGATGTTTAAACATAAATGTTACAAATATATATTTTTCATTTTAAAGGAAATAAACCATATATAATATGTTCAAAATTCCATTATAAATTTTAAATTAATACCACATAGTAATAAATTAAATTAAAAAAATTAAAGAATAGTTGAGAAAAATTATAAAATAAACTAATAATAATTGATATGGAATAATATATTTTCCTAAATGATAATTTTAATTTGTTTAAATTTATCTAACATAAATCTCTTTGGGTAAAATATGATTCAAGGGGAAATTTTTTTTGAGGGTACTTGTAAGGCCCCATGAAGATCCAAATAAAATTATATGTGTATTGAAAAAGAATAAAAATTCATCTGATGGGTTATATTTATAATATAATCATCATTTTAAATTATTTTTTTTTCAACTAAAACACTTATATTATGATAAAAATTGATAAAAAGACCTTCCAACTTTTATATCATTTGTATCAAACTTCATTAAAATGAATTACCTGATATGGAAAATAAAACCCATTAATTACATGAATATAGTAACATATATTCATTAGGATAATGTCACAAAATATGAAATATTTCATGTGGTATAATATTAATTATTTCCTATGAAATTAAATTTGAGACAACAAACCTCTAACCATGTATTCTTACATACCTGAATACACTCTAGCCTCACTGAGAGCAAGATATTTCTCTTGGAAATCACCATAAAAATCAAGGCTATTGGTAATATAATTTAAAGAATAAATATATTAAATTGATATAAGTTTATATGAGGATATTAATTTTATATTTTATAAATTAATTTGATTAATAGACGTGGAATTAATCTGTGGAAGTTTCTTCTTTTATATGTGATGAAAATAACATTTTTCTAAATACCCATATCTTTTCAAAAATATAATTACAATATTTAGGATTAAATGAAACCAATATTTTGAGACACTGGTGTGTGAAGTGATGTTTGGTCAATGAATAATTTAAAATTTATTTCTACACATGTTTTAATAATGTCATATGTTATTTTATCTTATATTTTTACTATTTTATTTTCATTATTCTTACCTAGGTAACTATTTTTTAACCATGAAACATATTTTTTAATTTATGTGACATGGAATGTATAAAACAATATATGAGTGTTTTAATTTGTTTTAATCTATTTAAAATATCATTTACCTGGAATTAAACCTCTAAAATTTCAGATTTTGGATTAGCCTAATTTGGTAACTCAGTCAAACATGTCTGTAAAGATGATACAGATAAAACGGAAGGAGAACCTTTTTTAAGGTGAATCCACAATGTGAGTACATAACCATTAATTTGTTCAAAATCCTCCAATAAATATATTTAACACTAATATATATCACATATAAAAATCGTGATAAAAATAGAATCATCCTTAACATATATATTGGTCTTCACTAGTCACCAATGACAAACGAATATTTCTTTTGACTAGTTAGAAACATTTCTTCATCTAATCTGAGTAATATCACTTGAACCATCAGATTAATTATCTATAATGATGATATAACTATGAGAATCTATATTAAAAAAATTATTCCCTTTTATAAAATTATCTTTCCGTACTTGTTAAGGAATTAATTCTTCATTATAAACAATGATCTTATGAAACCTCTTATTTTGATCATATTCTTAGTAGAAATAAATTCACAATATTTTCAATAACCTATAAAATTATTTTTTACCCATTTATATAATTACTCATCCTATTATTATCTAGGAAATAATGTGGAATCTAATTTTTAAAATATTTCTCAATTGGAATATTGTTTGAATGCCTTAAATGTATCCGATTTTTTCAGAGTCAATGATATTTTTTTTAAATATCAGTGTTAAAAAAATGTCAAACATTACCCAATTATAAACCGTAATCCTAAAATTTTATATATGAATTTTGAGTAATTTAATATTTATATCAATATCATTATTCTGTTTGGAGTGTATAAATATGACGGAAACTCATTCATGTAATATTGATGATTCTTTATCTAGTGAACTTTTTAAGAACACCTCTATTATATAACTCTTTTTTCAGGTGATACTTTTTATAGATATCCTATATCTGGTTTCCTTTTTCCAATGAAATAATTATTTGAGATTAAAAAATTGAGGTCTATTGTGTCTAACGACATCACATTTCTACATATTGTCTAGTGCTCTGTAAAGTTATCCATTGTCTAATAGATGTATAAAAGTCTAGTTGGTGGATTAAATAATGTCATTCTAATAGACAATATATTTTTATCCATTTAGAAGAAAATTATTATTTTATCCATCCAATATAACTATATATTCTATCTAGTATTTATTTTTATAATGTTATCCCAAAAGTATATCAAATGGATATTTTATAATAAAAAAATGACAGAAATGGTTTCTCTGTATGATAAATTCTCAAACATTCCATCATCTGATTATACTGTGTCAGGTCATTTTTTGTCAGATAGACTTCATCTGTAAACATAAGTCTAGTAATGTCATAGTTCTTCAACCAAGGGAATATAATTTTTTTCCTAGTAATCACGGTAATTATCTATCTAGTCATTATCTAAAATTTGATGACTTCATAACATAAACAATATAAATCTATATATTTAACATTGTACACTATTTCTATTTCAAAAAATATCATGAATAAACTACTCATAAACATGATATCATTTTAGTAGACATAATTATATAAAGGTTGAGGAACAAAAAAGTGTCTTCTATATTTATATCCAGACCTTCTAAAAATGTTCTCCATGAAATTTATATAGTTATATTAATTCATGTTTTATAAATATAATACTGTAATAAAATCTATGAGTCCTTCAATGTAACTCTTTATATTGTTATTAAATGTTAAAATAAACTCATTTAAAAATATCCATCAAACCATATAATTTCTCAATGATATGTCTCCATACACCACAATGTCACAAAATTAAATATTTTTAGAGAATTTTATACCCTATTATAATTTAGTTTCCGTGATACTAATATAATTACCCTCAACATCATCTCTCAAATAATATTAAATTCTTAAAATATTACTCACCATTTATAATATAACAGCAAATTTATGATTTAAAATAGGGAAATAAAATAGTTGTACTTTATCACACCATTTGAAAATAGAATATAATATAAATCAGGATTACTTAAGAAATTTTTATTAAGTCATTAGTGGATGATGAATTTTTAGTTTTTTTTCAAAAATCATCAAAAATTTACCATGGTATATATTTAGTAAAAAAATAATTAGTTATATTGTGGTGATGTTCTTTAGATTTACGTATCTAGTTTCAATATGGAACATTTATTATCACAAATAATCTTCAATGTTTTTTCAACATTCAAACTCAAATAATTAATATTTACATTCATCCAAATCAATTGAGTTCATGAATGAGTCTCTGTATAATATTTATATTATAGTTGTACTCAATTTTTTTAAAAAATTATGCTTATAATGATAACAAAAATAACCCCCTACCAAAAAAATGTTCTTCCATATCATGATTTTTTATAATTATAATCACCATCCCAATCAACAATTTTGAATATACATAAGTTTAACTTATTAATATTTCAATATATAAATCCATAATTCAATATTACTTTTAATTGTTTTCCTAAATCTATTATTAGCTTTGATGTGATATTCATTGGCATCTCTCTAATATCTAAATCATAATGTTATTCTATTAAATATATAGTTGAGACTCTATAAGACAGAGTAAAATTATTAACACTTTTTGAATGTCCTACTGATCTAAACTTTATCCAACTTTGTCTCTACTTATCTTCACAAATACAAAAAAAAACAAAAAAACAGATATAGAATCATTCTTTTATTAATTTATTAAAAACTTATTTAATAATTTTATATAATTATTTTCATGGAAATAAATGATATATATTTCAGTATGTAAGATCTGTAGCCTATGAAAGAAATTATTTCCAACAAGAATAGAAATATATAATAAAATATTTATATATATTGATAAATCTTATCACATAAGATAGTCATAACCTATAAATAATTTATAATCAACCTAAAATATAATAGTTAATGATCTAGTTTCTATTTACTTGACATAAATAATTCGGTCAAATTTTCAACTAGAAATCTTACACGTTTTTAGGAAATTATTATATTTTGAATACCATTATTGAAGATCCTATATCATCCCATACATTGATTTATTCCAATTTCAATCTTTGATACAATTTCATTCAATGATCAATATATCTATTTTTTAGTATAAAAAAATGCCTCAACAAACCCAATTATGAATTCTAACATAACATCCATCTGATAGACTTAGTATCTATGATGATTAACTATTTAAAACAACATTTTGATAGTTTTTATTCATGAAATAAGGTTGATTATTTTGTCAAAATAAACACCTTCAATCCATTATAACCTTTTAAATGTTAGCCTAGATTTATTTCTTAATACCTTTACCTTTATATTTATATTGTTCTGGAATAGTAATTTAGTTTCTAATTTTTTTTCTTTTGTAATGGAATAAAGTTCCGATGTATTATTCTTCTCAATATGAACTAACTCTTCATTAATAACATATAAGACTTATTTATATTAAACAACTTTTTATTGTCATCATTGATATATTTTATATATGATAATTTTTTTTATTTCATTATCATCTTCATTATATTATGAACTCAATCATCACTTATTTCATTTTTTAGGTTTCTTCAACCTATTTATTTATTATTTGTAATTTGTAATTTTTCATTTTTATTAGTTTTTTATTAATATATAGAGACTTGATAGATTTTTGATGTAACACCATTATAAATCCTTAATTAGTTTTATATATTTCTCTATAAATGTAGTAATATTCCATACACTAAAAAATTATAACAACAATTTACTTCTCTTGTTTCTTTGAACTTATTTTCAATAAATTCAACATCACATAATTAAAAATTTTTGACGATAATTTATTCAATATCATGTAGTTTTTAAAGTTGTACATATACCCCTGAATATTACTTCATGTTCCATTTGAACAAATGTTACTAAATATTTAATTTTTTAATATTACTCAATAATATACTTCCACATACATTGAGGTATTTAATAGTGAGCTTCTTTTATAAAACAATTCATAGGGAGTTTCTTCAATTCTAAGTCATAGAAAAAATTTATATTGAATATGTTCATTCATGAAAAGTAATTCCCTCTATAAGTATTCTGAATGTTTGTACTCATAGGCAATATTTCATCCCATTTCAGTTATACTTCTTCTCTTCCACTTTGTAACCCCATTTTGTTATAGAGTATATGAAGAAGTATATTATTTTATCAACCAATTATTTAATGAATATGAAACAAAATTGTTAAATATAAACTTAATTATATTATATGTTCTCAATTAATTGGCATATAAACCCTATTCATTGTAAACATCATTTTGAAATATTTTCAATTCATACAGACCCATATTTTTGTTTTATAGACATTAAAAAAGTCATTAAAGTAATATTATTAATGAAGGTTATGAATTATAGATCACCTTTAGTGGAAATTTTTCTCATTATTCCATAGAGATCAGAGATAATATATTCAAGAGGTTGAGTTGACTAAAGAACATCCTTTTTATCAAATTTGTTGACCATTAATTCTTTTCAAAAAAATTCAAAATTAATCTATCATTCCATCTTATTTCATGGAATATCTCTCATTTCTTCTCTCTTTGAAAGCCTTCATGGATTTCCTTGACGATGATGGTCAAATATCATATTCTTTAATTAATTTTAATGTTTATCGCCCAAATAATAAAAGTTACATAGATCTCAGATTTTGAAAAAAAAACCACTACTTCGACCACCCTTGGTAAAAATATTTCCATAAATTGAACATTTTATAATTCAAGAATCTAATTTGAATAGAAATTCACCCCCATAATAAAAAATATGACTCATTGCTTGAATTTTTTTATATCGATCAATAAATAGAAAACTTTTACACTTTAACATTCTTGATTCATTGTATATTATGATAATCCCTTTGATTTTGATAGAAAGGAAATTTACAAAGGTAACCACACCACTATCAGGATATCTGATGTGTTTATGATTTTCATATCTCTTAAAATATGGGAAGAACATAAGCTCTCTATATTCAAAGGCTTCCCCATGTTATGGTTTTTTTCATCCTTCTATAGTAATTATTTTCTTCAATTGTCCCATTACAAGGTTTAATTTCATTCCTAATGTGTGGATCTTGATTAGAATGAGTATTCATACATTCACTAGAATAATGAAAAAAATGATCAAATATTTCCATATATCATCAGGAAATTTATATGTGTTCCATAATTAAAAACTAATATGTTTTAGAATTATCACCCAAAGATTTAGATCCATAATTATAACCTTATTGTTAATATCCTTATAATTTTTCTATCTTCTAATATTACCCCTCCTTTACTCATGCCTTGTCCAAGGAAGTGACTTATTTTATCAAAAATTTAATCTTTGTACCAAATTTATCTATAAATTGAACAATAAAAATTGATTATTGATCATTTATAACAATATGAATTTTAGATGAAATTTTTATATAAAGGTCCATCGAAATTGGTAACTTCCTTTTTTAATCTGTAGTGGAATATTTTTATTCTTAGAATTAAAATATTATTTTAATTAATTTTTGAAGGACATAAATGTTTTACTATCAATTTTAATAATATATTTTATTTATCTTTTAATTTACCCTACAATGTTAGTTTAAATAGTCATAAAAACATTTTACTTATCCACTTCATTTTGAATAAATTTTTTACTACTGGATTCTTAGATTTTTTTGATGATTGATGTTCAACATCCCTTACATTTTAAAAAACGTTATTCATCTATTTTTAGCAATATACATCATTAGGGTAACTTGATTTCATCTTCTCCAATTCTTCTTCTATCAAAATAAATTTCAAATAAATTCCATTAAATATATTATCCTGTTCTATAACTTTTAAATTTGTGAATTTAATTTCCTCAAGTTATATTTTTTTTTTGTTTTTATGGAAATCATGCCTTACAATTTTTTTACAATGAAATCTTGCTTCATTATTGAGTATATAATTTTAATTGAGACATTTTTTGGTTTTTTATCTTTGATAATATTCACTAAAAGTTTTACCAACCCCTAATTTTTCACTATTATAAGTTTACTCACGTTTCTTGACATGATCCATGAATTTAATGATTTTTTTCAAGATTTTTATTATTTAATTATTTAAATTAGATTGAGTAATTATATCTTTCATTTTAAATCCTTATTTTCTTTATTCTTCTACAATACCTTATTTTTCCCTCTAATGATTAATTTATATCTTTATATGTTTTCCCAACTTCTTCATCAATGTATTATTCATTCATTTATCTTCTTCAAACTCACCCCTTTTATATATTTCCCAGTACTAGGTAAAGTGGCTTATTTCTATAAACATATAATATTTTATAAGACATTTTTATTTGTTATTTACTTTAGGTTTTGAAGTTCTATTTGTGATAAAATCCATTTCTCAAGAATGTTATTCATTATTTAAAGATTCATAATATGATATGTTAGAGAATTATTTTTCATTGAATATCATAATTATCTTAATTTATTTAAAATATATTTAATAATTCACATTAAATTTAAATACTAAAACAATATTCATATCAAAGGTCATGATAATTTTTATTTATTCATAAAACAGGATAGTTTCTCTATCCTAAATGAAAAATATTTTAGGATCAAAATGTTTATAAAAATTTTTCATAATTTTTTTTAACTATTGTTGAATATAAATGAGTTTCTCCAAACCCACTAATATTTATAACTATTTCATTTATCACAATGAAATATTATTTTATGGAATATTAATCCTCCATTTTCAAATCAAAAAGTATATTTCTATTGATTTAACATTTAATTTTATTTACTCTAAAAATTCCTTCAATAAATATTTAATGTTTTTATTAAATTTCCATAGAAATTGGAAGTCCTATAAAAATTTTAAAATCTATTTTAAGAAGGGACTTAAGAATAACAATATGAGCACTAAGATCTTCTACTATAGTCATATTACTAGTAAAATATATTGTTTTATACTTTTATCTAGGTGGAAACCCAACATTTTCTACATCTACCACATCTTAGAAAAGTGAAAGAATATATGTTAACATCCTATTATTGAAACCAAAATATTTCATTTCATATAATGTATGGACTCCTATAATATTATCATTATTACAATTCATGATATTTCAACAAACATATCTATAAAGGAAGCATTTACTCTGATACCAAATGAGGTGACTTGGAATGTTGCACCACTGTGAAGGATTTTAATGTCCTGAACACATATAAATGAAATTCACTTTTGAATATATAAATGCATTACTATATTTTATAGTTATAGAAAACACATGAACTAATTTTTATCATTTTGGACTATTTTAAAATATAGGATATCAGATTTAAATGAATATTAAGAATCATAATCGCTGATGATATTGATATTATACATTTCTCTTTATGATTAGTATTTGTGAAGGGTTATTATAAATTCTATTTGGAAGATACAAAAGAAGCGATTGCCTCGAATTGTATTATTGTACCATACAGAAACCATTTATTAGAGCTTTTATAAGATATGGAATCAGTGGGAATTACACATAAACAATACAAAACTAACATTAAACAAGTAAAAAAATGTTACTATTCCAGGGAGATGTTCAACCATATAAATATCATGGCCCATACCATGTTCGTCGAACCTCGCTAAGAATTTACCACCATTGCACACCTTAACCTTAGGTCATACACTGGTATAATAATGTGTTTTGTGTCTAGAACCAAGTAGTATACATTTTTATTACTTACTTATAATAAAATAATGATATTGTTTATACATTTTAAATATTATATTATATATAAAATTATATATATGTTTAGGGTAACTAGATTTTTTATATACAGAAACTATTTTTTTTGTAAAATACATGCTTTTAACACTCTTTTTGATAAATTCATGAAAAATGAATTAAAAATTATTCTCATATAACATTCTTATCAAATAATATTTATTTATATTAAAATGATAATATAATTTAATTATGTACTATGTAATATTTATAAGGTTTCAAAAATATTATTGTTGTAAAAAAGTTCCTTTCCATTAAGTTAATATTTCTATTTAAAAAATTTGATTACCATATTTAGATAATTATTTTGATAAAATAAATATTTTTTTTGTAGTTAGTAAATTAAAATTATCCAGTTTTTTATTTTTCATAATTTTTTGAGAGAGTCTATTTCTTGGATAGAAATTAAATATAGTATAAATATTTGGTCAATATTATAGAATCAGAAAGGTATAAAATTTATGTAACAAATTCGATAAAATGAGTCTGAAACCAAATATATATTTCCCATTTAAAATATTTTTCTTTTTATTTTATTTTATTAATTTTATAAGCTATTTATGAATCCACCAAAACCTATGTTATATTTTTTAGTTTTAAAATCAATTCTTTATTAACATGACACGATTTCACATCAACGATTGTATAATTTAAAAAAAATCAAAGAATTATAAAATATTTAAATTCATTACTATTTGGTTCAAACTAATGAAAATACATTTAGAAGGTTTTTAGTTTTGATTATTTAATCATATAGATTCCAAATCTTACGTTTTTGAAATAAATAAAGAATTAATCACTCTTTTTATATAAAGTACAACAAAACCTTCAACAAATATTCACTAAAAACCCATTAAGTAATAATTTAATATCCCTCACCATATATTATTCCATCCAATTTTTTTTTCTAATGTATCTCCCTATTTCTTTTAGAATTTCCCTCTAAAGGTAATGTTTTATCCTATATTCCATTTTTATTTGAAGTTCTTTCTTTGTACTATGACTTGTTATTTCTAATTTTTCAAGTTTTAATGTGTTTTTACACATCCATGAACTATATTTATAATTATTATGTAACGATAAACCATATTTTATTATCATTAGACCATTCCATGATCCTTTAACTACACTCGTTATGCTGCCCAAATTATCTCATGCTTTTCCCAAATAAAATATTATATTATGAATAAACATCCCCATGTACACTAAATAGTATTCACCAAGATGTAACAATCGATAAATTATTTGGGAGTTCCATGTAGGTAAACCACACTCTAAAATCAATAGATTAATATTAATGAAAAGAAATATGATGTTGTATTATATATGTTGAAAACAAATGCATTTACATGATATCAATATGAATGGTGGGACAATGCTATATATTCCTCAAATGTATTGGGTGATGTTTTTATCTCGCGAGTTACCATGACTGTTATGTGATATTTTATACTAAGAAATCTACATTATGATGTCATATTAGTTTAACATGATTATTTATTATGATGTTATGTTTTATATTTTTGGAACATTCTTATGTATCCTTGATGTTATCCTATTATATGACGCTTTGATGTTAATGATTTTGATTCTAATTTTTTTTCCACTTCACTCACATATACTCATTTACTATATGTTATGATTTTTTTATTCCCTTAATGAAATTCATATATCAGCAATTACATATTTATGTCTCAATGTTATCTCATAATAATTTTATAAGATCGATGTAATATAAGTTATTAGAATGGATTTTTTAAGTAATTTTATTTTATTAATGTTTAATGTGATTATTTAATGTATTTAATAACCCAAATATAACAGTCCTCACAAAATTTTTGGGATTCTATTTTTTGTATCAATGTGTAATAAATAATGAATTATCCATGGATTTCATATATTGGGAATTAACTCAATTTCCACTGGAAATTAACCATGAAAAGGAAATAATGGGAATTAACTCAATTATCACTAGGTTCATGATAAAGTGTCATTACTACACACCTAGCTTGAAACCCTCTGGTGATTTTATTTTTTTAATTCATAGTATATATTCTAACCATTATAAAAGAAAACAATTTAAATAAAAATTTATAGAATTAAATTATTAATGAATAACATATATTGAAACATAGAAATTTATCAGTTATGTAATGTATTTCATTTATAAGTTATCATTTAAATAATAATTTTTTCAATTTTATTTATGTAATATTTCAATATTTTCATCACTGATGTTCTCTTTATTGTAGTAAATGGATGGAAATTGGAGGAATCAGGTCTATAACCAACATGAAGAGGAATTTAACCACTATACAAATGAGATGCCCAACCTGATTAGAGAAGGATTTGAGAACATCACGATAACACTTTATTAATTAAATAAAGTGTGATATATAAACATCAATTTGGGGTAAACCCATATACCCCAAATAGGTAAACTTTTTAATTAAGACCACTATAGTCTATGGTCTCTGAAATTGAGTGGATATTTCTATTCTATAATCATGGAAAATTGTTTTAAATCATTTAAAACATATTTTACAACCTTTAATGTGCTGATTAAGAGAAGTTTGTGGTGGTTGTTTAATATAGGGAGGGATAATCTAATCAATGGATAAGGTGGATAAAAAAATAAACTATATGAAGTAATCAAATACATGGTGTAAATTTAATTATGTAAAAAAATTGATAATTATTTTCCTCACATTGTCCAATATAAAATGAAGATTGATATTCTAGGACTAATGTATCAGGACGAAGAATCATTTTGGGGCTACAAGGAGGAATTCATTTATCATCCATGACATGCCACTATATTTTTCATTAATATGAAAAGTATTTTTGGCCCATTATTTTTTGGGATAATGTAGACTATATGAAAATATTAGGTGATTTGGGTGTTTTAAATCAAAAATAAAATTTTCTAATATGACTAGAATGTAAAAATGGAGACATAACAATCTCAAGGGTATATCTGGTTTAGATATTTAAAAAATATAATGGAGTTTAATTAAAATAGATAAATCTATAAATCTCATGATGGGACGAAATTCCAACATCCCTATTATAAAATGTTTTATAAGAAACATCCAGGAAATTTCCTGAAGGGGAAATGGAAATTCTTTAGTGGGAGAATAAAGATAACCTACTTAGTGATTAATGGATGTAGAGTCCCCCGAGAGTGACGAAATAAATTATTTCTCTAGAAAACCCTTAACATGACATCCAATGTCTTAACTATAAGTAATAAGGACACCATTAGAATTATTGTGGTAATTCATTCACTTTCGATGATAACTCATAAAAAACCACTACAATGTTTAGAGAGAGATGAAAATAATATACTTTTAATATAAACTATATAGTGGTTACTTAAGGGGGAGTCCCACAAATGTGATGGAATAAAGAAATTATCTAGTCAACCCTCTGCCGAATTTCTAATGTTTTAACAGTAAGGAATAATGAAAATGTTTGAATAAATGCACTATTTCATGGGCTTTGGATGATAACTCATAAAATATATTATAAGGATTAGAGAGAGAGGTAAAGAGTATGTTATCAATTTTTTTTGGTAATATCCTACAAAAAATGTGGTTAGAGGAATGAAATTTATTTATTTATGGGTAGATACTATACATTTTCATTTTGGTTCTATGAATTATTTCTTTTTAGGAATGTTTAGTAGCACAATTTAAAAACCACTCCCAAACCATTGAAGTTGAGATATAATATAAAAAAATAAATAATTAAATTATACAATCTTATGTATATAACTTCACCAATGTCCATATTTTTGAAATAAACATCCAAAATAACTTTATGATACACATTTATAAGGAATTATACGCTATATAGAGAGGGAATGACTTTCCATGAATAGAGAAAACATAAATTTAAAAAATAATTAAATTATCCCTTACATTGAAAATCACCCTCTGATTATAAAATATTCCATAATGGAGGAATAATATAATTTGAAATCATCATTTTAAAATTTTTTATTATTGATATATGATAAATCATATGTAGCTCAAACTGTCAAGAATTAGGAGAAGATCATCCTTTATTACATTACCATTATTACTGAACAAACTGATGTATTTTATAAATCATTTACTGAACCCCCCTCATAGATGAGATATTTTTTCATGACAAAACATATACCATGATCAATTTTGATATTCAAGACTCCATATATAATTTTTATGGTTGAAATTTATGTTTTGATGAAGAAATTATAATTAATATATGGGAAAAGGGTTTTTATATCCAAGTGATTCACCATGGGGTGCACAAGTACTTTACATAATGAAGAGTGATGGGCCAATGTGCCTCTACATAGATTATTACGACCATAAAAAGATCAAAATGAAAAAATAATATCAACTACCATAGATTGATGACTTATTAGATCAACTATGTATAGCATAGTACTTATTCAAGGTAGACCAGACTTCAATAATTTATTATGTAATTGTAATTAACAAGGATATCCCTGATAATTCATTTAAAACATGGTATATGAACTGTGAGTTTATAGTTATTTCTATTGGAATCACTAATATATATGTTAAAAACCAACTTGGGTCAACCTTGAATTGGTAACCTGATCTAATATGTGGCACAACCCAGTAGGGTTCCCAATCCTCTCATACTCGCGATAAGCGCCGAGGGAATCATTACAGTGACAAAGGAAATAATTTATCCAAAAAATATAAACAAAGAGAGAAAAATGAATTATATAACAAACTCAAACAAAAAATGATTTCAACACATTACAAAAACATCTATTCAAATAAAGGGACACCACAACTGAGCAATAGAAAAAAATAGAAAACCCATAGTGAACATGAATACCAAACAATACCTCCATGTGACCCCAAGGGACACTCTTTAACCAAACACCAATCATCACCTGAGGCGACTGAACCAATGATGGAACCTGCAAGAGAAACTAAAAACAAGAAAACACTATCGGAATGAGAAATAAAACTTAGTAGGTAGACCTGACTAATTCTACACCCTAATACAATAATTTAAATGAATAAACATTGATATCAGGTATGAAATATGAGCTATAAACATAGGTTTTTCCATATATTTCAATTAAAAATATACAAATCACGTCCCATTTCTCTCAAATTTTTAAATAAGGATTATTTTGAAGATATTTTATGTTCATGGGGAGGAAAGGTAAAATTGAATCAAATAAGAAACATTTATTTTTTTATTATAAATAGAAATAATACTTAAAATACTTTTTAACAAATACACACATTCATGACTTACTATGAAAATTTCAAAACGCAGAACAAGGGATATGTTTTCACAATGGGGGAAATGGCTAACGAGTCTAGTGTAGGATCACCCTAGAAATACCGTATAACTTAGAGGATAAAACACACACAATATATATGTAACTCATCATGAAAAATGACCTACTCAATGACTTCATATTCCATAACTCATGACCGTTACCCTACCTAGTCTATTTAGGGCCCAATCCCATAGCAATAAAACCAAGTATCTAGATGTTATGGTCTACTATCAAGTACAATAACAAGTACCACATATGCACACAACCATACACAATTCCACAACCATCACCACACTGAAATATCCATGGAGTAGCCCATGCCTTAAACATGAATTATATGGGTGGAGTCCCATATCAAGGACATCCCTACCGATTAAACTACCAACTAGAAAATGACTCCCTCTTATAGGGGTTTTCTAAAGAAACCAATTCAAAAATCCAAATGTTCCTTATAACCTTTTTCAAAAAACCATTCATTATATAAATAACAACACACAAGAAAATTTCTAAACAAAAAATACATTTGATCGCCCATTTCATCAATCCCACATACTATTTAAATCAGAAACACACGCCAAAAGACCATAGGGGCATATATTATTAATCACATAATGTGAAAACACCCATATAAAGACTCAAATCACAACTTTGAACTTCAAAAACATGTTTATAAACCACAAAAAACACCCCAATAAATCAGTAACCATTATAAAGAGCCAATTGGGACATTTCTAAAACACAAGGCACGAAAAAACCCATTCAACAATTTTATAATTTTTTTTGAGAATTATCCCATGACATTGAAAAATAGACCTACTCAAAACCCCCTCTTTTTACCAAAGGTACGCCTGTATATACCCAAAATAATCTACACTACTGTAAAATTTGTTAAACTAGTCGTGCAATTTATAAAACACTAACCAAATAGACACATTAAGGGTTTTAATCGAGAACGAGCTCTAATACATATAAACATGGAACATAAATGAACTAAACACATATGAAATTTTTTCAAAAAAATCATACCACACATATTAATCAAGAAACACTTTAAATTAACTAATTAGGAAAACTATTTAGCTGAATAATTGTTATAACCATAAAAATAAATG
The DNA here is from genome assembly GCA_963277665.1 of Viscum album. NCBI lineage: Eukaryota > Viridiplantae > Streptophyta > Magnoliopsida > Santalales > Viscaceae > Viscum > Viscum album. The sequence goes on along the minus strand of OY728142.1, from coordinate 469,944,857 downwards.
AATTTCACATGATACCACTAATTTAATAGTAATAAAAGCCAATTTTGGAATTAAAGGAGGTGAAACCATCATGAAAACAATGTGAATCTAATATAAAGGTAATTATTCAATGGGCTCCTTCTGCAACAAATGCGGAACACCTAGAAATCCATGCAATAAGTCAAACACACCTTAATCGCACACAAGTTGAGTCAAATCCAAACCAAATCATCAAATTTGACCTATGATTTTTCGGATAAACCTTAAAACAAAATCCTTCCATGGGGGGGGGACCCATACCAAGGGGAGAATGAGAATATAAGAGGGGGAGAAGGAAGGCCATTACCGGAGTAGGGTGTGATGGGGAGGATATTTCTACTAGAGAAGATGTTGCACAAGTAAGGGTCACTGGAGTATTGTTATCCTTGCTAGAGGGGGGTTACGCCATGATGGTAGAGGCTACGGGTCGTTCCTGTGTTTATCGGCCAAAAGATGGTGTGTGAACCAAAGGAGGACTGGTCAGAGCACTAGAGAGGGAAGGGAGGGGGAGCCATTGATGAACCAGGTAGAGGGGAGGAAGAAAAAACCTGGGGGGAGAGAGAGAAATGGATTGCATGAGAGTGGGGGGATTTGAAGAGGGGAAATATAGCATAATAAAATAAAAAAACTATTAACAATAATTACATTCTAATAATAAATAAATAATTATAATTATATTATGACAATAAATTAATTCTTAATAATAGTTTTAATTAATATCAATTTTTAATGTAACATTTATAATAACAATAGTAATTATATATAATATTAACACTAATATATATAAAAATAGTAATAAATAAAATAAAGGTCTGATTATTTATAACACTTAATTCATTATTAATAATAATAACATTAATATCATTTTAGTTAGTAAGAATAATAAAAATATTAATACTAAAATTGTCAATAATAATAATGATGAAAATTTTAATGATGACTACAATATTATTAACCACTCTAATAATAATAATATCATTAATAATATTAATTTCCATATTTCAAATATAACTTTCATTTTCTCATTCAATAAATTCTCATTTTATTTTTACCTTTTCATTTAAATTTTTCTTATTATTCATTTATCTTTTTAATTTATCTTATATACCCAGTAGGAAGCGCATAGACTAGGACAAAGCCATACATTCTCCCAATTGTGCTTTTCCATTAATCAGGCACCGCCAACCCTAAAACACTTATATTTCTATAAAAATTAAAAAATTTAAACAATAATTCCCTTGAAACATGACCTGAGCATGAAACAATAAAAAAATCAAACCAGGGTGTGAAAATTCTCCCCACCTTGATGCTTTCAAACCCAAGAATACAAAACAAGGTTGAGTCCCCAAAATAGAAACTGGTACTCCTTTAAAATTCATGTAGTTTCTCAAATAATGATAGATGAAGAGATCACTAAACACCACCAACTACAGAAAGGCTAATAAGATGAAGTCATAAGACTAAGATAGACTCACCGCTCAGAAACGCCCACCCCAAAAATGATTAAACACCCCCTGTTGATCAGTCCAAAAGACATAGGATTTCAATAAAACTAGATACTGCCTCAGAACATGAACACACTAAACCTCACCAAGGGTAACATGTAAAAAAATAAAAACAAGCAAACAAAAACAAATCTCATCCTATAAATACCTTTATAACATTATTCCAACCAAAACCCCTAGAAAACTCTAATATAAAAGTTTACTGATAGAGAGAAATCAGAATTATTTGGTTCCACACAAGAAAAACCACCACAAAATAGATTACGAGAACAAGACTAAGTTACTAACATGAGGAGCCCTAAATGGAATCCCCACCATAAGAAACACGCTAACATCGAATTCACCAAGACCCATGATAGGTTTCCCCACCATAACTACTGGATAGATCAACTAAACTCAAATACATCCCACAATGACAAAAAACACCCACCACAAGGGGATGGGAGTTAAGGGACCAACTGACATGGCATCAAAAATACGGTCATATCTATACTAATAACTTCACACCCCCCGAAAGAACCCAAATCATGTCACATTAAGGATATAAATTAAACTAAGAAACTTTTTACAGTTATTTTTTCTTCTGAATATGCGCCAACATAACTTCAGGGCCTATGGTTGGAGCTCTGATGATTGAAGCATCTTCTGCCTCGCATATAGCTTTCGAAACCCCCGAACAAAAAACTAATATAAAAATTCTAGAAACATACTTCCATTGAAAAAAAAAGATAAAAAAGGGGGTTGACAATAACCATTCTTATATATAAAATAAAATAAACACCAAAAAACACTCCCAGAAAAGACCATTGCATCCATAGAACATTATAGAGAGAAAACATAAAATTGACCCCAAGCATCAACATAGTTATGCAGATGATCTAAGGTGACTTTTAAAGAGTTGGGAATGACATCACAGTTCTTCTTGAAATCACCCCATCAAAATTGTTGTAGGTGACCCAAGCATCCATAGGTGTGGAAGGTTCTTGGGGAACTTAGGATCACCGTCTTTTTGTGACCCCACTTACCAAAATGAATAAAGATCACGAAATTGCACTCAGAATAAGTTGAATGAAGGTTTGAAGGTATTTTAATTCCCATACCAGCACCACCAGTGTCATTCCTCATCCCATTATTCTTATTGGAAACCTCTGTATAGTTCCAAATTTTTGAGGCGGATTCACCATCCCAATCCCTCCTACTATCTCAGCTTCATCATGTCATTATTGTCTCACTTTATTGAATATGGTTATTATATTGAGTTCTACCACTGTCAACTACAGTTCAGGTTGGATCCCAAACTCTCAATGTTGAGCCTTCTCGAGATCCTTCGAAACTTACCATGGGTCATACAAAATTGGCTCCATGAAATTCCAATATAGTTCTAGTAGAAATCCAACACCCTAATAAAGACCACACAACACCATCCTCTTAATCATCTTCATTAACATAGAGAAATACTATTGGATGAATGATATCTTGATGCACTCCTAGGTAATATCATCCTGATACTTTCTTGAAGACAGAGTCTTCCACTATTTCTAGGTCGGGCCTTCGAGAATAAAGGTATCTAACATTAAATTTAATAACTTCGGTGGAATAAGGAAACTAATGTCTCTCTCAATCTTCCACATCCACTCCTCTACTTCGAGAGGATCCACTTTACTAGAAAAGAGAGTAGATTTAGAATTTGAAAATTGAGAACATAGTCTATGGGTTGATCAACTTGAGTGTTTTACAAATACGTACCACTTGAAGCTACACCTTGGGTATCCATAAAAACTTCATGGGGGAATACACTAAGAACAAGGAATGAAGGATTTTGATTAAGATAATGTAATTTACATTTTAAATTAAACTTTTCACGATTCAAAAAAAATTCACAACCAATTTTTAAAAATAAGAAAGACCAAAAACAGTTCACAAGGGGGAAACTAGTGTTAATGGGTGACTTTGTTATATGGTTGGAGGCCATATGCTAGTCACACCACCATCATGGAGATAATTTAAGGGTAATGTCCCCATATCCACATGGATTTCTAGGACCTGGGATCTCACAAAGTCCACTAAACAACTCCCTTTTCATTTCCCTATACAAATAAATCCACAAGAAACAAAGACACTAACCACCAAGACATCCCAGTATAACCTGAGGTTCAGAATGAGAAATGGTTCATGAAATCATTCTCATTCTTAAACCTTGAGCCCATAAATCCTACCCCTTCTACCATGACAACCCTAAATAGAAATGGGCACTCTAAAAGCAAGTTTGGCTAAGAGTTACCTACTCTTATACCATTTTATCACGAACCAACCCAGGTTAACGTGGAATTAGTCACTTGATCTAATCTGTGGAAAGGCACGAGAGTCATTCCTGATCATCCCAGGCTAGAAAAAATCACCAATGAAATCATTATAATGTTAAAGGTAATCATTAAGGCCAAAAAGACAAAAAAGAGAGCAAAATTAATAAATGAATAAACTTAATGAAAAATGATTTAAAAACTTTTCCTAATTTAATTTACATATAAAGGGAAAAAAACCGAGAAACGAAAAAAAATAGAAAACATAAATGGAACCTGACAACCAAAAATCACCTCCATGTGACCTTGAGGGTCAATCCCCAACCAAACACAAATCATCACCTGATGAAATCGAACCAAAGCTGGCACCTAAAACTGAAACTAAAAACAAGAAAACACTATAGGCATGAGTATTAAAATTTAGTAGGTAGGCCCGACTAGTTATATACCCAAAGAATATCTTTAATAAAGAATCATTGATTTTATGTTTTAAATACAAGGCATAAACCTAGGTTTTTCCATACCTTTAAATTCAAAATACACAAATCACACCCCATTGTCCTCATTTTTTTAAACATGGTTTATTGAAAAGATATGTTAGGTTCATGGGGAGGAAGGATAAAAGTGAACCAAATAAGAAACATTAATTTTTCATTATAAAGTGAAAAAGGGCTCAAAAACCTTTTTAAAAAAACTCATTCATAACATACCATGAAGACTCAGAAACCAAGAACAATGGAGATGGTCTCAAAATGAAGGAAATGGATAATGAGTCTAGTGTTATATCACCACGAGAATATCTATAAACTCATAGGAGAACCAAAACGTACTATACGTGTGAATCAACTGGAAGGAATTTTCTAATTAATGATTTCATAAGTCCCTAATGCCTGACCTTCTCCCAACATAGCCTGATCGAGGGGCCTGGTCCCATAGAAATAAACCTATGTATCCACCAACCATGGTCCACTATCTATTACAATAACATTGTCTAGTGAAAAATAATTCTAAATAAGCCTCATTGATATGTTAGGATCACATGCTACATTTTCAAGGGGGTGTGACAAGAATTTCAAATAACAAGTCACATATATGTATACAACCAGACACACCACCACAACTAACACTGCCCCGACCTCCCCAAATAGTATCACATTCCTTAAACAAGGATCACATGGTGTGGTCCCATGTCGAGGATATCCCCATCCATTATACAACCAACTAGGTAATGGCTCCCTCATAGAGGGGGTTTTCAAAGAAACCAATTCAAAATGCCAAATGGAGAAACAAGAATTTTCATAAAAATAGTTCATTTTATAAATAATAAAACACAACCCACATTCAAAACTAAACACACATTTTAAAGCACATTTACTCAATCCTCCATACCATTTAAATAATAAACACACATACATGTTCCAAAGGGGAATATACCATTAATCACTTAATGTGAAAAAATGCATTTAAATACTTAAATCAAAATGTTGAACATCACAAACGTTTTTTTAAAACTGAAACATGAAAAAAAAATCACTAATAATTTTAAAGAGACAACCTGGCCATTTCCAAAACACAATTCTTGAAAAACCCATTCAATGATTTTATAAAACAATTTTGGGAAGTATTCCATGACTTTACCCATAAAACCATCTCAAAAACCATCTTTTGAATGAACACGTGCCCATTATATACCAAAACAAAATACGCACCACTATAAAATTTCATAAACAAGTTGCGCAACTTACAAAACACAAAAAAATAATAAACAACATTAGTTTTCATCTAAAATTAACTCCAATACATATAATTATGATAATTAAAAGAACTAAACACATATGAAGGTTTTCCAAAAAACAAAATTCTCACCACACATATCAATCAATGGAAAAATTAAATAAACTATGCAAGAAAAATTTTCAGTCGAATAATGGTTATACATAGAAACACTAATGAACTTCACTTGATAAAACAAATTTAACAATAATAAAAACTAATTTATAAATTCCTAGAGGAACAAACATCATGAAATCAAGGTGAATCTAATTTAAAGAGCATTATGAAATGGGTTCCAAACTCAATTGATAATGAAAACCTAGAAATCACTGAGAAATGATAAGTGCTCACTTATCGCTCTTAAGGGGAGTCAAATCCAACCATAATCATAAAATTGGACCCGTGATTTTTGGAATAAACCATAATAAAAACTCTATTCATGGGGGGGGGACCAAACAAAGGAGATAATGAGAATACTGGAGGGGGAAAATAAAGGCTGCAACTAGAGTAGAGTGTTTCAGCAAGGTTGTGGTAGCTGGAGAAGATGTAGTACTAGAAAAAGTGACTTGAGAAGATATGTGCGTGTTAGAGATGGGTTGTGCCACACTGGTGGAGGTTGTAGGTCGCGCTAGGGTTTGCCCACCAGAAGTGGGTGTGTGCGTTTGAGGAGGGATGACCAGAGCACTAGAGAGAGAAGGTGGGAGATCCTCCCGCGAACAAGGTAGGGGAGGTGGGAAATGTGTGGGGGTATGGGTAGAGAAATGGGATGCATGATAGTGGGAAGGGGGAGAGGAAGAGAGGGAAAGATACCCTAAAAAGAAAATAAAATCCCTAATAATAATCAAAATAATCCCAATAAATAATTCAATAATAATAAAAATCTTACAAAATAAAAGAATTCTTAATAATAGTTTTAATTGACATTATTTATCATTTACATAATTATAATAACAATAATATTAATCTAAAATATTAACACTAATAATAATAATAGTGTAAGGATAAAATTATTTTTAACACTTGCTTCATTCTTAATAATAATAAATTTAATAACATTGTAAATTGTAAAAATAATATTATTTTTAATACTAAAATTGTAAATAATAATAACAACAATGTTAAAAATGATAATAGTATTATTAATGAAAAGATTAATAATTATAATAATAATAATATCATTAATAATATTATATTCCTAATTTAAAAAATATATTTCATTTTATTGTTCAAAATATCACATTTGGTTTTGAACTTTTCATTTAACTTAATTTTATTATTATTTTAACTTTTTAATTTATCCTTAATATTTACCAGGTTGAGCGGTGACCCGGTCATAGCCGCACGATCTCCCAACCATGCTCTACTCATGTGGTAAGAACTGTCAATCCCGAGACACATATATTTCATTAAAAATTAACAAATTTAAAGAACAACTCCCAAAAGCCCCAACCCAAACCAGAACCAAGAATAAAAAATCAAACTCAGGTGTGATAGTAGAAGATATATTTATGATCATAATGAATAGAATATTTAGGAATTATATCAAAAAAATTAGTATCCTCTATAAATGATATTGTTATCTACTCAAAAAGAAATGAATAATATGATGAGAATTTGAATGTTTTCCTCAAGACTATCTAAGAGGAAAAGTCATATGTGAAGAATATAAAATGAGTATTTTTGATAGATAATGTAATATTCATAGGTAATTTTATCCATAAAAAACATATATCTATGGATACATTAAATAGCGAATAAGTTTAAGGATTACCTAGAATAACATCTATGTTGGATATCTATTGTTTCTTTAGAGTAGCTAGTTACTATCATCAATTTGTAAGAAAATTATAATGATTTTTAAAATGACTAACCAAGATTACTTTGAATGTAGTCAAGTTTCTCTAGACTAATGAATATATTGAGTGTTTAAAATATTTATTGAAGAGTATGGCCATTTTACATGTTCTTAAATTTCCTACTAGTGGGGAAGGATTTTTGGTCTATAACGATGTGTCAAAAAAGGCTTCAATTGTGTATTAATCCAATATAATAATATAATAGTCTCTGAATCCCACTAATAAATAATCCATGAGTATAACATCTCAACACATGATAGGGAATTATATGTAGTTATTTTCGCATTGAATACTTGGTGACATTATATCAATATGGAGAAATGTGATATATATATATGAATAATAAAATCCTCATTTACATATTAACAAAAAGGAGAGAAATAAGAGGCATTATAGGAGGCTGAAGCTAAATGAGGATTATGATTTTTAAATCAATTTCCATGAAACCCTATCAATGATGATGATAATTGTGGATCCGATATTTTTAGACATGAAAATGATAGTCATGGGAATAGTAAAATGATCTTCATCCAACAATTCTCAAATAACTTTAGAACCCTCCATTCCCTTGAGGATTTTTGTGGCCTATAAATATTTTGAAGAGCTATAGAAAAATTTTTAGAATAATACAAACATAAACATTGATAATGATATAGTTATATAGTTTGGAACTCAAATTTTTTTCCCATATATACCATAGATGAATACATAACATATATATGATTTGAATATATCATATATATATATATATATTGGAAGCATTACAACGTAAATAATTCTAAATAAAAACATAATGTGGGATTAAATGAAGAGGGAAATTCCAGAATTTCCATCTTGATTCATTATATTAAAAAAAATCAAGGGTGGGGAAAAAAGTGTAAGGGTTTGATGTAAAAATTTCACATACTAGAATTTAAATGGGAAAACATAACTATGTACATCATTATAGGCTTCACCGAGTCATCTATTAGAAATTATAACATTTCTTTAGTCATCATACCCCCATGAAAGGTTTGTACTTTTCATTTTTATCAAGTATGATTTATATATTGAAAAAATTTCTACGATATACATAAAGGATGTATTATTAATTCATGGAGAACCATTATACATTGTATTTGATAGAGAGTGTTCTTGACCTCATTATTTGGGGGAATCCTTCAGTAAGAATTGGATATATAACTAAGTTTTAGAATAGCTTATCACACTCATATGAATGTTCAATAAGTGATAACCCTTTAAAATATTTATAAAATATTGAGATCATTTTCTGTGGATGTTTTACAATTTTTTTATCAACACCTTACCCTAGTGGAGTTCTAATATAAAAATATTTACATTAAAGCATTCAAATAGAGATTTATGAGGCTCTAAATGGGATGTGGTGTCAGACTCCAACATGTTGGGATAATGTTGGAGGGTGAAATGTAATGGGACCTAATCACAAAAAAATATATTATCGAGAGAGTTAAAACAATTAAATATCAAATTAAATCTTTAAAAATTTTAAAAAATATCAATTTGAATAATCATTGACGAGACTCGAAGTTTGAGGTCAGAGACAAGGTGTTTCTTAATATATCACCATGGAAGAAATTATTGAGGTTTGAGATGAAGGTATATCATAGTCTTAGATACATAGGTCCAATTTATATCATTGGTCACATCATAGATAAGGAATATTAACTATCACTCACCCCATTCCTTTCTAATGTCCATGATGTGTTCTAGGTACTCCTTTTTTGGAAGTACATATCAGACCACTCGCATGAACTGAATCCAAAAGTGGTTCCATTGTAGAAAATATTTCATAATAGAAGTAACATTTGATGATCTTATATCATATAGAAAATTTTATATAAATCAATAAAACTCACTTAGTCAATGTGTTATGAGAGAAAAAAAATGTTTGAGGAAGAATCATCGGAACTCGAAGAGGATATGAAACAAGAGTACCCTAATTTTTTTTAGTGTTTGAAATGAAATTTTATGGATGAAACATATAAAGGGGGTATAATTTATTTTTTTAAGAGTTTAATAATTAAATTACATTGTTGAATGATTTTTTTATGTTTTGCATTTTTAGAAAATACATGTACTACTTTGTACATGTCAGACCCTTAAAAAATATATCCGGTCAAATATAAATGACAATAAAGAATAATTCAAATTGATGATATTTAAATTTTCAAATGAAAGATAAGATTATTACTTGTTAAAGTGTAATGATAAAGTCTAATTGGGATCAAATGAGGTAATAAATGTCCTCAAATAGTATGATTTTACCCATTCAAGACCATTTTTCAGAGCTTCTGATGGAAATGGAATCATAGAGATTTTCCCATGACTAATTTGAAGTGGATACTCAATAACTAAAACATGGGAAAAATAGTTTATGATGGATTTTCAAGTTTATAAAGACGATGAACCAACCATGATTGCCAAACCACCCAACAATGTACCACTATCGAAGAACATACACTTAGGGTGTATGGCAGTATAATAAGGGGTTATTTATCTAGAACCTTGTGGTATGATTTTTAATTTTTTATTTATAATAAAAAAAAATTATATATAAAAATATATTATGAATTTATATATACAATTATATATGATTTGACCAAATTTGTATTTTTGATATTAAGAATACAAAACTGTAGTTTGGAAAAATATATGGATTTAACACTTATTTTGATAAATTGAAGAATGTTAATGTAAATATTATATTTATATAATAATTTTATTAAATAATTGTTATTAATACATAAAATAAAAAATAATTTTAGGATGTATAATATAATCTTTAATAGGTTCATAATAATGTTATTCCCATTAAAAAATTAATTTTGAAAAAACAATGTTTTTTATTTAAAATTATAAATTCACAAATTTATATAATTATATTGATTATAATTAAAATATTTATTTTATAAATTAGTATTTTTAAATTATATAATTTTTATATTTTTTTCATTTTTTAGATTGTCAAATTTTTTAGTAAAAAATTAATATGGAAGAAATATATGGTTTCTATTATAACATTATAATGAAGAAACAGTGATATAAAAAATCTATAAATGGAATAAATAACCAAATATATATTTAACTTTTAAAAAAATATTTTTTAGGTTATTTGACTAATTGTATAATCTGTTAATTAATATATTAAAACATATTTTATACTTTATAGTTACAAAATGAAATCATTATGAACCTCACTAACTTCCACATCACCAATGATTTTTTTAATATTTATGGTTCTTGACCTTGTAAAATAATAAAAAACTTTAATTTTTAAGAAACCATGTGGATAATACTTTTTAAATTTTTTTCTGAAAATTTTATCTTGTAGAGTTCAACCAAATGTTTAGAAACAAATAAAAATTTTCACTCTATTTTTTTATAAATTCGCTCTAAACCACCAAATTATCATCCATAAAAATATATTGAACATGAATTTTATCATTCTATCACTATCTAAATCCATCCCATGGAGTTAATAATCTCTTAAGATTCTCCTCCCAAGTATTTAAAAGCTCTTTTATAATGTAAGGTATCCCACTCTCTTATGTTTTATTTGAATTTATTTATTTTTACTAAGCCTTTTTACTTCCATTTTTTATGTTGAAATCAGATTTTGAATAGACTTTTACTATCCTTATGATTCTTATTTATGGAAGGACCACTATTTATTCTAATTAATACAATCTATAAACCATTATAAACACAAGTTTTTATATGAATTTTTTTTTGATATTTTAACTTCCAATATTTTGAATTGTGAATACCCATACTCATTTACACTAAAAGGTATTCACAAATATTTAACTATAAATAATTTAATGAGGAAATATATGTTTTAGCCCCCACTTCATAATCATGGGTTTAATGTGATAAATAAAAATATTCTATTATATGATCTATATGGTACAAAAATTAATGTACATGATATGAATGTTACTGATGGGCCTAGAATTATATATCCATCCAATATACTGTGTAATTTTTTTTACCCCATGAGGTACCATGTATGGTTCATTGGATATTATCCTAAGATCACTATGTTAAGGGTATATTTTAATTATGCTTATGGATTCATGTTTTATATTGTTTCTACAATCTAATGATGCCCTGATATTATCATCATATATCATGATTTTATGCTAATGATTATGATCCTAACATTTATATAATTCCTCTTGACATAAATGTATTGATTTAATTTATTTGATTATTTAATAATTATATCACATGTATTGATATATTGTCCCATTCTTATGTACTCCCCAGGTTATCTTGGGATATTTTTGAAGATCAGTGGAATATAAGGACATGTTGTATATTTTTTTAAATAATAAAAAACAATTATTATTTTATGTGATTATTTGTTTTATCTAATTAAATAGGGTAACTATGCATCATGATCTATTTGGATTGTATTTTGTGTATCATTATGTAATAAATCATGAAATAATGTATATGAAGATATAATTTTTCATAAATAGATGAATCAGTGGTAATATTTTTAAAATATCCATCAGCTAGTAATAAATATATTTATATTTTTAGAGTTTCTATCCAATAGAAATTGTAAGTAAACCTCACACAAATGAAATGGAAAGACAAACAAAAGTTAAGGCACAAAATATTTTTAATGTTTCGTACTAACCTGGATTCCTATTCCTTGATGTGTTGGGAATCAGCATAGAAAAAATATTTTCCAATAAGATCCTTAACCAATAAAAATTTGGGTAGGGATTGAATCCCTCTTAACATAAATAGTGGTGAGACTATATAACACATTACCTAATAATGTTGGTTATCTATAGTTATAAATGTTTCCATTGGGAAACTAATATTGTTATATTGAACAATAGGCTTCTTCATATATAATGAATATCTTTCTCCATTCATGCATACATGAAATATGTAAACTTATATACTACATTCAGTCATATATAATTTCACATATGATATCTCTTCATTATAATTTTTGTGATTCTAGAACTTCATATTATATATCTCTTATAAGATGCACTAAATTTTAAATATTTTAAATAACCTGAAAAAGTAGTATATCATTTCATTGTTTACAAAATATTTCTCAAAATTTTAAGGAAAAAACATGGATCCCAATTTTTAATATCTAATTATACTCGAGCATTGATTATTTTAATAAAAATTATTTAATTTGTTTCTTATCAAAATTTATCATAAACCCTTGCAAAAATCTCCACGTCAACGAAATTTCAAACATTCAACAAATGTTGATGATAATGAAACACCTTAATTCATGTTTATTGAGTTATTTATCATTCATATTAACATTTTTATTATCTTATATTTTATAAACATGATGTAAACTTCTTCCTGTAATCTTGTTTATTTTCTATCTGGTGAACTTTATTATAACTCCTCACTCTAGTTACACATTTTACGGTGTTGTTTTGTACAAATACCCTATTTGTGGTATCCTTTATTTATTAAAATGATTTATAGAGATTTAAATCCTAATATATGATCTATATGATGAAATCATATTTCTCTATCAGGTCTTATGTTTTGGTTTTTGTTTCCTCTATCTGACAGATACCCAAAAGTATATATGCTGGATTCATTTCTATTTTTTATTTTAAACCTTATGTTTTTAGCATCAAATACAACATTATGTTTATCTCTAGCTGGTAAGATAATTTATTCTGTCTAACACTATTCTATTTGATGATATACTATATTTTTTGTTTCTAATGAAACTTGTGCAAAAGATCGTATGATGGGAATTTTTTTCTTTCTTTGGTTTATTCTCAGACATTTCTACATCCAATCCCATTATTTTTATCCACTATGTGTCTAAAAAATCATTAAATAAATATCATTATAGAAATATAAAAGTTAAATTTATAATTAAATCAGAAATTTTATTTTGATAACCATGAAAATTCGCTTTCTCATCATTAGAAACATCAATACCACTTCATAGATTGAACACTGCGCAGCATAATGTCAAACATTCTGCACCCTTTAACTATTCTGAAATATTATGAATATACATATCCTTATCCAGTGAATTTTTTTACTAATAATAGAAATATATAATTTAGGAACAAAAAATCATAATTTTACGTTATATATAGACCTTTTGATAATGTTCTTCAATAAATGTTACAGTTTACATTTTTTCATATTTCTAAAGAATACAACACCATCAAGAAAACTGTAGATTATTCAGTAATAATAACATAAAATATCACCGCGTTAAAAATATGGGTTTTTTGATCCTATAATTAATATAAATTTAAAAAAAAATTATTTTTAATTAATAAAAATTTACTTTTTAAATAATCATTTTATAAATAGAAAATAAATTTTGTAGAAAACTTTTTGTTTACACAAATATGTTTTCCTAATCATATTTATTATTGATTACCAATTGAATGACTGATAAATTATTTAAATATATTTTTCTATGTTTTGTCGTCTTCTCTTTTAGAAGTGATTAATTTATTTACTCAGACAAATATTTCATAATATTCATAAAACAATTCTATGAAAATAAATGTTTTACCACTATTATAGTCATTGCCTTTAATCATAGTAATCATAATTTTATTCCCAAAATTTAAATTGACCATAATTAATATTATGACGATTTTGATAAAAAAAATGGATTATATATTGTGAATTTAATTTCATTAAGTAGTGAAACTATTTTTTATATAAGATAATAAATCAGTTTTTCATGTAAAATATTATTTATGTTTGTAGAATGATATACATAAGATATATAAATAGAAAATCAAAATTTAAAATTATTTTATAATGTAAATATTTATATTTTCTCAAAAGAGGATTCTATAAAAAAATTTGTCATCTAGTTACTGTTAACTTCAGAGTTTTAGCAATATCAAAATTATTTCACTATTCAATTTAAAACAATTTTTTAAATAAAAAAAACTCATATGATGATAATTTTTGATATTTTGAATCCAAAATTTTAATTACTTATATTTAGTTATGATCCAAAAAATTATAAAATTGTCCTATTAATATTAAATATAATGAATTTTTTTACTATAATAAATTTTAATTTTTTTTGAAAGTGATAATGGTAAATATGAAAAATACATGCATTAAAAAATATTATCTTAATAAATAAATTATTATATAAAATAATTTCTAGTATGATAGAATACAAATATATTCATGTAATATCTAAAAATAAGGTAACCTCTAGTGGATTTCCAGGTTAACAATTCTGCTATAATTGACCTCTTTGAAATTACGTCAATCTGAAATGCCTATCATATACCATCTCTATCATTCCATATTTTTTTTATTTCGAGTTGTTCATGACCTAGATAAAATCCTAGTGAAATCACATCCTCTACAATATTTTATAAATGAAATTTATATGGGATTATTATGCAACCTGATTCTATTTCATTACATTTGTTCATAAAATTTAGAGGATGATTAATTACAATATACATGTAAATTTAATGATTATATTATAAAATAACATTTAATTATATATATAATGGATTTATTATTTCAAATTTTTTACATGTAGAACTATTTTTTTATTATAATAGTTGTTAGAAAAATATAATGTAAAATATTTGGTCCTTACAAAGGATAAGGATTTTATTATAACTTTTATAATTGCCTTTTTGGAAGAAAACCTCATTTATTTGTTGGAGTCTAGTCCACTAAAATGATATATCCCTCCTCTACCCACCAGAAATAGAAATGAAAAACAAAATAATTCTCACAATATTTTTTCTTATTTTTTTATCTATGCGGGTGATAATATTATATATGTGTTTAGGTCGAGTATAATAAATATATTTTTCAGTAATATCAAATATTGTTACAAATTGATTTTCCACATTTTCATCATATATCAAAAAATGTTTCCCAACACTATTTCACCCAATTTAATATTATACTCCCCCCAAATTATCAATCAATGTCCTCCAACATAATGAATACAAAATTACAACATACTCAAGGATGCCACAACATCACTATATAGGATCATCTTCTTTCGCATCCATGAATTCAACATTAGGGATATATTTATAAGCACTAAATCTACATTTTACTTTATATTCATTAGTAAACATATAATTTTTTTTAATATTGTAGTAGGTTCATATCAAACAATATCACTTCTCTATCTCTTTTATTTTGTCATTATTATTCATGTTTTTTATATTGAATCCCTTTTTATACATTTTATTTATTCAATAAAATCTAAGAATGATGTTTAAATATATATACTTGATTATAAACATTTTATTTCTCATGATCTCCATCATTTTTTTTGGAAAATTTCTTTAATCCATCCTAAATTAACACAAGGAATTTTAGCTTTATATATTTGTCCAAAATTATCATAGTACCTATTATAGTGTTAAATAATCCCTCATGGAATGGCTTCTCTATTATTTTTCATGGCTGCAATATGTAATCTATAGACTCTATAATCCAAAATTCAACATTTCATTGCAGTGATATGACAATCTCCTAAAGCATGATAAGTCACCACACCCAACACTTTCACAAAACATTTTTCATTAGGTACCATGATGTGGCCTTCATCGTAAAATGGAAAAACACCTAAAAATAAAAAAAATCACAAATATGTACATCATTATCAAATCCACATCACGCTGTGATATTTATATTTAGGGTGTTAGTATAATAATTTTTATCATTATATGGAATCACATTCCCATTAAATCATCATGATTCCATAGACATGAAAGAGTATCACCAACATTATATTTTTTAAATTTCAAAAGTTTATTTTTGACGTAAGGGCAATTCAGTATTTTTACAAAACAACCCTCACATTGGATTAAATTGAAATTTTGTTTAACTATAAGTCCATTCTATTTCATATTATTCATTTTAAATAGTTACCCTTATATGATATAATGAATCTTATATCTCTCTAACATATGAGTTAAATAAAACATATTTTTCATAGTGATTATTCTATAAATAACATGATTTCTATTAGGTTATAATAACACCTTTTAAATATATTAATAATGAATCAATAGTATTGTACTATTAGTAAAATTTATAGAGTTATTCTACAGTTACATTTATGTATTTATCATGTTGAGTTTTAAATGTCATGAACATTTACAAATTTTTTAATTTAGGGAATCACCATAATGTATTTATAAATATGACATTTTCATATACATGTTGTCTTATAGGACATAGCTAATTTACAAATAACTACTTATAGTAAATATATTTTGACAAAAAAATTTCTTTTCTATATAGAATGCTTCCCAATTTTCATTAATATTCTATAATTCTGATTTTTCCCAAAAAACATAAACACATTCTCATAAATACTCCCAAAACAGCATATCATCTAAAAATATTCGAAACCATCTAGAAAACCTTCTCAATATATTTAATGTTATTACTCATTGTTGGAAATAGATATAATACCTTAATAACCCCATTAGGTCCATTAATATCCCCATAATAAGTTTTATTATGAACATTTAAAACTAATACAAAATGAAATCAAATTATATCAATTACTAAAGAGAAAACACAAGAAACCAAACTTCTAGGTATGTAAGTTATTGAGATATTCAGAACCCTCAATGAAAATGAAATACTTTAGAGTTACCATAGTTCTCAACTGTATCCCTTCAAATCCTTCGATTGAAATATTTTTTTTAAGATATCAACAATATGTTCTTTTATATTTGTAATCTTACATTGGATATCCATTAGAAAATTTATCTTTCATTAAATGATATTATATTATGATATGATTTCATAAGGATTATTTCACTAAGTTTTTTTATATATCAATTTCAATTTATTTGTCACTTGTAATAATCTTTTCCTCAATAACATCAACCTTTAAGTATTTTATATTTTCTTTCATTTGGATCATATATATAAATAAATTTATAATATCCATATATTATAACTCTCAAATAATAAATTTCAATTATTTATATTTTATGGAATTTCAACTTTCATTGATTTCTATACAATTGATTGTATGAGCATATGTTCATTTTATATAATAATAATATCTAACCAAGTCAACAACTATGTATACAAACATATTTAGTGTCTCAAATAATATATTCTTCATTGCAATTATAAATGATTTATTTATATATATTTGTACTCTCTTTCTAGATACCATGTTTAATCCCATTTTATTAATCTAATATATAATAGATAATGTCACCACTTAAACAATATTAGGCATGAATGTAGTGGGATAAGGAATTATAATAATTATCATCCTATAAACCATTTGATTTCCATTTTTTCATATTTACTCTTCATTACACATAATTTCTTATGTGTGGATAGATCCTTTCATTATTATCATCCATGTATCTTCAAAAATTACTAGCATATTTCCCTTGGTATAAAAAAATAAAATATTCTTTCTACATAACATATAATCCCAGGATGAAACTCATTTCTCCAAATATTGTATTTTCAAAATTCCAGTTCATTTTCCTTTCACATTCATCACAACAATACTTTTTTTCTTTTATAAAAACATTTACATCAATGTAAACAATGATAATAAGAGTTCATGTGCTAATATGTTTCAAATAATGGTTATTTTAAAATTTCAATTTAACGAACATTAACTCTCTCAAAAGTCTATATTAATTTTAATACCATAATATAAAGGAATTTTTTTAACCAAGATAAATAATTTCAATGTATAGAAATATTTGGTTCATCATTTTCATGTCTAAATACCTCTATCTTCTCATTATAATATTCTTCTTCAAAATATTAATTTTGATGAAAAACAACAATCATGTTTGGCTGAATCAATGTTTTTTATCAGTGGTAATAGATTAAATATTATAATATCATAAGGTAATGAAACTATGGAAAAATTGTAATCAAATTTAATACCTTCCAGAAAATAATTTTATCATAAAACAAATATGTAATTGTTTCTTGAAAGCTCACCCTTATTGTTGTGATTATTTTTTAATTTCCTCTTTGTTCCAATTAAATAATTTCTGTAGGTCCTAGAAAAGAAATATAAAATGGAAATCTTCTATGTATTACTAATATAACAATTCGTACCATTTATCAACTCTTTTTAGAAAACATACTCATTCACTATTTACGTGTCATCTTGTCAAATGACTGAATTTTGATATTTAAGTGTTAGTTTTTTTACATCGAATCTACATGATTTTCAATGATGATTATTATTTAAACACAATTACTAACCCATTTATATTTCAATATATCTTCTAAAAATTCACCATCATAATCATTGGATTGATTAGAGTTAGAAACAACATTATTCAATTCATTTTAATATCAATTCTCCGTTTCATCTCCAAAAATATAAAGGTTATCTTCTTCTAAAATTTTAATATCTAAATAATATATCACATAACAGTTTGAAATATTATCAAAAATATTTATATCATACCAATCAACTGAATTGGGTAATTATTGTTAGTATTGATTGAATCTTCTATTGGATAATTATACAATGAGAACACCTTCAACACAGTTTTCATAAAATTTTCTAATATTTAAGATATTAATATTAAATTAATTCGATCTTACAAATAATAATTTTTAGAAGTTCATAGTGGATTTTTTTACACCACATATCATAGGAGGGAATGTTCAATTTATGTATAAATTAAAATATATTACTAATACTGAAAAAAGCATACATTTCCCCCAAATATTTTTTAAATGTGTATATATTGAATTCATAGTTATTTCCATTTAAATAAAACGTCTGTTATTTCATTATTCATGTAATTTTTATAAGTTATTATAATAAGAACTTAACGAATGTGAAATACTATAGTTTTAAATATATGATTCAAAATCATTACAAGTGAACTTCCTTCCATTAGGTTCCCTCAAGTTCTTAATGTTAACTCCCACCTTATTCTCAACTTGTCTTATTTATATTTATTTCACCTCCATTGATTATGACTTGTTATTAAAAATAATTAACTTTATTATTTTCTTAAAACGATCAAGTGTTGTGAAAATATAAATACCACCACTATTAAATTGAGGTCTCATAGACCCACATAAATTATAATGAATTAATTTCAGTTACATAGTGGAGTAAATTTCCAAACTTTAGTGAGTTGAATATATCTTCTTCTCCTTTTGAAAATATTTCACATATAATCTATATTTCAACCCTTTATTGTGTTAGGTATCCAAAATCAATTTTCTATTCAATTTTATAATAAATTATTTGAATATCATATGTATGTTTTCTAGGACATGACTTATATTCATACTTAGAACATTAATAAAAATGGATACTTGGAATTATAATTTATATTTAGTTACCAATTATTCATTCTCAATTAGTTATAATTCATAATACAATAGAGAAAATTATGACCCATGATTTTTCCATAAAGTTAAATTCACTACATAATCCCATAACTGAATGAAACACAATCGGTTTATCTTAAACAAATAAATAAACAAAAGATCATTCAATATGAGTTTATGAGCATTAATTTTAGATATACAAACTCTATTGAATTTAAATGTATTTCACACTAAAATTTAATTTCACCTTAATCAAGATCTTCATTGTTTGTTATTCTATTTGCATCACATATAATGTGAGAGGAAGATCCACTATCAAGTATCTGTGGTTTACCTTTCTCTCAATCGTTCAAGGAAACAATAATAGTAGTTGATTTTCCTCCTTCAATTTAAAAACAACCATTCCATTTTATAATAATTATCCCATCCAATAATAGTTGTAAATAAATGACCAATAAAATGTCTTTTTTGTCCAATCTACATTTAATATAATATAGAAACTGAAATCATTTTTTGGTAGTCATATATGTTGAACTTCTATTGATAACATTCATTCTAATCATATCTTATAGATTCTTCCTCTCATATTTATTTTTATCCACATTTATTCATGTCTACTCTAAGTAAGTGGCATATTATACTAGATTGAATAGAATATTTTCCAATTAATCCATATCATGGTAATGAGACTCTATATCTTCATATTTTGTATTTATTAAATTCATATCAATAAAATATTGTTTTTTTCCTACCATAATATTCTTTGTATTATCATAGGGAGGTAATTAATCATGAAATAATGTTGTCTAACATTTACATAGAGAAATATTTCACATCAATTTTCATATATTAAAATTTCCTAGAGTTGGTATTATAATTTTCATTATTAGAAAAAACAATTTTTTGATGATTAAAATAAGTATATTTTAAATTCATTTTAAGGATATGAATCCCAATAGATTAAAATAATTTAGTGTTAACATCCAAATCATTCAAAAAATATTCTCTCACAATTTTTTGAGTATTTTCAGAATCAATATGGATTCAATGTGTCTTACTAGATAATATTTTTTATATAATTATTTTAAAAATTTCTTAGATAATTATTCATTTATCCAAATCCATTAACTTGATATTTTTAATTTCATCAATGTAGTTATATTCCATTTTAAGAGGATCTATATTTCATATTATTTTTTCATCATATTTCTTCATCTACTAGATTTCCTTCTTGATATTATGGTTCAATTCAAGATAATCTTTATGATTATCTTCAAACTCATTATCTTTATATGTTTTATCCTTTTTTATCACTTATTTATATTTCATATTTTTTTATAAAATGACCCATGATGTTCTTAAATTTTCTAGGGACATGTTGTGACACCTTATTTCAAGTAATAATCTAGTTTTATATTCTTTCTATCAGTTTTAGCATGTTTTCATTAGTTTGGAGGATGGTAATAGGATTCCATGACATTGGAATTGAAAATTTTCAAGTATTATAGGCATTTTGTAACTCAAAAAGCTAGAAAGAAAATACACTTGCTAGTCAGCGGGCTCCACTAGACAATTGTTTTAGTCTAAAATAATCTATAGAAATATAATGATTTAATTATCTTGATTATAGAGTTCCGAAGTATAATTGATTCTATATATTATCCATCATATTTCTCGAGGTTGTCAATGGTTCCTAAAGAAGACACCATTTTTGTAGGTGATTTTTTTTTAAAAAAGTTTCTTTCTACCAATGTTCTAAATCCCTTGAGATTCATTAGACCCCAAATTACTATTACTTACACTATGAAGATTTTGGGAGACCATATCCTCCAAAATCCTCTCTTTAACACCTTATCACCTTTTTTATCCTACTTATTTAATCCGGTGCTTCCTTTTTTTTGTGATCAATTATCTCATCATATCCATTATTAAAAATGAACTCATCATCCATAGATGTATTAGATATAAGGGTTTACCATGTCCTAATAGTAATTTTTTGATAAAATCTATTTTTAAATTCAAGGATTCAGATTATTCAATATGATTGGGCCATGATCATTGTTTGTAGAAAATCTTCATTATCGATTTGACTATGTAAAAACATTTTTGTATGTGTTCCCCTTCTACCTCAAACCTAGAGATATAAACACGTCAATTAAAAAATGTATTTATGATATAGTGGTTCATTTAAAATTGGATTGTGAGGCTTTCCTTGCACATCATTATTTCATCGGAGGTAGGAATCCATCTACTTTAACCTTTATTTTTTTATTATTATTATATTTATTATTATACTAACTCTATAGAATGTGAGGCTTTTGTTTAAATAATTAGTCAAATGTTTCATGCATATGTATCCCTGTGAGAGATTAGTTTTTTTGTTTACATTTGAATTATCCATGTAGTTATATTTTAAGATTTTATGTAATATTTATGGGTAATTTTTATATTGTATCATATTATGATGTTATTATTTTTTAGTTGAGCATATTAGTTTTGTCCCATGGAAAATTACTCTGATCGTGGTGCGTCATATGATGTTTCTATATGAATTTGATTATCCATTCATGTGGTATATGTCAGTAATGTTTCTAACTATCTCTTTGAGGGGGGATATGTCACGTATTTAATCATTTGTTCTTCAAGCGCGATACCTAAGAAAGTATATTCAGTCTACAAGTTCCCATAATATGTTTTTACTTGTTTGATATGTTGTTTTTTAACATTAACCTATTTATTTTCATTTAATTCACCCGTATCTCATATGAACATACATTATGGGTCATTGGATGTGTTATATGAAGTCTTTTACTCACTTTTGTTCTATTGGAATTCCTAATTTGGGATTCACTTAAGTGAAAGGGCCCTACTATGGACAACTAAGAGGGTAAGCTGGAGTATTCAAATAATGAAAATGGACCTCTAACTGGATACTAAAACATTTAATATTGGACTACTAAAAATTGTGGGATTTATTTTATGATTTGGGTTGTTTACAAGACATGAAATATTGATACTACATGATATGGGTTTATTTTAATTGATTTTACTCATATGGTTATTCATTTATTATTTTTTATTTATTTATTGGATATTTTTTCCCTCAAATGTTCAGCTAGTAATGAAATAAAACTCTATCCACTTCATTTAATTGGACACCACCGCTAGTTTAAAACCACATGTAAAAGTGGAGACACACATGAGGTCATGTTGTCTTTCATTATTATTCAGGTCTTGTGTTATACCTATTCCAAATAATTATGACACGATGTAGGTTATGTTCCCTCTACTTGTATCAATATAAATTTATTTTCCTTTTATGAAACCATTTAATCTTAGTATATTTATTCACATCCATTATGTTTCGAACCTATTTTTTATTAGATTTATTTATTATTATTTATCATCCTCAAATTAACCATTATTCCTCATTAAATGATTAATTTGAAAGTTCCCATTTCCAGTCCATTGAAATCATTTACATGGGAGGTTATGTTCCCTATAATTGTATCAATATAAATTTCTTTTCCTTTTATGAAACCATTTAATCTTAGTATATTTATTCACATCCATTGTGTTTCAAACCTATTTTTTATTAGATTTCTTTCTTATTATTTATCATCCTAAAATTAACCATTATTCCTCATTAAATGATTAATTTGAAAGTTCCCATTTCTAGTCCATTGAAATCATTTACATGGGAGGTTAGTATTGTAATTGTTTTTACCTTTTCTAGTGTTATTTAACCTAATATCCATAATCCATTTATATTCATAATCCATTCCTTATTCATACTTAGATTCACTTGAGATAATGTATCAATTTTTTTGATGTGATTCTTAGGGATTCCATTTCTAATTCACTTGGGCTTTGATGGAGAGTCTATGTGACAACTGGGCCCTGGTGACAGCACAGACACCCTGCCTTTAACATGATCATCGGGTCCTGGCCCCACAGGTACCACTAGTTGCCCTGTAGAAACGTGGGGCCCACCCCAAGGTCCACCCACATGCCTGAATGGGTCATCTGACTAATGATAGTCCCCATAGGACAACACATGTCCTTTCCAGTGTGATTTTTCCTCACTCACACACACCGTGGATAACTTCCTAGAAGTTCACCCATCCTGATCACTAATCCAGGCCAAGCATGCTTAACTGTGGAGTTTTAATCAGACAGGCTTCCGAAAAGGTAGGCGCATCTTGTTGACATGAGTCATATCGTTTAGTCATTTAACCCTTTATTATTATGGGGTGTTACAATCACCCCCCCCCCTTTAGAGCACAACATCCTCATTGTGGGCCCTACATCTCAACCCAAGAAGTGAACCACACTTAATGTTGGGTACCACCTCTGATACCAAATGTGATAACTAGGCCCCAGTGACAGCACATACACCCCGCCTTTAACATGGCCATCGGGTCCTGGCCCCCCAGGTACCACCAGTTGCCCCGCAGACATGTAAGGCCCACCGTAGGGTCCACCCACATGCCTGAATGGGTCATCTGACTAATGATAGTCCCCACAGTACAACACATGTCCTTTCCAGTGTGCTTTGTCCTCACTCACACCCACCATGGGTAACTTCCCAGAAGATCACCCATCCTGATCACTACTCCAGGCCAAACATGCTTAACTGTGGAGTTCTAATCAGTTAGGCTCCTGAAAAGGAAGGTTCACCTTGTTTACATGAGTCATATCATTTATTCATTTAACCCTTTATCATTCTGGGGTATTACAGTTTAATAGTCGGTTTTATGGGTCATCATCAATTTCTCATATGATTTTCCATAGTATGAGATGTTTCATCATATTATTTTGAAAGAAATAAATATACCAAAAAAATTAATTTTTTTTCTTATATTGGAACATTATTTCAATAAGAAGTGTGATCCATCTTTTTTGATGATATGGGTATGGTTTTTTGGATCTCCCCTCCCATTATGAAACCCCAAAATTCATCAAAAGCACGTTCATTTTAATGGAATATTTTTTAATTTTTATGATAGATAGTGATCCATGTATTGGTGTGATCTATATGAATATATATGGATGTTGATGTATCAACTACCTTTTCAGAATTAGTATGGATAAATGGTGGTGAAGAATTTACATTTCATAATAAGGGAAATTTTGATTCCATGTTTGATTATATCTAATCAAGATTTTGATTAGTCCGCCACTATTAGGTGTGTCATCACCCACTATATAAGGTTTTTAATTTGTTAATTGAATTTTATTAAGATTGGATAGAAAGGTTAGAGATAGGGATCTCTATAATCTGACTCAAAATAAAATTTCTTGTTTTTGTGAGGTTGTGTTGAGTCACTCTCTTGGTTTGGCTAGTTATTCTCAAACTACGTGGTCAATAACTTTAGTTTCTATTAGTGGATAGAAATTTCAACAAAAGGAGTTTTCCCCTTTGAAACTAAGGATTACAATAGGAACCCTACATTTTATGTGGTCATATTATCCCCAATCTCAAACAATATATAGTTACGTAATGCTCAAGAAAAAGGAGACTCAAATTGGTCAGAAGGTATTAATGATTCATTACAGGAACTAAATAATTCATTAATAAATCACATGGTTCTAGAGATGATGTTATAGCATAAAATTTATCTCTAAAGGTATAAGGTCTTGTGAAATAGGATATGTAGTCCCTTCTTCTTATATTTTTGTGTATGGACAATCTTAAAGTGAAACTTCTGTGGTATAAGAGTCATATGATAATGTTTGTTCAATGTAGAGGCATAATCTGAATTTAATGGTAGATATAAAATTGATATGTCCATGAGTATTAATTTATAAAAAATTTTAGATCCCATGTGAAAGTGATATTTAATAATGAAGAGTATATATTATGTAAAACAATGAAGTCTAAAATGAATAAAAAACTATTAGTAAGAATCTAGAGGACGAATGAAATATATTATTAAAAGGCGTGGGTTCATCTTTAATTTTTTAAGGTCAAGTGGACCTCACATTAAATAATTTCAATTATGAATCAAGATCAGTATATGATGTATTTTTTTTGGATGGTGAGAAGAATATGAGAAGGGATTATTTTATATATTTAGTTATTCAGGAAATAATGATAGAAAAACTAATACACATAAAAAATATTCAAATGTACTCAAACCATTGGTCACTACCTTAGTGATGAAAAAAATTAGTTCTTAGGTTTGCGATAGATATCAAAAAATAGTATATTTTAAATTAAAGAAAGAAACATGAAAATTTAAACCAACTATAGAATATGGAACATGAATTTCGAAGGGAGTTTCAACTTTCATAGAGGGGTTCGTTAGACTTGATCACAAATCTCATAAAATAATGGAGTCCAAATAACCATCCAAATGAGTTCATAGTTAGATTTGTGAATGTAAAATAAATCGATGACTATAATAAGGAAAGGTCTTTGTTAATGGAATAGAAGAAATTCGAGTGGTTGCATCATATTTGGAGCATCTTGTAAGCTCCAGGGAAAAGTGGATTTTGAGGTAATATATATAACCTCATCCTAAGAATATGACAATGAAATATATGAAATATTATTTGTGGTTGATATAACTATTGAAACAATGTGATGGATAAATAATAAAGGTAATATATTGATTCGCAACATGAAAATAATTGAGATTAACATATAATGGTACATTAATACTTTGGATAAATTTCCTTACCACATTGCATATATTTTTACATACAAACAATATATTTATTTGTTAGTATTATTTATAACATACATATGGTTCATAAAACTAATTTCATAAATTGTTTCTTGATTGATGCAATGATTTCCTATAAATCATAACCCATTTTTAGGTTTTAATATTTTTGTATTCTCACTGATCCCCTAAAAGTGAACTTTTAAAAAAGTTTATGTTTAATTATATTCCCGCATGATTTGATATTCTTTATAATACATTTTAATCTTTTAAAATAATTTTTTTACTCATATCAAAAAAATTTGGCTTCATCAATTCATGAAGAAATATATCACCTTTTTCATCAACTATATATATTTTAGCATAAAAAACATCTTGAATAATTCTAATAAAATTTTGGGAAATAGTGGAATCTTCTATAGTCACTGTAAAACCATATATGTTAATTATAACTACATCCACCACAGTGATTTAATCATCATTTTTATTTTCTTCATCTATCCTCACTTCATCAAATTCTAATTCTCCAAGTCAATGACATTGCCTCTATGATGTTCACATTCCCATCAATAATGATTTGATGTTTATACTATGTCTTTATAGTTTTTTGGATACATAAAAATATAAATATATGAATATTTTGATAAGAATATTAGAATAAAATTTATTTCCTTTTCATCAACCACCATGTTCCACATATCAACAAATTTCATAGAATTACAATTAAATTGTTTTGAAAATCTCAAAGTAGAAAGATCTACAACATCCTAACCATGTAAAATAATATATGGAATCAACTAAAATCTCAATAATTGATAGTTCCTACCTTAAAAATATAGTATACCTCTATTATTTACTTAATTCATATTCACCATCACTAAAAAAATAGTGATATTTCATAAGAAAATTGAGTTTTTATTTTTCAAAAAATATTCCGATGATAAAATTTATGACTTAAATGGTGGTTGAATAAGCAGTTCGTTTTTAAAATTTAATTTATATAAATAATACTCTTTGATTTGTTTGAATTTGACACACTCAAATAATATATATCGCTTTTAACATAATACAATGGAACTTAAAAACAATGTATGGTACAATTTTGTTTATAATATATACCCTAATATTGGTGACTACATCCATAAAATGTTTTGGTAGAGTCAGATACATATATTTTACACTAATTTCAATGATCAATATAAGGGGTTTTGGGTATGTATCATCCCAATTCCAAAAAAACATATGATCACTTTATCAATGGACTGAATAGTATAATGTTTCCCATATGATGAAAATATAAATCCTATATCACATTGAACATTAAATTATTATAAACATCATTATGTCACAAAATTATTATATAAGATTTTCTTTTGCTATTTCCAAAACATTAAATGATCCTATATATTCTAAATCATTGTATGCACATATTCCATATTCTACTTTGTCAAAAAATTAATTTTATATTATTCATGAATATTATCTCATGTTCTCTTCTCACCATCTCACCTCCCTATCTCCCTTCTATTTGAAAATATTATGTAAAATGTTTGTATTGAATCACCCTTTATCCTTTATATTTGATACCAAAAAATCATACCAAGATGCATCAATGGTCTATCTTAGATTCATAAAATTTTTATTTGTCATGATATCCCTCAATAATATGGTAAAAATTAATTAATAAATTTTAAATAACCACCTGAACATTAACCACCATGTCTACATAAAAATCATATTATAAACTTATCATGGTGTAAATGAATCAGACATGATGATACTTCTTCTGTAATATTAACTTTTTGGAATTAAATTACTATCAAAAGTGTTCCAAAGTTCCCCACATTGTATTAATGACTAAGAATGATCCCACCACAGGTCATCATGGTGTGATGTTCTCCAAAAAAATCTTATTCATCACACACCATGACATGACCTTCTTTTTTTGATATGGAAATATCTCAAAATGTTGACCTAAATTTAGAAGTTATTTCATTATATAATATACATCATTGTGTGACCTTTTTTATTTATGGAGTAAAGTTAATATTTTCAAAAATAACTTTCAATAAACTTTAATTTTAATTAATATGATGTATTATACATGTCAAAGTAGCTTTAGTATCCTCTGGGTTAATTTCAAGAAGTATCCTATAGAATTTTGATCATTAAACAAATGTGGAGAATATCCCACATAGAAGAGGAAATGAATCTTACAATTCTTCACATGGACCCTTAAACAATGATGATTCTTGGAGTACTCTACAAATATCTTCCTGAATGAATCTTACATATGAGTTTAATGACTCATGTGGGTCTCATTATATCCCAAATACATAGCCATATTTTATTTTCACTATCAAAAATACATTTATAAGATCCTTGTATTACTATTATGCATTATAAATGTAGAATAATTTCTAGAGTTCTTAATTAATGACATTTAAATATCCATCATATTGAAATTTACACATCATAGAAATTTCCAAATTTATAGTATATACTTAATAAGACCTTGAAATTTAAATCAAAATGAACAATAAATATATGATTTATCTTGGAGAATGTTGTTTATTTTTTAGCCTTTCATAAAAGTCACTTACCTATACAAAAGTATTTACTTTTACACATAGAAGACTTAATAAAATTTCATTGATATTTTATACCATGAAATTTAACCAAAAAAACATCAATACCTTTTACAAAATACTCAGTAACCCTAGATCAAGTAAAAAATATTCTAAAACATCTATAAGTCCTTATCAAAATATTTAATGATTCTTACACATAGTTTAAAAAAGTTAAAACATTTCAATAATTCCATTAGCTTATTTGGGATGATAGAGAGAGAGAGTTCTGTATTTATTTATGGATTTATGATTTTTTTAATGTGTATTTGTGGGGGGGGGGGAATGAGTGAAGAAATGTTATGTGTGTGTGTAATATATGTGTGTTTTTTAATCATTTATGGAATTAATATTTAAAATTTCTCAAGACTATGAATTTTACTGATTCTTGTGACTAATAGTAGTATTATATTTAAAAATATGTTATTATAACCTCCAAATACAAAAACAAAACTAAATGGTGTCATTGGAATATGACATTAAATGTACAGAATAAAAATTAGATAATTTTTATAGTAAATATAGTGACTTAAATTCCATTACCTAGAGCTACTTCCTACTACCATTACACTGGAATACGATACAAGGAATAAAATCCTAATAGGATGATCAATTTACTTGTCTTGGTAAACTATATACATATACAATTCTTACATTATATTTGGAATACACTAATTAAAACATATTTTTTAGAAATAACAGTATTCCATATAGTGTATCCCTATATATCAGTCTAAGTATACAGCATGGAATTTTGTGAATGGAAACGAAATAATGGTGAACTAAAATGATCGATAAGGGATAAGTATAGCGCAATATATCACGAATCAATAAGAATAGTCAACATGGAAAGGTAAATAACTCAACACAAATGTCATTTATATAAATTAACTGCATTAATAGATATATAAGAATCAATATGGAAAGGTAAATAACTAAATCATGTTCCATATAATAACTAAATTTTGAAAACAATAAATCCATAGATAATATCACAAAGAAAATCTCATGTATAATGTAAACTCAATCAGAATGAAGGTAGTGCTTAATTATCATTCTGCATGCTTCCTAGGTAAAAGAAACCTTTACCATAAAGATCTATCCTAATGATGGTTTAAAAAATTATAGAGAAAAAATAATTTTATATTTTTCATGACCATTTTCAAGACACATACTTTCAATACCCTTCCTCTAGGTAGTTTAAAAATTATTAGGTACAAATATAATGGGTTTTAAGCCAAATTATTTCTTCCAAAGAGATTATTGATGCCACAAGGGGATTAAATAAAATGATCCCCAACCCATGTCAAACGTGTGTAAAGTATTCCATATATATCCAATAATCTATTTAATTCATAAATAATGTGACTTATGAAATACCCATATTGTTTTAAGGATACATATTTTTCAATATTTTCCCAAATAATAAAATAACTATCAAAGTAAACACATTATGTAAAAATGTTATATGTTTTATGAAATATTCATATGAATAATTAATAATGTGGATATTGAAGGAAAAATTTAATTTTCAAAGGTATTTGGAATGTGAATAACTTAAGGGGAGGTCAATGACTACAAAAATGATTCCAGTAAGTGAATAACAATTCAATCCTTGGTCAAAATTATCATAATCCATACATAGGGAGAATAATGATGATATCATTATTAAATATAACCATTTTAGTAAGAATTATGGTTTTATAAATTTTGAATAGAAATATAATAAATTGATCATAAATTAATTTGGTATAAAAATACACTTTATATTTTAAAAAACAATTTTCCTTGAAAATCACCATTACAAAACAATTTTATTAAAAATAACATCATAAAATTGAAAATTAATCTCTAAGTAAGTGATAGAGGGTTATTTTATACATGTTAAAAAAGAATATTTCAATTTTTGTAAAAATATTGGACATGTTACATTATTGGAAAGAGGATATAATATTTCCTTGAGAAGAAATCGTAAAAAAGAAAATTGGATAAAAATGTATTATTGTAAATATTTTTGAAATGATTAAATAAAAAAATTATAATAATTTTTAGAAAACATGGTTTCATGTGTTAATAGATTTCTAAGCAAAGAGAGAAATGATGCCATATTTTATTAAAACATTTTACCTATAATATTAAGAAGAAAAGAGTGAAAAAATGAATTGAACCATTAAAAATGTCATGATAAATGATAAGAGAAGGAAATGAAATGGCGTCTTATTCAATGATAAAATAATCTCATTCAATGGTAATTCATTAGTAAATAATATATAATAAAATGATATTATGAAGTAAATTGTAGAACATATTATAACATTAGAGTTAAAATCTAATAATGAATCTATTATTTGTATTAAATTAAAAAAACAATTTTAAATATAAAAATATATATTCAAAAGTTATTACACACATAATCATATAATATTAATGATTGTGAGAAATCAATATTACCCTTTCAATGGAAATTGAGTTATGATGTTCTTTACCAGTTGTTAACTCTTAATTCAAACTACCATAGATAAAATAATTTTACTAGAAACAGAAAAATTCCATTAATAATTTATTAATATTGATATTACATGTCAAGGGTCAGTTTAATGACCACAAAAAAATCAATAAGGTGCATAAAATTTCAATATGTCTCAATGAAATAAAATTGGGATAAAATCCATTAATATTGGATTCATTTTAGTTTAAAATGATTTAACCTAATTTATAATGGTTCTAAAAACATTATTAATATATTCTATAACCATATTAATATGTATGATATAATATATGATTATTTTATAACATATTATTATCATTTTCAGAAATCTTTTATTATTTTCAATGTCTTGGGTAAAGACAACTTTGTTTGTTGAGTGTTTTAACATGTTATTTTTTGTTCCTCATACATAGATAATGATTTCATCATCTAAATAATTTTAAAAATTAATTAAATACCATATATTTTAAATATATAAGTAATTTTATTAATCTATAAAATATAGTTATAGGAAATGAAATATATCGTTAATGGAGACGGTAGGACGTACAATCACATGAGCATTGTACTCATTTTATTCTCATTTTAAAAGAAAGAAATGTAAATGATATATATGTATATTATCACTATAGTATTATTTTATAACATATATTACTTATATGTTTATTAATCCCATCCTTAATACACTTAATATAATGTTTTAATGAATCTCATTGATTCGTGTTGTGGTACTACGTCGAAGACACGAGTGTTATTATCGTATTCCCACAAAATGAAAATTGTGAATATTTGTGATATAATAATTAATGAAGAAAAATAATATCGTAAATATCATTTATATCCAATATAAATATTATTTCCATCATTATTCTAAACATCTATTCTTTATAAAATAAAAATGATTAGTATTGGTTTGCAAGGCGGTAGTTCACTGTACAAATAAGCTATTCGTTTTTAACCCAGTTGATTGAAGTGATTGTGGGTCTAGGTCATTCCATTTAAAAAATTCATATAATATTTATTATATAGAAATTATTATATAATAATGTTAAAATAATAATTTAAGGTGGGTATTGATAAAAATAAAACATAAATGAACATTAATGATTGTTACCTCTTCTTCGAGTAACTCTTACCAGTTCGTAGAAACTTCCATCCTTGGATGGATTTATGTAAAAATTAAGCACTATTATATTATAGGATAGATGTTGATAATTAATTCTGGATTTTCTTTTTTGTTCCAAATGGATTTAGATGTGTAAAGAGTGTAGAATAGTGGGAGGCCTTTTATATGTGGGGTGAGTGGGAAACTTGTATGTTTTTTTTACATTCGTAATTCCACCCACATTGTTTTCATATAAATTGGATCCAATAATTATCCAAAAAAATAATATAAGTTAAAACATCAAAATATTTTTATAAAATGTTTTTTAGATGTTTATTGGTCATTTGGACCCTTATTTTTAATTTTTAGTCCCTTGGTAAACTCATTTTTCACATAATCAGATTAATTAATTTTAACTATACTCACTGATCACATTGGAAATAAATTAATTTTAAATTATTGTAAATTAAAATTTAATATGATTATATTTAGAGAATCCAATTTTCTAAATTCAATTAAAATAATTTGAAACAATTAATTTATATTTGATTGAATAGACAAAATGAGAAAGAGGGGTACAAAATTATAAATGTTCAATAGTTTACTATGTTTTTATATATAGATTCAATTTGAATTTGATTAAAATGAAATATATTAGATTAACTAATAATTAATTTTTGTAATTTTATGTAAACACAATTAAGATATTAATTAATATTATAAATTATTTAGATGAAATGTTAGACATTAATTAAAATTCAGTATCATTCACTATACATCAAAAATGAAACTTCTCTGAAAAATTCCAAAATTCACCCTAAATAAATTTTTAAATTGATATTTAAAAAACAATGATTAATTTTCACTAATAAAATTCAAAAAATTTCTAGTTTAAAATTTGAGAAAAACAGCACCATTAAAAATGGAAAAACATCCTTTAGAAAAAAAAATTTTAGCTTAAAATTAGACTTGTTATTATCAAATTATAATAAAATCAACTTGATGAATATTTAAAAAATTTATCGGATTTAGAATATATAAATTTTATTATGATCATTCGATAAAATTAATTATTATATTTTTTGATAAATGACCTTTGGCGCATATAAATGGTTATTTTATAAAAATATTCTATTTATATTCAATTGGTTTTAATATTCATTTCCAATTAAATGGTATACAATTAATTCAACATTAACTTTTTGTAAGTTATTAAAACCTATTCATAAAATCCAATTTGACAACTAGGATATGATTTTCATTTTGAATAATAATATTAATAATATTAGTCAGAAATTGATCTTACATTTAGAGAAAGTTAAACATTTTGTTTCATGTAATGCAAGCAAAGATCAGTGTTGTCCAAAATATACACTAATAGATAGATTGAATTTATCTAAATATAAACATATAATAATTTATCAGTATTTTTTATTCCTTTCTAAGCTTCTTGTTTCATTTCATACCTGTTATCAAATATATTTATCATATTTTAAAAATTTGGGGTTTTACATTCTCCAGACCTTAAATAAGTTTATTCCTCATAATTTAGATAAGATCATATTAAAATAGTGTTTGATATATTAAAATTACTTCCTTGAAAACCCCAAATTGTATTAGATGTAATAAAATATCATCTTAATAATATAAAAATTGAAGTATGAAGTTCATCATGAATCACACATACCTATGTTTCCGAGTAGGAGAATGCCAGTATCCAGTTAATATATGATCATAGAGGAAAATAATAATTATTTATAGATAGATTTATTTCATTTATTATAAACAACTAAATGACTACTGTAATCATTATGGACTGAAAACCTCAAATCCAATAGGTGTGAAAGGGTCGTTGATATCATCAGAAATTATTGTAATAGTATTTCGTTTTATTGAAAAATCCTTTTTCTAATGTTGAATAATTATCTTTTTATATGAATATAAGGAAATAAAAATACTTTATATATTTCTATTTCATCATAGAAATTTCATCCATTGGTTGTTCTTCGATCAATTTATAATTCATTGATTATTATAGGAAATTAATATCCAAAATTGATTTTTTATTCCTCACACACTAAAATTCACCCTTACCAAATTATAAGATACATAAAAAATGATATATGTATATATCAAAATTTTTTAAAAAACCAATAAAATTAATACATCAAAATATAAACCAAAAAATTAACACTACTGGTTCATCATTAAAAATTATTTGTTAAATGTTTTAGCTAAAAAGTATAAATAATTAACAAAGAAATTGTGCAGGCCCATGGTAGGAATGAACCAGTTATCATCATTCATTAAATGGTAAAAAACTATATCATTTCCAGATATAATGGGGTTTCAAATGACATACATGCTGTCAATTTTATAAAAAATATTTCTATATTTATTATAATGTTCACAAAAATTTGAAATACATCCTTCAAAAAAACTAATCATTACAAAACATTTTTCTTACTATTGGTTTCAATAAAAAAATTACACAAATTTTAATAATCATATTTTACTATTATTAAAATTTAATTAATGATTAAGTTAATCCTTATATTTATCAATACCTTAAAACTGATGTATATAAAATTTAAATAAAATAATCCACAAATACAATTTCCACTAAAACATGCACATTCTATCCATTTTTCCCAAAATATCCTTATTATTAATACAATTGCGTCCCATAAAATCTAAAAATAGGTATTTAATACTTTTATATTTTGATAAATGTTACTCACTAACTCATTATGGTATCCAAAACACATAATTTAATAAAGTCCAATATTTTTATAAAATTTAAAACAACCCTTACATTTTTCATAATTCTTACTGAAAAATTATATTTTTAAAAGTATACTTACAATATATTTTTTGAATCCCAATACATAAATAATTATTATATTTTAATTATTCATAGGTCCTTCATTAGTCCAAGGTTTAACCCAAGAAAGTCATTATCATCATCTAGTCATATATATCATAATGGTATGTTTAGAAAAGGAGAAATTATATTAATAATATTCTCTAACAATGTCAAAATCTGTTTACAGTGAGGCTCATTATCATGTAAAATGTAATCCTCAAGTTAATCCCGATTCACCCTTTTTAGAGTTGTTACTCCTATTTACATCTATTCCAGAACAACATCCACATGTAGTATCTAGACAGGGATATATTTCTAGTATAAACCACATAATCACTTCCATACCAAAACATTAGGATGTTCTTATATACTGATGTTTAGATTTTATCACAAGGTTGTGTTCCCTAGTCTATTTTTTCCTAAATATAGTTTCCATTGATTCTACTAAATATCATATAATTCTAACCATAGTGACACTGGGTTAGTATCCAAAATCCATTGCATGTTACTATTATAATGGAATATGTTATAAGGAATCATATCAAAAATGATAAATCAGTTTGTTAGCCATGGTAAACTAGATACATCCAGAAGTCCCATATTACATATTGAATAAACAAATTAGAACATATATTTTTAAAAAATTAACATAATTCACTCTATAATATCCCTACATATCAGCTATTCTGAACATCATTGCATCCTGAGGTATGGAAATAAAATAAGGGTGAGATAAAATGCTCAGTAATCATGAAGTAAAACGGAGTAAATCACGAATCAATAGAAAAAACATCCCATTTAATCACTATATTGATAATGAAATGCATTCATTGATAATATCATAGAGAAAATCAATTAGTTAAGGAAAAATGTATCCAAATAAAGTAAAATATTAATTACGAGATGTCAAATTTCCCAGTAATATAAAACCATTAACATCAATGTCTATCATCTATATGGATTAAATATAGCGGGGTAAAAACCCATCTAATTCATGTCAAGACATTTCACAAGACAATTAATATCCTGATCCATCCTATAGACAGTGTATGACTATTTTCTTACATATGTGAGGGGTTTATCGCCAAATTATTTTTTCTCATGAGACTGTTGACGAATCAAAGGTATTGCATTAAATAGACCCAAAACATGTTGTACCTATCCAATCATTTACACATTTATAAAATAATTTATTTAATTCCTAAAAAATGTGTCTTACCAACAAACTTTATTGAGTAAACGATATATATTTATCAATATTTTCCTAGCTAATCAAATAATGGTCAATGTAAACCCTTTTTTTA
The DNA here is from genome assembly GCA_963277665.1 of Viscum album. NCBI lineage: Eukaryota > Viridiplantae > Streptophyta > Magnoliopsida > Santalales > Viscaceae > Viscum > Viscum album. The sequence goes on along the minus strand of OY728142.1, from coordinate 469,907,987 downwards.
AAAATTGTATATGGTTTTGGATATAATAATATCAATGATAAATACTGGGGATATTTAAGGTAAATTAAATTATCAATGGTCATTGGAAGGTGACTAACTCGTGGAGATGTTAATGAATAAAAAATTATTCAAGGAAGTTAATGGACATACTATCATCGGTCAAAATAATCATAATTCATACATATGATGAATATTTATATTATCAATTTGAAGTATAAACATTTGAATTATAAAAAGGGTTTTCTTGATTGATGATTAGAAATAAAATATAAATATCAATATATTAATTACTGTGCAAAATATCATTTTTTGAAATATAATATAATTTGAAAATCACTATTAAGAAAATTCATTAAAAATATATTCTTAAATTTTTTTGAGGATTCTTCAATGAAATGAATGAGGTTAATTCCATATAAGGTAAATAATAAAATCCCCTTTTAATTATAAAAGGATAGAAATGTGCATTTTTCGATAGTGAAAATAAGATTACTTTGAAAAAAATTTCTTAAAATAAAAAATAGTACAAATTTCTTTTCATAATTCATTTTAAAATTTTTTAAAAAATATTTTTTTAGAAAAAATAGATTGGTATGATAATTGATTTTTGAATAAAGAGATAAATGGTGTCCTATTTTATCCATACATTTTATAAAGAACATTAAGTTACAATGAGTATAAAAATTCTAATATAACATGAAAAATATCATGAATAACCATAGGATAATTATATTGAATTCTATATTCAATAATGTACAAATAGTTTTCTTTATAGGGAATCGAGATGTAAATAATTCCCAATAAAATGTAATTGTGAAGTTAACCTTGGAGAATATGATAAAATTATTGTGAGAATAATCCAATGGATCATTTATGTGTATCAACTATAAATACACATATAAAAAGTGAAAATTAAAAAATATATAGTCATATATAATTAAAAACATAACCTTTCAATATTAATGAAAATGAGGATGTAATGTAACACAATGAAATGAATGTGAGTTGTGAAATTCATTTCAACTTGGTAAGTCTTTATTCAAATCCACTATGATGAAATAATTAAAATTGAAACATAAAATAAAATGAAGAATTAATTATTAATTATATTACATATCAAGGGTTAGTATATAAAAAATATAAATATAATTATGTGCATAACATTACAATATTCCTTAATAAAATGAAATTGAGACGGAATCCTTAACCTTATCCTTCAATTTGGTTGATCATTTTTTAGGCTCATCTACATTGGTTTTAAAAATTTATTAACATTTAAGAGAAAAATATTAATATATATTACATGATATATGATTTTTTATAACATCTTATTAGACGTTCGATAATAATCATTTATTATTTCCATTGTTTCTGTTAAAAACTGCTTTGTTTTTCGAGTATGTTTTGACTTTTTATTTTTTGTTCCACTTACCCAGATCATGATTTTATCATATCAAAAATTTAAAACAAGATTAAATTTACTATATTATTATTATATATGTATTTATATTAATCTATCAAATTTAGTTCTAGGAGATAAAATATAAAGTTCGTGGAGATGTTAAGCCATACATACTCATGAAAACTGTATCCATTTTCATATCATATTGAAGGAATGAAAAGTAAATGATATATATATATATATGAGTGTGTGTGTGTGTGTTATAATTACAATATCCTTTTTATTTCATAATATCACATAAGATTATTAAAAAACATCCTTAATACATTCCATGTACAAGGTGAACGAATCAATTCACTTCCTAAGGAGGTAGTCTGCCATACACACGTGTTCCATTATCATATTCCAACAAAATGGAGAGTATAATGTTATTTGATATATAGTAATTATGTAAGGATAATAGTATCATACATATTATAGATATCATATATAAATAGTATGTGAACCATTATTCATAACCTAGAAAGGTTGAAATGAAAAAATGAACGACATTAGTTCATGAGGAGGTGTTCCGCAGTAAAAATGAATGAAGACTTCATAACCCATTTGATGGAATTGTTTATGGGTGTAGACTAATGACCCAAGATTGATTTACATGGACATTAGAATTACATTTCAGAATACATAATACATTAGAAAATATACGACCAAAAACTATTTTTGTTTAGTGTCTTTGGAAACATGGAATATAATCTTCTAACATAGTGAAAGATCTTCAACATCTAACTTAATGATCTTCCTCTTTTGTTTTCCTACCTAAAACCATTCTTTGTATCATGAAGAAAAGAAAATATAGAAAGGGTGAGCTAAAATTTTCAAGAAAGTTATCCATTGACAACATTAAAAAACCATAAACTTAAGAATGTAAAAACATGAACATAATGTTTAAATATCAAATTATTGAGTCAGGAAATAAATTTTGGCAGCATATAAGGTATAGATCATAATGGAATATTAACAATGCTAAACTCAAATTAGAATAAGAAATGGAATTTTGGAAATCAAAAAATAACATAATATGATTTCTATATTAGCCCATGCATTGGTGCCAATACCATCATATTGGAAAAATCCCATTACTAAATTGGTTTTACTTGTCAATCCGGCCATGTATTACTAAACTAGATTTATTTTACGGTCCAACCCTGTATTGCTAAACCGAATTTAATTGATCATCTAGCCATATATTGATGAACCAGATTTATATATCATTTCAATAATGGTTATCTCATGATATTTAAATCATTACCCAATGTATTGGAGGGACATATATCTCCCACCCATCTCATAGTGAAATCATTCTTAAATGTTCCACAAAAACATAAATCATTAATCATAGCATAACCCATGAAATAAAATATGTTTCTTAAACATCATTCCATCATAATCCAAATAAAATAAATTTAATTTATAAAAAAGATTCCATCAAAAAAATCAAATTAATGTAATAATAGGGATAGAAACACAACACTATGTCATATTTGATGAAAAATAACTGTGATAGAACACTTGAACTTAATTCGTGAGGAAAATATCATTTCTTCTTCGAAAATACATTTTTTCTCTAAAAATGACGTGAAATTTTAAAAATAGTGTATTTATTTGAAAATAAACATGAAATAGTGTAGAGTAAGATTCATGTAACTAAGTAATTATGAATATGTAATACTTTGTTCAGGCCGTGAAAGTTAAAAAAACATTCTTCTCATACTCTTGCCGAAAAATTCAAAAAGTACCTCATATGGAACAAAAATTAAATTTTCCTTCCAAATCATTTAATAAAAAAATCACCATTGGGAAAAAATAAAACTAAAAAATAGTAAAATAATAATCATAATATTATATATTTAGAAAAAATTTACAAGAATCATAATTATACACCAGAATTTTTTTTTGACAAAATACACCAGAAAATTCTTACAAATAAACAATCTCAGATAATAATGAGAATGCAGAATTTTCCCTTACCTTAGAAAAAAATTTCTTCCATATGTGTCTGAAAATCTATTATAGTGGGTTTAAAAATATTATTAACTTTTAATAATACCATAATAATATTTGTGATATCATATATGATTTAATATGACATTATATGACCAGTTTGTTTATTAATTCAATGTTAAAGCAATGTTTTGGGTAATAATCATTTTATTTATCATACGTGTTTTGACATGTTATTCCTGATCATATTACATAGATCATAATTTAATTAATTTTATAATATAAAAAATGATTTATATATCATAAATATTTAGTATATAAATATATATATAATATATCGATCAATGAAATAGAATACATCATTCATGGAGATGGTAGGTTATACATACGCATGAACATTGTTTTCGTTTACTTATTGAATTGAATGGAAGATTGTAAATGAGATATATATATATATATAAACATAAATAATGTAGCATTATTATTTCATATATTTAATTATTATTTATTATATATATATTATACTCATTCTTGAATGGTTAACCGAGAAAATAAATCTCATTGCGTTGTAGAGACGGTTGGTCGTATGTATGCACAAGCGATGATATGATTCAATTAATGGTTTAATGGTATAGAATTTTATGGTATATTTATTATAAAGAATAATTATCATGTTATATTAAATAAATCCATTATAATAATCATTATACCCTTCTAAATTATGTGTTGTTGAATAAAAAATTACACCACGACATGGATACGGTAAGCCGTACGCACGCACGCATGGTAATATAGTTATTAATAAGATGGATAAAAAGGTATAAGGTCATAACAATGTTATAATACCATATAATCATGTAAAATATAATTTATTAATAACTTTATTATTGAAACAACATATGAATTGAAAGTATTATAAGAAAATAATTTTGAAAGTGGTGATAAAACATTTACCTTTTTTTCGAGTAACTTTTTTTGATTTGAACAAAAGGTATCCATATGATTGATTTATGAACAAGTTGTGACCTCTAGGATTAATTTAGGGAAGTTATGAGGATATTTGGTCATGTTTTGGTCGAGCCAAAGGGATTTGGAGGTGTTAATAAAATAGATGTAAAAGTGCCCTTTTATAGGAAGCTAAGGGTCACTTTAGGAAAGTATTTGATTATTAATTTATTATATATATTATTTTTGGTATATAAAAGATCCAAACTCATATATTTATAATATAATATAATTATGGGTTTAAATAATCTCAAAAAATAGGATTTATACAAATTTATGTCACAAAATTAACATTATCTTTTAGCTTTATTCCTTAGTAAAAAACAATAACTATTACCTTGTCTTCTTATATTTTAATAATATATGGTTACTATAGTTACTATAAAATTCCAATATAACCAAAAGTGGATAGTTAATAACATTTTTAAAATTATATATGTCATTTGGACTAATATTAGAAATTTAATACTATTAGATCATTTAATAAAATAGTATATATTTTAAAAACACATTTATGTCAATTTTTGCATTATTTAGTGGTTGATTTTTGTTAAAGGAATAAAAACTTGATTCCATCACAAAAAGGCATTAAATAATCCTTAACATGCTATTTTCTTCCAAATAATATATTTATTGCATCCAAATTCCCAAATAACTTTTATTTTAATATTTATAATTTCATTTATTTGAATATTTCATTAATAAGGTAGTCACTGCATCATCATTGTGACATAAAGAAATCTAAAAATTATAAAAAAAATACCATGGTGTAAGAAATATTTTTAACTTTCTAATGACTATTTATAGTCCATGAATCATTTATATAAATCAAAATAAACTTTTTTTACTAAAAAGATTCATATTGATGTTATATTTCCCTTTACATTAAATTAATTATTATAAAAGGTCATTATCACACCCAAGTTTCTCTATGGGGTCCTCAAATTTACCTATGGATGGTAAAGGTCGGAAATATATCATACAATAGGATATGTACATGTGTTTTTTTAGTTTTATATTATTATAATATTATTTATTAACCTTATTTACCTGATTTACCCTTTAATCATGGTAAATAAAAATAATTTCTGAAGTTACTATTCATAATATTAGAAAAAAGGTACCTATTTAAAAAATTTTGATCATATGATTCCTAATAAAGAATAAATTTTTCTAAATTCAAAACAAATAATCAGGGGTAATTAATTTAATATTAATTCTCATTATCAAAACCTGAAAGCGAGTTTTTAAAAATTAAAAACTATCAAAATATTGACATGTGTTTAGGTCCAATTTAAATGTGAAATTTCTTCTAATGAAAAAAATTGGATTAAATGAAAAAATAATAATCCAGTTTCACTTTAAAACAAATTAAAAATATAACCTATCTATATAAATAAATTAGATGAAAATGATGTTTTAAAATAAATTACAGTATTTTTCATTATTCATTAAAATATGAATTTTACCTGAAAAATAAGAAAAAATCAACAAAAGTAAATTTTGATGTCCCACTTCAAAATAAAAACATTATTTTGTTAAATAGAATATATAAAATTGTTGAAAACTAAATTTTAAATGGAGGTTCCATTAAAAGGTGGAAAATTGCATGTTTTTTAAAATACATCTTTTATCTGACAATTGAGTTTGATCGTATATCATGCCTATAAAATTAAATATTTTTTCAATATTATTCATTAAGGCTAGTTTATATCCAATTATATAATAATATTTTAATAATATATCATTTTTTTGTGAAATATGGTATTGTGTACAATAGAAGCTATCTAAGAAGGATGCTCTTCTGTGTAACACATGCCATGTCAGTATTACATATAGTGCAAGCTTCCTTTGGTGTTTCATATAGCATAATCAAAATTTATTTATTTTTTACATTGAAAAAAATCTATACTCATTGTGTTTTTTATCGTATTCCATCTCATTTTTACGTGAAATTATTTCTATAAAAAAACTTGAAATTGTGTGCATCACAAGCCAAAAATAGTGTTGTGTATAGTACAAGATTATACAGTGTTGCATATAGAATAAGAAAATCATGGTGCATCGTACAAAACATGTAAATACCCTTAATTTCCATGTATTTTTTTTTAATTATATGGGAATTTTATGAGTCCGAGAAAATTGACGGCGCGTGATTCTAAGGCCCGGTGTGCCCGGAGTGATTTTCTGAACTTTTTTTAGGTGAATTCAGTGAACATGCGAGCGGGTTTTTGTAACTTTTGAACCGGTGATCGGAATTGAAATCTATGGACAACGTTGAACTCGTAGTGTCGATATTCACATAAGGAGACTTTCACCTCGACGGCTGTAGGACGAGGGTGAAAGTTAGTTTTCATTTTTTTTGTGTAAATAAAAATAAAATAAAGATTAAAATTTTATTTTATTTTTGAAACCTCTCTATATGAGTTATGGGGGCGGGGACCACCCAAAACTTTCTTTAATGTGGGTAAGTCTCTTGGAATCCTCCCATTTAATTGTGCCAACATAATGCTTTTAATTATGCCAACATCATCTTAGTTAATGGAAAAATTTAATTAAATAAGTTGGCTATTCTTTTTATTGGGTTTGGGAAAATCATTGGAAAAGCGTTGAAGAAATTTGGAGAAACATTTCCTTCTCCAACGAAGAATGAGGAACCGACCCCGAGCCCAGATCAGATGTGCCTTGAGGGAGAAACGAACCTTGACGTTCTTCAATGATTTCATCTTCTACCTCTATACTCCTCCAATTAACTGACGTCTGTCCTCACCTCCTCACCGAAATCAATGAACTTCCAAGGTAGGGGTGTTATTTTGATTTATCTTCATTAATTTTTCATTTATGTTGAACCTCTCATCATGACCCACTTGCTACCCCTCTAACTGGAGGGTGCGGGCCAAATGAACATGTCCCAACCTCCCCACAACCTTTATGGTTTTTGTTTCATTCCTCATGATAGAGGAGAACAATGAACGGTGCTAGCTATTGGCACCAGTGGGACTCGGGAGCGGCGGCCAGAAACACAGCCGACCATGATGACGACGATGGCACGACCGCACCACCAGAGAAGGGTCACGGCCCGTCGGCCACAACAGAGCAAGGGAGGTGGTCGGAAGCCAGCGGCGGCAAGCCACATGATGGGGAGATGGGGGCGTGCATCCGCGCCGCCCACTGTGCTAGAGCCGTGACCTTGTACCATGGTGGCGAAGGGAGGGTGGCCGGCCGAGCCGGGTGCCAGTGATGGTGGTGCGCGCGACCGTGCCACACGAAGGAGGCTCGCCATCTATCCAGCCAGAGAGCCAAGTGGTCTGCCACACTGTGGGCCGCCCAGCATGGGTCGTTTTGACCCGAACCGGGTTGGTTCGGCCCAGACTGGGTCGGGCCGGGTTGTTCCGACCGAGTCGGACCGGAACCATACCAATTTCGACTCTTTGCACTCTTTTGGCCATATATTGAGCTACGAGGGTCCATTTGACGAACTGTCTATGGTACCAGAATCCTTGGATTGAGATGTTCCTTTTGGTATACCCCACTTGAGTTTTGGATAAATTTGGGGTACGACTGGGTTGGATCGAACACGAATCCAACCGGGCCCTCGAGACTAAAAGTCAAATAACTTACAGACCGTGCATACGATTGATGCACCATCTATTGCATTGATACCATTTTTATGTAGAGGTTATTTGGGATACTTCTTTGTGGGACTCTTTTGAAGTTGGAGTATCTACCTGTGGCTTGAGGAGTGGACCCTCTCGGAATCCAGTGAGCTAATTATGGGAACCCTGTAGCTCACTGTAATATGAGAAAGGGATCCTATGTGGGTCTGTGCTTTGGGATCCTACGTGTGTATGTGCTTGAGGGTACCACTTGGATCTGCTATAATAATTCACGTGAAACTACTCTAGGATCCTACGTGAGTTTTCTATACTAGGATCCAACATGGGTCTGCTGTACTAGGATCCTACGTGTGTCTGATGATTTAATATCCTATGTGGGTCTGCCTCCTAACAGAGTAAGATGATTCAGTAGTTACATCTAATCATCCTTACTACCGTGCCTAAGTTATACCTAGTGTGAGATAAGTCCTTACCTTTCTAGCGATACCATTGTGGAATTCTTCTGTGTGGTGTACCTTTACGGTACTTACCTTTGTGGAGATACCTTTTTGGTATTCTTCTATATGGCATTACCTTTGTGGTACTTACCATTATGGTGATACATTTGTGGTATTCTTATGTGTGGTTTTACCTTTGTGGTAATTACCTTTGTGGTGTTACCTTAGTGGTATTTCTTCATTTGTGGAACAGTTGAGCTTTGGGATTTTGAGTTGGGCCTTGTGTTTCCTCATGAATGGGATGGGAATACTTGATAACTTAGGTATATGTATGGAAATATATATATGTAGGGTTGATTTTTGTTTCCATGCTTGGTGGTTTATCCTTTGTGAATTTTTTGAGACCTTTGAGGGTCTCGGGGTCCCTAAAGAGTATCGTTATACTCTACCCTGCACAAGCTACACCCACACCTTATTGTGTTTGGTGTAGACGACGAACAATGCTGATGGGGGACGGGGGTACTAGGACTAAAGGCAGCTCAGAGGTGGCATTAGATGAGTCGTACTACTGATACGACCATTCGAGATCTATACCTACCCTTCAGTTAGGGTCATTGGTGGGTGTTCATAGGATCTGTTTCAGTCTACTTGTACTTTTAAGTTTTCTTGTACTTTCCAGTTGGGCTTGTATTCTGACCCCTTTTTCTACTATACACACTCTTTTACTATACAGTTTACTTATGTTCGCATCTTTCTATGTGCTTGGTTGTGTGTATTTATAGGTTATAAAGGAAATGAATTCCCGGTTTCATTGAATACGCCTTTCAATGCTAGTCGCCAGCCCCTGGCCAATGGAAGGTGGGCTTGGGGTCGTCACGGCACATGCCCTAGGGGATGAGTCATGACCAATTGGTATCATAAGAGTTTGTTATACCATATAACATTGGACTCTGATCTTTTAACGACAATAGTGTTATGTGTAGTGAGTGTGCTTATCAGTTTAGGGAATCCAGTGTTTGTGTTGCGGCCGATGTATCCATACAACCGGACCCTGACTTCGGATTTCTGACTCAGTGCACGAAAACCCTTATTGCGTGTGTGTTTCCAAAAGTTTTCATTGTGATATTTCTGATTCATCTCAATAGGTATAACTTATTGACTGTGGAACACCTGTTTCTATTCAGGATGCCTCCACGCAGACAACCATCTAGGGTTCCGGGTAGAGTACGCGACGAAAACCCACCAGGCGACGAGGCCTCGGTGCATGGACTTTTATCTGTAGAGGCACCAGGAGGTACCAAGAGTACCATTACCCTTTGGGACACCGATGCCACCCGCCCCAGTAGAAGAGAGTGCACATCGCTTGAGCGCGTTGCACGATTTCCAGTGCCAGAGCCCACCCAGGTTCAGGGGTGAGATGGACCCACAATCGGTTGAGGATTGGTTGGAGGCCGTAGTGAGAGTCTTCCGATTAGTAGGGACACCAGATGATCTTAGGGTGATCCTTACCACCAGTCTTCTATAGGCAGCAGTAGGCATATGGTGGATCTGATGCTCTAGGTTCACTAAGAGGTGACAATTCTATGGGAAGACTTTGAGAGCCTATTTTGGGCAAATTTTGTCCAAGCGACCCTTCGCGCATTGTGCATATATGAGCTTCTTCATCTGTAGCAGGGCAACATGAATGTGGCTTAGTACTCAGTGAGGTTCACTGAACTTTCACGCTACTCCACTGATATGGTGCAGGACCCATTATTCAGGCCTTAGACCTTGGAGTAGGGAATCAGGCAGGAGATCATGGCTTAGATATTTTCTCTCAGCATCCTGACGCTGGAGAGGTTGTTAGAGTGAGCCCTCTTAGTGGAGAGTTTTCTTGCTGAACAGTCACCAATAGCGAGACCCACCACCGAGTGTTACGTAGAGGAGGCTTCAGCAGTTGGAAGTAGACAGATTTCATAGAGGTCCAAGAGGGACAGACCTATAGGAGGACGACCGCATGATTCCGGGTCGGTTGTGCGGGGCACTAGAGATAGAGCCAGTCATGCGAGGAGTAAGCAATGTTACGCATGTGGCAGGTTGGGTCACATGGCTCCTGACTACCCAAACCGACGTACTTATGATCAGTATATTGTCAAAGGACCACCCAGGTAGAGATAGAGGTTTGACTGAGGAGGTCCACCAGGAGCAGGAAGACGTGACAGAGGAGCTGGCCGTGCAGGTGGTGGTGGGCGGCGATTTGAGATGTTACTACCACCACCACCGGGTGGTCCACCCCAACCACAGGGAGTAGGTGGAAAGGGGAGATATCATCTTCAGGAAGTGGAGGCTGATGACCATGGTTCTCCTGAGATGATACGAGGTACAATCTATGTCTACTCCACCTTAGCTATAGTACTTATAGACACAGGTTCTAGTCATTATTTTATTGCCACTAACCTCGTTTGGAGGTCAGAGATTTCAGTGCATCCATTGGCTCCATCCATAAGGATAGATACTCCTACGAATGAGGATTCGACGATTACACACTGGTTCCAGTAGTGTGATCTTACTCTAGGAGGCGAGAACCTCAGCTGGGATCTCCTAGTAGAAGCGTCGAGGCCTTACGATGTCATATTGGGTATGGAATAGGTATCTATAGTCCATGCATAGATTGACTATATTTGGAACAAAGTGTGGTGTGTCTGCATAGATGGGACTAGGTTTACCTTCACTAGAGAGAATGGTGATTTTGAAAAACAAGATGGACTTACCTGGAAGAGAGTGATACTGATCACTCATCATTTGGATATCCTTACCCTTAGAGCAGTTGATGTAGAGAGTCTGAGCTATCCTATAGTGGTGGACCATTATGCAAATGTCTTCTCTGATGATGTTTTAGGTCTACCTCATCGCAAAGAGGTGGTCTTTTACATAGACTTTTACCCTAGGATGGCACCGATTTCTACACCATCTTATCGGATGGGTCCTGTAGAGCTTCGTGAACTATGGGTACAACTGGAGGACTTATAGTGGAAGGGGTTCATTCGACCCAATGTTTCTCCTTGGGAAGCCCCGATTTTGTTCACTAAGAAGGCGGATGGAAGTTGGAGACTTTTTTTTGACTATCAGCGCCTGAACCAGTTGACTGTGAAGAACACATACCCACTCCTGAGGATTGATGACCTCTTTGATCAGGTGAAGGGAGTACGGCGGCTCTCGAAGATAGACCTCAGACCAGGCTATCACTAGCTCAGAGTACGAGATGGGGATGTGAAAGAAGATGGATTTCAGATGTCAGTACGACCATTATGAGTTTTTGGTCATGCTGTTCATCATGGAAAACTCTCCAGTAATGTTCATGTGACTCATGAAAAATATCTTCTAGCCATACCTTGATCTCTTTGTAGTAGTCTTCACAGACTACATTATGATCTACTCGGCTATTGAGGAGGAGCATGCCTATCATTTTCAGATCGTTCTAGACACACTCCGAGAGAAAACACTTTATGGAAATCTCTCGATGTGATAGTTCTAGATCTAAGAGGTTCACTTTCTGGGACATGTCATCTCGAAGGATGGAGTAGCAGTGGATCCTGTGAATATTGAGGCGGTACTTGCTTGGGAGCCACCCATGAGTGTCACAGAGGTATGAAGTTTCCTAGGTTTGGCAAGATACTACCAGAGATTTGTGCCAGATTTCTCCAGAGTTGTAGCACCTTTATCAGTGATGATGAAGAACGGTCAAACCTTCGTGTGTACGAAGATATTCCAGTAGATTTTTTAGGAGACGAGGAAGAGACTGACTAGTTCCGCCATCTTGAGGCTTCTAGAGGAGAGTGTTGGGTACATATTCTACTGCGATGCATCAAGGACATGGATCAGATTTGTCCTGATGCAGGAGTGAGTAGTTATCACATATGGTTCTCGATAGTTGAGACAACATGAGAATAACTACAATATCCACAACTAGGAGTTAGCAGTAGTGGTGTTCGCCTTGAATATGTGGCGACATTACTTGATGGACAAATGTTTTACAATGTACTCTGATCACAAGAGTCGCAAGTATATATTCTCTGAGAAGAACCTGAACCTAAGACAATGACATTGTCTTGCGTTTCTCCAGGACTATTACTTAGAGATAGTCTATACTCTTAGGAAGGGTAACATTATAGTAGATGCAATCAGTAGAAGATCTGGTATACAACTTCTAGGTGAGGCGATAGAGTAGATGGCTACTTTGCAGATATATTTTGTGGATCGAGATGGATCAGCTTTTCTTTAGTCTCTTATAGTCACTCCCCCACTTCTTCAGTGAGTCATGGAGGCGTAGTGTGGGGACACTGACTACGAGGCTCGATGTGCTCAGATATCCACAGGACAAGCACCTGATGGATTTTCTAACGGTGGGGAGCACATCATCCTCTATAAAGGACGTACCATGGAACTAGTGTCATTTTGGGAGGAAGTGTTGAGGGAGTTCCACACATCCCCTCTAGTAGTACATACATGAGTGGTGAATATGTTCCAGGATCTTCGATGATAACACTGGTAGCCAGGAATCAAGAAAGCAGTAGCAAAGTTTTTCTCTTGGTGCCTCACTTGTCAGCAAGTGAAGGATGAGCATTAGGTACCAGCAGGCTTAGTTCGGCCTTTAGAGGTCACATAGTGGAAGTGGGATGGGACATCCATGGACTTCATGATAGGAAATCCATGTACATCTAAGGGCATGATTCTATCTGGGTGATCGTAGACCGACTCACCAAGTCGTCCCCCTTCCTACCGATCAAAGAGTAGGGTTTAGTAGAGAGCTTGGAATGCCTCTATGCGTAGGAGACCGTGCAGATAAAAGAAGTACCCAAGAATATTACCTCTGATCTAGATGCTAATTTCACTTCTCGGCTATGGAAGGGGTTGCAGGAGGCTTTCAGGATGCATCTTCGTTTGAGCACCACCTTCCATCCTCAGATGGATGGCCAGACTGAGTGGACCATTCAGACCCTCGAGGACATGCTGCGTGCTTGTGTCCTCAACTTCAGTCACAACTGGGAGGATCAATTTCCCTTGGTGGAGTTTGCATACAACAACAACTATCACTCCACCATTGGGATGGCACCTTTCAAGGGGTCGTACGACCGACCTTTCTAATCTTCTTTGTGCTAGACTGACCTAGGGGAGTCAACACTCATGTGACCAGAGATGGTATGGGCTACCATAGAGAATGTGCAGATCTTCTAGAAGTAGATAAAGACTGCACATAGTAGGTAGAAGTCTTATGCAAACAGGAGATGAAGACCTCTGGAGTTCGAGGAGGGTGACTATGTCTTTCTACGGGTCTCACCCTGACGAGGATTGCGGAGATTTGGATGGGGTGGCAAGTTATCTCCGAGATTCATCAGACCCTTTCAAGTCCTCAACAGAGTTGGTGAGGTGGCTTACGACTTAGATCGTCAACTCAGTTGCTCCGGGTGCACGACATCTTCCACGAATCCCAGTTGAGGAGATACGTGCACGACCCTTCACACATCATTGACTAGGGCGAGCTGGCCCTCGATGATGGGGTGATACTTATGGAGGTTCCAATAGAGATTGAGGATCGATAGGAGAGAGTTCTTCATGGGTAATCAATAACTTTGGTGAATTTATGTTGGTAACATGGGAACCTTCAGGGTAGCACATGGGAGTGGGAGACTCAAATACATGCTCAGTACCCCCACTTGTTCCCTTAGTTTGCGTTGTGGCTTATGAGGATGCAAAGCCCTGAGGTGGGGAGAATTTAAAGACCCGAAATTTCCATGTATTTTTTTTAATTATATGAGAATTTGAAGAGTCCTTGAAAATTGACAGCATGTGATTCCGAGGCCCGGTGTGCCCGAAGTGATTTTCTGAACTTTTTTTAGGTATGTTCAGTGAACGTGCGAGTGAGTTTTTGTAACTTTTGAACGGGTGATCGAAATTGAAATCTGAGGACACCGTTGAACTTGCAGCACCGGTATTCACTTAAGGAGACTTTCACATCGATGGCAGTAGAATGAGGGTGAATGTTAGTTTTTTTGTTTTTCATGTAAATAAAAAAAAATAAAGATCAAAATTTTATTTTATTTTTGAAACCTCTCTATATGAGTTATAGAGGTGGGGACCTCCTGAACTAGAAAACCCCCGAATTGAATTCATGTGGTAGGGACCACCCAAACCACTCTTTAATGTGGGAATGTCTCTTGGAATCCTCCCATTTAATTATGCCAACGTAATGCTTTTAATTATGCCAACATCATCATATTTAATGGACAAATTTAATTTAATAAATTCACTATTCTTCTTATTAGTTTAGGGAAAATCTTTTCAAAAGGGCTGGAAAATCCTTGGAGAACATTGGAGTAAAATTTCCTTCTCCAATTAAGAACTTTCTCCTACAAAGAATGAGGAACCGACCCTGATCCCATATTATAAGTTCCTTGCGGGAGCGACGAACACTGACGTTCTTAAAAAAATTCAACTTATACCTCTTGACTCCTCCAAGGAACTGACATTTGTCCTTCCCTCCTCACCGACGTCAACGAACCTTCGATTTAGGGGTGTGATTTTGATTTATTTTCGTTAATTTTCTTTTATGTTGAACCTCTCTCCATGAGCTGATTGCTACCACTCTAACATGGAGGGTGCAGGAAAAATGAACATGGCCCTCATCTTCACAACCTTTTTCGTTTTTGTTGCATTCCTCATGATGGAGGAGGATGAAGACCGGTGCCGGTGATTGGCACCAGTGGGACTTGGGAGCGGAGGCCAACACCACGACTGGTCGCGATGATGACGATGACATGACCACGCCACTGGAGAAGGGCTGCGGTCCATTGGCTGCGGCGGCTGGCAGCGGCCGACAACGTGATGGGGAGACGGTGGCACGCGTCCATGATACCCGCTGTGTAGGAGTCAATGCCTTGTGCTGCAGAAGCGAAGGGAGGGCGGCCGACCGACCTGGCCACCGGTGATGGCGCGACGCGCGACTACATCACGTGGAAGCGGATGTCCAGCCGGCCAGCCGGGGAGCCGAGTGGTCCGGGTTGTCCCAAATTGGGTCGGGTCGGGCCGGGTCACTCCGACCGAGTCATACCGGACCCGGACCTATTTCGATCCTTTCTACTCTTTTGCCCATATATTGAGCTTTAAGAGTCCGTTTGACAAACCGTTTGTGGCACCAAAAACCTTGGATTGATATGGTCCTTTTGGTATACCTCACATGAGTTTTAGATAAATTTGGGGTATGGCTGGGTTGGATCGGACACGAATCCAACTGAGCCCTCGGGACTAAAAGGCCAATAACTTATAGACCAGGCGTTCGATTCACGCACCGTCTGTTGCGTTGAGACCCCTTTTACATAGTGGTACTTTGGGATACTTCTTCATGGGACTTCATGGAAATTATAGTATCGACTTGTGGCTTGACGAGCGCACCCTCCCGGAATCAAGCAAGCTAAGTGCGGGAACCCTGTAGCTGGCTGTAACATGAGAAAAGGATCCTATGTGGGTATGTGATTTGGGATCCTACGTGGGTCTTTGTTCAAGGGTCCCAATTGGATTCACTCTAGGAATTCACATGGGACTACTCTAGGATCCTATGTGGGTCTACTATACTAGGACCCTACATGGGTCTGTTGTACTAGGATCCTACGTGGGTCTAATGATTTAGGATCCTACGTGGGTCTACCTCTTAACAGAGTAAGATGATTCAGTAGTTACATCTAATAATCCTTACTACCATACCTAAGTTATACCTGGTGTGATCTAAGTACTTACCTTCATGGTGATACCATTGTGGAATTCTTCTGTGTGGAGTACCTTTGTGGTACTTACCTTTGTGGTGAAACCTTTGTGGCATTCTTCTGTGTGGCGTTACCTTTGTGGTACTTACCTTCGTGGTGATACCATTGTGGAATTCTTCTGTGTGGTGTTACCTTTTTGGTACATACCTTTGTGGTGTTACCTTAGTGGTATTCCTTCTTTTGTGGAACAGTTGATCTTTGGGCTTTTGAGTTGGGCCTTGTGTTTCCTCATGAATGAGATTGGTATATTTAATAACTTAGGTATATGTATGGGCATATACATAAGTAGGGTTGATTTTTGTTTCCATGCTTTGTGGTCTATCCTTTGTGGATTTTTTGAGACCTTTGAGGGTCTCGAGGTCCCTACAGAGTATCGTTATACTCTACCCTGCACAGGCTACACCCACACCTTGTTGTGTTTGGTGTAGATGACGGACAATGATGATAGAGGACGGGGGTACTAGGACTAGAGGTAGCTCGGAGGTGGCATTATATGAGGCATATCACTGAGACGACCATTCGAGAGCTATACCTACACTTCATGTAGGGTCCTTGGTGGGTGTTCACAGGAGCTGTTTCAGTCTAGTTGTAATTTTCAGTTTTCTTGTACTTTCTAGTTGGGCTTGAATTCTAGCCCCATTTTCTACTGTACACACTCTTTTACTATTCAATTTACTTGTTTTTGTATCTTGATATGTGATTGTTTATGTGAGTTTAAAGGTTATAAAGGAAATGCCTTCCCCCAGTTTCATGGAATATTCCTTTCGGTGGTAGTCACCAGGCCCTGGCCTATGGAAGGCAGGCATGGGGTAGTCACGGCATGAGCCTCGAGGGACAGGTCATGACAACACATACATTAAAGAAATTAAAAAAATATCTCATAAAATCTCAAGGTGTTACATTATACCCCCTTAAAATTAATTTATCACTCTAAAATTTTCAGGGTTATAAAAGGATCATTACTTGAATGTTTCATTCATATAAACCCTCATAGTAAAAAAGAATACTAAAAATTAATTTTTAAAAAGGAAATTTATAAACAAAATGGTTACCCAAAATAACTCATCACTGGGTTTCCACATATGAAAACATAGGTGGGATTCGAAAACTTGGAAATGGAAGAAAATTATAACCATGACGTTCTGATGGACAGTTATAGAGAATGAGGTTTTGATAAAATTGACAACCGAAAAGCCATAAATCTACGATGATTTAAGGGATCATTTGATTCAATGGAAAAGTAGGTACAAGGATAATTTTTTTTTTCAAGATCCTTTTTATAATGTTGAAGAACATGATATGAAATACTTACATGATTTCATAACAATCTCACCATTGGTCATGCCTTGAATAATTTCTACTTCATATCATATTCAAATAAATGAAATTGAATTTTTCATTATTAATGTGTTAGCAGTTCATGCAATCTATAAATTTAATGATAGGCCATTTCATCTATATGTATCACAAAAATGTTATCACAAGTTATGAAACATCCATAAGTCCATATATGGTGAGATAATAAATTATTCTAAAAAACTTCATCTGATGTTTAACTTAAACATTCCAAAAAAAATTATTACCTTATAATACTTATAAAATATGAAAATACAAAAATATACAAAAATATTTACAAAATCAGTTTAACAGTTATCCTTAATATATCATAAGATATCTCTGGTTGGTCACATTCAAAAAATGTGAGCACCTTCATCATGTATTCTCTTGAGTCGTGGTAACAAACTGAATTATCAGATATCCTTATTGAAAACATGCATGTTTCATTATTCCAAAACATATTGGATATATTCCTTAAGTCCCATAAATTTGTATATTTCATCCATGATAGCATAACCCTCTTGTTTATTACTCCCTAATTAGATCTCAGGAAAATAGAATCAACTAATTTACATAATCAAATCCAACATATCATTATCCAAGGAACATTATCTTAACCTAAGGGACATATTACGGGTTATCATCCCTCTAATCATCTATTCTTTAAGAATATCACCTTTCCCTTAAATCACATTTATATCTCCTAATAACTATTCAAAATATCCATTCAAATATTTAATTAAAAACTTATAATGAAAACACATATATATTTAATGATTCGTTCAACATATTCTTTGAAATACGAAACATATACACCTCAATCATCCTACATTATTCTTAAATAATTACTCAGGATCCATCATATTTTTATTTCTTAAATATGAATAATGTATTAAGGTTTCTCAACCTCATGCTTATTTGGTTTGATGTAAAAAATACTGGAAGAACATCACATACCTTTCACATGTTACTTACAATATCTTTATCCTTAATAGTATGACCAATACTCATACCATCATAATTATTCTATTTGTGATATTTCCACTAAGGAAATAAAACATCATTATTCCCATAATTTCCACATTTGAAACAATAAATGGTTAACCATGTTCTGTATAGCCCTTGATATTGACTAAGACGAGAATAAAAAGTGTGAGAAAAATATATCAATGATTAAAAATAAATAATTAAGGTAAATTACATAAAGTATTTCAATTTATGATATCTTATGTTTAATACTATCTTATTCATGATTATCAAAAAAATCTTGGATTTTAACCGATACTTTAATTATCCTTAGGACATCCCTAGACATATCGATTGAAATGTCTCTATGGATATCATTAATGTTTTCGCATCCTAATTTCCAAAGGGTGACTAAAACTTTGCTTGTATACCATCACTAACAACTCAAGAATTATGTTCATGGACATTAAAATTATCTTGAAGAATAATTAATACATTAAAAAAATATACACCTAGAGAATGAATTAGTATAATGTCTTTGGAAACATGGAACATAATCTTATAACTTGGTGAATGATCTTCAATATATCCTATAACAATCTTCTCCTTTTTTTCCTACCTATAACCTTTCCTGATATCTTGGGGAAAATAAAACATAAAAAGGGTGTGCTCAAATTCTCATTAATGTTAAACTTTGAGAACTTAAAAAAACGTAGACATAAGAATGTAAAAATGTAAAATTAAATTTTATATATCAAAATATTGAGTCATGAAATAAATCTTCACATAACGTATGGCATATATCATAAAGAAACAATAAAAATGAAAAAATAGCATTGACATAAAACATGGAATTGTGAAAAAATAAGAACATAATATGAAATCCATAGTAACTATATAATTTCATCCAATACCATCATAGAGGAAAAATACCATTATGAAAATGGGTTTACATTCCTTTCTAGCAATGTATTACTGAACCAGATTCACTTGTCGTTACAACCCTATATTATTGAACTGGATTTATATGTCGTTCAAGCCAGGTATTACTAAAATAGATTTACATGTCATTGCAGTAATGTCTATCTCATGAGATATAAATCTATACCCAATGCATTGTAGGGAGATATAGGTCCCACCCATCTTATAGTGAAATCATTCTTACATGTTCCACAGTAACATAAATCATTCATCATAGAATAACTCATGAAGTAAAATGGGTTTCTTAAACATCATTACATCATAATCTATATAAAATAAATGTATTACATAAAAAAATTCATCACAAACCCAATCAAATCAATGTAATAATAGGGATCTAAAAATAACACTATGTTATCTAAGATGTAAAATAATTTTGATAAAACACTTGAACTTAATTCTTGAGAAAATAACCTTTATTCTTCAAAAAATATTTTTTCTAAAAATTTAATTCATTTTAATAGAATTTTTTTTTGTTGAAAATAGATATGAAATTTCTAGGGGAAGCATCCTGGAAATAATACATTATTAAGATGTAAATTTCTGTTCATACTTCCTAAGCTAAAAAACCTTTTTCTTGTACTCTTACTGGAAAAGTCAAAAAGTACCCCATATGGAAATAAAAAGAAATATTCATTCAACAAAATTTAATAGAAAAATCACTAATGGGTAAAATTGACGTTAAAAATAGTATAAGAAAAGAAATAATATTAAATATTTTTGAAACATGGATGTGAATGATAAATATACCCCAGTAAATACTTAGGAGTAAACAATCTCAGATAATAATGAGATTGGAAAATTATCCCTTGCCTTATGTATGATTTCTTTTATATGTGTCCAAGATTTTTGTATGGTGGGTTTAAACATATTATTATGTTTTAACAGAACCCTAACAATACTTATCATAAAATATATGATTCACTATAATTTATATTACCCGTTTATTTATCAATTCCATGTTAAAGAAACATTTTTGGTAATAATAATTTTATTTATAGTACGTGTTTTGAATTTTTATTCATGATCATGTTACATAGATCATGATTTAATTACATCAAAAATGGAAAACCTGATATATATATATCATAAATATTGAATATATAAATATATATAATAGATAAATAAATGAAATGTAATACACCGTTCATGGAGACATTAGGTCGTACGTATGCATGAATGTTGTTTCCGTTTCTTTATTGAATTGAATTGAACTACGTAAATGACATATATATATACATAAATATAGTAGAACTATTATGTAATATATATCATTATTATCTATTATATATACTTTATAATCATTCTTGAATGGTTAAAGTGGATAATGAATCTCATTGCGTCTTGCAGACGGTAGGCTGTATGTACGCACGAGTGATGATATCATTCAATTAATGGTTAAATGGTATGGAATTGGGTTGAATATTAATAATAAAGAATAATTATAATGTTATATTAATTATTTAAATCCATTATAATCATCATTATACCATTCTAAATTATGTATTTTTGAATAAAAAATTACACTACGGTGTGGAGATGGTAAGCCGTACGTACACACACATGATAATATTGTTATTCATAGGATGAATAAAAGTAGTTATAAGTATGTACCATAATTATACTAAAATATAATCATATATAATATATATATTATTTATTACTTTATTATGGAAACTATAAAAGAAGATAAAGTAGAAGAAGAAAATAATTTTGAAAGAGGTGATAAAAAAATTACCTTTTTTGGAGTATCTCATTTTAATTGGAAAAAATAGTATCCCTAGTATGGATTTATGAACAATGCATGGCCTCTATAATGAAGTTAGGTTTTTTGGAAGTAGATTTAGTCAGGATTTTGTTGAGCCAAATTGAGTTGTAAGTGTCAATAAAAGATAAAGAGAAGTTCCCTTTTATAGGAGAGGTGAGAGGAACTTTTGGAAAGTCTTTAAATATTAATTTATTATAAATTTATTTTCAGTTTATAAAGGTACAAAAATCCTTTATTTATAAGATAAGATATGTATGGGTAGAAATTTTCTAATAAAATAGGTTTTAAATATGTTTGTGTCACAAAATTATCCTTATATTTTATCATTAACCCTTAGTTAAAAACACTAACTCCTACCATGTCTTCTTATATATTCATAATATCTGGTTACAATAGTTACAATAAAATACCAAGAGAACAAAAAGTGGAATATTAATGACATATGAAACATTATATATTTAATTTTTCTATGTTTTATATTTTTATGGCTATTATATCATTTAATAAAATCGTCTTTGTTTTAAAAACTCATTTTAGTCAATTTTGACACTATTTAGTAATTAATTTTTATTTAAGTCATAAGAACTTAATTAATTTGAACCACAAGAATTAACACATCTCAAATATGTCTATTTCATCCAAAAAATTCATGTATAGAATAAAAATTTACAAATTACAATTATTTTAATATTTATAATATCATTTATATGGATGTTTTATTAATAAGGTAATCACTGCATCATCATTGTGCCATAAATAAATATAAAAATTATAAATAAATTACCAACATTTAGGAAATATTTTTATCTTTATAATGAATATTTATAGTTTAATATTTCATTTATATAAAAAATAACATTGTTTTAGTAAAAACAAAAATGTTTATATTATATTTTCCATTACTCTAAATTTATTATTATATGATTAAAAAACTTGTTATGGTAGTTTTATATTGTTATAATAATATTTTTTACCCTAATTTACTTTATTTACCATTTAAACATGGTAAATAAAAATAATTACTAAAGTTACTATTCATAATATCCCAAAATAGAAGGTAACTATTTAAAAAATTTGGACCTTATGATTACAAATATGGAATCCATTTTTCTATATTAAAAAAATAGAATTTATATAAATTAATTTAAAATTAATTCCCATTGTTGGAACCCAAAAGAGTGTTTTTAGGAAGTAAAAACTATCAAAAGATTGAGATGTGTTTATGTCTTTTAAATGTGAAATTACATCTGATGACCAAAATTGTATTAAATTATAAAAACATAATCCAATTAAAATTTTAAAACAATTAAAAATATAATCTATCGATATAAATAAATTACATGAAAAGTTAGTTTTGAATTAAAATACAGTAGTTTTCACTATTCATTAAAATATGAATTTTACCAGAAAAATACGAAAAATTCAAAAAAGTAAAATTTGATGTCTGGATTCCAAATAAGATGTTTTTTATCAAATAAAATATATTAAAGTATTAAAAAGTATATTTTAAATGTTTGATCAATAAAAAGTCAACACAAATGTATTTTTTGAAAAATAATTCTTTTATAGGAAAAATTGAATTTTTTCTTATATCATGTCTAGAAAAATCATAATTTGGATAAAAAAATTCATATCATCATGTTTATATTCCACTAAATAATAATATTTTAAAAATATATTATTGTTTATTAAAACATAGTATTGCGTACAATGAAAGCTATTGAGGAAGGTCGCTATTGCGTGTAACGCAAGCCAAGTTAGTGTTGTGTATAGTGAAAGCTTTCATTGGTGTTGCATATATCATATTCCAATCTTAATTATTTTACACATTAAAAAAAATATACTCAGTGTTTTGTGTAATAATATAACAAATAAGTGTTTCATAAAATTAATTCTATAAAATGAAAATGAAATTGTATGTATCAATATCCAAGAATCGTGTTTTTGTATACTACGTGATAATACGGTGTTGCATAAAGTGAAAACTGATCTTAGTGTACAATACAAAAAAATACATCAAAGAAATTAAAATAAATAAATATAATAAAATATCAGGTCATTACATGTACTATATAACCTTAACATAAAACATATAGTAATATTTATGATACTGAATTTATTATATAATAATGGTATAATAATATTTTATGGGGTAGGATAATGAAATAAATTAAAATTTCATGTTGATTAATGTCATCTATTTTGTTTAACTCCTGTTGGTTTTCACCATAGGCCCTCATTGGATTCATTTATTCCAAAATTAAGGCCTCTAGGATGAGAATTGGGATGTTGAGAAGTAATGTTTCCATGTATTGGCTAAGACTAAGGGATTGTGAGGTTTTAAGTGAGGAGGATAGGGGGAGGCCTTTTATAAATGGGGTGAGTGTCAAACATGAAATGTTTTTAAATATTAGATTCAAACCACGCTTTTTTACATATAAATTTGATTTATTAATTAAACTAAATATATTATATATGTTATAAGTTTTAAATATTTCTATAAAATGGGGTTTTACAAGTATCAAGGTCATTTACAACTTTGTGTTTAAAGTTTTGTCCCTTGGTAAATTCATTTTCCCTTAATCATTATAACTATTGATAATTGATTTCATTCATCATTAAGGTAAAAACATAGGTTGTTCTTATTATAAATTATTAATTAATATGATTAAAATTATGGAATCCATTTTTTCAAATTCAATTTATTGAACTGAAAAAATTTCATTGAAAATTAATCTGAAAAATGGGATGAGAAAAAAGGTTTTTAAAGAAATATTGTTGAAAAGTATATTAAGTGATTAAATATACATTAAATATAAAAATGATTTGAATGATATAAATTGTATTAATATATGAATAATATATTTTATTTTTACATTATAACTCATTTGAAATATAATTTAACATTATAAATTATTTGGATGAAAAATAAGTTTTCAATTAAAATTCATTATTTTTCATAATTTAAAAAAAATGTTACTTATCATAAAAAACCAAAAATTTAGCCTAATATATTTTTTAAATTAAAATTTAATAAATGAATTTTATTTTTTCCAATACAAGTAATAATAGTATAAATATTTATTTTTAAAACAATTGTTTCATTTAAAGGCGAAAAAAGCCTTAAAAAATACAGTTTTTTTGAATAAAATTTGAATTGTTCTTATCTTATTCCTATAAAATCTATTATATGAATATAAAAAAATAATTTGATATATAATATATAAATTTAGGTAATCTCATTCAAAAATATTTAATAATTTAAATTAATAGGATTAACCATCATTTGGTGCCTAAAACTATTTTTTTTAAAAGACATTCCCTTTATATTCAATTTTTTATATATTCATTTATAATTTATTTTTATCCAATTAATTAAACCATATATTTTCATAGGTTATTTAATCATAATAATGACTTCCAATTTAATGGATATGATATTTTTTTAAATAAAAATATTAATATATTTGGTAAAACTTTGTCATGTGTGTAGAACATGCTAATATTTTTATTGCATATAACACAAGATCAACTCAGTATTGAGTGTTATATAAGATATTGATGATATTTAATTTATAAAAATATAAAAATATTATAATTACAATGGATGGTATATTATGTTCTACACATGTTATTGCATGTCATACAAGATTTCAAAAATTATGGATCATATTTTAAAATTTTAGGGTTTCACAATAAAATACAACTAGGATATGAAAATTGATTTATATATGAAAAACAATATTTTTTTTGATAAAATAATTTAAATAATAAATAAGTTTTATTCTTTTTAATATAATCTATATATTAGTGATAATTTTTAATTGATTATAATGTCATAAATTTACCGTACATGAAAAACTTCTTTTGTAAAATTTTCCCTAAAATCCAACCCTTCATAAAAATATTAAAAATTCTATACGTGATAGTATTGTATCTATAGTTTATAATGTTGTATATGTTTTATTAGAATAAAATTAAAAATAATATAGTTCAAATAATTATTTCTTATAGGAATTAAGGTGATGATAAATAAATTAAAAGACACTTGATAAAAATTATATATTTATGAATAATTTATGTTATATGGTTTTGGAATTTATTTAATAGTATTTTATTAAATACATTCAATTATATAATAGGTAAATATAACTTATCATTCACTTTACTATTCCAAAATTATGTTTACTATTTTAATAGTCGGGGTATTATTTTAATGATCAGGTTATTATTCCAGTAATCATATCAATATCCCAAAAATAATATAACCCGTATTCTTCATATATATACCAAATATTTAATTTATTTTATATTCACTTAATTATTATATATAGTTTTATTTAAAAAAATATAATACCATTTTTAATTTTTTTCCTTTCCTTGTGTTTTTTATTGCATTTTTATTTCTATGAGATTACAGACCATTAGATTTATAAATTTCTAATAATATTATTATATTTTTTCATTTCACCATTATACATATATTGATCTTATGGAATGTAATAGTCTTACATTTACGTTGTTATATTATGAAATAAAATCATTTTAACATTTTTATATGGTTTATATAACAATATATAATAATACTATTTATGATTCTGTTTAATTATTTGAGTTTTAAGGAATGAATTTTCAAATAATAATATATGGTGTTTTTAATAAAAAAAATATTTTTAAAATTCTACTATGTTTAATATTATATAATAAAATAATCCATGATATTTAATGATGGTGAAGTATTATAATTTTAATATGATCATTATAACATAGAAATTTATTTGGTGGGTGTGAATATGAGTAATTACATTTTCATTCATACATACAGAAACACACACACACACACACACATATATATCTTACTAAATAAATGTTTATTTATAAATGATTTAGAAATATGAATCATTTTTCTAGAAAGTCATATTATGATCCAAAATACATTTTCATCCAAAATTGTTTTTTATTTTAGTGATAGAATATTAAAAATAATTTTTACCATTTTATATATTTTATATGGTAAAAGGATAAGATTTTTGAAATTATCATAACAAAATTATCATATGGCGACATTTTGTGATTTTTTATAAAAGTTTAATTTTATAGTGAATAGTGAAAAAAAAAACAAATTTTATAGAAAATTTCCATTTCCATTCAAATTTAAAAAAACTCATATTTTTAGGTTAATTTAAAATTTCATTAGTTCCTTTTGATTTAAAATAATATAATTAAAATAAATAGAATCAATATTAGTCTTATATTTTAAATAAAAGATGTTTTATACTTAAAAATTCATTTTAAGAAGAATTATTTTTCATTGAATTTTACAGGTTTATTTTAATATTAATTTATATAAATAATAGGGATTGACTTAGAAAAAACGTATTCCACATTTTCAATAATAATTTACAAATTTGGTTAATAGTTTAACATTATGTTTAGTAATTATGGATAGTAACTATGTAAATATTTTAACCACGGTAAGGGTAAATCATGTATTGAGGGTAAAAATAACATGATAATGCTTAAAATACAATATTAAACCTACCATTTTTTTGGATATGTTAAATATATCTATCCTCATCCAATTTGTGAGGATATTGAAACTTGGTTCTATTTATCATTGATAATTTCCATATTCTTTTATCATGTAATAAATTAATCCAAAATGTTACTCTATTTGTATTAATAAATATAATATTTATTAATTAATTTAAATGGTTTTATTTTTTGTTTTAAATATAAATTGGGCATATTACATAATTTTTTATCATGTTAATTTGATTTTAATTTTTATGGGGGAAATTATTATAAAAAATTCTTAATCAACACCGACATACTGCTAGTTCATGTAGTAGATTAACCAATTAAATGACTATAAAAACATATAAAGTAATATTTTTTGGTGGGTCATGATGTTTTTTGAATTTATTTAAATATAATTTATTATATAATTTTATAAAAGCCTATATTAAATCTAATTTAGTGTCTTTTTATTTACTTTAAATTAAATTACGTGAATAATCCCAAAACATGCATTAATAGTATTTTATGATATATTTTATTTTATCAAATTATTTAAAATTTATACTCAATATCAGTTTTCATCAATTTAATTAGATATGGTTTTACATATAAACCATTATCCATTTAAGGATCACTTGTTATTAAATAGTATCATTTTTAACCCATAAAATGAAAAAAATATTTCTATTTGTAATGGCCCAGACAATGACTCATTAAGAAGTTTACCAAAAAACTCGGTTCCATCAAACAGTTCAATCGAAACGGTGGCACCCGTCATGGTCTGACAATGAAACAGTGGAACCACTTATGGTGGCACTATGATGGTGGCATCGTGACAATGGTAATGTAAGCGTGGCACTGTGATGGTGACACCGTAACGGTCGCACCGTCACGGTCGCACACCGAAGTGGTTGCACCACTGACGGTGGAACCCTGAAGGTGGCACCATGAGGGTGTCCCTGTGACGGTGTCACGTTGCACCTTCACGATCGCACACCAAAACAGTGACACTATGATGGTAGAACCGTGATGGTGGAACCATGACCAAGGCACCACTTACAATGTCTCACCAAACAGTGTCCCACCATTGTTTCTTTTTCCAGTTCCACTCCTGCAACATATCTTTTGACTTAAGAGAATTTTAATACCCCTTTCAAATCCATTTAAATATTAAATGTATCTAAAATTCTTCAAGAGCTGGGTGACCCTTGACTTACCAAAATGTGTGGATTTTCCTCGATGACACACCTTTTCCAATTCATTCTAGTTCCGCCCCTGTTACGTGTTTTCCTCTGATTAAAAGAAACTTTTTAATGAATAGATGTTATGGACACATGTATGATGGGAATTATTAAATTACAATTAATTCCACCATGTATAACCACCCAACCACGTGGTGAAACCACAATCCGCCTTTTATGTCATTCAAAATTTATATCCCATAACTCTATGATCTCACCTTTTTATCTCATATGAATTTCTTCTTCTTCTTCTTCTCCTTAATGGATGGTCTCTTTTCCCTTCATGGGTTCGTTTGGAGTCCCCCTTCCCAAGGCATGTGGTGTGACTATTCTAGAGCCTTTCTTCTCACTCTTGGAGTCCACATAGTTCTTCCCCAGAAATTTGTGCATCCCTAATTCTTGGTGTGTGGAGAGAAACTTCGATCATTGAACATCCAAATAGGGTTCTTCCTTCGTCTCTCTTTACTGTATATTATGTGGGGTAGGTATGCTAATATTTCTATGGAGATGGATGAAACCAAACCTTAATGAAGATATTAAATATACATTTAATGAATGAAGGGGTGTGTTTGATGATGCTGATGTACTCTTTTACCCTTTCTTATATGTTGTGAATTGTATGGGCTTGTGTCCACTGAAAACCATGGTCATTGGTGGTTATTCCATTCCCACTAATGGACCCCTATCTTTTTTGATGATTTAATGGTATTACAATGGAATTTTTTTAATCATGTAAACTAGGTTGATTAAATGAAGGTCCAGTGAACAAGAATTCATGTGTGAACACCACTATTAACCAAACAAAAAGAAGAAAGTCAATGAATGATGTGATAGAATTTGGAAACTCCCTTTCTCTATCTTGGTAATATGTGTGTTTTTTCTGCTTGATTTGTGTGGGGTGACATGGATGGGGATGGGATCCCCTATTGTGGTGTAGTTGTTGGTTTGTTGATCTAAGGTCATGTGGGGCCATATGGTGGGGCCTGGTTTGGTTCCATTACTTTGAGGGATCTCACAGATCCCTTATGTTGTTGTGACTTTTCAAGAGAACCGAGAGTGAATGCTTAATCTACTGCTTGGTTGTTTACCCTTCATTTTCTTGTGGCTATGCCTGTTAGTCACCCAGTAGTGAAGAATTATTTAAAATAGAACCAATCGAATGTGATAACAAGAATGGGTTCAATGGGGAATTGTTTTCTCGGAATGAGTTGTCACTTGGTTGTGGGTGGTGTGATTTTTATGAATGAATAGTAGTGAGGGTGTTTGTGTATAGTCTAGTTTTGTAACCCCTAGGTTGGGATGAGTTCTTGTTAACCTATATGTATAATTTAGTTCTTATGTTTTATTTCGCCCCATCCAAGTTGATCACTTCATGCTGAACACCCCCATTTTAATGGGGGTGTTTTTCCCAACACACCTATGAGTGGCTAGTTATTAGATCCTTTTATGCTCCCTTTCCTGAGTATCCCAAGACTCTTCAGGCATGTTGTGACGGCCTGAGGTCCATTATAGAACAAGATTCATTGGGCATGGTAGTTGTGGTGGTTGGCCCAGGTGTGTGTATAGGATGGTTATTTCCCAAGTGTCTTAGGGATGAGGCCCAAGTGTCTTCGAGTATGGAAGTAGTTGTTCAGGCCTAGGTGTCTTTGGATGTGGTGGTAGTTGTTCTGTCCCAGGTGTCTACAGGCATGGTTATGTGTGGTGGTTGTGGCCCAAGTATTTGGGGGTGGGATGTCTGGTTATGGTAGCCCAGGTGTGTGTGGGCAGGGTATGGCAGTGGGACTACGGTGAGAATGGAGGGAGAGGTCTTACACATAGGATGACTTAAATAACCAGTGGGAAAGTGGTGCGGGGTACCCAAATATCGACGTGCTATTACTATTACTTTACTTGACTTGCGTTATATGGGGTGTGTGCCTTTGCGTGGTTGGGTGGATAGTTTCCTTGCTAAGTGTTTCAGTTATCTCCTTTTTCTCACAGGGAATTAGAATTCATCCTGACTTGTGCATGAGATATTTTGTTTTTCCCTACTGATTATACCTGTATACTCACACTACATATATAAAACTGCTTTCAAGTTTCCAGGAGGACTTCGAGGACAGTGCGGGACCATAATAGTTTTAAAGTTGGGACAACTGTTGCTATTTTTTTCCTTTCTTTGGTATTTAACTTTGGAGTTTTGTTGTATTATAAAACATATTATTGAAACATGAATATGTGAATGGATTGTTTGGGATTTACTTTAATTTCCAGTTTCAGTGTTTCTTGGGACTTATAATCTTATCTCACAATCCTACTAATAAAAAGGGTAATGCATTCCATTTTGTGCGTAATTCCATACCCTTGGTTATAGTTTCCACTATGGGACCTATTAAAGGTGGGTATTGGGAGGAAATTATCCCTCCTTCAACTTGAAGAAGGAAGGGTATAGAAATCTACTTCCCCATCCCTAATCTTGGTTAAGGCGGGTCATGAAATAATGATATCAGATAGAGGTTGGTTGAGAGATAGGATGTAGCTCGGGGTTTGGCACATTGAGGATTTCATGGGATGGTAGGGAAACAATATTAGGCAATATTGGCATGTGAAATAGGCCAGTGAAGACCAGCTAGGATGGGGTATTTTAGGCCCCCCTGTGATCCGATGCAAGGACTTTGGACCTAGAAAACGACCAAGTGATGCTACATTGATTGCATGGTAGAGACCCTAAGAAAGGCACATGCATCATAATGACTTGTGTTATTGTGTATATTTGGTACTTTGGGGATCTAAAATAAATGAATTTTTTTTAAAAATTTAAATTAAATCTTTTACACTACTTGGGCTTAGGCATTCCTTGTTTACCTTTCCGCTATGGCACCTAGACGACAACCACATGTAGTGTGGGAAATGGAGGCCCAGAATGCTGATTTAGCTAATCACCAGAGGGATGATCGAGATGAGAAGAATGGACATTGGAATAGGATGCTTCATTCCATTCAGTGGAAGACCCTTGGGATGTATGAGGGCAGCGTCTTAGACATGTAGATAGAGAGTTGGCTTGAGGATATGGTGATAACTTTCAGTTTGATTCGAGATCCAACAAAGTATTGGGTTCCTCTGGCTGTATGCGAGATGCAAGGAGTGACGCGTCAGTGGTGGGTTCTATATCTTGGGGAGAAGAGGGAAGCTAAGGTTTCATGTACTGACTTCGAGAGGTAGTTCCGGGTGGAATTCCTCTCTTACATGGTGACTGATGAGAAGAGGTAGGAGCTACCATCTCTTCAACAGGGGGTATGTTAGTGAGAGAGTTGGGGATCAAGTTCAAGGATCTCCTTCACTTTTCTACAAACCTCTTTTTTGTTGAGGAGTTTCAAGTGAGACATTTAGATGAGGCACTCTGACCTTCTATCTAGTATTTTGTTACTCCCTTCACTCTACTGACATACATGGAAGTCCAAAATAAGGTTAAAGTGGTGGATAGGATGCACACGCTCGGAGGTGTACCATGAAAGGGGAGCCAGTTGAGCTCATCAAAGGGAAAGTCTGTCAGTAGCAGGCCTCTAATGTGAGGGCCTTCTAGGTTTCAACCAACGGGGAGAAACCCCCAGCAGTTCCGGTTTTAATCTCCTAGTCCTCACCCTTTATTTTCTGGCCCAGGACTAAGATGATTCATCTGTGGTAGCTATGGGAATCTTCAGATTCAGTGCCCGGATCGAGAGCGGTACAATGGGGGTGGGACAGTTCAGCGCCCACATCAACAGCTTCTGTTTATAGCCAAACCCTTTTAGTACTAGCAACATGGACTGCGAGCTCCCAGTCCTCCAAGAGAATACGTTACAGGAGGAGGCCGAACTCAGGGTTCCCCTTAGGGACCTCGACAAAGGCATGTTCAGAGAGATGACCGATAGCTGAGGGGAAGATGAGCTGGGTGTGGGTAGTTACACGTCGCAGAGGCAGCAGTGCCAGTAGGGCAGGATGTCGTTCAAGGTATGATCAGTTTGTTTAGTACTCTTGCTTATGAATTGTCTGATTCATGAGCTTCACATTTTTTTGTTATACCCAGTCTATCCCATGATTTCGGTCTAGATGAATATAGACTTTATGTACCCCTGGTTTTGAGTACACCAGTCGGAGGTCAAACCAACTTGTCATCATTTTGCTGAGGATGTAGACTGACGTTGGGACCTCATTAGTCAAGTGCTGCAGATGCAACCGTATGATGTCATTGTAGGAATCGACTAGAAGTTATCTATGTGTGCCATTATAAACTGTCTCCAAATAAGGATCGTGTTTTCAGATGAGGGTGGACAACGTGTGACCTTCGTCAGTGAGTGGGGTTTCTAGGAGGGGAGATGCCGAGTGGAGCCCCTTATTTCCTAGTTTTTCGAGCTTTCAGTAGAGTCGGGGGATAAAAAGACGGTGGTTGTCTTGGGTATTGTCAGTGAGTTCATCAACTTGTTTCCGGATGAGGTGGTTACACTACCCCCTCGACGTGATGTTGAGTTCGAGATAGACTTGCAATCTCGTGCCCATCTGAATTCGATGTCTCCCTATCTGATTACGCCTTCTAATCTTTGAGTGTTACAGATTAAGATTAATGACCTGATGATGAAGGGTTTTTTTCGACCAAGCACGTCACCATGAGGCCCTCCATTCTACTTCGTGAATAAGGTGGATGGTGGTATCATGCTGGGCATAGACTACCAGAGAATGAATCAGGTAACGGTCAAGAACCGTTACCCTCTCTAGAGGTTAGATGACATATTTGACCAATTGAAGGGGCAAGATGGTTCTCCAAGATAGACCTACAGTTAGGATATTAACAGTTGAGGGTGAAAGAGGGTGACATCTTGAAGACTGCAATCAGGTGAAGATATGGGCACATTGAGTTCGTAGTCATGTCGTTCGGTGTTATGAATGCACCAACCATGTTCATGGGGCTCATGAACTCCGTCTTCTGGGAATATATGGACCAGTTCGTAGTTGTTTTTATTGAAAACATCCTGGTCTACTCAAGATTAGAGGAGGATCACGCTGATTATCTGAGGACGGTTTTATAGGTCCTCCGACAGCACCAACTCTACAGGAAATTGTCCATGTGCAAGTTCTGGACGTGGGTAGTACACTTCCTTGGACACGTGGTGTCCAAGCAGAGAATAATAGTGGACCCATCAATGGTTTAGGCGATTTTTTCTTGGGTGGGACCCAAGAATGTTATATAGGTTCATTGTTTCCTGAGCCTAGCAGATTACTACTAGAGATTCGTTCCCAACTTCTCCTGAGTTGCAGCACCTTTGAAAACCCTGACCAAGAAAAACCATGTAACATCTCAGGTAAATAAAGAAATAATACATTTTCATTTTAATTAATATTTTGGGAATTAAATATTGATTTTACATTTCAAGGGTTTCTATTTTTAATGGTGTACTCGATACATAACAACGGGTTTTTTTTGAAATCATACGTTTTACAATAATAATATAATATTATTATTTTAAATGGTAGTTAAGGCCTAGCCTTTTTTTGGTGGGAATGAACAAAACTAACTAAAACATGATTATACATCTTTTTTATTTGTTTTTAGATTTATCCAATAAAATTTAGAGGCTTAAAATGTGAATGAATTTAATTTTAAGCACTATTTACTTTAAAAGGTTGATTTACCGCCTTTTGATGGAGAACCCTTTTTAAATATAGTTTTGGTCACTTTTTTATGTTCTATTTGACCAAAATAAAATTCTTCTTTAGAATCGAGACATCAAAATTCACTTTGGGTAAAATTTTGGTATATTTTTGATAAAAATCAATTTTTGGTGAATAGTGGAAAATACTGTATTTTAATTCAAAACTGCCTTTTAATCTAACATATTTTTATAGTTATATTATACTTTTAATTGGTTTTAAAGTGTAATTATATTATATTTTTAAAATTTAATATAATTTTGGCCATTGGAATTAATTTCACTTTTAAATTGGACATAAACAAGTGTCAATCTTTTGACAGTTAATATTTCTAAAAAACACGCTTTTTGTTTTGACAATGGAAATTAATTTTAAATTAATTAATCCAACTTATATGTTTTGAATTTTTTAAAATATACATTATTTTTTAATTCTGAATATCAAATATATCTTTGGGTGAAGTTTTGGTATTTTTCAGAAAAACATCAACTTTTGATGAATAGTGAAACCACTATGTAGTAGTTAAAAACTAATTTTTTTCATTTAAATGAAATTATACCGCTTCTATGAATTGAATTTCATAAATTTTACATACATGGTTGTTATTAGTACGAAAAATTTGGTTCAATAAAATGAAAATAATTTTTGGTGGATAGTAACTTTTGACTTTTATTTACCGTTGTTAAAGGTAAATAAAGTAATTCAAGGTAAAAAGAATATCATAATAGTACAAAATTACCTTAAAACATGTCCTACCATTATTTTATGAGTCATGACTGACCATGGGCATCCTTGGGTCTATTTTGGGACCCCTGGGATGCACTTAAAAGTGATAATGACACTTTATTTTAATTAACATAAAGTAAAAAATGGCATAAACAAATATATTTTAGTAAATTAATTTTTACATAAGGTTATATATGTTATCATTTCGACTATAAATATTATTTATAATGATAAAAAGGTATCCTAAAACATGGTATTTGTTTTATAAATTTTAGACATCAAATAAATTAAATTATTTATCACACAATAAGGATGCAGTGTTTACGTTATTAATAAATGATTTAAATAAATATGATTATAAAAATTAAAATAATATCCAAAACCTATCCAATTATTATTGGATAATTTTATTTCGACCATGATTCATCTTATCTTAGAATTTAATTAGTTTTTGAGCTTTAGAAACTGAAAATTATTATATAATAAAATAATTTTTTTACACTTTCTTAAAGATCTTCTCATACCCATTATAAAGAGCCGTCACCTCTAACCCATTAATCACACCTCTCAAGCCCCTTGGCTAGTCCAAATTCTACTCAGATAATCTATCAATATCCCTCTCTTCCACTTAGAAGCCTTAACTTAGGTAGAAGGCACTTCAAGAAGTCTTTTTGGTTCAAACCAAAGGGAGTTACCCGATTTAAAGGTAACGTCTTCTCTTAAGTACTTTTGTATTATTTTCATTATCAAACCACCTAAACCCTTTTTATTATTTTTGTTTATAACAAAAAAATTATCCTCAATATACTAGGTTATTTTTATAAGAAGGATTAAAACTATACTTACACACACCTCCATCTAATTGGTAAAGAACATATTATTTCTATGGATGGAAAACTAACGCCTCACGAAACGATGATTGTTCAATTAACTCTTACTACCTCTCATGGTGGACATTAAGATGGAAATTTATTTATATATGATACATATTATCATTATTTTTTCTTTATTATTCAGTATTTTTCATTTCTAGCTTACTTTTATGGTTTCCATTATGGGTAAACGCGATAATTTAATTTTAGAAAGTGCGGACTACCGCCCCCTCAAAGTTATATGACTTATTAATCCCATATGTGGGACATATAAAGGATGGAGTTAATGATATTATATATGATATTATACTGGAATTATAATATACCTACGTATAATTATTTCTTAAATCCATTAAAATAAGAAATAGAAATGAAAGTAGTGTTCATGCATATGTACAACTTACCGTCTCCATGAACAGTGCATTTCATTTCATACCTCCAAATGTTATTTACTATTATAAATACATATATATATATATGGTATAAATAATATATATATGATATCTAAACCATTAATATCATTCTGTAAAAATGGACTTTTGACCACATAGACAACTTTCAAATATAAGTAGTTCATTCTTAACTCTAGTACCAAATATTGAAAAAATGACCATTATTAACTTAAATGATTACATAATGTTTATAAAAAGGTAATATGTGATATAAAAGGAATAATAAACTTGAAAAATGTTCTTAATCAAGTAGAAATTAACTTTTGATTATTAT
This sequence comes from Viscum album, assembly GCA_963277665.1. NCBI lineage: Eukaryota > Viridiplantae > Streptophyta > Magnoliopsida > Santalales > Viscaceae > Viscum > Viscum album. The sequence goes on along the minus strand of OY728142.1, from coordinate 469,871,927 downwards.
TCAGGATATTAAAGAACGAACGAGTCACGTCGGACACAAGGTAACAGAATTCATCTCAATCTTCGTTCATTGAGGCATATTTTGTTCTATACAAGACTTTCTTTTATATCTTGTATAAACATAATTGAATTTTTATTTCATTCAAAATGGAATATTTTTCTATGAAGTGTTTAACTAAACGACAAAAAAAGTTTATTTTAACGTAAGCGGTGACAAAGACCTTTCCACCACCATGAGTATTATTTAATCTTTGGTTTCCTTAACAAGCTGTAATGTTTTTAAAAGAAAAAAATACCATATAATCTTTCACGTATTTTGGTATTGAAAATGTTTTTTTTAATTGATTGATTATGTCAATATATCGAATTGATATATTGCGATTTCAATGTGGAAATGTTATATTTCCTTTATGATTATGTTATGTGTTATGAATATTTTATGGTTCTTGGTCATTGTTTATGTATATGGGTTGTTCTGTGATAAAGATAGGGTGGGTGAGCCCGAGATAGCTCTCTAATGCATTGGGTAACATGAAAAAGGTAAACATGAATGTTTCTCCTAAGATATTTAGGGAATATACTGTGATGGGTATTCCTAACGTAACTCCCTACATAGCTGTGAAAGCTACAATGTATGTACGTTATGGATGCCACAAGTTACCTTTATGATTTGTGTTTACTATGTTAATCTTATGATTTCATAATGTATGTTAAAGAAATTATTTTTTTTATGTATTGATGAACTAATGTTTTCTTTATTTTTTTTATAACCCTTACTGAGCATTTTATGCTCATCCTAGGTTTTGAAATGTTTTTCACAGGACTTAAAGATGAATAGGTTCAAGGATGGGATCAAGGAAAATTCATGTTGTCTAAAACATGGAACTAGACATGACACTTTTTTAAGAGTTTTTATTTTGTGAATAAATGGGAACTGAGTAGAAGTGTTTACTTTTTAATTTTTGAGATGTAATGAAATAGTTATGGCCTAATTATCTAAAACTCTAAACCTAAAAAGATCCTCAATGTGAATTATTCATTTAATTCAAGATTATGTAATGTTTAAGGCCAGGTTCATATAGTTGGTATCAAAGGTCAGTTTAGATAACTGTATGAGTTAGGATATTGTTAAATTAATGTCCATAAATTAATTTATGGTCAAATTTAGGTGATATAGAATTTACATAATAACGTTTTGCTTCGCCTAAGATATTTCGGTGTTCAGAGTGGTTTTCTACAGAAGAAACAGGGCATCTATGATGGGACAACATCAAGAGGAAGACAACCTTCCAAATAAGCAACCTGAGATGGTCGGAATCGAAACTGAATAGTTTGTTGTAGTGATGGAATAGTTGACTCAGGCTATAAATGGTGGTGGTATCCATACCTTAGATCAGTTGGATCAACCATAGAGGAACATGTTAGAAGTGGATCATTTCATAAGGAAACTGTAACACCCCGAGATTTTATGAAAAGTATTCTTTTTAATTTCATTAATTTCTTGTGTTGTACGCTACAAGGATCATGCACAAAATGGATCCCTAACTTTCCTTGCATTACACGTAATCACGACCTTCCTCAATACCGTGTGTAGTATGCAATACTGAGTTTCACTAAACGAGATATTATTATAATATTATTATGAACTAGCCTTTATGAATAGTAATACCCACCTTTTGAAATTTTATAAATTCTATATTTCAAAATGGACTTCATTTTTGGATTCGGAATATCGAAATTTGCTTAGGGTGAAATTTTGGTACTTTTCGTATAACTTTCATATTATGATGAATAGTGAAAATTACTAAAGTTTAATTAAAAACAACTTTTTTAATCGAAATAATTAATAATGATAATTTATTAATTTTAGTGGTTTTAAATTATATTTAGAATATATTTTTACAATTTAATACAATGTTGTTCATTGGATGTAATTTCACATTTAAACCAGACATAAACAAGTGTCAATCTTTTGATAGTTATTATCTCTTAAGAACACACTATTTGTTTTGACGATGTGAATTAATTTTTAAATTAATTAATGTAACTGATATGTTTTGAATTTGGTAAAATAGACATCATTTTTGAATTCATAATATCAAATATATCTTAGGCCTAATTTTTGGTATTTTTCTGGAAACTTTCATTTTTTTGATGAATAGTGAAACCACTAAGTGGTAGTTAAAAAACTGAATTTTTCATAAAACTTAATTTAACCTCTTCTGTGAGTAGAATTTAGAAAATCCGAGAGACATGGTTAATATCAAGGACTAAAATTTGGTTCATTGACATGAAAATAATTTCTGGTGAATAATAACTTTTTACTTTTTTTTACCACGGTTAAAAGTAAATAGGGTAATTAAGGGTAAAAATGATATTATTATTACCCTAACACATGTCCTAATTCTATTGGATAAGTTTAATTGGACTAAAAAAAACATTAGGAATAAAATATGACCATTTAGGCCCACTTGGATTAGATTAGGACATTTATTATTAATTTATTTAAAGAAGAGTTAAAATAGTTAAAATCAAAGTTTAATAACTAAATCATTTTTAATACAAGGTTATACATAAGATAAATTCGACTATAAATATTAGTTATAAATCTAAAAATATGTCCTACATAATAGTATTTTATTTGTAATTTTTAGACTTAAAATAATTTAATTTATTTATGACATAATGATGATGCAGTAATTATCTTATTAATGAAATATTGACATAATTGATGTTATAAATATAAAAATAAATGTAATTTGAGACTTTTTATGAATTAAAATAATTTTCTATGTTAATAGGACATGTTAGTATTGATTTAATTGACTTTTTTCTAACTAATCATTCTGTTATGATTTTCACAAAAATCAATTACCAAATATTGTCAAAATTGACATAAAATAGTTTTTAAAACAAATATTTTATTATTAATTGTTATTATATTCCTAAAAATCTACGGTTCGGCCAAGATACTTATATGATGATAATTGTATCATTAATGGACCACTTGAGGGTCTCTTGGATGTATATGGTATGTTTATTAACAATATAATATAAAAATACAAAGTGACATGGTAAATGTCAATATAATTAACTAAGAGTTAAAACTAAAAGGCAAGGTTAATATAATGACCTAAACTTGTCTAAATTCTATTTGATGAGAGGATTTAGACCCATCCCCAACTTATATTTGAAATATATCAATTTTTAACAATGAAAAACCGAATTTGACTTTATAATAAAATAATATTTTTTGTTATTCCAAAGGTGCCCCTCTCCTCCCTTATAAAAGGGCACCTCCTCCCTCTCTTCCTCACACCACTTTGAGCCTTCAAGCTCGAAAAAACCCTGCCAAATCCTCTTACCCACTTCCCTAGAAACATCCTAGAGGTCCTGGTCTTCTTCAAAGACCAATTTTAGTGCCTTAAGATGAGGTCTCAAAGAGGTAGTTCAAAGAAGAGGAGGTTCGGATACGTATGAAGCATATCAGACCTAAGGTAAGGGATAATTTTGCAAATCTCATTTTTATCCGAGATTGCTTATTTGTAAGTATTTAATGGGGTTATTTATATCATCCATGTCCATGTTTTGTAAAAGTATTTTCATGTATGTTTAAAGTCATTTTTACCCATTCTTGACTTTTACTACATGGTATATAAGGAATCTTTCTTTTGATTATGTTATGAGGTACTTTTTGACTTTTCTGACAAAAGTACGAGAAGAATGTTTTTCTAATGTATACGACATGAAAGGATTTTTACGGTTTTATAAAGCCTTATTTTCATGAAGATTCCTCCAAAATATTTCATGAATATTTTAAACAAAATCATATTCTTTTAAAGTTTCATGGAATTTTGTGAAAAGAAAATGATTTTGAAGAAGAAAGGTTATTTTCCTCAAGAATTCATTTCAAGTATTTTATCAAAACCATTTTTCATCTAAGATAACATTATTTCATATGTGTAGTTTTCAAGTATCATGTCTCTATGATTTACATGGTTTCACTTTTCTAATGATGAAATGATATCCATTTTTTTTTTGTATGGATTACATTATGATGGAATGATGTTTATGAAATCCATTTTATTCTTGGGTTATGATGAATGATTAATGTTTATATTGTGGAACACGAAAGAATGATTTCAATATGAGATGGGTGGGACCTATATCTCCCTCCAATGCATTGGGTACAGATTTATATCTCATGAGATAGACATGGCTGGAACGGTAAGTTAATCCGATTCAGTATTACAGGACTAGAACAAGGAGTGAACTCGATTCAGAAAGGGACTTTGTCCACTAATATGGTCTTGGAAGCAATGCCTTGGATACTATGGAAATAATTACATGTGCTTAATGGATTCCACAATTAAATGTTTTATTCTCAGGATATGTTATCATGATTTATGTTTCATTATGATCTATGCCTTATGTACTTCCATGTTTTAAGTCGTTGCTCAAGATTTTGATGTTTAAATATTATGTTCATGTTTTTAAGTTCAAATGTATGTGGTATGTTTTATTTTATCCATTCTTACCCTTTCTAAGCATTTGAGCTCACCCTTTTTATGTTTTATTTTTCCCCCAGGATTAAAAGAAAGGTTTTAGGTAAGGAAACAAAAAGTGGAAGATATTTATGGGAGATGTTGAAGATCTTTCACCACAATTAGAAGATTACATTCCATGTTTCCAAAGACACTAAACTATTACGGTCCTTGTGTGTCTGTTTTTGCTGTGTACTAAGTATTCCGAAAAAGTAATGTAATGTCCATGTACGCCAAGCTTCAGGTCTCTACAGAAACATCCCCCATTATTCAGAGGATCATTTTACCCTGTGCTAGCAGAAGGGTGGATTAAAGCACTGGAGAAGATTTTCGATGTTACGGGGTGTTCAGAACATCAAAAGGTTAGTCTCGCTGTTTACTATTTTGAAGGTGAAGCTGATCAGTGGTGGTCGATAGTGAAAAATGTTAGGGATATTGAGAATATTGATGCTCTTGATTTGGATGAATTCAGTGGTATGTTTCTTGAGAAATATTTTCCTAATGTGGTTCATCATAGGATGGAAAAAAAATTCCAGGAAATGAGGTGGGGGATGACTCAGTGACTGCTTATAAAGAAAAATTCACTAGACTGACATGGTATGCTCCAAATTTCATACAATATATTGATAGTAAAATAAACCATTTTTACTCAGTATTAAAGCCAAAGTATCGAAGGTATTTAGCTTTTCATGAGTTCAAAAGTTATGAAAAACCCGTTCGATGTGAGGAGAAGGTGGAAATGGAGTTTTCCAAATATAAGGTCTTCTTTGACAAAAAACAGAATAAGAGGTAAAGGTGGAAGGTGAAAAGGGAATAAATCTTCAAAAAAAAGTCTGATGGTAAGAAAATTAAGTTTATAGATTGTGAAAATTGTGGTAAAAAGAATGCTAGGGAATGTATTTTGAATTCTGGTAAGTTCTACTGATGTGGTAAAATGGGACATAAAGCTCGTAATTTCACTGAAAAAGATCAAGGTAATGGTAAGACAAAATCTGATTTACAGTCAGTAAAATGTTTTAAGTGAAATGAAATGGGCCATTATGCAAATGAGTGTCCAATTAAGAACTCAACTGAGGGAAATAACCCAGACTACAAGAAAAATGGGGTGGTGAAATCTTTTGTAACTACTTTAGTAGATGTTGGGCCATAAAATGATGTATTATTAGGTACAATGTATGTTTTTTCAGATTATGCCAACGTGTTGTTTGATTCAGGGTCTACACATTCGTTCGATTCTATGAATTTTTCTAGTAAATTGGGAATTCTAAATCAAGATATAAATCCTGAACTTATGGTAAAAACACCTGGAGGAAATGTCGAAACAAAATGAAATTATAAGAAACTTCCTGTCCTTGTGTGAAGAAATAATATACCTGTAAGACTTATTATTTTTCCACTAGTAGAGTTCGATGTTATTCTCGGTATGAATTGTCTTTCTATTTATCATGCTAAGATTTAATATAGAGGTAAATAGGTTTCTTTTCAGAAATATTTTCAGTTTGCATACAAGAATGAACCCTTACTTTTGATAACATATCAGGATTCTAAGAAACTAGTAAAAGATGGAAATTAATATTAACTTTCACATATTGTTGAAAACAAAATAACTATTCAGATTAATTATGTTCCAGTGGTAAATGAGTATCTTGAGATTTTTTATGACGAGTTTCCTAGTATTATACCTGATTAGGAAGTTGAATTTACTATTGACTTAGTTCCTAATGCTAAGACAATTTCAATACCAATTTATCTAATGGCTCAAATTGATCTTTTAGAGTTAAAGAATAAATTGTAGGAGTTATTAGATAAATGTTTCATTTGACCTAGCACATCAAAATTGGGTTCTCCTATCTTGTTTATTAAAAATAAAGATGGTTGAATTAGAATTTTCATTGATTATAGAGCATTGAATAACATCACTATTAAGTAGAAGTATCTTTTTCCTCATATCGATGATTTGTTTGATCATCTTCAAGGAGCTCAGTATTTTTCAAATATTGATTTGAGGTCGGGGTACCGTCATTTGAAAGTAAGGGAAGAAGACATTCCGTATACAACATTTTGTACTAGATATGGACATTTCAAATTTTTTTTATGAATTTTGGTTTAACCAATGCACCTGCTTTATTCATGGATCTTATGAATAGAAGTTTCCGTGATTTCTTGGATAAGTTTGTGGTTGTGTTCATTGATGATATTTGTGTTTATTCTAAAAGTAATTTGGAGCAGGAAAGTCATTTAAGGGTTTTATTTCAAACCTTAAAAGAAAAGATACTATTTGGGAAATTAATAAGGTGTGAGTTTTGGTTACATAAAATTTCTTTCCTTTGTCACATTGTGTCAAAAAATGGTATAACCGTTGATTCTTCTTAAAAAAGTTGTTGAAGAATAGCCAAGACCCACAAATATAACTGATTTTCGTAGTTTTCTTGGTTTGGTATGTTATTATTGGAGGTTTGTTGAGAATTTTTCGTGGTTATCTAGACCACTGACTAAGTTAACTCTAAAAGGTGTTATGTTTGTTTATAAAAAAGAATGTGATGATTGTTTTTAGGAATTGACAAGAAGATTAGTGAATGCTCCAGTTTTGGAACTCACTTCCAGAAATGGTGATTTTGTTACCTGCAGTGATGCTTCGTTTAAAGGACTTGGATGTGTCCTAATTCACAATGATAAGGTAATTGCTTATGCTTCACGTCAGTTGAAACCTAATGAGTTAAATTACCCTACACATGATTTGGAATTAGCTATTGTTGTTTTTCTTCAAAAATTTGGAGGCATCATTTATATAGTGTAAAAAGAGAAATATATACTAACCAAAAAATTTTGAAGTATATATTCACCTAGAAATAATTGAACATGTGATAGAGGATATGGTTGGAATTAATCAATGATTATGATTTCATGATCTATTACCATCTGGGAAAAGAGAATAAAGTGGTTGATGCTTTGAGTCGAAAAAGTAATGCTTCCTTAACCATGATACATTTGGAACAAGATCCTTTGGTTTTTGATTTGATGAACTTTGGAATAGAAGTTTTTGGTGTAAGAAATTGCTCTGTTTTGTTTCAGGTGTCAGTGAGATCATCTCTATCAGACAGAATTTAGCAGGAACAGAAGGAAGATAGTGAGTTTCAGAAAAAGGTAGAGTTGGTTAAGAAGGGTATGTTGCCTGAATTTAACATTGATAATGATTGTGTTTCGAGATTTGGAAAGAGATTATGTGTCCCTTGTGATTCACAGTTGAAGAATGAGTTGTTATGTGAAGCTTATAGTTCCCCATTTTCAGTTCATCATGACAGCACTAAGATATACAAAGATCTTCAGGAGTATTATTAGTGGGATGAAATGAAAAGGGATCTTACTAATTCTACTATGAATTGTTTGACTTGTCAGTCGGTTAAAGTAGAGCAGAAGTTACCGAAAGGGATGTTTCGGCCTTTACCAGTGCCAAAGTGAAAATGGGAAAATATGTCCATGGACTTCGTTGTAGGATTACTGAAGACATCTCGAGGTAATAATGCAATCTGGGTTCTTGTTGATCGATTGAATAAATATATACATTTCCTTCCTATTCACGATACTTGGTCTCTATATCAACTTTCTCGGTTGTATATTAAAGAGATAGTTAGGTTTGATGGTGATGCCCTCTCTATTGTATCTGATTGTGATCCCAGGTTTACTTCTATCTTTTGGAAAGGCCTTCAGAAGTCGTTAGGTGATAATTTAAATTTTAGTACGTCTTTTCATCCGCAATCAGATGGGAAGTTAGAGTGAAAAATTCAGACCTTGGAGGATATGATACGTGCTAGTTCACTGGATTAACAGGGAAGTTGGGACCAATATATTTTTTTGGTTGAATTTTCTTATAATAACATTTTCATTCTAGTATACAGATGGATCCATTGGAGGCTATATATGGAAAGCGGTGTCCAAATCCAGCTTTTTTGGGATGAAGTATTTGAAAGGTAGTTTATGTGACTAGAATTGGTAGAATAGATGGTAGAAAAAGTTTAGTTGATTCAGAAGCACATGAGAACAACTCAGAGTAGGCTGAATAGTTATCCCAATAATCAGAGGAATGATCTTTTTTTGAGGTAGGTGATCATGTCTTTCTTAGAGTTTCTTCATGGAAAAGTCTGATGCGTTTTGGTAAGATGGGAAAGTTGAGTCTGAGGTTCATTGGACCTTATGAAATCCTGAATAAAGTTGGATCAGTTGCATACAAAGTGAATTTACCTCAATGTTTATCCCAGGTACACAATGTTTTTCATGTTTCAATGTTGAGAATGTGTATTCCATATCCATCTCATGTTTTAAGTCCAGAGGTAGTTCTGTTTGAAGAGAATATCTCTTATGAGGAACAACCAGTCTAGTTTCTTGACTATAGAGATCAAGTGTTGAGGAATAAGGTAATTCACGAGGTAAAGGTTTTGTGGAAAAACTATATGGTTGAAGAGGAAACGTGGTAATCTGAAAATTCTATGAGAGATAAATACCCCCATTTATTTGATAAGTGAATAAAATTACGATGATGCAATTTCGAAAAAGGGGGGAAGGTTGTAACATCCCTGCTAAGTAATGAAATAATACATTTTAATTTTAATTAATATTTTGTGAATTAAATATTAATTTTACTTTAAATGGGTTACTATGTTCTATGGCATACCCGATACGCAACAATGGGTTTATTTTAAATCTTATGATGCATAATAATAATATAATATTATTATTTTAAATGGTAGTTAACACCTGCCCATTATATTGGAAAGAATGAATAGAACTAACCTCAATATGATTATACATGTTTTTTAAATGTTTTTACATTTATCCAAAAAATATTAGAGGCTTAAAATGTAAATGAATCTAATTTTAAGCACAATTTACATTAAAAGGTTGATTTAAAGCCTTTTGATGGAGAACCCTTTTTAAATCTAGTTTTGGTCACTTTTATATGTTATATTTGACCAAATAAAATTCTTATTTATAATCAAGACATAAAAATTCACATTGGGTAAAATTTTGGTATTTTTGTGATAAAATTTAATTTTTTATGAATAGAGGAAAATACTGTATTTTGATTCAAAACTTCCTATTAATCTAATTTATTTATATGGTTAGATAATATTTTTAATTATTTTTAAGTGTAATTAAATTATATTTTTTCCATTTAATCCAATATTGGTCATTGTAATTAATTTACTTTGAAATTGGACATAAACAAGTGCCAATATTTTGATAGTTAATATTTTTTAAAAACAAGTTTTTTGTCTTGAAAGTGGAAATTAATTTTAAATTAATTAATAAAACTTCAATGTTATTAATTTGGTAAAATAGAGATCATTTTTTAATTCGGAATTTCAAATATATCTTAGGCTGAATTTTTGGTATTTTTTCTGTAAAAACTTCAATTTTTGATGATTTGTGAAACCACTAAGTATTAGTTAAAACTGATTTTTTCATTTAAATGAAATTTTACTACTTCTATGAATTTAAATTTCAAAAGATGACATACATGGTCGTTATTAGTATGTAAAATGTTATTCAATAAGATGAAAATAATTTTTGGTGAACAGTAACTTTTGACTTTTATTTACCGCTGTTAAAGGTAAATATGGTAATTCAAGGTAAAAAGAATATCATAATAATACAAAATTACCTGACACATATCCTAATATTATTTTATGAGTCATGAATGACCATGAGAATCCTTGGGTCTATTTTGGGACCCCATGGAGCCACTTAAGATTGATAATGTCACTTTATTTTAATTAACTTAAAGTAAATGCAAAAATGACATAAAAAAATCTTTTAGTAAATTAATTTTCACATAAGGTTATAGAAGTTATCATTTTGACTATAAATATTATTTGGAAATATAAAAATATTTCTTACATCATGGTATTTTTTTAATAATTTTTAGACATCATATAAATTAAATTATTTATGACACAATAATGATACAGTGTTCACCTCATTAATAAATGATTTAAATAAATAAGATTATAAAGATTAAAATAATATCAAAAACCTATACAATATTATTCAATGATTTTATTTTGACCATGGGTCATCTTATATTAGACTTTAATAAGTTTTGGACCTTTTGAAACCGGAAATCATTATATAATAAAATAATATTTTTACACTTTCCTAAAGAGCCCCTCCTCCCACTTATAAAAAACTCTCACCTCTAACCCATTACTCACATCTCTATATACCCTTGGCTCATCCAAAATCTGACCAGATAATCTCTCATGATTCCTCTCTTCCACCTAGAAGCCTTAACTTTGGATGAAGGCACTTCAAAAAGTCCTTTTGGTTCAAACCAAAGGGATTTACCCAATTTAAAGGTAACATATTCTCTTATGTTCTTTTGTTTTATTTTCTTTATCTAACCACCTAAACTCTTTTTATTATTTTCTTTTATAACAAAAATAGTATCCCCAATATAATAGGTTTTTGTTATGAGAATTATTATAACTACACTTACACAAACCTCCTTCTAATGGGTAAATAACATACTGTTTCTGTGGATGGAAAACTAACACCTCATGAAATGATGATTGTTCAATTATCTCATACTGCCTCTCATTGTAGACATTATGATTGTAATGTATTTATATTTGATACATATTATGATTATGTTTTATTTATGGTTTTGTATTATTCATTTATATCAAACCTTTATGGTTTCCATTATGGGTAAACGTGATAATTTCATTTTAGGAAGTGCAGACTACTGCCCCCTCAAAGTGATATGACTCGTTAATGCCATATGTAGGACATATAAAGGATGAAGTTAATGATATTATATATGGTATTATACTATAATTATAATATAACTATGTATCATTATGTTTTAATTCCAATAAAACCAGAAATAGAAATGAACGTAGCATTTATGTGTACGTACGGCTTACCGTCACCATGACCTGTGCATTTCATTTCTTACCTCAAAATGTTATGTACTATTATAAATTCATATATATACATGATATATAAGATATATATGATATCTAAATAATTAATATAATTCTGGATATAATGTAATTTTTACCACATAGTCAACTTGCAAATATAAGATGTTCATTTTTGACTCAAGTACCAAATATCAACAAAACGACCATTATTAACTTAAATGATTACATAATGTTTATAACATGGTAATATGTGATATAAAAGGAATAATAAACTTGAAAAATCTTCTTAAGAAAGTAGAAAATAACTTTAGTTTATTATTCAGGAGATTATAGAACGAACGAGTCAAGTTGGACAAAAGGTAAGGGACTTTGTCTCAATCTCTATTCATTGAGGCATATTTTTTTTATACACGACTTTATTTTATACGCTGTATAATCATCATTAAATTTTCATTTAATTAAAAAGGTAACCTTTTTCTATGAAGAGTTTTACTAAATGAAAAAACATTTCTTTTAACGAATGCGGTGACAACGACCATTCTGCCACCGCGAGTATTATTTGATCTTTGGCATCCATAACAATCTGTAATGTTTTTAAAAGAAAAAAAATACCATATAAACTTTTTCGTATTTTGGTATTGAAAATGGTTTTGTTAATGGATTTATTATGTCAATATATTGAAATGATATATTGTGATTTCAATGTGGAAATGTTATCTTTTCTTTATTCTTGTGTTATGTGTTATGATTATTTTAGGGTTATTGGGCATTGTTTACGTATATGGGTGGTTCTGTGATAAACCTAGGGCGATTGAGCCTGAGATAGATCTCCAATAAATTGGGTAACGTGAAAAAGGTAAACGTGAATGTTTCTCCTAAGTGATTTAAGGAATATGCTGTGATGTGTATTCCAAATGAAACTCTCTACGTTGCTGTGAAATCTACAATGTAAGTATGTTGTGGATGCTACATGTTACCTTTATGATTTGTGGTTACTATGTAAATATTATGAATTCATGAGGTATGTTAAAGAGATTATGTTTTGTTTGTATTGATGAATTAATGTTTTCTTTCTTTGTTTTATAACCATTACTAAGAATTTTATGCTCATCCCATGTTTTGAAATGTTTTTCACAAGACATAAATATGAATAGAGTCAAGGATGGGATCAAGGAAAAGTCATTCCATATAAAACATGGAACTTGACATGAATCTTTTTTTAAGAGATTTTATTTTGTGAAAAAATGGGAATTGAGTAGAAATGTCTACTTTGTAATTTTTGAGATGTAATGAAATAGTTAAGGCGTAATCTCTGTAAATCTAAACCTGAAAAGATCCTAAATGTGAATTATTAATTTAATTCAGGATTATGTATTGTTTAATGCCAGGTCCTTATAGCTTTTATATAAGGTAAGTTTAGATAACTTTAAAAGTTAAGATATTATTAAATTAATGTCTATAAATTAATTTATGGTCAAATTGAAGTGATATAGAATTTAAAGATTACCATGTTGCTTCGTGTCGGATATTTCTATGTTTAGAATGGTTTTCTGTAGAGGAAACATGGTAGATATGATGGGACGACATCAGGATGAAGACAACCTTCCAAACCAGCAACCTGAGATGGTCAGAATTGGAACTGAAATGTTTGTTATAGTGATGTCATAGTTGAATCATGCTATAAATGGTGGTGGTATCCATACACTAGATAATCCATTTCAACCATAGAGGAATATGTTTGTAGTGGATCATTTCATGAGGCAACATCCCCCATCATTCAGAGGATCATCTTACCCTTTTCAAGAAAAATGGTGGATTAAAGCACTAGAGAATATCTTCGATGTTATGGGGTATTTATAACATCAAAATATTAGTCTCGCTATTTCTTATTTTGAAGGTGAAGCTAATCAGTGGTGGTCGATGGTGAAAAATATTAGGGATAGTGAGGATATTTATGCTCTCGATTGGGATAAATTAATAGGTATGATTTTGGAGAAATATTTTCCGAATTTGGTTCGTCTTAGGATGGAAAAACAATTCCTGGAATTGATGTGGGAGGGTGACTCAGTGGCTGCTTATAAAGCCAAAGTCACTCAACTAGAAAGGTATGATCCAAATTTCGAACGATATCTTGATAGTAAAATCAACTGTTTTTACTCTGGATTAAATCCAAAGTATCGAAGGGATTTAGCTTCTCGTGAGTTAAAGAGTTATGGAGAACTTGTTTGATGTGCGGAGGATGTGGAAATGGAGTTTTCCGATGATCAGTTATTCTTTGAAAAACAACAGCATAAGAGGTCATGGTGGTAGGAAAAAAGAGAAGTTCTCTTCAAAAAAAGAATTATTGTAAGAAACTTAATTTTACAGTTTGTGAAAATTTTGGTAAAAAGCATGCTGGGGAATGTCTTTTAAATTTTGGTAAGTGATACTGATGTAGTAAAATGGGAGATAAATCTCGTAATTTCACTAAAAAAGATCAAGGTAATGGTATGAAAAAAATATGATTTACAGTTAGTAAAATGTTTTAAGTACAATGAAATGGTTCATTATGAACATGAGTGTCCAACTAAGAGATCAACTGAGGGAAAGCAGCCAGACTACAAGTAGAAAGGGGTAGTGAAATACATTGCAACTACTTCAGTAGATGTTGGGCCATAAAATGAAGTAGTATAAGGTATATTGTTTATTTGTTCAGATTATTCCAATGTGTTATTTGATTCGGGTTCTACACATTCATTCATTTCTGATAAATTTTCTAGTAAATTGGTAATTCCAAATCAAGATATGAATCCTAAACATATGGTAAAAACACCTAGAGGAAATGTTGAAACAAAAATATATTATAAGAACCATCCTGTCCTTGTGTGCGGAAAGAATCTACCTATAAAACTTATTGTTTTTCCTCTAGTAGAGTTTGATGTTATTCTAGGTATGGATTGGATATCTATTTATCATGATAAGATTGACTGCAGAGAAAAATATGTTTCTTTTCAGAAATATTTTTAGTTTTTATACAATAATGAACCCTTACTTTTGGTAACATATTAGGAAGCTGAGAAACTAGTAAAACATGGAAATGAATTTTACCTTTCTCATATTGTTGAAAACAAAGGAACAATTCAGATTAATGATGTGCCAATGGTAAATGAGTAACTTGATGTTTTTCATAATTAGTTTCCTAGTATTATACCTGATCGAGAAGTTGAATTTACTATTGACTTAGTCCCTGATGCTAAGCCGATTTCAAAACCCCCTTATCGAATGGATCAAATTGAAATTTAGAGTTAAAGAAGTAATTGTAGAAGTTATTAGATAAAGGTTTCATTTGACATAACACATCACCAAAGGGTGATCCTATCATGTTTGTCAAAAATACAGATGGTTCAATGAGACTTTTCATTGATTATAGATCATTTAATAACATCACTATTAAGAACAAGTATCCTTTGTCTCATATCGATGATTTTGTTGATCGTCTCTAGGGAGCTCAATATTTCTCAATGATTGATATGAGGCCGGGGTACCATCAATTGAATGTAAAGGAAGAAGACATTTTTTAGATTGAATTTTGTACTAGATATGGACATTATAAATTTATAGTTATGACTTTTGGTTTAACCAATGCACCTACTGTATTCATGGATCTTATGAATATAATTTTCCATTATTTCTTGGATAAGTTTGTGGTTGTATTAATTGATAATATTTTGGTTTATTCTAAATGTAAAGAGGAGTAGGAAAGTCATTTAAGGGTTGTCTCGCAAACCTTAAAGGAAAAGAAACTATTTGGTAAATTCATCAATTTTGAATTTTAGTTACATAAAATTTCTTTCCATGGTCACATTGTTTCAAAAAATGGCATAATTGTTGATCCTACTAAAACAAAAGTTTTTGAAGAATGTCCAAGAACAACAAATATAACTGAGTATCATAGTTTTCATGGTTTGCAAGGTTATTACTAGAGGTTTGTTGAGAATTTTTCATGGTTATATAACCCACTAACTATATTAACTCGAAAAGGTGTTATGTTCATTTGGACAAAAGAATGTGATGATTGTTCTCAGGAATTGAAAAGAAGATTAGTGAATAATCCAGTTTAGAAACTACCTTCTAGAAATGGTGAGTTTGTTATATACAATGATGCTTTTTTGAATGAATTTTTTGTGTACATATGCAGAATGATCAGGTAATCGCTTATGATTTACGTTAGTTGAAACCTAATGAGTTAAATTACCCTACACATGATTTAAAATTAGCTGTTATTGTTTTTGCTTTAAAAATTTGGCAGCATCATTTGTATGGAGTAAAATGCGAAATATATACTAACCAAAAAAATTTGAAGTACATATTCACTCATAAATAATTGAACAATAGACTGAGGAGATGGTTTTAATTAATTAAGGATTATGATTTCACGATCCATTACCATATGGTAAAATAAAATAAAGTGGCTGATTCATTGAGTCGAAAAAGTAATGCTTCATTAACCATGATACGTTTGGAACAAGATCCTTTTGTTTTTGATTTGATAAACATTGGTATAGAAGTTGTTGGTGCAGGAAATTACTTTGTTTTTTTCAGGTGTCAGTGAGATCATCTCTATTAGATAGAAATAATCAAGCGCAGAAGGAATGCAGTGAGTTTTAGAAAAAGGTAGTGTTGGTTCAGAAGGGTAAGTTTCCTGAACTTAACATCGATAATGATTGTGTTTTGAGATTTTTAAAGAGATTATGTGTCCCTTGTGATTCACATTTGAAGAATGAGTTGTTATGTGAAGCTCATAGTTACACATTTTCAGTTCATCCAGGCAGTACTAAGATGTACATAGATCTTCGGAAGTATTATTGGTGGGATGGAATGAAAAATGAATATTTCTGATTTTACTGTGAAGTGTTTGACTTGTGAGTAGGTTAAAGAAGAGCGTCAGTTACCCAAGGGGATTATTTATTCTTTAACAGTGACAGAGTGGAAATGAGAAAATATATCCATGGACTTAGTTATGGGATTATCGAAGACATCTTGATGTAATAATGCAATCTGGGTTGTTGTTGATCGATTGACTAAATCTGCCCATTTCCTTTATATTCGAGGCACATTGCCTCTAGATCAACTTTCTTGGTTGAATGTTAAAGAGATAGTTAGGTTGAATGGTGTTCACCTCTCCATTGTATCTGATTGTGATCCCAAGTTTACTTCTAACATTTGGAAAGGCCTTCAGTAGTCGTTGGATACTGAATTATATTTTAGTACAAATTTTCATCCACAATCAGATGGGCAGTTAGAATGAACAATTCATACCTTGGAGGATATAATACGTTCTATTTCACTAAATTACCAGGGAAGTTGGGACCAATATATTTCTTTGGTTGAATTTTCTTATAGTAATAGTTTTCATTCTAGTATATAGATGGTTCCATTTGAAGAATATATGGAAAGCAAGGTCAAACTTCAACTTTTTGGGATGAAGTAGGTGAAAGGAAGTTGATGGGAATAGAATTGGTAGAATAAATGGTAGAAAAATTTTAGTTGATTCAGAATCACATGTGAACTGGTCAGAGCAGGCAGAAAAGTTATACAGATAATTAGAGGAAGGATCTTTCTTTTGAGGTAGGTGATCATGTCATTCTCAAAGTTTCTCCATGAAATGTGTGATGTGTTTTGTTAAGAAGGGAAAGTTGAGTCTGAGGTTCATTGGAACTTAAGAAATCTTAGAGAAATTTGGATCAGTTGCATACATAGTGGATTTACCTCTAAGTTTATCCCAGGTACAATATTTTTTTATGTTTCAATGTTGGGAAAGTATATTCTGTATCCATCACATGTTTTAAGTCCATCGGTAGTTCAACTAGAAGAGAATATCTCTTATGAGGAACAAATAGTTCAATTTCCTGACCGTAGAGATCAACTATTGCGAAATAAGGTAATTCAATAGGTAAAGGTTTTGTGGGAAAACCATATAGTTGAAGAGGCAATGTAGGAATCTGAAAATTCTAGGACGAATAAATACCCCCATTTATATGATAAGTGAATAAAATTGCAAGGATGCAATTTCAAAAAAATGTGGAAGGATGTAAAATCCTAGGTAAATAAAAAGATAATACATTTTCATTTAAATTAATATTTTTTGAATTAAATAATAATATTAATTTAAAGGGGTTGCTATGTTCGATGACGTACCCAGTACGCAACAACGAGTTTCTTTGAAATCTCACGTTGCACAATAATAATATAATATTTTTATTTTAAATGGTAGTTAATGCCTAGACATTATAATGGCAGAAATGAACTAAACTAACTACAATATAATTATACATGTTTGTTAAATGCTTTTACATTTAACCAAAAAAATTTAGAGGCTTAAAATGTGAATGAATCTAATTTTAAGCATAATTTACTTTAAAAGGTTGATTTACCACCTTTTGATGGAGAACCATCTTTAAATCTAGTTTTGTTCACTTTTATATGTTATATTTGACCAAATAAAATTATTCATTATAATCGAGGTATCAAAATTCTCTTGGGGTAAAATTTTGGTATTTTTATGATAAAATTCAATTTTTGATGAATAGTGGAAAATACTGTATTTTGATTCAAAAAAAAACAGTTATTCTAATTTACTTATATTGTTAGATTATCTTTTTAACTGTTTTTAAAGTGTAATTAGATTATATTTTTACCATTTAATACAATTTTGGTCATTGGAATTAATTTCACTGTGAAATTGGACATAAACAGATGTCAATCTTTTGATAGTTAATATTTCTTGAAAACATGATTTTGTTTTGAGAATCAGAATTAATTTTAAATTAATTAATCCAACTTCAATGTTTTTAATTTGGTAAAATATACATCAATTTTGAATTCATAATATCAAATACAACTTAGGCTTAATTTTTGGCATTTTTCTGAAAAACATCAATTTTTGATGAATAGTGAAACCACAAAGCAGTAGTTAAAAAATAACTTTTTCATTTAAATGAAATTTTAACACTTCTGTGAATTGAATTATGAAAATACGACACACATGGTTGTTATTTTTATGTAAAATGTTGTTCAATAAGCTGAAAATAATTTTTGGTGAATAGTAACTTTTGACTTTTATTTACTATGGTTAAAGGTAAATAGGGTAATTCAAGGTAAAAATAATATCATAATAATACAAAATTACCTTAACAATTGTCCTAATATTACTTTATGAGTCATGACCGTCCATGGGAATCCTTGGGTCAGCTTTGGGACCCCATGGAGCCACTTAAGAGTGATAATGTCACTTTATTTTAATTAACTTAAAGTAAAAGAAAAAATGACATAAAAACATCTTTTAGTTTATTACTTTTTACATAGGGTTATATAAGCTTTCTTTTCGACTATAAATATTTTTTGGAAAGTTAAAAATATGCCCTACATCATGGTATTTTTTTATAATTTTTAGACATCAAATAATTTAAATTATTTATGACACAATAATGATATAGTGTTTTACTAATTAATAAATGATTTAAATAAATAAGATTATTAAGATTAAAATAATATCCAAAACCAATAAAATTATTATTTTAAGATTTTAGTTCGACCATGAGTCATCTTATCTTCGATGTTAATTAGTTTTGGACCTTTAGAAATCTAAAATCATTATATAATAAAATAATATTTTCACACTTTCATAAAGATCCCCTCCCCCCTTATAAAAGACCTCACCTCTAACCCATTACTCACACCTCTCTAGCCCCTTCGATCATCCAAACTCTACCTAGATAATCTCTCAAGATCCCTCTCTTTCACATATACTCCTTAACATAGGCAGAAGGCACTTCAAAAAGTCTTTTTGGTTCAAACCAAAGGGAGTTACCTGATTTAATAGTAACATCTTCTCTTATATTCTTTTGTTTTATTTTCCTTCTCTAACCACCTAAAATATTTTTATTCTATTATTTTATAAAAACAAAAGTATCTTCAATATAGTAGGTTGTTGTTATGAGAATTATTTGAACTAGTCTTACACACACCTCCATCTAATGGGTAAAGAACATAATGTTTCTGTGGATGGAAAACTAACGCCTCACGAAATGATGATTGTTCAATTATCTCATACTGCCTCTCATGGTGGACATTAAGATGAAACTATATTTATATATGATACATATTACTTTTATGTTTTTTTATGCTTCTATATTTTTTATTTATAGAAAACCATTATGGTTTCCATTATGGGTAAACGTGATAATTTCATTTTAAGAAGTGAGACTACCGCCCCCTCAAAGTGATATGACTCATTAATGAAATATATGGGACATATAAAAGATGACGTTAATGATATTATATATTATATTATACTGTAATTAAAATATAACTTTGTATCATTATGTTTTAATCCATTAAAATAAGAAATTGAAATGAAATTAGTGTTCATGCATACGTACGACTTACCGTCTCCATGAACAGTGTATTTCATTTCTTACCTCAAAATGTTATTTACTATTATAAATACCTATATATACTGGATATATTATATATATATGATATCTAAATCATTAATATCATTATAGAGATAATGTAATTTTTACCACATAGACAACTTGTAAATATAAGAAGTTCATTTTTGACTAAAGTTCCAAATATTGACAAAACGAACGTTATTAACTTAAATTATTACATAATGTTTATAACATGGTAATATGTGATAAATAAAGAATAATAAGTTTTATAATAGTTCTTAATAAAGTAAAAATTAACATTAGTTTATTATTCAGGTGATTAAAGAACGAACGAGTCATGTCGGACATGAGGTAAGGGATTTTGTCTCAATCTCCTTTCATTGAGGCATATTTTGTTTTATACACAACTTTATTTTACACATTGTATAAACATAATTGAATTTTCATTTAATTAAAAAGGGAATATTTTTCTACAAAGCATTTTACTAAATTACAAAAAAAAATTCTTTTAACGTAAGTGGTGACAATGACCATTACCCTGCCACGAGTATTATTTGTTCTTTGGCATCCTTAACAAGCTATAATGTTTTTAAAAGAAAAAATAAATACCATATACTCTTTTGCATATTTTGGTATTGAAAATGGTTTTGTTAATGGATTTATTATGTCAATATATTGAAATGATATATTGTGATTGCAATGTGGAAATGTTATCTTTCGTTTATGCTTGTGTTATGTGTTATGATTATTTTATGGTTCTTGGTCATTGTTTACGTATACGAGTGGTTTCCTAATAAACCTAGGGTGGGTGAACCAGAGATATCTCTCCTATGAAGTGGGTAATATGATAGAGGTAAACGTGAATGTTTCTCTTAATATATTTAGGGAATATATTGTGATGGGTATTCCAAATGAAACTCCCTATGTAGCTGTGAAAGCTACAATGTAAGTATGTTATAGATGAAACAAGTTACCTTTATGATTTGTGTTTACTATGTAAATATTATGATTTCAAGAGGTATGTTAAAGTGATTTTGTTATGTATGTATTGGTGAAAAAATATTTTCTTTCTTTGTTTTATAACCCTTACTGCGCTTTTAGTGATAATCCCATGTTTTGAAATGTTTTTCATAGGACTTAAAGATGAATAGTGTCCAGGATGAGATCAAGGAAATGTCATGCTGTCTAAAACATGGAACTATATATGACTCTTTTTTAAGAGATTTTATTTTGTGAAAAAATGGGAACTGAATAGAAGTGTCTACATTGTAATTTTTGAGATGTAATGAAATAGTTATCGCCTGATTCTCTAAAACTCTAAACCTGAAAAGATCCTCAATGTAAATTATTAATTTAATTCAAGATTATGTAATGTTTAAGGCCAGATCCTTATAGTCTAGGCTTTCGTGTGGAATGGATTGTGCGGGGAAAACTTCAGTTATCTATAGGGGAAGTTGGTTAGTGCCCCAGTGATGAGGTTTCCAGAAGAAGGAGTGACGTTTGAGGTATTCTGTGATTCTTACGACCAAGGCTTGGGGTGTGTGCCAATGCAACAACAGGGGGTGATCTTTTATCAATCTAGGTAGTTATGTCCCCATGAGCGTAACTATTCCACCTACGATCTGGAGCATAAAATGATCATGTTCGCACTAAAGTTGTGGCGGCATTACCTCATTGGGGAGTGCTTCGTGGTCTTCACAGATCACAAGAGATTGAGGTATATCTTATCCCAGCAGGACCTGAACGCGCAACAAAAAAGGTGGATGAAGTTTTTTCAGGAATACAAATTCAAAATGTCTTACACTAAAGGTAAAGGGAATTTGGTGGCTGATTCATTGAGCAGGAAGTCATAGAAGGATGCGGTTCGAGATTCGACCGATTCTTGGAAGGCAATGGAGGAGTTGGCTTTCCTACACCTGGATGCAAGGGTGGAGGATGGAATAGGTCATCTATTCGAAATGATAGTGCAGTCCTATCTATTGTAGTAGGTAGAGGAGTCTCAGTGGGGGGACTTAGAGGGAGAAGTGATGCACGATGGTGTTAGTCAGTGTGATGCCCCAGGAGGATGGTCAGAAGACGGGCATAATCAGATGATTTTTCATGGGAAGTTGTCTGTGTCAATGGAAATGTGAAAGATAATTCTTGGTGAGTTCCACAACTCACCCCTGGAGGTAAACCCAGATGTTTTCTAAATGTACTAGGGCTTGAGGGGTCAGTTTTGGTGGCCCGGGGTGAAGCGGGTAGTTGTAGAGTTTTTGGTGAAGTGACTCGTATGTTAGTAGCTAAAGACTGAACACCGCATCCTAGGGGGTCTATTAAAACTTATATATTTCCCTGAGTTGAAGTGGGATGACATCTCTATGGATTTCATCACAAGACTACCCAGAGTTCAAGAGGGTCGTGATGCCATCAAGGTAGTGGTGGAATGGCTGATGAAATCATATCACTTCCTGGCACTCAAGGAGTCGAGTGTGGTGGATACCCTAGCAAAATGGTACATGGACAAAGTGGTGTGGTTGCATGGAGTTCTGAGTTCCATAATCTCTGATCGGGAAAATTGGTTTACCTCATGGATCTGGGAAGGTTTTCAACATGCTCTTGGCACCCAGCTATGCCTCAGCACCACCTTCCACCCCTAGATAGATTGGCAGATAGAGTGCACCATCTAGACGTTGGAGGATATGCTACAGTCATGTGTTTGTGACAGTGGGGGATTGTGGGTATGACAATATCATCCAATAGTGCTTGCTATAACAATAGATATCACTCTACCATTGTCATGGCTTCGTTTGAAGCATTTTACGGTAGGTCGCGTCGCTCACCCATGAGCTGGGCAGAGGTCGGGGAAAAATATATTCTTGGCCCAAAAGTGGTACAAAGCATGATGGAGAAGGTTTACATTATACGAGAGAGGATGAAGGTGGCCTAGGACTGGAAAAAGTTGTATGCTGATAATAGGAGGAGACCCTTGGAGTTCGAGGTTGGGGACCACCTGTTCTTGAAGGTCTCCCCTCAGTATGGACAAAAAAGGTTTGACATGGGGGTAATCTTTCTCCCAGGTTTGTAGGACCCTTTGAGGTGTTGCGACGGGCCAACGGAGTGGGTTATCAGCTAGTGCTACCACCACCTCTATTGAGAGTGCATGATGTGTTCCATGTTTCTTAGCTCTGTCGGTATCTTCACGATGATTCACACATCCTCGACTGGGGAAAGCTGGATATTAAGGATGACGTGAAGTTTGTAGAGTGACCAATGATGATTGAAGGTTGTGAAGAGAAGGTGATCCATGGATGAACCATTCCCTTGGTTTGTGTGTTATGGAGGCATGGTGACCTCGAGGAAGTACCTGGGAATGGAAGGCACAGATGCACGCCCAGTGCCTAAAGCTCTTTTGAGTTTTTTCCTATTTTGTTTCGTACATTTTCGTGATGTAGTGATTAACCTTGTTTACTATAAAATGTGTTGTTTCCCTTATTCCCTAAATGCATGTGAAGAGTACGGATTGTGATGAAGGGAGGACTCGATCCCTAATCAAGACGCATTAAGGTGGATGCGATTAAGCCCATGTTGGCTAGTCAGTGCTACCCAAAGTGGATAGTATCTTGACATGGGGGAAAAGGACTCCTTAATCCATATGTCTGGACAATGGAACCATTATATGTTGTGTTGTTACTTGAGGGAGAGGTGTTCCTAGATGTTGAGGTAGTTTTTTTAAGAGGTATCTTTCAAGGTGGTTGTTCGGACCCCTCTATTTTCTTCTGGTCGAGTTATGATTCTCTAGGGTGAGAATAGTTTGAGAGCTATTTAATGTAATTGCCAGAACAATGACTCATTAAAGATTTTTTTGAATAAACTCGGTTCCATAAAATGGTTCCATAGAAATGGTGGCACCGGTCATGGTCTCACACCAAAACAGTGGTACCCTGATAGTGGCACTATGAGGGTGGCACCATGAAGGTGGCACCATAACGGTGGCACCTTCACGGTCGCACACCAAAGCGGTAGCACCACTGATAGTGGCACCATAACTGTGGAACCGTGAGGGTGGCTCTATGATGGTGGCACTGTAATGGTCTCACTATCATGGTATCACATAGAAAAGGTGATACCATGAGGGTGGCACCAGGATGGTGGCATCGTGGGGGTGGCACTATTGCGGTGGCACCGTGACCATGGTACCACTTACGATGTCTCACCAAATGGTGTCCCACCCTTGTTTCGTCTTCCAGTTCCGTTCCCAAAATTTATATTCTGACGTAATAGTGTTTTAATACCCATTTCAAATCCATTTAAAGCTCAAATGATATATAAAATTCCCCAAGATCCAGGCAACCATTGTCTTACCAAAACATGTGTCTTTTCCACATTGTCACACCTTTTCACATACTTTCTAGTTCCACCCCTGTTACAAGTTTTCCTCTGATTAAAGGAAACTGTTTAACACATAACTTTTATGGCCACCACTCCAATGAGAATTATAAAATGACAATTAATTTCATCATTTGTAACTTCCCAACCACATGGTGAAACCATGATCTACCTTTTAATTCATTCAAAATTCATATCCCATAACTCCATGATCCCACCTTTTTATCGCATGAGATTTTATTATTCTTATTCTTATTGGCTAGTCACTTTTCCTTTCCTAGGTAAATTTGGAGTCCCCCTTCCTGTGGAAAGTGGTGTGCCTATGCAGGATCCTTTCTGCTCACTCTTGGAGTCCTCAGAGTTCCTCCCCTGCAAGTAGCGCATCCCCATTTCTTAGAGCATGAAGAGAAACTTCGATCGTTGTTTATTCAATCAGGGTTCTTCCTTAATCTCTCTTTACTGTGTATTATTTGGGGAGAGTATTGTAATGTTTATATGGGGATGGATGAATCCAAGCCTTAGTGAAGATAATGAACAAACTTTTAATGAATGATGGGGTGTGTTTGATGTTGTTGCTGTACTCTTTTACCCATTATTATATTTTGTGAACTGTATGGGCTTGTTTCCACTAAAAATCATGGTCGTTGGTGGTCTTTACTTGCGCACTATTGGACACCTATTTTCTGTGATGATTGAATGGATGTAACATGAAAATTGGTTAATCAAGTAAACTCAGTTGATTAAATGAATGTCCAGTGAACAAGAATCCTTATGTGAACTCCTCGATTAACTAAATGAAAATAAGAAACTCAATGAATGGTGTGATAGAATCTGGAAACTCCATTGCTCTGTCTTGGTAATATGTGTGGTTGTTCTGCCTGATTCTTATGGGGTGACATAGATGGGGATGAGATCCCCTATTGTGGTGTAGTTATTGGTTTGTGGATCTATGGCCCTGTGGGGCCATATGGTGGGGATTGGTTTGGTTCCTATACTTTGAGGGATCTCACAGATACCTTTTATTGTTGTGACATTACAAGAGAACTAGGCGTGAATGATTAATCTGGTGCTTGGTTGTTTTTACTTCCTTAGCATGTGGCTATGCCTATTATTTTCCCAGTAGTAAAGAATTATTTAAAATAGAACCACTATAATGTGATAACAAGAATGAGTTCAATGGGGAATTTTTTTCTGGGAATGAGTTGTCACTTGGCTGTGGGTGGGGTGATTTTTATGAATGAATAGTAATGAGGGTGTTTGTGTATAGGCTGGTTTTGGAACCCCTTGGTTGGGATGAGTTCTTGTTTACCTATATGTATAATTTAGTTCTTATGATTCTTATTTGTGCTTCACCCAAGTTGATCTCTTTATGTCGAACACCCCCATTTCAATGGGGGAATTTTTTCCAACACTCCTATGAGTGGATGGTTATTAACTCATTTTCTACTCCCTTTCTTGAGTATCCCAATACTCTTTGGGTAGGCTGTGACTGCCTGAGGTAAATTATAGACCATGATTCTCTAGGCAGGGCAACTGTGGTTGTTGGCCCAAGTGTGTGTGAGAGAAGGTTGTTTCCTAAGAGACTTTGGGAGGAGGCCCAGGTGTCTTCGGGCATAACAGTAGTTATTCGGGACCATGTGTCTTTTGGTGTGGTGGTATTTGTTCTGGCCTAGGTGTCTTCGGGCATGGTTATGTGGGGTGATTGTGGCCAGGGTGTTTTTGGGCGGGATGTTTGGTTATGGTCACCCAGGTGTGTGCGAGCGGGGTATGGCAGTGGGACTATGGTGAGAAAGGAGGGAGAGGTCTTACCCGTATGATGAATTCAATAACCACTGGGAAAGTTGTTTGGGGTACCCAAATATCGATGTGCTATTACTATTACTTTACTTTACTTGTGTTATTTGGGGAGTGTTCCTTGGTGTGTTTGGGTAGATAGTTTTCCTGTTAGGTGTTTCAATTATCTCCTTTTTCTCACAAGGCATTAGAATGCCTCCCGAATTGTGCATGAGAACTTTTGTTTTCTCCTAATGAGTATACCTTTATACTCACACTAAGTATATAAAACTGCTTTCCGGTTTTCGAGAGGACATAGAAGACCGTGCAGGCCAATACTAGTTCAGACATTAGAATTTTTTTGTTGCTATTTTCCCCTTTCTTTGGTATTTAACTTTGGAGTTTTCTTGTATTGTAGCACTTATTATTAAAACATTCCTAGAGGAATGGATTGTTTGGGATTTACTTTTACTTACTGTTTTTGTGTTGTTTGGGACTTACTATATTATCCCACGATCCTACTAAATAAAAAGGTTAATGCATTTCATTTTGCACATAATTTCATACCCTTGGTGCTAGTCACCACTCTAGGACCTGTTGATGGTGTGTCTCGGGGGTCATTATCCCTCCTTAAACATGAATAAGGAAGGGTCTGGAAATCTATTGTCCCTTCCCACATCTTGGTGAAGGCAAGTCATGACACTATTGTGGTAATTGTTAAAAGTGTTAATGAGAGGGTAATATTAAAGGACAATAGTTCAAGACCATCAAAAATTTTTTAAATTTTTTCGTACTATTATATTGATAATTATCATTATCATAGATCCAAAATATTTTAATTTTTTTCCACTTAAACTAGAAAATTAATTTATTTTAAGTTTAATACTTACTAAATTCAATTGTTTCTCGTCTTCACTATATGATATAGATAATATATCAACTCTCTTACTCCCACATCTTGAGCCACTAATCTTGACCAACCCATGAAGCAAACTCTTATTAACTTATATAAATTTTATTTATTTTATTTTTTAAAAAATATAATCCGTCGGTTCTTTATAGAGATATCCACATGAGGTTCTTCTAAGAGGGGGTAGTCATCTTGATCATGCATTTACATTTTAATTCTTTTTATACCACATTATATTATATAATAACCATTTAAATATTTAAAAATCATTATTTACAAAATATTATGTTTTTATTATGTAATTTTATAACTTTATTTCATCTCTTATTTCTATAAAATTGGGAAGAAAAACAAAAATAATGAAAACGTGTCGATTATCACCAGTAAGACGTGATGAGATTTATTTTCCACCACTACCTCTCATGGAAGTTTAAATATATGGATTAAATATATATATATATATATTAATTAAACAATTATAATTCATTAGAGGTAATACATGAATTATTTAATTACCCTTAAATCTTTTTGAAAATGATGACATTGTCCATGCGTACCTATATGATATCTTCTCCATGAAGAAATGTAATTATTTCACATGTTCTCCTTATAAGGATGGTCATAAATATATAAATAATGAATAAATTTGAAATTAATATAATATTAATTAATCTATAAAGATTAATTTTTGTTTCATTATTTTCTCATAATATGAAAATATAAAACATCGCTAGTCTGAATGTGCATAATACCACCTTACCTACCGATGTATTTTGTCTTTTGTAAAAAAATTTCAAGGAAAATATGAAATATTATTTTACATATAAAAAGTATTATTATTTAATAACTATTATTCTATATATTACATAATAATGATCCCATTTACCATGATCAACCTATCAAATTCATTTTACAATTTTGAACCAATCATCCTCCAAACAATAAACAAAAAAATATTAGAATAAGTAATAAATTTGTCGCTAAAAAAATTTAAATAAAATAAAATAATTTTATGTTAATATATAATTAAAAGGTTATTAAAAATTAAATAAACAATATATATCTATTATGTTAGAGTTAAAGGACATAGATAACAATTCTGTACTCAAGAAAAGGGGTTTCATAACTAAATTTCTATTCATTGGGATATACTTGTACTTCGTTGACTATGTTATTCCATGATTTTATTTGAAAAGACCTGTAATTTTATTATCTATTATATCTACTTTTTTTTTATGTTTTTTTACCATTTTTACACACAATTATTTTAATGATTAATTCTTACATTAATTATACAATCATTGTAAGGATTATTTATCTCAATATTTTTTCATTAATACATGATTGCTATTATTATCCTATTTCCTTTTATAGTTTGTATATACTTCTTAATAATATATTATGTCATGAATTAATCTCTTATATTTATATATAATGTTTTTTTTGTTTTATCATACATATAATATATATTAAAATGGTTTAAAAGTTACATGGTTTTTCAAAGACTCAAATTCAATTCTCTATGACATAAATCATGCTATGAATAACTAATTATTTTATAAGGTATAATTAAATCCCCATGAAGGTGATTTATTATATTATATCCTAAATAATTAAGGTTTCTATGGAATTAGGTTTTTTCCTTCATTTAAGGTATTTTTGTTTCATGTGTAATTTTTGTTTCAAGGGTTACTCATCTTGAACCTCTTTCATCAATAAATTTTTCTATAGATACACCTATATTAATTTATATTTTGTGTACCATTAATCATTAAATATGATTTAATGAAACTTTTTATACTATATTTATTATGTTTTACTTCTCATGTTCTTCATTTAAATTGTGTTTTTGTTTTAAAATTTCATTAACTGATTTTTCTTTAAAAACATTGGTTTAATTGTTTTAAAGACATGTATCCAATAAATTCTTCCATGTTAATAATATTATGTAAATAATTTTTTTTGGGGAAATAAATAATTTGATAAAGAAATTTTTTATTACATTATACCATAAATAACATTATTTTAAAAATATATTTCTTATCATTTTCTAAACGAGTCACTTTGGACACTCTTTACAATGGTTTGAAAATAATGTTTATGACAAATTGTTCATCCAAAATCATAAATATTCATTGATTTAAATCATAATTTAAATGATTCCTTAGTTATTTTCATGGAAAATAATTTTCTTAGATTTTTCTGAAAATTTTAGTATTTAATGGCACCGAATTAAAATTTAATTTTCCCATGTTTTCAATAAAATATTTTAAATTATTTATTATATCTAATTTAATTTATGATAACTTAATTTAATAATTCCTCTCCTTAATTTGTAATAATATAGTAGGATTTCATATCTCTTTATTCACTAACTTACATTTATTATTTTATAGTGATTATCAGGAAACTCTTTTCTTCTACATGGGTAAATCAAGCCAAAAAAAGAATGAATTTTTTGAATATTGATTATATAAATGAAATATTATATGATTTAAATTCATTAATGGTACATGGAATTTATCAATGACGATGGATGAACAAGATATACCTCATGAAACTAGTTAACCTTGATATATCATATATGATGGATGATATGCATATAGTTATCTAATATATTGTGAAATATTCCCGATCATTAATAGTAATAATGAGGGAGTTAACCATTGAGGATTCTCCTATAGATTTAATGAGGATCCAATTATCTATTACATGAGTGGAAATGATTGATGAAGATAATATTCCTATATACAATCACAATTTTTTAAACATTCTATAGGAATTTAATGGTTACATTGATCAATATTGACATCACATGGTTCTGGATTATTGATTTTTATGACCCAGTCCTCTGTTAGTTATTTAATCCATGTCACATGATCAATAATATATTTTTGGATGGTTATAAATTATCTTATATAATTATTTTGTACAGTGTAAATTTTATCATACCCCCATCATCATCAAGTGCCCAATATAGATATTCAAATTTTAATGCCTATGTGGACATTAATTTAGAATTTTATCTCATCCTTCTAATTTATCCATTTTCGAGGTTATTAAGAAATATTTCCTGCATGATATTTCATTGGGTTCTACATTGGTGATAATAAAGAATTAACCCAAAATAATAAATGGTTGGTAAATTTGGAATAAATTTAACTTAATGATATGGGTATTTTGATGGTAGAGTTTTACATAATTTTCTAAAACTCTAAACATAATTTTTTATAGGGTATGTAAGTGATTGAATATTTCTATTTAATGTTTCATGTTTTAGATAGATAAAATTGGTTAATGTTTATTTGTATCAACTATAGAAATGAAATGATTATGAATTTTCCACTATATTAGGGAATGCATGTTTAAGGCTATAATAATATAAAATATTCTATAATTAGAAAACTTTCTTCCACACTATTTTAATTCATAATCTACAATAAAATAATAAGGGTCATTTCATTTCATTATGTCATCAAGTTCCAATTAGGATTCCTCATATAAATGATTTGACTCTTGTACTTTGACAAGGTGATTAGAATTTTCTAAAAGCATTATATCTCTTAAATATATTATATTTAGACAATAATCATCATTAATGTGATCACACCCCAACTGCACTAAATCTATATTAAAATTTTGTGATTGATCTTATATGTACTTTTTGCAATGCGATACATAGAACCTGTTAAGAACCTATGATTGGTTTTTTGGAAATTATATTTGATAGTTACCAAGACCATTGATGTCAAGAATCCTAATGGTACTATTATATCATGGATTTTATTATATTCGTATTAAACCTCATTGATTTGTTATATGTATATATATGAGGTAATAAATTATCCAAAATTAATTTATTTTTCCTTTTTAATAATTAACTGCATGGCTCTCTAATATACTGTCTGTGTCTCCGAAGTTTTATTGAATGAATTAGACCTTATTTCTTGTAATTATGGTCCCAAAATAAATTATTTTCTAACTTCAACTTAGTTATATGTATTTAACCATCTAAAACTATAATTGAATTCAAATGAGGCAATATATTTTCTTTAGTGAAATTCATTATTATGTATGAAATTGATCAAATCACAAAATTCATCGCAATATCAATTAAATTATATATATTATGATTTTAACTTGTCTCTCAATATTTTAATATTCCTTTAATATTGTTCATCTATCTATTTTTTATATATTATACTAATGTTTAACTCTATATTCAAAAACATTTAAAACGCCTCCAAAACATTGAAGTGTTCCATTGTTATTAACCAAATACAATTGATTATAATATTCCATGTAGCTTCAAAAATTCACAGATATACATAATTGTATATTTAATTAGAGGTATGTCAAATAGAATAGTGAAAAATTGGAAAGGATTCATAAGACAATCCCCTATAACTGATATGGAAATGTTTATATTAGATATCTTCAAATGACCCATGAAAAAACCAGAGTGTTTCTAATAATTTCCATATGGGTATGGGAAGTGGTTATATCATCCCCTTATAATTATATCATTATACGTGAACATTATTTTATTCCATGTAGATTAATGTATATTCTGCAATCGCTAATTTCACGTTTCTTATATAAAAATACTCATGGAAATCATTGTTTATTATTATATTCTATATGTGGATATCGAATGTTGTTCTATGATAATAATATCATATATCCTTCTTTATATCAAGATATAGTAGTATATATTATAATACACCAAATCTTATAGATCTATATTTTTCAATATTGAACTCTATGATATCCCCTTTCCTTATTACTTATACCCTTTTAAATTCTTATATAATACCTTTATTTCACATTATACTTTTACAAGATATATGATTGAGAAATAATTTTAGGAAATTTATATTTCATCCATTCTTTACATATTCCCATGAAAATAATTTTCACAACTAAGAGGATTAGATACCTCTTAATTATCATTATAGATAATATTTGAGGATATTTTTATTTATTGAGTATCTACCATTTTTTTATTCCACCGAATGTTAATAGACTGAGAAGTCATAGTATTTGAAAATATCTAACCATCTACATTTCCAAATGTTCAAATATTTTTGCATAAAGTTTTATTTTAATCACTTATGATTAATATATATATATCACACATTTCACTATAGATATAATTGCTTCAAATATTCATGGAAAATATTTCAGCTTCCAAATCTAGGCATTGTATTTAGTAATTTTTATCATTTACTTTTGGGTAATTTTCTATGAGTATATCATTTTTTACAAAGACACAATGTAATCCATTTTTGTAATTATCTCCTAACATCCCAATTTATTCCCTGCATGAGGGTAGTTTGAGTACAATTTCATTGACTAAATTTTTAATTTACTCATTGATGCCCTCTTCACATTCATAAATCCATTAAACATTACATCATTCAATGTTATCTAGGTATGTAGGATTTATAATCAAGGTAAATTCCATAAAAACCATAGATGGTACACATTTAGTTGAAGGAAACTATTAATTTACACCAAATATATTACCCATTATCATTTGGCAAGAACCCTTGTATTTAATAGATCAATAGATATCTTATTTATTACATTATTAATAATGTAAATTTATCACATTACATATCACATTTGTTATGAATTTCGTATATAATATCATTTTTGAATATCTATAACATTTTAGTAAGATTATTCTCATTTCATAACATTGTTTATAAATATATAATTCTATCATATATGAATATTAAAATAAATTTTTTGGGTAATATAAAAATACACTATTAATCATGTCCATAAATATTTATGATTTATTTGTGAGTTTTAATGGAATCCCAATGAAATCATAGTTTCTAAATCATGTATGAAAATTAGTGTTCAAAATATATTCCTATTCCTAATTTAATTGAAGTTATCCAAATTAACGACCTACATTTGGGATGTATTGATCCCCAAATTGATGATCAAATATGTAATCCATTGGTTAATGTGGATAATTTGTCTTTTCATTTATCTTGTTAAGCATAAAATAATTAATGTAGAGACACAATTACCCATCATTGTTTTTAACAGATCAGATTGAATAATCCCATGGTAAATCACATTTTATTATAATTTTTTTTGAAAATTATCTTATAGTTTAGTCATTTGATTTTCCAATAGATGTAGTTCCATTATTTAGGAATCTATGACATTAAATAAGGTCAAAATATAAATTTTATAAAAACATTAAACCAAATTGTTAAAATAAAGTCTATAAAACTCTTCCATGAATATATATACATATTCCCTCATACTAAGAATGTCTTGAAGTATTTTTTTTCTTTATGAAAAACCATTTTATTTTGATATAATTATTAACATGGTAATAATACCCATATTGAGAACGAGTTACCAATATAGATTCATGAAATTCTTTAATTTTGTAAAGTTAGAATATACTTTCAAATAATTAATGACATTGTCTTCTCTTGAATGTTTATATTGGAACTATAAGTTGTCCAATTCATGCTTAAATAGAATAATACTGTACCAACTAGAATAATAAAAATATTTTAGAGATGACTCCTACAAAAAAAATTAACTAGGGAAGAGCCATACACAATGTGATTCTATAGACCCTCACTCCTAGACCTAGTTCCATAAAAAAATACATTACATATTCATATTTATTCCATATATAAAAGCCGAAATATAACCATCCTTAATTAGAAAATAAAAAATGAATTCATTAAATCTGATAAACGATTAATATTTTCTTGTTTAGAGCATTATATAATTAGGAAAAAACCATATCTATCAAATCTCATATTCTTTGAATCAATTTTTTTTCATTATATAAAAAACTAATTAATACATGATAAATCTTCAATATCTACTTTAAATTACTTCTCACACCCAATGATTATAAACATGTCACATGTACTACTTTTATTTATAACCTAGGGATTAAAAACATAAAGATGTATTGATATAATATTTTCAGTAAGGGAAATATATTACTAATGTTTTCAAAAACCTAGTAATGGTATAAATAAAATGAAAGTAACTAAAAATATGATTAATGGTAGAATCAACTAAAACTGGTAGAATTCTATATGAATCACAATAAATGAAAACATGGATATCCAAAATTAATTATTTCTTATAAAGTAATTCATAAAACATAATTTCAAAACATGTTTTCAATGTATTTTTACATGACACAATATTATTATGGGATGAGGTATACATCAAAAAAAGAAAATTTTTTCTCATGAGAACAATTTCTTTATCTAAGGGGTCGAATGATATCGATCCCCACATGTAAATTCGTAGGTTTAATGTATAAGAGTTAATGTAACATTTCATACCATTCCACAAGGAACTTATATATGAATACAAACATATCTATCTATATAATGAAAAATATAGAATGTTAATATATAATCAACTACTGTTAATAGTCAATAATCATCATGAATTTAAAAAAATTAATCATTTTATAAAACAGATCAAATTATCATAAACCATCTAGATAAAAAAGAAATAATATGAAATAATACACAACCAACATGCCAATAATCATCCATATTAGAATAACAAGATATATAACACCAATAATTTTCAATATTTCAATAGAATAACAGTCATTATATGTGAACATCATCCAATCCATATTATGTAAAATGAAATTTCTATATCATATTGATCAATTATTATATGTCTATTTCAATAAAACAATAAAACGATCATAATCCAAACATATAATGATGGTGTATGGTTTCATAGAATTATATTCCCAGTGCAACAAAGGAATCTGAGAAGGGTGTTCACATAGATGAAAACATACTTGCAAATCAATTCTTATAGGATACCCCCAACAAGGGATCTGGAATTTGATTTCTTGGTACCACGAGTCATTCCCATAAACAATCCGTATAATTTAGAGTAAAAATATTGAAACTTATACCTTATTAGGGTAAATTATTTTGAAAATGGAATGGTAAATCGAATAGAAATCATTTTTATCATTTATGATAGAGATGATGTTACATGTCTCTTCCAACTATTTTTCCAAATGTGAATTGAAAATTAATTGAAAATATTTATTTTAAAAATAATATCTACTAATGGATCCTAGAAAATTAAATGAAATTTTCAATAGGAAAAATTTATATAAATGATAAATCATTTTCTTTTGAAAGGGATATTTTTAATACATAAAAATTGTAGAGACTCCAATTTTTTGAAAAAGTAATAAAATAATATCTATGTTTAAATTTATTTTTCACAATTATTACAATAAAATATCAAATTATATTTGGATGGGAGAACATAAGATTTTATTAATAGTGGTAAAGATCAAACATTTTAACTCAGTGAAGGATAATTATGTTATTGATATCCCTTTCGATCAATGACTACAAATATGTAAGAAATAATATCCAAAAGAGTTATATTATAAGAATTTTAACCCCCAGGAATCAATTATAAAAAAAATATAATTATAGGGAAAAATGTTCCAAACGTAAATGTTCTAGTGAACAAGTATAACTCAATGATTGAATGTAGAGTTACACAATGTCCTTACAACTTGGGAAACAAGTGAATCAATAAAAATTTTAATTAAGGAAATATTATTTAGTTATCTAATCCCTTGAAATAGAAGTATTGTGATGAAAATAAATTCATGGGTTTACAATAAGACATAAAAAAGAAATATGTTGCTGATAATGGTTTTTAAATGAATTGGAATTTAGAGAAAGATAATCCTTATAATTTTAGAAATATTTGATTCAGAAACCCCTAGAAGATAAGGCTTAAAATTGATAATAATGTACGATTACTGAAATCTAATTCATTATATGATATTGAAATTAGGTAGTATAAACACAAAAAAAAATTAAATTAAGTATATAACATAAAACATTTATGAAATATATGAATTTATGATGGAATCCCTTAACATGTATTCCCTATTACTATATCATTTTATTAAAAATTTTATAATGAAACTAAATATATTATAAATTATTATTATTAACATAATGTAAATATTCTATAATTTTTATAAATATTTTATTGTAATATATAAAATATATATTAACATATTACAGTTTATTTATCATTTTCAGGTGTTTGATCTTTTAGTACCATGTTTTATATAAACATTATAGAGATAACATCAATTTGAATGAATATGATTAAAAATCATAAATACTACAGAATTTATGATATAATAATAATTATTTTTAAAAAACTACATAGGTCCCATTTTCATTAGGATAAAGACATAAATATATCCATTGAAAATGGGAAATGTGATTAACAAGTTTCGATGTGTTTAACGATCAAAAGGTGATATAATAATAAATATTATAAATATTAGTAATAACTATATATAAGGATGAATAAATATTAAATTAACTATTGTGACATTATTTTATCATTATATAATGACACATAATCATTTATAATGGAAATATCATTACATTATTCACTTATATGGTAAAACTAACCCAAAAAAAGTAATGCTTAATAATGTTTTCATGAGTAATAGAATATACATTGATAGAGATTGAATGAAATATTTATGATGTTAAGATTTTAAACATTATCCTATATTTTTAATACATACATTTATATTAGAATCCAAGATGGTTGCTGATGAAAAATGAAGTTCTCCATTTGTCGAGGTTGTAGTCTGTCAGACGCATGATTAGTGACCCCATTTATAAATAAATGTAATAACTAATGGAATATAATTTTTTTATCATTACATAATTGATTTTTCATATATAAATAACATTTTAAAAATAAAACTATAATTTATACCATCCTATGAAGGTCATGTTTAAAAACTGATTACATTTTTTGGTGGAGGCGGCAGTCCACACATACAAATGATCGATGTTTTACTTCTTAATAGTAGATGGAATGGAATGAAAAATAATTTTTATCTAATATAATGTAAATTTAGTATAAAAATAATTCTAAATTCATAATATTCATAAATTTATAGAGGTTTATCATAGTAAAAATTAAGAATTTATTCCAATAATATATGGATATTCATATTGAGGACTTCAATATTTTCTAAGAATTTTACTTTCAAATAAAGACCTTATAATAACTAATACCAAATATATGATTTTTAAAATTTTATATAGGGTTATTGGAGAAGAAATTTTAAATAGTATCAATGATAAATTCAATGGAAAGGCCAATAAAAAGGGTGATGGTTTGTTACATTTTTATTAGTGATGTGAAGGGATCTTTGGGAAGAACACATTACATTTTCAATAATGTGATGTTAATATTTAATGGTGAATGGATCAAAATAGTACAAATAATAAGTGAATTATATTATTGGATAAGAAAACCTTAAATCGTCATTTGAGGGTCAAAATTTAGTGTTATAAAAATTTTATTTACATTAATACTTTCAACCAAACATACTTATACCTTTTCAAATAATTTTAATCTTAGTTAATTAATATTAATGAAATAATTAAAGATAAACTATTTAAAAATTTTGGTACCTATAATTTTTTTTAAAAAAAATTCATATTATTAAATAATTTTTTATAGTTTCGAAACTTTATTTTTGAGATTATCAGACATAACCTATATAAACAGGTTTGAGAATAATATTGCCTTATAAACATAAATTTTATGTTTGTGGCATAGTTACTAAAATAATAAGTTAAAGTGACATATTAAGTTTAATTTAAAAAATATAAAATTTATGAGGACTTTATATAATGATAAAAAAATCATTTAGAAAACAATTAATTCAAATAAAAGACCAAAACCATTTTTTGATTAAAATAACAATTTAATTTAGTTTTAGAATTGACGGACATAAGATTTATATGATCAAACACTACATTAAAATTGATAATGTTTTTCAATGAATAAATATTTCATTACATTAATGGCTTTATAACCATCTATGACATGTTTACATAATTATAAAATTATCAAAATTCTAATTTTAGCAAAAACCCTTTTTTTCATCAAAAATATTTTTTTTGAAAAAATAAAAAATATAAAATCATAAGTTAATATTGTTATTATATATCGAAAATTAATTTTTATTATTTCATTTAAAAGATCTAAAATTTGTAAATTTACTTTTTTAATAAAATCAAAAAATATAAATAAAAACTATTTTTATTAGAAAATGTCATTTGTAGATATTAACTGTCATTTTCAATATTTCATACAATTTACTAACTAAATTGGTGATATGAAATAATTATTTTGGAACATAATTTATAATAATTAAGAATATGTTTTTTTTGAAATAGTAATTGATATCACATAAAGACGAATTGTTTTGAAAAGTAGTTTTCTAAATAATAAATGATCTGATTATTTATTTTTCATATTGTAATTGAATTTAAATTAAATTAAAAGTATCCTTTATTTTATTGATATAGATATTTTATGAATTTATTAACACTATTTATTTTATTTAATGTAATTGAAAGTTTTTAACAGTCATACATAAATAACTATATCATATATTAATAAATCTTGGTTTCATTTATGTTTTGTGTTGTGTGTGGTCCAAGATATCGATCACATTGACCTATTTCAAATATAATAACATATTATGATATCAGGGTGTTAAATTATCAATTCATAAAAAAAGTTCACCCATAATTAGTATTATTATTATCCATTTAATAAAGTATATGAGGTTATTCCTAACATATTCATCATTTGAGGTACAAACTCTACCTTGAAATATACTATAATATCCAAGGGTATATCAAGGAACCTAACATTCCTAAAAACATTATTCTTTTATAAAATCATATACTCATGTATGTATATACCCAAATCATACATTCATTAAAATAAACCTTTTCGAAAAACAATATTAATCTCCAACACATTGAACCATAATGAAATGATATATTCTTAATGAAATTAATACTATATTTTACCCTAAAATTATATTAACCATTGGATAACATGGTTAAATAGTACTATATATAATAATAATAATAATAATAATAATAATCCAAAAAAGGTGACAAAAAACCATGAAAATATCATGGATAACATTTTCATTAAATCAATAATCAATTTCTTGGATATCAATACTATCTAACTCACTTTTATGTAATTAAATATTCCTTTTATTACTTGATTTTCAAGAAAGTATTAAACATATACATTATCATAATTTCATGAACCATCCAAAAGGGGCCCCTAACGTGACTCCCTAAACCCCCTCTAATTCGAAAGGATATGTGACTTGTACCGAGTAGGCATATCACTGACATGAGAGGAAATTCCCAAGTACTCATATACACCCACACATCTCGATGCCCACAAAATGATACAATGTAAAAACAACTAAACAAACAATGCAGAAATACATCTATATACCATAAATAATGTGTGATAAGAATTAAATTAAAGTAAACTAGTCCAAATACAATCCCACCACAAATAAGTCTATAACACATGTCCAACCTAAAATTAAAGGTATTAGGATTGCTTTATGATGGTTGAAGGACCACACCTTGGTATGTCCAGTCTCACAAAGCACCATTTAGTATTAGTCTACCTAGGACTCTATTAAATAGTAGATCATCTTCACAAGACATGTCACATATGGGAAAATATTGTATATGGGTGAGTATAACAATACTCCATAGAAGACCCTAAAACAACAAATCCTAAGACAACAGAATTCAGTAATATCAAAATAGTTATATTTATACAATACATTTTATAAGACTATTCCAGTATTCTATAGCCCAGAAACATAGTCTACAGGCAAGACACAACCTTATAATGTCATCGTAGGATTTCAGCTCGATGATTCCACAAATTACTCATCCTAGAGAAGACACTCATGATTTTGATATCACTAAAGACGTCATACCAATAAGTATTTCTCATTAGGACCCATCATCAGAAAAATTTGTTGATATTATAAAGATAATATGATTCATAGATGAGGATCAAAATCATGACCATTGGTTGATACCAATGACTCAATTTGGATTAACCTAGCTTAGTAGGTGATTGACTCCCACCGAGTGTTGGTCAGAGTGAAACTAAGAACTCCAGTAGGGGCATAAAGATGAATAGTGGATCCCACTATGGGCATATTAGAGGAATTTCAATAACAATATCCGATAATTCTCATAGAAGGGATCATAGTCATTGGATTAAGAAATTAGTCATACCAACCATATGGAAACGACTTAGGGAAATAACTATAATGAAACTTTTTCAAGATAGTGAGGATAATAGATTCAAAAATGTAGAAAGGATTTCAAACTATGTAGAAGGGTCACATGTCATATCTCTTGACCCTGGGTTTCTCCCATGTAAATGGAATTTTTCATTCATATGGTGTCCATGTAGAATAATAATAAACGACATTTATAATGGTTACACACAGTGTCACTGCACACCGGGCCCCATTTGGGTACTCCAGCCATGTGCTAGTACACGATGTCATACCGTTTTTCCATGATCATGTACCATTACATGGGATAGCCAATGTAAATGATACCGAACATGCTGTGTGGGGGATTACACACTATGTAGGTTGGGCGTGAATTCCACCCCATGTTTGTGTACTACCCTAGGTACACACCATGTTTATTGGGAATGTTCACATGTATTTTAGCGAAATCCACATGTCATGTGGAACTCATATTCTACCTAAACCCCTAGACATTTCTCATTGGGTCCCACACATTGTGTAATCCTAGATTACATGCTGTTTAATGAAGGAATTTCCAGAAACCATTTTTCACGCTCTCCTCATCTTCCCTTTCACTCCGGCCACTTCTTGCCTGAAAATTCATGGGGGTATTTACAAAACCTTTTCATCATAGATATACTACATCTATGCCCTAAATCCATTAAAATAATAATATCATCACTATTAATCATTAATTTCCCACATACATGAAATCATCACCTACCATCATTTGATACGCTGTTGCAACCACCATCAAAATGATATAAAGTCATAACTATGATAGATCTATGGTATTGGATCATTGTTTTT
The DNA here is from genome assembly GCA_963277665.1 of Viscum album. NCBI lineage: Eukaryota > Viridiplantae > Streptophyta > Magnoliopsida > Santalales > Viscaceae > Viscum > Viscum album. The sequence goes on along the minus strand of OY728142.1, from coordinate 469,830,949 downwards.
GAAATCTAATGTGAAATGATAGATCACTCAACAAAACTTCAAACCATGGGGAAAACAAATAACATCATCATGAATGGTGAATCCAACGACAAAAGCACAAATGCGAACAAGAGGAATAAACCTCAATCAGTGTTCTTTTCAATTTCAGTTAATTACTGTTCTAAAGGAAAATGAGAAAATAAACATCCATGATGAAATATACCAATAAACCCCACAAATATAATCCCATCACACAATACACAAAACCTTTGAATCAATTCATTCATTGAATGATTCACATTCATCAGAGGAACATATAATGAGGATAAAATACAATTAAAACACATTACCTACCTCAATTTGGATATCTTTCTTATGTAGATAGATTGTTTTATTGTTTTCATAGTCTAGATCCATTGAATTAGAATAGCATCGGTCTTTGATCTGAAATTATTTTTCTATTATTCAGAAAGGATTCTCTAGAGTTCTCTCCAGTAGTCCCCCAGAGGTTCTAGGGTTATTTGTCTAACCTTGGGTTTCTAAAAAAATATATTTAAAGAACCAAACTCATTTACATCAAAGATTTAAAATAAAATAAATTATTCTAATCATATTATTAATTTATGCACTCACTATAACTTTTTCACAAATATCCCGTTCCTAAACGTGTTATCTCGCTCCTAGGGTAAACCTCACATTCGGAGTTCAATGGTTCCCTAATATTTCTTATTTGGGATCTGTTTTAATGTTATTATAAACATTTAGGAACACCATGCACATGTTCTATTTTATATATTTATTATATTTTGAAATTTTATTTTGGTCATAATAGTGCTCAGAATCAGACATTGTCCCATCACCTACCCTAAAAAATAATCCATAATTTTTTTTAAGAATAATATATTGATAATATGTGTTATTGCATTCTCCTCACAATAGGGATTTACATTCTAAAAAATACAGAAATGGTTAGTCAAAAATATGTTCTTACTGAGCAAGAATTTGATCGTACCGCTCTTATATACACTCGTAGAAATTATTATGATTCCACCAGACAAGAACCAAAGGAATCGATATCCCAAATGAATTATCCTCTAAGGATGATTCTCAATCTCAACTAGGTACTTATTGAAATCCACTCTACCATAAATTTTAATATTTACCTAGTTCATAACGTACGACGGGTCATCCATGCACGTACTTCTCTAGTACATGTAAATGATGCCATCTACCTAGTCTAATTTTTGAGGTAGCGACAAGAGATACACTACCTCACCAACTCTAGGAAGTATCTGTAAGGGGATGAAGAACCTCAGAGATAACTTGTTATTGAAACCAAATCTTTGTAATACACATCATGGTGAAACCTATATGAAAAAATAGTCTCTATACATGAACTCCAAGGGCTTCTGTCACCTATAATCATAAGACTTCTAACAACTATTTCAAATACTCATCTTCTCCTATATGATCTTCACCTTCTCTGATTTAGGTCACACAAAGTATGGTCCCATGAGTGTTAACATTCTTAGGTCATTCCAAAAAAGTGGTGACATTAATGGTCTCCCATATAAATCCTCTAAGGGTTCCAACCAATGGTGGAAGGTTAGCTGTTGTTGTATGAAAACTCTACCAGTGGTAGGTGATCCTCCCAACTTTGGCCAAATTAAATCATGAAATCTCAAAACATGTCCTCTATATAATGAATTGTTTACTCTGTTTGACTATAAATTTTTGGTTGATACATTGTGATCATGAATAACTAGGTCCCAAACACATCCTATAATACATTCCACAACTAGGATGTTATGTTATTATCATGATCATGAAGAATCATCAATAGAACTCTATGTAGTCAGACTATATCCTCAACATAGAGGCATAAAAATCCCTCTACTAAACCCGGATCTTGGATATCTAGGATGTGTAATGACTTGGTGAGTCAGTCTATGATCAAATAGATAGAATCATTACCACTGGACATTTTTTGTAAGCATGCCATGAATTCTGTAGATATTCTATCACACATAAATTCATTCAGTTCAAGTGGTTGAGTCAAACCCCCTAGAACTTGGTTCTCTGCTTGTTCTTATTGACAAGTAAGGTATTAAGAAAAAAACTCCACAACTCCCTTCTTAATCCATGGCCACTAAAAATGATTTCAAAGTTCTTGGTACATATTTTCTACCCCTTTATCTACTACTAAATGAGATGTATGAAACTCTCTGAGAACCTCCTCTCACAACACCATTGGTACAATCGTTCAAAATTTGAAAATAAATACATGGTCCCACTTTTTGATTATCCATAATGAGAATTCCCTACATATATCATAGCGAAGAGGGTCCCAAATCCAGTATCCCTAAACTACACCTCCCGAATTTTTTATAAAGAAGGAGGGGTGACAACCACCAACTGTTATTATGCTTCTCAATCACTATACCCAATGGATGACTACAATGAGGTCAACTTCTCTAATGCCTTATTTAGTGAGCATGAACATGATCCACTATTGAGAGAATATTCTACCACATTCTCCTTCCCAAGAGTGTAGAAAATTTTAATGTCATAAACATTTAGGAACTCTATCCATCACCTATATTCCAAGTTATAATGTTTCTAAGAGAATATATACTTGAGACTCATGTGATTGGAGTAGATGATAAACTTATCACCCATTAGATAGAGTCACCACATATTCAAAGAGATTAATAATACTACTAGAACAAGACTACGAGTCACATAGTTCTTCTCATGTGGTATCAACTAGTGTGAACTATATCAAATCACCATTTTCCTCTTCATCAATATACAACCAATCCCAATTTCAAATTCACCATAGAACACTATGTACTCGACACCATCCTCCAGAAATATAATGATGGGTGTTCTCATACAACTCTTCCTCAAAAAATTAAAAGCCTGATGGTACCTCTATGTCCACAATAAAATATTCCCCTTTTGAGTCAAAGATTCCATGGGTGATGATAATGTGGAGAAATTAGGAATGAATCTTTGGTATTAGCCTACCGACCCAAGGAAACTCTGATCCTCCATCACACTCAAAGGTGGCTCCCATCCTAACACCACCTCAACCTTGCCTAGCTTTACTAACACTCTGTCAAATGATATAATGTGTTATATAATGTGTACCACCTAAATCAGAAACATTCCCTTTTATAGATTTCTGTAAAGGTGGTTCTCCTAGAGTACATCCTGAACTATCCTTAACTGTCTCACGTAATCCCCCTCAGACATCAAGGAAAAAAGAATATTATCAATGAATACCACCATGAAACTATCTATAAATGGATTCAAGATCTATTACATGAGTCCCATGAACACTTTTGGGTAATTTTTCATGACAAAGGGCATCACCAGGTAATCATAAAGAACATAGGAAATTTTTAATATTGTATTTGTTATATCTTTATATCATACTCACATATGGTGATAGATTGATATGAGTTCAACCTTCTAGAACCATCACAACCCTCCCAAATGATAAAATAAGTCATCGATCCTTGGTAAAGGATACATTTACTTCACGATCATTTGATTAAAGGGTAGGTAGTCCATACACAACATCAAGATATCATACGACTTCTTTGCGAACAAAACTAGGGTTTCCCATAGTGAAGCAATGGGTATCATGAATCTTATCCTTCCCAAGTCATCCAAAGTCACCCTCAACTCATGAAGCACTGAAGAAGACATCTGATATGCTGGCAGAAATTTCAGTGTCTTCCTGGGGTGTAGATTAATGAATATGTCTATCTCTCAGTGGGGAGGTAAGCCTAGAACATATTCAGGAAAGATTCCCTCATACTCCACCACCACTGTAGGAAACTGTAAACTCATAACATCAACCATAAAAAGGGTTAGGATATCCAAATAATGAGTAATCATCTAACATATCTTATGCATGAGTCCTTCCTACACTTTCTAGGTTTTCTTTTTTAAATAACCAAGGAATTTTCAGTTCTATCACTACAGACACACAACACCCTTTTCCTAAAATAGTCAATCTGGGCATGAACTGTAGATAACCAATCCATACCAAGAATGATAACGTAATTTCTAAACACTTATACAAACCGTTTTTAACCAAAACTCTCACCACCATGGGTCATGTCACACTATTGAAATAGGTGTGTTATCACTATGTTTTCTCTATTATGAGTCCCCAATCATAAGGGTTGAGTCAATGAATCATCCAAAATCTCTAGGTCACATAAAAGGTATGTGGGAAGATTGGAATTACTATAACCTGTGTCTCTCAATACTAAATCTAATGTATAAAAGAAACAAACTATACCTAGAATCATTTATAGATCCCCTTGGTCATAAAATTGGACCACCTACGGTTGTCCCTGTTCATGTCCTCTATCTCCCTATGACTATTGTATACCACCTGGGTGTGGTGGTGGTATCAAGTAAAAATTTTAGACACCTCCAGCTTCTCTCCCATATAATCTACCATATTCTACACCCTATGAAACCTCATACTCTTGCCACTTCCTATACCTTGATGGGAAAACTAAAATTTCTCTATCAATTGTATGGCGGTCCAGGAAATCATGTGTGAGATGTCCTCTACTGTAACATGAGTAGAACCACCACTCTCTAGAATGATTGGACCCATACCGTGTGACCTAAACTACATATCCTTTATATTGGGACCTCTTATTGAAACATCATGAATGTCTAAGTCCCTGGGATTGACATTTCCTCCTTTTCCCACTATTGACTATTATCGGTTGTATCTACTCATCCAAGAAGTATTCAACCACCAAATCCCACTCTATAATCCCAACATAAGTAGGAATGTACAAAGAAATAACACTAGATAAGATGTCTCAACACAAAAAATCTTGAAGGTTGATACCATAAATAACTGATCTCGAACAATATAAATTGAGTACCTCGAATGGTTAGTAATCCTCAATGAAAAATCATCCATTTTCATGATTCCATGCTTGAGTTGTAGACGCTTCTATATTCATAAATCCCTCAATGTAGCTGGTGAGAAATACTCTCAAAAGGGGAACTCAAAAATTGTCCATGAAAGTGTCACCACATTATATGTTTGGGTAAAAAAACTATAAAATCATCCTAATGAGCCGTAAAAAAGGCTCTTCACCAAGACCACCAACTGATATGTTGCATTCCTCACTAGATGGAAAACATGGGTCATCGCCTCAAGCCAGTCCTCAAACAACTGTGGGTCAGGCTCACCTCAGAACCTAAGGGGTCACTTTTTCCGAAACTCATGAAGTGTTATCAACTGTTACTCTTCATCTAAATTAAATTTTGGGTACCGTGTCCTACTCTACAAGTGATGGAATGGATGGTTCACTACATTGAGGTATCATATCAGTAACTGGTCCTCGTATCAAAGCCTTTTCACTGAGTGTTGCTCCTCATGATCATGTGGTTAAATCATAACTGGCATACATCGTGTTTTCATAATCAAATTATAAAAGATATACCATCATCAATGTGTATATATAGAGAGTTTAAATAAAAACGAAATAGAAATTGTAACCCATTCCTATATGATGCATGTACCGTTTTCTCTATATGTTAGGGTTCATGTGTACTGAGTCAAAATGAAGGTAATCATTGTCACGTTGTATGGATATGTATGTCACCACACTAACACCAAAGTCCTTTCCAGAATGCCAAACTCCAAACACGTACAACTATTCCCCAAACCAATCTCCAGACTCTTAGTCATAATGTGAAAATGAATGCATCTGATACCACTTTGTCATGACCCCTCATAGTGGGGCCCGTGTTGTGACTCCCAAGCCAACCACTAATAGGTTAGGGGTTGGTGACCAGAATCGAGTAGGAATTTCCCTTACATGGGATTCATTTCCTAAGTAATTGTTCACACACACACATATATCCAAGCCCAAAAAAACACTAGAATGTAAAACCATCAAGATATCCAATGCTTTCTTACAACTATATCCAATAACTAGAGTATGATAGTAAGTAATGTAATATAAAAAAATAAAAAATAAAAGGAAACCACAAATAAGTCTCCAACACAAGTCCAAGTAGATGTTAAAGGTTTTGGGACTGATTTTGAATGCTACAAGACCACACATCGATATGTATTGTCCCACTAAGAATAATCTGGTCATGGTCCTCCTAGGACTCCATCAAAAGTTTTATAGTCTTCAAAATACACAACACATATGGGAAAATCACATGCCTGGATGAGTATAAAAATAATCAGTAGGACACCCTGAAACCACAAGGCATATAAAAATGTAATACAGTCATCTCTACACAATTATATGTATAAAATCAATATAACAATAATATACTCATATTCTCAAACCAACAAAATTTTCTAGAGGAGATCCAAAACATACTATGTTATCCTATGATTTCATCTCAAATAGTCCACAAAGCACTCATCTGAGAGAACACACTCCTATTTATGATAACACTGATGACATCTGTCTGAGAGATACTACAAATCGGGTCATGTCATGAGAAATATACACTGGTAGTTTTAAGTGAATATTATACATAGATGAGGACTAAAACCAAGACTATGGAGTGATACCAACAACTCAGTCTAGATTAACCATGATAGGTAGAGTATCAGGGCCAGTATAGTGTTTGTCATATCGATACCACTAACTCCACCTAGGGAATGATGATGAAAAAGTTTCCCACTCCCGATCTCTCATAGGTCTTCCAACGACTCTATCCATTATTTTTTTGGTGAAGGGATCATAGTCCTTGGAGTAGGAAATGATTCGTACAAAAAATCAGGAGAAAATAATCTAATGGAATATTTCAAAGATACGAGGGAAAAAAGAATCAATCCATGTAGAAATAAGTACACGATGAGTAGAAGGGTTACACACCATGTCCCTTGAAATCTGTTTCTACCTATATAAACAACCGGAATAATTCAAACTATGTCAATGTAGAAGGATAGTACACAGTGTGTAGAGGGGTTACACATCATGTCCCTGCACATTCAGTTCCTTTTATGTACTCCATCCATGTGCCAGTACAAGGTTTCATCCCATGTGTCCATGTACACGTACCCTTACACTTAGTCCTTAGTGTACATAGTTCATGTCGTGCCATGTGGTGGAGTACACATTGTGTAGGCTAGTTGTCTAGTCCACCCTATGTTCTTGTACTACCCAATGTATGTAGAAAGTATCCAGGGAGTGGTCACATGCCGTGTCTGAAAATCCACACATCCTTTCATACTCATCTTTTACCCAAAACACTTGGTACTACTCTAGGGCCCCATATTACATTTAATCATGGATTATATGTCATGTAAGAATAGAATTTCTAGAAACCTTGGTTCATTCTCTAGTTGTCTTCTCCATCACTCCGGAAACCATTCAAGCTACATATTGCTGGGGAATTAAAGGGGAGACACATCTATGTTTTACCATCACCGATCTACCACTTTGGGTCCTCATTATTCTCAGAAAACATGATCATTATTGAAATTTGTTGCATGTTAATGAATAATAAATTTAAACCAACAACCATTTGTTCTGATGTCACAACACCCTTCAGACCATTGTCAAGTCGTACCAATTCCTAATCTATATTTTTGGATTGTTGCATCAATAATTCAATGGGAAAAAATTAAGACTTCAAAGAAACATATATATATATATATATAGGGACAAAAAACATCAATAAGAATGGTGAATCACGAAGAATATAAATAATAAATATAATAAAAATGATCCTCGATCAATGTTTTTGTCAATCTCAGTTCATTTTTGTTATAATGATAATACAATAAAGTAACATCCACAATGAAATCTCCCAATAAACCCGAAAATAATATCCCATCCCACAATAAACATGGTCCATGAAATAATTAATTCATCAATTGATTCATGTTCTTCATGCTAAGAAATAAAGGGGAGGAAATCAAATTAAAACTCACACACTACATTAATTTTGATCGATTATTAATAAATAATGATTGTTATGTCATTGTTGTAGGAAAGATCCATTGAATAAAATAAGCATCGATCATTTATCCATAACTCTATCATCGTTCTGAAGAATGTATTCTACATATTTCTTGACAATTGTCCTCCATAGGTACTAGGGTCATACAGATAACCCTAAGATTCGAACTAAAAGGTGTATTTAAATATGCACAAACTGCTACATCAACGATTTGATATAAAATAATTTATTATATTTATTTATTCATATTTTCACGCACTGTGACATTTTCAAAAACAAACTATGATGACTATTGTTAAGCCATGCATAGGGTAAACCTTGAATTTTGAGATCATTGATTCCCTTAGATTTCCAATATAGGCACCGGTGTAGAATTTATTCTACCTTTTTAGAAAAAATGAGTGCATGTGTTATTTAATATATTTAATATATATCAAACATTTATTCATGGAATATCGGTCCTTTGATTCTATCATCATCTTAGCACCTTGTCTCAAAAATAATTCATATAATTTTAACAAATAATACATAGAAAATATGAGTAATTCCACATACATAAATCTTGAGTTTTATAATTCATTTCCTAAAATATAAAAATTGACTAAAAAATTACTTTTCAAGCCTATTGATACCATTTAATATATGATTCCAAAAATTTAAAACTAATATATTAAAGAAGAATCCTTATATTTTTCACATAATTCTCATAACCTTTATTAAAAACTATAATATCATTGAAAATATCAATTATTAATGATATTATCCACCAATATAAATATGTTATTTATATTACAATATCAACCTCACTACCTTTGGTAAGATTGGGAAACTCCCTATTTCCAATCATAAAAATCATATGTTAAAATTTTCAACCATTGAAGTATGTTTCATTATTTGGTTATAAGACATAGTGGTTTCTTGACACATAAGTTTCTCATATTTATTTTTTGTCATATCATTTTAACCAAATACTATAACCACAATTTTAATGATAATATATAAATTATTAATATGAAAAGATCAATATAAATATTTATTCCCTTGATGAATTTTTTTTAGCATATGATCCTATCAGATAATATTATAACTCTCAATCATTAATATGTAGTTATCTATGGTAATTTTTTAATTATATTATCCAATATAATTAGGTAACATGATCTTAAATCCATTATAATTATCTAAAAAGAGAATTTGATTAAAAATATCATATCCTGGAGAGATCATATCTTGGTGTGTGGTCTTAGACTCATTCACCATGAAATAGAGTGAATATTGGGACAATAATCAATCAACCTTTTTTGGGGAGATTTACACATGACTCATATATTCTATAACTATATCCACCTTCCATTATACAAAAGGAAAAAATTTCTACAAAAAAAAAATTATATCCACTTTACCTTGATGAAAATATTTTATTTTTACACATAATCTTATTCTAATGTTTTTCAGGAATGTTAATTCATATTAATCCCCCAAAAATAAATTATTTATATAGAATTAAATCATATATTATTCCTAAGGGTTATCCATTATGATAAAAATTATCTTATAAAACCTTAAATTTCCCACAGAATACATCATAAACTATAATGTTATCTAAACATTTACAATGATACTAACTACAATGGCTCAGAATCAGCATGCTGAGAAATGGTGTAATAAACTCATTGTTTTCAAAGTAACTTTGATACTAGCTTTTAAATACTGGATATTACTATACTTAATTGTAAAAAAATTATTATTTCACTTCTTATATAGAAAGGATCAATTAATTTTTATATATTTATCAAAATAGGAAAAAAATACATTTAAAATATTATATTCTCTAATTCAAATATATATCTTATTTACTATAAATGAAATACTTAATCCATTATGTATCCTCAATATATCTCATAAATTAGTTCACTTGAGGTATAATTCTATACATGTAAAATGTGGTACATTTCATTATGAACTCAGGAATGAAATCATAATAAAGGGGATAGTTTGAATGATCAGTAATGGAATCACATACATAAATCTATAAATTACATAAGCATAGTATTTATAAGATAATAAAAATAAGTTATCTAAAAATTCCATAACCAACTGAAATTGAATGCTTGATATATCCATGAAAATAAATGAAAACATTGATATTAATAATTAATAATCTCATATTGATAGAATTCATATTAACTTATAACAAAGAAATTTCTCAAGAACTTATTCCAAGACAATGTGTAGTTATGGGAATGATTATATAGTAAAAACCGACTCTTTTTTGTCTCATGATTCATACTGATTCATCAAGGGTTTCTATATTTTTAGAGACTAAACAACACTTTTATAAGTCCAATTTATTATTTATAAGAGTCAATAAAGAATTTCATAACCATCCTTAATAATCCTATAGTAGAATAAATACATTTCCATGTGTATAATGAAAAGTAAAAAATGTTAATATATAATAAACCTATATTAGTAGTTAAAAATAAAAATTAATTTCAATACTTTTACTAATGTTAATAAAACAAATCACATGATCATAACACATCTAGATAAAGATGGTGTACTTTCAACAAATACATAGTCAAGATGCCAATAATCATATGTATTTGAATAATAACATTTATATTGAAAATACATTTCCCCATTTAAATAGAATAACATTATTTATAAATGAAAATAATACAATCTAAATTTTATAATATGTGATGTTCACATATTATATGGAAATATTTTTATTATTAAGTCAATACTATAATAACATTATAATAATACATCCGTAGAAATAAGGTGGATTGTTTCAAAAGAACATATCCCTAGTCAATCAATGGAATAATAGAATAATTTTTCCATAAATGAAAAATTTATCACCTTCAAAATTTAATTTAAATGATTAATAAGATCAATATTATTCCTAACATGAAAAACAAGGATTTATGGAAATTGGGATAAATTTTCAATCTATTGTTTTTTATTTATAGTGGTTATAACATTGACTTTGAATTGGAGCGTATGTAATCAAGTAAAAAAATAACAAAATAAATTTATATTGTTTCTAATTAAAAATGAAATATTTTTCAATTCATAGGGAATAAACATTCATTCTCAGTGTAGTAATTTTTATGTGTTAAAAAATCATTTTCTTTAAAAGTGATTCTTATTGAATTATGTGAAAATATATTATAATTAATTTATTCTAATTTTAGAAATTTTATTTTATAAATTTAAAATTATTTTTAATATGAACATATATAAATTACCATATGTGATATTTTGGTATTTTTTAAATGATTGATTTTATATTAAATAAATAAAAATACTAATTTTTCAAATTATCTCATTTATTTTCATTGAATCAAGTGATTTAAATGTACCATTATTTTTTATTTATTCTTAGAGTAAAATAAAACCTTTTTTATTTATTATTATTTATTTATTGATTTAATAATGAGTATTATTAATTATTCCAATGTAAGTTAATTTTTATGCCTGAAAACACATTTTTATAAAACCTATTTGTAGTGTGTTCTATACATTTATATTAATTTTTATAGGTTACCCTTATAGTAAATAAATTACAAAAAATGGATACCAAATTTAAAAAAAGGAGTTTCTAATATGGTTAATAGAATCATTGTTATTTTGGCCACTAAGAATAGTTACCATGATAAATATTTTTCAACTATGTTAGGGTAAAATGGGTAAAACATGGTTAAAATCCTGATATAATGTATTAAAATCAAGAAAAAAACATTAAAGTATAAAATTGGATGAGTTTATTTTGAATCTTTCATCCTATTATCAAATATATAGCCACTTTGTTCTATTTTTCATTTATTATGAATTTTATATTATTTTAGGAAATGGTTTAAAAAAATGTCACTCTCTTGACCTTAATATATTTAAAATGTTTAAATAAGGGTAAAATGATGCTATGTTAAATTATGAATTTTTATTTGATAGAAGAATGATTTTTTACATAGTGATTTAATTTTCAGTTTTTAGTGGATTAAAAATTATCTTAAATGACTACATAACTCTAAATAATGTTTATTCGCTTAACAGAAAATAACATAAATGTCACAAAAATACAAAAATTAATGTACATTGTATTGATTCAGGTTTTACTTGAATTTTTATGTTGAATATAACATATTTGGTAATTTTAATGGTTTTTTTGAATTACATATTTTCCTTACTTTTTACAAAGACAAATTCACTGAATATAATTAAAAATTAAATTAAAAAAATTATTAAAGTAATATTTTATTTAATTATTAAAAAGCATAAAATTAACCTTTGTGTCCATGTTAAGGTAATTGGGTTTAATATATCAAACACTTTCAATTTACGGGTCTCATTATATTTATGGTATGATTATTGACCCATAAAGTGTGTGGAAACATTGATATTATGGTAATTATGAAAAGGGATAAAGGGGGTAAAAACTATATGATAAGGGTTAAAATATCACCCAAACATTTCTAAAATTTGTGGGATGTGAGTATTTACACTTATTCACATCCATTACTCAATATAGGTCAATTTTTTAATAACATTATTCTAAAAACTAATTTATAATAATTTAATATTTAATAAGATTCAAAGAATACCCCTACCCTCACTTGTAAAAGGTCACCGCCTATACTCCCTTGATCACACATTTTCATCCATATATTATAGAAAAGGTCTACCATAAAACATTACTAAATTCCTTAAAAAATACTATAAATTCGTCTCTTTTCAAAACAGAAACCCTTCAAGGATTAATGATTAAGAAAATATAAGTTTTTCAAATAATATGTTTAACTCTTTATCTAGGAATTTGAATTTATTTCTTCCTATAAAACATATAAATAAGTGGTATTCAAAATTAAATAATAAATTCATTAAAATAAATATAGTACAATTTTATTTTGATTATGAAACTTCTAAAATTATCCATTTTTTCTATCCAATGGGGTATGAATGTATATCTTGTGCGTCTGTGAGGACTACCACCTCAACAGAATGATAAAATTCATTTTATATCACTATATTTAAGGAATGTTTATTATTAGGGGTTTAATATTTATAAAATTATTCATTATATTATTATTATTCTTTATTTATAATAGCATTTCTTCCTTCTTACTGTACAATTCTTTGGATAATAGTAATGGCACTTATCCATACATATAGACTACCACATCCACGAAGCGATGTGATTTTATTTTCATTTCCATTTTAGATGGATTTTAATAAAGTTATATTTAATGTAAATATATTTTATATATGATAAAATAATTAATCTGTAAAGGTGCATTTCTATTTTCATTTCATTTGTTCCATCCCTTGAAAGTCAAATACAACGTTATGGTGTATGTATGACCAACCATCTCCATGAAATATATACTAAATTTATCTATCTATATATTTAATGGATTAATATATATATATATATAACTAATATATATGATATTTATATAATTATTGACATTATTTAGATGATATAAACTTGATCAATGTACAATGAAAATAATTACACAACCAAAATTATTAGTGGAAATTTAATTTTTAACACCTTGAAATGACTAATTTAGTAAGGAATTATTAATAAATGGGATTTTTAATTTTTTAAATAGAAAATATTTAAGTTAATTTTTTTCATATTTATGTAATATATAATTATAAAAATATAATATTTTTATATAATAGGTTTGAGTGCTGTCAATTCAAGTAAAACATGGTGTAAGTGTTTATTGTCGCAAAATTTTCTTTTTTGAGGCCTTTGTTATGTTATGAACCTATATTAATTATGATTATTTTATACAACCAGTATGAATTTTAATATCATAAATAACCATATTAACATGTCATTTAATGTTTCATTTAATTTTATTCTTTCATGGGGTTTATGATTCAAAAGTTATAAATGCGAGAAGATTTTTTTGTTAAAATTTCATTGATAATCAGGATTGTCTATAATAATGTTTTTAATGATGAAATTTAATAATAAACATCTCAAAAAAACTATGAAAATTGATATACTCTTTATATTTTTATTTGATTTAATTAATAGTTAAAATTTTCTGTCTTTAAAAATTTGAATTATTGAAAAAACATTTATTATCAAAAAAAGATATTATTTCCACTTTGGTTTGGAATAATTTTTTCCACTATCCTTATTTTCCTAAAATATTTCCATGAATGTTTTTAATACTCTAATATTATTTTTTAATTTAATTTTTACGAATATATTACATTTTTTGATATGGTAAAAATGAATCCTCTTACCATTTTACAAATTTGGTACTTTTGATGTTATAATAAAAACATTCCATGAATCTAATTTTTCACATAAAATCATGGAATATCTTTTACCTATTCATGAATTATCAATGATTTGAATCAAATATTATAATATTCTATGTTTATTTTCAATGAAAATATTTTCCTTAATATTTTTTTAACATATATGTATTTTAAATAAGTGGTTTCAAATTGAAAATGGTATTTTTCTCAATAATTATTACAAGTGATATTTAAGATATATGTTCATCTATCATGAAAAAGATTTATGTTAATTAGGATTCATGATGGATTTTATTTTACAATATAATATTTATTCATCCACAATTAGATTTATTATTATAGTGGTGAGTTGTTTGTAAACGTGTTCTCATTCATGCAGGTTAAGATATGATGAACTGTTAAATGTTTTCATGATCTTACTTTTTAATTATAAATTTATTATTATTGTGTGATTTTTGGGTACATTATGCCACATTAATTCACTGGGTAAAGGTGTATAAATAATGAGATAATTATGAAATGTGTAAACTTAATGTCATATTCACATTTTTATGTGTGGATCTTGTTTTCAAGTGGATAAGATAATCGGTGAACCTGGTTTTTATGGCCATATGATTAAGTGTGGACCTAGATTTCATGTCCATAGGATTATGTATGGATATAGATTTATGTTCATAAGATTATTGGAGGGCCTGATTTCATGTCCATTTAGCATTTTTCTCTTTAAAATTGTTCACAATGTTATAGGTTTATGTTTTTTTCCACATTACTATGTTTATGTTATGCTATCATAGATAATGTTCATTGATTCATTTTTTATTCCTATCTTATGTAATTCAATATATTATTAAATGACTATATATAGTGATCTATGATATATATGATATGTTTTTAAAATTTTATCTTCATGTTCTCAAACACCTATACTGATGTTATGATCAAGTGATCATTGATATCTTCCTTGTCTACTCTTACTGTGTTTCTAAGTTAACCATTTCATTAGTTTATATTCAACTATATATAAAGAATGGTTTTAAGTAGGCAATGTATATGAATAGAAATATTTGGGAAGATTATGGGATATGTTGATGTGAATTCATGAAATAATAATATTGCATATCTAGTATATAAAGAATTTTAAACATTATGGTCATCAAGAAGGTAATTATGAAATATATTGGATATTAAACTATTGACATTTAATATAATTATGTAGAATGTGTGGTTCTCTATATTTACAATCATACGAGTGGTTTAGTCAATCATTAGATTTTATTATTAGTGAACTTTTGTGATTACACCAGGGATATGACTAAGAATATGATAACATCTTAAATTTTTTTGGAATGATAAACATTATTTTATATTCAAAGAAATAAATTCCTATATGGATAATATAAATGGTATTAGTTATTGAATAGATGCATCTAAGGGTGAAATAACTGAAAAGTGGTGATTGATTATATATTGACCATCATTTCAATGCACGCTGAGCATTCGCTAAATGTGAACCTATTTTGGAACACCAGGTGGATATGCATGGGTTGATTCCCATTTTCATTGAGATATATTATAAAGGATATGAATTTATGGTGAAAATCAATGACCTAGGTTTCAAAATTTATAACATATCAAGGATGAATTTCTGGAATTTATGAATCTTCACTCAAAATTTATATGATTAATGCTTATATAATTAGTTTTTATGTCAATTAATTAATGTTTAATGAATCATGTGAACAATTAAAGGGTATATTCAATAAAATAACTATCCTTATGGGAAACCAAATGGAATAATAGATAAGGTAAAATTTATTTTCAAAATTATCACTCACCACTCTCAATATAGAAGTTGTAACATGAATATTATTAAACATTCAAATTCACCAAGGAGGGAGAAGCATATCATTGAATCTTTTATCTGACAACATATAACATCCTTATTTCTATGTTTTGATCCACCGGTAAAAGATCAATGATTCAATGTGACGATTTTTTTTATTATTCAATGATCACACCATGAGCAGTTTATCTTATTAGATTATCACATTGATGGTGAATCTGATTAGTGGTGGACTCTTATCAATTATATGAGGTAATAATATGAAATAAAATTCATATAATCGGAGGATTTTATGATATTATTCTTGAATAAGAACTTTGCATGATCTATTCAAACTAAAATTGAGAGGTAATTTCTAGTGTTAAAATCGAAGGTTGCTGAATTAATAGGTACCCATAAAGATACATTTATAAGGAATGCGAGGTTTTATATTGGTGTTATCATTGAAATAAATATCTATATATAATAACTATTTGTGGATTGAATCCTAGTATTTGAAATGAACTATCTATAAGGTATTTTGGAATCAATGAAGAACTCATTCAATATGAACTCAAAATGGAAATAAAAGACATAAAACCTCATAATTATGGTGAAAATAAAATGAATCTAAAGATTCATGGAATCTATAGTGGTATGTCATATTGAGGCAAGAAAAAATTTCACCCTTCTACTTTCTAAAAATATGTAATGGTGACCACATGTGAATTATTGAAAGGAAAAGAAGAAGATATTTTATGTGTAGAAATCATGGAAATTACACAAATGAATGTTAAATTAATGTGAAGAGACTAATTAATGAATTTAATTGATATACTATTCATCACAATACACAACCCACACTTCATTGTTATAGATTCAAGGAGTTTGATAATTTTTCAAACCGATTGCCTTATCCAATGGATAATAAAAATAATACATCATAAAAACCTCTAATGTAAAAGAATAAATGGAAACATTATTCAATAACTTTATATTAAGTGAATAATGAAAATTGGGGTAAAATTATCCACCAATCTAGGGTTGGGGATTTTTTATTGCTGTTTATATAAATAATCCCCATAAAAATATTATTATTCACCCTTTAGTTATGTTTTCATTATGATAATTGATTTTATCTCTCTACATGGATTATATATATGTTTTTTGAATAAGGAAATAAAATTTTATATTCCAAATAAATTTGTTATCTTTTATTGGTTCATAAATGAACATAAAAACCCAGTGGAAATATTATTAATTAATATTGAATTTTATTTAATTATTTAAGTGATAAATATTTTATGGAATCATATATAATTCTCTTAATACGTTATTTGGGTAAAAATATTTTCATTTCAGATGGTATTAGTGATTAAAATTACATAAATATTACTATTATTTTGATCATGGAATGATATGAGATTATTTCATTATAATATTTTGGATTCAATTTTGGTCAGAACTATTTTCTAGGATCTTTAATGTTAAAAATTTAGGGAAGGTATTATGTTGATCTTGGGTGTTAGTTAAAATATATTTTTAAATTTAAAAAACTTATTCCAAAAATTTTGCTTTGGGTATAAATTTATATTTATAAGTAATGACATATAGATATTATGAATCACTGAATGTTAATTTCAGTACTCCATGAATGAAACATTCAACTTGAATATCAATTTCATAGAATAAGAGATAAGATAGAAGTAAAATTGATCAAATCTTGACTAAATTATTAATGTGTTTTTAAAAAATGGAAATAAATCAAGTAAATATATTTTCTTGTGAACACTATCTTGATAGTAAACTAATCCCACAACATCAAGAAAAGGATCTTGAAATAAAAAAATTTCATTATACCTTTATTTTTTATTATTCATCATACTTTTTACCCCTTGATGATTTCTGGTTTTTCGGTCTTTAGTTTTTTCTTCAAATTTATCTATATTACTATCTATTAGACCTCATATGCCACTTTTAACTTCCATATTTTTCATTTAACATGAAACCGATTTTTTCTATATCTATAAACCTGATTATATGTTATTTCGGTTAACCTTTATGTTTCTCATTTCCAATATTTCAAATGATTTTTTTATCCTTCTATATGATATGCGTTTTCAATAATGGTATTTTTAAATAATTATCCTTTTATTACCATGAAGAAATTTTGATGTGTAAAATATATTTATATTTTGGAGAATATGACACCTAGATACGTTTTTTATAATAATAATCTTGATATATTTCTTAACCCACAACATTGTGCTTTAATCATGTTGAGATATATTATAAATATATTATTATTAAATTATGTCTATTATAACCTAGCTACCAAATTTGAGGTTATAAATATGAGTAACCAAATTATGTAATAAATTTATAAATTTCCAACACAAATAATTATTGATTAATTCCTTTGAATTTATCACTCAATTTTAGTGAATTCTTTTTCATCATAAAAATGTATCTTCTTCAAAAGTTCATATTATTGAATATTGTCTGTGAAAATTATAATTATTTTAAACAAATTTTTACAAAATATAAATTTTATTTTTAACATAATTTTTTAAATAATAATATACAATGTACTTTTGTGTGAGATTTTGTGATTTTTCAGAAATTATTTATTTTTATTTGAATAGTGAAAAATAATTTTTTCTCAAATACAATCATTTCTAATCATTAAAAGAAGAAATTTAAATGTACCATTCAGTATAATATTTTTTTATTATAGTGACATATGATTAATTTGATATATATTAATCTAATTAAATCTATTCAAAAAATAAAATTTCATGATTTTGATATATGTTTATTTTTATGCTTAAAACCACATTTTCATCAAAACAGTATTTATTGTGTTTTATAAATTTATGATAAAACTAATTTCTATAAAATTTTTATATTGAATCTTGAAGAACGGAGAAAATATATATAAATATTAGTTTTAAATTTTCTAAATTTCTTCCATTTATTTTTTTCACTTTGAATAGTAATCTTTGTAAACATTTTTCACCTCAATAATAGTGAAATGAGTTAAACATGGATAAAACATGAATTAAGGTATCAAAATAACCCAATATCTTGAATTTATCTAATTATATTATTTTAATTCAACTATTTTTATCTATATATTAATTATATGGACACTTGTATGCATTAATCATTGAATGTTACCTTTATATTATTTCATAGAAAAAATTAATAAAAATGTCACTATCTTGAATTAAATATATATAATTTTTTTAATAGGGATCAGAATATATTACGTTAAATTATAAAATATTATATAGAATAATATTTATTTTTCAAATCATATAAAATTGTTTCACATTTTTAGTCATTGAAATAATTACCCTAAATGATTTCTCTCCAACGATATAATAGTTTCTAAAATAATAGAAAAATAAAATAAATGATTTTAAAAACTACTGAAAGTAATCTGTATTTGATGAATTATCATGTAACTAGAATATTATAGATGAATATAACATATTAAGGATATGTGAAAGAATTATTTTAAAATTCAATCTTTGTCTTGATGTCTTTGAAATCAATTTAAATGAATAGTTTTAAAAATGAAAATAATGATATTTAATTTAAATAATATTTTATTAAATCATTTTAGTTTTATAACTAGCTAATATTAATCAAATTTAATGATATATGGTTTAAAATATCATTCATGTTCCATTTCTGTGTCTCCTTTTCTTTTTACGGTAACGATTTTTCCTCTTAATGCATAAAAACATTGATATTACAGTAATTGAAAAAAAGGTTAGTGGGGGTTAAAACTAAGAGATAAGGGTTAATAAATACCTATAACTTGTAAAAACGTTATTTAATGAGATTATTTAGCATTATTATTATCCTTTATTTTAAATATTTCAATTTTAAACCAATTGTTTATGAATATTAATTAATATAAATTTAACACTTTAAATACTCCCAATAGTACCCCTCCCCTCACCTATAAAAGGCCACTATTTATCCTCTCACGATGAGACCTTACGATCAATATATATCATCCAATACCTACTACAATACATTTTTTAGTCCTTCACCACATCTTATACCTTCAATTATTTCTATAATATCCTTCTATCAAGTTATAATGGGTAAGCTAAAAGATTACTCCAAACAAAAGGTATCACTATTAGCATAGTACTTCAAAATTATTTATTCTTCTACATCAAGTTGATCCCAAGTATTTATCATATAATAAGGACTTCAGTTTCCTATATATAATTATTTGTTATTTTTATTATGTAAACATCATTATTCAATCTTTATTTCATTACATGTGAAGTGAATCGATCACATGTGTGTACAGATTGACCACTTCTATCACATAGAGATACAATTCATCTATAATCAATATTTTTTTCGATTGTTATGATGGAAAATTTAATGGTTATAAATGTTATTAATATATTATTATTATTATAGAAATATAATATCATATACTCTTTCTTACCTATTAGTCCATTTGAAAATTATAACATCGCTCGTGTGTATGTATGGACTACCACCTCTATGAAGTGATGGGATTTTATATTCAAGAACTAGTAACATGGATGGTGATAAGGGTAGATATAATGTATAAATACGATACATATGATCTTATAATGATTTTATAAATGTGAATTATTATTTAACTTTCTTTTTTTCCATCAGCTGAAAAGTGAAAATAGAATTTGTTCGTACACATGACATACCGCCCACACAAATGGTGTAATTCATTTTTATATCTCATAATTTTATGAATGAATATATATATATATAATGAATATATATAATATTTATATAATAATTAAACAAATGAATGTTATGGAACCATGATGAATTTATAGGGCACATAATTACCATATTAAAATTCTTTGGAAAATTAAAGAAGTTAACTCTTATAAATGATGATGTTTATAAGTAATTACTAATAAATGGGAGTTGAAATTTTATAAATAGATCGTATATGATATTATATGAGAATAAATTATTCAGAAATAAAATAATGGAAAAATAAAATTTATTATATCAGATATTACAGTGCTTTGAAATTAAGTCTAATAAGAAGTAAGGGTTTATCATCACTAATTGTCTCCTTTGGAACATTTGTTCTATTATGAACCTATATTATTTATGTGGATTTCATGAAGACACTTTGAAATGTTATATAACGAGTCACCTTATTATTATTACATTTAATTTTCCATTTTCATTTATTCTATAATGGTTTCTCTGATTGAAGATTAACCAAAGCTATAAAATATTTATAACACAGTTTCAATAATTATAGGGATTATTTGTGATAATGTTTCTAATGATGAAATTTAATGATATACCTCACAATTATCTCCTGAATTTTCCCATCTTATTTTTATTAATTGAATTTTACTATAATAGTTCCATTTTACTCTCTTTGGTACTTAAAATGATTTAGAAGACATACTTAGGAAAATAGTCTTTATTTCCTCTATGGTCAGGAATTTTTTTCTTCAATGTCCATGTTTTATTAAAAATGGTTTCAAGAATACGTTAAATAATATCATTTTTTTACAATGATTATTTTATCAAATTTTAATTTTTACTGAATTCATTAAAATAAATTATCCATTCATTTTATAAATGAGCTACTTTATACTTTTTATAGAAAAAATAATGTAATCATTATTTTCTCAAATACAGAGTGAATTGAATTTTATAACATTATGTGTTATCAAGGATTTAATGATACAACTAAATGTTTCTATTATTCTATTAGAATAAAATTATTTCCATAATATTATATAAATATTTTTATTTTAAAAAATCATCATTAAAGTGAAATGGATATTTTTCATAATAAATGTTCTAACTGATTTTTAATATAAAGGTTCATCTCTGATGAAATATTTTTATCATAATTATTCCTCAATGGGGATATAATTCGAAGGTACTGTCTTTATTTTTTCTCTTAATCGATTATTAATATAGTGATTAGATGTTTATAAAAGACGTTCTCTTTCACATGTGTTATGTTTTGATGAAATGTAATAAAAATTCGTGATCCTGTGGCATATATATAAATGGTTTATGATTATATTATTGGTGGGTCTTTTATAGTTCTCAAATTTATTGGGTAAATATGGATAAGTCATTCAAAAAACATGTAACATGTGAACTAGATTAAATTTTCAAATTTTTTTGTGTGGACCCAAATTCCATGACCCTAATATTATGTGTGGACTTAGTTTTGATGTCTAGAAATTTATTCATGAACCCGGATTTAAATTCCACAATATTATGTATAGACCCAGATTTATTTTCATAAGTTTAGGGTGGGGAAACATTTCATGTATTTATCTTAAAGAGTGGCGATGTTGTGGCTATGTTTTTTTATACGTTTTCAAAATTATATAAGCTTATTTTTTTTCACATTCTTATTTCTAGGTAATTATCTCATTGATTGGGTTATTTGAATACATTATAATTAATTTCTTATGAACTAACATACTTTACACTGTGATACAGGATTATTATTTATGATATGTTGATTTAATATGTTAATTTTAGGTTCTCATAACCTTATACTCAGGTAATTCATAATTGATTAGGGATATATCCCTTTTTTACCCTTACTAAGCATCAAATCACACACTTTCTTACGTTCCTTTTCCCCATGATCTGAATATAGGTTTTATGCAGGGTATTTTTATGATGAGTACTACATTAGAAAATCATTTTGAGGAAATTATATATTCTTATAGGAAGTAAAAAGATTGTGTATGAAGTATCTATATAAACTAATATTTATAGTCCTTGGGAATTTATTTTTAAAATATATTTCATATTAAACAATTAATACTTAATAAAAATGTATGAAATTTGTAGCTCAAAATAAGAAAATCCTTGTAAAATATTACATAAACAATACCACCAAATAAGGGGTTGAGATTTTGATTGTTTTGTACCATGATTTTCTTCCCCAAAAGATGATTATTTATTTTAGTATAAATTTTAAAACATAATATATATTGGGATTTTTTTTTAAAAATGAAAATTTAAATGTAAGATAAATCATAAATGATATTTTATAAAACATTTTTAATATTGATGTAAATGATGATACTATGGGTCCCTTCTAAAGGACTATTCCAAAATTTGAAGTGAATATTCATTGAAAATTGTTACATTTAAAAGAATCCTACAATTATGGATCCTTGAAAATGAAATAAATATTCATATAGGAAATTTAAATCCAAATGATAAAATATTTCTCTATGAATGCTAAAATTTTAATATATTAAATTAATTGTATATAAAACCTACAATTTTGAAAGCATAATATAAAATTATTCATATTAAGACTACATTATTAAAAAGATGACTCTAAAATATTATAAAATTATAACTCGAAATTTCACATATATAAATTGTCAAAAACCATGGATATAGGAATGAAAACCCAGGCTATAACTTATTACCATGGGTCTAGAAAGTCCTGGATCATATTAGAATGGCTATAGCACAAACCTATGCCCAGGATTGTATGAAATATTTCACTGTTCTTCCACCATGTGAATAGAGTCTATAGCCATGGTTTCTGAAAGCATACCTATATCAATCTATGTTTTATAACATTATAATAGACCTATGGCCACAATGGGAAACCCTAGCTATAGAGTTTGATTCCATGGTGGAAAAATGTGGCTACAACCCCACAAAAACATGGCTATATATATTTAAAATAAAATGAAAATGACTAGATTCAAACCCATTTCCTTATATACCTATATACAACCACATAAAAATTTATCCACTGATGGTTATATGTGAATATATATATTTATATATATAATGTTATGTATATTTTAAAATTTTGGAATTATGAGTAACATTGTGGAAATAGTTTTTCCATCTTACCTTCAAGAAAGAATATTTATTCCATGCTTACATGGGGACCCTATAACCATGTCACTCTAAATCAAGTACTATAGACATTAAATGGGGAACCATTAGTCATAGTTATTTGATACCTTGTCTATATTAATGTTCTATATCTAAATCTTCTTAAAACTATTTCTATATAAAATTAATATTAACATATAATGACATTTTATCAAAAAACCATTGTTATAGATTTTACAAGAAACTTACCATAGCAATTTTTTTTTCAACAAAACCCATAGGGCCATGATTCAAGATAAACATGTCCATATATCATGAATATATGCATGATATTATATAATAGTGGATATAGATAATTACTAATCACCCATCGCCATGGTTTTCAAAAAACAAATGGTTATATGAGGGGTCTAAATCCACCGTTTTTGGATAAATATTTACTATAGGGATATTTTATAGTAGTTAATATTTAGTTGTTTGATCCCAATATTTATGGATCAATTTCACAGATAAAAATTTATAAATCATAGAAGGATATTTGTGTGACTAATATCTCTTATAGTCAATACATCTCAAGAATTGAACATTATTTATCAGGGGGTTTGTGTGGTATGAATGTATATCCGCCAAAAATAATGACCCAATAACATATAATACAATCAAATGGTATATTTTTCCATAATTATAGATGAATAAAATGATCATAACATACTGAATATAAGTCAAGTTACCAATAAAAAAACATACTACAAGGAAAATAATTCAATCGCTATCCACTTGAATAAGTGAAAATGATTTGTCATCTAAATCAAATAATTTAAAATTATCATGATATAAATAGATACACAGTCACTAAATACACCTTAAAAGAGAATCATGGTGCACAAGATGTATTTTTTTTCAAAGAATTAGAATTGAGACAAAAACTAACCTTAAAACTTTAGAAACATTTGAATCAAAGCCATTTAAATAAGAGGGAACATAATTGAACAGAAAATAATATAATTAAAATATAATTGATGATATTATATCTCAAATATATATAATATACACCATATAAAAGAAATTAGATCATAATACAAGACTTGTCTCAAGGATTGTAATTGAAGATGAAAACCCTTACCTAGTAGCAGTTCCTACTAAAATGTGTTGTATTATATTATATAATGAACAAAAATGTATCTATAAATTATAAAATAAAATTACTATAAACATTAAAACCTATTTATAATTTTATTTAGAATTATAAAATTAAAATATATTCATTTATTGTATTTTATTTTTTATATAGTGTAGGAACTTCCATTATCTTATTTTATATAAACATCAGAAAAAATGAACAATCCTCACATAGAGGAGTCAAGTTAGTCATTATGAAATCATTCAATATAAAATAAAAATTTTCTTCCAAAGAATACATATATACCCATTTCATTATGTTTACGACAAGAATAAAATTTTTCAAAATAGAAACACAATAAACTAGTTTTGGTGTATTTAATGATCCAAATGTAACATATTAATAAATATATAAAATTGAAACAAAAACTATATAGAATCATTAATAAATATTATTTTAAATATTATTACATGTTTTTATAATTATATAATTATAATTTTTCTTTAATGATATAGAAAATATAACATCCTTTATGTTGGTAGTATAACTAACCCAAATGCTAATGTTATAAAATGATTTCACAATTAACAGAATGTATTTTTATAAAGATAGTATGAAATATTATTAAGGTTAAAAATTAATCAATAATAATAATAATATATAATCAATAAACATGTTCATAGAATTATCCATTATTGGTGGTGATGAAAAACTAAATTCATCATTCGTAGAGGTAGTAGTCTGCCAAATACAGAATTTATGATTCCATTTCTTAAGGAATTGTCATAATATTGATATATGAAAAATTAACAATTAATAATTGAAATTTTTATATATAAATCATATTTATCAACTAATTCAATCCTGAATAAAAATATGTGTAGGAGGTTCTGAAAAATGAACAACATCACTTCACGGAGGCATTAATATGTACATATACATGATCTATGTTTTGGTTTTTCATAGTGTCAATGGTGGAATGAATAAATTTTTAACTAATTTAATAAAAAATTATGTATAATATTTTTAAATAATTAATTATATTCATAATGTTATAGAAATTTACTATAGTAAAAATTTATAAGCAACACTAAGAATATATGGATGCTCACATCGAGGACTTGAATTTTTTCTTGGAATTCTTATTTAAAATTGAAGCCTTATGTTAACTAATAGTGATCAGTAGATATTATATGTTAAAGAGTGTTCTACTAGAACAAATGTTTTATATTATAAAATATTAATTAAAAGGTATGGTGTGTATTGATGTAGAGTAAGTGTTTCATTTTTATAAGGAAATATAAGGGAACCTTTGGAAGCACCCATAATATTTTCAATAGTATGACGTTATTATTCTATGTTCAATGGATCCAAAATCAAAAAAAGTGGAAAAATTGTGTAGTTCTAAATTCTAATCTACTAATAAATTTAGAGAAAATTTTGATTATGTTAATGATTTTATTTTTAATTTTAAATTTCTAGATTTTTTTATAGATTCGTAATTATTTTTTCTCATTTGAAATTAATAATAATTAAAATAATAATATAATAAATATTACCCAATTATATAATAACTAAATTGTTATTTTTAAATTTATAAATTAGTTTATAAAAAATATTTATCTTTTTATCAAAAATAATATTTTATGATTATCGCACATAACATGTAAAAAAAGTTTTGGATGGATATTTTGTTTGTAAGAATATGATTTTGGTGCAATACAAAGTTAATAAATTATAAATTATGATGAAATATTATAATTTAATCATAAAAATAAATCTTATATTTCTTTCATGGAAATATGAAACCAAATATCACTATGAATGCACAGGATTCAAAAATATAGCCAAAATATATATTATATTAACATTTTAATTTACTTCAAAAAATTAGAGATATGAGATTTGTAGGCATAAATAAAAATATAAAATTCACAATTTTATTCCATAAATAAATAATTTATTATATATAATGTTTTTTAACCTTATAGAATAATCTTACATAATTTATAAGTCTTAGTGTTTATAATATTCACTAATATTGTATTTTTTCACTATAATTCAAAAAAATTAGAAGAAAAAAAATAACTTAATATTTTTATTATAAATATAATAATTAAGTTCATCTATTCATATTTGAATTATAAAATTTATAACCTCAATTTTTTAATAAAATTATAAAATATAATGAATTTATATTTATTAGAAACTCACTTTTTTAAATATTAACTCTTATTATTATTATATTATATAATTTATCTTCTAAATTTATAAAAAAAATTATTAACATCAACAATAATTTATAATTATTAATCATTTGTTTCACAAAATAGAAAATCATATCCACAAAGTTCTAATGTTTAATAATTTTTAAAAAATAAATCATATTTCCAATCATTTTATGTAAGCTAATTTAATTTAATTTAAATTAAAAGTATCAATTTTTTGTTATACATATTTTAATGAAGTGGTTACTGCTATTTTTCAAATTAATTTAATAATTTAAGTTTTAATAGACATACTTAAATATTTATATTTTTCTCAATACGTCTTAATATAATTTAAGTTTGTTGTTATGTGTGTTAAATTCTACTGATAACATTTAAATATTTCAATGGAACCATATATTAATATCTCAATAAATTACAGACAATATATTAAGTTATTTTTAAAATTATTGTTTTCACATATAACTAAATCTGCATCTCATTTGGCCATTATTAGTGTCCACCACCTTCCTACTTTTCATTTTAAAAAAATATGGACATGATGTCTTTTCATGCATAAAAATTTTCCAACCAAAAAAACCTTTTAATTATAATTTTTCTATTTCTTAGTTATTAATATATCAATATAACCACTAAATACGGTAGAAATTATCACATTAAATACACATATATAATTTTTACCTTCTTTGAAAACGCGGTGCACTCCAAATGGTTCAAATTAATATTTATAACTATAGTAGATTAAAATAATACAAACACGATGTAATTTAATCACAATCCCATTATATTAGTTACTTCAATCAATCAATCTTTACCTTTTAAATTTCATTGTTTTTTGAAATTATTCCACTAATTTCAAACCACATATTAAAAAATAAAAATTAATTGATGGGAATACACTAGTTAATATACATATCAAAAGAAAATTATAAACACAGTAATATAAATTCATAAATAAAAAATACATGATAACTTATATCATCATATATTTTAATCTTGAACATTTATGATGAGTGGTTGGTGGATTCTATTAATGGAAAAACTCTCCTGTATTTCAGAATCAACCCATGATCAAATCTGGACTAGAGAGAATTTCAATAGTATTTTAAAAATATTTTATCATGATAAAACTATGGGTACTATAGAATATACTATATAATGTTATTTTAGTAGTATTAATATAAATATAAAATGGATTGTAGTTATTGTATTTCACCTTCATGTTTATAGATTTAGATTCATTATATGTTCAATTTTGTGTGCTTTTATTGGGGTACCTCTCAACCCATATGGAATACTATTTTTTTTGGTGAAGGATCTTATATGGAATCATAATAAACTTACTTGTTATTTGCATTCTTACATTCTAAGATCATAGATATTTTGGAAGATTATTCCATAATATTGTATTCTCTTATCAAGGTTATGTGTTTTTAGTGGTGACTTTATATGGAAGAATATGTTGCATTAGATAGTGATGTGGAGTCTCTTGTAACTATCTAGGAAAGAGATGATGATAGTATGTCTATAAGAATATATTATTTTAGAGTGTGGCCTTTTTGAATACATTTAAATTATTTTCATCTTATTTAATTATGATCTATGTAAAATACATGGCATTGTTTTTATTTTCTATAAGGTTATGTAAGGGTTACCACATTCCCAAGTTAACAAGGGGTTTTATATAGATAACAAAAAATATATACCTTTTCACTCGGTACTAGGTGATTAATTATTATTTTACTACTATATTAGAGAAAAAAATACCTACAAAAAAAACCTTTATCTAATAATGTTTGGAATATTATTTATATCCTAGACATAATATTATAATGTTTTTCACATAAAACAATATTGTAAAACTAACCCAAATTTAACAGTCAAAATCATTTTAGATATATGAAACATAATACATAATGGGAATCAAAATGACATTATATAAACATTAATTTAATTATTTTATATTATCTTATATATATCATCACACCCCAATCACTCCATTGGAAACTATATGTATATACATAAAAAATAAACAGCAGAAAATCCCGATCAGGGGATAATCAGAATAAACATAAGTTAGATTTAAAGTGATGTAGTAAAAAATGGGATCATAAAATAAGAATATTATAAATAATCATTTTAAAATGTGGTTTTTGAGTAATGAGATCATTAGAACATGGTAATAATAATAATAATAATAATAATATGGATAATGTATGAAATACATCATAACAAATATACTTCATGGATATTTTTAATAACATCATTAATGAATATTCTAGGATAACTTCCCATACATGAAACATAGTATCTCATTGAATATAATCATTACCCAATATATATAAGGTTTTTTTTATTTTTCCCTATTATTTCATTAATATATTTGATTCATATGTTCCCTAAATGAAACAAATAATTCATCTGTGCTAAACATGAAATAAAACCTTTAGTTAGAAATGGGTTTCATAAATATGTCTCAAATAACAATCCAATGATGACTCATATATGTAACAAAAATAATAATGGGATAATTCTATAATATAAATTCAAGGTTTATGATATGGATACAACAAAATATTATAGTCTATGAAGAAATGGAAAATTTGTAATAATAAATAAAACAATTTTTGAGGATATTCTTTTGATATAACCATCCAACAAAATCATAAGAAATGTATAATGTTTTATATAATTGAATGAAGGTTACATAAATCCTCTAGAATAATAATATAAAAATATTTTATCTATTTTACTACAAGGTAATTTGAATAATAAAATAAATTATTCATGTGAGAATCATGTTATAAAATAAAGAGTTTATAAATTTTTTTTTATTAAACATTTAAATTATTTGGAAATACATGAAAGAAAATAAATAAGTTAAAAAAGTGCTAAAAACTATAATAGAGTATATAAGATAATTTAATATAGATATGTATATATATAGAGACAATAATTTAAAATAAGTAAGTAAATTTTTATACCCTCGTTAACTTGGCTGTGGCATGATTTTAAAATATCTCCAAAATCATGAATAACAAAAATTATGTATTCTAATTTCATGTTATAGGAACATATAATTTTTTTAATACATTATAACCCATTTTCTATTTTTTTTGTTAATTTATAATATTATTTTTTCTCAAATTTATCATTTGAATTTTCTGTTCCACAATTCCAAAGTTGCTTTGATATAATGGTAATGGTCAATAGTGATTTACCCCTAGTTACATATTTTTTAATGTGTCAAGTTATTCATTAAATATCATTCCAATAATTAAAACATTATCTCATATAATATATTATCTAAAATAGATAAATATTAAAATATATTTGTTGGTAATTTTGTTTTTAAAGGATTAAACTGGTCATGATGGTTTATTGTTAATATAATTAATATCATACATTCTTTTGTTACTCTAGTGTATTAAAAATTACATTATTTTATTATTAATATTATATTTATACTTTTAAACCATTTATAAAAAATCAATGGTTGTTTTATGTGATTGTGGAACCACACCACCAATATAGGTGGTATAAACCTACCATAGGAAAATGATATTTTAAGGGAATATTGAAATGAATGATTTGTTAATGATATATGGTTTTCAAAAATAAATTAGAGTTAACACATAGTAACACATCAGGGCCCCTCATATGATTTTATTAGGATGAATGTATCAACCAAATACCTACACCAATGTGCCAAGGAAAAGTCACTAGCTTTTAGTAGGCATGTCACCAGTTATGAGATGCCTTAAACTAACACTCTTATACGAAAGAAACATCTCAAAAAAAGATATAAAAATTATTTTTAAAATATTAAATGAAAAATAATATATATAATTCATGTGACATATGATAACATCCAAAAAATAGAAATCGCACCTAAACCATAAACTAAAGGAAAAAATACAGGAATAATTAATCTAATGGGGAATTTTTCTAAAAATATAATTTGGGGGATTATCTACCCTAAAATTGAACTAATACTGAATGTTTTATAATTTTATCACCATAATTAATAACTAAAATCCCAATCCACTTACATTGTTTCCCCTAATGTTGTCTTCAAACTATCCCTCATCGACATAAAATAAGGCATGTATAGGAAAACCCCTAATCAAATTTTTAGTATGTAAAGACCTAGAATTAAATCAATGGAATTTCCCCTCTTAATTTAATTTCATATATTAAAAATCCCATAAAATTACTTAGATAACATAGTGGAAACATTCTAAATAAAAAATGAATGAAATAATATAAATTTCTATATGTTAAGGAACCTATACAAATGAAACAGTAACATGACCTTAAGAATAGTAATATGACCCTTATGAATATTAATCCCACCTAATGAATAGTAAAATAATCCATGAAATTAAAAATAACATTTATGAATCTTTTATATGAATGTATGATATAATTTTTTCATAGTATAAGTAATTGAATATTTTAAAAATTATTAATTGTGTGTTTGTATTTTTGTAAGTCAAAAATATTTAAATAAAATTTTATAATTCATAAAATTATTTAAAAGTAAATTTATTTTTAGAAAAATGTATTTATAAATTAATAATTTTTTTAAATTTAGTTTAGAATAATTTTATGAGATCATAGTTAGCTTTTCATAGTGTTATAAATTTAGTAATAAATTTAAAATTTTTATTTTTTTGGGTAACTGATGATTTCAATTAAAAATAAATGTTAACACATATAGAAAATTAATTTTAAAATATGAATTTAAATTTGTATTTTTACAATCTGAAAAATGGTAATAGTGTTCTTTTTGAGATTTTTCTAAATTTCTTGAATTTTTGTTAAATAATAAAATACAAAAATTTATGATAAATGTTAGATGTAATAATTATTGAGTCATAGGTGATATATGGATGTTTTAATACTGTCATCAAGAACTATATATAGTTATTTAAATATATTTAGTGATACTTCTCAAAATATTCATAGTCGAGGGCCAAAAATAATAAACAAATGAATAAAATATTAAAAAACCACCCTTCTTCTCAAATATAAATACCACCCCCAAACACACTTCATATTTACCCAATACATGATTTGATATTTGTAATCATTATACAAAATACTCTTACCATGATCCTCCCCCACATCTAAGATCCTTTGATATCAACCAAATACAAAAACTAATCCCTTTAATGAGGTTCTCAAGGAGGAAAATTCCAGAGGTAAAAATCATCATTTTTTTCAATTATTTTCTTTTCAATTTAAATTATTTTCTTTCCCTTACATAACCATTATGTGTAAAGATAAAATATAACTACATTATCATTTATATATTGAAATTATAACTTTATAATGTAATATCCAACATTAGACTCATTCACCTATATCTTCTATTTTATAAATGAAAACATCACCCGTGATGTGTTAATATACTGACATCAGGGGTGTTGCATTTTACTTTTCCATTAACACCTTAATGTTTTGTCATAAAAAAATATTTATATTTTTACAAAATTATAATATATTTACTAAATCATATTTAATACTACATATCCTTTATATAAAATTGATAGTAATTAATAAGACAAATCTACTTCATGATGATTGAAAAACAACAAAAATGATCTAAATGATAATCATTAAAGGTCAATATAATGAATCATACATATATGTAGAAAAAATAGTATATAAGACCACTAAATATTATGTATGTTCTTTAATAACATATAATTATAATTCTAGATAATTATAAGCATTTTACATGAATTTCATTACTTATAAACAAGTACATCGATCATGAAATCCAAAGAAACAAACTATCCCGAATCGTAAAGTTATATGTTATTACTCATAAAAAATAATATAAATTACCTTAATAAAAACATAATGAATCAAATTCATGTATAAGAGGTTTTTTTATTTTTAATTAGTGAATTTAGTTTTATTATCTAGGATGTTCAGTTTAAGTCTATAACACTTTCAGACATAAGGTAAATGTTTCTTCATGAACCTCCATTTTCAATCAAAATATTTATTCTTCATATATATACCAATGAAATTATTCATTATATTTAAAAAATCCATTTAAATTATATGAATAAATTAAAAACACATTTATCTAGATCATTTCATGTTTCATATATTAGAAATACATGTTTTTAAGCCTCCCTTATCAATTCTTCCCGATACGCGATCATGATCAAATGGAACGTCTTGATTTTTACCAACATTCAAGTAACATCCATAATATGTTTTAAGAGACAATAATTTTTTTAAATCACTATATATTTATGATTAATATATATTTTTATTTCAGGTTTTATGAAACAAATTATGAGAAATACAAATGATTTTCTCCCAAAAGAACACATCTTTGAAAAGTAAAAAGGGTATTTCTCTCAATAATTATTCAATGATTTCATGAGATTATTTTTATCTATTTCAGAAAATATATTTAATTTAATTATTTACTGAGATTTATCTCTTATAATTATTATATAACATATTTGATTATATTTTTTATAACCAGTTTGACTGTGGATGTGCTATCTTGATTCAATTCACCATACTACTAATAAGTGTTAGTGATTATACTTACATAATTGGAAAATTTATTAAAATTTTTTATATATGTTTATGTATAACCATAATAATATGTGAAATAAATTGGATATATAAAGTGATGGGTTCAGACCACTATAGCCCCTCAATGCTTCGATAGCTAGCAAAGGACAAAACAAATTGGATTTTGGTCGAGCCCTTAAACATTTCTTTTCTAATGTATGGACTGATGCGTTGATGATATGTTTCATATTTACAGTATTATAAATTCCCTAATTATGATGTGATAAATTGATAAATCATTGGATTATTGAACTAGTTGAATATCCATGGTTATGTTTCTTGTGATTAGTTATAATGAATTATTTTATTCAGATATTATTCCTTCTATATTATGAAAAGGATTATGTTTTAATGGAATTTGTACTTTTTGTTAATCACCAAGACAAATAATTTATGAATCTGTTGTATTTTTTACCTATAATGATAGTCTTATATCACCCATTATTATGTTTTATTATTCCCCTTTATGTGAAGTTTTATATTATATATGAATTGTTGGAATATTCTTGGAGTATATGGGGGATTCCAATGTAATTGGTTTTTTTATTTTCATTCAAGTTGTTATGTAATGTTCATGTATGTAATATGGATTCCAATATATCTAAACTTTTTAGTCCTTTTTGATTCATGTATTATGTCTATGAAAATGTAATAAAGTAAGGTATCATCTTGAGTTTGTTGGTGTAGGGGTTTTTATAGCTGGTATAAGAGAATATTCAGTAGAAACTATGGAAACTAGATTTATAAAACATTGATTAGGAAAAATTAACAAAATATATAATTTGTTGACAATCATTGACGAACATACTAGAATTTTTTTAAAGTATATATTATTTGGGTATTCCTAGAAATTCATCCATGTATAGATATTAGAATTGGATGTGGTTCTGGAACATCAGTACCTTGGGGTAATAACTTTGATACGTTGTCTCGAACCTGATTTGGGGTAACCTAGTACACGATAATGAGCCTTATTGTGCACAATTTTTGACACTATTTGGTGGTATAATTAGGATAATTCAATTTTTTAAAAACCTATATGACATATTAAAAAATAAATATGTCCCCTAAGAAACCATTTTAATTATTATGATATTAGTCATGAATAAAATAAATGTATTTAAATGTGTTTTACTAGTTTCAGATTGTTACTTAGGATTCATAATATAATATAATATATACCATTATTTATAAATGGAGCCCAGTTGATGGAATGAAAACTATATTGACACGATATACCATGTATGTAATGCCCTCCTATGTAAGAAAATGATGTTGGTACTTGAGATGTGACTGGTGTTGATAAATATATAACTATACTAGGAATGTTGAATTACATTATGAATAATAACTTCACCTGTATGGAGCATCATGGTCCAAAACATGGAGGAACCATGCGAGACTTCTTTAAGTGACAATGACCTCCATCATTAAATAGGACCACAAACCCATTTTTAACGGATCAGTGGATAATTTCTATAGTTAATATATTTCTCTCTTTTAGAAGTATTGAAAGGTAGAAGGTTATCATGGGATTCTATCATCTACAAGGAGATGATGATCAATTGTGGTTGTTTATTCAAAACACAAAGTATGAATATTAAATTTCAAATATGGAATGTAAATATTTAATGGAAAATTTCCTAGAAAAATATTTTCCTCGCGAACAGAAACTAGATATAGAGAGGAAATTCTTGAGTCTAAAATAGAATTAAGATGAAAAAATTGCATTGTATGATTCCAAATTTACAAGTTTATCGAGGAATTCCATGTACTATGTTTGTAATCTAATGAGGAATATTCATCATTTCATTGTTGGTTTAAACCATTACTCTATAGGGAACTGGTCTCCCAAAATTTCTCATCACACAAATATATCTTCTCTTGTGAAATCAAGAGAGGGAAATAATTCTCTATGTCATATTAAATTATAGTAAAATAGAATAATATGGTGGTGGATAAATGTATGGATAAATGGGAGAACAAAAAAAGGAATTCTCCACCCTATTATAATTTTTGGAAGAAATACCATGGTACTTTCCTGAAGAGAATGGGAGTTTTTTACAAGTTTGTAGAAAAACTATACCATGCCCATGATTTTAAAGGAAATAAATAAGCTACAAATTACAATTCTAAAATTTTAAATATATGTGATATTATAAAAATGAATTTATTAAGAGTTAAGGAAACATTACTCAGAAAATACCAAGGGGGAAATGCCTAGCATATGTGGTCACAACAATGGGGTTGATGTTTATAATGATGTAGTGGTAAGAAATTTATTCATTTTCTCAAACATATCCAATTCCCTATTTTATTCTATATCACCTCATTATATTTTATCATCCTAGTTTCCTTGAAAATTTTACAATTCCATTTGGATTTAATAATTGATTTTTCTGTCATAATTTAGATGGGATGTATCATTGGAACAAATATGTGTCGTTTATTCCCCTTCATGAAACATTCAATTATTTTATATGGTGTATTCATCATCATGGTAATGATTTTCTTTGATATAATCATTATCAAAGAATAGATTTCCAAAAATTATTCTATAATATATTGAAAAAAAGAAGAAAATTATGATATGTGAGGATGATGAAAAATCCATTATCTATAGAGAACAAACCTAATTATCCAAGTCTAATATAAATCAACCACTATTAGATCTTATAAATGGAATTCATTTGGATATAAAGAAAAAATATTCTATGGATGAAGAAAGAAAACATTAAATTAAATAAGTACATATTATGAAAGAATATATTGATGTATTTATAGAGGATTTCCCTAGAAAACCTCCAAAGAGGGAAGTTGAACTCTATATTGATTTAATTTCTGGTTGAGTACCTAAATCAATTAATTATCATAGAATGGACACCATGTAATTATTAGGGCTGAAGAAACAACTATGTAAATTGGGTGATAAAGTATTTTTTCTACCTAGTTTTCTATTTGTGGATCCTCTATTCTTTTTTACAAGAATAAATATGGATCCACGAGGTTGTGCATTTATTATAGAAAACCCAATTATATTACAATAAAGAAAGTGTATCCCCTTCCTTACATTTAGGATTTATTTCATAAAAATCATGGATTTTAATAATTTTTAAATAATGACATTTGATCCAGATATCATCAGTTGTATGTGAGGGAGGATGATATTACAAATACAGTATATCAAAAAAGTTAAGGAAATTAAGTGTTTAAAATAATTAAATTTGGAATTACTAATGCACCATATATTTTGTGAATCTAAGGAAAAGAGTATTCAAGTAATATATTCAAAAAAATGTATCTTTTTTTATATCTAGATATATTCCAAAAGATTGGAGGACCATGAGAACCACTTATGGGTTCTTCTAGAAACTCTTAAATAAAAAAAGTTATATTGGAATGTTTTTCAAGTGTGAATTATGTCTGCAATTTGTTTCTTTTATTGCCCATATCACTACACCAGAATTTTTAATTAGTGGTTGTTTAGTAAAAAAACACAAAAAAATTGAAAAATATAGTGGTATTTTTTTAAAAATTCAGCATAATCTTTTTTCTTAAAAAATATGTGACACTTCTTCTATCCCCCCTCAAGCCCAACACCCACCCCCTCATCCCCTAACCTCATCAAACCCCTCGCTATTGGTCCCTCACACCGTCAAACACCTCTATTTTAGCCCCCAACCCTATCAAACCCCTCAAATCTTATACCTAAACCCATCGAACCCCTTGGCCATATCGTCGACCTTGCCGAACCCCTCACAACTAGTCCTTCACCCCATCAAACAC
The DNA here is from genome assembly GCA_963277665.1 of Viscum album. Lineage (NCBI taxonomy): Eukaryota > Viridiplantae > Streptophyta > Magnoliopsida > Santalales > Viscaceae > Viscum > Viscum album. The sequence continues at coordinate 469,793,241 of OY728142.1, read as the reverse complement.
CATGTTTTTGCCACCAAACCCCATCGAAAACCTCACCACCGGTCCCTAACCCCATAAAATACCTTAACCCATCGAAATGTAGCCCATTATCTCCAGCCCCCAACCCCATAGAACCCTCTCCTGCCAAACCCTATCCCCTCTCTACCATCCCCCTTCTCCCCCCTAACCGTCAGACCCATTCTCTATTTCCACAATCACACCCTACTCTACTGAACTATCACACCGTAGTTTGAGGTAATTATACCATTTGTTATATATTATTTGGGTTCTAGAATTATTTTGTTCTAGATAATGGGATTATTTGATTTATGTGCATGTGATGACTTGACCAATATAATGGGGATCTTATCATGAGTCAAGAAATATTCTATTTGGATGTGTTCATTTTTCGTCTGTTTTTATGATTATGGAATTGATATTATAAGTTGATTAAATTGATAAACTATTTCCAACTTTTATTTTTAGTTTAAATAATTTAGTATGTCTTATTGTATTTTATCCACATATTTTTATTTATATTTTTAATTATGAGCAAAGCTATTATATTTTTAGTGTCTTGCGTCATAATCTTTTGGTTGAATTTCCTGTTGGGTATGATTACTAACCCCATCCATATGAACATTTTTGAATATTCAAATACAACACTGGTTATGATAAATAATTTTATTTATAAATATAAAATATTAAAAAAAATTAATTGGTTTATAATAATAAAATTAAGTAATTCCAAATAATTTTAAAATGGATAATAAATCACCTATATGAACACTATAATAAATCATATCAATATTACAAATTGAATTTTTTATAGTGTGATAATTTTTTTTATCTAGAACCATTTGAACTTATAGAATTAAATTAAATCAATTTGACAACAATTATGGAGTTATAGAGTCATTTTTTATGAAATTTTACTGTTATTGATAAATTGATATACCCTTGGTACTGTGAAACAAATATACCTCCAATGTAAGAAATAAACAAAATTATTTAACAAAATGATTATAATATAACATAAATAAACAATAATAAATCATATATACATAAAAAATTATTTTAAAATATGTATTTAAGAAAAATAATTTAATAATTTATGTGTTAAGATGTGTGTACTAAGACGGGTCAGGAGTTAGGGTAACATATTTTATTTTTCGATCCATTGTTTTTCATATATTGTTTATCTAAGGTCTATATTATATTATATGTAACATACTAAAAATAATATAACAATAACATAATTTTTCCCATTTACTTTAAAGGTGTTTCTTCTCATATTTACTCTTATAAATATTCAATGTTTATACCCTGTATGGTTTGTAATTGGTCTTCCAAATCATTCTAATTCTTAATGATATTTTCATTATCTCTCTTTCATAATATTAAAATTTTTATAGTATAATTATTATATATTATTTTGAATTATTTATGTTTACTTACTAGGGTAGGGTATAATAATGTGTTTATGATTTATTTATTACACATCCATTAATTAAATCCATATGAAGTATATAAAAGAAACATTTACATTTTTCAGGCCTTATTCCCAATGATTTTTCTATATAAGATCAATTTATTTTTAAGATTCCATTATAAAAATTTTGTGTTGTTAAAATGTTCATTTCAAATACTTTAAAATATTTATTTAAAATAACTATTCAAAGTGACTCATTTTCTCTTTTTAAAAACAATTTAAAAATATTTTTATGAATTCTATTTTCGTGAACTCTATTTTTTGTCCTCTATTTTCTTATCCGTATTCCATTTTAATGTATTTTTTATATTATTTTATATAACCATGGTATTAACTGAAATATAATTATTTTAACGAAAATATTATATTTTAATGACGAGGGAAATTATTGAACAAAATATATAACCTTATTTAAATACACCTCAAATATTATGTGATTCATTATCATGATTTATGTGTATTTACCTAATGTTTTAAATTATTTCATTTGGTGCTCATTTTATCTCAATAGATTATCATTTTTTATAGATTTATGATTATTTTTATACTCATGTGAAAAATATATTTATATATATATATTATGTATTTTGATGAATGGAGTGGCCCTAGGATTATATATCCCTAAATCAATTGGTTAATTCTTAAGGTATCATTAGTTTTTAATGTGTGGGTTATGTTTTGTATGAATCATCTATAATATTAAGCATGAAAATTTCTGCCGTGTCATGCGATCTTATAGGTTCTCCATTCCATATTCTAGGTTCCCATGTGCATCCCCACTGGACTCACTGATATGATGATAGGTAATTAATAGGTTCACTAATACTTAGTGAACCTAGGGTGTTTCTCCCACGATTCCTATTTTAAATTAACAAAAGTATGATTTTTCTTTTTCTTATATTTTACATAATATTATCCATGGTTTATTTTTGTTTTTTACATTGAATTTTTCATACGTATATGAATCTTCATATAATTACCTAGGTTGTGTTTTATTCACTTCCGTTTACCTATTTTCTTACTTAGTAGTACTTATGTGTTTTAATTAATTTATATTCAATTGGTTATCATGATTGTATTTTCATCAAAAAAAAGAAAGGCTATTTTTGTGGAATTTTTTTAAAAGGAAAATAATAAATATATATGTGCTTATGGTTATAAGGATTAATTATTTATGATGAAAATTAAAGAACAACCAACACAAGTTTAGAGTCATTTAAATATGGTTTGTTTAAAGAAACATTCAAGAGACCATAAACAACATGCTCAAATATACAGTCATACCCCACTTTTAGATTGTTTTCTTCTAAAAAAATAATCACTCCATGAAATATTTATGAACTTTCAGGACACATAAAGATATTCACTACTCAATTTCTAGTATGATTTATAGCCCAACTATTTACTCAGTTACATAATTTCTTGAAAATTATCTCGGCGAATTGGTATGGAAGTTTATGCCAATAATTAAAGACAACTAGAGGAACACAAACACAAGAGTGAGAGTGGGAGAGGTAGCTTCACCTTGATTGGAGGACTTGGATTCAAAAACTCCATGTTCTGGATTCTTTTAAATAGGGTATTACTATTATTTTATTCCGTAACTTCTAAAAGATTGTAGGATATTTTTTTTGATGATGTGTCCAACATGGTGATAATAACATTTGAATAGCCTTGAAATGTGAATACAAGGAAGCAGCTATATATGATACTATATAACTCGAAGAACTACTACAATCCTTCTTGAAACCAAACATGGTTACCATAAATTTGGGAGGGATCCTCTCTTTAATGAAACCAGGAGTCGTGGTCACCAGTTTGGGTTTTAGAATGTCTGGTGGAAGTTCAGTGAGTTCCATAGTATCAGTTATAGTTACTCCCTCATCATTTCATATCAAACCTATTTCAAGTTTGTTATCACTATCTAAGACTCGTTAGTAACATAAGTAACCAACCCTCACTCAGACGGTATAGAAGAAAATTTTAGTAACACCCATAAAAAAACTAGGAACTCCTATTTTTCAAAACCTAATCCTCCTCTCAATGTGAAGATACCTCTCCCATTATTAATCTTGTGTTTGTAAACCTCTACTTTTCTCTCCATGTTTATAGAAACTTCCATTGAAGTTTTCCAAGATAATTTTCAAGCAATGATGTAACCCATCTGACATTTGGGCTTCAAATAATTCAATAAATTAGGAAGTGAATTTCTTTATGTGTCTATAATATTAAAATACATGTCTTGGTTGGAGTATTGTTGTTTAATACAATGATATTATAGTGGGGGATGTGTGTATATTTAAGCATGTCAATAGTAGTCTCCTGGAAAGTGTCTTAAAACTGACCATCTTCAGATGTTTCTAATTTATGTTTTTTGTTCTTAAATTTTCATTATAAATCATTATTCCTTCAAACCATAGTAACATATATATTTACTATTTTCCTTTTAAAATAATTCCACATAAATATAATTTCTTTTTTTTATGAACATTCTGTGATGATAATCCATTGAAAATAAATTAAATGTTTTTATATACATGATCCAAAAAAATATATTTAATATATAACTTATTTTTCAAATATTTTTGTTTTATATAAATAAAAACTACCTCTGTAACTATCTACAATTATTATTATGATTATAATAGAAATCATTATTCATTTTTTAATATTTTTAATCTGTAATCATTTTAAATTATTAAATTTCACTCATTTTTAAAATTCATGTATTTAAGATTATATATCCACTAATAATGTTAAAAATATTTTGGTAAATAAAAATTAGTGTGTTATTTGGAATATGCCTCCCAGAAGGTTCCCCTATGTTTCTAGAGGGTGTCACCATGTTTTTGGTTCCCCTGAGTTCCTTCTCATCTTCTGTGGCAATCGAGGATTATTATAAATTTTTATGTGGCTTAAAGAACTTGATCATGTCTTAAAGTTATTATAACTCCTGAAGTTTTTAGAGTTTATGCTACTATGGGTCTACTATGCGGTTCATCTTTGGAAGAATTAAAATTTTTCCCCACTAATGAAACATGATGGAAATATGTGGGATGTTTTTATGTCCATATTTTTCAGATGGATTATACATGAGGAGGTGGAGATGAAGAAAATGGAAGATCTCATGAGTGTCTATCAAGGTCAGTGGATGGTGAATCCTTATGTTTAACACTTCACACAAGTAGTTTACGTTTCATTATAGGTGGTGTCATAGGGTTTTTTTAAAATATTCTCTTTTCATTAGGGGTCTTCAACCAGTGATCAATAAGTGAGCCCTCTTCTCCATAGATCTCCATTTTGAGAAGTTGGGGGAGGAAGTTTTTTTTTGATGATTTGTTGTTAAAGAAACATACAACCAATTGGTTAATTTTTTTAATTCCATTTATGATTCATTTTTGTTGGTTTTTTTTGGTTAATGATGAGGTTGGGTTGAATTTTTAGATGTGTAAATGATTTTTTAATTGAATGATGAAATTTATATGTTTGTGTGGTGGTAGATCGTTGTTTCATATAGTGGTTGAAATAGTTGTAACTATTGACCTATGGTGAAATATTTTTATTATAGTGTATGATTGTGTAGTTTTTTGTTAATCGAATGATTAAATGTATGGGTCTAAGCTATTTTTTTTTCAGGGTAGTTTTGGGATGCATAATAAGGAGTTATATTTTATTTGTAAGTCAATACTTAGTGGTGGTACAAACCACTGCTAAATATGGTTTGTTATTTTATTACTGGTGGTTACACCCACATCAAAATAAGATTCACTATTAATCTAGTGGTTGTTTTCTTCATTTTAGCGGCATTTGTCTAGCTAAAAATTTTGGTTTTAATCTATGCTATATCCTCATTATTTTTTATGGAAAATCGCCATAAAAGTGAAGAAAACCATTGCTAGATACACATTCTATGATTCATATCAAAAACCAACACAAAATGGAATGAAGTACAATTTATTAGATTTTAACACCGAATCTTGAATTGGTTTTTTTGAATCTCTCGCAAAACCATGTGGTGGTAGTTTAAACTGCCACAAAAGAAAAATATCAACACTAAGAAGTGATTTTCTTGTAGTTTATTGTATATAAGGATGCAATATCAATTTATCCTAAAATGGTAAAGGTAGTTCAGGAATGGAATACAATAATAAATATAATTGAGTCACATAGTTTTATATGTTTAGTATGTTATTATCAGTGTTTCATTTAACACATTTCATGATTATCTAACATGTAAACCATGTTTACTCATAAGGATTTATGTTATCATAGAAAAAATGCAAATAATTATATGAAGAATTGAATAGGATATTGTATAATTCTATGATCATGACTCCACCATCAAGAAACGTCGATCTTTTTATTTAAAGTATTGAATAAAATAAGGAACATGGTTGTGTCCTTATACAAAATGATACAGTTATATCCATTTCATTAAAGTAGTGAAAAAAACATGACAGAACTATCCTTTTCTTAATCTTGAGTTAGCAGCTATTATATTTTCTCTAAAAATATGGAGGTACTATCTCTATGGGAAAATATTTCAGATATATATAGATTACAAAAGTTTGAAATATATATTCTCACAAAAAAACATGAGGATAATGTGATGGATTAAGCTACTCAATGATTATGGTAATTTATAACACTATCATCCAAGGATGTTGAATAAGGTTGAATATATATTGATCATAAAGGATCACATATTTTTGAACAAAATGAGGATTGAAAAGGATCTTATATACATGGATCTAATAGAGATAGATATATGAATTATCAAGGTAGGTTATACATCGTTAATTTTTCAACTGTATTCCAAACCATCATTATTATAACGTATTAAAAGTTCTCAGCCCGATGATGAAAATATTCAAAATTAAAATAATGTTGTGAATGATGGGATTTGGTGGAATTTTTGTATTATTATGGAATTATAAAATATGGGTGGATGATTTGTGATACCTTTTTGCCTGAGATAAATATGGAGTTATTGGATAATTAACATACCCAAAATATATCTATACACCCAAGTAGCACTAATATTTATAATGAATTGAAGGAATATTTCAGGTGGGATAAAATAAAGTGATAAATTTATGATTATGTATCAAGATATATTGTCAGTCAATAGATGAATTCTTAAAGACAACATCCTAGAGGAGTAACGAAACCTCTCCCTCTTAATACATTGAAATAAGATGATAATACTTTGGATTTTGTCGATGAATTATCAAAAAATCCAAGAAATAATGATACAATATGGGTGATTATTTATAGAGTTACCAAATATGCACATTTCCTCTCCAAAAGGGTGGGTTTTACACAAGAGATCCCTGAAATACTCAATATTAATGATGTGGTATGACTGAATAGATAACCAATTCCAATTTTTTCAGATCATGATCCATGATTTAGATCAAAATTTTGGAAAAGTATTCATAAGGGAATAAATATTGAAATTCATTTGAGTACTGCTTATAACCCTCAAATTGATAGGTAGTCTGAAAGGTACATTCAAAGAGTAAAAGAGATGTTGAGATCATTATCACTTAAAATTTGAGGTATGCAGGATCAATATTTTCCATTTTTAGAATATTTTTTCAATAGTAGTTTCCATACATGCCTTCATATTGAAAGATAAAATGCATTTATTGGAATTATATGCCATAGAAAAACTTGTTGGGATGAGGTTGGTGAATGGAAGATTATAGGACCAAAGCTTAAAGAGAAAATAACAACAAAGATAAAGGCTATTCAATCATATATCAAAGATGCTCAAAGTAGGAAAATGAGATATGTCTATAATTGAAGGAAAGATTTATAATTTCCATTGGGAGATAATTTTTTCTTAAATGTATTTCCATTGAAGGGCGTTGTAAGATTTATGAGGAAAATGAATCTGAGATATATGTATGCTGGTACTTTTGATATTATAGAGAGAAATGGAGTTATGTATTATCATTTGGAAATGTTTCCCAGCCTTTAGAATGTGAAAAACGTGTACACATATCTGTTATTCCACCCTTTAGGGGAAAAAAGAAAAATATATTTTAAGTACCCTAATAATAAACAAACCATATAAATGATCATGAAAATAAATAAAGGGAATGTCCTACCCTTAATAAGGAAAGGTTCTTGTACATATAATATATTTATTCTATATAGAGGGTCTAGATTTATAATTCATAGAAAGAAGTATAGTACATATAATAATACATTAATCAATGAGTTTTGGGAAGATCTACACCTCTTTTTTATGTACATATATTCACGACACAATTCATTTTTTCACTTTTGATGGAATAAATTTGGTACATAATTTATCTTACAGTGAAGAGCCTACCTAGATTATGGACACTAAAGAACATGTGTTGAGGAATCAGGTGACTCAGTTGATAAATTTACTTTGAAAAAATTAATTAAATTGAATAGGAAACATACGATCTTAAAGAACATCTAACGAATAACTATACAAATCTTTTTATTACGTGGAAATCTGGACATTTTGGTGATAAAATTTTTTTATATGAGGGGAGAATGTAACAAACCATAATTTAATAAATGAAATTTCCCTTCTTATAATTATTTCACATAGTATAAATCACATAAAAAAACTTAGATAACATAGTACAAGATTTTTAAATAAATAATGAATGAAATATGATGTATTTCAAGATGTTAGGGAAAATATACAAAAGAAATAATAACTTGACATTAGGAATAGTAATATGACCCTTATGAAAAGTAAACTATCCAAAAGAATAGTAACATTACCCATTGAAGTATAAATAAATTTTAGTGATCTTAAAAGTTATATTACGATATAATTGTATCATAATATATGTAAATAAATAATCTAAAATTATTAATTGTCTGTAATTTTGTAATTCAAAAACTTTAAAATTTAATTTTTTAATTAATAAAATTTATTTAAATAAAATTTATTTTCATTAAATTTATTAAAAAATTAATATTTTATTTTGTTATGATTTTAGGATATTATAATGACACATATGTTAATTTTTAGGGTGTTATAAAATCAGTTATAAATTTAAAATTTTTATTTTCTTAGTAAATGATGAGTTTAATTAAAAATTGAACTTATAATATTTATAAAAACATTTTCATGAAATGGAATTCATTTATGAATTTTACTCATTTAATAATGGATTGGGGAATGATTTCTTGTTTTTTCAAAATACTTGAATTTTTTGTGAATAATAAAATGCAATAATTTTTTATAAATATTAAATACATGAATTATTGAATCATAGATGATGTATGGATAATGAAAGCCCATAATCTATAACTATCCTTAATTATTTTAATATTTTTTTGATAATTATCAATCTATTAAAAGTATTGATATAGAATAATAAACTAATGTATAAAATATTCAAAAAACACCCTCTCATGCACTATGAATACCACCACTTTTCCTCAGACATTTCAAGATTTGATTCTTTTCAAATCTCTTCCCAATAAAATTCACAAGATCCTACCCCACATCCAAGAGCCTTGGGTTTCAAAAAATACTAAAACCAATCCCCTTAATTAGGTTCTGATGAAGGATAATTGAAGAGGTAACAATCCTCCTTATTTTTTTCTTTTCTTTTCAATTTATTTTATTTTATTATCCTTCCCTCACCTCTTATGTCCATAGAGACATTGAAAATCCAATATAATTTATATAATAAATTTATATAATAAATTTATATCATTTTAATGGATTATAAATCATCAAATTCCTTTCTTTCTCTTTAATTTTATAAATGAAAACATCCCTCATGATGTGTCAATTTACCGACATCAATGACGATGAATTTTTATTTTCAATTATCAAAATATTTTTTTTTCATAAAACCATTATTAATTTAAAATAATTTATACTATATTTCTTATAGCCTATTTAATATTATTTAAAAATTATATAACTATGATATTAATTAATAATAAAAAACTACATCGTGATGATCAAAAAACCTCCAAAATTATGTAAATGTTTATAATTAATGTTTTATCTAATGAATCAACCTTATATACAGAAAAAAATATTAGAATATTAAGTATTTTGGATGTTTTTAAAGAACATTTAGTTCCATTATTGGATAATTAAACCCATTTTACATAAACTTCATTACTTATAAACAAGTAAATTGATCTTAAAAACCTATGAAACAAACACTCCCAAACGATACATTTGTATCTTATAACTCATCAAAAAAAAGTTCTTTATAAAACTATAATGAACCACATTAAAATTTAAAATATTCTGTATTTTTAAATTAATGAATTTCATTTTATTATCTAGTATGTTAAGTACAGTTGGAGAACACTTTTGAACATAAGACAACTGTTTCATCCCAAACCTCTATTTTTATTCGGGTTTTGATTTACTCATATATGCACCAATGTAATTATTCATTATTAATATATAATTATCATAAATTATTATTATAAATTCAAAACTTTTTAAACCCGATAAGTTCATATTTTGTTCATAATAAATACATATTTGGTTAAGGTTACCTTCCCAATTCTTTCTGATACACAAGCCTCATTAAAGGGAACATCTCGATTTCTTAATAATTTTCATGTACCATCATTAATTTGTCATAAAAAATATTATTTTAATAAAATCACTAATTTTTCATTAAAAAAAATATTTTTTTATTTCATGTTTTCTAAAAAAAATCATGACAAATACAAATGAATTTTCCCCAAAAGAACACGTTTTTGCAATGTAAAAAGGGAATTTCTCTCTAGAATTCGTTGATGAAATTACTAGAGTATTTCCATCTATTTAGACACCTTTGTTAAATTTAATGCTTCATAGATATTTTTCTATTTTTATTATAACCTACTATATTTTATAAAATGATTTATGGACAATTTTATTATGGATGTGCTATCATGATATCCTTAACCATACTACTCAGAATGGTTAGTGCTATGTTTAAAAATTAGGGAATTTTATTTACCTTATATATATATATATGATGTATTTGTTTATCCTTATTTCTATGAGGAATTTTTTGGACATAGAAACTGACGAGTGGGTCATACTATATCCTCTTGATGCAACAATATATACCGTGAGACCAAATGGAAATAGATTTTGGTCAGGTCCATAACCATTTATTTCCAGATATCTTGGTTGATTCCTTGGCGATATGTTTCAAATGTAAAACAATATGAATTTCCTCATTATGATATCAGTAATTGATAATTCATGGGTATATTTTACTATTAGAATATCCATTGTTATGTTTCGTGTGATTATTTATATAGAATTATTTATTCTTATTTTAACCATGCCATATTATTATAAAGATTATGTTTTAATGGAATGTGTTATTTCATTTATTAACCATTATTTATTATTGATGCTTCCACTGTATTTCTCACATTTAATAAAAATTGATAAAACCCCTTTATTATGTATTATTTTTCCCTAGGATTTGGAGATGTATATTGTGATAGACTCACAAGAATAATATAGGAGTATAAGGGTGTTTCCAAAGTAATTTTATTGTTGTATTTTCTTTCATGTTCTCATATAACGATCATGTATGTAATATGGCTTAAAAAACTGTTAAAATGATTGTTACTTTGGGATTCATGTCTTTTATAAATTAAAATATAATAAAGTAAGGCACTAGCTATGTCCAACTGGGGTCAGGTCTTTACATATTATATAAATATCCATTATCATAACCCATATTCAATGATAGAATAATGGTATAGTCTTCTCATAACAATAAATTTAATGGATATCTTACTTAAATAAGGATGAGAAAACACCAGAAAAAATAATCTTATATGAATTTAAATAATAAAAACCTGGAAAACCAGTGCCACACGTCAATAAACAATCATCATAAATTAATTTTTCACCTAATATATCCCAAAAAACCATGCTAAAAAAACAATACCTGCATCAACCCTACGAATGTGCTAGTGGATCCATGTATTCTCAATATATGTATCATGAAAGGTAGTATCAATACTATAATTGAGGAACCACTCTTTAATGACGATGTTTACTATATGATGGAGTTTTAGAATCAATGGATAAAGGATCAATTTCTTAATGATTTCAATAACACAGACCAGGGGTGTACCAAAATCTATTATCCAAGTGTTGTACATGTTTCATGTTTGGTGTATGGCATTATAAACTCCACTAACACACTATAGATAACATAAAATCTATGAATTTGTGGAAGTAAATAAATCTTATAACCCTATGAGGGACCCACATACTCTCAACAACATATAGTTAGGGGAGTATTGAATCCCATGGAATGATATTCTTATCAGGTTTACACCCCATCATTGGACTTATGGAGATAAAATAAAAACATACCTAAACCTTATGAAAATGGACATAGTTAGTCAAAATAATTATACCATTATTCTATAAAAATTCATAAAAATTTGGTATAGGCCATTCATCATCAAAGTCTAATGGTTGGATTAAAATAATGACAAAACACCCATAAAAGTGCTTATTTTAGGACATTATCTCTTGTGTTCACTTATATTAGGGTGCATGACATACATTTATGAAATAAATCTAAAACCTCTATATCCATGCCATAGAAAACACCTCACACCAAATATGATCATTTTTTATAATTATTTCACCACAATCTACATGATGACACCCCATATTCACCATTTACACCACAGCAAGAACCATCATGCTATAACTCAAATCAAATAAAATAAACTTGTGATATATATATTCTATATAAGTTTAACACCATACTCTCAAAATAACAAGAAGTAATTATAAAGGAATCAAATTTTTCTATTGTTTTATGAGTTAATTTCATTTCTCAATCACATTTTTTAACTATTATTTGATTGTGATAAGATGTAAGGGGGGTTTTTTTTTGTTTTGAGTGTTTTTATTTCCATTTTAAGTAGCATGATTTTGGAATGTTTTTTCCATATCATAACGATCCTATAGAATACTGTGAAGAATGAGGAAAATAATGCTATGGTGGTTCACAGTTAAAGAACATGGGTTACCAATGAATGTTTCCTCCCCAGACAACCTATCAAACACACTCCATTTACAATACCATATTTGGAACAAGGTTTTATAGACATTGTGTCCAAATTTTGTGGGTTCATATGAGAGTCACTAATCCACACATGGTTGAAATATTGTTTGAAAAAACATGTGTCCATAAGATGGGTTCATGTATTAATTATCCCAAAATGACTTTCATGGCACATTATCCACTTGGTTTTACTCATTAATCCTTTTAGATGAAACCATCTCTAATATAAAGACTCCATAGGTCTTTAAAAATATTCTTCATCAACTTCCAAGATTCAATATATATGATATATATGAGTTGATGATTGAGAATTATGGTATGTTAACCAAAACCCACCATTATCTTTGTTTCCATTGGATATATCACTTTTCTGTTGAAAAAATCATAGGTATATCTTTTCATTGGTAGATCTATTGGTTCATTAGCCATCTAAAATGTGAATTGTCTAGAGGTGATATAATTGACACTCTGATCTAGAATTTTCAAATATATTAATCATTTGAACATTTATAATTGTAGATAATAGATCATCTCATGTATTTTTGATGTTCTTAAACCATTTGGGTGTGGTTTATCTTAAAAAATGATCAAATATTTCTAATTATAGATGACTAGTTATGGTTATAGTTTTATAGTGTGGTGATTTTGGATGTGGACATCGATACCTAACATTGAAACACCATTCAACCTAAGGTAGGTGGTTCTTATCAGTAATATAAGTCTATACAGGATCATGGCATGATTTCTTGTAATTCCTAACTAACTCCATGTGACATATTCTAAATGTTTAATATCATTTTGTGTGTGTATCTTTATCCTATAAGAATTATGCCTGATGGTTAATTTCATGTTGTTTATTTTTTTTATAAATATCACTTTATATGGTGTGATATTTATCCTTAATAATATATATATATATATATATATATATTTGGAGATATCTATATTTTATAGGTAGAAAAATATATAATATCTATATGAGATAATGGTTTATAAATTAGTCAGTCTCTACATGGTATATCATTTTCAACAGGGTGTGTTAAACATGTTTAATGGGATATCCCATTGGGGGAAGGGGTGTGTTTGACATGGCTAGTTGATATTCCTTCTATAATGGATTCGAAGTAGGTTGTGAGGGTCTCTAAGGACCCAACATATGTGTTATTATTTTGTGATATACTTGTTTCTTATGTTCCTTTTCTTTATATTTGAGGAATGAATATGTACATGATAAAAACATATGTTATGTACCATTGGTAATATATTAATGGGTTTTCTCACTCACACCATATTTCGGAATCTCAGTGTACATGTAGGTTTTATGATAATTTATGTAATAAATAGAATGGGACCATTGGTGGTTGATTGAGTAGGACCTTAAGAGGGTTATGAAATTACAATTTTCACATTTTCTAGGATTATTGATACCATTTTACAAATTTCCATTTAGGTTTTACATTTATCTAATTCTTATCTATCTCATAATAGATTATATGATTGACATGACATAAAATTATATTGTGGGTTAATAATTTTTTTGTATGATGTTACCCTGATGGTTAATGTTATTTATTTATTTATTTTATTTTTTTACACTACAATTTGACTTACATGTTTACATGATACTGTTTGCATAATATCCCAATGATATCCCTCTCGAACTTCCCCACTAGTCATCAACCTCTTTCTTATGGGGAGTCACACATAAGTTCATGTGGAACATGGACATAACCTTGTGATTTATTTCAGGGTGTTACAAAATTTTTTGATAGCCAAATTTTCAACAACTTTTTCCCCCTTGGATTGATTTGGGATACTATATACAATAGATGAGATTGTTGGGACATAGGTGGGGGAACTATGAAAGTTTCTTTCCACCACTGTATAATGTACCAAAATGTTTTGATAAAGGAAGAATTTATATTCCAATTTTTTAGATTACCATTGATTTAAATTCACATTTGGTGGTTCAGATCATGTTGGTGTGTTGATTTACGGTATTTGGTGTGGGCTTATTAATCTTGTTCATGCATGATGGATCATATTCCAGAAAAATGTTGTTAAATTAGTTATACACCCAAAAAATTAAATGCCTATTGAAATTATGATAAGTAATTTTGGCGCATTATTTTTATCCATTTTTATTTGGGACTAAGTATTCCATTATTGAGTGTATATTTATGTTTATGAGTAACATAATGGTATTAAAGGGTAGGATTTGAAAATTGGAAGTTCTTCTGGGTAAAGCTTGGATTTGTGGGTATCCTTTTAGGTCGAACCATGTCATAATCTATTATGTGTGTATTTAAATTGTTATTGGTCTTCTTGTTTTAACAATTTCTTTTTACATTATTTGATCTGTCGTTTTAATAAACATGACCTCATATATGAAATTTACAACAACTTTCACCACCATTTTTTGGAGGATGAAGGTAGCCATGCCCTTATGGTTATTTTAAAATATAAATATTTAAAACCAATCCATATGATAATCTTCTACATAATACTTGTTCAAAATAGAGGATCCCATAGGGGAGAATTGGTGATAAACGACTATGATCATGGATTCAATCTATAGCATCTACCATCTATCTAGGGTATAATTGGTTGTCCTGAAGATGCATAGGATTTTGTTTTTTTCATTAATAGGATCTTAGATCTTGTAGTTACCGTAGAGTATTGAAAGGTAATCATTGTGAAATATATACTTTGTGGAAAGAAAGGATAATGGTGGAATGTTATAATTGAGGTGGGTATACATGAAGAGAAAACATATGGGACTTTTTAGTAACACTTTTCAAGAAATTATTCCATGATGTGCTGAAATTGAACCGTTATTAGGAGTCTGTAGAGATCTAGTATGGGAAAATGGTACTGTCATCCTATTCAGCTAGATTCAATAGGTCTGTCAGATTTTCTCCACTTCTAACATGGAATGAGGTGTATAAATCTGGGAAGATTGAGATCAAGAATCATCCCGTGTTGAAAATATATTTTATGAAGTTTGACTAATGACCTATTATATTGTTATTTTTAAGTCTCTAATTATATATAATGGAATTGAAGACGATAGAACCACATCTCTTCTTCCTAATTCTAATAGATCAAATGCTATTTTCTCTACTGTCGATATAATATGATTTTCTAGGAATAAGAAAATGACTTCAGAATATAGATTTTAGTGTTTTTTATCTACAGTCAGATCAATTTAGAGGCTTGTCAACTCCCTATCTAGGGGATGCCTCAGCTATGTGTTGTAACAGTGGGGAAAATGGAACCATATCAAGGAATATTATGTATCTATCAAAAATTTTCACTAGTGTATGAAGTATAGTCACATAATGTATTTCTATTCAAATGAGTATGGGATTCAGATAACAATTTCAGGTTATGGTGTAGGTGTATGAGCTAAATAGTAGGTGCATACCTCACAAGGGTAAGAATAATAGGTGTCTCATGATCCTATAGGGAACCGTTGATGAGATTTTATAATGGGGTATAAAATTGATCAATCTTTGGTTGATGGTTGTGAGAGACCTTCAACAGTCATAGGTACAACTCTGATATATTCTAAACTTTTTGTTTCATTTTTTTGATATATGTAATTTTGTAACACCTCATAATTCATTTTATATACTCCATTGTTTAAGATTATTTTGTCATACTTTTTTGGTAAGGTTTTCAAGAATCATAGAGAATGGAGATCCATTTATAGGGGAAACAGTCTAATTTGTAGATGTGTATGTTCATTTCAAATATTTGAGTCTGGGTATAATTGTTTTATTGGTATTGAGGGGTTATACCCAAGTCCGAAGAATATCACAGGTGCATGGGTGTTATTTTTCTACAAATTTGTCTATATTAAATCTATAAAGATATTACACACTGTTTAAAGGTATTTCAATGAATATAATTTCCACTAGGAATATTCCTAGAAATATCTTTAGGGTGTGAATGTTTTACAAGCTAAGTATTTAGTACACATCATGAAATTTTAAAATTAAGTGTTTTATTAAGAATGAAATTAATTTTATAGTTATTCCATGTTTCATGGAATACATGGCATGTAAGGGTATTAGATTCACTATAGGTCTCATGACCTATAGGTTTTATGCACTAGTCAGAGGGTTTTTATTCTACCTACATCCTTCTATTTCGTGACTAAGATCTCACACTAAGTGATTTTGGTGGATTCCATCCATTTTAGATCACATTGTTTTGTGGTTGATACTAGGGTTATTCTAGTACACCAATCTGAGAAAGAGTTACATTAGGTTATTATTTCCTTTGGTCATGACTACTTCACTAGTTGTGGTTGGGTTTCATATTCTGGATCCGATAGTGATTTCTATCAATCCATTATAGTGTCTTTCCCTTCATTGTCTTTGAAGTATGATCTCAATGATCCAATCACCCTTGTCTCAGTTGGCTAATTTTATACCATTTTATGATAGTTTCTCTATATAATGGGTTACTTATATAAATTTCTTATTATTCATTTAAATATATTTTGGGGTTTTCATTGATTTATGTTGATACATGGATTCAAATAATTTCTTGGGAATTAAAATGGATTTAAAGGGTATTTCATTGAAAATAGATTTCCTTGGTTTGGAAATGGGATTTCTAACCCCAATGAGTATTTTCATGGATTTTTAAATTTGTTATAAATTTTTTTCATTATTTTGAAATTTAATTTTACAATCATAGATATTTGGGAACTTTGGGTTGTTTGGGAAATAGGTATGCGTAGCCTTAGTGAGTGTGATACCACTAGGAGGAACCATTTGAAAAATTGATAGACTATTGAAGGAATTGATTTTTTGAGTTCCAACATTATCCCTTTTTCATATATTTAATGTATAATAAATATTTACCAATATTATTGATACCATTGATAGTTTTCATTTTAATTAATGTATTTTTATCACATAATGGATTTTATAATGGATTGGTTCTCATATTTTTTTATGAGGTTGTTTCACATGGAATTTTATGATGGTATTTCATGGATACATGTTTATATTCTTACCATAAAATTCATTGATATTATTTACTTTTGTATCATTTCTACTAGTCATATTTTTGGTTTTATAATATGAAAGGATTTTATAAAATAAAAATGAAAAATTATTTAAAAATGAATGGTTTTTATAATAAATCACGGTCAAACAATTTTTGTTTCTAAAGATAGAAATGTATCATTTCTTTGTTGGACATTGTGTAGACTCTGTGGTGATATCCTATTAAGATTTATGCTCACAACCTCATTTTTTGTTTTAATTTTTGTAGATGTTTTATTGTAGGATATATGTAAATGTAATGGAATATTGTTTTATTTCAAGTTCTTATTTAATAATTGTTTTCATTTAATAGTGATTTATAGTTGACTGGATGTCATGTGGATTATTTTAATACTTTCTATTTTATCTAGTTTGGATTTAATTGTATAGATATGTTTTTTTTGAAAATCAATATAGTACTTTGGTTGTATTTATTGTTTTATTATACTAAATAATTTATTTATTTTCTTGCTTCACCTCACTATGTGATGGAAGATTTGGGTGAATGGTG
This sequence comes from Viscum album, assembly GCA_963277665.1. Classification (NCBI taxonomy): domain Eukaryota; kingdom Viridiplantae; phylum Streptophyta; class Magnoliopsida; order Santalales; family Viscaceae; genus Viscum; species Viscum album. The sequence goes on along the minus strand of OY728142.1, from coordinate 469,775,121 downwards.
TGGTTGACCTGGGTTGGTCTATTACAATTTTATATCTCAGGGAAGGTTTAGACTAAATTGTGTTAAAATTTACTGAGATTGGTTTTGTGTCATTGTTATACATGATATAGAGGCATTAGAATTTAGATAGTATGTGCGAGAAAGGCACCTGACCAGTTCGCTTCTGTGACTGAACCTATGTTACCATGGGTGGTCATGTAAATTTACCTGTATTGATACATAGAGTAGGAGGTCAATTGAATAACTATAACGGATGTTTATTTAAATTTAAATTTTCCTTTATTAACTGTTCTATTTCCTTATTAGAATTCATAATCTCATTAAATAAATATGATTTTAAATTATTGATTTTAATTCTACATGTGGTCCTAAGAATTTGGAATGTAATCATGGTCCAATTGTTCATTTTCTCTTGTTAATATACAATTAATCTAAGAATATCTCTTCTAAATTAGATATGTGAAACTATGAGGAAAGTTCTATTAGTGAATCGTCAAGTGGACACTTCCTTGGGTTGATGATGTTGTCAACACTATGTAGACTCTATGTGTAACACCCTGAGTTATTATGGGCCTTTTTTTAGAATAAATTAAATTCTCATTTATGTCTTCAAATTCCCAAATTCAATCATTCCTTTCACATGACACTGAAATGGCATATATTACATGCAACATTGAGTTTTACCAAAAAAATTATTATTAAAAAATATTAAGACATAACAGAGGCATTATTATTTCAGTTATCAGTATTACTAAAAAATTTATTAAAAGATATGGTTTAAATAAATATAAAATGATTTCATTATTAATAATTAACCAATTAAATATAAATGGAATATTTAAATAGAAAACTATTTTTTTTATCACAAAGATATTTTATCCTTATAAATTAAATTAATTAAAATTATTTAGGTTTATTAATCTAATATATACAATATATATTCAAAAAAATATTTTTGATATTCATCTAATAGATTCAATAGGCATATGATAAGATAAAACCCAATTTTAAATAGAAAAACCTATATTTTTATCAATGTACTTTCACCACCATTTGATGAAGAACCTAATTTAAATATAAATTTTGGAACATCAATAAATTTTACATGTGAAAATAAAAATAACTTTTAAATAGAATCATAAAAATTTGGGTAGGTTGAATTTTGGTATCTTTCGGTGATGTATCATTTTTAATAAAAAGCGAAAAAATTAAAATTTAACTCAAAACTACATTGTTATCTAATTTATTTATATGGTTAAGTTATATTTTAAATTGGTTTCAAAGTTTAATTAGATAATATTTTTATCAATAAATCCAATTTAAGTCATTTGAATCAATTTCATTTTTTAATATACTATAAAAACACACAAAACTTTTGATTGTTTTATAAGAACCCACATTGTAAACTAGACTGTGTGATTACATTTAAAATAATTTATTCAACTTCTTTGTTTTGAATTAAAAAAAATGGATTAAAAAAATGTAATCAGAATAATTCATGATGTACAATAATATCAACCTAGTTTTTGAAAAAAAGTGAAGTAATTAAATTTAACTACAATAATTATGGTTAAATAATGTTAATAAGGGACTAAATGATAACTACAATGGAAAAAACGACCTATAAGCTTGTCCATAATATATTTTCTATACATATTTCTACCATATAATTCATTTTCTTACATTTTTACCATTATTGATTCTATTTAAATAAAAAATGTTGATGGGGTTCCATTCATTTAACATATTACAAGAGTTCCACCCCTCCTCCATTATAAAAATCCTCATATCATACGACTTTTCACACCACTCAATCCACATTGGCTTGACCAAACTCCTCCCATATAGAACCTTAACATCCATCAATTTCTCCATGAATCTTCCTTTGGAAATAAATCATTAAAATGAATCTCATCTATACAAACCAAAATGAGTTACCCGATTAATAGGTAACAACCTCCCTCAAACTCCATTCTATTATTTTCATTCTCAACTCCCTAAAATATTCTTCACCAGTGGTTTTATAAAAACAAATGTACAATAAATATTATTTTATGTTGTTATGCTATTTATTTTATGTAGTACACACACATCCATATAATGGGTAACAAACACACTATTTACATGTACGATGATATGACTCCTCACTAAGTTATGGTTTCTCAATTGATTTACCACCTCTCAGGGTGGGAATTATGATGAAAACTCTATTTATAAGTGTTATGTATAATATTTTTTATTCCATTATGTTGATAATAGTGTTTAATTGGTTGTTAATAAGGTGTCAATATTTTTATGGAAAGGCAATTATTGATTTTTTATGATAATTGAAGTGTTCTTGATTAAAGTGATTTTGTTGACTCAGGGAAAAGACCACTTTTATTATGAATTGTATTAGTTGAAAATTATTTTCAATTGTTGTTTGTTTGAAATAGTGATCAATGGGATTGGGATATCTTATTATTATCATTATAATTAAGTTGTTACAAAGATAATGATGTTTAGTGAATTGCTAAGGACTCATAGCATTGGATACAATACTTGAGAAATTCTCCATATTGTCAAAATTTAGACGATTGATGAACAAATATTATGTTCCAAGACATGTGTCACTGGGATACACTTTGTTACAAAATTTTAATAAGGCCATCCAATACTCAATTTCATGATGACTAGTTTCTAATTGGATGAAGTTAGTCAACAAAATAAGATGATTTAATAAGATTATCTTCAAGGACCAAGACATGTGTTAAGGAAAACACATGTTTTCAAAAAAAAATCATAAATTATTTTTCAATGCATGAGGAGTTAAAGAAGCGTTCCATCCAGTATTGGATGATGGAAGATGAGTAATGTGTTTTGGGATTCATTTTCTAAAAATAAATTAATAAGTGAAAAAGATACAGAAAGGTGCATGGGAATGTAACTTGAACAAGTGACCATACACGAATTAATAAGGTGGCCATACATTACATTTTCATTTCAATTTTTTTGTTAGAAAAGTGCATCTATAAATTTCGTAAACAAAAATTAAGGGACAACCCTGGAAGGTACTAGCTAGTCTCATCCTCAGGCATATGGGGGACACTGGGTCAACCATGCCCAAGGGAGGCCTACTGGGTATATCTATAAGAGGCATGTGTGCAGTCCATGTATAAGCCCGATGAAGTGTATGATATTATTTCCATGAATATTGGGGACAAAGGCCTATAGAATATGGGGGCATAGGTTGGGCAAAAAGTGCACCCGGAAGAAGCTAATACGTGGAAGTACAAGAGGAGGGGGAAGATACTTAATTGATATGAGGTTTCCCCACCTTGTATTACAAATGAGATGCATCTCATGTGTTATTTTTGATGTTGGAAAACATTTTAAAAATGTGGAAGAAATACCCACTGTCCTTCTGATATCATGTGACTTTATGGTCGCACACTTCATCCCACATCCCATGATATAATAAGGTATGTCCATCCATCCGTGCTGCGTCTGTTTGAAACTAGACCATCTAATGATCATGAACTGTGTCGTCTTAATCCTTCGAACCTCCCGACACCGTAGTTCCCCAGAGATGAAGCTGGACCTCTTTGATAGGATTCAGGACATCATTGATGATCAATACTCATCGTATAGGATTTTCTGGACATAAAGAACACATGCATGAAAATATATTAGCGTGCATGCAAATAAAATAAATAAACTATGTAGGCCGAAGAATATAGAGTTGTGATGCCATGTAATGGACCTCCAGAATTTTTGATTGAATGTTTCATGTGTTCTTCTTAGCATGCATGTGATGATCACACCGAGATATGATGAAGGCCGTGTTGAAGATAAAAAATCCAAGAGATATGTGTAATATCTAATTCAATTTTTAAAAATTAAAATGTTAAAGGTATCAACTGATTTGAAGGCATTGAAGAGAAACATAAGGAATTTTAATGCATATTTATGATGTGATTCATGCATATAAATAGTGTTCCCTCGACTGAGGGTTTGTGATTGGATAAATAATGATAAGATACTGTTCTCCAAAAAAAGAACACCAAAACTAGAGAGTTTTTGCGCAACCCTATTATGTGAAGAAAAAGAGAAACAAACATTCAATAGGTGCTATGCATTCTTGAATCGTCCTTAAGAAGGCAGAAATAATCTTCGCCCTCTGTGCAAAGAAACATAAGAGCATGCAACAGGTTCTTTTCGAACCATCATTGTGTCTTCATAAGGAGCATCCCATGTATACTCAACTGGTGAACTTTAACCCTAACTATCATCCATTAAGACGATACTGAAAAACCACTTCTTGGTTCTGTGAAGAAGAACCACACATCCATTGTGCGTAGAAGACCATTTCATCCCTTGCACAAGGAATATCTGAGAATCATCTTGTTTCAAAAATAATAGGTAGGAATTATGTACATGCATGCATATATGAGCACTTTTTGAAGGAGTCGAGGTTGTGCAAGGTCATGCAAAGAACCATTCAGGGTTGAAGAATAAAACACATAAAACCCAAAGTAACTCGCTCCATGTGCCTGAAAAGAAAAATAAATAGAAGAATATAATGATGAGAAAGTGTGTTTTCGCTTGAGAGAAGAAGAATAAAATGAGGGGAATTTGGGTTTTTTAACATCCTATCAAAAAATTTCATCCACCCATGCATGACCATGCACACATAACAAAGGAAATAAATAACACACATATACATTAAACCAAAATAAATGGAATAAGTGTGTGTGTAAAAAAGATAAAAACATAAAGAAAGTCAATGTGTCCATATTGAGAATGAATAATCTAGTTGATAGTTCATGTGTAATCATACATGATACCCACTCATTGAACCTAACCTATTGATATAAGTCCAGTGTGTGTTTAATTTTAAAATCAACATATTATACATGAATGCAATTATTCATGAACATACACATATTTAAGAAGTGATTGAGATATCAGAACAAGAAGTTTTTTATGACATTAAATCCTTGCATGAAAGGAATAAGTATTCAGACTAAAGAAAGATAGAATTATAGAAGATCTATTATCTGAGTTGATAGTGTTTAAGATTCCAAGAAGGATGAAAGATCTGATATTGTTCAGAATTATTCTTTCATTCTTGAAGAGGTTTTCTGCATCATTTTCACACACAAAAGTAAGGTCGAGTCTTCATCAGAAGAATAAAGAACTTACTGAGCATTTTTTCAATAAGGACTGATCACAATGGCTATCAAAAATATTGAGCAAGGCCAACAAACCATAAGAAAGGTTGTTAAAGATTCACGAAGATATACACAAGATAATGTGATTCAATAATACTATGGGGAAATAGAATCAGATCATCTATAGTGAATCAATGATAACTCAATGAAGGAAGCTGCATGTGTGACATGAGAGCTAGAAGAACCCTGTGAGATTTAGGGAGGAGAAGAAGACTTCTATGAGACTCTGGAGCAAGCCTGTGGGTCTCTGGTAACACTATGGGAAGCAATGTAAAGAACCTCATGTGAGACTCAAAAGAGCTACAATGGGAATCTGTTTCGAACATTAGAATTGATAATACAATTATAGTGGAGAAAATGGGTTGGGGAGAAAAACCAACATAATAAAGAGTAGGTATTCGAACCAAACCTTTTAGATACTTGTGTTTAGTTCCTTTACATTTAAAATATTATCCAAGGTAAGTATGATAGCCACTAAAATAGTGTATCGATGCTTTAACTAGAATAGAGGTTTAATTGAAAAGAATCATTTAGTAAAAATATTTAAAGGGATCACTGATTCACCCACTCACTCTCTTAATGATTCACACTAATCTGGGATCTTCAATTGGTATCAAAGAAATAGTCACCTCTAAATGATCCATGGGAGACTTTATGAAGTGAAGATTTCAGGAAATGAGTGAGCATACTCAAATGGAGATTTCTTCCAAGACTCAAAAAAATATAAAGAAGAAACATGAAAGGAATATTAATATTGAACTTACTACTAGTGGGGAGACACCTTATTTTAGTGTTTATCTGAAATTTACAACATGTGATATTTGTTTTTATTATTATGACTCTTCTGGTTAATCTTTTTCAAGCAATGATGATGATAGATCAATTAGTGATATTCATTCTGTACTCAAATACCATCTAAAAATAATATATAGATATGTGGAAATAAAAAATTCATGAAAGCATTATTGATCTTCATAATGAAAAATTACAACTAGAAGAAAAGGTTACTTCCATAGAAAAAGTGTAGGCTAAAAGTGTTGGTATATCCAACACTCTCAAAAAACTAGTGAAGTCAATGGAAGAAGCAATTTATCATTGAAATGAATGAAATGATCACATTACTGATGTATTTAATGGGAGTATTTTTGAGAAATAATTCTTTGATATTGTATTTGTAGAGTCTTTTCAATCATTTTAAAAGTTTTACAAAGTCTCTATGGGTGTCAATGCTAATCAACATGAAGAAAAATATAACAAGGTAAAGCAGCTTGACATTTCCTTGTATGAATTAATAAATGTGCATGAAGAACAAAAGACGATAATAAATGATAATTTGGAATGTATGATGAGATCATATGAAGATTATAAGAACTCCCTAAACAATTAATGTTTAGATATGGAGTAGATATTGAATAATCAACAATTACTCCATGTAGGAACATCCCAAAAAGATGGAAGAAGAGATGTTTCCACTGATGTTTTCATTGAGTAATATGATTCCATGATGAATATCAAATCTTCCTCTAATCCAATTGCAACATCCTCCTAGAAGAAGGTATCCCAAAACCCAGTTATTTTTGTTTCTACTAATAAAGTTTCATATGCTAGTACATGTTCCAAGTTAAAATCATGGAATATTTTCATTGATAAAAATGTTGATACATCCATGCAAATTTAAAGGATGAATTCATGGATGATTAATAAGAACAACTACCATATGGATTCTCTAAATAAAGAAATAAAATTTTAGAAACAAAAAATAAATAGATTTAGCCACAATGATAATATAAGAGAAAGAAGGATATTTATTGTCTACTATTGGTGTTGCTGGATGTTTGGGCATCAGGAAAATAATTTACGAAAAAATATTTCAAACTATAATAATTATGGAAGACTTACATTCAGGGAATGTAGATGTGAGGAAATGAAGCATCCTATAACAAAAAGGTAGAAAACATAAATGAAGATGAATTTGTCTATCAAGAACTTATTTTAAGATCTTGAAGACTTCTATGAGAATTGCAAGAGAAGTGGTCACAGTTATGATGAGTGATTTTTTAGTCCTACCATTCCTCATGCATATGATGATATGAATCATATAACACAAAAAATGCAGGAGAAAGGAAAAATTGTTGAAAGGTCTTCCATTGGGAATATGAAAAACACAAAAGTCAAGAAAATAGTGAAAGAAACTATTATCAAGAATGAGTTCAAGATGGATTCCAAGAATGTCATATCAAACAAGAAAATATTCTTATTTTTTGGAAAGAAATTTCATACCATGGATCACTAAAAACAATCCATGGAAATAAACGGAAGGAAGTTGAAACTAAAATTAAATTTAATCTAAAAGAGGATAAAATATACTAAAGATACTCCTAAATATAATCTTTAAAAAGATACCTAAGTATGGTAAATTGAAAACAATAAAGAAGCCTTGTGGAAGCTATAAATAAAAAAAATTAAGATGGTGTTTTTAGTTATCTAGCCTAATAAATTTCAAATATCTAGAGAACTATAAAGAGATGAAGATGAAGTACTAGCTAAAATAAATGAAAATGGGAAACAATTCATTCCCCAAGAAGGAAATTTAAAATTTCATGAGAGGTTTTCCCCACATGACAACCAATGTTTCCTAAAACTATTGTGTGGAAGGTGAAATAAGGCTGGACATCATGAAAAAAAATGTATAACTTTTTTACCTGATCAAATGGAGATGTTAAAAATTGGAAAACATGCACCAGTGGAAGCTACTTCACTATTGGCATAAGTAAGGACAAAAAATCCACACAAAATGAAGGTGAACATAAGTAATGGGTCCATGATGAAAATGAAAGATAAAATTGTTAAAAGGAGATGAGACACCATTATGAAGAGTAACAGACACATTAGAGCTACATGGAAAGGAGTTCTTGGAAAGAGATAAAATTCTTAGCCATGTTGCTCCCATTAAAGATTTTACATTTGTTCCATCTTATTCCATTTTTTATATGTGTTCTTAGATTGTTGGTAATTGAAGGTTAAGGTCATTCCCAAGATAAGGATTGGATGAACAAGGTTGATAACTAAATGTCAGACTCATTAATCATGATTTGATAATAACTTTATGTGTTACACAGTGAAAGACTATCAACATGAATATCCCAATGATTATTTGATAATATTTTCCATGATAGTAAATCAAAGGGATTTCACCCCTTGAGAAGGTTAAAATATGAAGGAGTTGGTATCATGGATTATGTAATGACAAATATGGAAATTCATATCATCTCAATAATTTCAAAGTTGAGGTATTCCAATCACAATTCCATCCCTTGTTTTTAATTGTATTTATTAGGACAATTAAGGGGAGTGCTTGATTGATGAAAATAATGGATGAAAGGGGTAAATTTATCATTATAATTGAAATTTTTAATATGTTTGGTGAAGTATGTGCAGGATTTAACATTTCATTAATAAATATGATTATCTCTAATCTCTTGGTTAAGAATTGAAACATTCTGAGCATGATTTTACATGTATTGTAGTTTATAAATAGCATTGAAAACCTTCTTCCTATCACTATAATTTTCTACACTGAGTTATCCCAAGTAGGCTTAGTGTTGATTAACTAAAGGCTCTATTTTTTATTTTAACCATGTGAAATCATCCCTCTCTCAAAAATGTTTCCGAAGATATTATTTTAAGTGAGGAGAACATGTTTTTGAACAAAACCCAGAAGAACATTGCATTCAGTTTCTAATAAATGGGAGAAAATTTTGGCACACATATTGGACCATACAATTTGTGCTTGGGTGATATTGAAAAAAATATAAAAGGGGTGGATTTTTTATCATAGTGTTGAAATTGTTATCAATTAGGTATCAATATGTGTATTTAAAGGTCATGATTGAAGTTGTGATGATGATTGGTGATTCTTAACGTGATTTTATTGAAATAAGGAAAATCCCACATTGATTATGAATTGTATTAGTTGAAAAGTATTGTCAATAGTTTTTTGTTGGAAATGGTGATAAATGATATAGGAACATCTCATTGGTATCAATCTGAAAAAGTTTTTACAAAGATAATGATTCTTTGAGAATTGTTATGCATTCATAGCATTGGATGTCATGCTTTGGAAATTTTCCATATTATGAAAATTCAGATGATTGTTGAACTGATCATATATTCCAAGACTCGTGTCACTGAAAGACACTTTTTTAAAACATTAGAAGAAGGCCATTCACTACCAAATTTCATGATGATTTAGAAGATCCATCCAATAGATTATAATTGGATGAAGTTGGTGAACAAAATCAGATGATTGATTGTGCTGATCTTCAAAGAACAAGACATGTGTTAAAGAAAACAAAATTTTTACTTGAATTTTTCAATGCATTGTGTTTCAATGCATGAGGAGTTGTATAAGAGTTCGATATATTGTTATATGAAGGAATATGAGTAATCTTTATTGGGATTCATGTTCCAAAAAAATAATGGATAGAAAAATTGAAAGAAAGTTTCATGGGAATGGAATTTGAAGAAGTGACCATGCATGAATTAATAAGGTTGTCATTCATTACATTTGAATATCACTTTTGTCTGTAAACAACTTACATACATACATGGATTAACAAAAATGAAGGTAAAACTTTGAAAGTCATTGTCCAGCCTCAACCTCAAGCGTATGTGGGATAGTGGGTCAACCACACCCAATGGAGGCCTACTGAATATCCCTACAAGAGGCATGTGTGCAGGTCATGTATAAGCTTACTGGAGAACATGATCCGAAGCATTTTCTTAGTGAGGGCCAAAGGCCAGCGTGTGAAGGGAGCATAAGTTGGGTTTAGATCACACCCCCAAGAAGCCTGTATAGGGGGGTACTAGAGGAGGGGAAAGATACTTAATTTAGTAGATGTTTCCCCTTCTTATATTATAAAGGAGTCGCATCCCATGTTTCGGTTTTGATGTGGGGAAACTTGTTAAAAACATAGAATAAATCAATGTTGTCCATCTGTTCTCGAGAGAGATCATGGGCGCACGCTTTATTCCTCATCCTGTGATATAATTAGGGTCGTACATCCATCTACACCGCGTCTATTTGAATATGGACTATCTAATGATCACAAACCACATCGTCTCCATCCTTTGAACCTTCTGATGCTATATTTCTCCATTTCTGAAGGTGTTCCTCCTTGACCAGATTCAGGCCATCGTTGATGATCAAAACTCGTGTAGTAGGATCGTCTGGACTTAACGAACACATGCATGAAAAGATATCTTAATGCTTGAAAATGAAATTAAGAAACTATGTGGGATGAAGCATACACTGTTGCAAGGCCATTTCATGGACCTCATTCATTCATGATTTAATGTTTCATGTGTTCCACTTTTCATGCACGTGATGATCACACTGAGATATGATGAATCCCGTGTTGAAGTGAAAAAAACCAGGAGATATGCAAGATATCTCATTCTCATTTGAATTATTCAACTACGGAGGATATCAGCTAATTCAAAGGATTTGAAGATAAACATAAGTAATTTTAATTCATAGCTATTCTATGATCCTGGCCTATAATTAGAGGTCCCTCGATCGAGGGTTTTTGGTAGAAAAAATAGTAAAAAACACTTATTTTTTGAAAAATCGGGCACTGAAACTAGAGATTTTCCAAGAAGGCTTGCTACACGAAGAAGAATACCCACCGTTATTCAATGGGTGATATTAACTCCTGAATTATCCTTAAAAAAGAGGATATAATCTGTAACCTATGTAAAAATACTCCTGGGAGCACACAATAGTTTATTTTAAACCCTCTTTGTGTCATCATGTGGAGCATTTCATATATATAAAACTGGTGCACTTACACCCTTGTTGTACTCCGTGACGACAGAACCAACGAACCAATTCTTTGTTATATGAATAAGAAACACACATCCCTTGTTCATAGAATACTAGTGCATCCATAACATAACGAGGAGATGAGAATCCTCCAGTTTCACATTGAAAAGGTAGGAAGTGTGTACATGCTTGCATGCATGATCACTGTTTAAAGGATCAGAGGTTGTGCATAGTTATGTAAAGAACCATTCAGGTTTGAACAAGGACACACATAAAACCCAAATTTACCTGAACCAAGTGCATTAAATTAATGAGAAATATAAGAAGATAAAGAAGTGAAAGTGTGTGTGCGTTGGAGAGAAGAAGAAGAAAAGAAGGGGAATTCGGGTTTTTTAACAACCTTTCAAATATATACCTGCACCCATGCATGTCCAAACCCACATAATAGAGGAAATTCATAACACACTTATACATTGAACCCAAATAAAAGGAAAAAGAGTGTATAGGAAAAAGATCAAAAGATAATGAAAATTAATGTGTGCATATTGAGAGAGAAGAATAAAGTTGATAGTGCATGTGTAAACATACATAATACACACTAATTGATCCTAAAATATTGATACAAGAAATGCATGTGTCTAAGTTGAAAAGAAAAATATTATACATGCATGAAGTCATGCATGAACACATGCACTTGTAAGAAGTTATTGAGATATCAAGACAAGATGTTTTGGATGTCATAGAATCCATGAATGAAGTGAAGAAGTAATGAGACTAAAGCAATACCAAATTATAAAATATATCTTATCTGAGTTGAAAGTGTTTTAGAGTCCAAGAAGGAAGGCATAGTTTATATTGTTCATAATTACTCTTACATTCTTGAAGAGGTTTTGTGCACCATTTTCACACTCAAAAGTGAGGTCGGGTCTTCATCAGAAGAATAAATAATTTCCTGAGCATTGTTGCCTTAAGTACTAATCACAATGGTGGTTAGAAATATTGAGCAAGGCCAACAGACCATACCAAAAGTTTTTGATGATTCTTGAACATATACACAGAAATATGTGATTTTCAAACCCTAGGGGTAAACTGCATCAGATCATCTACAGTGAATCAAAGATAACTCAAAGAAGGAAGCTGATCACATGACTAGAGAGCTAGAAGAACCCTGTGAGATTTAATGAGGAGAAGAAGACTTCAGTGGGACTCTAGAGTAAGCTAGCGGGACCTTGGTAACACCATGTGAAGCAGTATAAAGAACCTCTTATGGGACCTAGGAGAGATAAAGTGTTACTGTAACAGCCCGAGATTTTATGAAAAATATTCTTTTTGATTTTATTAATGTCCTGTGTTGTACGCTACACCAAAAGGAGCTTGTACAACACGCATCCTTGAATTTCCTTGCATTACACACAATCACAACCTTTCTCGATAGCATGTGTAGTACGCAATTTTGAGTTTCACGAAACAACGATATGCTATTAAAATATAACTAAAACTAGCTGTTATGAATAGTAATAACCACTTTTTGAAATTTTGTAAATTTTATTTTTCAAAATGGAATTCATTTTTAGATTCGGAGTATCGAATTTAGCCTAAGGTGAATTTTTGGTACTTTTCGGATTACTTTCATATTCTGATGAATAGTGAAAATTACTAAATTATAATTAAAAACAAATTTTTTAATCGAAATAATTAATAGTGATAAATTATTAATTTGAGTGGTTTTAAAGTATATTTAGAATAGATTTTTACAATTTAATACAATGTTGGTCATTGAATGTAATTTCACATTTAAACCAGACATAATCAAGTGTCAATCTTTTGATAGATATTGTTTCTTAAAAACACACTATTTGTTTTAACAGCGGTATTTAATTATAAAATTAATTAATGCAACTTCTATGTTATGAATTTGGTAAAATATACTTCATTTTTGAATTCAGAATATGAAATATAGCTTAGGATGAAATTTTGACATTGTTCTGAAAAACATCAATTTTTGATGAATAGTGAAACTACTAAGTGGTAGTTAAAAAACTGAATTTTTCATAAAACTTAATTTTACCGCTTCTGTGAATGGAAATTCAAAAATCCGAGAGAAATGGTTGATGTCAGTAAGTAAAATGTGGTTCAATGAGATGAAAATAATTTTTGGTGAATAATAACTTTTTACTTTTATTTACCACGGTTAAAAGTAAATAGGGCAATTAAGGGTAAGAATGATATTAATATTACCCAAACACATGTCCTAATTCTATTGGACAAGTGTATCTCGACCAAAAAAAACCTTAAGTGTAAAATATTATCATTTAGGCCCACTTGGATTAGATTAGGACATTTATTATTATTTAATTCAAAGAACAGTTAAAAGAGTTAAAATCAAAGTATATTTACTAAAACATTTTTTATATAGGGTTGTACATAAGATAAATTCGATTGTAAATATTTATTAGAAAGATAAAACGATTTCCTACAGGATGGTATTTTATTTGTAATTTTTAGACATCGAATAATTTAATTTATTTATGACACAAAGATGATGCAATAATTATCTTATTAATGAAATATTGACATAATTGATATTATAAATACCAAAATAAATGTAATTTAAGACTTTTTATGAATTACACTAATTTTCTAGTTTATTATGATATATTAGTGTTGATTTAATCAACTTGGTTCGAACATATAATTCTGTTATGACTTTCACAAAAATCATATATCAAATAGTGTCAAAATTGACACAAAATAGTTTTTAAATCAAAAATTATATTATTAATTATGATTTTATTCCTAAAAATCTAAGGTTCGGCCAAATGACTTAGATAAGGATATATATATTAATAATAAACAATTTCGGGTTCGTTTGGCATGTTATAGTAAGTGTATTAACCATATAGTGTAAGAAAACAAAAAGACACGGTAAAAGTTAAATTATTTAACTTAAAGTTAAATCTAATTGATAAGGTTACAATAATAACCTAAACTTGTCTAAATCCTATTGGTTGATAGGATTTTGACCCATCCCCACTTTAGCTTCGAAATAAGACCCTTTGGAACCATTATAAACCGATTTTGACTTTAATATAAAATAATATTTTGAGATATTCCTAAGGTGGCCCTCTCCTCCCTTATAAAAGGGCACCTCCTCCCTCTCTTCCTCACACAACTTTGAGCCTTCAAGCTCGGCCAACCCCTGCCAAAATCCCTTCTACACTTCCATTGTATCATCCTATAGGTCCTACTCTTCTTCAAAGACCATCCTTAGTTCTTTAAGTGGAGGCTAAGAAAAGGCGTGTCAAAAAGAGGTAATATCCATTACCGATCTTTTTCAATTTCTTTCTTCTTCAAATTATTTTTCTTTAGTTGTTTAATAATAAAGTAATAACATCATTATTTCTTATATACTGATATGTTATTATAAATATGAAACAAATCTAATTAACCTTCTATCCATCCTACGGAAAAAGGAAATCACCGTGCGTGCGTACGTACGGAATACCGTCTCCACGCCGTGGAGTAATCTATTTTCCACCACCAACTTAATTGGATGGTTATAAAGGTGTAATGAGTAACTATATATGATTATTATAAAGTGATATTTATACTGAAATAGTATACATACACTTCAACACAATTCCACGACCATGGGAACGATATCATCGCTCGTGCGTACGTACGGACTACCGTCTCCACGACGCGATGAGATTCATTCTCAATGATTAACCATTAATGAATTATTATAAAGTATATATAATAAGTACTAATGAAATATATTACCTAATAATGATACTGGAATTATTTATATTTATATGTATGTCATCTACTTAATTCCATTCAATTCAATAAGGAAACGAAAACAGCGTTCATGCGTACGTACGGACTACTGTCTCCATGAACGGTGTATTTCTTTCCATTTACTGATTTATTATATATTTATATTCTGAATATATATATAAATCATGTTTTATATTCTGGAATTAAGTAATCATGATCTAAGTAATCATATGAATAATTACAAGTTAAAAACACGAACTACAAATAAGATGATTTTACCCAAAACGCTACTTTAACATGAATATACAAAAGAACGGGTAATATAAAGTCATAAGTGGAACATATATGATATAATTACAATGAATATGATTTTGTATTAAGTCAATAACATGATTTAAATAATTATACAGGAGGTTCGGACACTTACAAAGCAAGTCGGACCTAAGGTAAGGGAAATATCACAATCTCATTTTTATCCGAGACTGTTTTTACTTTGGTATTTAATGGGGTGTATTTTATCATCCACATCCATGTTCCCTCAATATGTAATATTATTTCCATCCTTCTACAATAGTTTATATCCAATTTTACCCTTCGGTGAGTTTTTTGTAAAAGATATGAAAGGAATCTTTTGTCGTTTTTCGTACGAGGTACTTTTTGACTTTTCTGACAAAAGTACGGGAAGAATGTTTTTTTAACTTACACGGCATGAATGGATTTTTAAAACATTATTTCCAAGAATCATACTTTACAAGTTTTCAAGTTTATTTTTAATCAACTTCTTTTAGTTTATAATTGTACGACATGTTAAGAAAGGAAAAGTGTTTTTGAAGAAGAAAGGATATTTTCCTCAATAATGGAGTTCAAGTGTTTTATCAAAATTATTTTCCATCTAAGATAATAAAGGGTTCTGTTTATATCCCTATTATTAAATGGATTTGATTATGTTGTGATGGAAATATTTTTATGAATTCCTTTATCTTATATGAATTGTTTTATGATGTCATGTTATTTAAGAATCCCATTTTTATTACATGGGTTATGATATGATGTATGGTTTATGATTTTATGGAACACATAAGAATGGTATCATTATGAGATGGGTGGGACCTATATCTCCCTTCAATGCATTGGGTAAATATTTTATATCTCATGAGATAGACATGGCTGGAATGGTAGGTTATACCGGTTCAGTGAAACAAGACTGAAACGAGGGTGACTCGATTTAGAAAGGGACTTTGTCCACTAAGATAGTATTGGAAATGAGTCATGACTAACAAGAAATGATTATCTATGATTATGTGTGTATGCCACAATGTTTCATGTTTCAAGTTATGATTATTGGGATTTCATTTCACTACTATGATTTATCCCATGTTATGAAATTATGCTCTCTTTTGCAGGTTAAGATTTCCAAAATGTTATGTTCTTATGAATATGATGTGATTTATATTTCTTTTGTTTACCCTTACTGAGCATTTGAGCTCACCCTTTTATGTTTACTTTTCCCCAGGATATAAAGAAAGGTTTTAGGTATAAAAAAAAGGGAAGATCTTTATGGGAGATGTTGAAGATCTTTCACCAGGATTAGAAGATTATATTCCGAGTTTCCAAAGACACTAAACAATTACAGTCCTTGTGTGTGTGTTTTTGTAATGTACTAAGTATTCCGCAAAAGTAATGTAATGTCCATGTACGATAAGCTTCGGGTCTCTACAGTTGGTATCAGAGGAAAGGTTTAGTCAACCTTTGGAAACTAGGATGCGAAAACGTTAGTGAGATCCCTAGAGATATTTCTAAGGTATGTCTAGGGATGTCCCTAAGGTTAACTATACGTATAGGTTATAGTACTAGAATTATGCTAACGATCATAGAATTAAACCTAAGATGTTATATATTGAAGGTACTCCCTCTTTATTATGTTGTTTTCCTTAGCATGATTTTTGCCTCTCACACTTTTCTTTTTGGGTTTTAGACGATGGCTGGAACCCGAAGGAACCGTGTTGATCAATGCAATGGACAATGCAATGATTGTCCTCCTGAACAAACAAATGTTATGAGAGATGGAGCGAAAAATATTATTGCTATACTTACACAAGCTATGAATCATTCTGGACTTCCAAATGAGCAGAGAAAGGAACAATATTCTATTGAGTCCTTCATGAGGCAACGTCCACCTTCTTTCAGTGGGACTTCCGATCCACTTGTTGCTGAACAATGGATCAGTACCACTGAAAAGATATTTTCGGTTCTTCAATGTTCTGAGCATGATAAAGTCATCTTAGCAGTATATCATTTGGAAGGTGAAGCTGATAAATGGTGGAATCTTATCCAGAATACGAGGCCAAGAGATGAAATTGAGTCCATGGAATGGGACGAGTTCAAGAACTTGTTTTTCAGTAAGTACTTCCCTCGTATTCTTCGAACAAAGAAGGAAAAGGAGTTTCTTGAGCTGAAGCAGAAGGATGATGAATCTGTTGGTATATACGAAGCGAATTTTACAAGACTTGAAAGGTATGCATATGGCATTATCATCCAACCTAAAAGTAAAGTTGATCGATTTTTCAGTGGCTTAAAACCAAGTCTTCGAAGGGCATTATCTATAAGAGACTTCAATAGCTATGAAGAAATTGTGCGTTGTGCTATCAAGGTAGAAATGAAAGTTGGGGTTACATATCCATCTCATGGTTTTGACAAGAAATGAAAGATGGAGTTCAAGGAGAAATCTCAGAATAATGGTGAAAAGAAGATGAATGTTTCCTTATGCACAAAGTGTGGAACGAATCATGGTGGAGATTGTCTTAAAGGGACTACAAAATGTTTTAAGTGTGGAAAATAAGGTCATCGAGCAGCTGAGTGTCGAAGTAATGAAAAAAGGGATTCTAATGATGTAAATAAACCAATCACTGCAGAGAACGCACCACCAACACTTCAATGATTCAAGTGCAAGGAAATGGGGCATTATGCTAATAAATGCCCTAATCCAAGGGTTAGTGATGATCAACATGAGCAACCACTGAAGGCAAAGGACAAAGGGAAGTCACATGCAATCACTATTGGTGATGTTGAATATGACAACAATGTGGTGGAATGATTAAGTGTTTATGTAATGGGATTCCAAAATAATGTTGTATCATGGAGTATTGGAATATTTATGTATTGGTCTAATGTAGTATTCAAAGTGATTGAGATATTTTTGGAAATAAGATGATATGCGCATAATGAAGGGAAAACGAGAAAACGAAATGTTTAACAGTATTCATGAGCTCATGATTGATATAAGGACTAAGTGATATCATGGTTTGAGTATATAGAATTTTGAGGATTTTGGTATGTGTAAAGTGTTAACTTTTAACTGCATTCATGTTTTCACTAAGGTTCAATGGGTATTCAAGAGAGTACAAGATTAAGGCCTTTGAATGTTTGGAATGTGACCAACAAGATATGTCTTATGATATATGGGGATCAATGATGGTATTAAATCTCTGAGAGTGGACGGAAGTCTTATGGATAAGCCTAAATATTAGAATGGATTATGTTGGACATAAGTTAGGATAAAACGTTTTTCGATATTATTGATGGGATGTTATAGTAATATAGCTTTAGAAAAAGGAAAACCTGCAGGACGGGCGACAGCCCATCGCGTCGGACAAGGCTGTGGGAATCGAACCCACAACCGAAGTGTGACTGGCCTTTATCGCCTACCACTGGCCTACAGGAAGTCCCTGTTTAGTAGAAACTAGTTTTATTATATTAAGCAGTATGATATATGATGTATAAGTCCATTTTAGGAACCATACATCATTAATCTCACTATAGATGGACTTATGTATTTTTTGATAACTTTTCTAACCTTTTGAGACAGATGGAATGAACCATCATTCTATCACATGATTTGCTAACACATCATGAATGACAAATTCAACTTCATTTCTTTAAGAGATGAAGTAGAAATTGTCCAAAGAACGAAAAACAATGAGACTATACCAAAATTACGAAAGTATTTCTTCTAATTCCAATTTCATCATCTTTAGGGAAATGATCTTGAAAACCAAAAATGTTGTCCTAGTGATCTTATACCTGATGAATCAGATGGTACCTTATATCATCACAAATCTATGGATTTGTGATTACTGGCTTTTCCATAGCCATGTTCTCTACCACTCTCCATCAGAACATGATGGTTAGATTTCTTTTCCATATACATATTTTCTCCTATGTGGAAACCCAATGATTAGTTTTTTTGGGTAACCGTTACGTTTCATACTTTTGTTTTTAAAGATTGGTTTTGGTATTCCTTTTTACGATGTGGGTTTCGATTAAAGAAACTTTCTAATAGTAAACCATTTATAACCCCGACGAATTTCGAGGGAGAAATTCATTTTAAGGGGGGTAGAATGTAACAACCCGAGATTTTATGAAAAATATTCTTTTTAATTTTATTAATGTCTTGTGTTGTACGCTACACCAAAAGGAGCTTGCACAACACACATCCTTGAATTTCCTTGCATTACACGCAATCCCAACCTTCCTCGATAGCGTGTGTAGTACGCAATACTGAGTTTCACGAAACAACGATATGCTATTAAAATATTATTAAAACTAGCCATTATGAATAGTAATAACCACTTTTTGAAATTTTGTAAATTTTATTTTTCAAAATGGAATTCATTTTTATATTCGGAGTATCGAATTTAGCCTAAGGTGAAATTTTGGTACTTTTCGGATAACTTTCATATTCTGATGAATACTGAAAATTACTAAATTATAATTAAAAACAACTTTTTTAATCAAAATAATTAATAGTGATAAATTATTAATTTGAGTGGTTTTAAATTATATTTTGAATATATTTTTACAATTTAATACAATGTTGGTCATTGAATGTAATTTCACATTTAAACCAGACATAATCAAGTGTCAATCTTTTGATAGATATTGTTTCTTAAAAACACGCTATTTGTTTTAACAGCGGGATTTAATTATAAAATTAATTAATGAAACTTCTATGTTGTGAATTTGGTAAAATAGACTTCATTTTTGAATTCGGAATATGAAATATAGCTTAGGATGAAATTTTGGCATTGATATGAAAAACATCAATTTTTGATGAATAGTGAAACTACTAAGTGGTAGTTAAAAAACTGAATTTTTCATAAAACATAATTTTACCGCTTCTGTGAATGGAATTTCAAAAATCCGAGACACACGGTTGATGTCAGTAAGTAAAATTTGGTTCAATGAGATGAAAATAATTTTTGGTGAATAATAACTTTTTACTTTTATTTACCACGGTTAAAAGTAAATAGGGAAATTAAGGGTATGAATGATATTAATATTACCCAAACACATGTCCTAATTCTATTGGACAAGTGTATCTTGACCAGAAACAACCTTAAGTGTAAAATATTATCATTTAGGCCCACTTGGATTAGATTAGGACATTTATTATTATTTAATTCAAAGAACAGTTAAAAGAGTTAAAATCAAAGTATATTTAATAAAACATTTTTTATATAGGGTTGTACATAAGATAAATTCGATTTTAAATATTCATTAGAAATATAAAACGATTTCATACATTATGGTATTTTATTTGTAATTTTTAGACATCAAATAATTTAATTTATTTATGACACAAAGATGATGCAGTAATTATCTTATTAATGAAATATTGACATAATTGATATTATAAATACTAAAATAAATGTAATTTAAGACTTTTTATGAATTACACTAATTTTCTAGGTTATTATGATATATTAGTGTTGATTTAATCAACTTGGTTCGAACATATAATTCTGTTATGACTTTCACAAAAATCATATATCAAATAGTGTCAAAATTGACACAAAATAGTTTTTAAATCAAAAATTATATTATTAATTATTATTTTATTCCTAAAGATCTAAGGTTCGGCCAAATAACTTAGATAAGGATATATATATTAATAATAAACAATTTGGGGTTCGTTTGGTATGTTATAGTAAGTGTATTAACCGTATAGTGTGAGAAAACAAAAAGACACGGTAAAAGTTAAATTATTTAACTTAAAGTTAAATCTAATTGATAAGGTTAAAATAATAACCTAAACTTGTCTAAATCCTATTGGTTGATAGGATTTCGACCAATCCCCACTTTAGCTTCTAAATAAGACCCTTTGGAACCATTATAAACCGATTTTGACTTTAATATAAAATAATATTTTGAGGTATTCCTAAGGTGCCCCTCTCCTCCCTTATAAAAGGGCACCTCATCCCTCTCTTCCTCACACAACTTTGAGCCTTCAAGCTCGGACAACCCCTGCCAAAATCCCTTCTACACTTCCCTAGTATCATCCTAGAGGTCCTGGTCTTCTTCAAAGACCATCCTTAGTTCTTTAAGTGGAGGCTAAGAAAAGGCATGTCAAAAAGAGGTAATATCCATTACCGATCTTTTTCAATTTCTTTCTTCTTCAACTTCTTTTTCTTTAGTTGTTTAATAATAAAGTAATAACATCATTATTTCTTATATACTGATATTTTATTATAAATATGAAACAACTCTAATTAACCTTCTATCCATCCTACAGAAAAAGGAAATCACCGCGCGTGCGTACGTACGGAATACCGTCTCCACGCCGTGGTGTAATCTATTTTCCGCCACCACCTTAATTGGATGGTTATAAAGGTGTAATGAGTAACTATATATGATTATTATAAAGTTATATTGATACTGAAATAGTATACATACACTTCAACACAACTCCACGACCATGGGAACGATATCATCGCTCGTGCGTACGTACGGACTACCGTCTCCACGACGCGATGAGATTCATTCTCAATGATTAACCATTCATGAATGATTATAAAGTATATATAATAAGTACCAATGAAATATATTACCTAATAATGATACTGGAATTATTTATATTTATATGTATGTCATCTACTTTATTCCATTCAATTCAATAAGGAAACGAAAACAGCGTTCATGCGTACGTACGGACTACCGTCTCCATGAACGATGTATTTCTTTCCATTTACTAATTTATTATATATGTATATTATGAATATATATATAAATCATGTTTTATATTATGGAATTATGTAATCCTGATCTAAGTAATCATATGAATAATTACAAGTTAAAAACACGAACGACAAATAAGACGATTTTACCCAAAACGCTACTTTAACATGAATATACAAAAGAACGGGTAATATAAAGTCATAAGTGGACCATATATGATATAATAACAATGAATATGATTCTGGATTAAGTCAATAACATGATTTAAATCATTATACAGGAGGTTCAGACACTTACAAAGCAAGTCAGACCTAAGGTAAGGGAAATATCACAATCTCATTTTTATCCGAGATTGTTTTTATTTTGGTATTTACTGGGGTGTATTTTATCATCCACATCCATGTTACCTCAATATTTAATATTATTTCCATCCTTATACAATAGTTTATATCCAATTTTACCCTTCGATGAGTTTTTTGTAAAAGATATGAAAGGAATCTTTTGTCATTTTTCGTACGAGGTACTTTTTGACTTTTCTGACAAAAGTACTGGAAGAATGTTTTTTTAACTTACACGGCATTAATGGATTTTTAAAAAATTATTTCCAAGAATCATCCTCTACAAGTTTTAAAGTTTATTTTTAATCAACTTCTTTTAGTTTATAATTGTACGACATGTTAAGAAAGGAAATGTGTTTTTGAAGAATAAATGATATTTTCCTCAAGAATGGAGTTCAAGTGTTTTATCAAAATTATTTTCCATCTAAGATAATAAAGGGTTCTGTTTCTATCCCTATTATTACATGGATTTGATTATGTTGTGATGGAAATATTTTTATGAATTCCTTTATCTTATATGAATTGTTTTATGATGTCATGTTATTTAAGAATCCCATTTTTATTACATGGGTTATGCTATGATGTATGGTTTATGATTTTATGTCTCACATAAGAATGGTATCATTATGAGATGGGTGGGACCTATATCTCCCTCCAATGCATTGGGTAAAGATTTTATATCTCATGAGATAGACATGGCGGGAATGGTAGGTTATTCCGGTTCAGTGAAACAGGACTGAAACGAGGGTGACTCGATTCAGAAAGGGACTTTGTCCACTAAGATAGTCTTGACAATGAGTCATGACTAACAAGAAATGATTCTCTATGATTATGTGTGTATGACACAATGTTTCATGTTTCATGTTATGATTATTGGGATTTCATTTCACTACAATGTTTTATCCCATGTTATGAAATTATGCTCTCTTTTGCAAGTTAAGATTTCCAAAATGTTATGTTCTTATGAATATGATGTGATTGATATTTCTTTTGTTTACCCTTACTGAGCATTTGAGATCACCCTTTTATGTTTACTTTTCCCCAGGATATAAAGAAAGGTTTTAGGTATAAAAAAAGGGAAGATCTTTATGGGAGATGTTGAAGATCTTTCACCAGGATTATAATATTATATTTCAAGTTTCCAAAGACACTAAACTATTACGGTCCTTGTGTGTGTGTTTTTGTAATGTACTAAGTATTCCGCAAAAGTAATGTAATGTCCATGTACGATAAGCTTCGGGTCTCTACAGTTACTCTGTATTGACCATTGAAATTGATAATAAGATTATAGTGGAAAACCTGTGTTGGGGAGAATACCCAACAAAATAAGGAGTAGGTCTTTGAACTGATCCCTATAAACACTTGTACTCAGTACATTTACATTTAAAATATCATTCCAGGTAAGGTCGAGAGACACAAGAAGAGTGGATCGAGGCTTTAACCATCCATATAGGTTTAAATAAAAATAATCAATTAGTAAAAATATATAATGGGATCATTGATTCACCCACTTCCCCTCCATTTTATTCACATTGATCTCAGCACATCACATAAATATTATTTATTTATTTTACAATACATATCATTATAATTTCCTTTTTTTGTTAATATGATAATTCTGTTTGACGAAGTAGGCAATATCGACCCCTCAAAGCGATTTGATTCGTACATATAGTACAAAGAATATATTAAGGATGTGGTTAGTAAATATATATTATATAAATGATATAATAAATAAAATATAATAATTATATATATATATTTCTATTACTTCATTTCTTTCAAAGTGACTATTAAATGGAAATAGCGTTCATGCATACGTACGACTTACTGTCTCCATTAATGGTGTATCCCATTTGATACTTATATATTATATGAATTATAATAATACATATGTACTAAATGTAAATTATATTTAAATAACTATTTATGTTGTAGAAATTAATATATATATATATATATATATATAATGACCAAAGACATAACAAATTAAGAAACGTGTGAAAAATAAAGTAGATATTACCCGAATTGAATCCTTAACATATAATTTCTAACAAACCCATAATATAAATCCATAATGAAACAAATTATATCCTTAACAGTAATGATATGGTTATTTTATAGACGTATAAAAAATTTATATTTATTATAAAATAATTTTTTAATGATTATGATAAGAGTCAAGACACAGTGTATGGGAATTTTAGCTCACTTTTAATTTCTATGATATACATGTTATGTTCACCACTCTTTGGTTTTGTATGGTGTATTTAAAACCCAAAAATTTATTCAATGATTATTATACATAAGTTTGTTATTATATAAATACCAATTTTATGATCTTTATTTCAATGGGATTATGTTCCAAAAGATACAAAATCGGTAAAAATGTTTTGTCACAATTTTCCTTCTTTAAAACACATGTTTTTTATCCACCTAAAATCTTTTTCAAGGTGTATATAATTCTGTTTTTACATGTTATATCATAAATTTCATTATTGTAATTATATGTTATTCCTCATGTAATTACTTTTTCATACATGAAGTCTGTGATCCCATGTAACCAAGTGGTAAGAGTTTATTGAAACAATCTCATCGCTTTTCGATATTGTTAATGATTATGCATCTATGATAATGTCTTATGATTCATATCTCATTAATATTCATGATTTTACTTCACCTTATTTTCAATATACCCTCATAAATCAGTAAAATTCACCCAATCATCGGTGCTTAAGGTAATGTTTTTATGTAAAATGTGATTGTATGTCTCTTCAGTCAAAAATCTATTATATTAAAAAACCATGTTTTCATAATGTTTTTAAAAAGTCATGTTTTAAAAATAACATTGAATCCCATTTACATGAAAAAATGTTTTAATAAAATATTTATATATCTTATTTCGTCCTTTATATATTTTCAAATCCATTTTTAAATAAAAAGGGGTTTTAAAAGGTTTTATGTTTTAAAATGGATTTTCAATACACACATGATATTTTTCTCAAGAAAGGATTTTTAAATTGAATATTAAATATTATTTCCCATATAGGATAATATTTATTCATGTTAATAATTCCTTTATAGGAAAATTATTTTGTTTCTACATTCATATTATTTTTATAAATGGAATATGTTTTGATGAAATGATTTTTATGAAACCCATTTATATTTCATGGTTTACATTCTTTTGAAACCTTATTATTTTCACGAGTAATGTTTATTATTAAATGATTATAAGTCTTATCTTTTCCATAGGTTATGACATGATAACATGTGTATAATACTAATTTAATTTAATGAGTTCTGACATGATTATTTACATTTTTGTGGTATATGTATGTTTGATTTCATTATGATATGGGTGGGACCTATATCTCCATAAAATAAATTAGGTAAAGATTTATATATCATGAGATAGACATGGATGATACAAGAAATGATCATGGTTTGTTATTACCAAGTTGTAATGAGGAGTGAACTCGGTTCAGTAATACAAGGTTGGAATATTGTATCGACCTAGTTTAGTAAAATCCTTTTCCACTACGATTTCCATGGAAGAGATGACTTGAATATTATGAAAATAATTATATATGCTTTTGTGTCGGCCAATATTCCATGTTTTATTCCTATCTTATGATTTTATGTAATATATTCTTTATTTCATTTTTATTCATGCCTTATGGGATTTCAAGATTTATTCAATGATACATGTTTATGATCATTGAAATGAAAAGTATGATATTGAAATTTTATGATCACATTCTCAAACTCATATGATCATGTTTATACTTACATGACTCCCTTGTTTACCTTTATTGATCATATAAGATCACCACTTTTGGTGTTTAATTTCCAAGGTTATGAAGATATGTATTATGTTTGATGTGCCTAAAAAGGGTTCCATTCATGGAGAACGTAGTGGGAGATAATTTATGTAGATTATGTACCAGTGCTTATGCTTCCATGATTCAAAAGGAACTATACTAATACAGTCATTGGGGGTCTATTTGTATAATATATTAAGTATTTGGGGAAAGTGATGTAATGTTAATGTATGTCAAGACTGATTCATTGTAGTTGGTATCAGGTTTATGGTGTAGTTAACATTTGGAATCTAGTATGAGAAAAACATAGTGATAACCCTATGGACATGTCAAGGTATTAGTCAATGGATAAGGATAATTATAGGAAAAATTCCTTTAATTTTGGTAATGGATATAATTAGTGATTTCCTAGAAATAAATCCTTGTATATATACTATAAGTGGATGTGCCTCTGGCATAGATGTACTTAAGGGTAAAAACACTGGAAATGTGTTTCTGGCCTGACTCATGGTAATCTAGTAAATGAAAATGGGCCTTGACGTAAACTTGGTTTGACACTCCCGGGGGATATGCTCCATAAATTCCCAAACACTTTAGAAACCATCATAATGAATTTAAATATAAGTATTCTATAAATAACATAGGATAAATATAGGGTGTTAAAAATTAAAAAATGTGTTATAATTTAGTCATCCTATAAGTTAATTTTCATGAATATGTGGTTCCCCAATATGGAAAGTACTTCTTACTCGATTCTTTTGATTTTAGTCAATCGATGGAAACCAATGGAAACACATTAATGGTGATTGTGTTGAAAAATGAAATGATTTTCCCTTGAGTAACTAGATTATATGAGAGATGAAATAATAATACCCATAGTTATGATCACACATATTTTTCAAGCTATGAATCATGGTGGACATCAAAATGAGAAAATGATGGAACAAAATTTTGTTGAGTCTTTTATGAGGAAATGTTCACCTTATTTTTGAAGGTCTTTTGATCCACTTGTTTCAAAACAATGGATTGGTAATAATAATATTATATTATCCATTATTCAGTTTTCGAATCATGATAAATTCATTCTGGCTGTTTATTGATTAGAAGTTCATGGGAATCAGTGGTGGATTTTAATCAAGAATATGAGGAACCAAGATGATATTGATTCCTTAGATTGTGACGAGTTCAAAAACATATTTTTTAATAATTATGTTTCTATAATTTTCCATAATAAGATGGAGAAATTCTTCTTTGAGTTGAATCAGAGGGATGATGAGTCTTTTGGTATCCATGTGGCTAATTTCATAATACTTTCATGGTTTTTTAGGAAATCTCATCCATACCAAAAGTAATGTGGATAGATTCTTCAGTGGATTTAATACAATTATCATAAGGGAACTGGCCACAGGATAACTTCATATCTACAAAGATATTTTTAATTGTGCAATGATGGTTTAAATGGAAGTTGGAGCCACATATAAACCTCTTGGTTTTGATATGAAAAGAAATATGGAGTTCAAAGTAAACTCTAAAACCCATTGAGAAAATAAGATGAGGTTTTTTATGCTCTAAATTTTAGAAGAAACATGGAGGATTTTTTTCTTAAGGGTAAAATTAAATTTTTTAAGTGTAGAATAGATGGTCACTAGGAAATTGATCATGAAAATGATGGGAATAAGTTTGATCAAAATTATATTGGAGAAAATGACAAATATAATTCACCTCCAACATTTTAGTACTACAAGTGTACAAATAATGTTAATTATGCTAATCACATTCCAAACCCAAGGGATGGCAATGATGACTGATTTCAGCAACATATTAAGTTAATTGATAAAGAGAAATATCATGAATTTACTATTTATTATGAGGGGTGCATTAAATAAATAATGAAATGTATACATGCCATCCATTTTGGAAATGCTAATCTCTTATTTTAATTTTTATCTACCCACTTTTGTAGATATAAATATTTTGATAAGTGTATTATTATTCAAAAAAAAAAGAATAAATGTAGAATTAGAAGTGAAACCATATAATGGTAAGATGATTCCATCACAAGTCTATGATTTATATCTGGT
Organism: Viscum album; assembly: GCA_963277665.1. NCBI lineage: Eukaryota > Viridiplantae > Streptophyta > Magnoliopsida > Santalales > Viscaceae > Viscum > Viscum album. The sequence goes on along the minus strand of OY728142.1, from coordinate 469,747,047 downwards.
TGTTGTTTATGGTAATGTGCATCCGGAAAATCATGTCATTCATCCATTGGTTGAACTTGATGTTATCTTATGCATGGAATGGATTTCCTTAAATAAATCATGTATCAATATTCAAGGAAGGGATGTTATTTTTAAGTTTTAAAACCCTCTTATGATCATACAATAATGTAATGATAAGCATGAAAATACAATAGATATTACATCTAGCTTATTTTTTTTAAATCCCATTTAATAAGGGTTGTTTGTCTGAAATGTTCGGGGAGGAAATTAACATTGATGATATGCATATTGTTTTGGATTTTGTGGATTTATTTCAGAATGTTTTTTCTATCCTTCCATGAAGACATGAAGTTGACTTCTCAATAGAATGTATACATGGTTCCACACTCAATTCAAGCACTCCTTATATAATGTAACTGATTGAGTTGGAGAAATTAAAGAAGAAACTACAAGCAAACCATGATAATGGATTAATTTAGACAAGTGTGGCACCTTCCGGTGAAAACATACTTTTTGTGAAAAATAAATATTGATCAATGTGACTCTGCATTGACTATTAGGAATTGAACAAGATCACAGTCAAGAATTATTATCTTATTCCCTATATTGATTAATTATTTGGTCAACTTCATAGAGATTAGTAATTTTCCAAGATTGACCTTCATTCTTGATATCATCAATTAAAGTTCAAGAATAAGGATATAACCATGGAATAATTCCAAACATGGTATGGTCACTATGAGTATATAGTTATTTCTTTAGGTCTTAATAATGCCCCTATTATAAACATGGATTCAATGAATATAGTATTTTGAGATTACCTTGATATGTTTGTGGTAGTATTTATAGATGAAATTATTATCTATTAAAAAATAAATGAATATCATGAGGATCACATGAGAATATTACGTAAGACCCTCGGGAAAGACAATCTATATGAAAATATTACAATGCATGAATGTTTAATGTAAAAGGACTCAATTTTTGGTCACATAATCTTAATAGATGATAGGTAAGTAGATCTATCAAGGAAAGATAATTTTGAATGCTGGACTATACCAACTAGGGTGATTCAGATCAATATATTTATTGGATTAACAAGATATTATCAAAATTTCATGATTATTTTTTCATGAATATCTAATCCTCAAACCAAGTTAACTTGGAAGGATGTCAATTTCTTATGGATATATGAATGTGTGGAAAATCTATAGGATCTGAAGTGAAGTTTTGTTAGTGCACCAATACTTATATTGCTCTATAGTGAAGATGGGTTTCTAATATATTGTAATCCAATAAACAAGGGACTGGGATGTCTTCTTATATATAATTACATTATTATAGCATATTCCTTACAATAGTAGATGATTATTAAGTAAAATTACCCAAATCAGGACCTGGAGTTAGCAATGATGATTTTTTAATTATAAATATAGATGCATTATCTTAATAGAGAAAATCATGATATATATACTAATAATTAAAGTCTGAAATATATATTCACATAGGAGTTAAACATGTGTCATAGAATATGGTTAGAGATGATAAATGATTATGACTGGTCCATACATTACCACCATGGAAATGAGAACAATGCGGCTGATGATTTGAGTCAGTAGGATCATTCTAGCTTATCCATTATGACGATTAGAAAAGAACTAGTATTTCTAGATTTTGAAAATATGGATCGAGAAATTATAAAGGAAAAAATGTATCTTTTTCAAATAAAAGTTCAACCATCTATAATAGTAAAGATTAAGGATACGTATAAGGAAGAGGAAGAGATGGAAAATAAGGTATGAAATATTCATGAGTTTCACCTTGGTCATGATAGAATGATGAGGTTTGGGAACTGTGTAGGTGTTCATTTCATACCATATGTGAATAAGGATATATTAGAGGAATATCATAGTTATTCATTATATTTTCATTAGGTAACTACGTATATGTATAATGACTAGAATGAATAATTATAGTGTGATGAATAAAGATAGATATCATAGGGTTTTTGTATTAGTTCTTTATAAGTGAACATGTTAAGGTTGAAAGACAAAAGTAAAAGGGGATGTTTCATCCATTACCCACACAAGCATGGAAATGGTAGAACATCACTATGGATTTTTTTTGGACTACCCAAAACCTCTCAGGGTCTAATGATATATGATTTGTAGTCAATTGCCTAACTAAGTCACCATAATTCATCACTGTTAGAGAATAATTCTCTATGGACAATATTTCTAGGATATACATTAATGAAATTGTATAAAAGAATGCAGTACCATAGTCTATTTTATCAATCATGGATATGAGGTTTACCTCAATTTTCTGGAGAAGTCTTACTCACACACACCATACCGAATTAATTTTAAGTACTACAGATCACCCTCATATTTATTGACAATCTCAATGAAAAATTCAAAACCTAGTGGATATGTTTAGATCTTGTTAGTTTTATTTTAAAAGTATTTTGGATGAACACCTTTCTCTAGTATAGTTTTATATCCATTATATCTTTCACTAAAGAAATCAGATAGAGCCTTATGGATTCCCATATGGGATAAAATGTAGAGGTACATAATTTTGGGATTAAGTTGGAGAAAGGAAGCTATTCGAACAAGATATATTTGATGGAATGGAAGAGAATGTAAGAGCTATTCAGAAGCATATCAAGGCAGCTCAATATAGGAAAAAAAGGTATGTCGATAACCGTTAGTGTGATTTAGAATTTGTTGTTTGTGAAAAGGTGATTATATGAATCTCTCATTCGAAAAAGGTTATGAGGTTTGTAAATAAAGGGATACTAATACCTATGTATATCAATCCCTTTTAGATTCTTGATTGTATAGTTATTGTAACCTATCACTTAGAACTTCCTCCAAATATATCCCATGTCCGTGATGTGATCCATGTACCTCTCTTCAGGTAGTACATACCTGACCCTTCACATGTACTGATCTCATTTTCATACAGTAATAGTATGATCATTCTTATGATGAAAAACTAATTGAAATTATTGATCATACATAGAATGTTCTACTCAAAATAGAACTCATCTAGTTAATGTTTTTTTGGAGAAATCTCTAGTTATAGGAAGCTATATGGGAACTTGAGGATATGATGTAGTAGAAGTATCCTAATTTTTTTATCTGAGTAATAAATTTCATTGGGGAAATTATTTTTAAAGGTTTTTAATGTACATCTATGATTTTTAGGGACATTTTTTTAATATAAATTTAATTTTCTTTTATGTATTTAAATTAAATAAGACAAACTTTACTTTCTCAGAGAACCAACTTGGATTACATTATATGAAAAACCATGTTTTATCAAACAATAATATATTATTAAAATATATTAAGCCATAACCATCCATTAATTTAACAGTAATGAATATTACTAACTAATTTATTAAAATAAAAGTTTTACATAAATATAAAATAAATTCATTGGTTAAAATGGACCAATTGAATATCAAGGGAATATTTTTATAAGAAACTATTTTTATGAAAAAATAATACTCTTATATTAATAAATTAAGAAAAATACAATTATTGAGTTATATTAATCTAATATATAAATTATATATTTAATAATTTTTTTTATATTCATAAAATAGATTCACTAGGTATAAGATAATATTAGACACAATTTTACCCATAAAAGCCTATATTTTTATTAATGTAATGTTACCTATTTTTAATGGAGAACTTAAAATAAATATATATTTTAGAACTTTTATTAATTTTATATATCAAAATATACTTCATTTTTTACATAGAAACATAAAAATTATCTTAGTGATTTTTTTTTGCAATTTTCTATGAAGTTTCATTTTTTAATGAATGGTGAAAAATAAAAAACATTTAACTACAAAAAAATTTTCCATCTAATTTCTTTATAAGGAGAAATAATATATTAAATTAGTTTTAAGGTATAATTAGATAATATTTTTCCAATCAATCCAATATCGATCATTGGAGTTAATTTAATTTTGAAACTGACCATAAAATCATTTTAATCTTTTGAATATTTAAAAAAAACTAACATTGTCATCCTAACTATGAGATTAAATTTAAATTAATTTTGGCTTCCTTTATATTTGGAATTTGGAAAACTTGATTACATATTTTTTTTAAGAATAATTTCTAATTTCTAATTTGGTCATCTTAGTTTTTTACAAAAAATATTAGTGAACTAATTAAAAATAATTTCAACAATTAAGGATAAATTTAGATTAATAAGGGGAAAAACCATATCGTTAAGTCCTAAATTGACCTATACACTTGTTCAAATGAAATTAGATACTATATTTCGACCCTATATTATCTTTTGTTGTCTATGGAAAATTATTGATCTTTATTCAATAAAAAATCATCGATGGGGTTCCATTATTTTAAAATATTAAAAGAGTGTAACTCCATATCCATTATAAATGGACTCCTCTCCTCCCAATTTATAACACCTCTCACACCACATTTTATTGACCAAACACTACTCAAATAGCTCTGAAACATCTTGAAATTCCTCTTTTAAGACTTTTTGGGGTCTTAATACTTACATGGAATCCCTCTGTTGCAAACCAAATAGAGTTACCTGATTAAGAGGTAACACCCTCCCTCAAAATATTTTCTTTTGTTTTCATTATCAACTATATAAAATCTACTTATTCCATCAGTTTATAATAACACCAATATCCCAAATATAAATGTTTTTTTATTATATTTTTTTGACCTACACCTACAGACACATCCATCTAATTGGTAACGATCATACTATTTATCTATCTGGAGAATTACAACCTCACTAAATGATTACTGTTCAATTTTCCATTACCCCATATAATAAAGGACCTGATGATAGAAAATATGGTTATATATGTAAATTATAATATTTATTATTCATTTATTATTTTCTAATTATTTTACAACACATATCATTATACTATCCATTTTTTGTTAATAAGATAATTTCATTTGAGGAAGGGTGGACTACCACCCCCTCAATGTAATGTAATTCATACATAAAATAAATGAAATGTATTAAGGATGGGCCTAATGTATATATAAAATTAAAGGATATAATATATCTTCTTTAATAATGGTATATATATGATTTTGTGTGTGATTCTTATACTTTCTTTCTTTCAAAATGATAATTGAATTGAAATAGTTTTCATGCGTACATATGTCTTACCGTCTTTGTGAATGATGTATCCCGTTTCATACTTCTATACCATAGGAATTATTATAATACCCATATATGGAATATAAATTTAATTTAAATCATTTTTACATTCTAAAAATCAATCTATTAATATTGGGGCCAGAGATATAACAAATTAAGATACATGTGAAAAACAAAGAGGATAATACCCAAAGTGAATCCTTAACAAATAATTATTAACATGCAAGAAATATAAATATTTAATCATAACATGTATCATATTAGATGAAAGAATATCATTATTGGATAGATATATAATAAATTTATATTTATTATAATGCATTTTTGAATGAGTTCAATGAGAGTCAAGAAACAAGGTTAGATGATTTCATCTGACCTCTTATTTATATAAGATACATGCTATGTTCTCTACTCTTTCCATTTATGTGGTGTATGTTCATAAAATGATTGTATTTGATGATTATAATACTAATATTTATTGGTTTTTACATATCCATTTTATGATCTTTATTTGGTGGGGTTTATGTTTTAAAATATTCTAAATCCTTAAAAATGGTTTGTCTCAATATACCTTCATTGAGACTTGTGTTTTGTTATGAACCTAATTTTTTTTCATGGTGTATATACATCCATTTTAAATATTATATAAAAAATTTAATTAATTTATTGATATTTTAAGATTCATTTATTTTACTTTTCTTACATGAAGAATATCATCCCATGTAACCATGTGGTAAGAGTTTATTGAAACAATCTCATCACTTTTCAATATTGTAAATGACTATACATATTTAATGAAATGTTATGATCCATATCTAATTAACATTGACGATAATCATTCTCCTCCTTTTTTCAATATATTATAATTTATTGTTATCGTTATTCCACTCTTTGGTGAATAATGTAATTTTTTTAAGTAAAATTTGAACGTCTCTCTCTCATTGGTTAGAAATCAATTGTATTAAAAAAATCATGATTTCATAAAGGTTTTTTTAAATAAGTGTTTTAAACAGATATTTGACGCACATTTTCAAGGGAAATGTATTTTTAGAAAATATTTCTTGTTTTCGAGGATTCCTTTATACGTGTTTAAATATTTTTTTAAATAAAAATGTTGTCTACGATATTTATGTTTTAAAAATTAGTTTCACTACAAAAGGATATTTTTCTCATGAAATGTTTTTTAAAAGAAAATGAAAAATTATTTCCGATATTATATAACATACTTTGGGGCTAATCATGACTTTCTAGAAAAAATATTCAATTTTCCGTTCATATTCACTTTTTAATGGATTTTTTGTTGGTGGCATGATATTTTTTAATCTGGTTTCTCTTTCGCGTGTTATATGCATTTGAAACCTACTTCCTTTAACAAGTTACATTAATGATTAAATGATTATAAATACTATATTTTTCAACAAGCTTTCATATTATTACATGTTTATAATACACATTTCATTTCATGGGATATGATATTATTATTTCTATTTATCTGGTACATGTATGTATGATTTCATTATGATATGGGTGGAACATATATCTCTCTCCAAGGTATTGGATAATGTTTTAGATCTCATGAGATATACATGGATAAAACTGGAAATGAACTCAATTCAATATTATAGATCTAGAATGGGGAGTGAAATCAGTTTAGTAATATAGGGCTGGAATGGGGTGTGAACCCTGTTTAGTAATGCACTTTTTCTACTAAGATGGTCTTGGAAGAGATGACTTCACTACTATGTAAATAATTATATATGATTATGTTTCTACCCCAATTATATGTTTTATTAATATGTAATGATTTCATGGATTGTGTTATTTATTTTTTTATGAGTAATTATTTATGAAATATCAATAATTATTCCATGATACAGGTTTATGATCACTGATAAGGGGGGGTATTATCTTAAAATGTTATGATCATGTTGTCATACATCTATTCTTGTGTTTAGGATTACTTGTCTTCTTTTATTACCCTTACTAAGCATCTAATCTTTCCACTTTTTATGTTTCCTTACTTATGTTATGATGATATTTTTTATATGTGATGTGTCTAAGAAAGTTTATAGTCTTGAAGATCATTGTGATAGATAATGTAGCTCAATTATTTACTAGTGTTTCTGTTTCCATGTTTACAATATAATTATAATAATGTGGAATTTATGAATCTATTTGTTTAATGTTTTAAGTATTATATGAATGTAATTTAATGATACTGTATAAAAAGAATGGGTCGTTATACTAAATCATGTGGGTATCAGGAACCCAAAACATGTGGTGGACCAATGATAATAATTTTATAAGAAATCTATAACCATATTATGTGGTGACAACTGATATCTAGAATTTTAGGAGTGAATATAGTTGATTTAATGGAACTTTAACACCATGAAGACACCAGAAGACTCTATGTTTGGGTTTTCTATATACATGCTTAGGTGATCATGAATGAGATAGTGGGACTCTATGTTTCATGATAATTTTCATGAGGACTTTTCCTAGTATTATTTTAAAAAAAATATGTAATAAAAAATTTTATACAATGGAGTTACATATGAAAAATTCTCAAGAATCTCTAACATTGGAGTTGGGGGAGCATACCAATCTTGATTACTTTACCCTTTTTTTTGGGATGGTTCATATAGAAACAAATATTGTCACTGATGATTACCTAAAATATCAAACACATGAGTTGGGACTAAAGAATGATAATAGAATGATATATATTATCATGTTATTTTATAACTTTATGGAGGTAGTTAAGATGGAATCATTGGATGATGAAAACATAGAAAAGAATAAAGGTTTTGGTGGATCCTTAATTAGTTATGTTAATTTACAAAGTGTATCTTCTATCTATAAAATTTATCATAAAGGTATCCAATTTGTTTAAAGAACTATTTTAGGGGATTCATTACAAAAATAGAAAAAAAAATTAATCAGTGTGGGTGGAATGGGAATACCATGCCAAATTGTATGTTGGCTCCCAAGACATGTCACATTTATAGAAGACCTAGGCATGAGAAATTATTTTTTCATAGGATATATTAGGATAGTATTGTAGGATCAAAATTCAAAATGGTTTCACGGGTTCATTAAGATGATTCCATGGGTGGTGGGTCCCATTAATATGATAATGGGGATTCTCATATGGATATGAAATCTCTAGGAGGAGATGAGGCTGGATTCCTTTATGCCTTAGAATATGCACTAGATGAATCTGAATCATGACTTGGTACATTTAGAGGTGGGTTTTTTTGTTTCTTCTAAAAAAGTTATAGAATAACTTCAAATATGGTATACTAATTATTTCATATCTTCAATGTTAGTTGATTTATTAGGCCTATATAATGTTTTTATTCCATACTTGTTGGAACTTTCCACTCCATTGAGAAATTGGTCTCAATAAGGTTTCAAGGGTCTCATATGTCGGGTGATGATAGCTGACAATGATGAGTAAAGGGAATTTTTGGTTATTGATATGGAAATAATCATAACGATCATTATCATGGATTGGATAAATTGTGCTAAGGATTAGTTAAAACTTAATCAATGTTTTGTACAGTTTTAATCCTTCGACGGGGCCACTCTTGTCTTTCAGGGTGAGTAGGACTATAGATCAAGAAGGGCAGTGATTTTTTTATGCTGGGGTATTATCATTCTAGTTATGATAAATGTTTCTTGATGTAGTAAACCATTGTTTGGGTGGTTGATTTCATTTGGTAGTGTGTGTACCCCATTGTATTTCTAGATGATTTTTCTATATTACCGCCATTGATAGAGGTCACATTTTTTATTGACCTTCTCCCTAGTATGATTCCATTTTCTATGTTATCTTATCGAATGAAGCCTTTTGTATTTTTTGGATTATAATGTATAACATATGGACCTTGAGGGTAAGGGATTTATTAATCCTCGTGTTTCACTATAGGATTCATCAATAATATTTTTCTAAATTTTAATATAGTAGTCTCAACATTATATTTACTATAAAATGATAAATTAGTTGAATGTTACTAACAAATATCAATTTCTAGGGATTTGTTACATTTTTTGGACATCTATGAGAGAATGTTTGGTTTTGATGATTTCCCTTCGGTTAGGGTAACACCACATGAGAATCTATGAAAAGTGCATACCTAAGACAACATTTATGATCCAGTATGGGATTTTTGACATTAAGGATATTCTATTTGATTTGACTAAATTTGCTATGGTGTTTATGGATTTGATGAACCATATAATTAATTAGTTTGTATACTCATTTATTGTTGTTTTTGTGTATTATATTTTGGTGTACCCCTTGAGAAGTTGGATCACATGGACCATTTGGATATCACTCCTACAACATTTATGGAACACCGTCTGTATATAAATCATTACAAATGTGTCGTTTGGATAGATGAATTGAAATTTTTGGGGTATGTTATATCTAAGAGTGGTGTCACATTAGATCCTAATATGATATAGGCTATAATATCCTGAGAGAATCCAATAATATTTTTTAGGATAAAAGTTTTCTTAGGTTTGTTTGGTTATTATAGATGGGTTGTTCATGATTTCTCCAATATTTCATCTTCGATTAAAGATTTAACCATTAAGGGTGTAATGTTTGAATGGAATATGAAATGTCAGAGATATTTTGAGGAGGTACAAAAGATGTTGACTTCAACACCAATTTTTCTTCATCCAGTTTTGAGTTTAGGTAAAGATAGTTCCTATAATGTTTATAGTACTCGATTGGGAAATTTATAATTCGTGGGAAATAGGTGATGGATTATAGATCATTTTATTTACACCCTCATGAGAATAATTTCCCTACCCATGATGTTGAGTAACTATTGGTTATGCATGAAATAAAAAATTGGTGTCACTATCTCTTTGGGGATTGATATATAATATATTCTAATCATAAGATCCTAAAAAATATTATTAATAAAAGGTATATAAATTTCTGATAGAGATGTTTTATGTAATACCTTCATAATTTTAGTTTTTATATTTCTTACACCCATGGGAAGGGAAATGTTGCTGGTGATGATTTGAGTAAGACATCACTAATCCCTGGTGTGATGGAATTGGATGATAAGTGTCATCTGATGAATTGATTGGATGAGATGAGATTAGCCGTAAAATAGGTTGGTGGATAGGTGTTATTGGCTTGGAGGAAAGTAAGATCATCTTTTTATTAGTGAGTTAAACTCGATAATGTGGTAGAAACTGAGTGATAATGCATGGGTAAATACCTTTGTAGTAGAGAGACCTTGGTTGGTAGGTCTCAGGATCCAAGTAGTTCATTTTGATTCTACAGTAGGTTGGTTGTTCCATTATAACATAGTCATGAGTTGATGGAAAATGAAAATAGGTCTTGTTCATATTATAACCATATGGCTTCCAAGATGTATCTTGATTTGAGATTTTTGTATTGGGGAAAATGGAAGAGGTAGTTTCTTTTGGACTTCTTATTGTTTTATCTAACTTGTCATAGAATGAATGCATAACACAGTCGACCTGCTTGTTTGTTACCACAAATACCCATTCTTGTATGGAAGTGGGATGATATTTACATTGATTTTATAATTCATTTTCCACAAACTCATAATGGGAAGGATGTGATTAGGTTGATTATTGATAAATTATAAAAATCAATGATTTTTCTACCTATTAATGAGACTAGGAAGGTGAAACAACTTGGGAATTCATATTTTCTGAGAGATTATAAGACTTAATGGAGTTCCTTTTGTATATGATAGAAAAACAAGGTTCATGTATATTTTTTATAATGGTTATGGGATGTGATTGGTTTGAATATTTTATTAATAACAACTTTTCATCTTCATATGGAATGATAATCGAGAGGTATTTAATGGTTTTTGAGGATATATACATGGATTGCATGCTCAATTTTAGTGGATCTTGGGAAAATCATTTTATTCTGTTCAATTTTACCTACAAAAATTGATACAAAGGTTTGATTAAGATAGACCCATTTGGGGATTTGTATGGGTGACCCTGTACATAAAGATTGTGTTGGGAAGAGTTGGGGGAGTTGTTTTTGTTTGGGGAGAGCCTTATTTAGTAGATAAAAAGTTGGTGTTGTTGATCTGGATGAGATTGATCACAACATATAGTCACAAGAAATATTATATGGACTTTCATTATTGACCACTAGAGTTTATGGTTGGTGATCACTTTTTTATTAGAGTTTCATCACTCTTGGGAAACCGTTGTTTCAGTAACAATTTTTTGTTATCACCAATGTTTATGGGCCCCTTTGAGATCACTGAGAGACATAGAAAAGTGTTCTATCGGTTTGAATTTCCATATTTCTTGAATTATATCCACAGAGGGTTTAATTAATCCCAACTAGGGAGGTATATAATGGTTCCTTCTGATGTGATTGTGTGGGATGCCATTGATCTTTATACAGACACCACATTAGTTTAGTATCCATTTTAGATTAGGATCATCGAGACACAATATTATGCTATAAAATAATTCATATTTTTTTGAGTAGTTTGGAAGTATGGATGGGATATCCAGGATATGTGGGAGATGTAATTTTTGGGGAGGTAGAAATGGACATTAAATTTAATGAGTCTAAGAATATGAGGTCTTTATAGGGGAATAAATCATTTATGGTGGGGATATTATAACACCATGTTATGATTTTCAAAAATCTTGTGTTCATGAAATGTTTATAATTCTTATTTGGGTGTGTATGTAGGATTTTTAATTATTAGAGAGCCTTACTAGGTAAAATGAAAAATATTTTGGGGGATGTATGTTATTTTTAATTAATGGAGTCTACATATAATTTTTTTGATGTATTTTATGGGTTCTTACCATGTTTGGAGAATGTATTAAGAACTTTGGTGTTTCTTTAATATAAACTAAGTTGTTTGATGTCTGTATAGAGACTAAACATCATGTATTAGGATTGAACACCATATAATTTTCATCGAGAAGATTCATTGATACAGGGCTATGAATTGAAAATGTTTACACACCATGTATTTAGTCAACATCTCATAAATTTAAAAATTAGGGTGTTCAATAAAAAGGTGACGTGTTTTAAAAAATTTCAGGATTTGTGGAATACATGACATGTAATGGGATTTCACTCCATGTAAAAATTAAAGAATATAAGTTTTATGAAATTTTTGGATGATTTATCTTTCATTCCACAAGTATCCTTCACCATATCAACCCATATCTCACCCTTGGTGCTTTTTGGTGATACCCTTCCCTTTTGACCAATTTATTCAGTGATGGAACATCAAAGTAATTATGGTCCACCTCTCCAGGTAAGTGATCCTTATAGTGCTTATTTTCTTCATTCAGGACTATTTTTTGGCTGTGGTTAGATTGAATCTCATTATTATAGAGTTTTTCTTATCAATCATTTTTAGTTTTTTTATCATGACCTATTTTCGAAGGCCAATCTCACAATTTTCGACCACCATTATCTATAGTGTCTATGTTTTTCCCATCAGGAAGTTTATGTTTCAATAAAATTCCTTAATTATATGTATTTATTATCATTATATTAAATCTAAATTGGATTTTTAATTGATTTTATGTGATATGTGATTTAAAATTATTTCATTGAAAGAAAAATGTTTTTAATGGGATTTTTCTTTAAAAACAGATTTTCTTGATTTGAAAATGGGTTTTAAAAAATTAAAGTTTGTTATATTTGAACTGAAAATGTTTTATAAAATTTTAAACATGGTTTTCAAATGTAATTTCTAAATTATTTAACTTTAGGAACCTTGGTTCCATAAAAAACTAGACATGGGTAGCCTTAGTATTTGTGGAACCACTAGGAGGCAACCTTTGGGATATCGATGGACTGTGAAATGATATGATATAGGTTGAATAAAAAATTATTTATTTTATATATCTTTAAATTCTAGATGGTATTTTACAATTGGATAGAAAACATATTATTTTTTTCTCGGACATTAATTAATTTTTCAGACATCATTGTTTTTATCATTGATTGTTGCTGACATGTTTTTATTGAAATTTTTATCACATGGAATCCCATGATGGAATTTCTTAGATATGTGTTTACTTTCATAACATATTTTTCATAGATATAAATACATAATTTATTAGTTATACATTTCATATTTTGGGTTTGGGAATATCAATGGTGTTTATTATAACTAAAGGGATTTTTTTTTCAAATGGATTAGATTTATTAAATTTTTTGTAAAACCGTTTTTTATATAAAGAACTATTATATTTTTTATATTAGGGATTTTATAAACACTATTTTTGTATCCTAATGGGATTTTTTATAAGAAAAAATATTTTTTTTGGAGTTAATTGATGTTTAATTTTGGGATACAATTAATGGTAAGGGAATCTTCCACCATGTCATCTTCTACATTCATCTTTGCCTTTATTTTTGGGTGGTTTGGAGGTGATTGATGGTCACTTATAGTTTTTTCATGAATTAGGGTTTTTCATTTTGTATTTGATTTTATGAATTTAGTTGTAAATTTTTATTCATCATATTACTCTTGTTGTATGTCATGTTTCATCATATTCAAGACCATTTTTGTTTTCTTTCCTGACCTCACTATGTGACATCTGACACAAGTGATTGGTATGGTTGAACTGGGATGGTCTGTTACAAGTCCTAATTGATTATATCTACTCAAGTGGTTATTTTTTTAATTATTTATAATTACGTAGTCATCATAGTTTTTATATGTCAATAAAACCATATGAATGATTAGGGATTTTATTTTTATTTATCCAGAACTATTGATGATTGTTGATGGATTCATGCATATATGAAGCTTTACAATTTTGGGTATCTTTAATTTTGATGTGATCCTTGCCATGATCAGGATAGCCATATAATATGAACACATAGTTTTTTTATCATAGAAAAGTTAATTTTATATCACATAGAGTGAAAAAGGTCACGTCGACTGGTGAGTTTGATGTCGAAGCAAGAAGAGTGGCACTAGATTTTCATCAAAGAGATGTATTCTCAGTGTAAGTTGTTTGAATGGCCATTTCATTAGATTAGATGGTTACTCTCTCCTCTCTTTCACCTAGGGTAGAACCATTCCCCAATTTATTTCAAGAATATTTCATTGTATTACCACTATAATGGTGAGTTGAGTTTATTTACTTAGTTCATTACAGGAGAATGGCTTCTATCGATTCCACCATATCACATTCTACCTACATAGTTGAAGGATATCAAGGTATATCTTTATGATCACAAGGGTAAGCACTTCATCCTACTAAGAACACACCATTTGGGTGATTTGGTGTTGTTTTCCTATAATTCAAAATGGTATTCATCAACATTATGTTGAATATTGAATGATAAATCAAATCATTAAGAAAATTGGTATATATTTTTATGGATTCATGACTATTATTTACCAATTTCAGATATCCTAGTAGTTTTCAAAGATTTATCTGTGTTTTGGATATTATAAATTTCAGTGTAGTGGGGATGATATTATAATTTCTGAGATTATGAAAATTTAAATGTTAAATGAGTATCTCATTATTTTTTTGGAAAAATAAATTCCCAATAAGAATTCATGTTTGACATGAATAAGATCATTAAACCATACCATGAATCTTTCCACATTTAATTAATTGATTTAATCCTGATATATTCCATGGTATTTTAATTATAAGATAGACAAGATGATATTGTACTAAGTAAGCTTCTAGCACAATATATTTATGCGATGTTATCAAAGATTCACATTCAGATTCATGATGTGTGAATGTCTTGGGCATGGGCTCAAAACATTTTCAAGATTCAGAGCATCCGTAGTTTGGTTGGGTACAATAAGAGGTTCATTCATGAGTCTTCTTACCTGGAAGAACCCGTGAATCCGAATACAAATAACAGATTCATGTTTTATTATACATATCACTATAAACACACCTTCTTAGAGATAAAGAAGATATTGACATCATCCCCGATTCTAATTATTCCCAATCCATGTATTGGGTAAGAAGTGTTTTTTGATGCATCTAGAAGTAGTTGTAGAGATCTTCTAATGTAGGGTGATACATTTTTTCCCTAAGGTTATCATTAGATATGATCCCATGGGAGTATCTACCCTACTCATGAATTTGAGTTTTCAATTGTGGTTTATGCATTGAAATTTCGGAGACATTACCTCTTCAGTGAGGTATTTTTCATATACATAAACCACAATACTTTTCTTTATAATTTCTTCTAGAAAGACCTTATTATTCATTCGAGGGGATGGGTACAATTCATTTAGATGTTTGAAATTTATATGGATAATTATACTAGGATGGTAAATTTATTTTTAGTTGAAATTTTCCAAAATTTTTATGAAATTATATAACATGTGTTAGTAGAAGGATTGAAGCATATATCATTTCTGAAATATTCCTAGGTTTGTATAACTATAGATAAAGGGTAAGTTAATTTTTCACAATTGTTGATCACTCCATCATTGGTAAAATCAATGATTCCCTATATGAATCTCAATTTTGAGTGTATCCTTATGCAATATAGGATGGAAGAAAATGTATCCACTCGAAGATGAAATATATACAGACAAGGTGTCCTTGTTCAATTTTTCGTAACAGTTCGCTTTTAGATGAGGGAAGACAAAGTTAAAGAAACTCATGATTCATAATGAACAACACACTAAGGATGATCCCAAATTTACCATGATATCAGATGTAAATTCTAATAGTCCAACTTTAATGAAGACATTTTTGGATTTCAATCTATTTTTTTTAATTTTCATAGAAAAAGGGTTTCACATACAAGACTAAAAAGGTAATAGCAACAACTTCTAGTTCCTTTTGGATGTTGGGCCAAGTGATTAGTGAATTCATTATATGTTTTCATGGTACTCAAAGAGGTATAGATACTATTTGTGTAATTTTTTATTCATTGAACATAGGATCTCATTTTCTACCTATCTATGAGACTAAATTGGTTAATGAGATATGAAATATCTAATCTAAAAAAATTGTGTAGATATGTATATTCCCATCATGAGTGGTATTTGATAGAGACCACCTAGTCCACATAATTGTTTTAAAAATTATTTTATAAGGAGATTTATAATTAGTTGAAGATGATTATTAATTTTCATCCAAAAAATCAATGGTAGCTTGAGAGGACAATATAGAATATTAAGGATATGATTTAGTAATTAGTTTGGTAATTTTTAGGATGATGGGATGATAACATGGATTTGATAGTGATTTCCTCAAACAAAATTTTCTAGTTTATATTTCAAATGGATTTGAATAAGGGACTCTATTCATGGAAAATTCATTCATATATATTTTGGAATGATGTGGGTGAATATTCATTTTTTTGCCTAGTATAGTGAAAGAGAACTCGGAATGGGTGTGTCTTATTTATATGCTTTTGGTTGTGGCTCAAAGAAACATTTATTATTTTCTCACTATAAGATTCCATCATTTGAGTTCAATATGGTTGATATAGTTCTCTGGTAGGTGGCCCCTCGATTTGGAAATAGGTGTTAAGGAAACAAAAAATGTTGGAATCATGTTATTTTAAGTAATTTGAGATCAACGAGCACATCCAGATGGTGGCATATTGATTAGATCTTTTTCCATGGTTACAAGGTTTGAAAATTGTGTTTCACATGGATTAATGTCAAAGGGATTAGGATTATCTAATTCTTATGAATGATTATGTGATGTTGAACTAGAATTGGATCTATCATTTGTGGAGGGAGTCGTTCAGATTATAAACCAATGTGAAAAGTTTCTAAGAGAAATTACATTTACTCTTATATGGGTTACATAGTGGAATAGATGGATTCAAGAGAAATCATGGGAGTGGGAGATATACATTAGGTCATATAACTCGATTATTATAATATGAAAATAATTTTTGATAGCATATATGAAATTCAACACCGATATTAAATTCTCCATGATTATTAAAATATGGTTAGCATAACTAAGTTGTTAAATTGGTGAGAATGAATATGAATAAAAAGTAATGATATATATAATATTTTAATAAATATTAATTTATTTATAAATTTATTTAAAATAATAACCTAATTATTAACAATACCTTTTATTCTTAAAAAATGTGGTTTCTTAAAAAATTATTTTCATTGATTTTTATAAGAAAAATTTTATAATTAATTTAATAAAATTTTAAAATATATATTTGATAAAATAAATTTGTTTTAATAAAATTTCATTTAATTGTTAAACTAGGGTAAATTTTTTGGATGTTATAGAAATGATTTAATTTTTAGTGAATAGTCACAATTACTGATTTTTAAAATACTTTCATTTATTTTATTTAAATAATGTAATTTCAAATTACAATTATATTTTTGATTTATTATTAAATTAGAATTCATAACATTTTATTTTGAAAAATAATATTAATTTCTTTTTAATATTCAATTTTCATGATTTCAGTATATGTTTATTTCCATGCCTAAAGAATGGTTTTTTTTAAACTATATTAAGTGAATAATTTTTTATCTTTTTTATTAATTGATATATATAATCATAAATAACTATTTGAATGAAATGTATCAATTATATATCAAAAAATATGAATTTAAATCTAAATTATTATGATTATCCATCATATATTTAATATAATAACATCTTATGATTGAAAAACAAATTTCTTATAAAATAGTTTTCTGACAGGTTTTGAGAGATTATTATAAAATTAAATCATATAAAATATTTGAATTTAAATTGATAAAACTTATTCAACTATTTTAATTAGAATAATTAGAATTATTTTTTATGGTAAACTTAAATTTATATCATATTTAATTGTAAAAATAAAATAAATAAATTACAACGTTTATGGTCAAAATATTTTTACCAGGGGTGATTTCCTAATGAAAAATGATAAAATGACTTGAAATTTTTTTAAACCCAATTAGTTTATATAATTTAATCATTAATGTAATCAATATCAAATATTTTTATTTTTCGGGCATCTTTTTGAAAAATGTTACATGAAATTATTTTAAAGCAAAGAAAAAAAGGAGTGTAATCCCATCACTTATAAAAGGGACCATCCTCATCTATTTTATTCAATATTACAAACAATTTTGTTCAATAAAATACCTACATAAATCATTTAATTAATTCCCTTACCACATCATAAAATCATTGGTTTGATATATAAACCTTCTAATGATGGATTTTATTGCAAACTAAAAGATCTTCTCTGAATAAGTGGTATCATTCTTAACTAAGAATTTTGTTTTATTTATTCTTACACCTACATAAAAACATATTAAAAAATTATGATATGTTAAAATCATTATATCCCATATAATAAGATTTAATTATGTTAATGCCATAACCTACATCCATAACCTCTTCCATAAAATGTGAAACTAAATCATCATTCATGTCTACGATAGACTACCAACTAGAGAACCAATGTAATTATTTTTCCATAATCACCTCTATAAGTCTCTAATTTTGTAAATTTAAACATTGTGATCAATATCATACAAGATAAAAAACATCACGATTAAATAAAGAAATAAATATAAGTATTTAAATGTTCATCTTATCACATAACCATTAGAATGGGGGGAATTAATCAAATGAACTATATAATTAAAATATAGATTACACAAGTTTATAAAATCAATTCATTGTTTAAAAATTAATTATAAATGAAGATAATATGAAATTAAACATAACTAATATGTTAAAAAACAATATTTACGCCAAAAATGACTTTTCATCTTAAAAAATTAAATTAATCACAATTAGTAAATGAACCTAATAATAATTTTTATTTTTTTTATATCTGATAAAATGTTCTCAAATTAATATAATATTCTATATAGTCTTATGTTAATGATAAATCCAATTTTAATAAAAAAAAGTTGTATTTTTTTCTTCATAAGTTAATTTTCATACCTTTTGATGGATCACCTATTTTAAAACTATATTTGGAATTATTTTTAGATATTTTTATATAAATTAATATTATTGTATTATTATTAATGTAAAAATTATCTTTAGTTGAAATATTATTATTTTTCGAAGAATACTCATTTTTTATGAACAGTGGAAAATATTGAATTTGAATTGAAAACTAATTTTTCATTATATTTATTGATATAGTAAATTTTCTTTCAAAAATTTTAAAGTATACATAGTTAAATAATTCATCAATAAAACCAATTTGTGTCATTTGGATAAAATTCATATTGAAATTTGATAAAAGAATTCTTTATTTTGTTCACTTTTACTTTTAAAACCTTCTTTAAAATTGCATCTATGGGATTAATTTTGAAGCTATTTATTGGAAAAACAATGAATTGAAGTTAGTAAAATAGATTTCATAGTTTTAATCACAATTTAAAAATTATGTGTTAAGGTCATTTATATTTTTATTAATAAAAAAATTTACCACAGTAAAAATAATAATTTGCCATCATATAAGTAAAATAATGGAACAGGTTAAAGTCAAAAGGTAAATATTTTAAATACCAAAAAATACAAAATTAAATTGTTGGTTGATGTGTTTATATACTCTTTTTGGCCTTTAAAACATTATTTATCAAAAAAAATTGTGTAAATTAATGGCACCTAAATGTGGTTGGATTTAATTATAATAGAATCATTCATTACTGACTTGAAACCACCCCTCTTAAAGTATAGATACAACTCTTCACCACAATATTTCACCATAAATTTTTTTAGGTTCATTAAATATGTACCAAAACCCCTAATACTCAATATCAATAGGTATAAGGTCTTGATCCTCTGGCCAAACCATTTCTGTCCTTAAGTAAGAGGTTTGAAGGGCTTGTTGAGGACGGGTTGCTCGTGGGCCGGGAAGAAGAGGTTCTTGCTGAAGGTGATGGTGATGCAGAGGCCTTGGGGGGTCTGCAGATTGTTTGCATAGGGAATGGTCCTGTTTTTGGATCTGAGGAAGACACCCACAATGCTGTAAGGTCTCCCTTATTGTTTGAAGGTGCTGATCAGATGCTGGGAGATAGAAACAGGAAGAATGATTATGCTCCTTTGGTGAATGTAGACCAAGGGGAGGAATGTCTTGGTGGTGATGATGCTTTGGAGGGTATTATAACTGAAGGTAAGGGATTGCAGCCTGCTACCATGGATAGGGAAGACACTCCTCTGGAGGACAGAAGGTCCCCCTTGTTAGATAATATATCTCCTGTCCAATGGCCGGGCCATAACTCTAAGTGCACGAGGTCCCCTTTGAGGGAACAACCCGGGGAAGGAAGCAGGAAAGTTGGGGGAGGAAAGGAAATTTTGCCTCCTCCCAACAGCTGTTCATTCAGTGAAATCATCCAAAGTGGGAACCAGAAGATATTTTCAGGTGATAATCCTTCATCGACAACGCTGGGATGACGATCAAGGAAGGACTACTCCTATCTTCCACGACCGATGCAGACTAGGTCTGCCTCGAAACGGAATTGTGGGGTGGTTCTTGCAGTTAAGAAGGGCAGTGGAGTTAAGAAGACATCCCTGGATATGCTTGTTATTGATCACATTAGGAATCGAGTACAAAGTGCAAGCTTTTGGAGACACCCAGAGTGGGAATCAGCTACTGGAGAAGAATAATCCTTCTTGGGATGTGGGGATAACTATGGGTACTATGATATGTAATTCCTTGTTTTCCTTTTTATTGTCTCTGGATTTCTTGTCTATGTTTGTCGTTGTTTGTGGGAAACCGGGCACCCTTAAACCGACTTTATAAAATGAAAAAAAATTATTTGCAGGACATTCCACTTTTAGAGTATTCATTCAAGTTAAAATTAAAATCCTCAATTATACACAAACAAACACATCATGAAACCATGAAACAAATTCCCCCAAAACAATGAAAATGAAACAATATTATTAATCAATGGGTCTAAATATATTTTAAAATCATCATATATGGTATTTAAAATGTTAATATAGTTTATTATTTAGTTAATATTATTATTTAAACCATTATATAAGAGGTTTTAACAAGTTATAAATAATTAGAACGTGAAATGTGTTAATTCTCACCCCAATTACCACTATTTGGGTTAAAATTCGATTTATTGATTATTTCATAATATGATTATGGGTCAAATTAATTTCAAATTCCTTATGGTGTTATTAAAATCGGTTTACATTGATTTAAATTGAATATTCATAATCAATTCATTTGATTATTTCTCACCCCAATGTATTGATATTTGTAAGGTATTTTATTTAAAAAATCCCCTTTTAATGTTACTTTTTTCAAAATAAATATTTTTATTACATATAATAACATAAATGGAATTTCACAATTTTATTTCAATTTAATATTTTGAATCAAAACATTAATTTTTATATTTGTATTTTCATGGGAAATGTTTTCTTTTGTACATGGATATTATTTCAAACAGAGTGATTTCAAAGTGAAACATTTATTTTCTTCAAAGATTATTTTTATGATGAAATATTTCATTATTTTTGTTTATGATATGGTTCTTGGGAGTTATTTATAATTATGGTTGGGTATCTAATAAACCCATTTAATTTTGTTGCATGATAAACCAATGATTTGGGGTTACATGATAAACTAATAGAGGATGATTTAGTGATATGCATAGACTGGTGGTTATGTCATAACCTCTAATACAATAGGTATATATATATGAATGATGGATCTATTAGTTACTATATTTGTAAGTGTGTGATGTAAAATGAAAACCCATGTTACAAAAAAATATTTCATAGTATTTATAGTCAGTTTTTATGGAAATTTATTGATTTTAATCAGGTAAGATATGGATCTATGTTAGAAAGATGATTTATTTTTCCAAATAAAAATATTTTTATACAAATATTTATATGGATTTTTAGTGGACTATCATTTTAACTTATTTTATGTCATATACTGATTTTTTTTCTCATCCGTAGTTTTTAACTTTTTTTAACATGATTTAATGGAGAATAGTTACAAGTATGAGATCAGTTGAAATATTGAAGGTTTACCACGAAATGAATTCCAGTTTTATATATTAATATTTTGGTTTTATGGATGAAATTGATACAGGGTATAAGTTTTCATCTATAAGGTATGGGTTTATTTTGTAATGGTTAGTCCCAGTTGTTTAAAACTCCAAAATTGAAAAGATTCTTGGGAACATAATAATGTGAATTATAGTTTAAAATAACTAGAATGTGTAATATTTATGTCTAGGTCTTTATAGTTAGTATCAAAGAATAGTTTATATCACATTACATGTTAGGATGTTATTCAAGAATCAGTTAAAAGTCATATATAAAAAAAATGGTAAGCATGGTATGGGTATTCATAGTTTGTTTGGATAAATGGAATGAGTTTGATATAACTTGAATAAGGATATATTAATTTTTATCATCCTAAAAAGAATGTATATTATTTTTTATAGATATTCTCCCATAAAACATTTTTTAGTAAATATCTATATCCATAAACCACCAAAGTAACATTGGATATGTAAGAAAATATGAAGTTTGTCTAAATGGAAAACTGAATGAAATAAGAGATATAATAATAACTCTTTTGGTTATTTGAAACTAGCTATTAAGTGTAATTAGTAACCACATAATCCATGGTGAGTTTCCTAATGCATAAAATACAAGGGAAATGAAGCTATGTGGATGTTCATGTGATAATGATCATAATAGTAAATATATCAAATGAACGATGTGTCAATAGTATGGAAATAATAATGTAGTAAAATGACTAAAATGATGATAATAATATTTATATGTGGTAAAGGATGTTATAAAGCAATAAAATTTTAATGAAAATGAAATTCTTCATTTAACTCCATAAAGGGGAATGATGTTTTTCCCAATTTACCAATTGAATTTTTTAAATTAGGATATTATGTCAATTATATAAATCCATGTCCAATAAAGAAGTCTCATCATTGGGCTACATAAGACAATATAGATATATGTTTTCCAATACCTACTATTGTTATAGTTTTAGATATAGAAACTTGAAAATGGAATATGAATTGTATAGATTATTTATTGGACCATGTTTTTTCATTGTTGAATCTTAATAAATGATTCCTGGTTTTTATAGGAATGATTTACTAAGGAATAAGATGTAAAATCCTAGGTAAGGTATTATTAAGAATTATAAATAGTTAATATGTATTCATATAAGGTATTTGAGAGTTATTTTAGATTTATAAATGATGAAATGTTTAAATTTATCACTTCTCTTTTGAGGATGGGAGTACAATGGTGTAATTTTATTGTGATTGAGTTATATTTTACCCTTATTATTGTCATGTGAAAATGTTATTTGTGTAATAATTCTCATTTCATTATACAGACATACTTGTAAATTTATGGATAATTGGTTGTGTTTATATTTATGAATCTTCAGTATATAATTTATATCATTGATTATATGAATAATTAATGGAGGAATAAGATTACAATCCATAGTTAATGGTTTAATAAATAAGTATAATGAATGATTTTTTTTAATTATGTCTTAAAATTTAGGATATAGTGTCATTCCAAAAATATTATTTGAATCATGGAATGCCTAAGGAGTTTTCTATAGTAGATTTTATTTTCATAAATTTGGAAGGATATGTAAGATTGAATCAATAACTATGAAAACTAATAAAACCCTGATACTTTTTAAGTCACATGAAAAACTTATTTTCATTATATGAAAAATGTTATTCCTGGAAAATGAAATTAATCTTTGTGGAAATATGTTTATTATCATTGGAAGTAATTCTAGTTTATATGATCTCATAATTTGACGTAATTATGTGTTCTTGTTTTTTGGGATGATAAATGAAAGGTATGAGACAACATTTGAGGTTTAAATGTATTAATGTTATTTTTGATGATTTTTATAACATTTATTTAATTTTATATGGATTATATTGACATAGTTTTTCAAAAATGAAAATATTTAGGATGGGTAACAACTTTTCACGTATGGAAAGGCCTCAGGAACTGAACCCACAACTAAAGGGCGATAAGGGTGCATCACCTACCATGACCCACATGGCTTATGGGTTTGTAATAATTTCTTTTTCATTATTAAAATATCTTATGGATAGTGGATATGTTCATCTTGATAACATATGTTTATGCTATTGATATCCATGGTATTATAAAATGACTTGTTCATTAAGAGATTAATGTTATTTCAAAATATGTTCAATATTTTGGGTACTAAATAATATTGAGGTAAATAGAATCCTATCAAATTTTATTTGAGAAAATTAAGGGGTAATTGTTTTTATTAAACTTATATGAATTATATTTATGTAAGTTATTTATTGAAATGATTTTGTGAATTTGGAAATTACTTTTGGTAAGATACTTTAAAAGTATTTAATGTTATTCAAAGATACATGATAAAATTTTTCTCATATGGCTATGTGATCAAAATCTTTATGATTTATTTTTTTTAATATTAATCAAGATTATTTTGTATTATTAAAAGGGAATTTATTTTTCTATGATGAATTTTGGGGTTCACTGTTGAATTTTATAGTTTGATGTAGTTTTTCATCAAATAATGTTTTATTCTTTTTGAAGAATAAAATTATCTTGTAACAAATATTTTGGTTTAGTTTAATTTTTTATAATAGAGGAATGTATTGTTATAAAATTTTTTATTTTTATATCTTTATATGTTTATTCTCATGATTTAGGTAAAAAATTCATCTTGAATACTCGTTGTTTGGACAAAAACATGAGTGTGGTGAAAATTGACTAAATGAGGAATATATTATTTTCAAGTAATTATGGTTACTAATGATCTTACTTTGGGTAGAAAAATAATTCCACAATAATATAAAAAGGACCTTATAATAAAAAAATTATACATTTACTTTTCAGACTGAAAAATTAATTCCCTTTTAACCCATCAAAAACATAAAATTTGGTTATTGATAATGTTATAATAATAACATTCTCTATCACTCACCATAAGAAAGTGATAGTTAATTTTATCTTCTATTTGAATGTTTTTCTACATGGAATCCTAGTATATGTTACCTCACGTGAACTTCAAAAATTATTTTCTCCCTTGTTATGTGGAAATTTTATAGACCTTTTTTATGATGTGGGATTTTAATAAATGGTAATTTTTTTTAAAATTCAACCCATTGGGTTTTTATCCTAACTTCAAATTGTGGGGATAAAATTTATTTTAAGGGGGATAGAACTTAACACCCCCTGATTTTATCAGGATACACTATGGTTAATATAAAACAAGATATTCCACATCAATCATAAAGAAATGACTAAATGTTATTATTTACAGTGATTATTATCACCTAGTCATTTGAATGGTGGGAATGAATGATATTAACTATATCCTAAAAATATAGAATAAAAATATTCATAAAATTAAATCATTTGTTACTAATTAATTATAAATGAAAATAAAAAACTTTGAATATAAATGATGTGTCTTTATTAAAAAATATTTTTATGCCTGAAATGACATTTTAACTTCATAAAATAAATAAACCACTATTACAGACATATATTAATGAAAATTTATATGTTTTATATTCAATAAAGTTTTTTTAAAATTCATACAGTATGTTTGATAGGTTTAAGTTAAGAATAAATATAACTTTAACCATACAAAGCTATATTTTTATACAAAGGCAGTTTCTTCACCATTTGATGGGGAACCTTTTTTAAAATTATATTTCCACACATTTAAATAATTTATTTTAAAAATATTACATAAGAATATTAAAATTTTCTTTTAGTAAAATTGTTTTATTTTTTAGTGAAGATTCATTTTCTGATGAACAATGATTAATATTGAATTTTAATTTAGAACTTAATTTTCATAAAATTTACTTATATAGATAATGTATATTTTAAATTGGTTTTAAAGTACAAATTTTTCAATTACACATCAATAAAACCTAATTAGTTCTTTTTAACCAATTTCACATTGAAATTTCATATAAAAACATTTCAAACATTTGATATTTTTCACTATAAAGTCCCACAATCCCATTATATGTGAGAGATAAAGTTTCAAAAAATATTTCCAAACATATGAATTTAATTTGGTAGAATTTATTCCATAAATTTTATTCTTATTAATATATAAGTTATTAGGGGAATTTTCATTTTTATTCATGGGAAAAAATTATTATGATAAAAATAATGATTTTTCGTTGTACATGCAAAATAGTAAACCAGGTTAAGGTCAAAAGATAATGGCTTAAAATACATAAAATCTACAAAAATTAAATATTTTTAGATTTTTTTATTATCACTAACCATACATAACTACATTAATTGTTATGCATATTTGTGTAAATTAAATCCACCTCAATGGGTTGGATTGAATTATAATAGAATCGTTATTTATACACTCAAAACCACCCCCTCATCAAGTATAAATACCACTCCTCACCACCCCATTTCTACTCACAATATGTGACTATATAACAATATAATAAAATAACATATCTTTATCACTCTAAAATAATAAAAGTGTTAATTTTATCACCAAAATTCCATTTCAATGATCTTTAAGGAATCCTTCAAGGAGGTGATATTCAGAATGTAATTTTCTTAAAAAACCCACTTATTTTATTTTCATATTTAATTTCTCTTCAATTCTTTATTCCATAACATAATGATTAGTTATTAATAATTTATATACATTTTTTTTAATTTGATAATGGAATATATCATATCCATTTCATTTCTCATATCCACTTTTTCATTGAAATGAAACTATTGTCCTAGTTCTGATGATTAATCTTCTCCAGGAAAAATGATTTTTTTTATTTTTCTATTACCACCTTAATGGATGGAAATAAAAATATAATTCTGGTTAAATGATATTTTAATAGGTATATTATAAAATATTTAACGTTTTGGATAAAATATATACACATAATAATTAAAAAATTGAAATTAGTTAATGATTATTGGAAGAAATTGAAAAAATAAACTAATCATTTATAATTAAAAGTTTATCTAATAAATCATACACATGTAAAAAATTATACATGGTCCAATTATAATTAAGGAAATTCATTACTAAATATTCATTGAAATTTTTCAATACTAGTTCCTATTGTAAATTAAATCCATAATTATACACCAATGAACATATCCTCATTACATGAAGATGGTTCTCCCAAATCAATTAATATAACGAAATATTATTAACAAAAGTGTCATAAAATGTTAAAAAATATTAATATAATGTAATATATATATTAATATAGTTTTTAATGGGTTAATAAAATTCTTTGAACCATTATACATGAGTTTTTAAAAAAAATTGGATGTAAAATGCGAGGTAATGGAATTCATAACACACCATCCATTCTTTGGTTTAAAAATATATATCATGAATATGTCCTGGTAAGATTTTGCATGAAATTAAATTTGAATATATTATTATTTATTTCCACTTGTTTTTTGTTGATTTATAGAGATCATAAGAAATTAATTTATTTGCTTAATTCTCACTGTAATGAAAATATCTTTGTAAGGGGTAATCTTGTAAAAATAATATTTTTAAGTTCCTTTTTCAAAAATAATATTTTTATTAAATATATGGAATGGAATAAATTTCGTAATTTCATGTCTCCTTATTATTAAAAAAATAAAAAAATATTATTTGGTTGCTTTCACATAATTTTTTTTATGTTTTACATGTGTATCTTTTCAAAATATGTGATTTCATAATCAAAAGTATTTTTCATTAAATTTTTTTTTGTGGTGAAATATTTCATGAATGTTTTTATTTTATGCTCATTGGAAATTGTTTAAAATTTCAGGTTGATACATGATAAAAAACGATTGGTGGATATGTAATAAACCAAGGATGTGTGATTACATGAAAAACCAATTATGTTTGGTTTTGTGATAATACAAGGAAAGGTGGTTACCTGATAACCTTTAATATGTTGGGTACTTTGAATTTGGAGGTTGGACAAATTGGTTAATACATTCATAAGAGTGGGATGTAAACTTATTTCCCGAGCTACCTAATTATATTTTATATTTATACTAATGAGTTTTTATAAAAATCGATTGGTTTTCAAAATGTAATATATTGATATTTTGAAAAGATGATTCTTTTCCAAATAAATAGGGTTATTTATAAAACTGTTTTATTGATTTTTAGTATACTATCATTTTAATTATTTTATATCCCTTCCTATTCTTCTTTTCCCATCCCATGTTTTAAAATTTCTTCATAGGATTTAAGGTAGAATATATTCAAAGATAATATATAGGGAAAATTTTGAAGATTGATCATTTTAAAAAAATTGTTTTATTTTTTTTAATACTTGTTTTATTAAAGAAATGGATACTCTATATAAGTATCCACTATTTATCTATGGATTTTTTTATGTTTATTTATAATTCTCTAAATCCTTAAACTAAACATATTCTCCTTAATGTAATTATCTTGATTCTAGATTAAAATCAGTAGAATATAAAGTGTTTAAGGTTGAGTCCTTACATCCTCTAAAAAATATTGATGATTATGGATTTAATGTATATTTTTATATTCATGACATATTTATAAATGTGGAAAATTAATATATCATATATTTCATTATTATTCTATTCATTAAAAAATAAAAACTTTAATTTTTCTTACGTGTGGAGTACCACTTCCACGAAGTAAGGTGATTTATTTCTCATCACCATATCACATGGATGGAATAAATATAATTTAATTTAAATAAATAATACTAAATTTATGATTTTATGATCATTATTTAAATAAAAAACAACACATACTAACTTTCTAGATTTATCATTGAAAAATGGAAATGTTTCTCATCCTTATGTTTGACATACCGTCTCTAGGATTATAAATAGTACATTTAAAAAAAATATTATTACTTTCTAAAAGTATAATTTATCTATAAAAATGATAATTTTTTTGGTTTTTATTCTAAATATGATGAAATCTAGAAATCATTTATGATATTAAAAATGCCAAATTCATTTTGGAATTATTAGTAAAAACCATTAAAACGTATAATGTGAACATAATTGGTTAAGTAATTCAATAAAATGTGACAATAAATATAATAAGTGGGATAATTAAATTGAAACAAAATCTTATTAATATAAATAAATAACAATTTTATTTATTAAGAAAGTAAAGTAATGTACTTTGTGAGACAAACTTAACGATAGGGGATTTCTTTTAATGTTTCCCATAAAACTATTTTTATTTTATTTCAATTTTATTCTAAGTTACACTTGAAATTTATTTTTTTGGATTATAGGTTTGAAAAAGGAATTTTTTTAGAAGTTAAGATTCATTTCATTTTATTTTAAAAGGATTCATTTCATGGATTAATTGAAGGAAAATTATACATTAATAACTTTATTTTAAATGTTTTGATGATTTGTTTTATAAATATTTTTCTTTAAATTCCACTTTCATAAAATTATTTTATTTATGTAGTTATATAGAAAAATATAAAAAATAAGTTAAATTTCATGTTTATTTTTACTTAATTAAAAATAATTTCAATATCTAATCTTTTTTTATTTTAAAAATAATTTTTTTACTTTCTTTACAAAAGTAAAAATGAATTTTATATTTTAATGCATACTGATTCCACTAATTTTCTGACTTCAAAAAATATTATTTTATTTTTTTATTACATTATAAGATTTCATGTCTTCTTTAATTAAATTCCCCATTTTATTTTTTTTAAAAAAATAGATTTTAAAATATAGTTTTCATGGTAACAGATCTCTGTGAATCACAATTTTTATTAGGGTTATGTACATTCTCTATATATCTAAAATTCTCTCTCTAATGCTATAAAATGCATCTAAATTCTATAAATATGTATATAAAATATATAACTATATTATTCTACCTTCTTTTTATGTTGTATTATATTCCTTGTTTCATTTTTAAATTTACTTATTTATAGAATTTTCTTTTATTATTATATGATTTAACATTACACTAACCATTTCATTCCATGTGTAATTAATATATTTACGTTGAATGATTGATTTATTTTTTTTCTAACACACAATCAATAATATTTTATGATTAATTCACCAAGATATATCCCCAATTAATAGGGTAATTTTATTATTATAGAATATGTTATGTCTTACATTGGGGAGTAAACCAATTCCAATATAGTTTTATTTTCATTATATGATGTTATATTGGTAGTTATCCTTGAATTATCCCTTTTTCAAGATTTATGTTTCTTATACATTTAATATATTTAAAGATATTTTTATACCATATTATTTATTTTATGTTCCCATGTGATTACTCATGATATAATTTTCTATAGAATGTATATTCTACTTTGTAAGGGTGAAATGTATAAATTTTTTGAAAATGTTTTCTTATGGTTTCTATTATTGAAAAGGAAACATTATGAATTTTATTTACCCTTTATGAATTATTATAAAATTTTAAAATAGATTATTTAGATAGAATTTGATTTAATGGGTAACTAAATTATGGTTTTGAGCCAAAATTAAAAATTTAAGAAGGAGAAATCTTTTATAAGTATTCATTAATTTACAAGCTTCTTTATTTAATTTTATATATTTCTTATTGGGATTTTTGTTCTCTTACATAATTTTAAAACATTATTTACGGGGTTTTAAGGAAGAATAGGGATAAATATAATTTAAAGTTTAATATTATGATGACATTATAATAAAATAAAACATTAAATATCCTAAAATTTTTATTTTGTGAGAAGAATGAATACTATGTATATGTGTAAACATTTTAACGTAATATTTGATTATATTTAGGTTTTGGAATATTTATCTAAAACTACAAACCTCAAATATATTTGGAATTATCAGAAATAAAAATGTGAAATAGAACTCACGACTATGCAATGTTTGGGGTTAATTTTTTATAGTTTGTATCAGAGTAGGGTTTAGAGTAGTTTAAAGTATGTGATTATTTCATGACTGGTTATCTTAAGAGTTATGGATACCATCATGGGATTTTATGTTTTAGATTGATCATAAGTCCAAAATATTATACCCCCTTTTGGATGTTTTAAATAAACAAATGTTAATCTGATTAATTACATTTTTGGAGATGTTTTTTTTGGTTTTAGGTGTATATAACCCTTTCTGATAACATAATCTATTCTTTGGGGAGTAGTTACTTTACATTTTATGTAAATTATTTCAAATATATTTATAAAAATTTGACTTTATATGATTTATAAATGAGTCAATTATGGGTTTTTTCAATTTGGGAACATATGATATACCATACCATTGGATTGAAAATTTATTTAGTGAATATGTGTCAATACTGAATAATTAATCAATACCCAAAATTTTAAAAAATATGGGGTGTTAAGGTGTTATTATAGATATGATCTATTTAAACAGTTTTGAAATTTATATAACCACATTTTTGAACTATAGAATAGGTGTATTGGAAATTTTTTACTATGTCAACAACCCAATACCCACAGTTCTCTAATCATGGCTATAAGATTCAAAAAAACATACCGCTAGATTCAAACCCTGGTATATTGATTAATAAATCTACTCCTAACCATTTTTATAACTTTAGTTATGTGTGTGATTGTATATATATATACCTAAATATATTTATATAAACTATTGTTATATGACAAAAACCATGGGTAAAGGTTTTCTCGCTAAAATGTTTCTATTCCTGTGGACATTTTTTTCTCATGCTTACATGGGAAATAAATACCCATTTTTCTTGAGAACCATGGGTATACATTTTAAAAACAAACCTATACCCGTGGTTTTAGGGAAAATCACATGTATATTCAAATC
Source organism: Viscum album (assembly GCA_963277665.1). Taxonomy (NCBI): domain Eukaryota; kingdom Viridiplantae; phylum Streptophyta; class Magnoliopsida; order Santalales; family Viscaceae; genus Viscum; species Viscum album. Next base: position 469,715,022 of record OY728142.1, on the reverse strand, counting down.
CTATACTGATGTTTTTTAGAACTCTGGGTATAGATCTTTAACAAAACCCTATACCCATTATTTTCACAAAACTATGGGTATAGGTTAAAAATTCCAATCCACACCCATGGTTTTAGTAAAATGTGGGTATATGTTCTATAATACCATAAACACATGGTTTTATCTAATACTTTTGGTATGGGTTCATTTTCTAGAATTTTTTCTAATGCCATTTTTATAGAAGTTCATTATTTATTGGGAATATTATATAATAGTTTTGGAATAAATGTTGAATTATATTTTAGAATGATATATGATTTTAATGTGGAATTACAATGGTTAATGTATTTTTTAGAAAATTTTATCATATCATAGAGATTATATATCTATGGAATATACAATTTTGTTATGATACATTAAGAGTGATTGAGTTTATTTGGAGATAAATGTAAAAATTTAACTTGAAAAATATGTAATAAATTCATTATAATATTTTTTAAAACATAGTCAATTATATATTGATGTATCCTAAGGCTAGTTTTTATTTAAATGATCTACATATAACATCATGATTTATTGTTGTTTCTTTAGAGATTAATATTTTATTTCATCACATGAAGGTTTTTTTATTTTATGAATTATATTACATTGTGTTGATAAATTTGGTTTTGATTAAATTATAATGATTGGGTAATAGTTTTTTATCCTTTATAGATTATGTGATCCACTAGAATATTATTTTAGAGATTCTTGAATTATACAAATTCAACATGAATACTCTTAATATGATGTAAAATGTATGATTTTGGTGAAAATTTATTAAAGGATGAAGTTATACAAATAATGTAATTATATTCATTTAATTTCTCAGTATAAAAGCTAATATAATTAATCAAATATTTTAAAATGGATGATGAAAGAAAAAAATATCCTACCACACTTAATTTTTTTTATAAATAAATGTCCTTTTACAAAAATCTTTGGTTTAGTGTTTTAAGGTTGTTAAGATTCTCATTATAATTAATTTTCTTATGATGAATTTTCTCTGTAACTCTCTATCAATATTTTGGACATGAAGATTTCTTCTTTATCCATAAATGAAATTCTAACTAATTTTTTCCAATTTGGAAGCATAGTTTTGTGATATCTTCCAAATTTTCATTTCCTCATTTTTCCAGATATCGCTTTATTAACCCTCTTTATGATGTGGTATCTCAACAATTGTATTTTAAAATATAAAATAATTGGTTAAGGATTTATTGTTCAAATTTTTAGGATTTAATTTATTAAAAGTGGGATAAAATGTAACAACATGGTATTTTGAAAATAATAATATGTTAGAGAGTGTATAAAAAATAAAATATGGAGCCTGAATGGACTATGATTATTTAAATATGACTACTATTATCTAGTTGTTAGATTTTTATGAATGAATGGGAATAACCAATTCATGAAATATAAATAAATTTCATTCTCAATATAATTTTATTGATATATTCATGTAAAATAAGCAATCAATTTTAAATGAATACATTTTATTCATTAAAAACTACAATTTCTTAAAAAATGATTTTTATTAATTTTGTCAGTAAATATTATATCAATTTTTTTGAACAAATAAAATTATTTTGATAATATAAAATTCATTTTCAAAATCATAAAATAAAATTTAACTTAGGGTGAAATTTTGGGATTTGTTTCAAAAGGATTGATTTTTTAGTAAATAGTGACAATTACCAATTATTTAAATAAAATAATTTTGTAAAATATAGTTATTTAAAAGTCCTATTTAATTTTATATTTTATATTAAATTTATATGTGAACATTTTTATTTATAATAATAAAATTAATTTCATTTGAATTAGTAATTATCATGTTTCTTTATATAATTATATTTGTACACTTATAAATGTGGTTTCTTGAAACCTGTTTTTGTATTCAAAATGTTTTCCCATATTAATTTATTAAAATTACTAATAATAAGGATATATTTAAATGTAATATATATATAATATATTTCTAAATATATGTATTTAAATCAATATATATTTTATCAGTAATCATATAGTAAATGTAATATCATCTTATGCTTAAGAAATTCATTTCATGAAAAACCTTTTCATGAGAGGTTTTGTGAGATCTTCTATAAATTATATTCTAAGAATTATGTGAATTTAATTTGATAAAATATATTTAATATATTTAATCCATATAATTAATATTTATTTAATAATTTCATCAATTTTTTTTTTCATAATTAATTGTAAAAACAGTAAAAATTAATTAATATGGTTAAGGTTAAAGGGGGTTTTCCATGGTCTAATTTATAATGATAAACATTAAAATTAACTATAACATGATAAAAACCACTTTTTTGATATATTTTTAACTTAACTTTATCACTATATAATATGATATATTTTGTAGCCATTTTTCCAAGAAAGATACAAGAAACTATTTAGAAAATTGGAAAAATTACAAATGTCCCACTCCCCTAACTTATAAATGGGAAACTCCTAATATATTTACCACATACATAAAAATCCTTTTTATAAAAAATATCAAAACAAATACTTTAAATACTACCCATAACATTTCATAGAATCCTCGTATTTATTATAAAACCCTCTTATGAAGTCTTTTGATTTTATCCTAAAGAGGTTATCCGAAGAATATGTATCGTTCTTAACAAAACGTTATAGTTTTATTTATTCTTCCACCTCCGTAAAATAATATTAAAAAATTATGATATAAAAAATTATTATATACTATATAATAATATGATAATATGTAAATTTCATATCCTACATTAATCTCCCCTTCCAAGAAATGGTATATGAAACCATAGTTCATGTGTAAGATATACTACTGCCTCGTGAACTAATGTAATTTATTTTTCATCATTAACTCTCATAAATTTCTATGACAATGGATTTAATATATATATATATATAATATTCATTAAATAATAAAAAATTATATAAATTGAAAATTTCATTTATTTTTGTAACATTCCATTCAATAAAAAATTATATCATAACTCATGGGTACCTGCAGACTACCACATCCATGAGGCGATGTGATTCATTTTTCATCACCTCATCACATGGATTTTATGTATATGTTTTTTATAGAAATAATTTTATATTTATAATATAATTATAACCTTTTAAAATAAAATAATAGTTACTTTCATCCCATCATGATCATCATAAAATAAAAACGTCACTAATGTGTGTTTATAGCGTACCGTCTCAATGATTATGACAATGATCATTTTTAATAACCATCTTTACTAGTTTATAATTATACTTTATGTATAAAAAATATAATTATTCATGATTATTATTTTTTAGAAGAGGAAATAATGAATTCATTTAACATAGCCAATATATCAAATTCAGTTTTCTCATATAATCCAAATATCATAAAAACATCCAATATGAAAATAAATGATTAGGTAATTAAATATAACATCATAATAATTTAAATAAAAGGGATAATAAAATTGAATATTGTTCATAATAAAGTAAATAATTAATAGAAATTTATTATTCAGGATATTAATAAATTTATAAGATGATTCAGACACAAGTGAGGACACTTTGTTTTAAAAATTCCTATTGAATGTTTTCCTTCCAACACATTTCCATCCAAGTCCATGTTTTTATAAATAATTCAATAAAAAAAATATTTATTCCTAAATGGATTATTATTTTTTTGACAATATTTAAATTTATATTCAATTTTTTATACAAACGATTCTTTTTAATGTTTTATATTAGGGAAAGGTTACTTTAAAAACCTCATTTTCAAGGTTCTAAAGAGTCAATTTCTATTTATTTTCCATATATATCTATATTATTAAAAAATTTAATGTATATAATTATATACGAATTATAAGATATATTTTTTGATTCTTTTTACATTATTCAATAGTATTTCAAAGGAAGTCATTTTTTCATATTTTATAAAGAACAATTTGATATTATTAGTAAAATGAAAAATTGAATGTTCAATTAAAATTTAAACAATGAAAATATATTTTGGAACATATATAACTATTATTTTTTATATCAAATTCAAATATTACATGTTTTAATCAATAAAAATCCCTCATTTCATAAAATATAGAAATTTTAGTTTTAAAATAGTGTATTAATCATAAGGGAACTCTCTAAACCATAATTTTTATGTGGGTATTAAACATTCTTTTTCTAATTCAATTTCCCTATAAAATATCATGGAATTTTTATAAATAATGTATATATGTATCTCACATATACACATAGCTTATTATATAGTCCTTTAAAGGGGTAATACATGTCTGATAATAAATTTTCGTAATTCTTATTTAGGAAATTTTTAATGATTATAATATAAGGCAATACGGTCAACCATAAGTTGTTTCATGGGTAATTATTATGTTTCTAATGTATGATTTATTTATCTTTTGATGTCACATATAATCATAAAAATGTTATGATGGGTGTGTCTAGATAGGTCTCAATTACAATGGGTAAGGTTTTTGTCAACTTAATATGATGTATATTAGAGATCCAATTTCTAGATCTAGATGTTCTATCTGATAGTTCATGGGTGTGACACCTGAATGTTGTAGAATTTAGGAAGATCGTAAAGCTATGGGAGTGATTAGTCATATAGAAAATTTAGTTAAGGGTGAATAAAACCATGGTGTTCGATATGAAAATTTGATATGATGTTTGTCCTTTGTCAAAGAGGGAGTTTATAAAAGAATCCTTCAAAGATGTTACTTGGGCCATATTCATGTTAACCAAGATCTAATTCATTATTGGTTTCATATCTATGAATTTTACATTTTTAAGAGATTTTTTACCCTCCAGTTAAAATCCATGGATGATCAGGGATGTTTATTGGAAATTGGATTTTTGGGGGGAATCCTTGATAGCAAATGAATCCCCATTAGGGGAGATCACTACCACATTCTCTTCCCCTATGAAGAGTTGAAGCACAAGGCGTGGGAGTTTTTTATGAAAATTATCAATCTAAGGACATGGTGTATCTTGGATTGGGATCCACACTTCAACCCATTTTCAATTAGAAGAACAAAAAATCATGTTTCAATTTACATATATGGAATGAATTGGATACTTATGGAGTCCGTAGATTTTAGTTGACATTACCTTAGTGATTGGATCTCCAATCAAGAATGATTGTGAAACTGAAGAGGATTATTTTGGATAAAATTCCATTTTTTTGTTGAATTTATTTTTAGTTTGATTCCAATTGACTTTGTGACTCCGTCTACTATTGAAATGAGCTATGATTTATATATGAGGTATGAAATATTTCTATTTTTTGTATTGATTCCTAGTACATTAGACATCCTAAAGAGAAATGTCGTAAAAGATTCCTCTATGTTGTATACAACTAGATAGTTCATGAGTAGGATAGTTTTAGGTGGAGAAATACAAGGTCCAATAATGTTGTGGGTATAAAGGTTATCTCTTATCATTTTTTTCTCACTATTATAGTTAAAGAGAATGTTAATTGTAGTACTGATCTGGTTTCATTAAACAAGAGTAATGAAGTGCTCTTTGCTAATGATAGGATGTCTCATAATGTTTCAAATAAGATTAGTAATTGGGATATGTTTTTGAAGGGGGTTATTCCTATTCCTATTCTAATGGAAATGCAATATATTCCTCTCAAGTGAACCATCTCAAATTATAATTAAAAATCCTTTATATAGGGACATTTTCACACTGTTTGGGGACCCCAAGGAACCCACTAAAGGTAATGCAAATCCCATTACATTTTTTGATTCTTTACAACTCTATTTCAATACTATTATTGATTCTTTCCCCATTCCAAAATGTTGATCTATTATAGATGTGGATCCTAATCACTGGAAATAGTCAATTTTCAGCAACAATTACACCAAAAGAGGTGTTGATACATTATCTTAAGGGAATGGAAAAATGGATATTTTATTATCATCATTATATAGAGGGAAAATATAATAAGGATCATAGGGATTTTCAATCCAATAATGCATATATATTACATAAATTTTTTGAATAGAAATTAATGCTAGAAAGGTTTATTTCACCCAGTAATCATAAAGGTAATAAAAACTTCATGGATGAAGTGGGGTTGTACTTTTTAATTACATAGATATCCAAAATAGTTGGCCCATAAAGCTTAAATTCTCTAAAGGTCACACCTCCATAGATTTTTCACTTTTTTGTAGGGGGAAAAGTGTATTGGTCATATCAACTACACATTAATGACTTGTTGAAGAAGGAATATGAATAATTTGGTAAATAAATAGATCAATAATGAGATATTTCATGACGAAATAATTTTAGCATTATTACTCATGAGGATAATTAATGGGAAAGATATACTAAAGAAATTATCAAGGTTGTAGATAAGTGATTTTTAATAGATTTAATAAATTTATTCGCTTATGGAGCCTGATGTTTTTTGATTTAATGATTATATAATAGTCCAAAAGTAGATATTAGTTATCATTACAGATGTGATATGATCTTACTATAAAGTGGTATTTAGGATTTTTGAAAGAAGTTTATGGTATGTTCAATCACTAATGACTCCTTTTAATCATCATCGAACAAGTAAGATGAGGTCCTGCATGTCAATACATGGTAGAGAGGTCAACACACAAAATGAAGAGTTTGATACCCAGGGAATCTTTTACCCAAAGGGACTCCCAAGATTTTATTTAGTAATATATAATCATTTATTAATTGTATAAGCCATTTTATTCCTTACACAATTTATTTTTTAATAAATATTGTGTCATGGGTTTGGCTTCCAAATCAAAGACTAAATGTTTTTGGTATATGATACATCAAAAGAGAGAAATGTATAATAGTTTTTGAAAGAAAAAATAATATGTTTTTCATGATTTAAATAGAACATTTGTCAATTTTATATTTCTATTTATATTTATATTTAAAATTTGTATACAAAAAAATTCATTGGAATGTGATTTTATAGTTGATAAAATAGTAATTTTTCTCCCAAATATTACTTTTGAAAAAAAGAAAATATTGTATAAGTATTCATAAAAAAACATGTTTATTTATTCATTTATATATATCACTTACTAAGAGTTTTATTATATATCCACATAATAAATTTTTTCATAGTGTTTTAAAGATGATTAATTACAAGGATTCAGTCAAGATAATAATTTTAAGTATATTTCAAGAAAAGATATATTTTTAAATTTAAAAAGTTGTGTTTTTTATGATGGATGCATACAAAGTGGAAGTTCCCAAAATGTAAAGTAATATTTATTTATCTAAATAGTATGACCTAATTATCTAAATATATAAACCTTAAATTTTATTGGGATTAAATACAATGAATTCCTGACTTAAATCTCAATATTGTGTAATATGTAAGTATATGTACTTATACAGTTTTAGGGATCTGATTTGTTCGAGAATGATTGATATAGATGGTTCTTGGGGATGAGAAGTTTTTATAGTGGGATATTATAATTACATTTAATTTTCAGGTCCATTATGAGTTAATTTTACCTTGCAATCATGTGTTTTTTAATAATAGTTGTATATAGTCGAGTTCTTGGTGTTTCTATTTTTTTTGGATTTTTTGTGCCATTTTTTAAGGTTCACAGTGTGAGGAATTTTTTTTTAAAATATTGTTAATCCTCTTAGAAACTATACATCTTATAGATGCGGCACATGTGGTGGAACATGGTTAAGGTAAATTTTTTACCAAACCATGGTTCATCACCTAAAACACTATGTAACAAACTCCCTGGCCACAAACATGGTTGTCCTATGGTTTGAAAAACCATGCAATAAAACCATACAAGTGCCTAGAAGGGGAAGAAAACCTGTCATTGTTGGTGCATGATTTGGAAATCCTTATGTCCAAACCATGTGTGTTTGTATTTTAATTATCCAAAAACTACATTTTATGGACCCTAAAAAACCATTTTTATTTTATCTTCTTCCTTATTGAATCCCCATAGAATATAGAGATACCATCTACCTTTCGTAGTTTTTCCTTCCCTTCCATGTTTTAATTTATTAGATCCATGGTTTTTTATGATCGAAAATTAAGTTATATATTACATGAACCTCTATTCACCAGGTTTCTTTTAATTATAACAATATCCCATGAAATGATTCCTTGATCCAGAATGTCTAATAAATAACTATGGATTCTTATTCAATCATGGTAGGAAATTATTGATCATTGATATAATCAATACCAAGACCCATATTTTTTGAATTTATACACCATTTAGAAAACTAAAATTAGGTAATGTCGATATTCTTTGATATTTGTGATATTCCCCTTCCATATGGTTGTTGTTTCTCTTCTTCTATGGTCAAATAAATTTTATCATAGTGGATTGAGAGTGGATCTATGTTTTTATTGTTGTTATTTTGGACATGAAAATTTATCCTTGTCAACAAAACATCTTTTTACCTAATTAATGTGTTTCTTAAAAATATTTATGGTTTAAATGGATTATTTCCATGATTTTATAACATGAATGCGTATCACCATGAGGAATATGATTAATGTTCATCAGATGTATTCTATGTTTGGGTATGTGGCCTCAGATACCAATTCTCTATGTTATCTCACACGTGGTTTATTGTACTCACGTCTCTCTATTAATTTGAATCGATATCGGTTGTCCATCTAGTATCAATGTCTGTCAAGATCCTTCCTCAATAGTTTTGTCTATATGGTATATTCCTCATAGATCGATATGATAGAATTTTTTTACATGTACATGGGGTATCCCTTATGGTGAGATATTTCAAGATTGTTCACCTGGATATCTTCTCAAGAGGGGTGTTTCAGACAAGGTTGTTTGATGATAGTTATATCATGGAGCTAAAGGAGGTAGATTTGGTCTGTAGGGACCTAAAATTTGTATTGATATTAGGTGACATAATTATTACTTTTCTATGTTCATTTTACATTTTTGGAATGCATTTTCATATTTTATGAGCATATATTAAGGAAAATTGCTCTTATATGACTAGGTATCATACTCATAACCAACATGGGAATCTCGACGCACATAATGATTTTTTTGATTAAGGACGATGGGTAGGTTAATGGATCTAATGAAGGTGGTTTGTTATGAATACAAATAGGTTGAATTAATTATAGGATGGATCTAAAATTGATTTTATGCCACTATTATATATAGTTCAATTTATCTCTGATAATGATCCACAACTCTTCAGGATCCATTATTTTCTTTTTTAGATCATGTGATTGACATATTAAAATATAATTTTATGGGTTGGTTTGTATGATTCTATTTTTAAGTTTATTTATTATTTATTTTTGGATTTTGTTCATATGGGTATCATTATACTCTAATTATTACATTTGATCGAGGGAAAAGTCTCCCCATAATATCCTTCTCATCCATCCATCTATTTAGAAAACTCTTGAATATATGGAGGCTGACATGGGGACATTTGAAACTCTGTTATGGTTTTGGTGATTCAGGATGTCTTATTATAGAGGTGATCATAATGTAATATATTTTTCTAGTGTTTTAAACAATATTTAATGTTTTAGAGGATTCCCAATTGTAACACCCCAAGCTTCTACGGTACACTTCTTTTTGAATAATGTGATAGCATGTGTTGTACGCAACACCAAGTTTTAACACACCATAACCAATCAAACTACCCATTATGAATATTAATACCTAATTTTTGAAATTATATATATTTTATATTTCAAAATGGACTTTATTTTTGGATTCGGAATATATAATTTATCCTAAGGTGAGATTTTGTTACTTTTCGGATAACTTTAATATTTTGATGAATAATGTAAATTACTAAATTTTAATTAAAAACAACTTTTTTAATCAAAATAATTAATAGTGATAAATTATGAATTTGAGTGGGTTTAAAGTATATTTAGAATATATTTTTACCATTTAATACAATTTTGGTCATTGGACATAATTTTACAATTAAACCGAACATAAACAAGTGACAATCTTTTGATAGTTATTATCTCTTAAAAACACACTTTTTGTTTTAACAACGAGAATTAATTTTAAATTAATTTCTGCCACTTCTGTGTTTTGAATTTGGAAAAATGGATTCCATATTTGGAATCAGGATTTCCAAATTGTGTAAATATGTAAATTTTATTTTTAGTCATTTTGAATAATTATTTCGGTAAATATTTCATTTACCATGGTTAAGGGTAAATCCGGTAAATAAGGGTTAAACAATAATATTATAATAATACTAAATCACCCTAAAACGTGTACTATACTTATTTTTTGATACATGTTCGACCATAGGCATCTTTGGGTCGATTTTGGGACCCCATGGAGCCACTTTTAGGTGATACAGACACTTAATTTTAATTAAGTTAAAATAAGTACAAAAATGACATAAACATATATCTTTTAGAAAAACAATTTTTACATAGGGTTATATATGTTGGATTTTATACTATAAATATTCATTAGAAATATACAAATATTTCCTACATAATTATATTTTATTTATAATTTTTCGACTTTAAATAATTTAATTTATTTATGACAAAATTATGATGCAGTAATTACCATAATAGTGACAAATTAAAATAATTGATATTATAAAACCCAAATAAATATAATTTGAGACTTTTAATGAATTAAAATAATTTTCTAGGATAATATGACATATTATTATTGATTTAATTAATTGTTTTCTATGTAATCATTATGTTATGAGTTTCACAAAAATCAACTATTGAGTAGTATCAAAATTGACATAAAAGTGTTTTTAAAACAAATATTATATTATTAATTGATATTAAATTTCTAAAAATATAATTTTTGGCCAATAGACTTATATAATGATGGTTATATAATTAATGGACCACTTGAGGGTCTCTTAGATGTATATAGTAAGTTTATTAACCATATAATATAAAAATTCATAGAGACGTTGTAAAAGTGAAACTAATTAACTTAGAGTTAATACTTAAAGATAAGGTTAATATAAGTACCCAAACCTCTCTAAATTCTATTGGTTGGGTGGTTTTATACCTATACCCACATTAGAATTTAAATAATCAACTTTGGAGCCATTATAAACCGAATATGAATTTATTATAAATTAATATTTGTAGCTTTTCCAAAGGAGCCCCTCACCCCTCTTATAAAAGGGAACTCCTCCTTCTCATTTCTTCACACCTTAAAAGCCTTTTGGTTCGAAAAAACACTACCCAAATACTATCCCAACATCCATAACTACAATCTAGAGGCCTTATTTTGATCATAAAGCCAACCTCAGTAGCCATTTTGATCAAATCAAAAGGAAGAACCCAAAGAAGAGGTAATGATTTCACCACCCTTTTCCAAGTTCCTTTCTTCTTCCACTTCTTCTTCCTTTGTTATTACCATTCTAAAATAATAACTCCAGTATCATATATATACTATGATGTTATTATAAATATGGTAAAACCATATTCAGTATTCTATCCACCCTTTGAATAACATGTCACCATACGTGTGTACGTACGGCTTACCGTCTCCACGTCGTGGTGTAATTGATATTCAATATATTATTATTTGGATGGGTATAATAATGATATGTAAATAATTTAAATAATAATTATAACATGTTAATGATTCTTTATATATGATATAACATCCATTTATATATTATTTTAACATCAAAAGAATGATATTGTCACTCGTGCGTACGTACGGACTACCGTCTCCACGAACGCGATGAGATTCATTCTCCATCGTATCCATCCAAGTATAATTATCATTTGATGATTTAAAAATGATGTTTAAGGACCTGATATAATTATGGATATGAATAATATACAACCTACTCCATTACAAACATTCCTTACATAACAAAACTTATAAAAGAAAATGAGTAAGTTAACACCCGAAACACCGATAATACTAAGATATTATTAACAAATCAATGTTAAAAGATCATATATGATATCATAATAATGTATATGATTCTTGTATAATTTAATAAAAATTATTTCACCATTATATAGGAGGTTATCCTACCCCAACCAAGGAAAAGTACAAGTTAATGGTTTACTTCACAATCTCTTCATTATCCGAGGTTGTTTATACGTAATAATCTACTGGGACATCTTTATCATCCACATCCATGTTTCTTAAAAATGTATTTCAAAACATTTTTAATATTTAAAATAATATGGGTTATAGTCATTTATACCCTTTTTTGACTTTTTATAAGATTTTTATAAAGTAATCTTTCCGTCATTTTCCAAACAAGGTCGTTTTTAACCTTTTCGACAGAATTAAGGTAATAATGTTTTTTTAACTTATACGGCGGGTGCGGCTATTTTCTTCCGTTCTAAAATCGTCGAAGCTTCCCTTACAAGCTTATAAGAATATTTTCAAATAAAATGTTTTATTTCATAAATATAAGACTCCTAAATGATTTCAAAATAGAAAGTGATATTTCTCTAAAAAGAGTTTTGATTTCATCTATGTCAACATCCTTTAATGGATTTTACGCTTATTTGAAGTTGATTTATTAGGATACTAAACTTATATATTGTATTGAAGGTTTTTTGATATGTTTGACTGTGGATGTGCTATTTTTATACCATTCATAGTTTATGGTGAAAGTATTGACATTTCGTATGCTTGTTTTAATACGAATGTTTATGTTATGTTTATACCTTTTCATATGGGAATGCACTGGACTTAATATGTGACGGGTGGAGCCCGCTATAGCTCCTCGATGCATCGATAGGTCTAATGAGACAAACTAGTGTCTTGGCACAATGCCTTGGAAAAATCTTATTTGTAGTCTTGGCACGAGGCCTTGGCTATGCGGTTATGATAGTCTGGCATTATGCATTCCATCATTATGAAAGTGTATATTGATATTGAATGTGATTATTCGATTAGTAGAATATCCACGTGAATAAGTAAATGGAATTATTTCATTTTATTTTTTCCATACTATGTTTAAGTTCAAGTTTAAAAGGCTTTTGTTTTAGTTATACATTGCCTTAAATGTTTATTCTTATTTATGAAAGTTTCCACTATATTGTTATCATTACTGGGCATTTGAGCTCACCCATTTTCTATGTTTTATTTTTCCCAGGAAGTGAAGAAGTAAATTATGAATGACCTACAGGGATATTATGAGGGGATAATAATGTGGATTATGGAGACAAAATGTTGTAGTAGTAGTTTTTCACTTCATGATGTAATGTAAAACTTTATGAATATATCTAGTGTTTCCAAGGCTACTAAACCAATCAGTCTTTCGAGATTTGAACCTTCTTGTGATCATGCCAATGTTATGTAATAATGTACTGACTCTAGGTAACTTGGGTCGGGGCGTTACAATTGGTATCAGAGGAAGTTTAGTACAAACCTTGGAAGCTAGATTTAGATAAAATCTGATTAGAGCACGTAGACCTTAGATGAACTTTGAGAATTAGTATAGAAGAACTTCCTAGAATTTTGGTATTGTAGAGATTTTGTGAGTTTTCCGAGCAATAAATCCCTGTCTGGATATGAGCAGGTAGAGGCGGCTCTGGCACAGATGTACCTAGGGGTAAAACCCAAAAACACCACTTTCAGCTAGACTCAAACGGGAACTGGTGCACGATAACGGGCCTTGCTGCACTCTTGGTTACGACACTCCCGGGGGATATGCTTATGATAACTCTCATTTTCTTTACAAATCCTTATGAAGGGTTTATGAGTATATAATTCCTGAAAGAAAACATTCTTATGATTATGGATTATATCCATAAATAGTTCAATTTATGTTAAGTGTTTTATAAGTATGGGATTATGTATTTTGATTCACAAAATGATCTAGTTTATGCCATTGTTTAGAAATGGCACCTAGTGGAAGAAACGAAAACCGTATCAATGCACGTACTCCATGTAGGTATTTCCCTCCTACTCAAGATAATTATAGTGGAGCTGGTGATGCAACTGGTGCCGATCACCTAATCACCATACTGGGAAAACTCACTCAGGTTATGAATAATAACCTTACCCGTATGGAGCACCCTGATCCACAGCGTGGAGGATCAATGGTAGATCGATTCATGAGGCAACAACCACCAACATTCAATGGGAGTACAAATACATAATGTCGCAAAATATGGAATGGAGGGAGTTCAAAGATCTGTTTTTAGAAAAATACTTTCCTCGCGACCATCGAGCTGATATGGAAAGGCAATTTCTGTGTCTGAGACAGAAGGAGGATAAGAATGTCGCAAAGTATGAGGCTAACATTACAAGGTTATCAAGGTATGCTAGAGATTATATACGTAACCCAAGAAGTAATATTGATCGTTTCTTTGATGGGTTAAAACCATTTCTCCGTCGAGCATTAGTATCACAATCCTTCTCGTTGTACGAAGACATTGTCTCTTGTACTATCAAGACCGGAAAGGAATTCTCTAAGTCTTATGACTTTAAAGAAAAGAAAGAGAAGAACAGACCTGCTGATCAATCTGGGAATGGAAATACGGGGAAGAAGGGAAAGGATGAATATCCATCCTGTGGTAAATGTGGTAGGAAACACCCCGGTACTTGCTTGAAGGGAACATGAGTCTGTTACAAGTGTGGTGAAAAAGGCCACCAAGATCATGATTGCAAGGGGAAGAAGGAAGCTACGAATGTTTAGTGCTACAATTGCAGGGAGATGGGGCATTATGCAAATGAATGTCCTAATCGTTAGGAGAACTTACCTCAGAAAAGGCCAAGGGATCAAGGCCAAGCTTATGCTATCACTACTGCTGAGGTAGAAGCTCCGAAAGACGTGGTGGAAGGTAATTTAATGGTTTCCTCAAGTTTAGAAAATGCATTATTTGATTCTGGATCATCGCATTGTTTCATATCTTCCCAGTTTGCTAAGAAAATTAGATATTTCCAATTTGATTTAACAAGGGAGTTGTCAGTTAAAAATCCTAAGGGAAGTATCATTGCAACAAAGTTTTGTGAATCAGTCCCCATTAGAGCACATAAATGTTCTTTATCTGCTGATGTCGTTGTCATATCTATGATTGATTTTGATATAATCCTCGGTATGGATTGGCTTTCGGATTATGATGTGAAGATTTATTGTAAGAAGAAAGAGGTTATTATTCTTGATGATGATGATAAGGAACACCTTATCTGTAGAGAAGAATCGTCACCACCTAATTCTTATCTAGATCCACCCACAGTAGCTCAACTTAATTCAATTATTGGGGAGGAAGAGAATGAAATAACTGTGGGTGAGGAAAGGAATGTTCAAATAGAATATGTACCTGTTGTGAAAGAATTTGTAGATGTATTTCCGAAAGATTTACCTGGACATCCTCCAGAACGAGAAGTTGAGTTTTCCATTGATTTAATTCCTAGATCAAGGCCTATATCAAATACCCCTTATAGAATGGCCACTGTAGAATTAGTTGAACTAAAGAAACAACTAGAGGAATTGAGTAATAAGAGATTTATTCTCCCTAGTGTTTCTCCATGGGGAGCCCCTGTTCTTTTTGTTAAAAAGAAAGATGGATCTATGAGGTTATGTATCGACTACATGGAGATTAATGCTATAACAATAAAGAACAAGTATCCCCTACCACGTATTGATGATTTATTTGACCAACTGCATGGAGATCAATCCTTTTCAAAGATTGAACTTCGATCTGGATACCATCAATTGTGTGTGAAGAAGGAAGACATTCCGAAGACAGCATTTCGAACCAGGTACGGGCATTACGAGTTTACTGTAATGCCTTTTGGATTGACTAATGCACCCTCTGTATTCATGGATCTGATGAATAGAGTTTTCAAGGGGTATCTCGATGAATTTTTGGTGGTATTTATTGATGATATCTTAGTATACTCCAAAATATATGAAGATCATGAAAATAACTTGTGCATTATCTTGAAGACTCTGAGAAGGCGTGAATTATATGGGAATTTTAGAAAGTGTGAATTCTGGATTCAGGAGATTTCTTTTCTTGGACATATTGTCTCTAAAGATGGAATCTTTGTTGATCCTTCTAAGACCAAGGAAATCTATGAATGGCCAGAACCTACGAGTATAACTGAGGTACGTAGTTTTATTGGTTTGGCTGGTTATTATCGACGTTTCTTCCAGAATTTTGCCCAATTGGATAACCCATTAATGAAGCTCACACGTAAAGGGGTTAAATTTGTTTGTACAAAAGAGTGTGAAGAATGTTTCGAAGAACTGAAGAGAATATTATTCATTTCTCCTATATTGACTCTACCATCGGGGAATGATGGGTTCGTTATTTATAGTGATGCATCGAAGAAAGGACTTGGTTGTGTCCTTATGCAGAATGATAGAGTTATTGCCTATGCATCACGACAGTTGAAAATTCATGAACAAAACTATCCTACTCATGATCTCGAGTTAGCAGCTGTGATCTTTGCTTTGAAGATATGGTAGCACTACCTCTATGGTAAAAAATGTGAGATTTATACTGATCACAAGAGTTTGAAGTATATTTTCTCACAAAAAGAACTCAACATGAGGCAAAGGAGATGTGTTGAATTGCTCAAGGATTATGATTGTATGATACACTACCACTAGGGGAAGGCAAACAAGGTGGAAGATGCTTTGAGCAGAAAAGATCATGGAGTTTTAAAAATATGAGAATTGAAAGGGATCCAATTTTCATGGATCTAGTGAAGATGGACTTGGGAATAACCAGGGAAGGAGAAACATCAATGCTTTCTCAAATGGTTGCCAAACCATCTTTACTAGAAAGGATTAAGAGTTCTCAGACTAATGATGGAGAGTTTCAAAAGAAGATTAAAGCTGTGAATGATGGGAGATTGAGAGATTTTGTGTATGAAAATGGAATTTTGAAATTTAGTAAGAGGTTTTGTGTTCTCGATATACCTGATATAAAAAGGGAATTATTGGATGATGCTCATAGTTCCAATTTCTTTACACACCCTGGGAGCACTAAATTGTATAGAGATTTGAAGGAACATTTTTGGTGGGACAACATGAAGAGGGATATTGCTGATTTTGTGTCAAGATGTATGGTTTGTCAACAAGTGAAAGCTGGAAGGCAACAGCCTGGTGGAGTATTGCAACCTCTTCCCATACCGAAGTGGAAATGGGACAATATTACGATGGACTTTTTCATGGGGATACCAAAGACTCCTAGAAGGAATGATGCAATATGGGTTATTGTCGATCGTCTTACCAAGTCATCACATTTTCTTGCTATAAGAGAAGATCTACCACTGGAACATCTAGAAAGACTATATATTAATGAAGTTGTGAGACTTCATGGAGTACCCGTATCGATTGTTTCTGATCGTGATCCCCATTTTACTTCAAGATTCTGGAAGAGTCTTCAGAAATCCTTGGATACTGAACTTCATTTGAGCACTGCCTACCACCCTCAGACAGACGGACAATCAAAACGGACTATTCAAACCTTATAAGACATGCAGAGATATTGTTCACTTGACTTTCAGGGTATGTGGGATCAGTATTTACCTCTGGTAGAATTTTCCTATAACAATTGCTTCCATTCGAGTATTCAGATGGCACCATATCAAGCGTTATACGGAAAGAGATGTCGCACACCAACCTGTTGGGATGGCGTTGGTGAAAGAAAACTTGTAGGTCTAGAACTGGTGGAGGAAACGATGGAAAAGGTGAAGGTAATCCAAAATCACATCAAAGTAGCTCAAAGTAGGCAGGAGAGCTATGCCAATAATCGAAGGAAGGATTTCGAATTTCAAGTCGGTGATCATGTTTTCCTGAAGGTATCTCCATGGAAGGGAGTCAAACATTTTGGTAAGAAAGGTAAATTGAGTCCCAGGTACA
This sequence comes from Viscum album, assembly GCA_963277665.1. Taxonomy (NCBI): domain Eukaryota; kingdom Viridiplantae; phylum Streptophyta; class Magnoliopsida; order Santalales; family Viscaceae; genus Viscum; species Viscum album. The sequence goes on along the minus strand of OY728142.1, from coordinate 469,697,166 downwards.
TCAGACCTTTCAAAATTCTAGAACGAATTGGGGCTATAGCTTACCGATTGGCAATGCCGCCATGTCTCTCCAAAGTTCACGATGTGTTCCACGTATCTCTATTGAGGAAATACATGCCTGACCCAACGCATGTACTCACCTACGAGGAATTAGAACTGGAACCCGATCTGTCTTATTGCAAAGAGCCCGTTAGGATTCTTGATACGAGAGAACATGTACTAAGATACCGGATGACGCGTCTGGTAAATGTTTTGTGGAGAAACCATAAGATGGAAGAGGCAACGTGGGAACCCGAGGAACTTATGATGAAGAACCACCCAAGTCTTTTCATGTGATAAGTATTCTAGAAATTTTGAGGAAGAAATTATTGGAAGGAGGGTAGAATGTAACACCCCAAGCTTCTACGGTATGCTTCTCTTTGAATAATGTGATAGCGTGTGTTGTACGCAACACCGAGTTCTAACACACCATAACCAATCAAACTAGCCGTTATGAATAGTAATACCTACTATTTGAAATTATATATATTTTATATTTCAAAATGGACTTAATTTTTGGATTTGGAATATCGAATTTAGCCTAAGGTGAGATTTTGGTACTTTTCGGATAACTTTAATATTTTGATGAACAGTGAAAATTACTAAATTTTAATTAAAAACAACATTTTTAATCAAAATAATTAATAGTGATAAATTATGAATTTGAGTGGTTTTAATGTATATTTAGAATATATATTTTAATAGTGATAAATTAATAGTGATAAATTAATGGTGATAAATTAATAGTGATAAATTAATAGTGATAAATTAATAGTGATAAATTAATAGTGATAAAATAATTAATAGTGATAAATTAATAGTGATAAATTATGAAATTATATATATTTTAATGTATATTTAGAATATATTTTTACCATTTAATTTGAGTGGTTTTAATGTATATTTATGAATTTTAGTGGTTCTAAAAAGAGTTTTGATTTCATCTATGTCAACATCCTTTGATGGATTTTACGCTTATTTGAAGTTGATTTATTATGACACAAAACTTCTATATTGTATTGAATGTTTTGTGATATGTTTTACTGTGGATGTGCTATTTTTATACCATTCATAGTTTATGGTTAAAGTATTGACATTTCTTATGCTAGTTTTAATACAAATGTTTATGTTATGTTTAAACCTTTTCATATGGAATGCATTGAACTTAATATGTGACGGGTGGAGCCCGCTATAGCTCCTCGATGCATCGGTAGGTCTCATGAGACAAACTAGTGTCTTGGCACAAGGCCTTGGCAATATCTTATTTGTAGTCTTGGCACGAGGCCTTGGCTATGTGGTTATGATAGTCTGGAATTATGCATTCCATCATTATGAAAGTGGTTATTGATATTTCATGTGATTATGCGATTATTAGAATATCCATGTGAATAAGTAAATGGCATTATTTCATTTTATTTTTTCCATAATATGTTGAAGTTCAAGTTTAAAAGGCCATTTTAGTTATAATTTTCCTTAAATGTTTATTCTTATTTATGAAAGTTTCTGCTATATTGTTATCCTTTCTGGGCATTTGAGCTCACCTCTTTTCTATGTTTTATTTTTCCCAGGAAGTGAAGAAGTAAATTATGAATGACCTGCAGGGATATTATGAGGGGATAATAGTGTGGATTATGGAGACAATATGTTGTTGTAGTAGTTTTTTACTTCATGATGTATTGTAAAACTTTATGAATATATCTAGTGTTTCCAAGGCTACTAAACCAATCGGTCTTTCGAGATTTGATCCTTCTTGTGATCATGCCAATGTTATGTAATAATGCACCGACTCTAGGTAACTAGGGACAGGGAGTTACACCAATACTCATACATCATGACATGATAATAGATTTGACACATTAATGAGTCTAACATATCACCCCACTCTCCTAGAGTTCAATCTCGACTCTTCTATCGGATCTGCCTCTCTTAGAATTTTGATCACTCCTCATCGGTGATTTCCCTTCCTCCTCCTTCCACCCCAGGTTTGCTTCTCCCATTATTTTTCCTTTCCTCTCAATTTTTATCCCTTTCTGGGTTTCTGTCCACCTCGAACTAGTAGTTTACCCGTTTCTCCTCTCCATCCCCTACTCTTCCAGTCTATTTTGACACATAAGACCCCACTTTGATCGGTTAAGTTGGGTTTTATATGGGGTTTGGATTGTGGTGGTGGGAGTAGGGGAAACGTGTGATCCTCCGTTCGATGGCTTTCATTCCATTATGCTTTTCATTCTCTTAGGGTTTCAGTTCTAGTTTACCCTTATTTGTCTCATGGTTGTTATCTTAGGGTATCAACCCCCAATTTCCCATTGGTTATCATTTTCTTTTGGGCTTCATCCCTGATTTCCCCTTTCTCATTCCAGGATTGTTCTTGACTTGTGTTTTTTTTTGCTTTGTTTTGAGGTTTCCTTTCATAGGCGTGTTCTTTATCACTTCCATGTCACTCTTTCCTAGTCTAGATTCCAATTTCCTTACTCCCTTACAGGTCGGTTGGGTGCAATGGTTACCATGGAGGTTTTGGGATGTGGTTGGGAAGAGTTACGCGGTTACGGGGTGATCTGACCAGTGGTGGATGTTTCTGGTTCTAAGGGTTATTATGGTGAAGATGCGAATTATGATGGTCAGTGCCTCCTCTATGGAGAGATATAATCATTTGGTTTTGATGGAATGTAGTGATGGTATCTCACAACAGCGACGAGGGTGTTCTCACCAGCACTGTCGATGGTTTATGTTGATACTCTATGGTGACGACAACGATGCTGAAGGTGGTGATGGGGGTTTAAGGTGGATGGATATTACCAGTGATCTGAAGGATGACTCTTATGTGTCAGAGTTTTTTTCTCGAGGAAGTTCGGAAACTGAGGAATTGATAAAGGTCTCACGGTTTTTTGGAATATCAAAATTTGAAATGGAATTTTTGGTTTCATTAGCTGCAATGTGGAGTGGACAACTGAACGATGTGGATGGCTTAGGCGATGATTTGAATTTAATTTTTGTGGAATTTGAATGTTGGATTTTGAACTTTGAATGGAGTATTTGAGGTTTGTTTTAAAGAAGACTTGCGATGTGAATTTTTCTGTAGAGTTCCAAGTTTCCAAAAAGTGGATGTTATAAAATACAAAAAAATAGATTGTGGAGTGGACACATTAATGAGGATTTATATTAAACAATTTCACCACTCTCATCATTCTCATCTCATTCTATAATAATTTCACTATTCCTATACCAAAAAACACCAATTCCAAAACTCTTCATTGTTAATTATAGAGGTTTATAGTCAATCACAACATGAGATAAAGTAGATATTAAAGCTAAATAATATGGACAATGATATTAAATAATTTTATTCCAATTAAAAGGGTTCAATTCAATCATATTATTCTCATAGTGTTTGATTAGGATATGAATCAATAGTATTATAAAACCAAAAATAACCAAAAATAGATAGATTCATAATATAAATAATTTCATAATGGAGTATGAGACATGTAACGATTCCTACAGTTCATCTCATTGATCATTTTATCTAAAATAAATTCTCTATAAGTGATTAGGTATCAATATACAACCATCATAAATTGATGGGTTATCCATGGTTTCAAGGAATTTAAAAATAAACAAATAGAACATGAGAGGTAAAAGGTAAAAAATGGATATTTGAGTGTTGGTTAGCTTATATTTATAGAAAATGAAAATTATCTCCATCTAAAATAATAATTCTAATTGATGTGTTATAATTCCTATAAACTGTGGAAAATCCCAATATTAAAAAACCCTTCACATGATAAAATTACCTTAAATAATTTAATACCATAAAATAATGGATTGGTTAAAACCACCATAATGCCTTGGGACCTCAATCGACATTAAAAAATCCATGTTACTCGACCACTACTATGGTGAGATAGAGGGTTCCACACCACATTTCAAAAAATTTAAGATTCACCAGTTGTCTAAATAAATGACATAACGTAACACCCATTATCACAATAAAATTCCTCTTATAGAATATTAATATAATGTCCCCTTCAATATCATGTCACTCATGTGTGATTTGCTAAAATACATATGACACTATGCACCCCAGCCTTTAACATCATGGTGAAATGATATAAATTATACCATAACAAAAAAAAATCAAAAATATAACCTTGAACTCTAAAAATTATTATGTCGATCAAGAAAAAATTTCCACAGTATTACATTCTTTCCACCATCAATGATTTTTATACCTAAAATAAACAAGGTACTCAATATGGTGAGGGTACTAATCCCACATATGACAATCAATTTCCCAACAACTAATCTGAATATTAATATCGTTCCACTACACATTAACCAAACTTATCACATATCATGAAAGGGTCCTCCCCTACCAAAAATAAATCTTTACAATGTACATTGAAAATCTCAAATCATACATCATTCCCAGATCATCTTATTTGATGATATTCGATATTCCATGGACATGACCTCAAATATGACATGTGGAATATGCTGTTTCCCCTCTCTAACTATGGATATAAGATTATAAATTATTAAAAATTCATACCCATTTTTTAATCTAGAATGAAGTAATGAACTGAGGGGTTGAAATGATTCCCCAATTAAACCACTTCAAACTATAATTTTTTAGACCTTAAAAATATATGGTTTATCTCCATGAGTAAAAAAGGTCTTTTTTCATTCCAAATGGGACTTTAGGAACTTTGGATTTTCTCTATATAATAATGGAAGAAATATAACTCAATTATCATAAATATGACTAACTATATTCCCATTAGTGAACACTCTATCATATATAACTAACAAAAAGATGACATGTATGGTACCATATACAGTTCTCTAAATTGTTTCATGCAAATAGTGGATTGGTCGATATTAGGTATATAAACACCACAATGGGTACGTGATACTCTTATATGTGGATAAAATTGAGAAAAAAATAATTCAATATATCCACCAAAACATGGATGGTTCCCTCAAATTACCTGCTATTCTGAGATTTGAATGTGGCACTCATGAAAAACAATATCTCAAATTTCTTCTGCAACTTCTTTTATAATCAATATATAAATATAACACCTTAATTAGAAATAATAATTAATGCTGCATGATCTAATTTGTTAATCCCATATATATTTAAATAAAAAAATATTGACAACACATTAATCTTGAATAGGAAGGATGTGAGATGGATTGGTTTGATAGTCGATGATCAACCATATAACATTATAACACATCACTATATGTCAGATACATATCACAAAATCCATCAATATACCATACGACATCCATTTTTAAACATATTTTCTTAATCTTAACAATATTTATTGTTCATCTTTCAACTATTAATAAGTATATCACCTCAAGGAAAACATGGAAACCCTTCTCTTTATACCAAATACCAAAAATTGATGTATGAGGTATTAATAAAAATTCAACACACAAGGATGTACTAGTAAGGGGGGATTGTGGAATATTTTTAAAATCTCTTCATGAATCAAAACTGGAACCATCATTCGCACATAGAAAAGGATAACATGATTCACACCTTCTAATAATTCATTTGGTGCATGGACTAAAGATATTTGATCATGCATAACCTCATAATAAATGTCTCCAAATAAGTCCTCGCAATCATGTAGATGAAAACAAGGGTTTACCACCATACATTTAAGATAATCTATATTTCAATCATATACTGGGGATAACTATATCAATGTAAGCTACTCAGATTCCTCCTCAATGAAATGATACAAGGTTTTCAAGATAAGGGTACCGGTAACCATTATTCTCTTCCCCTAAAAGAATATAATTTCTATATAATATCCCAATATGAATCCCAACCAATTCCTCTACCTAAAATTTATTTATCTCTATGTATTATTATATCTATGACTCTTATGATTTATATAGACTATGAGACAGTCAATGAGATGATTATTTATCCATGTATTCATGGTAATGACCCTAAATACAATATCCAAATTATGGGAAATGGAGTTTTCCTTATGATTTAAACACTACATTTACCTATAAGAAATCATTTTCTACATATAAATAATCACATAACCAAGACTAGAAATATAGGAATTGTAGAACACTACATTATCAACTCATTCTTATAGAATCCATGGAACATGTTAAATATTAAAAATATACTTTATATATTCAAATTATATATAACATAAAACAGAAAAAATAATGATTTCCTCTTATAAAAAACATTAGTCACTGAATTCGTAATCCTTGAGAGGTATTCAATGAATATCTGGTTGCGTCCTTCCAACCAAAGGAAAAAATTACACCTCAAAAACACTCATGGGTGGATACCCTAAGAGAACTATCTTTATTGTCACGATATATATATATATATATATAATACCCCACCTAATATATCATTCTCCAAAGTTTGTACCTCTTGAATCAAAAACTAAAACTTTAGAGTTCATTATATAACTAGTTTTCATGAATAAAATCTAGGAAATTGTTGTCATGATCTGCATGTTCAACCACTATCGCTAATTTGACAATGATTTCACTAATATATATATATATATATGTCATAAAATTTATGAAATATCATGTTAACTGGAACTATGATCATGATAAAGGGGTTTTCTCACTAAAGAGAATCAATAGAAGCTCATCAAGTTTATAGTGGAATCCTAATTCAATATTTAATATATCATCCTCAAAATCACAAATTTCGTTATTTCTAGAACTAAGATAGATCTTCATGAAACATATCCCACATTTCATCTTGTAAAATTGGTGTTTGATCTTGAATAGTGGTTATATTTTCTTTATTACTACATGATTCAAATAGAGATGGTCACTACAAAGCGTCAAAATCGCATTTACATTACTGGTAAACAACAAAGGACCTACTTAGGGGCCATAGTGGGTCCAAAAATGAATATCTATTTATATTAATCTCGAAAAACATTCCCCTTCTCAAGATCACCAAGGTCCTTTCGATATGATATAGAATAAATTATAGTAGTCTTTGGGTAAAGATCAGTACAAAAATTGATCACCCCATAAGGGTAAAAAAATTAATTCATTGTCTTAGAAGAAATAAATATATTATACCATGAAAAATAAAATCTAATATGGTGAATGAATACTCTATATAAAGATCTAATATCACAATCATATGGGTGATTGGCTACACCATCACACTGATAGTCCCTACTCATCTCAACCAATGGTATCACATGCCCATAAATGAAAAGCTCAATCCATCCACTAAAAAACAAATAACAATCTAATGGTAGAAGTATTTATAGTCACAAACATATCATAAATAATCCATAAAAGAGATATATCCATAAGAATTTTTAACACCCTGTGATTTTGGGAAATATATATTTTTAAAAATAAATTTATTTTATTTTATGAGATTCTTTAAACATAACATCATGTTTTAATGAAACATAATATATTTTACCACTATAACCATGAGGTTTAATTATATTGAAAAAATGAATAATTATATTATGAAAAAAATGGTGAAAAAATTTATAAATTAAGTTCTTTACTTAAAAAAATGAAATTATAAACTAAAATAAAATTCATTTAAATGTAAAATATATTTTTTAAAATATATTGTTTCTATTCACACTATGTTATTTTATAATAATAACTAAATTTAATGACGATTAGTTGATGATTTTAATTAAATTTATATATTATACATTTAATAAATTATTTTTTATTTCATATAATATTTTACATTGTTTGAAATGATAATAAATATTCTCTTATGCATAAATATTTTATTCTCTACAAAGATGTTTCACCACTTTTTGAAAAATTATTTTTATATTATTTAACAAAATTTAAAGAAAAAAATGAAAAAATAAACTTAATATATAAAATAATAAGTTTAATATTATCTTATATTTATTTATCTATAATTTTTTAAATTGATTAATTTTTCAACTAATAGTGAAAAATAATTATTTTTATTAAAAAGATAATTTTATTTAATTAATTTGCAAATTACCATTTTTTTATAGTAGTTTTAAAAGTAAAATTATTTTAATTATATTATTTTTAAACCAATTTATATCCTTATAAATATTTTTATGTTTAAATTATATACAAAATCTTTTATATCTTAATAAAACATTTCATCAGAAAATCTTTTTTCCCTCATGATTGTGGGATTATTTTTAAATTAAATTCTAGAAATTTTTTTATTTTTATTTTATTAAATTGAAACCATAATTTTAATAAAAATAAAAATAATTAATATTAGATAATATTTTCACCATAATTTATGGTCATAACGAATAATAAAAATATTCAAAATAAATTTCTCCAATTAAGTATCAAACGGTGTTTTGCGAATTACTTGCACTTGTGTTAAAATTTATATTCTACACATGTATTATTTTCATTTGATAATTTTAATTTAATATTTTGAATGAATTTATAAAGAATTTATAATGACTAAAATTTTATTTTGAGTCTTAATTGATAAATTACCTATGTAAAAATGTGTTTTCATGGTGAATAGTAAAATTGAAAAAAAAGAGTAACCTTAGAGTTAAAGGGAAGATAATATTTAAAACATGTTTATGTTTTATTATTGGAGATATGTATCAAACATATATTCCTTTCAATCTATTATTTATCAGTTTCAGTGGATTTTAGCATGAGTGTATTATACCAGTTTTACATGGTTTTGGGTATTTACAAAAATGTCATTCCTAATCACATATAAAAGGGAACCTCAAATAAACATTTCATAAATTATACAAAGAAATTTGGTTTAGAATATACAAGAAAAAATTAATTAAATACTAAAATTAAATCTTATTATATTAATTTTATTGATTATAAAACCCTCATAAGAAGGATTTTTGTAGAAACATAAAGATAGTTTCTGAAGAAGTGGTATCGTTATTAACCGAGTGTTTCTATTTTATTTATTCTTCCACATAAATTAATTCTTGTTTAAAAAAGGTAAATTAATAAATCATATATATTTGATATACTAATATATTATTATGATAATATCATAACCTATATTTATCTCCACTTATTTCAAATTGGAAATGAAACTATTGATCATGTGTATAGTGGAATACCAACTCACAAGCTGTTGTATTTTTTTTCATTTCCACCACTAAAATAAGAATATATTGATGGATTAATTTATAGAAATTATATTTTTGAAAGAATAATTATTTTTGAATTGTAGTATTCAACATACCACCTTACCTTCTAATAAATTGTAAAATGAGATCCTCGCTTGGGCCTATGTGTGGATAACCAACTCCAAAAAGAAAAGTAAAGCTTTTTCATTTTATATTGGCATGCATGGTAAAAATATATAATTCAGGAATATAAAAATTATCAATGATATAGAAATTATTTTATAAATTATAATTAATATTTACCATTCGTTAACTGCTTTTTTCAAAAAACGAAATCATTGTTCTTGCGTGTGTATGCCAAATCATCTCCATGAATGGCGTACTTATTTTTTCTATATATAACTTTTTATCATTGAAAATAAATATTTATATAATGTATATATATTATATTTATATTATTAATTATATTCCAGATATTATGTAATTATAATCATTGAAAAATTACAAAAATTACCTGACCACAACATACCAGAAAAATGAAGCAGTTATCACCTGAAAGAGTGGTTTGAATAAAACTTTGTTAATAAATGGGTAAAAGAGGTAATAATTAAATAATATAATATAATTTATATATTTTAATGGTTATGTAACATTCATTTAATATATATATATTTATTATATAGGAGGTATGAACATGTATAAAGGATGTTTCACTTGAGGTAAGTGATTTCTGTCTCCATCTTATTTTTGTGGGACACTTGGTGTATTCATGACTTGTTTATTTTTTGTAGTGTATATACTACCATGAATTAATTTTTATATTATTATGATGAATATTATTAGTTATAAATATATAAATAATTTACTTTATTTTATTGGGATAGAATTCAAAATTTACCATAGTAGTAGGGTTTTATTATACAATTTTATTTTTTATCATGACGTCTTATGATAATGATTATCAATAAGAAAACATTTGAAATATATCACAATAAAAACATGATTTTTTAGCATATGATTATTTTTAAAAATTACATGTTTTCCATTAATTTTACACTCTTTCACTACTCATGATTCAAAAATAATATTATTATGGAAATATCAACTTTATTTATCTCTTAGTTCATAAATCCTTTCACTTCCATATCCATATTTTATAAAAAAATTTTAAAGAATGATTTTTTTATTTTCAAACTATTTTTTAATGTTATTTATATCCATTTTTTACATTTTTTTAAAATTTTTAAAAAGAAATATTGTTTTTTTACAAATGAAAAAATTTATACTTATTATTGACAATGTTTATTTATTCATTGTATTAATATACATAGTGCGAACATAATTTCCTACCACAATGACTACTCAATTATCTGATGCTTACATGAATTTTTTTTAATTTTCATTTCACATAAAATTTATATGTTATTTTTTTTGGAATTTTTAGATTTAAAATAATTTAATTCAAATTGGAATTGATAATATTCTCATGAAATGTTCCATATTATCTTTTTATAGAATTTTTTATCTAAGTTGAAATTTTATGACGTCTCTAAACATTAATGGGGTTATGGTCCAATGATACCATCGTTAGTCTTCATTTGGATGGTTTATGATTTTGATGAAAAAATGACTATGAATCCCAATATTTTATGTACATTATGTTATGATGAATTGATTTAAAGATTATAAATAAATTCATTTTCCATAATTTATATCAAGATAAATTGTTTATAGAAATGATTTTCTTTCATATTTTATGAAATGTTGAAAATTTTGGGGACTTGTGGCACAAATCTATAAGATTTTCATTATGAAAATGGTGAGGCCGGAATAAAATATTTTTACAATGCACTAGATAAAGATAAATTTCTTATGTGATCAAATTGTACATGAGAGTTTATCCAAAGCTTGAAAAAACGATACACAAGATTATATCACATTAATGAAAAATGGTATATGTGTGCTTATACCAACCCAATAGAGCATAAAATAGTGGTTATCTGAATCCTAAATCATAAACATGTGTGGTAATTCCAATCCTAAAATGTTTTTATTGTCTTGTTGGTTACCCATCACATTGGATTGTATATGCATATGTGTTTTCTAAAAAAATATTTTTTACGCCAATATTATTATCTCATGAATTATGATAATTGATTCCATTATGATTCATTCCTAATAATATTTGGAAAAATATTTCGTAAATAAATTTTATAATCTATGATATGTGGGTTGTAGTTTTTAAAAGTTATAAAAATGTTCTCATACCTTTGTGCTTATATTATGTTGATATATCCCTTGTTTACCTTTAATAATCACATGAGATCACCCATTTTATGTTTCCTTTCCCTAGGTTGTAATTAAATGTATTTTTTATGATAATTCTCATTAGGGTGCATATTATGGGGAGCTTAGTGGGAGATGATTTATTACAATAATGAACTAGTTTTTCCCATGTGTACATTTCCAAAGATACCAGACCTATATGATTCTAGTGTGAATAATTATATAATGTAATTAATAGTCATATAATAATATGTAATATTGATGTATGAAATGATTGGTTTACTATAGTTGGTATCATAAAATGGTTTAGTTATCATTTAAAAGTAATGATGAGAAAACATTAGTGATAACGCTAGGGATATACCTATGTATAGGAAAATGTCATGGAATTTTGGTGAAGGATAGAGAGAGTGGTTTCCATGAAATTACATCCACGTTTGGATAATACTTGTGGATGTGGATGTTGCATATTTTTACCAATTTTTATTAACTCTAAAAAGGTGTATTGGGATTTGACTTGATCATCACTTAGTGCACAAGAAGAGGCCTTACTACACACCAGGTTTGAAAATACTTGGGAATATGATTTGGAAATTAAAAATCACATTATGAAACATCGTTAATGATTTGAATATGTGATGAACATTAATGAAAAAGGTTAAATAAAAGGATAAATATATTTAAATGAACATGTCTTGATTTAGAACTACCAATGAATAATTATTCATGATCTATCAGTCTAATCAAATATACATGGTGGTAATGCTGATAATGTTGGTTTTAGTTTGGTTTATTTGTTAATAGGTGTGTTTAAATATTTATGTTTCCAATTTTATATTATTTTTATGAATTTATGCTTATTATGAATAATCTCAAGGAATTATAATTAATATCATAAATCATTACGTGTTGAATTAACAGTTAAAACCCATACAAGTGTGATGATTATATCTAATATTTATAATTATTCTCTGATTAGAGTTTGTAAGAATAATATTTTTGAAAATCTTTTCAACCACTCCCTGGTTTAATTTTATGTTATCATTTTAATGGATTAGATATCCCCACATAAATCCTACATAATTTTATAAGGAAGATAATTCATGTTTTATATTTGAATTAAACCTAAAATAATTTATCTGTGTGATGATAAATATTAACATCCATTGTAAATTTTATCTATTGTATGTTTCTTGATTACTGTTCAAAATGAATGTTTATCTCAAATGCTTGGGGAAAAATCAACACCGATGATGTTCCAACTGTGATGGATTTTATAGATGTGTCTCTAGAATTTTTTCATAGTCTTAAACCAAATCATGATATATAGGAATAAACATAACTCATACCTAGTGCTACACAAATTCAAAGACTCTATATAAAATGTCCTTGGCCGAGTTTCATGAAATAATGAAGATACGTTTATAGAATCATGGATTGGAATTTATTCGTCCACGTGTGCTCCCTTAGGGTACACCAAGTCTTTTTTGTTGAGAATAAATATGAATTGATGAAATACAAGATTGATTATCATAAAAATAATAAGATCACAATCCAAAATAAGTATTCTCTACCCCAAATTGATGACTAATTTGATCAACAACATGGAGGTCAATACTTTTCCAATATTAACTTTCATTCTAGATATCATCAATTGAGGGTTAATAAATAATAGGTATCCAAGAAAATATTTCATATAAGGTATAGAAACTATGAATAAAATGTTATTCTATTTGGTCATAATAATTCATTAACTATCCAATGGGATTAAAATTTTAGATTATTTATATATTATCTTGATAGTTTTGTGTTATTTTTTATTGATTGTATTATTATATATTCAACTAGAATGGAATATCATAAAGATTGGATGAGAAGTTTCTTATGGGAACTAAGTATGGAGTTATATTAAATACTTATCATGATAGAATTTTTGACAAAAAAGGTTCAACTTTGGGTCTTATAATGTCAAAAAATGTTTTTTATATAGAACTGACAATGTCCAGTGATTTTGAATGTTTTCCTAGACTAACCACTATGAACAAAATCCATAGGTTTTTTGGTATTATTTTATATTATCAATGCTCTTTATAGAAATTTCCATGAACATATCATCTAGTCAGCAAGTTAAATAAGAGGATAGCAATGTTCCTTTTGCAAAAAGTAATTAAATAAAATTTAAATGAATTAATGAGAAGGTTAATCAAATCATTGGTGTATAATTACCACTATTGTATTTTCTTTTTATTGTAATATATAGTGATTTATTGAAGAAATTACTAAGATGCATGCTCATTTATAATGAAATGTTTATAGATTATTCTTATCATTAAGTGAAGTTTCATGAGAAAAATTACCCAACTCATGATTTGGGGTTATTTGTGGTTTTATTTTTATTGATGATGTGGATGTATTATCATTATAGATAATGGTGTGATATATATATATATATAGATATATATATATATATATATATTAATGTCTAATGTACATGTTAACACAAAAAAATATTGAATATTTTCTAAAGAGTAATGTCAGAGATGATTAATGATTATTACTTATGAATACATTTCCACCCAGGGAAACCAAAAATGGTGGATGATATATTGATTTGAAAGGATTATGCTAGATTAACTCTAATAAGGAGAACAAAACTTCCAATATTTCGATATTTTTAAAGGAATGATCTAAAAATCTTCATGTATGGAGTAAAATATAAACATTCTCAAATGAATGTACAAACATCTATTCAAGTGAATATTAATAATAATCAGATGGAAGACGATGCACTAAAAAATAATATTTGAGATTGTAATGATTTATAAAATTATTGTGATAGAATGACACCATTCAGAAACCATGAAGGTGTAAAAACTATATTATATTTTTGTAATGAGTTTTTGGTTGAGAATCATAGTGTTTCAATCTATTAACCATTTTCATATAATGATATATAGAAATATTAATGAATATTTATGGTGGGATGACATGAAGAGAGATATTTTTATGTATGTATTTTGGTGCACAGTCAATCAGTTTGCTATGGCTAGGGATAAAAGTGTAAGTGGTTGTCAAAACTAATACGCATATCAGAATCGAAATGGGAAAACATCTCCATGGATTTTTTTGTTGGACTCCCCAAACCATAAAAATCCTATAATGTTTTTTGGGGTTTATTATATCACCATATGATGTCTAAGCACTTCATTACTATTAGATATGTCAACCCTCTAGACATGTATCTAATATATACATTATGGTAGTGGTACAGATGCACGAAGTACCACATTATATTGTATATTATCTGTATTTGAGGATTACGTCATTGTTTTTTAGAAGTCTTGAGATACCTCTAGATATGGAGTTGTGTTTTAGTACATCTTATCAAGAAAAGATGGATGGCCAGTCTAAGAGATACATTAAATCCCCAGAGTATATTCTAATATATTTATCCATGGATTTCAATGTATATTGGTATTAACACATTCTTATAGATATATTCTCAAAAAATAATATCATTCACTTTATTATTCAGTGTTGCATGAAATTTTATACTGACAATCAACAGTACGATCTTAAATTTGAATACTTTTATAAGGTTATTTTGATAATTTAACCATTAAAGGAGGATAAGTGATTTTGAGAGAAGGTAAATTAGATCCTTATCTTTTCCCCCTCTAATATTCTTGATTGAGAATGAACGATATCTTATTTGTTGGTGGTCCCTCCAAACCTCTCTCAAGTTCAGGATGTGTTCCATGGAACTCTCCTAAAGAAGAAAATACATGATCCTTCATAGGTACAGATCTATAAGTAAATTATATTTTATCAAGATAACTATAGTGAACAATAGATAGTGGATATTCTTGTTCATAGTGTTAATGTGATATGTAATAATACCACCCACATTGTGATTTTTTTGTAGAGAAACTACATATTTTGGGAAGATACATGGGAAACTAAGGATATGATGAGAAAAATATGATCAATTATTTGTATCATAGAAACTAATTTAAAATGGTGAAATTTATTTTATTTTGGGTTTAACTTATTGCCTCATGATTTTATGAAATATTTTCTATCAAATAAATATAAATTTTGAAATATCTTTGGATACACGTACCAACATGTTTAAAAAAAATGTAATATAGTATAAAATTGCAAACTGGCTATTAAATTGTGGGGATATAAAATGGAATAACTATATTACAAAAAAGTATACTATACACATGTATAATATAAAATCATTATTAATAAATTGATTATAAATGAATATTAAAATTATATAAGGAAAAAATAAACACTATTCAAAAAATAGTATTATGTGTTAAACGTCCTTTATCTTAATAAATTTAAATATTAATTTTTTGTGGATGATTTTAATTAAAAATATATAATTTATATTAAACAAATATTTTTATCAACCATATAATATTTTTTATACTTGGAATGACAAAAAAACATGTTTTCTTTTTAATGATTGTATTTTTATAAAATGTGTTTTTATTTTGTTTATATAGTTAGTCATTTTATATTAATCTTTCTCCTTCTTTAGAATTTTTTTAAATAATGTTAATTTTTTAAATAAAAATTGAAAAATTATCACAGAGATAATTTTTTATACATTTATTTATAGAGTAAATTTTTTACGAATAGTTAAAAATACAGATATTTATTCAACATTGTATTTTTTTAAATCACTAAAGAAGTACCATTTTGTTTAAAATGGTTTATTTTTTTAACAGTTAAGATATTATTTATCCAATTAATATCATTTTATTTAAAATCACATTGAATATAAATTCACGTACTTTCCATACATAAGAATACATTTATTTGTAAAGTACTTATTTCATCGCGATCACATGTTTAATTTTAAATTGAATTCATCCAATTCTGGGATTATAATTTGATAAAATAGATTCCATATTTCAAATCACCATAATTAATATTAGTTAATTTATATTGAAATAGTTTTTGTTCATAATGAAATATTAAAATAATTACAATTAATTATCATGATAAAAGTTAAAATGGTGTGTTCACATCACATGTGTCTTTTTTAAAATTAATTTTAATTTTTTTTTGTTTTTTTAAATATTATTTCATAATTATAATCATAGGGTATAAATTATATATTGATTAAATTTTTATTATTATTCTTAATGTATAAATTATATTTCTAAAAAATGTAACCGTAGTGAAAACTAAAATGGAAAAGGTGATTAATGATAAAGGTAAGGGGAATAAATTGATTAGAATGTTTTATTTATAATTTATGGAGATTTTTCATGGCCTTATATTCCTTTCACTCCAATATATATTATTTTTTTCAGTTATTGTTTTGAGATTGACGTCCCATTACAGTTTTTTCAGGTATTTATAAAAAATACACAACTTATAACATATAAAATGGCACTTTATACCATATTTCCTCACACTTAAATATAATTTTAGTTCTTAAAATACATTCCCAAATGAATTCATTAATTTTCAAACCATTACCAAGAGGCGTATTGTTTTAAAACCCATCCCAATTAGTCTTTTGGAGTGAAAATAGCGGGGGTTTCTAATGAATAGATATCTTTCTTAATAGAGAGTTTATGTGTCATTTATTCTTTCACCTCCTTTAAATATTATTTATATATTATAAATTAATAAAACCAGTATCTAATAATTAATTATATATTATTATGATAATTTAATAACTAATATTAATCTTTAAGTCAATATAATTTAGAATGAAATTTTCGATCGTGTGTACGGTGGACTGCCACCTCGTGAACCAATGTAATTTCTTTTCCCTCAAAAACACTTATTACTAGATATATTGATGGATAAAATATATATATATATATATATATTAAATTTATGACATAATTATAATTAATTTATTTTTAAATCTCCGATACCCTATTACAATCCAATCCATTGGAAAATGATAACGTCACATGTGTGTATGTATGAAATACTTCCTCCATGTAGTGATGTTATATATTTTTCATTTTATTTTCACATGGAGGGTAATAAGTATCTATGTAATGAATATAAATGATCCATATGAAAAATATTTATACTTCAAATGTGATGTAATATTTACCTTTCATTCATTTCATCATTCAAAAAATGAAATCACAATTTCTGCGTATGTACGACCTACCATATCAATGAATGGTATAATTTATTTTGTTATCCCTATATTACATTGATAAATTAAAATATGTATATCAAAAATATATATAATATTAACATCATGATTAAAAATTTTGATACTATGGAACCATAATCAATGTACAAGGATCAGAACTACTGAACCCAAACCTATATGGAAAAACAAAGCAGTTACCACCCTAATTACTGATTTTAATAAAGAAATGTTAATAAACTGGTGATAAATTTTTAGAAATAAATAATAGTTTGTATTTTATATATTATTATAGTTTTATAATTTCAGGATAATAAAACTATATTTATTATATTGGATCATCAAACACATATGAGATAATTTGGACCTAATGTAATGGATTTTCATCTCACTTTTATTACCATGGAACACATGCTATATTCACCCCTTGTTTCATTTCTACGGTGTATATAATTCACATGAATGTAATTTTTGATTAATATCATAAACATTATTCAATATAAATATCCACATAACTTCTTTACATTAATGGGGATTTATATTCAAGTGAAACGATAGTGGAAATGGTTTTATGATAAAATTTTACTGTTTAATGGGATTTTTATTATTATTCATATAAGGATGAAATATAAAGACAAATCTCACAAAAAAACCATGTTATTTATTCTCCTCAATTTATTTCATGGAGTAACTCTTTTTCCATTAATTTTATTATTTTATGTACTCATGAACCCAAAATCATTTGTTTAAGGAAAACCCAAATTAATATATCTGTTCAGTCAAAAATCATTTATTTTCAATGTCCATGTTTAATAAAATATTTCAAATAATGTTTCTACAATTTATAATAGATTGTTTCAAGAAATTTTTATATATGATTTACTTTTCTACAAAAAAATTACAATGAATATTTTTATGATATTCAGAACAAGGTTCTTTTGACTTTTACCAAAAATGTGAAAGGGATTTTTTTTAACATACATGCCATGAAAATTATTTTTTTTCATAACGACTATATTATTTGAAAAAAAATTACATGTTTCCCAAATTATATTCAATAAAAAAATATTTTTTATTTTAAAAATATATAGATTTTAAATTAATGATTTAAAATTAGTAATGATATTTTTCTCAAAATGTTTTCTAAATAATATTTTAAAAATATTTTTCATCTAAGATGACATCGTTTGAGGTTTCATAACCATTACTAGGGATATGATTCAATGATATAATTTATATTATTTCTATAAATTGTTTATGATTATTTTTATTTTTTTGAAACCCATTCCTTTTTCTCTGGGTTATGATACGTTGAATTGATGTAATGATTATGAAACTAGTTTCATTTCCATGCTTTATGTCCTAATGAAATTTTCATGAAACTTGTTTATATTCAAAGGTTATGATATAATGAATATTTTAAGATCTTATAGAACACCTCTATATAATCTTAATTTTGTAATGTGTGGTCCTAGAATTTTATAGATCTCAAATGTATAGGGTAAAGATTAATGTTCTATGAGATCAAAGGGTACATGAGAGGTTATCCCAAGAATGAAAAAGGGTAACTTAGAGGATATAACAAGACTAATAAAATAGGGTACGTGAGAGGTTATCAAAACCCTTAATGGGTACACTATAGGTTTTCCACAACAAAAATTAGGGATATAGGTGGTTAGTTCAATCCTAACATGTTATAAATATCTTCATTGGTGACCATGAAATATGATTTTCTATACTTATGTATATCCCACAAATCTATCTATTCTTACAATATTATTAACTCCTGACATATGATATTTTTCTCCCTTATGATTCATGCCTTATGAATTTTAAACATTTATTATATGGCTTAGGTATAGGATTAATGATATACAAGGTATGTTAATATTATCATCATGTTCTAATACCACTATTCCCTTGTTATGTTAATACCGAACTTTTTCACCCTGAATGAGAATCCGAGTTCACCCTATATTATGATTCTTTTCCACATGTTCAGAAAAATTTTATTATGTATGATATGTATAAGAAGGCTTGTAGTTATGAAGAACATAGTGGGAGATGATGTAGTTAAATTATGAACCAGTTTTTAATGTTTTTAGTTATGTAAATATACTCTACTTAAATGATTAATGAATGGATCATTATATTATGAAATAAATCTTAATTTATTTAGATGTAATATTTTTTTGAAAAGTGATTGTAACTAGAGGATTCAAAATAGTCGATATGAGTTCCTTTGAAAACCTCTCCCTACTGTGTGAAATGTCAAATTAATTGTAGATGTGGGTGACCTAATGATAACTTCCCAAAAGAGTATATAGTCACATATGTCATAACAAAGGAACTATCATGATATATTAATGCTAAATCAATGGTACAGATCATGAAAAAAATTTAATTTATGGATTTGATTTTATAGAAGACATATATCATACCATGAACCCTATAAGGAACTACTTAGTAATTTTTATCCATCACCTACATCTGGTAATATCTATACCCTCTTGCTTCTTGAGCCAAACATAGTCCAAATGGGGTTGGGAATAGTAGATAATCACAATAATGGAATACACCCATTAGGAGACATGATTAGGATTTATTCAACACTAGAGGGAGAGTGAAATAATATTTGTTACTTTTTGAAAAATTTACTATTTTGTATCACATGTTAATATGAATTATTAAACATTTTTCTCTCCTCACCATCCTTATTTCATTAAACACATATAAATACTTCCACATAAAAGGAAAAAATTATATTTACACTGGTCACCTCTAAATATGGGAAGGATTTCCCTTAGTGTGATATTGATTCCTCTATGATACAACTGACCACTAGAATTCACTTTTTTGTACAATGAGTGGGGTTTTAATTGAACTTGTGTTTCACTCTAGGCTCCCCATAGGGATCAGTGCATCCAATATTCCATTAGTATCCTTTTAGTTATTTATACAATCATCTGGATATATTATAATATATTTTTCATTTACAAGAAATTCCTTCACTAATATTTAAATTTTCATTATCTTATTTATTTACATATTTTCTTCTCTAATTATTATTTTAATTGTGTTGTATCATGAAAATTATTTCTTCTTCTTTTCAAAATATAGTATCTCAAAAAACCGCTTCTTCCTATTCATATTAACAAACCTATAAATATACTTCATCATCTTGTTCTCCTTCACATGTTTATTACTATTCAACATTGTGAGAATACATATAAGGCATAGAACCTTATTTACATTCTTCTTTCTTCAATATTTACTAAATTGAACTGAATACATTTTTTATTCTTTAGCATTGTCACATATAACTAATTGAAGAGAATAGTGTTGTATAATCTCATATTCAATTAGATTTGAAATTTTCCTCTTTAGTTTTGTAAAATATCAATTATATCTTAAACATTACTTCAATATTAAAATGAAATAAAACTTTTTTCATTAATAATATCCCAAAACAACACCTTAATATTTGTTGAATATTTTTTTTTTAAATTCAAATTCATGTTTTAAATGAATTTATATCACTTATAAATGTATCACTATTATTTTTAGACCATTACAATATCTTCAATTGTCTAGTCAATATAAACGAAATAAAAAAATCATTATAGATTAAGATTGATAGTTTCACTAATCATCAATAGATTAACATCATCAGATCAATTTAAATCATACTAACTTCTTCAAAATAAAATTCCTCTCATCACCATGATATTTTATATATAATTATAGTAATCATGCATAGAACCATTAAATGCAGTAAGGTATGTTGGACCCAATTTTTTATATTTTTTAACTTCATAGAAATAATTTTCAAAACATCAGTCACATTGGTGTTTACTCCTCATGTCATTTAAAATAGGAATATTTTCATCAAAACAAAAGATAATATATTTTTTATATATTACTATTTAAAACATCCCATATAATTTTTTCTTCCATAAATCAACAAATAATTAATTACACATTCCTGAAAAAAGAAATCAAAAATTGACCATGATGTGGTCCCTTCCGTTTGTCCTCCCACTTGGGCACCCTGACTATCTCCCTCATAGAGATTTTCTAATAAATATAAAAAGCTAAGTAGTTTATTTTGAAATAACATTGAATATTCACTATGTATTTTTTACTCTCTATACTGATTTGAAGGTCACTTACTCTTCACCATGCCACCATAGTGGCATCTATGGTATCCAATTGCTTTATATTTTAAAGGGGTGAAGCTCTAATTGAAAATTTCTTTTGAAATGACCGTAATTATTATACAATATAATATTACTTATATATTATGAATACGATAACTATTTCTCAATGTGACTATCCATTGGTTTAAAAAAATCACATTTTCCCCTATAAACAATTGATTCAGTGTTGTCCCATATCAGTGGGTAACCAATCCACACAGCCTATTCATCTCTATATCGTTACTATTTTCCCAACCTATATATGATTTTTTTTCATCCATACCAAAGGTTTTCAATCAGTAATACCTAGAAAATTTAACCCAACTGGGAATACATTATGATTACATAGTAGGTTAGGTTGATTTTATTTTTTGAGTTGGAAATATTTTGTGCTACAACTCATGGATGACTTCTACCGTCCCTATATAATTTTTATTTATTTCATTTTATCATTATAATTTATAAATATCAAATTTATTGGATACCTTCAATTTCTTATTCATATATATATATGATGAATCCATGAGAATCCATTATAGTACTAAAATCATAAGAATAATTTTTCTTCACTAAGAAATGGATCACCCAATGCTTCCATTATAATATTTATTTATTTATCATATATAAAAAAGACAAGTAATATTACTTAAATAATCCATGATGATTCTTCTAATAATAATTAAATAAATATAATGTAACATAATTTTTAGGAACTTTACATCTTCAAGTTATTTAGAATCTCAAATTAATTCCTTAAAATAATGCTAGTTTAAATAAAACTATTGAATATATAAACATAATAAATCATTAAAATACCCATATTAATTGATAATAATTATAAACTAATACAAAACCGATTTTTTTTGAAAAATAATATCCCATTTTATAATTTTTTCAATACCCATATCAGATGATATGCTAACATGATCTCTTATATAACAACCCTACTCTTTATTACATACTTAAACATGATATTCTACTTAAAATATTCACTTGATACAACATAGAATATCAAGTGGTCTTGTTTCTTTGGGGATTAAGAACATTACATAATAACTTTAAACATAGAACACAACATCTTATTGAAAACTTCCTTTACATGACCACTACATTCCCTTGTACATAGCATTGCAAGGGATAACTTGAGGACATGCATAAGAATAGGGTGAGATATAAAGCCCAGTAAGTGAGTAAAAAAGGTATAACCTGAAGTTTAAAATATATTTTAGGGAATAAGAATACCAATTTAGTGTAATATAAACATGAACATAAAGTCATGATGTAGAAGGATTATCCTAACATGGAAATGCGGAAACAACACTTAACATGGAATTAGTATGAGCCAATGCTCATTCCACATGGAGCATGGGTAAAACCTCATTTCACATTGATCACAATTAAACCCTCGTTTCACGTGAATAATCATGAGTCAACACCCATTTCACATGATGTATCATGATACTTTACTTTACCCAATTCATTGAAGCGCTATTAGGGCGCTCCCTTCTTAAACATTTCATTTTATGCACAAGTGTGCCATATGGATAAAAAAATTAAATCATTAAACATCATAATTTATTACAAAATAAATAAATGTAGAATTAATACATGAAAATATATAATCAATAAGTAATTTTTCATAAAGGTGAATTCCCTTGATAGAGAAATGGGTATGGTATTCACTCCACAATGACTTTTTCTTGGAAAAACATGGTGCAATTTCGGCAACATAACGACGTGACATAAGAATTCATAAAAATGGTTAATGAGAGAGAAAGGGGTGTCTCATAATATTTACATGAAATGTATTATATGGGGGTCATATAGATAAATTTCCCATCAATTTTAATGGAATTTAGATTAATGATACAAAAAATTTCATGAATTTAAATGAGGAGAGAGAAATTCTTTATCGAATTTTGGAATGGTAACATGTGTACATGGAAGTCATTAATGATAGAGAAATGGGTCTCCCATAATTAAAACATAAATAGGAAAGTATGGTGGAGGTTCAAAACCATACAAAAACATTTTTAATTGAAAATGAAAGGGAATAACAACTTAAAGAAAATTGGACAAAAATGAGAAAGGAAGAAATCCCTTACTTGGAAGTGTGATACCAAAGGCTTGGGAGGGGATTAAGAGAGGCTTCTTGGGAGCATGGGGTGCCTTGGGAGGATTCTACATAGAGGAGGGAAGAGGTTTGACGAACTACAAAGGCTTTTAGTGAAGAGGAAGTGGGTGATTGGGTTGGTTTATATAGGAAATGGGTGGTGATTTTTTTATTATTTATGTTTGGGGAACCACATATTAAACTAATCAAAACCAAAAACCATCCCATGGTTTTTCCCATTTTTTTACAAATGGAGAGTGTAAAAAAGTATTTTATAAGGACAATGAAAAAATTCCTAAAATAAAAGTGTTGCTTATGTGTAGGTGAGTCACAATATCAAGGAAAATAATTTAAAAAGACAAAATGTTTTATAAGTTTTCAAGGGTCCACTAAAGCATTGAAAAATAAATCAAACAAACCTGAAATCTCATAATTTTAATTATAAAACATATATTGGCTGAACATAATATTTATAGTATATTATTACAACACTATTAGGTCATTATGATGTCATAAAACACATTATATATTTAAACGGTATTTAATTTTGACCTAAAAATGTGACTGTCTCAGAAAATTATGAAAAAATCACCATTGGATAATTTCGATGTCCTGATTCCAAAAATAATATTCATTTTTTATAAATAATTTTCTATGTATGTGAATTTTTTCATTTAACATAAAAACTGATATTTATCGAAAATTCATGGGTTTTGACAAAAAAATAAACCTTAATAAAAATTACAATTACGTTCATAAAGTTATACAATTATATATATTTAATAAAAGTAATTTAATAATAATAAAATATTTTTAAAATATTATTTAATTAAAAAATCCATTATTTCCTAAAAATAGATTTCTTATTTGAATACTATCTAAAGATACTATTTTATCTTTAAAAACTATTTTCAAAGTAACAATAATAAAATGAATGTATACTCTCTATACAAGAATAATGTACATAATCGTAATAATAGGGTATTAGTACAAAAACTCTTATAACACCTATATATGATTGAAGGGTAAGGTGTGTGATGGTGACTAAATCTTGGGGTGGCTTGGATAACATCGCTTAAGTGGTAATATCTATTAACTTACACTTCTCCCTTAGTCAGTTCCGCTCAAGCTTAACATGTTCAAGTTTAGCATGGTCTTGGACTAGAGTGAATCCTAATGATGACACCTCCTTTCCGAGCTCTGAAAAATGGGATTCGTATGGGGAAAGTCAACTAGATGAGGTCATCTCTTTCTTTTTCCGAGTAAATAGGATTTGTTAAATCACAATATTTATACTAATCATGTGATCACTATTCAACGACTATATTAGCAATGATAACAATTCATAATGGTATTTTAAAATCAAAAATAAAAAACCAATTAAGTTCATTTATTGTATAACCATTTTAAAGAATTATACATATAATCATATCAAGAGGAATTTTCATTAATGAAAGTTTGGGTCTTTACAATCTTCCCCCATTATAAAATTTCACCCTCAAAATTTTCTTTTCCAATAATAAAATAGATGCAGGTAACACTTCTTTATCACTTTCTCTGATTCTCATGTCACTTTATCAAACTTGTGGTTTTTCCACAACACCTTGATGAGGGGAATTGTCTTATTTCGTTGAAATTTTTCTATACGATCTAAGATCTTCACTGGTTGCTCCTAGTAAGAAAGATCATCCTCTAACTGTACTACCTCTTAAGAGAGTAAATGTGATGGGTTTAGTATATACTTCCTTAGAGGGATACATGAAATACATCATGTACATTGTCCATGGTAGGTGGAAGTGCTAGTCGATAGGCCACAACCCCAACACGATCAAGAATCTTGAAGTGGATGATATACCTAAGACATAACATCCATTTCTTTCCAAACCTCATGACCTTATTTCATGGAGATATGTATAGAAATACCATGTCTCCAACTTTTAACTCAATGTCTTACCAATGGTTATATGCCTAAGTCTTTAGTCAACTTTGGGATGCCTTGATATAATACTGAATGGTTTTCACCTTCTCCGCTATTTCTTTGACCATTTTAGGTCCTAACATCTTATCCTCACCAACTTCATCCCAACACGCTGATGTTCTGAACCTTTTCTCATAAAGAGCTTCATATGGTTCCATTCGGATGATCGAGTTGAAACTGTTATTGTAAGAGAATTAAACCAGTGGAAGATGATATTCCCATCCACTTTTAATGTCTATAGAACATGATCATAATATGTCATCTCATGTATGAATATTTCACTTAGATTAGTCATAAGTTTGAGGATGACAGGATGTACTCAAGTTAAGTTCAGTGCTTAGAACATGCAGGATACTTTTTCAGAACATCGAGGTGAATCTCATATCACGATCGGATACAATAGATAGTGGTAATCCATATATCCTTACCACTTCTTTGATTTAAATACATGAAAGTTGATTCAATTAAAAGTCCTCTCAAATCATGATAAAGAGTGTTATCTTAATAAGATGATCCACAACGACCCATATAGCATTTATTCCTCTGGATGTCCTTGGAAGTCCAGTGAAAAATTACATGGTAATTTTTTCCCACTTCAATGTTGGTATGGGTAGTGGTTGTATCATCCCCTTACACTTTTTCCTCTCAGCCATCATTTTCTAACATACTAGGAACATTTATGTATATTCAGCAATCTCTCTTTTCGTATTGTCCCACCAAATTTTTTCTCGTAGATCTCGATACATCATTGTGCTCCTGAGGTGAATAGAGAAGGTTGATCTATATGGGGAATTTAGATGATACATCTTTATCTTTGGATCATATGGTGCACATAATCGTGATGCAAATCTCATAATTCAATCCTTGTCAACCACGAACTCTCAGGATTTCCCATTTCTGATAACATCAACATTTTTTAGAATTTTCTCATCCTTTCTTTAAGTATCCTTTTGTTTTCTCCAAGAGGGATGGTTGAGCAATCATCTGAGAAAGAATTGATGATGTTCCACCCTTAATTATTTCTTTCTCAATCCTTTGTAAATCTAAGAAGATTTGATCCTTCTCAATTCTCACCAATGAAAAAATTGATGGGTCCTTTCTACTTAGAGAATCTTCCACCTTGTTCACTTTCCCATGGTAGTAGTGGATTCAGTAGTCATAGTCTTTTATTAGCTCTATCCATCTTCATTGTCTCATGTTCAAATCTTTCTGTGTGAATATATACTTGAGGCTTTTTTAATCCGTATATATTTCACACTTCTACCCAAAGAGATAATTTTGAAAAAAAATTTAAGTGAAGATCACCGCATCCAACTCCAGATCACTTTTTGGATAATTCTGCTCATGACCTTTCAATTTACTTGAATCATAGGCAATGAAATTTTCATTTTCCTCGACACACAACCCATGCCCTTCTTTGAAGCATCACTGAATACCACAAAAAGTTCCCCACTTGTGTGTAAATTGAGTACGAGTGTAGTGATAAACCTTCTTTTCAACTCCTTGAAGCTTTCTTTGCATTCATCACTCAAAGAAATCATTACTCCATTTTTATTTATCTTGGTAAGAGGGTAACCAATTGTGAGAAATTTCTCAAAAATCATTGATAATATCCCACTAACCCCAAGAAGCTATGGATATACATTGCCGATGTTGGACTCAACCATCCCTCTATTGAAGGTGTCTAGGAGGGACCCACAAATATTCCATTGATTGTGATGATATGGCCCATGAATGAGACCTCCTTCAACTAGAACTCACATTTTATGTACTTTTAATAGAGCTTCTCCTTTCGCAAGGTATCTAGTACAATTATTAATTGCTGCCTGTGATTCTCCTTGGTATTGGAGTATATTAGAATATCATATATAAATAATACCAAAACTTTGTGCAGGAAATCTCTCAAGACTATATTCATCAAGTCCATGAAGATTGCTTGAGCATTCGTGAGTCTGAAAGACATTACTATGAATTCATAGTGATCATATCTTGTATGAAAAAGAGTCTTAGGGATATCTTCCTTCTTCAACCTTACTTGATAATATCTTAACTAGAAATCTACCTTGGAGATGTATTTTTATCCATGTAGCTGATAGAACAAGTCATCAATTTGTGGGAGAGGATACTTGTTCTTTATCATGATTTTGTTAAGCTCACAATAATTGATGCAAAGGTGCATTGCCCCATCCTTCTTATTGACAAAGAGGATTGGTGAACCCCATAGTGAGGCACTTGGGCATATAAACCCTTTATCCAGATTCTCATGTAGTTGTTTATCCATCTCCTTAAGCTCCACAATAGCCATTCTATATGGAGTGTTGGATATTGGAAACACTCTAGGTATATGATCAATTGAGAATTAAAAATCACTTCTATGAGGAAGAGCAGAAAATTCCATAGAAAACACATCATCAAATTACCTCACAATAGGCATGTATTCAAGGATTGTTTCCTCCTTAGACTCCATCATCTGAGCTAGATATGCATTCTCAAAGGGTAGTAATATCCACACTTGATATGATGGTGCTAAAAAAGATTCATCTTCATCCTTAAACATGTATAAAATCGGGGGTTGATTCACCATATGGAGAGTGATTTCCCCCTCATAACAATTTATGTTTGATCTATATAATGAAATCCAATCCATGTCAATAATTGTAGAAAATTCTTCTAGAGGGAGTATGAAGAGGTTCTTCGGGAAGTTCAATCCACATATTGTGACCGGGGAGGAGTTATATTCATGGGATGCAATGATTTACCCAGTTGTTGTACCCACCGACATCATTACTTCCATGATTTGTGGTGGTGTTGGGATTGTTCTACTAAACTTTATGGATATAAAATAATGGGTTGAAATATTAATGATAACCTACCTTTAAATTTTTGATTATGGTTCTACCTAATCCGATATAGACATGGGATGGGTACATTAAACTATTAAACACATAAATGGGAATCCAATGAAAAAAGGATAACTTAAAAATTTTATCTCCTTAACTTGTGAATTTACAAGATTCCATCTATTCTATCCATGATATACTTCCAAACATATATTATTAGGGGAATTTTTTTATTCTATAATAATGGTGCATAATAGGCATGTAAATTTACCAAAGTATATCCTTCGGGAGTGTCGTAAACAAGAGTGCATAAAATCCTATTTTCGTGTATCAGGATACCCCGGGTCAAGACCGAATATCTTTGTTGGGGTTTTCACCCCTAGGTACATATGTTCCAGAGCCACCTCTACCTGCTCGTATCTAGACATGTATATATTTTCTTGATAAACCACATAATCAATACTCATAAAAACTTAGGAATATTTTTATTATACACAATCTTGTCTCTAAGGAATCGATTGGGTTTTCAAATCCTAATCCCAAAAATAACTAAACCTATCATCTGATACCATCTTTAACAAACCTGCTCTTTATTACCAACTTAAACATGATTTATTAAATAAAATATTCACATGATAGAACATAGAAGATTGAGAGGTCTAGTGTCTTTGGGGAATAAGAACATTACACAAAAACTTAAAACATAGAAGGAAACATCTTACTGAAAAATTCGTTTACATGACCACTATATTCCCTCACACTTAACATTGCATGAGAAAACCTAAGGACATGCATAAGAAAAGGGTGGTCTATAAAGCCCAGTAACAGAGTAAACAAGATATAACATGATGGTTATACTAAATGTTAGGCAATATTCATATCAATGGAGTGTAATAGAAACATGATCATAAAGGTATGATATTGCATGATTATCAAAACATGGAAATGTGGTAACAATGCTTAACATGGTATTAGCATGAGCTCAAGAACATTTCACATGGAGCATGAGTAAACCCTCACTGCACATGAACCACGAGTAAACCCTAATTTCACTTGAATTATCATGAGTAAATACCCATTTCACATGATGTATCATGATACTACACTTTACCCAATGCATTGGAGCGCTATCAGGGCACACCCTTCTGAAATATTCCATTTCATGCATAAGTGTGCCACATGGATTATAAAACATGGATACATTAAACATAACCATTTATTCCATGATAATGGAATGTGGAATTCATACATGAAACTCTATAATCAATAAGTAAATGTGAATAATGGGGAATACCCTTGATAGATAAATAAGCATGTTATTCACTACACAATGACTTTGGCTTGGAAAAACGTGGTGCCATTTTAGCAGCATAACAACATGACATAAGAATTCATAAATATGGTTGATGAGAGATAAATGGGTGTCTCATCATATTTAAGAGAAAAGGAATGTAAGGGGGACATATAGATACAATTCCCAACATTTTTAATGGAATTTAGATTCATGATCCCATATAATTGATTGAATGTAATTGAGGAGAGAGAAATTCCTTAATGAATTTCGACATGGTAACTGGTGTACATGGAAGTCATTAATGATTGATAAATGGGTCTCCCATCATTCAAATATAAATAAGGTAGTATGGTTTTGGTGAACAACTATACCCCAAAATTTTTAATTGAAAATTAAATGGCATAACAACTTAAATATAATTGGACAAAAATGGGAAAGGAAGAAATCCCATAATTTGAAGTGTAATCACAAAGGCTTGGGAGGGGATTGAGAGAGACTTCATGGGAGCTTGGGAAACCTTGGGAGGATTATAGAGAGAGGAAGGTAGAGTTTGGATGAACTAAAAAGGCTTTTAGGGAAGAGGAAGTGGGAGAATGGGTGGTTTTATATAGGAAAGAAGAGGGAATTCTTTATTATTTAAGTTTGGGACACCACAAATTAAACTAATAAAAAAACTAGAACATGGTTATTGCCCATGGTTTTTTACAAAGGGAATTGGAAATCAATATTTCATAAGGCAATTTTCCGAACATCTTAAAATAATATGGTTGCATTTTTGGAGGTTAGTCACACTCTAAATGAATACAATTTAAAAAGAAAATGTTTTATAAGTCTTGAAGGGTAAACTAAAGCTCTGAAAAATAATTAAAACAAACCCAAAATCACATTATTTTAATGGTAAAAAATGTATTGGCCAAAAATAATATTTATAGTATTTTATTACATTACTATTGGGTCATTATGATGTCATAAAACACATTATATATTTAAACGGTATTTAATTTTTACCCAAAAATTCGACTGCCTCAGAAAATTATGAAAAATTCACCGTTAGATAATTTCGACATCCATATTCCAAAAATAATATTAATTCTATCTAAATAATTTGATAAATATGTGATTTTTTTCATTTAAAATAAAAATTGACATTTATTGAAAGTTCATGTGTTTTGAAAAAAAACACCTTTCAAACATTAATAAAAATTACAATTTAATTCATAAACTTATAAAATCATTTATATTTAATAAAAATTAATTTTATAATAATAATATTTTATTAAAATATTATTTAATCCAAAAATCCATTAACTCATCAAAATAGATTTCTTAGTTTAATATTAACTAAAAATATGATTTGCGCTGTAAAAACTATTTACAAAGTAAAAATAATTAAATGAATGTATATTCTCTATACACAAATAATGTAAATAATCATTATACTAGTGTCTTGTTACATAACCCATTACAAAACCTGTATACGAACTTAGGGTAAGGTGTGTGATGGTGATAGATTCTTGGGGTGTCTTAGATAACGTCGCTTGGGTGGTAATCTCTATTAACTTCCACTTCCCCCATAGTCGGTTCTGCTCAAGATTAACTTGTTCATGATCTACTTAGGATTGGTCTAGATAAAAGAACAATGAAACCACCTCCTTTCCGAGCTATGAAAAATGGTCATCGTACGGGGTACGTCGGCTGGATGAGGCCATCCCTTCCTTTTTCCAAGTAAATTGTATTTGTTAAAGCCCTATATTTATACTAATCATGTGATAACTATTAAAAAGATATATTAGCAATGGTTAAAATTCATAACGGTATTTTAAAATTAAAAAATCATAGAACCAAAGAAGTTCATACGTTGTATAACCATAATACACAAATAGATATTTAATCAGATCAATTGGAAATTTCATTAATGAAAGTTTGGATTGTTACATCTTAGTCTATTTATTAATCATATCCATTTCTTATCAATCACTCATTTGAGTTTCTTCTCTCCCCAATTGAAGATAGAAACTATGAATTGTGAGAGCATGATATATGTTATTTGAAAATTAATGTGTAAAAATTTATTCCAAAATATTTCTTTGTAAACAGTGGTCTATTTAGAGAATAATTTGGTTTAATTTAAAACAATAATATATGAAAACTGTACCAAAATGAAATGATACACTTACTATATTTTCCATGAGTTTTGAAACCATATTTTGTTGAGATAATTGATGATACTAATTTAGTTTGAAATTATGATAAATATTTTACATGAAATATACCAATTTTAGTTCATACAATTACTCCAACACATAGGTCAATACCATTCACGAATAATTGATGACATCTATGAACCTTAATCAAATTTCAAAAATAATGTCATTGATTATAATAAATTATAACCCTTAGTGTAAGGAGTTAATTTTAGATACATGTATCATGAAATATGAAATAATACCTTGTCAATTAGATTTTATCATGATCTTTTAGGAATGATAATGATTATATAGAATTAAATAACAAGTCGAGTATCTTATTCCTTAATAATTTCTTATATACCAATCATAGAGACTCTCCAAAAACATATTTTCCAGGGTTTAAGCCTTCTATAGAATGATTTTACAATTTTCCATCAATATAAGTGTAACATCCCAAGGTTTTCTAAAAATAAATTGAAAATGCTTGAAATTTTGTTTAAGGTATATATTTATAAGTATCCTTTAAACATAATTTTATTTCTTCTATGTTTTGAATTTCAAGAAACTATCATCTACAATTGTGTTCAGTATGTTATTTCGAGTCTGATGGAACAAACTTGTTTTTTTGGTGAATAGTAACATGCCCTTATGAATAGTAATATGAATAGTAATATGAATAGTAATATGACCTCATGAATAGTAAATAATATTATTATTTTATTTTCCCATGGCAATAGGATAATGGGATCTTAATTAATTTTCCAATGTCACATAAAACTAATTGCACTTCAATTTTGTTATTTTTCGAATTAACTGTGACCTTATTTTAAAATTAAATTAATAATATTTAGAAAATTATTTTTGAAAAATGGAGTTCATTTTTGAATTCTACACGTCGAAAAATGGTTGGGGTAAATTTTTGGTATTTTTCTGAAACTCTTGAATTTTCGGTGAATAGTGAAATACGGTAAAATACCGTATAATCAATTTATCAGTAAAAATGCACTATTTATGACATCATAAGTGATGCAAGGCCACTTGCTTCGAAATCACATGATATTATCACTATTTAGGGCCACTTGATTTGAGATTATTCATAGTCTTGATAAAAATATTATAATAATAATTAAAATAATCTAAAATACCTCCCCTCCTCCACTATAAATATCACCCTCACTCCCCTCTTCCTCCCACACCTCTCAAGCCTTGAGCATTGTCTAATTTCTGCCAAATTCCCTCCCCAATCTTCTTCCCCACGTCCTAGAGCTTCTGGTCTCACCAAAAGACCAAAATCAAAGCCCTTAAGAAGGATCTCAAGGAGAAGAGATCAAGAGGTAAACATCCTCTTTCATTTTCATTCTTTCCTTCCATTTTATGTTATTCTCTTCCTTTCCCTTTGTCTTTTGTTGGGATATTTCGTTAAATATTTCCCTTACTGTCCAAATTTTGTATGAATGATGAGATATTCCATTCCTCTCATCAATCTCTTTTTTATGAAATTTTAAGAGACGCCGTTAGGCTGTCGAATTTTTGTAAGAAATTTCTCATGTTTTCTTCATTTCAAGATTCCCTTCTCTTCATTCATCACCCCCTCTTATCCAAGAGGCATGAAATCTCCAGAATCATGTATATTCTGGATGTTGTCATGTTTATGGAAAATTACAAATCATTATTCCTCTCCTCTCTCACTTATTTAAAGAATCAAAAAACATTGTCCATTTGTGTCGAATTACCGATATCGTGGACGATGTATTTTCAATTATTTCAAGTCTGGTCATGAAACCATTTATATGGTTGAACCAGGTTATAATATATGTTTTATGACTCATATAAGGTTCTGGAATTCTTTTGTACTCTTGATTCAAATTTATAAGAC
The DNA here is from genome assembly GCA_963277665.1 of Viscum album. Classification (NCBI taxonomy): domain Eukaryota; kingdom Viridiplantae; phylum Streptophyta; class Magnoliopsida; order Santalales; family Viscaceae; genus Viscum; species Viscum album. The sequence continues at coordinate 469,663,098 of OY728142.1, read as the reverse complement.
AAAATGAAGTTGTAATTATCAAAGAACCACTTAAATGATCTAAACGAACATAATTAATGTTTTAACTTATAAATCATCATCATATAAGGCACCAAAGTGATGAATGGTATAATTTATTGTACTGGAGTTATGTAACTAATACTCCATTCCAATTCTGGAGTTTCACTTCCAATCAACAAGAACGATTCATCATGAACCGATCGTGAAAATCACAAAAGACCTCACCCAAAATAATGCAAGGAACAAAATACTAACAAATAAGGGGTGAAATGAGGTTATGAAATGACCATATAAGATGTTATAAACATGAAAAAGTTTCTTTAAAATCCTATTAACACTCCTTTAATCATTATACAGGAGGTTCAAACAATTTTGAAGTAGGACAAGCCCAAGGTAAGGGAATTCTTAACCCGATTTCCATTCTTTGGGTTAACCTTCTACTTTATAATTTATGTGCTATTTAAATTGTTTGTGTGATGGGTTCTGTTTATATTATGTTTAATTATGTGTATTTACAGATTATATACATATTCCATCCACTCAATTAAGTATCACTTCAAGTATATGATGTTTATAAGGGACTTTTCTTCTAAAATCCTCTTTTAAAATTCTGTTTTATAAGATTCAAAGGCAATGTTTTTATGCTATTATTTATGTTGAATGATTATGTTTTGGCTATTGGGCATTGTTTATGATGAAGGGTGGGACCTATATTTCCCTCCAATGCATTGGGTATGAGTAAGTTGGAGGTCGGCCGTATGGTTACTCCAAGTGTAACTGTGATGGTTACACAAAGTAAGGTAGCCGTGAGGGTTACAAACTTTAAGGTAGCCAAGATGGTTACAAGATTATGTAAGTAATGCCCCAATATACCTTTATGATTATAATTATGTTTGTATGGATCTTGTGTAAATCTCATGTTATGCTAAGTAAGATTTTATGGGTGTAAATCATGTATTTTGAAAATGTTTCCATATGTCTTGTGTATTCATGGACTAATGAGATTTTTTCCTTCTTTTTCATACCTTACTGAGCTTTTGTGCTCATCCCAAGTTTTTAAATGATTTTTCACAGGTTAATGGATGAATAATACAAGGAAGGAAGACATGTTAAATGTTGAAGAATTTTCAAGGAGTCTTGTTTTATGTTTTAATGTTTTATATTCTGAGGAAAATGGAAACTGATTTTATGGTATCCACTATGTAACAATGTGTAATGTTATGAATATTTTGTCTTAATTCTCTAAAGCTCTAAACTTGAAAAGATCCTCAATGTAAAATGAAGTGTTTTCTTGAATAGATTCAAGATTATGTATGAAATAAGTGCAGGTCCTTACAATAAGTCCCAAAAGTTAATTAATTTTTCTAGTTTTCTAGATTTGACAATGTCTACACTTTATGAATAATTATCCACATCATTATATAATCTTTAGAATAAAAAAATTATATTGGTTTATGTTGTTATCTAATTTAGTTGTCTCTATTATAAAGAAACATTTCAATTATTCCTAGGGTTTACCTACTAATATAACACTTCACATTTAATAAACTATGGTTTAATAAAAAATATATCATTCAATTATTAATTGAATAAGGTGGATTATATTTCTCTGTAATGTGAGCTGTAAGGTTGAGAGTTTTTTATCATCCAATATTTATTCTTCATTAATAATCTGCATCCTATACTAAATCTAATTATGTTTTAGGTAGAAGAGTCCTCTTCACATTAAACTATTTATTGTGTTTTATACATTTTTCATCACTGATAATCTTGTACATTTTAATTTTAATACTATTTAAGTCATATTCCTATAGTGATGGTATGGTTAAGAAATGTTTTTCATAATTTATAGCTCTATTACATCTCTTAAAAAGTTGTTCAACACCTCATGGGTTTATATTTTTTGGGAACCTATCATGAATTTCCTAAAATTCTAGTAGACCATCATATTCCCCCTTTACACTATGTTTTTCTTCTGCCTATTCTATAATTCATAACATCTTTAAAACCAATGGATAGATAACTAAAAAATCTTTTTCTATATTTCAAACTTTTTCGGGTCCAACACATGAAAAATAATAAGTTATTTTCTTCACATCAGTTCCTTTGGATATATCTCTCCTCATAAAATTCATAAACATACCTTGAAAATGTTATAACATATTTTTTTTATATTTCTTACTCATTCAACTTTTAAAACACCTTGAGATAAATTTGGTTTGAATTTTCTAAATTTTATTTCCCAATATTCTTTCTCCCATAATAAATAACATTTTTGGTATTATTTTTTCTATGTAATTTTATTTAGGATCATATTTAAAAGAATTATATTTATTACCACACTCATCACACATACCAAAAAATTTAAGCAATTCATGTATGTTTAATTCATATATATTTTTCTTATTTTTGAGTTATTTAATATTTTTTCTATTTTCCCCCTCTGGATGTCACTCGGATGAGTTTATGAGTTAAGTTTATTTGACCTAGAATCCTAAAAACAATTCCAATGTATACTTTAGCACAAAAAGTTCCCCACAAGACTTGTATTTAGCTTCAATGATTCTAGTTGGATATAAATTTATGATTTACAAGGAATCTATTTTTGGGGTTTATTCATCCCAGATTAGATATTTTAGTGACAGATAACTTCAATACTATTTTTATAAAAAAAATAAATATTGATATGAGTGACATAATTTTCCGTTATCAATATTTGAACATATTTTTAATTTAGGTCTAATTTTTTTTAGATACATATTTAGTAAAAATGTTATATTATAGAATATATTATACCACATTATTCATGAGTTCTTGATAAAGAAAACAAATTGATTTTTTTCTATTTATTCCATGGTATATGTGAATTTTAATTTAAAAATTAAATTTAGAATTATATTTGGATGCAACTCCTTTTCCCTTAAAGTGTGAATAAAAAATATGTGGAATTTCCATGTTATCCATTCTTATTCACGATATATCACATTAAGAGTGTTCTTATTATAATAAATCAATATCAAATTATCCTCATAATCATTACAATTTTTCTAAATATATTCTTCATGAATCATAATATTTTTTGAATAATTTTACAATACCCTTGATCTAACTAGATTTAACGTCCAATTTTTTATTTTTTAAATCAATTTTATCTTAAAAATATTTTTTACAATGTATGGATCGTTACATTAGGTTCATTAGTGGACAAATACTTTACTTGGATTTTTTATAAAAATTATTTATAAAATTTTGTGAAAATTTCTTCAGAAAAAATTTCATATATTCTTTAGCTTAAATTTATTTAGCAATCTCTACATAATATAATATATTTTCATCCAGAATATTCCCAAAATATTTATATTAATCATCATATCGGGTGATCTCTTCCATGTAACATTAAAAATTATACAAAATAATGAAAAAAAATCTTTTAGAAAAAAACAATTATCATTGATTTTAATTAATTAATGGATGTCTCTTATTAATTTATTAGTATAAGATTATAACTATTTATTCTTGGCTTATTTTCAATAATGTTTAACAATGAAATGTCTCATAAAATAGGATCACATGAATTATTTGATCATATTGAGTTGGGAATGTTATCCATTTAAATGTTAGTTCTTTGAACTACCCATTTTTATAAATAAATGATGAAATAATATTATTTTCAAGGAGAACAAAACATATTCTTAATTGGCCAAGAGGGAAATAATTTTAAATTTTATTTTATCTTTATTTTTCGTATTAAATATAATAAATGTTGAGATTTCCATATTTTTAGAAATATAAATAGTATATTACTATTCAATACGAGTCAAAAGTAATTTTTTTTTGAAAATATCTCATATATATATATATTTCATTATTAATTAATAATTAAAATACACTAATTAAAATAAACAACATAAAAAATAGAGTATCTATTCAAAGGTGAATAATGATATGATACTAATTGAGGGGACCCATTACTAATGGATTAAAAAAATAAAGTGGGTCAATTAGTATTTTTAATATGATTTATATTTTTTCCCTTTAACTTTTACTTCTTTCAAAAATTAATATAAATTGTTTTTTTATCCATTCTAAACTTCATTATTTCTATAAACAAATTCTTAAACAAAAAACAGACATATACACAATAGGAACATACAAATTTAAAATAGTTAGCCAATCAATAAATGAAGGCTAATACATGAGGTGATATGGATTTCTCCAAGATTACACAACCCACCATAATTACCTTATGATTAGTATTATTGGGGTTTATCATTTAACTTGTGTTATAGCACAGTTTCTCAAAAGTTCTTGGTGAATCACACACTCTAATAGTATCCCCCTATTTATTTATACTTATACCACAATAGGTTATAATATATTATGGATATAAATGGAAATGCCTTAAGAAATATTAATTATTCCATTTTATAAATATTCCTCTTTACTTTATATTGTTCTTATTATAATTTCACAATATCATGGGAGTATATTATTCTCATTTTTTATACCCAATATCTCACACATTATATTCTTCTTCCAAAAAATATAAAATATAAAATGATTCATTTTAAAAATATTCTATTTTATATGAGAAAGCCTATTATTTATTCTATGAAAAATGGAATACACATAAATATATTATTATTATTCTATACTCTTATTTATCTTTAGTACAACCTGAACTACTCTTAATGTTCAATAGATTTTACATAAAAACCACTATTACATAATATTATTTTGTTGTCTCCAGCACTCTTCAATACATAAAATATTTCATTGGTTTTTCAATACATTAATTGTATCTATGAATCAATAGTACTATGAATATGAAAGTCCCTATACTTATTATTATTACATAAAGGCAACACCATTTTACCAATTGAATTTAAATTTCAAATTCAATTTCATGTATAAGAATTCATTAAACAACATCATAAATTGACTTGATTCTGTTAGTAAAAAATGGATCACCATAAATCTTCTTGTAGTGAGTCATGTTTTGTCTTGTAATTCATTTAAATACTTTGAGGAATTTTTCTAGTGCTAGCAGTAGAGCGGACGTGAGAATCTAGGGACCAAGTATACTTAAATTAGGGATATAAATAAAATTATATATAATTTATCACATTTATGTAGTTTTATAGAAAATTTGAAATTACTCTTTAGTGAATTATCATATCAAAATTATGAGATAATTATATAGAATATCATGTTTTAATTTCCCTCGGTGTGAAATATAATTTTATAGTATTGGGTACTAGGTCAAAGGAGTGTCTGTGGGGTATAAAATGTTTGTTATTAATTTAAAAAAATCAATATAACTCCAGCACTTTTGTGTGCACATAATTGGTGACTAAATATATCCCACCATTGGAAATATGGATGGATAGAAGTGAAACCAAGGAGAGGAGGCACCACCGATCTCAAATCTAGATTGGGATCTCTCTCGAATCATTGTACAATTTATTCAATGTGAGGATCTGACACTAAAGCTATATCTTTTCACCATATTGTAGTAGTATTCATATTTTACATCTCAATAACCCTTTTATATTTTTATGGTTTTAGAGACTTATTATGACTTCTTGAGAACAATTGGTGTTAGATTTGTGGGGTTTAGATGAATCCAGGGTGTATTGGAAAACTAATAGGGAATTCTCATTTGGAATTGCCTATCGCATGGCATGTAGAGTAGGTTCAAACATTGTGTGATATTCCATTTTGGGGTAGATTAAATTTGGAGAATAAACACAATGTAGAAGGGTTACACATCATGTAGCGTTCTCAAGTCATTTGGCTAAGGGATTTGAATAAGGAATACCTATCAATGGTCTTGGTCGCATGGATGTAGACTGTTAGAGAAACAGAAATGGGGTTTTATATATAGGTAGAGGTGGATGACATGTCTAAGAGTATAGTATGTTGAGATAATTTTTTTATCATAGGCACATTTTGTGTGTGGAGGCATCTATCACCATGTCATGTGTGGAAAGACCTGGTCTCAGCTAGGGTGATGAGAGGCATATTGTGTATACCCTGTACATTCGGTTTAAGATAACATTTCTAGAAAATCCATGTGGTAGAGGACATAGATATGTGTATAGGTGGTGTCACATTTCATTTGGACCTCAAACATGTCATGTAGTGTTCTTGGATAACTCCTCCTCTTGTATCTTCTATTTCGATTTATGGATTCTAGACAACGAGTATCATATCCTAAGAAGTTTTACTTTTAGAACTTGATAGTATCCTCCATGGTGGATTAGGGGATATGACGTGGAATTTTTCAACTATGAAACTATGATATGGATGATTTATTTAAGTTAGTTATTAGGGTATGTGGAGACCCGAAGCTTAACGTACATGGACATTACATTACTTTTGTGGAATACTTAGTACATATCAAAAACACACACACAAGGACCGTAATAGTTTAGTGTCTTTGGAAACTCAGAATATAATCTTCTAATCATGGTGAAAGATCTTCAAACTCTCCCATAAAGATCTTCCTTTTTTTTACCTAAAACCTTTATTTATATCCTGGGGTAAAGAAAACATAAAAGGGTGAGCTCAAATGCTCAGTAAGGGTAAACAAAAGAAATATCAACCACATCATATTCATAAGAACATAAATTTTGGAAATCTTAACCTGCAAAAGAGAGCATAATTTCATAACATGGGATAAATCATAGTAGTGAAATGAAATCCCAATAATCATAACATATAACATGAAACTTTGTGGAATACACACATAATCATTAATAATCATTTCTTATTAGTGAAGACTCATTTCCAAGACTATCTTAGTGGACAAAGTCCATTTTTGAACCGAGTCACCCTCGTTTCAGTCCTGTTTCACTGAACTGGTATAACCTACCGTTCTAGCCATGTCTATCTCAAGAGATATAAAATCATTACCCAATGCATTGAAGGGAGATATAGGTCCCACTCATCTCATAATGATACCATTATTATGTGTGCCACAAAATCATAAACCTTACATCATAGCATAACCCATATAATAAAAATGGGATTCTTAAACAACATGACATCATAAAACAATTCATATAAGATAAAGGAATTCATAAAAATAATTCCATCACAACATAATAAAATAAATGTAATAATAGGGATATAAACATAACCCTATATTACCTTAGATGGAAAATAATTTTGATAAAACACTTGAACTCCATTCTTGAGAAAAATATCCTTTCTACTTCAAAAACATTTTCCTTTCTTAACATGTCATAAAATTTTAAACTAAAAGAAGTTGATTAAAAATAAACTTGAAAACTTGTAGAGGAATCTTCTTGGAAATAATATTTTAAAAATCCATTCATGCCGTATAAGTTAAAAAAACATTCTTCTCGTACTTTTGTTGGAAAAGTCAAAAAGTACCTCATACAAAAAACGAAAAAAGATTCATTTCATATCTTTTACTAAAAACTCACCGAAGGGTAAAATTGGATTTAAACAATTGTAGGTGGATAATATTACATATTCAGGAAACATGGATGTGGATGATAAAATACACCCCAGTAAATTCTAAAGTATAAACAATCTCGGATAAAAATGAGATTTTGATAATTCCCTTACCTTAGGTCCAATTTGCTTCGTAAGTGTCCGAACCTCCTCTTATTTGAAGCGCCTCTTTGAGTCCTTCTCTTAGGGTACTAAAATTGGTCTTTGAGGAAGACCAGAACCTCTAGGCTGTTTCTAGGGAAGTTTTGAAGATAATTTGGCAGGGTTTGGCCGAGCTTGAAGGCTTAATGTGGTGTGAGGAAGAGAGGGAGGAGGTTCCCTTTTATAAGGGAGGAGAGGGGCACCTTTGGAATAACTAAAAATATTATTTTATTATAAAGTCAAGTTCGGTTTTAAATAGCTCCAAATTTATTTATTTCTAATATAAGGTGGGGATGGGTCGAAATCCTCTCATCCAATAGAATTTAGACAAGTTTAGGTTCCTATTTTAACCTTATCATTTAGATTTAACATTAAGTTAAATAATTTTACTTTTACCGTGTCTTCTTGGGTTCTTACACTATAAGGTTAATAAACTCACTATAAGAAGCCAAACTAACCCCAAGTTGTTTATTATTATTATTATATATAACCTTATCCAAGTCATTTGGCCGAACCATAGATTTTTAGGAATAAAATTACAATTAATAATATAATATTTGTTTTAAAAACTATTTTATGTCAATTTTGACACTATTTAGTAATTGATTTTTGTGAAAATCATAACAGAATGATTAGTTCAAAAAAAGTTAATTAAATCAATACTAACATTTATTATTAACCTATAAAATTATGGGAATTCATAAAAAGTCTCAAATTACATTTATTTGGGTATTTATAACATCAACTATGTCAATTTTTCATTAATAAGATAGTTACTGCATCATCGTTGTGTCATAAATAAATTAAATTATTTAATGTCTAAAAATTACAAATAAAATTTTATTATGTATTAAATCTTATTATATTTCTAATGAATATTTTCAATCTAATTTATCTTATGTATAAACTTACATTAAAAATGTTTTAGTAAATAAACTTTGATTTTAACTCTTTTAACTCTTCTTTGAATTAAATAATAATAAATGCCCTAATCTAATCCAAGTGGGCCAAAATGGTCATATTTTATTCCTAAGGTTGTTTTTGGTCGAATTACACTTATCCAATAGAATTATGACATGTTTTAGGGTAATAATAATATCATTTTTACCCTTAATTACCCTATTTACTTTTAACCGTGGTAAAAAAAAGTAAAAAGTTACTATTCACCAAAAATTATTTTCATCTCATTGAACCACATTTTACTTACTGAAATCAACTGTGTCTCTCGTATTTTTTAAATTCCATTCACATAAGTGGTAAAATTATGTTTTATGATAAATTCATTTTTTTTAACTACCACTTAGTGGTTTCACTATTCATCAAAAAATGAAAGTTTCCAGAAAAATACCAAAAATTAGGCCTAAGCTATATTTGATATTATGAAATCAAAAATGATGTCTATTTTAACAAATTAAAAACATATCAGTTTCATTAATTAATTTAAAAATTAATTCCCGTCATCAAAACAAATAGCGTGTTCTTAAGAGATAATAACTATCAAAAGATTGACACTTGTTTATGTCTGGTTTAAATGTGAAATTACATCCAATGACCAACATTGTATTAAATTGTAAAAATATATTCTAAATATACTTTAAAACCACTCAAATTAATAATTTATCACTATTAATTATTTCTATTGAAAAAGTTGTTTTTAATTAAAATTTAGTAATTTTCACTATTCATCAGAATATGAAAGTTATCTGAAAAGTACCAAAATTTCACCTTAGGATAAATTCGATACTCCGAATCCCAAAATGAAGTCCATTTTGAGAGATAAAAGTTCTAAAATTTTAAAAGGGGGGTTTTACTACTCAGAACGGCTAGTTTTAATAATATTTTAATAGCATATCGTTGTTTAGTGAAACTCGGTATTGCGTACTACACACGCTATAGGGGAATGTCGCGATTGCGTGCAATGCAAGGCATGTCAAGGATGCGTGTTGAGCAAGCTCCTTTTGGTGTAGCTTACAACACAAGACATTAATGAAATTAAAAAGAATATTTTTCATAAAATCTCGGGGTGTTACATTCTACCCCCCTTAAAATGAATTTCGCCCTCGAAATTCTTTGGGGTTATAAATGGTTTACTATTCGAAAGTTTCTTTAATAGACACCCAAATTTTAAAAAGGAATACCAAAACCAATCTTTAAAAACAAATGTATGAAACGTAACGGTTACCTAAATAAACTAATCACCGGGTTTCCACATAGGTGAAAATATGGATTTGGAAGAAAAATCTAACCATCAAGTTCTGATGGAGAGTGGTAGAGAACATGGCTATGAAAAATCCAAAAATCACAATGCTATAGATTTGTGATGATCTAAGGTACCATCTGATTCATCGGATATAAGGGAACTAGGACAACATTTTTGTTTTTCAAGATCATTTCCCTAAATTTGATGAATTAAAAGAAATAGTTACATGATTTTGGTACAATCTCACTGTTGTTCATGAATTGAACAATTTCCACTTCATCCCTTAAAGAAATGAAGTTGAATTTGTTATTTGTGATGTGTTAGCAGATCATGTGATAGAATTATGGGTTATTCCATCTCTTTCAAACAAAAGGTTAGCAAAAGTTATAAGTCCATCTTATGGTTAATCGTATATGGTTCCAAAAATGAACTTATACTTCATATATCATACCGCTTAATAAAATAAAACTAGTTTCTACTAACTATGGACTTCCTGTAGGCCAGTGGTAGGTGATAAATGCCAGTCGCACTTCGGTTGTTGGTTTGATTCACACAGCCTTGTCCGACGCGATGGGCTGTCGCCCGTCCTGCATGTTTTCCTTTTTCTAAAACTATATTACTATAACATCCCATCAACAATATCAAAAACAATTCTATCCTTAAACAATACTAACTTATGTCCAACATAATCCATTCCAATCTTTAGGATTATCCATAATACTGCAGTCCATTCTCATAATATAGTGAAAACGATTACCAGAGAATTAATACCATCGTTGATCCCCATATATCATAAGATATGACTTGTTGGTCACATTCCAAACATTCAAAGTCCTTAATCATGTATTCTCTTGAATACCCATTGAACCTAAGTGAAAACATGAATACAGTTAAAAGTTAACACTTTCCACATACCAAAATCCAAAAATTCTATATACTCAAACCATGATATAACCTTCTCCTTATATCAGTCATGAGATAATGAATATGGTCAAACATTTCATTTTCTCATTTTCATTTCATTATCCTCATATCATCTTTTTTTCCAAAAATAGATCAATCACATTCCATGGTTACCGGTACAAAAAATTATTGAAAACCACAATAGACCAATACATAAATATTCCAATATTCCACGATACTATATACTACATTATTTTGGAATCCCATTACATAAACACTTAATCATTCCACCACATCGTTTTCATATTCAACATCTCCAATGGTGATCGCATGTGACTTCCCTTTGTCCTTTTCCTTAAGTGGTTGCTCATGTCGATCATCACTAACCCTTGGATTAAGGCATTTATTAGCATAATGACCCATTTCCTTGCACTTGAAGCATTGAAGTGTAGTAGGTTCATTCTTTGTATCCCTTCCTTTGATTGCATCATTAGACATCTTCTTCCCATCATTGTGGCATTTAAATGCCCGATGACCTTCCTTTCCACATTTGAAACATTTACTTGTCCCTTTAAGACAATCTCCACCATGCTTCTTTCCACACTTTGAGCATAAGGAAACATTAATTTTCTTTTCACCATTATTCTGAGATTTCTCCTTGAACTCCATATTTCGTTTCTTGTCAAAACCATAAGATGGATATGTAACACCAAAATCCATTTCTACCTTGATAGCACAACGCACAATTTCTTCATAGCTACTGAAGTCTCTTATAGCTAATTCCCTTCGAATATTTGGTTTTAAGCCACTGAAGAATAAATCAACTTTACTTTCAGGTTGGATGATAAATCCATATGCATACCTTGCAAGCCTTGTAAAATTCACTTCGTATATACCAACAGATTCATCATCCTTTTGCTTTAGTTCAAGAAACTCCTTCTCCATCTTTGTTCTAAGAATATGAGGGAAGTACTTATTGAAAAATAAGTTCTTGAACTCGTCCCATTCCATGGACTCAATTGCATCTATTGACCTTGTATTCTTGAAAAGATTCCACCATTGATCAGCATCACCTTCCAAACGATATACTGCTAAGATGACTTTATCATGTTCAGAACATTGAAGAACTGAAAATATATTTTTAGTGGTAATGATCCATTGTTCAGCAACAAGTGGATCAGTAGACCCACTAAAAGATGGTGGACGTTGCCTCATGAAGGACTCAATAGAATGTTGTTCCCTTCTCTGATCATTTGGAAGTCCAGAATGATTCATAGTTTGTGTAAGTATAGAAATAAGATTTTGCACTCCATCTCCCATAACATTTGTTTGTTCAGGAGGACAATCATTTCATTGTCCATTTCATTGATCAACACGGTTCCTTCGGGTTCCAGCCATCGTCTAAAACCCAAAAAGAATAGTGTGAGAGGCAAAAATCATGCTAGGGAAAACAACATAACAAAAGGGGGAGTACCATTAATATCTAACATCTTAGGTTAAATTCTAAGATTGTTAGCGCAATTCTAGGACTATAACATATACGTATACTTAACCTTAGAGAAATCCCTAGACATACCTTAGAAATATCTCTAGGAATCTCACTAAAGTTCTCGCATCCTTGTTTCCAAAGGTTGACTAAGCCTTTCCTCTGATACCAACTGTAGAGACCCAAAGCTTAACGTACATGGACATTACATTACTTTTGCGGAATACTTATTACATAACAAAAACACACACACAAGGACCGTAATAGTTTAGTGTCTTTGGAAACTCGGAATATAATCTTCAAATCATGGTGAAAGATCTTCAACATCTCCCATAAAGATCTTCTTTTTTTTTAACCTAAAACCTTTCTTTATATACTGGTGAAAAGAAAACATAAAATGGTGAGCTCAAATGCACAGTAAGGGTAAACAAAAGAAATATCAACCACATCATATTCATAAGAACATAAATTTTGGAAATCTTAACCTGTATAAGAGATCATAATTTCATAACATGGGATAAATCATAGTAGTGAAATGAAATCCCAATAATCATAACTTATAACATGACACATTGTGGCATACACACATAATCATAAATAATCATTTCTTATTAGTCAAGACTCATTTACAAGACTATCTTAGGGGATAAAGTCCATTTCTGAACTGAGTCACCCTCGTTTCAGTCCTATTTCACTGAACCGGTATAACCTACCGTTCCAGCCATGTCTATCTCATGAGAGATAAAATCTTTACCCAATAAATTGGAGGGAGATATTGGTCCCACCCATCTCATAATGATACCATTTATATGTGTTCCACAAAATCATATACCATACATCATAGCATAACCCATATAATAAAAATGGGATTCTTAAACAACATGACATCATAAAACAATTCATATAAGATAAAGGAATTCATAAAAATAATTCAATCACAACATAATCAAATAAATGTAATAATAGGGTTATAAATAGAACCCTATATTATCTTAGATGGAAAATAATTTTGATAAAACACTTGAACTCCATTCTTGAGGAAAATATCCTTTCTACTTCAAAAACATTCTCCTTTCTTAACATGTCATAAAATTTTAAACTAAAAGAAGTTGATTAAAAATAAACTAGAAGCCTTGTAGAGTTAGATTCTTGGAAATAATGTTTTAAAAATCCATTCATGACGTATAAGTTAAAAAAACATTTTTCTCGTACTTTTTTCTGAAAAGTAAAAAAGTACCTCGTACGAAAAACGACAAAAGATTCCTTTCATATATTTTACTAAAAACTCACCGAAGGGTAAAATTGGATTTAAAAAATTGTAGGTGGATAATATTACATATTCAAGAAACATGGATGTGGATGATAAAATAAACCCCAGTAAATGATAAAGTATAAACAATCTCGGATAAAAATGAGATTGTGATATTTCCGTTACCTTAGGTCCGATTTGCTTCGTAAGTGTCCGAACCTCCTCTTCTTTGAAGCGCCTCTTTGAGTACTTCTCTTAGGGTACTAAAATTGGTCTTTGAGGAAGACCAGAACCTCTAGAATGTTTCTAGGGAAGTTTATAAGATAATTTGGCAGGGTTGGGCCGAGCTTGAAGGCTCAAAGTGGTGTGAGGAAGAGAGGGAGGAGGTGACCTTTTATAAGGGAGGAGAAGGGAACCTTTGGAATAACTAAAAATATTATTTTATTATAAAGTCAAGTTCGGTTTTAAATAGCTCCAAATTGATTTATTTAGAAGCTAAGGTGGGGATGGGTCGAAATACTCTCATCCAATAGGATTTATACAAGTTTAGGTTCCTATTTTAACCTTATCATTTAGATTTAATATTATGTTAAATAATTTTACTTTTACCATGTCTTCTTGTGTTCTTACACTATAAGGTTAATAAACTTACTATAAGAAGCCAAACGAACCCCAAGTTGTTTATTATTAATATATATAACCTTATCTAAGTCATTTGTCCGAACCTTAGATTTTTAGGAATAAAATAACAATTAATAATATAATATTTGTTTTAAAAACTATTTTTTGTCAATTTTGAAACTATTTAGTAATTGATTTTTGTGAAAATCATAACAGAATGATTAGTTCGAAAAAATTTAATTAAATCAATAATAAGATTTATTATTAACCTATAAAATTAGTGGAATTCATAAAAAGTATCAAATGACATTTATTTGGGTATTTATAACATCAATTATGTCAATTTTTCATTAATAAGATAATTACTGTATCATCGTTGTTTCAAAAATAAATTAAATTATTTAATGTATAAAAATTATAAATAAAATATTATTTTGTAGTAAATCTTATTAGATTTCTAATGAATATTTACAATCGAATTTATCTTATGTATAACCTTATATTAAAAATGCTTTAGGAAATAAACTTTGATTTTAACTCTTTTAACTCTTCTTTGAATTAAATAATAATAAATGTCCAAATCTAATCCAAGTGGGCCTAAATGGTCATATTTTATTCCTAAGGTTGTTTTTGGTCGAATTACACTTATCCAATAGAATTAGGACATGTGTTAGGGTAATAATAATATCATTTTTACCCTTAATTACCCTATTTACTTTTAACCGTGGTAAAAAAAAGTAAAAAGTTACTATTCACCAAAAATTATTTTCATCTCATTGAACCACATTTTACTTACTGACATCAACCGTGTCTCTCGGATTTTTGAAATTCCATTCACAGAAGCGGTAAAATTAAGTTTTATGAAAAATTCATTTTTTTAACTACCACTTAGTGGTTTCACTATTCATCAAAAAAAGAATGTTTCCAGAAAAATACCAAAAATTATGCCTAAGATATATTTGATATTATGAACTCAAAAATGATGTCTATTTTACCAAATTCAAAACATATCAGTTGCATTAATTAATTTAAAAATTAATTCCCGTCGTCAAAACAAATAGCGTGTTCTTAAGAGATAATAACTATCAAAAGAGTGACACTTGTTTATGTCTGGTTAAAATGTGAAATTACATCCAATGACCGAAATTGTATTAAATTGTAAAAATATATTCTAAATATACTTTAAAACCACTCAAATTAATAATTTATCACTATTAATTATTTCGATTGAAAATGTTGTTTTTAATTAAAATTTAGTAATTTTCACTATTCATCAGAATATGAAAGTTATCCGAAAAGTACCAAAATTTTACCTTAGGCTAAATTTGATACTCCAAATCCAAAAATGAAGTCCATTTTGAGAGATAAAATATCTAAAATTTTAAAAGGGGGTTATTACTATTCATAACAACTAGTTTTAATAATATTGTAATAGCATATCGTTGTTTAGTGAAACTCGGTATTGCGTACTACACACGCTATCGAGGAAGGTCGTGATTGCATGTAATTCAAGGCAAGTCAAGGATGCGTGTTGAGCAAGCTCCTTTTGGTGTAGCGTACAACACAAGACATTAATGAAATTAAAAAGAATATTTTTCATAAAATCTCGGGGTGTTACAGGGTATACCAATAGATAAATGTAGGATTCGGTGCCCTTCCATATCCTTTCAGGATGTAGGTCCCCCAGACATTATAGACTGGTTGTGAGGTACCCCATGTCATATTAATGCATGGGTCCCCTACCTACAGTCATGTTGCAATGGGATCTATTATGAGCATGAAACTCCATTTATTAATGATTGACCTATGTTGGTGATCTATTTGGTTGATCAAAGATAGATGTTGGGATAAGTACTCACCTATCATAATAGGGGTGGGTTTCTCTTACCCATTGGACTATTAGATATGGAAATACTTTATACATAGGGTGAATGTCCTCAATCTTTGGAGTAGTTCTCATGGGGTTGGAACCCCTTTATTGAACCATTATGCTGTTTCACCATAGTTCTTTTGTGGATAAAGATGGATCTCCCCTGACATAGTATGATGTGGGCCCTCGAAACTCATAAAATAAGATTTATTTGGTAATACCTGGTCATACTAGGGAGCAGGTCTCTATTCCAAATTTTGTACTCCCCTTTCATACCAGGGTGTGGGTCACCTATAAGTGGATTAAAAGTATATTAATTACCCTCTTTTATCAGTGTTAGGGTCCTCCATGCATGATATTCATGCCATTTTGGTACTCACCCATCACATAATGGTGTGGGTCATCTAGTATGGGGTTAGTCCTCCCCTGTTGAGTCAGGGTGAATGTCACCCATAGTGATCAGACATGTATATTCGGTACTCCGCCAACATACTTGTTTACATGACCTCTGCATGTTTGGTACTCCTAATTTTTTTAGGGTGAGGGACCCCCATTGTGAGAATATGGGTAGAGTTGGTACTACGAGAATATAGGTAGGGTGTGAGTCCTCTATCTACATATTGGTACAATCCCATCTTGATGTAGTGGCAATGAGTGGGTACTCTATAAGAGAAGGATCTCTCTCGGATATGATCGCAGTTATTGGGGACATGCACCTCCACTTTTTATGCATGATTCCTAGTTAAGAGTTGTGATACCTCAACATAATGAGGCACAAACATCTCTATAAAGGCATTACATGTGTCTCATGGTGTGTTTATGAGTTATTACTCTCATAACGGTAGGTAATTTTTGACATTCATGTTCCTTCTTGGCCACACTATAGAGAAGATACATTTCATGCATTGCCTGGAGTGATAGTCCTACAACTAGGCATAGTGGTGATGGGCTGCAATCCCATATTGGGATATTACAACCTTTTTCATTGTGAAAGCTATGGGTTTTAGGACCACTTATATTGGGAACATGAGTTATACCTAAAGGGTAATTCCAGATGGAGCACAGTCTCTAAGATACATTCCATTTAGGATGGAAGGACTTGCGGAGTGTGTTATCCTTGATGAGTGTTACCTTATATCCTTGAGTTGAGTCATGTGGTTGTCTAAGATGTTGTGACCTCCTAATATTTGGAGTCTGAGATGTGTATATATAGGTGTATCTTGGAATACCTTGTGATGTTTTTAGGTATATATTTTGAAACACCAATCAGTTAGAGATAAAAAGTCTTGTATAGTTGAGGCGGGTTGATATAGAATTTCTCATGAAATTGCTTTCTCTATGTCTTGGTCAAGAATACTATTACATTTTATTTGAACATTTTATTTTGAGGTATTTGGGGTTCCTAATCGGTATTTTTATACTCACCACTTAATGGGTTTTCCAACACATGTCATATCTTTAATCGATGATAGAACTTTTTTTGATGTTACTACAGGACTGAGCGAAGATAGAGTTTATTGAGCTAGAAAACCCAAGGTGTTTATGTGGTCAGAACTATATTGTGTTTTAGTATTTACATTTGACATTATTATCCTCCATATGATAAGGTGGAAAACATTTATACTTTTTTATGATATTGTTTTTTTATTTTTTGTACTTCTATTATACTCTAGTTATGGGATTAATATATGCATGAATAATTATTTAGTTTTTATTGTCTATACATTAATATATAAATATGTATGTGGGTTATTTCATAGAAATTCTATATAATGGGGCCTACCAAGTTTGAAATATGCCTTCTCATCACTGGATTCCAACTACTGAACTATTGGAGCCATGCTTGGAGAGTTTCAGCTTGAGCCCATTAGGCCAGGTCAAGATAGAGTGGTATTAGAGAATGATCCTCATTGGGACCGTAGTGTGTGGAGCTTGATTTGGGTTTCATATAGGTAGTGCTAAAGAGTTTCAATTTAATATTTAAATCTATAGACTCCACTATTTGTGTGTTGGCTAATATAACCATTCATCAAGACACTGGTAACATATGTTTTGAATATGTACATTAGGGAACTAGTAATAGGTAAATGATGTTACACACATAATATAGAACTTGGTTGTGCCTTTTCTTTCCTTATTGAATCATCGCCACAGATATACTCTTGATCACGACTCATCATGACATTATTTTATGATTCCACCATCAAAAAAACTAGATATATTTCCATGGTGGGATTATGATTACTACCCACCAAGTGATGGGGACTTATTCTAGGGCACTATAACTAAGATAGTAACACCAAGTAGTCTACCATGTGAGCGACCAACTGTTGAGTAGTAGGTGGTTCTGACCATTATTTCCAATTATGTGAGAATGATGAGGGAGTTTCATGAGTTATAGAGGTAGTAACCTATAAGTTATTGGGGTGATCCATACCCCCTGTAAGCTGATGGCTATCTTGAGGTTGTCACACATGTTTTCCACCTTGTGTGCAAACCTTCAGATCTGATGGTGGTCCAAGAGTCCAATCTTCTTCAGTTATTAGCTTGATTATGGTAGATTCTATTGACACTGAACTACAAGGAGGTGAAGATCACTTGGGTGGATTTTGAGCGGCACCTCATAGAAGAAGTTTATCTAGTCACATTGAGATCGGTGTGTATCCAAGATCTTAAATAGCTTTGATAGGATAACATGTTCGTGGTAGAGTTATCTTGGAGGTTCACTGACCATTATAGTTACTCCATGGATATGGTTTGAGAACATTTTTAATAGCTCAATAAATTGATTCGAGCACCTGTGGGGATATCTGAGAGAAGGTGGTATCTTTTTTCCTTCCTACTAATGAATGGGTACAAGATTGAGATTTGGTTTTAGAGAGATTCTTAGAGGGTGTTCGAATAGATGTGGTCAACAGTTTTTATCATGTGGTTGAGGAATATGTGAAAGATGGGTGCTGGAAGTTGATAGGATCATGACGATGGAGCATACACAATTCCAGACTAAGACACGTGGTTTTGTAGTGCAGTAGTTTTGTTGGGTACATGATCATCTATAGTAGATGTGGCGTCACTCTTATGGTGGTTTGGGAAATCTTACAATAGATTGTCTGAAATGTCATTCAATTTACTAGGAGATGATCGATGAACCATCTTGGAAGAGGTATTGTATGGGGGAATGTTCCACATGATGGTGGATTTGTCCAAGAACCATTAATATAATCGAGACGTTTTATAACCTTGTGGCCTAAAGACTCTAAGGGTATGAGTAAGGACAACTAAAATTCATAGTGTCATATTTCCCTAGGACTCTAAGGATTATTAGTGGTACAAAATTAATCCATTTATACATTATATAGTATTATTATTATGAAATTTTGAGAGTTAACCTATTTTATCCACTTTATGGTTGAGTCTTATCCATAGTGATGTAGGGCATTAGTAAAACCATGTGATGGGATTGTTTGATGTGGCATCTGGATAGAGGGGAAGAGGTTTGATTCCCATAAAGTGATTGTTTTTTATTCTGTGATTAAAACCATGAAAATGATTCTTTGATACCCAAATTGGATAGTGTTTCTATGTGGTGGATGAGTTTATTTGACTTACTTGTTTTGGGTGGGGTTGGGAGTTATGGGTTTTAAAGGAGGGCCTGGTAAGACCAAGTGTCTACTTCTGTGTAGACATGTGTTTATCTTTGGTACACTTACATGATCAAAATTATTTTTGTATGTGATACACTTAAGGATGATATATTACAATTAATCCATTAGAATATGATCATTGTCAGGATTTATCTGTATCTGTTCTAGGTTAGTGAGGTGGCATATTTCTAGACCCTTATAACTGTATTTTTACTTTCATGCTGGTTTTTTTTCAAAAGTCACTTATTAGGAGTCATGTGACCAAAAATTTCATGATGTAGAACTAGTTTCACATGGCTGATATATTTTTCTCCTTTTTTTTCTCCTGGGTGTGTTCTTGTAGGTAAAATGGGAACCCGTAGTGAGCTCTCTAGCATAGGATTCCAAGTGTAGATCACAATTTTTGATACTATTTCATGGATTTTTATTTTCGTGGATGAAAATAAATATAGTGAGGAGGATGTAGTGACTAGGTTTTTTACTGGCTTAAATTTTAAATATCTATATGAATATTTCCAAAGCATGATACTGAGTCAGTTCATGATTCTAGGGCCCATAGAGTCTCGTTGAGGTGAAATTAAAATTATCAAATATATTATACCATGTTCATGAATTTTAATTTAAAATAAGGAATAACTCCTAAGAATAGTCTTGGATATGAATTATAATACCATGTCTTAGTTTAAAATGAAGTGTTTTCCCTAGCCATGATATAAAATTTTTCAACATCATGTGCCAGGTCAGAGCCATGTTGGGGGGTTTTAACATGGAGGATATCAATTTAATAAAAATGAAATCAATAACCCCATTGTTTTAACAAAATAATAGAGGAGAAACCCCCTCCCCTTTCTTAGAGTGATGGATGAACTGAGGAGAAACTAAAGTGATGTCGCACCACTAATCTTTGTTCCTTACCTTGATCGCTCTCAAACCATGGTGAAGTGGATTCATTGCATGGATCTTACACTAAATAATCAATTTTTCTCCATGAGTTTGGTGGATTTTATTTTTAATTCATGACGCTCCTTTTATGCATTTTTTATGGATTTAGATCTATATTACTACTCCATGAGATCCCCTCAACATTAAGTTGTGCGTTTCAGGTTATAACAAAGAGTTTCACATAGTTTTGATCGAATTTCAATTTAGAATTACTGATCACACAACATGTAGTAATGGTTCACACACTATGTGTTCTTCTCATTTAGTTATGATGACTTTTGGGGAGTACACACCATGTGGCAGTGTTAAAAAACATGTAGTGATCCCCTGTCATGTGTAAAAGGGACATTGTTATGGTATATGTTTCAAAAGATATGGTCAGTTTGAATTACATATCTAGAAACATGGACATGGGTTGTAGTACATTCGAATGGAAAGATAAAATGACCATGAAGCTGGTTAGTCGAGACACACTGCATTCTAGGGGTACACACTATTTGTGTAGGAATAGCTAGCCGAGCCATGTGGGGAAAGTCATGGTCGCGAGACTATGTGACGTAAGGCACACCATGTACACTATATACACATCATGTAATCTCATATGGATATATAATCCATTTATATGAGGAAACAACCATGTTTTTTGGTGGGGTCACATGCCATGTAATCCCTGTAAACACAATATAGTCTTCTTAGTGACTTCGTCTTTATGTGTCTCATCCTCTTAGTCTAGAATTCATGTCAGTGAGTAGCATTTCATGATCATTTTATCATATATAATTCTTTGGTATCCTACATGGGGTATTAAGGGATATTATAAAGAATTATTCAACCATTCCATTATGCTAGATGTTTTGGATTGAGTTTAGTGATCTAGGTGTAACAAATGGGATATTTTAGGGTCACTACCCTTGAATTTAATTTCATGATGTTAGCCCCCTAGACATCATACACTAGTAGTGATGTTATCCCCTATCATATCATGGCGTGGGATGGATAACAATGGTAGAATTTTGATGTGATTTGTGATGAGAAAGATTCTCCTTTTAGTGATGCTTGACTAATGTTGCAGATCAGTTTGGTAGAGCAAAGATATACATTGGGTCTTGTACTCCCATGTAGTAATAGGGTGTGGGTTTACCATACCACAAAGACTGATAGAGATGGAACTCGACTATAAATTGGTTTAGGGTTCATTATCCCTGGGGTATTTCTCTTGTGGTTAGTACTCCCCTATTGTAATAGGGCGTGGGTTTCCTATAGTGTTTTTTATTGATATGGGGTACCCAAATGTATTGGGATGTGGGACATCTAATGTTGTTGAGAATATAGAGTCGATACTCCCATGTCGAATAAGGAATAAGGACCTATATTCCATAGTCAGTACTTTCCTGTAGTACCATGGTATAGGTCCTCCAAAAGTAGCATATAGATGAAGTTTGAACTCCGCTGTCATTTCATGTTTTGTTTCCTCCATAAATGATATTTTTCCAAATTCATTACTCCCCTACCATGATAGTGTGAGTGTCCTCTTGTTTAGGGTTATTACTCTACTATAAAGTAAGATTAATTGTACCATATATCAATAAGATAAGAGGATTTTGTTCTCCCCTAATGGACCAGGGTCTGGGATCTCTATATAGTCGGAACTCCCCTATTGTTTCTGGGTGTAAGTCCCCCAGTGTGAATATATTGGTAGAGTCGATACTCTCTTACACAAAGGTGGCGAGTCCTCTATCTACATAGTAGTACTCTCACATCTACAAGTAGATGTAGAGTGTGGGTTCTATATAGGATATTTAGATCCCTTGATCATGTGTGTTGTTATGAAAATCTAGCCCATCCTTTTTTTTAAGAGTGACACATTGTTTCCGATTTCACTCCCTTAATGAAGTTATCTCGGAGCCTCTCTGTAAGGATATTACTGAGGACTAAAGGTATGGTTACAGGTCAGTACATTCTCAAATGGAAGGGTATTGGAGAAGTATGCATCCCACCATGGTCTCGCTTTATAGAATATGTATGGGATACAGAGTTTGGAGATGTGCTTCCTCGACTGTGGGGATATGGTGAGGTAAATCCGTCTCTGATTGGGATATTATGATCTTTCACATGGTGTAAGAAAATGTTGTTAGGATATATGGTGTTGGAAACCCATTATAGAACTAGTGAGAAGTTCCAAATAGAGTATTCCCTATTGAATTCACTCCATCTAGAATTCCAGGACTCATTCAACATGTTCTATTAGGCGAATATTACTTCAAAAACATGAGCAGAATCATGTGGCTTGATATAAGGTCGTTACTTCATGAGAATTGAAGTATGATATGGGTATATCTGGGTGTATCCTATGATAATTTGAGGTGATTTTATGTATCATAGTTGAACCTACATGTGGTTATATATGACTAGTTTTGTATAGCTAAGTATGGTTGAGATGGTGTTTCAGTCTCATTTGGGTTCCCTCTAGCGGGTCGAGTAGACTATTGCCTTTAAATTGCTCCCTTTTATTTTTTGTATTTATAGTGCCTACTTGGTATTATTATACTCCCCCTACATTAGATATTTCCACACCGACCATGTCTTTTGAAGATGGAATACCTATATATAGCATGCGATGAGGACTCAAAGTATGTGGAGCTTAACTATCTCGACTAAAAACAGATCTTACTTGGGCCTCACTGTGGTGTGTTTGAGTTGTTTCATTTTTCAGTAGTCCCATCAATTTAATCAAGGTGGATACTTTTACAGTTTTTGTGGACTTTTATTTCTCTATTTTTTTAATTCTGATTTACACTCATTATGGGATATATGTATTCATGAATATTTGTTTCCATTGAAATTATATATGCACTGTTTTATGGTGATGTATGTGGGTGCATGCATATATGTACCATATGTTAAGGCCTCCAATGTCAGTGATATACCTTCTCATCACTAGATGATAAACCCTGGACTTCTGTAGGTGGGATTGGATAGTCTTGGATCAGGCCCCATTGGGTTTTGTCTTGATAATCCTAAACATCATTGATGAAATCAAATCACTATAAATTTTTAGTTTGAGAAGATCTTGGACATAAATATTACAAAACCTTCAATTTTTTTAACAATAATAATTTATTCAACCCCAATCATATTTTCATATCACCATTGAATTTTTTTCCTTTAATTATGTTTTCTCTATCCATGAAATGTCCTATATGGGTTTTTAACCTGTTTTAGTCCAACTATGCATAAACAGGTGAAAAAGAGTATCAAAACTCAAAAAACTATGGGTTTTTATCCTAAAATAATTTCATAAAAGATCTTTTTAAACTCTATCTAAGAATATCTATGGTATGTATTTTTTAACTCCCTAACCCCAGAGTCCTATAACTAGTGCATTATTTTCTTACATTTTCATGATTACAAGGAAATAAATCCTAATGTATAGATAAATTTAGAAGCCTTGGAAATCCATCATACATACACGATACCGATAAAACATTGGTAAATAGAGAGTATAAAGATGATACATAATCAAATAAAATAATCTTTATCCATAAATTCTTATTCAATGATTTCTTATTCAAAACCTAGGGAAAGTAAATATAATAAGGTTGTGGTTAAATTCTCAGTTTGTGTTTGAAAATAGAAATCAATAATGAAATAATATAAAAAATTTGAATATAATGGTAAATAACTTATAACACATTTAATTCAAGTAACTATACAGGGTAAAATCATCATAGAAAGGTATGAAGCTGAAACAACATTATATTTCATCAATGAATAGAAAATGAAATGCATCCATATATATATATCGATGTAAAATCCAATGGATAAATAATAATAACAATAATAAATTATCAATAAATAAAAGGATTAATTATAAGATTTCATGATTCCCAAGAACATGGTATCTATACCATTAATATATAGATTATAAATTTCTATCTTGTCCAACTAATTCATCCCATGAGACTACCGATGCATCAAGGGGCTAGCATTAATCAGACCCCAACTCATATGGGTTTCCTTAAATGACCCGCAACCCATGTATTTCAAGTCCAATTAATTCCTCATACATTGAAAAAAAATGCACCTTATCAAATATCCATATTGAAAGAGGAATATATATTTATAAATAATACCACATATTGGTATATGTAACAATAATGGTTTTTCCCATTAACTCATTCCTGAGGAATGATAAAAATTATACATTCCAATATATCCCATACAACTTGAAACAATTAAATCATAATTCCACATGATTTAAATTAAAATTATAATATCTTGAGAATGATTAGATTCATAGTATACCATGTAAAAGGGAATTATATAAACCAGAAAAAGTGAATTGGTGCATAACAAAAATAAGTATCACTGGAATATAAATTGAGGTGAAATCAATTACCTTAATGTTACTTTTGTTGTGTGGTCTTCATCATCCTATAATTTGTAAAAAATATATTAATAATATGTACCAGAACCATACTCATGATTATAATATCATATATTTACTTCTTATAATATTTTATTAACCTTTTTTTAATAGTCATTCATATTTTAACTATTTTGGGTTTTAATTGCCTTGTTTTCTTATGTATGTTTCAACTTGTCACATATTGTTGATATTTCATAGATAATGATTTAATCATATAAATAATACTAAAAATGAATTAATTATCTTATATATTTATTATATATATATTTACAATATTATATAGTAATTGGAGATAAGAAATTAAGTTCACATTTAATGGAGATGGTAGGATATACGTATGCAATAACGCTACTTTCATTTCATTACCATATTAAAAGAATGAAAAATAAATGAAAACATGAATATTATAATTATACTATCATATATATGTTTTATATGAAAAATAAATTTTGTAAAATTATCATTAATACATTCTATATATAGCGTGAATGAATCGCATCACATCGAGGTGGTGACAGTCCATACTTCCTCAAACAATGTTATCATATTAACAGAATATGGGATATATTAATTATATGTGTTATAAAAGTATTAAAGAAAAATAAATATAAAATAAATATAATATATATCATATATAAATAGATTTTCCATCATAATGCCCACCCTGATATGTGGTAAAAGAGAAATGAATAATCGTCGTTTTTGGATGTAGTAGTATATCATACACAGAAATAGTATGATTATTACCCATTAGATGGAGGTGTCTGTAACAATAGGTTGAAAACATTACATTAAAATATTATAGTGTATTGAGGATTTTATTTGTTCAATATAATCATGGAATAAACAGGTTTTTGGGGATGAATAATGGAAATGAAACTAGAGATCTTGAGAAAAGACATTACCTCTTAATTGAGTAACTTATTTTGGTTAGTACCAAAAGGCTTCCATGGAAATATTTATTCCCAAATGGATGCTTCAATGAAACGTTGAGGGATATTTAAATTATTTTTTTAGATCATGTCTTATCCTATGTGGTTTTATGGGTGCGAGTAAGTGGTAGCATGCTTCCCTTTTACAGTAGAGGGGGAGTGGAACTCTTATAAATACCAAAAGGTATTCCTTAATGCAGGGTCTACCATACATAATGTTCATCCAAAATGAGAAAATAATGAATTAATGGGGTAAAGTGGTTGATGTAAACCAATAAAACACAAAAAATGTGAATTTTAATAATTTGGTTCATTATCTTCTAAGATTCCCTAGTTTTATCATTTTGGTTTTTAATAAAGTATCTACTTTTATAACCTAAGTAATTTAACCAATAATTATAAACTAAACTGATATTTATTAGAAAATATATAGAAACAAAATTATTAATTTTATATCTAATGTATCAAATAAAAAAACCATGTGATTTGGAAATTAATTTTAAAATAAGCGCATGTGACACAGTAAAACACTACTTAAACATAGAACATAGTAATAATGCTATTACAATATATGTGTCAACATGTTAATTAAAAAAGATAAATTGGTCCATTAATGTATAATATTTAAAATTTATTCACACATAAAAATAACTAGGTATAGTATTGATTTTTCCGTATTTTTAAATCACATAATAAAATATAATTAATTGTAAAATAATAATAATATCAATTTTGACATTATTTATTTTAGTGAAATTTTATAATATCAAAACAATATTTTAATTCAAATCTATTAAGTTTAATGATTTGTAACATGATATATCCATATAAAAATCTATTTAATGACAATAATTAAATCAATATATTTCACTTTTAATATTCATAGTATCATTTATTTTAGTTAATTATTAACTAATTAATCATTACATTGGAAGATCATAAGAATTTTAATTATCAAAATCATCTCTAAAAATTATTTATAAATTATTGTTATAAAATAACCCTTTTATCTTTAAAAATGATTTGTATAACAAAAAAATATCTTTTTTTCATATCATAATGTTTTGAAAATGTTAATAGTAAGGAAGGTACCCTTTTTGTCTTTTCCTTGATTAAAATTTTATATAGCACACTTCAATTTAATAATATCCCAATAACACATAATATTATAACCAAGGGGGGATATGGTTAAATTATTGGAATCTAATAGATTTTGGACAAGTATACATGTCATTTCAGTCCTTATGATTTAGGTTTAATCCCTTATTCAACTTAATTTTACCTTATTCATTGTATTTAATTTTTATCAATTTCAATAATATTTTTGGTCAATAATTATATTTATCTTATTAGACAGCTAATATTTTATTTAATACAACCATTTCTATATGTTTTTAAAAATTCAAATCATATATTTCAGATAATTAATATTAACACTAATCTTAGCGACGTGGTGAGAAAGCGTTCTTTTATTGTGAAAACATTCCAAATATGAATAAGTTTTTATATCTAATAAAAATATAAAAATGATTCCAATGACCTAAATTGGACTAATAGATGTATAATTGATCTATTTTGACTTTAATAACCTATTTAAAACATAATTTAACATTCATAATTTTTTAATGAAAATCCCTTTTTAATTAAGAAACATTATTTTGACTATTCATCAAAAAATGATACTTCTCCAAAATATACAAAAATAACCATAAGCTAATATCAATATTAAAAATCCAAAAATTATGTGTACATAGGAAAATAAGATCTATAAAATTGTTAACCTGAGGATTTTAAATTGTTGCACTATTAAAAGGAGGAAAAATCCAGTCTTGTGTGTAATTCAAGCTAACTCAATGGGGTGTGTAGTGTTAGCATAAAATGGTGCTTCTTATAAAGAGAGAAAAAAAATAATATTTCCTATAATATGAAAACATTTTAATTTATTTTGGTGTTTCTTTCTCCCAACCTTAATTAAATTATATCCTCATAATTTAAACATGATTTTATTAATCAAGGTATTGATATCTCAAAAAACAATTGTTGAAAAACCCACATCTCCAAGAGGGTCAATAAAAAATCATGTTAATAAGAGATAATGGAAGGGTTCAATGGTAACATAAATATATTTCCTATATTGAGAAAAAAGGTAGGAAATGAAAACATGGATATGGATGAAAAATATTACAATCTGTTCTAATGAAGAGGGCTGGAGAACATGGTTAGGAGAATGTTAATGGTCATAGGTCATTAAATCTCCGATGATCCATAGGGCCATTTGATTCATATGAAATGACGGTACTAAGATGATTTTTTTTTCAAAATGATTTTTTATATAGATAATGAATTAATTCACTCTATAAGAATATATTTTAATATAATTATATGGTACATTTCAATCATAATAATCTTATCCATTGGTCATGCCCTAAACTATTTTTACTCATTCTCTAAGAAAAAAATTTACCGTATAATGATTTAACTTATTAATTTAAAAATCTGAATCCCAAGTTTAACCAAATAATTTCTTAAATGGTTAACAATTACATTATATTATGATCTATCAATTTATAAAGATGGTCATTGAATTTCAAAATTACCATATCATTATCCTTAAATAAATATGAATCAGCTCTAAATTTTCGCATTCAAAACATGTGAATAAATTCATCATGCATCCTATTAGAATATAATAATAACTCAATTCACCATAAAAACATATTTGAAACATGAATTTACTCTTATAACTTATTTAATACATGTGTTACTGAATATATTTCATAAATCCAAAATTGTTGTATAGGCCACTTGTCAAAAATTCAGGAATTAGTTCCAAGGTATTAATAAATTTCCCAAATAAATCATTTATTCATCATTATCTCAATATCAAGAGAATATTAAAGATTTTCTTTCCCATAATTATGTGTTTTATGAAAATTTTAACTTCATAATGAAAAACTTTTCATGGTAACATTGAGAATATATTCTCAAATCCATAATGAAAATGTACAGAAGTACAGTACACATATATTCTATAATACATATAACCAGTAAATTGCTGATAAAATATTTAAAGGAATTAATTCTTGAATACTATTATTACTCATTCATCTTTATCTATGATGGTATAATAACTTTATCATTGTCCAATGGGATCATTGGGGTTTTTTTATTTTAACTCTTGAGGCATTGATTTTCATAGCGTCTCATCTCTATGTAGTTTTAACACTGAAAAGTTGCCTTTTATATTTTCCCCTTTTAATTATTTATCATGGTGACCCTTATCTCAACACTTATTAAAAACTCACATTCCATTCAGTCATTTTCCAAGGTGATTCATTCCACAGTTATCACATGTGGGAAAATCCTTCTTTCCCTTTTTCACTTTATAAATATGTTTCTCTTCTATCATCTTCTTCTCTTGTATCCCTTAAAATACACATGATAATTATTTCTATATATCTTTATCACTTCGTAGTATTTTCTCATATGATGATATTATGTGGGATACTATTTCCCTTTAAAATGATGGTTTATGTCCATGAATTATATGATTCTTCTTACTCTTTTTATCATGTGCATTGGTGGAGTTCACATTATTTTTGTTAGGATCCATTTATAAACCACGGAATATACTACATTAGATCATAAAATGATAATGTATATTTCCAAATATGGTATATTTTGGAGGAATTATTTTTCATCTTAAATCCTAAAATCATAAAATTTTGTTACTTTATGGAAATATTTACTTTTAAATCCTTCATTATGGCAGGTATAATTTTTTTGAAAATCCGAAGCATATCCCCTAGGGTGTAAAACTATGTGTGTATTAATGATCATTTTCATGTACTAAGTTACCCATTTCAAAGCATGGAACACCTTGTTGGGGTTATTACTCCAAGATACATCTATGAAATAACGGCATCCAATTATAGTTTCTTGAAAGGGATTTATTTCATAGAATACCCACATAATAAATACCTTAACAAAATTCTAGGATGTTATTATATACTTATCATCATTTTATATATTAGGGTTTTGATACCTAATCTTTTTTTTATAAATCTAGTTTCCATTGATATTTATAATCATCCTTTTATAGGAACCATATTACTCTGACCCTAGAAGCATGGAGTCAGAGCATTATTATTTTTACATTGGAGTTATTATAATGAATAAAATCCTAAAAGACTGACCAGTTTAGCAATATTAGAAATACAAATTACCTAGATGATACAGATAATAAATTTAAAAATGGAGAATAAAAAATGAAACAAAATATAATGAAAGAAAAATCATCTTTGAACACATATTCAATGATTTCTTCTTCATAACATGGGGAAATAAATCATAATAAGGTAGAGATAAAATTCTCAGTAAGGGTAATTAAATCCAAATCAATAATGAAACAAAATTAATAAATTAATATTTAAAAGTAAATTACTAATATAACATTTTATTCAAATAACTATATAAGTAAATATCAACATGTAATGGTAAAAAGATAAAAAATCAATTTAATCAATGAAATAAAAATGAAATGCATGCATTGATATTTCAATGAAAAATATCATGGATAAATAATAAAAGTAAAAATAAAAATAAATGAAATGATTAATTGTAGAATAAATTATTTCCCAATAAAATGATTCCTTTTCCATAAATATATAGTTTTAATTTTTTTATTTTGGCCAACTAATTTTTCTCATGAGACTACATATGCATCGAGGGGCTTGCATTAACTGACCCCCAACCTGTATGGCTTACCTTAAATAATCTCCAACCCATGTATTTCATGTCCAAAAAGTTCTTAAAATATATAATATATAATTTAGATTATGTAATATCCATACATAAATAATATTATTGATTTATCAATAATACCTCATAGGAGGATAAGTAACAATAAGGGTTGTCGACATTAATATGTTTTTGAGGAAGAATAAACATTAAGCATTCCAAAGGGTCCCATACATCTTGAAAATTATATATAGTAACTCCTTGTGAATTAAATCAAAGTTATAATATCATTATAATTTGTATATTCATGTCATGTAATGTCAATGGTCATTGAATAACCCAAATAAATTTGAATTAGTGAATAAAAATTATAAGTCATATTAGAATGTAAATTAAGATGAAATATCTTACCTTAAAATTAATTTTGTTGTTTGGTATTTATCCTCTTATATAGTGGTTTAAAAAATATTACTAACATATTAAAGAAACTTAATAATTTTTATAATATCATATATTCATGTATTAAAATATTTTTTTACCCTTTTGTTAACACTTTCATTACAATAACTATTTCATATGTTAATTTCCATGTTTCATCAAGTATTTTTTGACATGTTACTTTTGGTTTCTATATCTTAGATAAATATTTATTAATATTAATAATTTCAAACCTTACTTAATTATCATATAAATTTAATTCATATGTATTTAGAATAGTACATTTTATTTGGTGATTAGAAATGAAGTGCACCTTTTATGGAGAGGGTAGGCCTTAAATACACATGAACACTAATTTTATTGTTTTTTCATATTAAAATAATGTAAAATAAATGATACTTATGTATATTATAATTACATTATAATATATATTTTAAATATGTTACATTTTTTAATTAAAATATTCTACAATATGTCCCCTGTATAGCGTGAATGAGTTACATCGCATTGAGGGAGTCGTAGTCCACACTCCCACAAACGATGTAATCATATTAAATTTTTTTTGTAATTATTAAATTTATGTTTCATAAAATGATTAATGAAGTATATGGACATAATATATATCATATATATAATATATAAATATATTTCCATAATAATTTCGACAATTATAATAGGTAAAGTAGAAATTAACAATCATTGTTTCGTGAGGCGGTACTTCACTGTACACAGAAACAGTATGTTCGTAACCCATTCAATGTAGGTGTGTGGAATTGAAGGTATAAAAACTTATATAAAAAACATAGTAGAATATTTATTATATTTTTTATATAATAATTGAATAATGAAATTTTAGGGGGAGGTTAATTGAAATGAAACTAGAGAGCTTGAGAGAAGATATTATCTCTTAATCAGGTAACCTCTTTTGGTTTGTACCAAAAGTTTCCATTGAAGGATTTTTGTCCAAAGGGTTGAATAAAGGTCTAAGGGAGGGATATTTTAAGATATTTTGGAATATATTTTCTGAACCTATGTTGTTTTATTTTAGTGAGTAAGGGGTAGAGTGCTTGGTTTTTTATAGTGGAGGGGGAGTGGAAATATTTTAAATACCAAATGGTAATCATTAATGATTGGTCTATCATATCTAAACTACTCAAAAAAATAAAAATAATGTAATAAATGATAATAATGTTCAATTTAACCCTCCATCACATAGAAATATTTCAATTTAATTTTTTTTGGTTTCTAATCTTCTGAGATTCTCCAATTTTATCATTTTCTTTTTTATTAAAGTTTATAGATTATTAACCAATGTAATTTAACCATTAAGAATAAAATAAACTAATAAATATTAGAAAATAAAGATCCACATAATTTCTAATATGATATTAAATTTATAAAACAAAAAACTCATGTTATTTTTAAATTAATTTTAAAACAAATGTATTTGACGTGCTAAAAAACTACTAAAACTCAGACCCTTTTAGAAATGTTTTTTAAATAATGGGTCAATATGTTAATTATAAAAGATAAATTCAACCATTAATATTCCATATTAAATATTTATTAAGTCCTGGAATTATCTTATAAGAATATACAATTTTTATTAAATTTAATACATTTAATAAAATATCATATATTTTAAAATAACCATAATATTAATTTTGACATTATTTATTTATTTGTAATTTTAAAACAACAAAAAATACTAGAATTCAAATAAATTAATTTTCATCTAGTTAACATGATATATTTTTCTAAATAATAATTATGTACAACAATTCAATCAATATATTTCACTTTTTATATTCATAGTATCATTTATTTTAGTAAATTATTAACTAAATAATCACTACATTTGAATTCTGTAAGCATTTCTGGTAACCAAATCATCTCTAAACATCATTTATTAATTATTATGAAAAAACACCCATTTATATTTTAAAATTATAAATTGAGTTGAAAGTATTATGTTTTTTCATATCTCAATGTTTTATAAATGTTAATGGTAATGAAAGTTCCTTTTTTGTCTTTTTCCATACTTAAACTTTTATATAGAGAACATCCATTTAATAATATCCAAAAAACAAATAAAAGCAGAACCAATGGGGGATATAGTCTAATTATTAGAATCTAATTGATGTTTGAGAAGTTTTTATGTCATTTAGGTCCTTGAGATTATGTTTTAGCCCTTTATCATTCTCAATTTTACCACAATCAATATAATCAATTTTAATAACATTCACTAATTATTTTGGTCAAAATTTATGTTGATCATATTGGACCAAAAATATTTCACTAATTAAAAATATATATGTCCATTTTTCCAAATTAAAATAACATAAGTGAAAAAATTATGATTAGCACTAATCCCATATACATTATGAGAAAGTAGGTTTTTAACTTGAAAACGTTCAAAAATTACATACTTGTTCATGTCTTATTTCAATATAAAAATGATTCAAATAAAATAAATTGGAATAATATATTTATACTTTATTAATTGTTACATAAATTACATATTAAAACCATATTTTAACACTATTTATTTTAAATGTCATGCCCATTTTTAATTAAAACTCTGTATTTGAACTATACGTCAAAAATTTAATCTTTTCAGAAAAATACCCAAAAATCACCAAGAGACTATTTGGACCTTCTGAATGAAAAAAATATATTTATAAAATTGTAAACATTTGGTTTTAAAATTATTTCACCATTAAAAGGTGATAAAACTCATTCTTTGGAGTAATACAAGCTAGGTTGGTGTGGTGTGTTGCATAAGCTTAAAATGGTGATTCATATAAAGTGAAAAAATAAAAATTATTCTAAAATTAAAATATTGTAATGTCTTGGGGTTTTACCTATATTACTATTTTACAATTCACATACATATTCTTATTATGGTAATCAAAACCTTTATATTTTACTATTCCTCAAAATAGATATAAAAAAGACCATGACTTAGTACCCCTCTATGTAAATTCCAAAGAAGTAACTAATACATGGTCTATAGAATAGAACATATAACTATTTCTATGGGTAACAACTTTAGTTGAAAGACCATAGGATAGTACTTAATATCATAACTATCATCGCTATTTCTCTTCATAATTACAATAGAATGATATCCATAGTTTGTTATTTCTCTCTATTTACAGTTACTGATTCTCACTATCGAAACACATCATGAGATGCCTATTTTAATTTTGTTTATCATTTTACTATATTGTTAGACTAAAATATATATTTTATAGTTGTATTAGATACAACTAAAAAAATTAAAACATATGTTATGACCTTAAAAAATCCCGTTGGTGTTGGCTTCTAATGGTGGGTCAGAAGTATCCCTGCTCATGTTTCCTTCCTTCCTTGGTCATATATCAGCTCATCTATTGAATTTTACTCATCTATTCTTCTTCAATTATCACTCAATACATTGAAAAAATATTATTATTTTTAGCTTACTTATGATTCCAAGACTAGTTTGGTGGATTTAACACCCTAAAATTGTAGGATATTGTTCACAATAGATAAATTTTATTTCTTTGATAGCTTTATTTACACATATCACTTAGTCTCTATGAACCATGTTACATTATTATTATATTTTAGTTGGATTAGAGGGTGATAGTAGAAAATTATAAATTATGAAAACTGTATGATTTAAACAAATATAGATTAAATTCATTAGTTTTTAATTGATTAAGTATAAAAATTCAATCAAAATTCGAAGTGATATTTTTATAGAAAATAATTCCTTTTATGAAAATAATGTTCTTTTTAATGTTAATTAAATATATTAATCACTATTTATGAATGATTTTAACAGTATGAAAATATTACATATTCAATAATTTTTTTTATTTCATCTAATGGTTTGTACATGGAATGGAATATTAATAAATCTATTTTTATAATTTAAATTAAATTTTATTACAAAATTAGGCTTTCATCACATATTTCATGAATATTTATAATATAAATATATTCCACCAATAGAAATTGATTCTGGAAGGTAGATTTTATATTTTAAATCAGGAGTTACAAATTTGGTAAATAAATCCATTTTATTATT
Source organism: Viscum album (assembly GCA_963277665.1). NCBI lineage: Eukaryota > Viridiplantae > Streptophyta > Magnoliopsida > Santalales > Viscaceae > Viscum > Viscum album. Next base: position 469,627,940 of record OY728142.1, on the reverse strand, counting down.
TGTCATTCAGAATTGTATCCTTGGTATATATTTGTCACCTTAGTAAGGTAAAAATGTGTAAAACGTTGTTAACTCTTTGCAATAAAGGTATAAAATTTCTCTATAATTTTTCATTCCCCTATTGGATGAGTGGAGTTTAACTGTGTCAATAACTTTTTTGAAAATTTTGAAAATTGGTTTTATTTCACATTGATCATGTTCTTTGTAATATTCAAGTAAATGATAAAGTAAAAAGACTAAACCTAATTTATTTTAATAATTGTAATATTTTTTGACTACAATGAAAATAAATTTATTCCCAATTAAAGTTGAATAATTAAAATATGTTATATATTTTATCATGGTAATTTTTTTGAAATTTTTTTGTGATGAAATAAGTACCATAACTGCTTACACAACTTTGACAAAAAGCCTATGTGAGTAGTAGAAAAATCATTTGAATTAGTTTAAAAAGTATGAAAGTAATATTATTATATGATTTTTTGTTTTTAATGAATTTTATAGAAAAATATTAAATATTTGGTATATATTTAAGGTTTATATATGTATTAAATTTTTATCTTGATTCCTTAATTGTGAAATTAAATGAATAGTGTAAAAATGACTTTAGTGATATTTTATGAGAAGTTATTTTTTAGGAAAATATTAATAATTCAGAAAATTATTATAAAAGACAATTATGATATTTATTTTTCAAGAATTAAATATTGTGTCCATTTATGAACCAATATTACCTTATATGTAAAATTATAACACATTATGTTTCAAAATGTTCTTACTGCATTTTAGTTGTAAATTTTTTAATAAAGGGGCTAACAAAATGATAAGATGAAAAATGACGCTAAAACTAGTCTAATTTTCATAGGATGATAATATTTAGACCACATCATCTTTTTATCCAAATTAATGTCTATTTGAAAAAATTATACATTATACATAATTTATTTATATTTTAATATTTTATGTAATTACAAGTGTGTCATTTCCCTCTCTTATAAATGGACACCGCTTGTATCTTTCATATACAAGACATTGATCTTTCATGATCAATTAAAACCTACCTTATTTTATTATCAACATAATTGGATAGTTATTATATGTTTTGGTATCCTATAAAGACTATTTCATGGGTCCTCAAGAATGTATCTAATGAAGGATTACAGAAGAGGAGGTAATGTTCTTACCATAACACTGTCAATTTATTATTACTTATACCTCATTCAAGTAAACGATATTCATCATTAAATATAAAGTCATGTTTTTTTGTTTATTCTAAAATACTAGTATTTTTATTTAATCACCATTATATACCCTATATTCTATCAAATAGTAAGTGAAAGTGTCCCTCATTTGTAGGTGTGGGATACTACCTCCACTTAGTGGTGCAATTAGTTTTCCGTCACCATATTTTGTGGATGGTTATTTTGATAGTTTTCATGTTTATAAATGATACTTAGGAAATTTTTATGATTTTGAAATTATAATATTATATTTATCTTCTTACCTTATAATTTATGGAAGAAGATAATGTTTCTTTTCGTAAGTGTTGACTACCACCACATCTAGGTAACGCGATTCATTTTTGTTATGGATAAACATGGATGAAATTAAGGTTAAATGTAATGAATATATCAAATATATATGTTATAATAATTATTTGGGATAGTTTAATTAAAATTTTACTTTCTTTCATTCCATCTACTAACAAGATAAAATATCCTTCAAGTGTACGTATGACCTAATGTCTCAGTGGATGGTGTAATTAATTATTATATCTCTACCATTCAAGGATTAAAAATATATATAAATAATAAATATTAGATTTAAATCATTTTTATAATTATATTTATTATATAACCATGATCAAAGTACAAGTACTATAACTTCCAAATAAAAAATCTCAGTAAAAATTGAAACATTTTACACATGAAAACAAGAATATTAATAAGGAATTATTTATAATTTGGTGTTTAAATGATATAATTGCATAATATTTGATATTATAACTATTTAAATTACTCTATAATAAATTTTATAATTAATTTCCATTTATTATATCGGATGTTAAATCACATTGATGAAATTTTATCTTGTGGAAAGGTATTTGTGTTAAAATCTCGTTGTTTATTATGATTGTTTATGAATATGATTATGATGTTGAAATTTTAGGATCTACCTCTCATAAAACTGTTTAATTTTCTTATATTATGGGTATTTCATGATATTAGTTTTTTTCATTTCATATTTTCACATTAATAACTCAAGAGTCTGAAATTTGTTTTATGGAAATACTACTTTATTTATCTTATTTGTAAAAAATAATTTTTATTCCATGAAAATGTTTTTAAAAGGTTTATTTATTAGATGTTTTACTATTCTAAAATTAAGGTATGAATTTATTTTTTTATATGATTCAAATTCTAAAAAAATGGTTTAAAATGAATATTTGTGTAATATTCCTGAATGATTTTCATTTGAATTACAATCTAAAATGTGAACAGATTATTTATTTTAATATACATAGCATGAAATTAATTTTTCCCTATCATGACTTATCAATAATTTGAATATTCCTTTATATGTTTCCAATGTTATTTTTTTCTAAAAATTCCCTTAATATTCTTAAAATATATATATTTTAAATAATTTATTTCAAAATGAAAAATCAGATTTTCCATAATAAGTGTTCTATGTGATATTTGTAAATTATTTCATCTAATATGAATGTGATTAATGTTTATCATGATTTAATAGGGATATAACCAATTAATTTATAATTATAATTTAACAAAATTGTCCACGATCATGATGATGATATTTTTATGAATCCTATTTTTACCACAATTTATGCCATGATGAATTGCTGAATCGTTTATAAAAACCATTTCATTTAAATGGAAAATGATATACATTGAATTATTTATGATTCCATGGAACTAATATGAATGGATTAATATTATGTTATGACTGGTCCAAGAATTAATAATTCCACCAATTCACTATGTAAAGATATATATCTCATGATATAATATGAACATGAATGGGGGGTGATCCTTGTTCAGTAAGGGACTATTTCCACTATGATAATCCTGATTTTAAATCAGGAATAAAAATATAATCGAATATATATTTATCTTAGTCTACTATGATAGATTTGGAACTAACCTATTCCATAGTATGTAATGACCCGTCTCAATGGGCACCATGCTGTAACTCCCCATGTATGCCTTCAATAAGTGAGGGGCTGGTGACTAGAACCGAGTAAGACTATCACTAAAATGGGAGGCCTTATCCTATTTACTAGTATACATGCAAACATCTACAAGCCTAAAAAATGATAAAATTTATTAAAATTGAACAACCATGAATGAAAACATCTAAATCCCCCAAAAAGAGTATGACATAAAGTAATGGAAAGTAAGTAGGTCAAAATAAAATCCCACCAAAAAGATTCCATAAAGAAGTCCAACCGGAATATTTAAGTGGTACTTATGTAAAGATATTATAGGAACAAAAATCCATGTGTTTGGTGTCACTAAGCACCATCTCGACCTGGTTCATCTAGGAATCTATCAAATTGTTGAGTGTCTATACAAGACACAATGCATGCAAAAAAATCCCATAATGGGGTGAGTATAAAAATACCATGTATAACACCAAATAATCACAATGAATAGAAAAACTGAAATAAAATTATATCTACATAGGTATATTTCTATAACATATAACTAGAATATCTATATATACTCAATAAATACACACAGTCTACAGATAATAAAAAACTGTAATTCCTACTTAGGATTCTAAATCAAAGATTCCACATAGAACTCATCTTGGAGAAAAAACACTTATGTATTGTAACACTGATGAGGATCATCAAATATTTAATACTCATCAGGTCATGTCATAGAATGTATACGCTGAAATACTAAATAGATAAGATACAAAAAATGAGGATCACTTCCAAGGACATGTGGTATACCAACAAATCAATCTGAATTAACCTACAGAGTACATGATTCATTCCTATGTAGTGTTGGTCCGAATTAATCTAAGAACATCACCTAAGTAATGAAGATGAATAGAGGAGCTCACTCTACTCCTCACGGATGGAATCCAAAAACTTTATCCAAGGAGTCCTGTGGAATAAATCGATGTCCTTAGAGAAGTAGGTGATTCTATACTAACCCTCATGGAATTTTTATGTGGAATTCATCCTAACTAATATTTTCCATGACACAAATTACATGAGGTTAAATAAATGGTTAAAGGAGTAGACAACATGGACTAGGGTTGCAAACTATGTCTCTTGACCTCGAGTCCTCCTCCTTTAAACATCCCATGTATAATTCCCATGTCATTATAATAGTACATGGTGTGTTGGCTGCATGTATAGTCATCCCATATATCCATACATGGATTAACTTGTGTACATTTTCCAGAAATTACCATTTTGGGGAGTACATAGATTGCTTCAGCATATTTACTCCATCTTGTGTCTATGTACCCTCCAAGTTGTATGCTAAGACACTAGGGAGAGACCACACACCGTCTAGTAGGTTCACATTTTGGGTGATACTAAACATTCTCCATGACCCTAGATACCTCTAGGAGGGACCCACACATCATGTAATCCCTTATTACAAGCCATGTGGATCATGTTTTTTCAAAATCCCTCATTCTTCCCTCTGCACGTGCCTATAAAAATGAGGCCATGGATTTAATATTCAATCTATCCATAAATCAATGATCAGCCTCAACCAAACACAACTGTCGTTGTTCAATGGAATCCATCCTTGAAGTCCATTTTTAAAATGCATTATTTTCATATCATCATTACTAGCATGCCCCACTCAAATCAGGGTTCTCCAATCGAGTCTAATCCACTCGTCATTACCAAAATCATGCCACTATTGCGTCATATCGAGCCTAGATATACAACATTGAATCATTTCACTGTAAAAAAGTGTATAATGATAGATTTTATTAGTGAATATTAAACTATGTTCCAACAAAGAAAGCCTATTATGAACCAAGAATTAGATAAGAAAACCATAAAACACGCAAAATAGGAATGAACCTCTAATATGTTTAACTAAAATCGATTTATTTTCATTAGAACGATGAATGAATAAAGATAATAAAATAAGTATCCCCCATCTAGAATCCCTGCAATAATCCCATACCACATGATTATTGAACTACATTTCAATCTATTGGTTGATTTTTATTTGTTCTTCATAAAATTTAGTAATGGAGAATGAATCCAAATAAAAAATATTTCCTTCCTCAATTAGGATTGATACATTATAAAGTATGATGTGGAATCATAGTCATTTGTGAGATCCTTCAATTCTATTCCACATTGATCACCAATCCATGATTTGACATAAGTTATTAAGAGATAAATCATCCAACACTCTCTTCAATGTCTCTAGGTTTGTGTGGATAATTCTAGATTCTTTTCATAACAGTCTACATAAAAACTCATCAATCATTGCATAAATTAAAAAGAAATAAAATTATTTATTAAATTATTTTATTCATCTAATGTTTATGACATGCCTAGTGTAAAACCTAAGTTTTCAACACAACAATGCCCTTAAATTTTAGATTCATTCACCTCTTTAGAAGTTATTAGAATTTTTTAGGAAACCTATGTGTGGATTATATTTAATATGTTTAAAATATTTCAAACATACTTTTTTGGGATCCTTGGGATATGGAATTACATTCCTTCCTGGATCATACTCATGAAAAAAATCCATGAAATATCGAATAATAAATCTTGGGAAATCAGAGTCATTAAATTCCCTCTTCATTTGGGGATATACCTGTTTAAAATGAAATAGAAGGCCTTCATAAAAATATTTGGGTACTAACCATGAATATGATCCTCCTACTTCAAGAAATCTCCTAGGGATTCCTATGATACTATTGGAAATGAACTAAATGATTCTCTTTCCCATGAAGGATCATATCCTTCTAATCCTCAATGTCTTTTTTGGTACTCAAGAAAGGTAGATCAATCCTCAATGTACAACTCTCCCAATTCAATAACGTGAAATGGTTCATGTATGTATCTTCTCATCTATGACATGTGGATGAAGTAGTATACCCGATATAACTACAGTGGTAGAGCTAAGAGGTATTCCACCTCACTTAATCTAATCAGTATCTAAAAAGGGAAAATGAATCATGATAGTCTATTGATGCCCCACCCAAATATCTATAATCTATATCGAGGGAAAATTCGTAGGAAAACCTTGTATCCCTCTACAAACTCTAATGTCCTCTATCACCTAATTTCATAATACTTTTGATGACTCTATGTAGTTGTCATCTATTCCAAGATGCTCATCACTTTCTAGGAAGTCTCTCAATGAATATTTAGGCATAGGATTGTCGAATATCTGAGGTCATGCTAAAGAAGTGGTGATCTACAGGGTCTCTTGTACAAATCCTAAAATGGTGAAATAATTATGATAGAATAGAATATATTATTTTATGAATTTTACAACATGTTTAGATGATCCTCGCAACTATATCCAAATCCCAACATGCATGATTGAAGAGTATCCTCTATAACATAAATGGTTCACTCAGTCTAGCCATCAGTTTGTGGTTCAAATGATATTTTCAATTGTAATAGAATATATAATGCCTCATATTATCAATACCTCAAAAAATGTATATTAATCATCATGAACTAAAATAATATTTGATAGAACTCTAGGGAGATTGACTATCTCCTACATGTAGAGGTATCCCATGATATCTATTGAACTCTTCTCTTAAATATCTAATAATATGGCTAACATAGTGTGTCAATATATGATCGCCCAAATGGAATCATGTACTTTATAGTTACACGATAATACCATCATAAAATATATGGAAATCTCATCCCACATACATTCTAGCACCTCATGTGGTAAAGCTAAACCCTGATGATCTTGGTGCTTAGCCTCACGTACTGACATGTAAGGGATTGAGAGAAAAACTATACAATACCTTTCTTCATCTCGACCACCAATAATTTCATCCACGGTCTTGGAACACATTTTATACACCTAGATATACCACCAAAATAGATTTATGAAAATATCTCAGAACACCATTATTCAACATCACTACAACCATCATTCATCTTCCAAAAAGAACTAAATGCTCCCCACTTTCATAAAATCCATCATAAATAAGTCCAGTAGATATCACTGTATTCTGGGTCTCATAATCAACACTACCTAGTTGTGCATATCTAACTAAATTGAAGATAGAAGTGGTGTAAGACATTGATTATAGGTAATCTACTCCATCTTCATCCACAAATGATAACTATAATGAGGCTAACTACACTGATGCATCATTCAGAGACTATGAATAATATCTCTTACTGAGAGAATCTACCATAACATTTCCCTTCCTAGTGTTATAGAAAATTTTAAAGTCATAATCCTGGAAGAAATCTGGCCATCACCTCTATATAAAGTCAATGTACTTCTCAAAGGATATATTCATGATAATCTTGCGATCAAAATAGATGAAAACCTACTCACCCATATGGTATCATCTCTATATATTTAGTGAAATAACTGACATTTATAACTCAAGAACCTGTGTCATGTAGTTATTATAATGTGTCCACAACTAAAATGAACCATATAAAATCAAATACTTAAGGATATGACTAGTTTCATTTCATTATATTTCAAAGTTAGTTTTGATCTACACCTTCCACTAGTCATGTTTTATGATAACAGTAGCTTTAACTCTAGAATTCATATGGGTTCTTATAATAATATCTGTGGAAATAATTGTTATATTAACATGTTTTTGAATGAATTTTGGAAAATAAATCTATTGGATCCTAAGACAGCTGATAGAAAATTGTATAGAGGTAAGATCTGTTTAGTAACACATCATTGAATCTTAGAGATGTAAAAAATGTTATAAAGACAATATTCTTTGAAATATAAAATTATTAGTTGGAGAGAAGTTATTCATATTAAGTTAACCATTGAAGAAGGTTATGAGATTTTGAAATAAATTAATGTTAAAACTTTGGTATATATTTTTCTTTGATATTTTTGATCGAGTGTGGATGGTAGCTTGTTTCATGGAACTTCTAAAAAACATATCTGAAGTAGATGATGTGTTTCATGTATGTCTCCTAAATACATATACATGTAGTCCTTCACGTTAACTAAACACGGAGGTCAAACTACTAGAGGATTATCTCTTATATTAATAATTTCTTATATAAATAATAGATCATAGAGATAATGTGTTATGGAACAATACTACTCATTTAGTTAACTTCTCTGAATGAATCAGATATTTGATGAAGCAATATGAGAACCTGATGATGTGATAAAAGAATAATATCTATATTTAATTGTAATATACTGATGAATTTCAATGGAAAATTTCTAATTATATTGGATAGAATGTTAAACCCGGCTACTTTATTATATAGTTCTTAAAAAGTAAATTTAATTTTTTTGAAATCTTTCTTTATATGTAATAATGAGTTTAATCATTCTATGATACACTATTATTATCTAAGCACTAGATTTATGGATATGAATTTGGCTAACTAAATTATGAAGAATTTATGGTTTTTAAATTTTTAAACGGAATTCATCGATTATCAGTTAAGTAAAAGTAAATATGAAATCATTTGGATGTAAAAGATTAATTTTCATAAAAAACTATTTTTGTACGTGCAATGAACACTTTATCATAATAAATGAAATTAATCACTATTTACAAATTATTTTAATTTAATTTAAATATTAAATATTAAATTGATTATTTTATTATTCTTTTAATTTTATTTTTAGGTATTGAATAAGTATATACATAATTTCTGGTTAAAAAAATATTTTTTATGAAAATTATTACGTCATGTTTTCCATGAATACAATAAAAATCAACTTATTCTACAAATATAAATAGAATATTCAACAATAGATTTCATATTTGGAGTTAATAGTTTATTGTTTTTAAATAAGTCCCTTTTAAGTCATTATGATTAGTAATATTGGAAAATATATGTCACCTCGGTAAGGGTAAAATAGGAAAAATAAATGTTAAAACATTGCGATATGGTATTAAAATATATTTTAAATTTTCATTTGTCATGTTATATTATTGAATCTAAAAAACTTCTTTCTGGTTTTCTATAATATGAACACCTGGATCAAATTTTATTTTATTTTTAATTTTATAATATATAATTAAAATATAAATTAAAAAATTATGCATACTTCTATAAAAAAACATAATAATTTTTGAAAGTGATAAAGACAACTTCTTTTATATTCAAAATGGAAATTTGATGTATGAGTGATTTTTTATTTTAATTTGTTTTTACTTTTAGTGATGAAATAATTTCTCGAAATTCTCTCACAACATAACACAATGCATACCCAAACAATAGAAAAATAAAGTAAATTATTTTGAAAACTACAAGGGTAATATTATTTGGGTGAGTTATAGTTTCCCATGAATTTTATAGATCAATAAAACATATTACGATTATATTAAATTTTATAATTAAAATTTCATTTATATCTTGTTGAAACTAAATTTAAATATAAGGAATAAATTAAGAAATTAATTTATTGATATTTTAATGAAATATACTTGTTTATAAAATTATTTAAAAAGGAAAAAAAATTCTAGAGGACAAGTATGGTGAGAAATTGTAAAAAATTTCTTCCCTGTTTCAATTTTATCAATATTTGATCATATAAGAGAAATTATTACCCTTTTATATTGAAATATTTGTTACCATAGTTAAGGATAAAATTGGTTAATGAAGGGGTTAAACAAAATAATATGCTTCAAATTAATAGAAAAACCTTTCTAAATATCATTTAACAATGATATTTTGTCCATAGATCCATATTTATTATAGTTAATGGACATTTGAAAGAATTTTACATTACAAATACTTTTATTCTATTTTATTCTTTTATCTCATTCCAATTGTTTCATTTAAATATCTTAGAAAAAGACACCCCTTACCTCATTTAATTACACCATTTAAATCCTTATATATTAAAAATACCTACTATATTCTATATTAAACATACATACTAATGAATTAGAGGTATTTTTATTATTAAATGAATATTCCCTGGGTCTTGGAGAAGGAATGTAATGTCGTCCTACTGATGAAGGTGAAATCATCCTACCCTTCCCAATTTAGTTAATTTCTTACTCAACTTACTCTAAATATGTTGTATTCCTCAAAAAACAATAAATTCATTATAATATTTATATGTAAATTTTATTATGATTATTTTATCAACATTAACTCCATTCTTTTCCTTCAAATAGTATGTGAATGTATTGCTCATGTGTAGATCTGGACAACAACCTCCACATATTGATACAATTAATAGCGTATCACCAACATCCATTTATGACTATTATGATTGGTTTAATATTTTTACATTATAAATTTTAAAAAATTATTCTTATATTATGAAAATATGATATATATCTTCTTACCTTCTAGTCATTGGAAACATGATAACATTGCTTGGGTGTACACATGGACTACCACATCCATGAAGAGACATGATTATTTTTCCATTTTATTATTACATAGAATATAATAAGTATGTGTTTAATGGATATAAATGTTATATATTATGTAATTATTATTCAATAAAGGTGGATTATTATTTTTCACGCTTCCCTTCTATCCATTGATCTTAGAAAATAGTGTTCAATTGTATATTTGACCTACAATCTCCTTGAATGGTGTGATTCATTTTCTACCTCCACATTTTATGGATGAACTATTATATATATATATATAATTTATATTATATTTATATATTTACAAAAAACATAGATATGATGAAAACATGATCAAATTAAAAGTATTGTAACTACCAAAAAATATTTTTACTAAAAAATAGTGAACATTCCAAAATCATAATTTTTTACTATCGAATTATTAATAATATAGTATCTATTTGTTATAGTTGGATAATATATTATATTTAATGTATAAAAATGATCCTTTTATAAAAGTATAATAAATTTAAATTTATTTTAAAGGGGTCATATTTCTTTTGAGTTGTGTCAAATATTAGATAAAGGACTTATGATACAAACAAATTTCAAATGGTTATTTATGACTAAGTTTCCAATGATGAAATTGTATGATACAACTATCATAAAACCTATGATTTATCTTCTATAATTCATATTTGTATTGATTAAATTTCTTCCATTAATTATTCTATCCTTAAGAACTGAATAGAATGCTACAATTTTTTACAGAGAACTGTCTTTTTTTCACATTTGGGAAGAATATATTTTTTCTTTATACCCATGTTTTCTAAATGTGTTTTAAAGAATTTTTTTACCATTAAAAAATTATCTATTAAATTATATTTTACTCTTTTTTATTTTTAAAAAATTGTTGAAAAGGAATATTCATGTTGTTTTCTAAATGATGTAATGTGGAATTTTTTCCAAAAATTAGAATGAAATATTTATTTTAACATACAAGATATTAATTGAATTTCTTGACACTATGAAAAATCTATTATTTTATTGTTATTTTATTATTTTATAAAGACTTATTCAAATAAAAAATTCATTATTATTTGGGGACGTTTTTGATTTTAAATTAGTTATTTCAAAATGAATATGGGGTTTTTCTCAAGAAATATTCCTTGTAATCTCTTTAAGGCAATTAATATAAGATTCCATCCTTTTATATTACTCATTATTTTTCTAGAAAATGATTTAATTATATCATTTTTATTATATTAATGTACGATTAATTATTATATTGATTGGATTTTTATGAAATAAATTTTTTCAATGGGTTATTCTAATATGAATTGTATAATTTTTTGTGGAATCTTTTTTAATAATGCGGGTGATGATATTTGATGATTGATTTAAAATCTTATAGAAAAAATATGAATGGATTATGATAATTTGATTGGTTATACTAGAATTATATCTTCCACACACTGTTGGGTAAATATGAATATCTCATAACATAATTTGGATGTGAATAGAGAGTGAAACTAGATAATAAGTGACTCTCTCCACTATGATAGTATTGGTAGTAATCCTTGACTAGGAATATAATGGAAAAGGATGGGAAACCAATCCACTATGATTGTCTTGGAAGTGAAACTTTACTAAGCAAATTAAATTATATTATTTTGGGTATGTAAAAAACTTATTTCATATTCCAATGTAATTGTTGCATGGATCATGTTATTTTGTACATTATGATTCATGTTTTATGAAATACCATGATTTATAGCTTAAATCAAGATTGTGATCATTGATATGAAGTGCACGGTTTTCAAATGTGATGTTCATTTTCTATTACCCTTATGATCATGCAATATTTATCAGTTCATTAATATCCTTTATTTTTATCCTTATGGAGAATTTAACCTCATTAATACTTATTTAACCATTCTGCAAGTTAGGATGAATGCTTTTTAATAGGTTATATCTAAGAAGGGTTCTTGTTATGAATAACTAAGTGGCAGATAATGATATTCGTTTATGAAGTAGTTTTTTATGAATATATTCTCCAAAGAAACAATATAATTTTTTATACCATGGATCATAATTTTATGTACTGAGTATTCTTCTATTAATATGTTATATATACGTATGAAAAGTATGGGTTTTTAAAATGGAAGTGCTGACTTGATATGGAAAATTGGTTCCTTCAACTCCATATTTTTATTTACAAAAATATGAAACCTAATAATATCTTCTAGCCTCCCTCTATTAGTTTTCTTCCCTTATATTCCATTAATAATTAATTGAACACATACAAATGCATCCACTTGAATTCCTTAGTCATGAAAATATAATAATCATCATTATAAATTATTCATAGTACTCTAATTTTCAACGTAATTTTCGCTGAATAGTAAATAGATATATCATAGATTTAAATGAAAAATATCATTATTTTATGTATATATAATGATAATAAACATCAAAAAAATCTTCCTAGATATTTCTTTAAATTAAGAATTACTTAATATAGTGAAATAAACTGAATTAAAACCTTCATTATTCAATAGTATTTTTATCTCAATTGTTATCGAAGATTTCATCATTACACACATTATTAATTCTACTATATTTAAATCAGATATTATTTTGAGATCCATATTCATTGAGAACCATTGAAAACAAATATAATACACAAAAATAGGGATCAACAACCTCTTACTAAACCTCACAGTGAACCAAAATCTCTTATAGAATAGCTTCCTCCATGAGGACCACCCTGTCCACCTCAAGGAGATCCCTGATCAGGTGACTTCAATTGATATGAAGGGATATCTATTGTTCAACATCCCTATAATATATTTCAAGGCTGTTAGAATATATCCATGTGAACAAATACTATATATATTATAGAATTTTTTTTTCTTTTTATTTTGTATAACATCTCTATGACTCTGGAACTGATAAACCGCAAGTATGGAATTGATCATGAGTATTACTCTGCATTCATGGGAATGACATATATCAATTTCTAGTTTTAGCTGATATATCTTCCCCTATATACCTATAACATTTATTAACTACCCACAACTCTAATATGAAAAAAATAATTTTCAAATGTCTCTATGCCGAACCTCGAAATAGGTAGAGATAAATTGGTAAATATTGTCCCTCAAATCCATATATATTTTCTATAATTAAACTTATTTTCTCATATGACTTTATCACTGATCATGTTGATGGAGTACCTTGTATCATTAGTGAAACATTATTTATATACTGAAATAGATATACTAACCTGATGTACCTATAATAGCACCATTGTTTCGAAAGATCAATATATCCATTGGTTATTTCTCATGAAAAATAACCCAAACTATGATAATGGACGAATTTAATCATCATTGGTATGAATGATCATGGTCCACCAATGAATTAATACACCATGGACAAGGAAATATACATACATAATCATCTAATAAGAGGGGGTATGGAAAAGTATGGACACCTAAGTAATAAACTTAATAAACTCCTATACATTAAGAAGATTTGAATCTCCTAATTATCGGGTTGGTCATTATTTTTGAAACACATGATTTGAAATCATCATCTATGCATCATCAACCTACAATTGAAATTATAAAGTAATGAATATGTGGAGAATTGTCTACTTCTATCATGGGTGGTGGGTCTCCTTAGTACATATTGATAATAGTAAATTCTACCCACTTAACAAATGGGGTAATCTCATAGTTTGGTCCCTTGATAGGAGACACATTTCTTAAATAGGTAGTGGAAAGAGTCTCGACCACTTTTAGAACCAAATGATGAAGTTTCCACAAGTTCCTAGAAGGTTAGATATATGGATACAACATATTTTTTGGTAGTATTAACAATGTAAATGGAATCATATTTAGGAATTGTAATGAAGAAGAAAAATGAAAAAAAATATTTAGTTCATATATAATTCATGAACCATTCACAATTACCCTATAATTAGTTCATAAGAGCATAAAGTCACAAGTAGGTTATCAAAGACCTGGTGAATGGATTCCATAATCATTTCACCAAAAATGGGATCTCTATCTATAAATTAAAACTCAAAACTTATTGAAAATATTTCTCTTCTTTCCATGATTATCATAACAAGATATTTAACACTAAATTCAATATCATTGAAAATGTGTTCTCTAATACACTTTTATGTTTCCCATTCTACAGTGGCCCACCTAGCTTGATTTTTTGTTGTGTGTGCCACCCAAAACCACCTTAAAGTGGCTTGAGGTTTGTGAATATAACTAATAAGTAATATCTCACAAAATTGGAGGCTTTACCCTAATTCAATTATAAAAAAAATCTTCATAAAAGATATAATAATATTGGATAGACAAAAAACCCCACTGAAAATTATATATTCCATAATAAAAAACCCTATGATCCAAAAAAAAATCCATAACCTATAGAGTATAGGTGAAAAATACACTCTAAAAAACCTAAATGGTGAAAAAATAAGGCATCTAGAGTGAATTTATCTCTTCTATAGAGTAGCATAAGACTCAAACATCATCTAATATTGTCAAATTTGTTCACCACTAAGCTCCAACTCCACCAACCCTATTTTACTGAAGTCACCATCACATTTTCATTCATTTTAATAATGAAATAAATGTTAAATTAAAACACCCATATAGTTATTAGTATATATATATATTATAGGATTCCATGTGAACCATACAAGAATAAATTAAATCTTATTCAACTCAAAACCACAAAGATAAAGGATCATCCACTCAGTTCTGAAGAACATGATTTTGAAAAACCAAACAAAATATGAATTAATGAATGAGAACTAGGAAAATCCAATCCACCCCTTAATAATTCCAAATTTATAATGAAATTCATCACCTCATGAATCATATGAGTGTCGGCTACCTAGTTAAACCACACACATGAATCTCACAAATTATGGAAGGATACGTAGAACTATCAATGATAATTTTCATAATACATGTACCAAAAACATGATGGAGGACTAGATCCTCATCAATCATGGTTATTTAATGAGGGAGTACGTGGTTCCATGGATAATAGACCCAAAACTCTATAATTCCTAAACCATCGATCAGGGCAGTATGCAACTCTATTAACCCTGTGGAAGACTTGCACCATGTCAGGTGCAAGGGATTGTTCAATATATGTCTAAAATATATTATACCCTCACCACATGACCCCTGAGTAATACTAAACTCTCTAAACCCTATAGAGTCTCATACCGTTCAATTAACATGAATCTAGGGGAGAGTTGAACCATATGAAATTATCCACTAATCATTCATGAACTAGATCATAATCTATAAATATATAAATCATAATCTTATTAAAAACATGATATAGATGAAATAAGGTGGTTTAAAGTCTTAAACCATCATTCTCTATAATGAAAAATAGTTTTGGATTGTCTACTTCTTCACAGTAATCTATTGAACATATTTAAATATAATAAAATTAAGATTAAGGCCTTATAGCTCGTATTTCCCTCTAAAGTTCAACATAGTCAATATATGAGGTATAATATGACATGACAATGCCAAACACGCTATCTCAAAACCATAATGAAACAATTTATGCCCTATATTGTAGACACTTTCATCCTTGTAAAACCAAAATTTATATATTTGGACATATATACCTTCATTACACCATATATAAAACCATCACACCATAACTCAACTATAATAATATTAACACAAGATTTATAAGCTATATATATCGTAAACACCAGAATCAAACAGCAGTTGGAAGGGTTGGTCACCGTGAAACATATAGTGGTATGATTTTTCCACCTAACCAAAGGATAAAAGGAATTGTGATATCCCTAAATTCTGGATTGAAAATATATGTCATTCTAAAATGAGAATCTATATGACATAATATCACTTCCCTAATCATTTATGTCATATGATATCATCTATGAGATCTACCACCACTATTGAGAATCAATTCCACAACTCCAGATCAAAAATTAAGGAGGTTTCAAATCAATTAATTAATGATGAGAATATGGGATTCAAGATAAATATTATTAAGAAAATATTTGATAAATTAAACACCACAACTATGCATCAATAAAAAATGTATTAATGCCTAGTGATTGATTAGGATAGACATTAGTAGTATCATAAGGTAATATAAAAACAAAACATCATATATATATATATATATAATAAAAACAAGTGATAATGGATCATGATATGTGAATATATTCCTACATTGAGTCTCATTAATCACAAAAAAAATCAATCCATTATTTGGAAGCACTAAGTTATTGTTATGATATTATCGTATATTGTTAAGGAGATAAATTTAAACTCAAAGAGAGAAGGGTTTCAATAAATATGTGAAAAGAAAACAAGGCTCATCCTTGTTCAAAAAACACTATTTTTTCTTACTATTCATTACAGTTCAACTATATTAACAATTAAGTATAATTATTCACAAAAAAAGAATTCTGATAATTTGAGAACTAAAATTATTGATGTGATAAAATCCTTAAAAAAATTATTTTAAAACTCAACTAAACATCATAATCCCTGGTGAATTGACCTAGGATTTGTGTAAAAAAGGATCCATGGTGCAACTCACCGTATATATGATTAAGTGATGGTCAAAACAAAGGCAATGATGTAATACCTACTATCACAAAACCATTCATCTTATATAATATTAGAACCATGGGAACTATAATTATCATTACTATATCATGAGATTAACTCAATAGATCACAACACTCCATGGTACCACTAATATCACCTAGGTGCAATGTTCAGAGTAATGTTGAAATACAAAACACAATTTCATAAAAAAGGGATTCCACTTAAGATTTTGTAAAATGGTTCTAGATTTCATTTTAAGATCATTATTAACAAATATTTATATAACTATTTTAATATTTTTATAATGATTACTTATATATTGATTTTTAAGAGAATGTTTTAAATGAAATCATAGTAATGGGAGGTTGTTACCTTCTCCTTGAAAACACTCCTTCAGAACACCCACTATGAATTTTAATTATGGAATTTTTGTTATATATAAATGAACCCAACATGGGTAAGAGGGTTTTGAGAGGGAAATTTATAATTATCGAAAAATGTATAATGTTTTTTTATTGAGGATAAGTGGGTGTAAAAGAGTGTATTTTTTTTTAAATTGTTGGCTTTCAGTAAATGAAATATTGAATACATTATCAATATTTTACAAAGATTTTACTAGTTATAATAATTGTTAATGATAAATTTTTTATTAATATATATATATATATTATAAATATATAAAATCCAAAACTGAATGGTATTAATGGATTACCTAATTTGATGTAAAATATCCAAAATAATTTATTTATTATAATAAAATTTGAGTTATGAGTTTGAATTGATTTATACATTTATAAATTAAATTTATAATTTTTAAATATATTATTTTTCTTGTTAAATATAGTATATATCAGTCAAAGTATATTATAAATTACTGACTCATTTATACATCAATATAATTCAGTTAAACATATCATATAAGAAAACTTTTTTTTTCTATTCACCATAAAATTTTTTTAAGAGAATGATATTAAAAATTCATTCTTAGGTAATATTAATTCCATGATTCCCAAAATTAGATCCAATATATCAAAAATGTTATAATGATCTACATAAAATATCAAAATTTTAATGTATATTGAATATTTTAAAAAATATGGTAAACCATACACTGTTATAATTTTACATTTATGTGTTATTTTTTTGAATAATTTTATAATTAATTTCATGATATTATAAAACTCATATTTATTTTATTATTTTATGGCAATATTTACTTTATGTGAATTTATTACTCCAATGTTCATGTTATAATTCAAATGGTTGCATTATGTTTTCTAATAGATATATTTCTATATAAATAGTGAAGTTAAAATTAAAATATCAATATATTAATTATGTTTCACGTAGAAAAATATTATTTTCTTATTTTTTATTCGTTAAATTTCCTCACAAGAATTTATTAACATAATTAAAATATTATTTTTAATGTTTTCCTTTCATTTTATAGTTCTATTTTTGAATGATATATTTCTAGGAGACCATATATTATTATATTTTCAAATTTTAAAAAAATTATATACATGTTGTTAGTATCTCATGAAACATATATTAAACATAGGTAATATATTCATCCTTAGTTTTTTATTTTATGTAAAAAATGAAATCATGTTAAAAATTTTCTATGGTTTATATTTTAATATAATATGGTATTTTGGGAATCAATTTAACAATATGATATTTAATGTATATTCATTTATAAACAACTTATATTACAAAAGGTTCATCACCCAATTTTTTTAATTGAATATGGATAAAAATGTATAGGGAGGTAAACACTAGTGTATAATGGGTATATACCCCATATCATCTATATAGAGATGTAAATGAACCAATTGATATATGTTAGGATGTTATGGTGGTAAATTTGGTGAGTTTTTTTGAACCTGAAAGAGAATTTAGAGGATGGGCCATATTTAATGCAATGAACAATCTCAAATTACCTAAATAAAACTGACCTATAACACTATAAGACCTCAATAACAACACCTAATTTTCAAAGCCTGGCATGAATTTAATGGGATAAATCCAAATAAGTGGGAGATGATTTAGACTATTAATCATTTAAAAAACAAGAAAATTATATAGTTATACACTGATTTGGACATGACCCATGTGGTTAATGAACCAAATAATCATTTACTTGGGTATCCTTGGGTGGAGAAAACTTAATTCACACCTATTCTAAACAAAATGAAATATATATATGGTCAATAAATAAAAACTAACATAAGAATAAAGTCCATGGAATGTATGTTAAGGCAATATCTATACCAAAACATCATTAAATTAAAAATTATAGTAAAAAATTATCTAATCAGTCATAATGTGATGACTAAAAGTGGAATCCTCAGTATAAAAAACTAAATATAGACCTTTCATACCCACTACATAATCTGACCAAAAGGAAAAAAATTAAATTTATCCCGAATCCATATCCCATGTGTGGTGTTCACACAAGATTTAAAAAACCCAACTCTCATATTCAAGTGCTTTAACATTTCCTCAGTCATGTAAAATAGGGTTTATATGTTCAAACTAAGAAACACAAGTAGGGGTGTGATTATGTTGTACACCATGGATGTTACCACCAAGCCTCTTCCACTTTTCTATAATGTCAATTATAAAATAGATGAATATAATATAGGTAAGTAAAAACTAATAATTATCATTCTATTAATTAAGTAAAAAACAAAACTGATCATGCTAAAAAATATTAAAAGTTACTCAAATTAATTATGAAATTAATGGACTAATTTATTAAACCATTAATTAATTTCATCCAAATATTATTTGATAAATGATTGGAATTTTATTGTGGTACTCTTCCAAAATTATGGGACTTCTTAATGAAGGTATCTGACTAAATCCATCTTATATAAATTTATGTCATTATATATATGTATATATAAAATCATCATCCAAAGGAGGAACTGTAACATTTAAAGACAAAAAATCCACTAAAATAAACATCAAATGATGGATTCCAAAAATATATCATTCTAGGAATAAATTACAACACCAAATATATAATAAATTATTTATTATATTTATATATAAGGTATACCTTTTATATTTTATACACTTTTATCATTTTTATCAATTACTAAACGTGTTAATATTAATAAAAGTTAAATTGAGTTCCACTAAAATAGTTTTGAGTGTAATATGGCCATAATCACATCAATTAAAAGTCAAAACCAGTTTTCTACAACATAGAATAACATTAACATATATTAACTTTTCATTGAACATGAAACTAATGTATCAATAGTTTTTATAAAATAAAAATGTATATATGAATACTCAATGAATAACATTTAATATCAAATGATTCTAAATAGTGAAGAGAAACCCAATTCAAATTTTATTTTATATAAATAATTTTTATTCAAATAATTTTAATTAAAATATTATTTTGGTTCATCCCAAACTTTAAACAATCAATATAGAATAATAACCATGTAATCAAATGAGAGAAAATAGAAAGGACCACGAACCCATGCTAAATTTTTTTGAGGTCCTAAGCCTATTAGTATTGATACCCCACCACCTATTAGATTTAAACAATAGATTATAATAAAATAATATTATAGTCACTACCATAATTATAAAACAAATATCTAATATAAAATCTATGAATCAAACAATAAGAAGTGTAATCACTAGGTCCATATCCCACATATAGAAATAATGATCTAAAAAACCATTTGGTCGAATGCTAGAGGAAGTTCTAGATTAAGAGAGAATTGATATGTTTTAATAATAATAATAATATATAAGAATGTGAAAATTAAATTAGCTTATGTAATTGAATATTTTTTTATCCACCAAGTGATTAATCCCAATAAGGGCTTTAACTATTGTAAATAGAGATTTAAAGAGATCCAAAAACTAGCTCTCAATATGAGAAAATGTCTAGAATGAATGGTTAATCCCATGTTCGAGGGGAAATTAAATACACTTTAGGGGTTGATATTATAAAATGAATCTAAGATAAGGGTTTTCTAAATAATCTCTTTGGAATTTACTATTAATCCCTTGAGTACTTAGTCGAAGAAAATGAATCACTTCACCATATGACACCCATAAAGTATCCAATCAAGGACCATTAGGTATCCAATGGTAACTAATGTATTGGGGGGATTATACATTACCTCCCTTTCTTAAAAAATATTTTTCCCCTACCTATGACTCCAAATATACAAAAATATGGATTGAAAAAAGAAAAATAATGAAAAAAACAAATATGAAAAAGTGATGTTGTTGAAAAACTAACCACTATCGACTTATGACATCTGAGAATATTTGAATAACATAATGAGTGAAATAACCAAAAAATAATTATTTCATATCAAACTAATTTTCTTATTTTTCATCTAAATAATAATTTTCTTCTCATTATAATTTCACAAGTGGAATTATCTTTCACTATTATATGTTCTCACATTTTCTTATGATAAAAATAAATTGCTCTATAATGGTAATATCAAAATCCAAATTTATGTTAGCATACTAAATAAAATTAGTATTGTTATGAACATAAAACCATAAACATAACATAAGGAAAACATTATTAATTATATTATAGTGGTGGTAATTATAGTTGGATAACCAAGACCTAAAAAGTCACTAAGATTTTAAATTTTCCAATGAAATATGAATTTTATTTTAGTTTCTTTCCCACTTTTCTATGAACAAATTATGAGATGAACCTCATAATGTAATTAAACAAACCTATAATTAAACTTTTAAAACCTCCAATTATTATAATATATCTAGAGACAATATTCTAATAATAACTAAATTATGATCCATTTTACCAATTTATTAATCTTTAAAATAATGATTTTTATAATCAATACGGACTATCAATTTTTAGATCTTCATAAAAATGGTTTAAAAGAAGAATCCATCAGTGTCTCAAATGGATTCATTTAAAAATACAGCTAATAGATATTATGATAAGAGGAAAATTATCACTAAATAGAAAATAAAATCCAATGTTTTAGCTTATAATATATCATTTACAATTCTAACGGTCATCTTTTAAAATACAATTTATCTAAGGTGGAATTTATTATGAAACTTATCCTATAAACTCTAGTTCCCAATTGGAGGTAATTTTATATTTTACCCTATTGTGTTTTATGGTCTCTAAAACATCAGTTCATCCTAACTTATGGAATTTTGAATCCTCTCGAATAGGGAAAAAGTGATTCACATTTTAATGAAATCAATAATTTTCGTTACTAATTCATTTCCATTAAAGGGGCGGTAAGCGAATCACAAAATCAATGGTAAATTAATATCATCTACATTTTTGTATAATAAGAGTCTGTAAGTTTTTCTTTTCTATATTGACTTGTGAAAAGTGAGGTACCAAGACACACATCCTGGTATCTCTTATTTCATGTCATGAAACATGGATTTTCTACACATATCCATGAACATAAATGAAATTTTTCTGTGTACTACCCAATGAGAGGAGTGATATATTCTCAATAGATATTCATATATACTATTGGAACAAATAAATATTTGAAAGATAAAAAGAAACAAATCAATATAATTAGAACATTCATCTCGGATATTCACATAATTTACCCTTTATTGATTGATGATATAATCCAAATCATACATATGAGAATACTTTTCTTGTTCCAATGTCAATGATAATATATTTATAAGGTATAGAAATTTTTCAACAAAATATTCATTGAAATCTAGTTGAAATTCATGTAGTATATATTTAAGCACCAATTAAAAATTATATTCCTACGTAATTGAGGATTATACTTTATACTAAGGGTGTTGACCACAAAATTTAACATTTACATGGAAATATATAAGATTGAAATAAGAAAATAGTAGATTTTGAATCTATCAATACTAAATCAGATGATGATATATCTATGAAAATATGTACATTATCGTTTTTTGATTGTTTTATACCAAATATATTTACTAAATATATAAGACCACTAAAAATTCTGGGATATTACCATTTAAGCTAGTAATAAATCATTGGATAAGAAGTATCATTTCTTGGTAGTAAGTACTTGAACCATATTACAACACATGGCCATCATAAATTAACATGCATCTACGAACCATTGAACATGCTTCATATAATTCCATAATGATTTTACCTTATTTTAGTAAAATTTTGATATGTATTGATGTAACCCTCTTCTAGAACACCTAGAAACTAATGAAAATAAATCTAACCATATTAACATCATAAATTAATTTTTAAGTCTATTTTAGTTGTGGCTATATGGGATAATATCTCATTGAAAAATTAGTAATTTTTGGTAATATCTATGAATTTTGGAGCATAAAATTCATTGTTAGGCACTTACCAAGATATTTTCACTTCCACAGATATAGGATAGTCTACAATACCAACAAAAAACATAAAATTTATCATGAATCTAACTTCCTAGATCTATAATTAACATTTTATTAGAATTATATAAAATGTATGTTCCATGTACTTTCCCAGAACAATGAACATTTATCCTCTATAGTCATCATAATTTCTTAAGTATACCAAGGAAAATTACTTGACCATATAAAAACCATAAAATATTTCTCCTTGACAATATATATATATATATATATATCATTAACTCTTCAAGAATCATACAATATGGCTGACTTGAAATAAAATTAGTTCCAAGAACTAGATCAATCAACATCTCTACCACTTATTTAGGATGAAAACTATAAAAATCATTTAGAAAAAATTAAATAAGAATCTTACCAATGTTGGTAACATTTTACTTCTATTTACTTCGACACTTAGAGATCCATATAGTATATAAGGGAAATATCTTATATTTTTTGGACAATTATAACCAGAATCAAACCCACAAGATCCCATCTAGGAAGTAGGGCACAAAGAGTTATTTATAAAGGCCACCTCAAATTTCTGGATCTAGTGAAAAGAATTTGAAAATAATATATATTATATTTTTGAGGTTGTAGACTAATACACATATACAAAATTCAAGCCTCCGATAGTACAAAATAATAGAGAATAATTAAAACTAACTGATTGTAATATATAAAATAATTGAATGTGACAACCACTAAGGTCCATAGATGTTAAAATAGTATAATTCATAATGAAAAATGAAAAAAATATAAACTTGAAAAAATGGAAAACAAACCTAACACATGAGAAAGAGAATTTTTCTTACATTAAACAACTCTTAGCATGATCAAAAACCAAAACCACAATAAAAAACTAAAAATAACCATCACCAATTCCTAGAACACCAAGTTTAATACTAAGATATCTATTTTATATATAAGAACATAAATTTATATGAAATGGTAACCATTTAGTGGAAAGTATATAAAGCCTAATAAGACTCCCCGGAAATAGAAAAAAGGCACGATTCATGTTAAATCAAATATATAATAGTGGGAAAACAATGAAATAACTCTTATAAACCCATGAATTCATTTAGAGGTGGAGGATCAGAGACACTAAACAATTTCCTTCTCTACACAACCAAAACAATAAAGAATTATTACATAACCATTAGAAGATGAATTTCTCACTTAGTAGTCTAATTATCTAACCTAAACTGTAATGGGGGATCTATTCCTCATCTAATTAGACATGGTAGAAAATTGTGGAACATGACTATTATATATATGACACTATATATGAGAGTATCACATATTGTATGAGATGGGTATCATTCCACTAAAAATTAGACCACCGTTCTCAAATAATGACATCATCTTTATAGAGATACATACTAAAATAACAAATTTCACCTAAAAAACATCATCATATGGCCCAAATTGATGTTATATAACAATACACAAGGAAACATACACGAGATATGATTATTTTATATGAAAAAAATGTTAAAAAAACATAATAAGAAAACCCACATTGGTAGAGATCATCCATGTGGTGGATGTTGGACCCACCATGTGGCCAACTAGGGTAGGGGACATCTGTGGGTGTTCAACAATAATTTCAAAGATTGTGATTGAATTAATACAGACATACCAAAGGATATGAATGTGAATGTTTAGATACATATGGGTGGACCACTCTTAGGAAACTCTACTCAGCATGCTTCATGTGTTGGCCAATAATATGGGACCTAGGATCAGATGACTAGCTGGTCGGACCATATTTCACGTCACAAGATGGGGTTTCTAAGGCCAACTCACCCCATCCCACTACATGGATAGAATTTATCCTTCTAATAATGAGTGATAATATGGTTGGGTATAACTTAGTTTTCCACCATCACTTCTAAATGTTTAACTATGGTAGCCCTGTTGATCATCAACTCATAATGCTCTCATCAGCCATCAATTTTTCTAGACTCCTTAAAATTACCATCAAAATAAATTAAATTGTACCTCCATTTCCATCATATTCCATTCTCCATGAAACACATGATTTCATTATTAACCATTCCCCTCATTGTGAACTCTACCATACCATTGCAATTCTCCCGACCTTGATCTGTTCACTGGGTCAAGGTCATCTCACACACTACCTCTTTACTAACAGTTGATGATACCATATCCATTCATTTTTTGAGGCCTACCTTCATTATCAAACTTCCATATATTGTTATCGGATCTCCACCCCATTTCATGGATTCTCATATCCTAAACATTGATTCAGGTGGAATATGTTGATAACAATACCAATACACTATGAGAAAATTAATCAAAAGAAATAAGGGAAAAATATATTCCCTAAAATCATGGACAGGTTTTTCATACACAAAAAATAATAATTTAAAAATTTGGAGATAATATTAAGAAAACTCAACCCAAAAAAATTAATGAATCCTACCACTTATATAGATCACTCGTTGATGAATATTTTGTATATAATGATTTTTTTGAAGATTACACCTTGCTAATTTTTCCAGAAGATCTAGAAAAATCATAAAGAAAATCCCTCTTCTCTCCACTATTTAATTATGGAATATTTCCTTTCAATAATTATAGGTTGTAAATCTGATTAAATATTTGGGGATTTGGGTTTAAATAGTTAAATAGTTAATTAGTTAAATTATTATTTCTACCCGTGAGGATGTATCCAAAAAATCAAAATGTGAATGAGATTTTAACATTCACTATGCTAAATTTTTATTTTTTAAAATTGGTACCTCACATTTCCCACAAAACTATATTTTTATGTAAATAATTTTTAAGGAGAATACAAACATAATGAATAATTATGTATTATACTAATATTGATGATTTTCAAATCCTGCAAACTCATATTGGGCTCTTAGAAAATCCAAAATATATTTTTTCTATGTTATAGGTTTTCAAAAAAATAAACTACTATCATTAAATCCTCCCAAAATTCAAGTAATGTTTTACATTAAATAAAAATATACTCAAAATAACGAGGATAAAATCTTGATTCTGGGATTCAAAATCCCATGATATCTTATAAAGTTTCCCATTTTGTCAGTGTTCTTGAAAAAAAAAAGAATAATATATCCATAATGAGATGTATCCAACTTGTAATAAATCATCGTAAGGTATTATAAGAATATGGATCCATATTTGATGTCCACATCACCCCAGTCCTCAATGTGTGGAAGATAATCCATGAATTTTCTTAACTATGAATCTTGGAAGACATCATAATCTCGATCGAGTCACAGGGGAAATATTAAGTGATATGAAACCTATCCCACCCTCAATAATATTTTTTAATGTACTAATGCATCTCCAAGAAAATATTCCACCTGAAAAAAACCTTTGTAAATTACACCAATTTAATACCTTAAGAAACACATGTTATCATTCATAAAACTCTATAGGTCTACATCACTTGTTCTTATAGGACTTCTAATGGCTCTAAGATGAATCTATCCAATCCCCTATCACTGGTACTTTCTCTGTTTGTTATTGTGTAGTTAGTCTCATTAGAAATATCATTACAATATCATATAGTCAAGAGTTGATTTTATGGGTCTCCCATACGTGGCCTTGAATAAAAGTTTTCTACAATTGGATGGGTAGCTATTATTTTTAGTGCACTACACAAAGGGGAATTGATCCTCATAGCTGTAACCGAAATAAAACACATAGTCCCTTATAATATCCTCATGGACATAAATTGATCACTCGATCTAGACATCCATCTAATGGTATAAATCTATTCCCTTTGATAACATGGTCTTAAATTCAACATAAAATAATATCTATAAGTTGAACATGAACCAAGAATTTTGATCTTAAATGCTCATCAATGGTACCATGTGTTATAAGATGATATTGTTCATTTATAATATTTCTAATATGTCCATTGAAAACCGCTCTCGGATAGAAAGTTAGTGGGATAACATAGTCAGTTAGTGGATAATAACCCATATAGTGTTGTTTCCTCTCATAGAACATGTAATACCCATCATAAAATCAATAAATATACCACCCCCATTTTCCCAAAAAACCAAAACAGGTTGGGAGGAACCTAAAATTTCATAATTTAATTCATTTACATAATAATAGGTGTGGAAAAGATAAATAAATTCTATAATACATGGTCTCATTTTTATTAATGAATACAATAGTTTATTGTCTTATTAAATTTATTTCACACTTAGATTTACTTCTACTGGTTATATAAAGAACTCTTGGGTTTGTAACACCCCAAGCATCCATGGTACGCTTCCTTTTTAAATAATTCAAGAGTAGATGATGTATGAAATAATGATTTCAAGCGCACCACAACCTATCAATCTAGCCGTTTAAAAGTAGTTAGGAATAATATTAACCAAATTTTTAATTTTATATATTCCAAATAATTTTAACGTTCATATTTTGTGTCTCATAAACATAACAGGAAGAAAATTTAATTTTTCAAATAAAAGAAGTATTTTTTAAAAAAAATGCAGTTGCTCTACCATATAATTGAGAACCATTGTAAATATAATATTTTACACATTTATATATCCAATTTGAAAAAAATTAAATTATTCTTTAGAAGAGGTACATAAATTTTTTTTTGATAGAATTTTGGTACTTTTCTGATAATATTAATATTTTGATGAATTGTTAAAAATACTAAATTTTAATTGAAAAATACTTTTTAAATTGAAATAATTTTTAGTGTTAAATTATACCTTTGAGTGGTTTTATTGTATAATTATATTATATTATTATCATTCAATATAATTTATTTCATTGTAATTAATTTCACATTTAAATTGGACATAAACACATATGAATCTTTTGAAAGTATTTACTTCTTAAAAACCCTCTCTCTTGTTTTGACAACGAGAATTAATTTTAAATTAATTATCTCACAATTTAGTGTTTTGAATTTGGAAAAATGGATTTAGTATTTGTAATAATGAGGTTTAAATTTGGTAAATAGGCACCTTTTATTTTTTAACATTACGAATAGTAACATGAGTAATTATTTTTATTTCCCATGGTTAAAGGGTAAATCAGGTAAATAAGGGAAATAATAAAATTATAATGACATTAAACTACCCTAAAACGATTAATGATACTATTGGATGAGATATATTATACCATGAGAATACTTATGATGATTTTAAGACCCCATGGGACCACTTGGGTGTGATAATGATATGTTATAAGTATTAATTTAATATAAAAATAAATATAATTTAAACATGTATCTTTTACTAAAACAATTTTAATATAGGGTTATATGACTGATATCTTTGACTATAAATATTTATTATAAATATTAAAATATTTTATACATAATTTTATTTTATTTTTAATTTTTAGATACTAAATAATTAAATTTAATTATGACATATTGATGATGCATCGATTGCATCATTAATAAAGGATTCAAATAAATGATATTATAAATATTAATTTTTTTTTTTATTTTTTTGTTGCCATATATGAATTTTATAGATTATATTGACATATTATCTTTTATTGAATGCCTTTTTATCTAAGTAATCAATTTGTGATGGCTTTATCCAAAATATATTACTTTATAGTGTCCAAAATGACATAAATAAGTTTTTAAAATAAATACTATTTTATTAAAAGATACGATCGTCCTAAAATCCAATATTTGGACAAATGATTTATATAATGTTTAAAATTTAATTAATGATACTCTTATGGTTCTATTGGAATTTGATAGTAAATATAACTACCATATATTATGAAAATTAAAGAAGACATGGTAAGAGTTAAACTGTTTAACAAAGGGTGAATCCCAAATGATAAGGACAATTTTACGACCTAAACATGTCGAAATCCTATTTTATGAGAGAATTTAGACCCATAATCATTTTATCCTCTAAATAAATAAATTTGGATATATTATAAACTGAAATAATTTTATAATAATTTAATATTTCAATATTTTCTGAAAGTACCCCTTACCTCTTATAAAAGGGCACCTCCATTTCTCTTTAATTCACACCTCCCAATCCCTTTGTCTTGGCCCAATCCTGAAAAAATGTCCTCCCAACATTCCGCAATTCTTATTAGAGGTAAAAAATAGGGCATAAATCCAACTTATGGAGTCCTTTTCTATAAATCAAAAGAAGACACTCGAAGAATAGGTGATTGTTTTATCACATCTTTCAATGTTCATTTATTCTTCTACTTTCACTTACAAAGTTGTTACCAAAATAAAATAATAACCGAAAAAAATAATATATTATGATATTTTTTTTATGATTATGGGTAAACCATATTCTTTATTTTACCCATCCTATTAAAAACAATAAAAACATGTGTGTGTACATACGACTTACCGTCTCCACGTCATGGTGTAAATTGTTTTCCATGTAGACCTTTTTTTATATGGGTATAAAGATGAATATAATGGATGTAAATAATAAATATAACATGATATATTTTATTTAATATTCATATTCCATCCAATTATATACCATTTAACTGTTAAAGAAATGATATTGTCGCTCGTGCACACGTACGACTTACCGTCTCTACGACGTGATGTGATTCATTATCCACTATAACAATCCAAGAATGATCATAAAATAATATATATTATTCATAATTATAAAATATATGAAATAATTAGTCTACTTGAATGATATATATATATGTGTGTGTGTGTGTGTGTGTGTGTGTACATATATTTCATTCACATACTTCCATTCAATATGATAAGAAAATAGAAACAACGTTCATGCGTACGTACAACCTACCATCACAATGGAAAATGTATTGAAACGGCCCGAAGACCATAAATTTTTTTATTATATAAAATTCAATTTTTAGGGAAGAATAGAGAAAATCACATAGACATCAAATAAATAGGAAAAATCACACCCTAATGAAAAAATGAGTAAAACAAGACTGATAACACAGAGCTTCCCCTCCCTAGAATTTGATATATAAATAATATTGTATATATACCTATAATATATATTTATATTATGAATATATATGATATATAAATCATATTATACATTATATATGAATATATATTTTTATCTATGTAATATGATCAAGAATAGAAAGTGCAAACATGTACAATAAACAAATTGATATTACCTAAAATGTTGCATTAACATGGAATTATTAATAAATGGGTAATATAATGTCCAAAGAGAATCATATGTGATATCATAAATATTATTATGATTCTGATATAAGTTATTAATATATTTAAACACATTATAAAGGATTTTTGGACACACACGAAGAGTATCATAACTAAGGTAAGGGTAAATCTCAAAATATCATTATAATTCGAGGTGGTTAATATCTATGTATCTATTGGAACATCTTTATCATTAATGTCTATGTTTTTAAAATGTTTTCATGATTTTTTTTACTATAATGCTACAGATGTTTGATGCCATTTTTACAAGTTTTGGACTATTTATAAAATGTTTTTAAATGCATATTTGGGTGGTTTTGAAAATGAGGTACTTGATAACCTTTTTGAAACATTTGGGGAAGAATGTTTTTTAACTTAAATGGAACGAGTAACTATTTTCAACTATTATGCCACCTAAACAAATTTTAAGAATCCCTTACATGCTTACAATGTTATTTTCAAATGAAATGTTTTATTTTAAAATTTCATAAATTTTAAATGTTTTAATGTGAAAGGGATATTTTCCACTACAAGTTTGAATGAATTTTTTAATTTTTTTTCATCTATGTCGACATCCATGGTTGGATTTTAAGCATGTTTGAAGTAAAATTTTTATGATACAATATTCCATTTTGTATTGAAGGTTTTGTGA
The DNA here is from genome assembly GCA_963277665.1 of Viscum album. Taxonomy (NCBI): domain Eukaryota; kingdom Viridiplantae; phylum Streptophyta; class Magnoliopsida; order Santalales; family Viscaceae; genus Viscum; species Viscum album. Next base: position 469,596,517 of record OY728142.1, on the reverse strand, counting down.
TATTTTTAACTGTGTATGTTCTATTTTAACACCATTCATGGATCGTGGTTAAAGTATTAACATTTCTTATTCTAGTATTAATAAGAGTTTTTATGTTATGTTTTAAAATTTTCATATGAGGAATATATTGGACTTAGTATGTAATGGGAGGGGCGCGCTATAACCCCTAGATGCATCGGTAGGTCTAATGAGAAAAACTAGTGTCTTGGAATAAGTCCTTGACAGAATATTTGTGAATGTTCTTGGAATAAGGCCTTAACATTATAGTTATTATATCTTACATTATGCATTCCCTTGTTTTAAAATTAGTTATTACATGTGATTATTTGACAAGTAAAATATCCATGTGCATGTTTATATGGTACTGTTTGACTTTATTTTACCATATTATGTTCATGATTTATGTATAAAAGGTTGTTTTTTTATTATACATCTTTCCTTAAACATTTATGGCTTTGAAAAAATTAAATACCCTTATTAAGAATCTGAGATCACCCATTTCTTAGGTTTTATTTTCGCAGGATGTCAATAAGTGAATTATGATTAATAAGAAGAGCTAAGTTAGAGGAAAAATAGAATCCTAAATGGATTATATATATTTTATATTATGTTAGAAATTGTAATGTTATGTTATTTTATGCAATATATTTTCCAAGTCTTCTAAACTGGTCAGTCCTTCAGGACATGATTCCTTATAATCATGAAAATTTATTAAAACAATGCATCTGCTTTGGGATTCTGGGGCCAAGGAATTATGGTTGGTATTAGAGGAATTTTAGCAACAACCTTGGAAATAGATTTAAAAAATAGAGGTTATGGATCATAACCCTAAGATAGACATGGATGATAAGTATAGAAGAACCCCTAGATTTTTTTTGTAAAGTAGGGATTATATGGATATTACAAGAAGTAAATACCTATATAAATAATACATGTGGATATGGTTATGGAATAGATGTACCATGGGGTGAAAACACTAACAAATTGTTTTGATATTAACTCAGGGTATCCTGGTACACGACAACGGGCCTTACTGCACGGCTGGTTTGACACTTTAGGGGGGATATTCTTAGGAATATTCATAATTTACTTACAAACCATTATAAAGGATTTATGAGTAAATATGTCCTCAAAAGAACCATATTTTTTATTATTGATTATAAATAAATTAATTTATCAATTTATGTTCTGTATTTTACTAGTTTGTAATAATGGATTATGATTCATAACCTAATCTAGTGTATGAAATTGTTCATAAATGGCACCTAGTGGAGGAAATTGAAATCGTATCAATGCATGTAATTCATATAGAGATTTCCCTCCTATGAAAGATAGTGATAGTGGAGATGATGACACAACTGGTAATGAAAAACTTTTAACCATAATGGGATCATTGACTCGGATTATGAATAATAACCTGACCCATATGAAGCCTCCTGATCCACAACATGGAGGATCAATGTTAAACTGATTCATGAGAAAACAACCTCCAACATTCAATGGGACTACAAAAACTTTTGTAGCTGAAAGGTGTATATGTTATTTAGAGAAAATATTTCATGCATTGGAATATAATGAATGGTAAATGGTTTTCATGGAATTTTAACATCTCTCAGGAGATGCAGATCAATGGTGGTTATGAATTCAATACAAAAATGATGATGAAGAAGTTTGAAATAAGGAATGGAGGGAGTTTGATGAAATTTTTCTAGATAAATACTTTCCTTGTGAATTAAGATTTGATATGGAAAAAACATTAATGATTTTAAGAAATATGGATGATTAGAATATTGCAATGTATGTGGCTAACTCCAAAAAGTTATAAATCCATGCTACAGACTACATACGTCATCCAACAAGTAAAATTAATAGATTCATTTATTGGTTATAACATTTTCCTCTGATGGGAATTGGTCTCACAATCTTTCTCATCATACAATAATATAGACTCGTGTGCTATCAAGAAAGAAAAGTAATTATCTAAGTCTTATGACATTAAATTAAAGCCATATAAGAAGAGAACAGTGGAGAAAGAGACCGATAAAGGGAAAAGGGAAATAATTATTTTCCCTTATAAGACAATTGTGGGAAGAAACACCATGGTACTTGCCTAAAAGGAATGGGAGATTGTTACAAATGTGGAAAAAGGTCACCAGGCTCATGATTGTAAGGGAAAGAAAGAATTTATGCATGTTATAATTGTAAATATACGGGACATTATAAAAACAATTTTCCAAAGTGTCAAGGAAATATAGCTCCGAAAAATCAAATTGATCAAGGTCAAGCTTATGTTGTTACTCCAGTTGAAGTTGAATAATTAATGTATTCATGTTTTTGGATCCAAGAATTATATTCTGGTCATAAGATGAATGTGATATATATAATGATTGGACTGCTGTTTTTTTTGTTTTCATCAAGGTTTTAATATGATTAATGTAATCATATATTCATTATGTGACAAGAAGATCAACGTTACATTGTTTAGGGAATCTGATGTTATAATTTATTTTGGAAATTTAGAGACATTTTAGAAAAATATTAGACATAAGTATTTTGGATAACTCTAAAGGTTGGAATTAATTAAAGTTAATATTTGATAGTATTTTTTAAGTTTAAAACATTTCCTATGATTATTTTGGAATTTTATAATACTATAGTTTTAGAAAAATGATAACGCGTGGGTCGAGCGATAACCCATCTTGTTAGACAAATCTATGAGAATCGAACCCACAACCAAAGAGCGATATGTGTTTTTCTCTTACCTCTATCCTATAAGAAGTATTTGGTTGTTATAAAATATTTTTCTTTATTTCAAGGGTATATATTTATATTTTGAACCTTATACTATTGAGATAAATAGAATATTTTTGAGTGTTAACATTTGAAGAGAAAGATGAGTTATGGTATGAATTAGTTAAATAATGAAACTCTACATGTAAATTAAGTATTATTCGTTGTGTTCTTAGTCTATTAATTATATTAATTCTAAAATACAATGTAAAGGATCATAAAACCAAAAATGTTTTCCTATAACTTTTTTTTACGGTGAATCAAATGGTCCCTTAGATCATCGCAGATTCATAGAATTATAGTTGTTAACATTCTCCTAAAAATATTCTCTATCACTCTCCATCAAAACATGCTTGTTTGTTTTCTCTTCTGTATCCATGTTTTTAAACATGGAACCCAAGAATGTTTTATTTCTGGTAACCTTCATACTTACCTTTATTTATTTTAAAATAGTGGTCTCATTAATCCATTTTTCAATGTGGGATTTTAAATAAGATATATTTGAAATATCTAACCCATATTTTTCAATCATGATTTTCAATTGTGAGGATAAAATTTATTAAAGTAGGGGATAATTTAACATCCTAATCATCCATGGTATGCTTTTTTTTTAAATAATTCAATAGCATGTGATGTACGCAACAACGAGTTCAAGCGCACCATGACCAATCAAAATAGTCGTTTAAAAGAATTTATGAATATTATTAACCTCATTTTGAATTTTATATTTTCAATATAATTTTAACATTCATATATTGTGTTTTTAGACATAATATAAGGACGAAATCAATTTTTCAGATAAAAGAACTATTTTTTTTCAAAAAATGTTGTTTCTCTACCTTTTAATGGAGAACCATTTTTAAATACAATATTTTACACTTTTATATATCAAATTTGACAAAATTAAATTATTCATTAGAAGAGGGACATAATTTTTTTTTTCGAAAAATTATTGGTACTTTTCTGATAACTTTCATATTTTGATGAATACTAAAAATACTAAATTTTAATTGAAAACGACTTTTTAATCGAAATAATTTTTAATGTTAAATTATACCATTGAGTGGTTTTAATGTATAATTAGATTATATTTTTATCATTTAATATAATTTAGGTCATTGGAAATAATTTCACATTTAAATTGAACATTAACACATGTCTATCTTTTGATAGTATTTACTTCTTGAAAACAAGCTCTCTAGTTTTGAAAACAGAATTTAATTTTAAATTTATTTATCCCAATTCTATGTTTTGAATTTGAAAAAATGAATTCAATATTTTTAATCATGAGGTTCAAATTGTATAAATTGGTACCTTTTATTTTTTTACATTATAAAGATTAACTTTAGTATTTATTTTTATTTAACATTGATTAAAGGGTATATCTGGTAAATATTGGTAAAAAATAATATTATAATAGTATTAAAATACATATCATGACCCGTCCTCCGGGCCCGTGTCGTGACTACCCCAAGCTTTCCTTCCATAGGCCTGGGGCTGGCGACTAGCACCAAAGCCGTAAATCCCAATAAAATGGGAAGGCGTTGCCTTTATAAAAGAAAACAAACACAACAGAGTATGCAACAGAATAAAGAAGTAAGTAATACTGAATACAAAAGTAAGTGCTGAAAGGAAAGGGGCTAGAAATAGAAGCCCAAAAGTAAGTACAGTACAAATGAAAAGCTAGTACAACTGAATTAAAGTAAAATAACAACCACTGAGTCATCCTATGGAATTCCCACCTAATGGGTGGGTAGAGATGGCCTCCTCAACACCTCAGGTCAGGTCGTCCGCTCCGTGTACGTCTTGCCAAGTGGTCCACCTCTGTGTACTGTCCAACTCCACAAGCCTCCACCTCGATCAGTGATGTCCGTATTCTGCATCCAACACAACGTAGTGCGGGCATAACCCGTACAGGGGTGAGTATACGATACTCAGTAGGGACCCCGAGACCCCCAGAGGTCTCCCAGAACCCACGAAGGAAAAACCACCGAATAATGATACAATCATTAAGTATCAACCAAATCTACTTGGAAATATTCCCATACATATACCAAAGTTATCAATCTTAGTTCGACTCTAACTCTCGAGCCCAAGCACAACCCATTCCGCACAAGAAAGTAAGTCAATCACATCGATGATAATGATTGAAAGTCAAGACTCAGCTCACACAGGTATACATCTTTTGTTTAGTGATAGATATGATCAGATGTAGTCACTAATTCATCTAAGATGTGAGACCCATGTAGGATACTAGACCAGCCAAGCTGTCAGACCCACATAGGATACTAGACCAACTACTCTATCAGACCCACTCAAGTCAAAATGTCGGAACCACTTAGGATACAAGTACAGTAGTCATCGATGTCGAACCCATGAAGGATTCAAGTACAGTTGTCGTCATTGTCGAAACCATAGAGGATTCCAGTATGGTAGTCGTCACAGTCGCAGCCAGCTCTAGGGTTCCCGCACACAACACGCTCAATTCCGGGAGGGTCCGCTCCTCAACCCAAGGGATGGATACATCAAATATCACGAAGTCTGGAGTTGATGTATCCTGAAGTTTCGTCTCATCAAAAGAAACCCAATGCGATAGACGACGCATAAATCTGACACCCGGTCTGAGAGTTATTGGATTTTTCGTTCTAGGGGCCCGATTTGAATTACGCTCGTTCCAAACCAGTCCATTTTCCAAAGTCATCCAAAAATCACATAGAGTATTGAAAAATGACCGCTTCTTCATGAGGGTCCCATTGCTGCAGACGGCGCATCGATCGGGTGCACGATCAAGAAGTTATTCGCATTTAAGCGAATCAGGCCCGGTCCGTCAAGCCTGGTGGGATGGCAGGTCGGCCCGTCCTGGCTTGGCGGGTCCGACCCAGCTAAGGGGTTGGCCTAGTCTGGTGGGGTGCAGCCTAGCCCGGCTGGGCGCGGCCTGGCTTGGATGGGCGCGTCCCACCTCGGATGGCCACGTCCCAGCCCGGCAGGCGCGACCCAGCCTAGTTGGCCATGGCTCGGCCAGTTGGCCTAGTGGATTGAGGGGTACGACCCCCGGTTCTTTAAAACGGCAGTGCCAAGCAGTGTCGGCCTCCTGTTCTGCTGACTGAATCCGGACAGTCTTCACCGGTGCGACCGGCCCACTCGGGCGGGCTGCTGTCCCTGCACGCGGCGCGAGGTGGCGGTGCGTCCTTCAGCCTGACCGACAGGTGGCCGACCGGTTCACCGCCAAAGCGGTCCGCAGAGTGCGGGCCATAGTCCACTACAGTGCAGTGCCCCTTGTGGCGTCGTGGTCTCCATGTTCGTCCAGCTACGGTCGACCAGTTCTTTTTTGGCCAAGCGGCCCGCGGATTGCGGGCCATGGTTTTTCCGTAGCGCGGCGCCCCTCATGGTGCCATGGTTCCTTCGGCCGAGTCGGCATTAGCCGGCCTGTTCTTCTTCAGCCGGGTGGCCCGCAGATGCGGGCCCTGGTTCATCTCTACGCGACCGGCACATGGCCACCGCTTCCTCTGGTTTCCATTGCCTCTGGTTTTTTCCGCCAAAATAGTCAAGAACCATCAGAGGGTCTTCGGGCTGTGTTTGTTCGGCCCACGCCCTACACGTTAGGCAATAACATAAGGCTGAAGAAAAACCAGAAATTCAATGAAGAACGAGGTACAAAATATTCCATTAAAATTGTACAAACCCCTACCTTGATTCTGATGCTCTCTTTCTGTGTCACGAGAAGATGATTCGAAGATTACATCGATTCGTTGAAGTTAGGACACGTCTAAGGAGGGAGCGTAGTTGACGTTCCTCGTGGGTGGAGTCTTCTTCCTTGACATGGAGGGAGAAAAATGAAGAAGACGATGGTCACAAGCATTGAGTTCTTCGTTGGAGAGAGGAAATGTTCTTCGTTGAGAGACGAACACCTTCTTCTAATTCTCCAGTGGTTTCTCCACCAAAATATTTTCGCAGAAAAGTTTATAAATGCTACCCAACATTAATAGAATTTCCATGCAATTCCAAATTGATTCAAAAGAATTAAAAGATTAATTATATTTGAAATTTAATTAATCCTAGTTGTTATCATTAATTAAGAGGAGGTGAAGAGTTTAAATTTCAAAAGAGATGAGCTGGAGAGTTCACATTTAAAGAGGGGAGTTGTCATATTAAATGAAGGGGAGTTAATGGGGAGTAGTAGGGTTAGGGGCTTTTATGGGCCCCACCACACACTATCCTCACATGAGAGGTTATGTGGGTGTGGGATCCACCTCTAACTCTCCCTTGTAGGAAATAAAAAACTCTTAAAAAATAAAATTATGTATAAAAATTTAATTTAATTTAATATAAATCCCTAAAAATCAACTTCTCCTCCCGATAAAACACAACTTCGGTAAAGGTCCCCTTAAGTGAATATTGGTGTTGCGAGTTAGTCAGTGCCCTTGGATTTCAATTCTGAGCACCGGTTCAAAAGATAGAAAAACCTGCACGTATGTTTACTGAACGTACCCGAACAAAACTTCATAAACTTATTCCGGGCACACTAGGCCTCGTAATTAGGCGCCATCAGAAACTGCGGACTCGTAAAATTCTAATGAATTAAGAAAAAAAATTTCCTTGAAATTTCTTAGTCATTACACTACAAAAATTCATTTCCAAATCCATTTGTATGAGATATATTCGGTCATAACTATCCATTGGATGATTTTAGGTATCCATTGGACCACATGGGTGTGAAAATGACATGTTATAAGAATTAATTTAAAGTAAAGATAAATAAAACATAAACATTTATCTTTTATTAAAAAAATTTCAATATAGGGTTATATTGCTTATCCCTAAAACTATAAATATTCATTATAAATCTAAAAATATTTCTTACCTCATGGTATGTTATTTTTAATTTTTAGATATTAAATAATAAAATTTAATTATGACACAGTAATGATGTAGTGATTGTTTCATTAATAAAAGATTCAAATAAATGATATTATAAATATTAAAATAAATATAATTTGATTATTTTGATGTAATAATTTAATTTTATGGATTATATTGACATATTATATTTTATTTAATGCCTTTTATCGAATTTATCGAGAATTTATAACTTTAAAAAATATATATTATTTTATAGTGTCGAAATTGACATAAATGCGTTTTTAAAACAAATAATATTTTATTAAATGATATAATAGTTAAAAAATATAAGATGCATCCAACTAACTTATGTAATGATAAAAATATAATTAATTATGCACTTATGGTTCTCTTGTAATTTTATAGTAAATATAGTTAACATATATTATGAAAAAGAAAGAAGAAATTGTAAGAGTTAAACTATTTAACTAAGGGTTAATCCCAAAAGATAATGGTACTTTTATGACCTAAACATGTCTAAAACCGGTTGGTTGAGAGTATTTCTACCCATCACCATCTTATACTAGATTTAAATCTATTTTATGCTATTATAAACCTAAAATCATTTTATAATAAATTAATATTTCAAGATTTTCCTAAAGTTCCTCTCACCTCTCTTATAAAAGGGAGCCTCCCTTTCTCTTTACATTACACCTCCAAAGACCATTGGCTTGTCCAAAAACTTCCCAAATATCTTCCCAACTTCCCTGAAATCATCCTAGATACAAATTTGTTTGCATAAAGGCAAATTATAGAGTTATTTTGTGCAAATCAAAAGATGGCACCAGAAGAAGAGGTAATCATTTTATCCCTTTTTTCAAAGTTCATTTATTCTTCTACTTCCTCTTAATAAGTTGTGACAATAATAAAATAATAAATATAGCATATTCTATATTATATGATGTTTTTATGATTATGGTAAAATGATATTCTTATTTTTACCCATCCTATGAAAAACAATACCACTATGTGTGTGTGTACGTCTTACCGTCTCCATGACATGGTGTAAATTGTTTTTCATGTACATATTCTTTATATAAGAAAAACGATGAATATATTGGGTTTAAATAATAAATATAAAAAGATATTTTTTATTTATAATTCATATTCTATCCAATTCTTTACCATTTAAACATTAAATAAATTACACCGTCGCTCGTGTGTATAAACGACTTACCATCTCCACGACGCAATGAGATTAATTATCCACTATAACCATCCAATAATGATTGTAAAATAATATATATAATCTATAATTTTGAAATATAAGACATAATAATTATACTGGAATGATATATTTATATATATATATATGTGTATGTATATATATTTCATTCACTTACATCCATCCAATACGATAAAAAAATGAAAACAACGTTCATGCTTACATACGACCAACCGTCCCCATGAATGGTGTATTCCATTTTATATATCTATCTGTTATATTTATTTATATTATGAATATATATGATATATAAATCATATTACTCATTTGGTAAGTAAGTAAATTATTATCTAAGTAAAATGATCAGGAATAGTAAGTCAAAGGATGTATGATAAACAAAGTGATATTACCTAAAATGTTGCATTAACGTGGAATTATTAATAAAAAGGTAATATTATGTTATAAAATAATCATATATAATTTCATAAATATTATTATGATTCTAATATAAGTTAATAATATATTTACACACATTATACATAATTTGTAGACATGTACGAAGAGTATCATACCTAAGGTAAGGGTTAATCTTAAAATCTCATTATTATTCAAAGTTGTTGATGTGTAAGTATCTACAGGGACATCTTTATCATACATGTAAATTATTCTAAAAATGTTTTCATAAAAAAATTAATATAATCCTATGGATATTTAATGTAATTTTTACTCATTTTATACTTTTTATAAAATGTTTTGAAAGGAATCTTTTGGTCATTTTACAAACAAGGTACTTTATGACCTTTTGAAAAATTATGGAAATAATTTTTTTTAAGTTATACCGTACAAGCATCAATTTTCCCCCATTATATCACCTTACCATTTTTAGTATTCCCTTACAATATTATAATTTTATTTTCAAAATAAATGTTTCATTTTAAAATAGAATGACTTTTAAATGTTTTAAAGTAAAAGGGATATTTTAATCAATATTTTTAATTAATTTGTTAAATTATTTTCATCTATGTCTACATACCTTGTTGGATTTTATGCTTGTTTGAAGTTAATTTATTATGATAAAATAATCCATATTTTATTGATGGTTTTTTGATAATTTTAACTATTTATCTGCAACTTTTATACCATTCTTTGTTTACAGTTAAAGTAATAACATTTCGTATTCGAGTTTTAATATGAATTTTTATGTTATGTTTCAAAATTTTTATAATGTGAATGCATTGGACATAGTATGTGATGGGAGGGACAATTTATACCCCATCAATTCTATGATAGTTCAAATGAGTGGAACTAGTGTCTTGGCACAAGTCCTTGGAAGAATTTTTGTGAATGGTCTTGCCACAAGGCCATGACGTAGTAGTTATTATATCTGAAATTATATATTCCATCGTTATAAAATTAGTTATTACATGCCATTATTATACTATTAAAATATCCATGTGCATGTTTAGATGGTAATTTTTGACTTATTTTTACCATGTTATGTTCAAGTTTTATGTTTAAAAGGATGCTGATTTTATTATACATATTGCCTTAAAAGTTTATAGACTATGCTAAATTATTTACCCCTACTGTGCATCTAATATCACCCCTTTCATATGTTTTATTTACCTAAGAATCCATGAAGTGAATAATGATTGATATAAAGGGTTAATATATTGGGATAATGGCATCCTCAAAGTATTATCTATACTGTTTTTTATTTTAGATATTGTAATGTTATGTTCTTATATGTAATCTATTTTCCAAGACTGCAAAACCGATTGGTCATTTGGGAATTGTTTCTGTGTAATCAGGAAAATGCATTAAAACAACGCACTACCTCTATGCTTCTAGGGTCGGGGTGTTGCATGTGTCCTCCATATATAGTTTTATTAAAACCACAAACCATTCATAGAAGAGAATGATGTTCTCCCTACCTTCAAAATAGTCATAATTGAATCTTTTTTGTCGACATATTAATGAAAAATCTCAAAATATATATCCTTTAATTGAGACTCACTCATATAGGGATATATTAGAATGGTGAAAACCATAAATTAAAGATCAGACACTCATTCCTGATCCACTAAGTATAATTGAAATGTAACCAATAAATCTAAATACTCCATTATAAATTATGAATGCAAGTTCTTTTTTAGGGAATCTTCCACCACATTTACCTTACAAATATTATAGAATATATCAAAGTCATAATCCCATAAGACCTCTAACTAGAATATAAGGTTTAATTTGTGGTCTATTTGATTCTTGATACACCTGATACAGTAGAAATCAATAGAAACTATAAACCACTCTCCTAGATAATTGTAACTCCATTTCTTTAGGGGGAATATGATCAATACAAATATCATGTTTTGGGGAATGTAGTTCTTCTCATATAGATAGAATTTTTTGGATCTATAAGATATAACATACCTCCTTGGAATAAATACATAGAAAATTTGTGGTCCAAAAATTCACAAAACATAGTGTACACCCCCCTCCTTATGTCAGCCTTGGAAAAAAGGAACATATTATCCTCTAATTTAGAAACTCAAAATAACACCATAATTTTTTAAAGCAAATGATACACAACCACTATCAAGTAATGGTAACCATTGGTACCATATTCGAGGAAAAATATTCCACATTCAATGGTAGTAATAAATAATCCCATCATGTTATAAGTCTAAAACATGATCTTGGGTGGATATCAAGATAGCACAACATCAATATTCTTTAGGTTTATAGATTGTTAACATTCTAAGATAATATTTCCTAGAAATAGAAACTCATAATTACAAACAAGTAACTTTCACATTGTAACATACATGTGGTGCTCCAAATGTAAGTATAAGACTACCCTTATATGATCTATAGGATCACCCTAATATTATAAATCGATGAGGATTTCATTGATAAACTCAACCATAAATGGATCCAAGAAAGTAGTTACTATCTAGATAAAGAGACCCAAACAAATTTTAGGTCATTTATCATGATGAATGTCATCACAAGAACCTCATAACTTCAATAATAGAATTATAATATTAACTTTTTTGACATACTCTTCATGCACATGAAGATTATAATAGTTGGTTCTGAGATCAATATTTGAAAACCACTTCACTACCATTTGTTGTTTTTATAGAATTTATATCCATAATAGGGGTGTTTTTTCTTTTTGATCATATGATTAAGAAGAATATAGTCGACAACAAATGTTCAATATCAAATATACCTTTAAGAAAATGATCCATAAGGTGTCTTGGTGGAACACTAGTCTTACTGAAACCTTTATCTACCATGTAAATTAAAAATATCATAAGCTCAGAGAGATGATTCAGGGACATATGGTATGATCTGGATAATATCAGTGATATATTAAGAAGAAACTCATTACAAAATTCAACATCATACTGAGGTGGGAATACTAGAACATACTCATTGAATGAATTTGTATAATCCTCTACTAGTACGATAAATGTATCACCTATGAGTTTTAGTGTGCAAGGAAAAATACTCAATGACTAATGGATGATCGAATGTAATTTACCATGAAAAGGAACTACATTCCTCATTTAACTTTCATCTCAAACATGAAATAGAATCTCAATATATCTACAAAATAAAACTTAACCATTTAATAGTGGAAACTAATTGTGGAATATAATATTGATATCTTGTCTAGACTACAATTACATCATATGGGTTCATCATATCTATATAGTGTTATAGTGGAAAACTCTATATACTAATTCAAATATCTCTATGATGAAAAAATTGAGTTTATATAATGTCAATCGAATTATGAGTCTTTACCCATATGGTTCTGAAAAGGGACTCTACTAGAATCTCTAATTATTGAACTAGGGATTCAATAAAAGGACACTTTACCATGCTATTTTAATGATTAAATGCTATATTATAGAGAATAAATAGACTATAAGTATGAACATATCATATGACACCTATTATTAATACTCCTTATCATGAATCGAGCCACATCCCATACCATTATCCCTCTTACCATAAAGAGGAACACCTATGGTATTTTTTGTTGGATCAAGTCATTGTGCCATTTCCCATACAAAGAGCCAGAATGTATCACACTATATTTGTATATAAACAATATGGATATAAATGTCTACCTATATGATAGTTGGACCCCCTCTATGGAACTTAAACAAGACATGATTTGGATTGAGACTAATCACACCCCATCCACAAATGAAAATACATTTATATCTATCATCGGTTGGCTATAGGCGATGTTTCAACTTGGGGTTGACTACATCCAATAAATATCACATGTTTTCCATTCACTATGTATCTATTTATCATTAAAAATCATTCCATAACCCTATCATAGATATGGATACATATAGAAATAATTCATTCTAAAATATCACAATTGTTTCCATTCTTAAATGTTCAGGACCTATGAAATCAATAAAATAATATTTCGATAGACTATAATGTGTGATAGGTTAATATTTATGTATACTAAGTCATCAAAACAATTTTCTAATAAAACTACAATAGGTATATAATAAAAAAATTCTCATCCTTGAAAGAAATATCTCTCAATTAAAGAGACATTAAAACTTTTTATAGTAATTTTTCAAGACATTATGAGTCTGGATCATCAATGACCATCAATTACTCACTGCAACATAGAATTTACTAGTTTAATAAAATATAATCATGCTAGTATAAGTTTAAATAATAGTAAAACTATAACCCCATTTATTCCTTTTTCACATTAGGGTCTATCTCAAAATGAAACCTATGTAAATTCTATCATTAAAACTCATGGAATGTGATTAGTAAACGTACATCCTCATCGTACGAAATTTGGATAATGGTATGCTAAAAATTAATAGAAATTTACTCATATACTATGGTTGGAGGGTCCACAGACAATAAAATTGTTGGAGTTACTACATCTCACAAAATCTTTGTGAACACCTTCATAATATAACCCATAATTAATTCTTCTCTTTTAATCTGGTTACCAAAAAGGGTAAGAATATGTATAACTAGAACACATCAACCCTTCCCTAGAACCATATATGAGTACATATATAGAGGCATAATGTATTTTGAAAATAAAGAAAATAATAAATAAATAAATAAATATCAAAATCTATAATATTTTAGAAAAATCAATGTCTTATTCAAATATGATTCATTTCTGTATCTTTTTCCATGCTACTAATTCCTCAGTGTACTAAGTCAATGATTTAATTATCATATTCTCTAGTTAATGTATACATTGATTTACTCCCCAATATTGTGTTAAATGGACTAATATCCCAACATAATACCACTTATCATTTATTCTTTATATCTCATATCAACCTCGTTATATATTTTAGTACACACTCTTCCCCTTTGAAAAATCATTTTTGTACCACTCAAACACATCCAAATTCATCGGGACACGATCTTGGTGGTTTTAATGTGAGAATTGTACCCCAATACCACCTTCAATAGGATAAGGTCTTGTGACTATAATCAATTAATCATATCACAAATAACAAGATTCCTTAAGGAAATACACTTTCACATAACATTCACCTCCATATAGAAAATAATAATGTATAACAATACAATGTATCCAACTGAAATATAAAATAAAAAATCAGGAGAAAATATCTAATATCCATAGAGGTTAATAGATTATAATCCATAACAGAATATAGAAAAATAATCACCTTTGGGAAAACTAAACCATTCTAAAATCTCATATATAGAAGTTTATTCGAATGAAAATCTCCTAGTTTGAACACCAACCTTTATCACCACTACCAAGTATAATGAAAAACTAAAAATAACATAACAACCAAGGTTAACCCCAAACATTATATCATTAATATAAGTCATGAAAAATGTAGATATGAAGTCCAATGATGATTCAAGTATATACATACCAAGAATAATGCCAAAAAAACTATAAAGTAAATAAAAGAGGCAATTTAGCTCATAAACACAAAGGTTAGTAGGGAAAAAATTTAAGATTAATATAATAACTATTATTAAATAGTGATATAATAGTATAACATGATTAAAATTCTTCTATACACAACCCAACCTTTGTGTGATAGTTATATCATCATGGGGTTAAAAAATCATGATAAATTTGATTTTTTTCCCAAGAATGTTATATGGGAAAAATAGTATTTACCATATCAGATGATGTTTAATAATATTATAAACAACAGTATTTTACCTAGAATAGGGTGTTTACCATTGGATAATAGTATGTTAGAATTATGATCAATTCATATTTACACAAAATAGGTAATATATAGTTATTTAAATATTAATAGTTCACATGTGTTTTAATGGTGGTATATTTTTTATTGATTTCTAGATTTTGATTTTAACTCCATGGTTAAGTATAGAATGGGGGGTTTTCAAAGGGATTTCATGAACTTATCATGAGATCTTGGTCTATGCCAAATTTTGTTTTATTTTTATTTATCTTCTTATATATTTATCATTTTATATCTTCGCATTTATGAATTAGATTATTATATATAACTCTACCACTATAGTGTGTATATCTCAGAATTGAGAGGAAGAGGAGGGAGAATGAGCCATATATTCATTGAAGGGTTTTGGGCACACATGGTTTGGAGTACCTTTGGGGTGTTTACATATTACTCACTGTAAGTGGTCAGCATTGATGTGTTCCTGGAGCGTTGGTTTCAGGGGTCTGAGGGTTTAGAGGCGAAAAAATGGCATGCTCCTTGATCTTTAATGTGGGATGTTGGTGCTTATGGAAATCGAGGAACCGAGCTAGGTTTGAGGGGATTATTTATACGGGAAGGTCCATTATGGGAAGAGTTTGGTTCATGATGGTTGAGCAAATTTTCAATTCCAGTAACTGGAACTGGGATCCATCTATTCATTTTTTGGGTGTCTCTGTGGCTGCAGTTCATCTCATTACCTCTAGAGGGCATTGGATTCGATGGGTTCCTCCTGATATTGACCTAAATCTCAATACATATGGGTCATGTGCCCTGGGGGACATGCGTGGAGGTGGGGTGGTTCGTGATGATAGAGGAAGCATCGTCTGGGCATTCAAAGCTCACATTGGGAGTGGTAATTTTGTCCGGGCAGAGGCCAGTCTTGTTCTCTCTGGTCTGTCCATCAGTAGGGAATGAGTGATTTTTATCTCCCAGGTGGAGACTAATTTTATGCTTATCCATGATTCTTTACTCGGTAAAGGCTTTGTCCCCTGGCCAATCTCTTACATCATTCGGCAATGCAAGGCCATCCTAAGCAACGACACTTTGATCACCCACACTTGGCGGGAGGGGAACAAAGTGGCAGAATATTTGGCCTCCATGGCTTCTCTTGGTACTCTATTTAGATGGCTTTCTAATGATTTCTTAATTAAGCCTGAGAAGGTGAACTTGAATCAGGATGATGCCCTTGGATTGCATTACTTTTGGCCACCATAGGTCCTGGTTTTTCTCTTTCTATTTCTCTTTCCCTATAGCTCTCTTGGCCTAATAATAAAATTATAATTTTGAGGTGAGAGGAAGAGGAGGGAGAGTGAAAGGAGACCATTATCTGGATATGTAATTTGTGTTAATTGGAGATAGATCAGGATGTGTGGAAAATATGGAACAGATCTAGCCTGAAGAAAATGTATTTTATGTTCAGAGGTATGTCTTTTTATATTTTATGACTTCATCCTAATATATTTGTTTCTATCAAATTTTATATCCATATTTATGTTTTTGGAGAAATATTGATGGTCAAAATTTTTTATTGGAAATAAGGGTTTCATGCTGATTGAAGGGATTTTACATTTAGGACAATATGATCACACAACATGTAGTTCATGATCGCATGTTGTGTGGTCTTTTTTCGAGCTGAATTGTATAGGATTTGAGCTACAATTCATTTTTGTATGGGATTCGTTGTGTAGGGGTGACTTGAGGTGTGGATGGTTACTCATCCATACACTATATGTTGGGGGTAAATGTTCATGAAGAACAATCTACCAGACCTCAAGTTTATTACAAGAACAATATCCATATAGGGTAATTTTCATGATCACATGTTAGGTACATGAATAGGTACCGCATGTGACTTACACAATAGTTATGTTCCGTACGTGTCATACAGTTGAGGTAAGAGCACACCAAGTGGGATCCTATACACATCCATGAAGTATTATTAGAGGTACACAACATGTATATGTGGAACATACCATATACTCTCTTATTGATGGTATTTCCCTTATTTTATTAAAATAAAATCACAATTGGTCTTGTGAGTAGTTCATTGTGAGTGTTTATTCATATATACCTTGATGGGGGAATATATTTAGAATTCTTAGGATATTTGTTGGATTCATTAGACTCAGATTTCTTTCAATTGTGTATTTCATTATAGTCTTATTAATAATCCTCTTCTTGGATTGGTTGGGTGTTTTGAGGCCCAAGTGTGGGATGAATGTTAGTTGGATAAGTTGGATTATGGAAATTATGTCGGTTCTATTTTAGGTTCTTTCAGATGATTCTCAAAAGGATGGATAATGAATTTTCTCTAAATATTCCATGGATAGTCTATAGATTTTTGGATTGTTTTCTCCATGTTATAGATGTGGTTATTTATAGCCGATTTTTAAGGACTAGATTGGTTGGATGCTTATGGATGGGTTTATTCCATTTTTTGGTGAGTTAAGTGGGTATATTTTAGTTTATATAGACAAGATTTTAATGGAATATTGAGGATGCATTGATTGGTAATGTTTATTATCATGGATCTATGAAAGAAATAATTGGATATTGGACATTAGATTTTTAGTATAGTGATGCTCTTGGATTCCCTCCTGACAATATTTTTGATTGAGGAATTTTATGAAACATTTTAGGCCGATTGATGTTTTTTCTAATGTGGATCATTTTATGTGGTTGGGGTGAGATATGGGAGGCCCTATTAGAGTTCCATGTTGTATATTTTATGGACACATTGTGGAGGAGGTGATGGTGGTATATGTGATTAGTATTGAGTGTCCATTTTAGGACCTTTGAGTCGGGATTGGCACATGGATTAAGACTCATGTGATCTAAGGTATAATAAGATCTCCATGTTTTTTATGAATAATTTGTAGAGTAATTATTATTTTCTAATTTAAATATTCTATTGTCAATTTATAACCTAGATAACAGTGATTATAAACAGTGGTGATTGTTTTTGTGTTTTTGTGTACCATGGGAGCCATATTCCTTGTTTTCAATGATATGGTTGATGTTAATCATTTAGTTGTTTGGATGATGGGTAAGATAGATTATTGGAACTTTATTTATGGATTATTCTATAATTATTTGAATAATATTATACTCTAGATAGATTTGAGGGGAGACAGTTGGGATATTATTGGGTAGATTGTTGTCCATGAGTCTGGTCGGGTTCCCTCCTCTTAGTTTAGGATCATTGATGATAAATGGATCTTGTGAGCTAATAATTGATCTAGTGGAGTGAATCTCTTCCATAGTCTAGTGTTTTTTTACCCTACTAAGGGTAGGGTGTCCTAGGTCATAGATTTATTTTAGACTTGGGTTGTGGGATTTTCCCTTACCCGATGTTCAATTTATGGATCTGGTTGTTCAACAGAATTATCATGTTATGAAAAGATTATCTATTTTTTAATAGAGATATTGTTACTAGTTCATGTTATAAAATTAGAGTCTTATATTCTACAAATGATGTGTGTTAGGGTTTTGAATATTAAGAATGATATTATAAGGTCTGAAATTCAATCTTGTTGCATTGTTAAGAATATTGATACTTCTGCGTAGATTCGAATGATTCACCTGACATGGAATGGTTGGGGGATCTATATGTTATAAAGCCTCTAGCCTGGAGTAAAAAATGTGGTTATATTTACCTCATGTGTCACAATAAATTCAGTATTTAGGTGATTTATTTTATTTTTCATCCCCATATTTGGTTATTGTTTTTATATAATTTATTATGATTCAACATGCCTAGGAATATACCATGTCTTATGCACATTTACTAACACAATATGTTTGTAAAACCATTTGGTGTGGCCTACATCGATATATGCCTCACCCCCTATACATTCTGTTTGGTGTGTACACAAATCCTTCGGTTTTGTTCTTTTTATGCCATAATATCTATAGTGGATTGGATCAAGGCCTAGTGATTCATGATTGAGTTTGGTTTTTCACATGGAATTTTATGTTCTGGATAGGGAATCTTGATAATTATGGAGATATGGTATTTTATAAGTCTAAAATATAATAGTAGAGGTTTATTTTTTTATTAATTAACTATTTTTTGTTGGAACTATGTGTTAATATTTGTTTTGGTATATCATTCTTGTCGGTCTGTATACATATTTTTAATTATTGTCTCATGGTATTGACTATGTTACTTATTCTAAACTCAAATTTTTAATTTTTTGGGTGAGTTTGGTTTATTTATTTTATTATTTAACTATGATAGAGGATATAGTATCCCCATTATATCATTTATAGTATTTCATTTAATCGTTAGGCTCTATCATATGATGAGTCTTTCATGAGACCTTATGGTGAGGTACATAGAGGTATCTGTTTGGATGCACCAGTTCAGTTCAATTGAAAATGGAATCAAATCCAATATTTATTTCTGTATTTGTGGTTGTTAGTAGAAAGGTGTTTTAAGGATGTTTCAAAGTATGTGATGCATAAAATAATATTTTTACATGAACAGATTTTTCTAATAGGAATACCATGATTCAAGGATTTGGGATTCCTATTCATAATTTTCATTTTTATGTGTAAATGATTCCACACTGGGAGATGCACCTAAGATTGTGATTTATTATTTAATGTTGTTTTTGGAACATTTCCACTAGTTTAAAGTGGATATTATTCATTAATCCTTTTAATAGTTAAGTATGAAATAGAAACCAAAAGTTTTTATACATCGATATGGAATATTTCATATATAAATATTCAATATATTATAAATACACATGGCAATGGACAATAATAGTTGAGTTTATCTAGAAACATAGAATCCCAAAGAACTGGTTGATAAGTGAATTACACCATCTACCATTATGATTTTCGTGAATAATGGAATTCTTAGTCATATCTTATATAAAACATATCTTTATAACATAGTGAAAGGAAATATAAGAAAGGGTGAGATAAGATGATTAGTATGTGTAAATATGGGA
This sequence comes from Viscum album, assembly GCA_963277665.1. NCBI lineage: Eukaryota > Viridiplantae > Streptophyta > Magnoliopsida > Santalales > Viscaceae > Viscum > Viscum album. The sequence continues at coordinate 469,576,445 of OY728142.1, read as the reverse complement.
GACAAGTAATCGTAACATCAATATAAGGGTACGAGAACATGAGCATGAAATTTAAAAATATACCCTAGATATCCAAGATCATAATAATTAATCATGGCATAATTATTTTAATTCATAGTACATGAATCATATTGAAATCAATGAACATGATTCAAGAGATAATAACATTGACATAATATAGGTAATTTTTTTCATACACATAAGTATAGAAAAAAATTCCCATATAAGTCAAGGATCACTACCAAGGCTATAATATTTTAATTGGTTAACTCTCCAAGCCATCATTTTTTTTCAAGGTTCACTCTAAAGTGCATCATTGTAGAAAAATTATATTATTAAACCTTGTTCACTCCACATTCCTATCTTATGTGTATCATGATATATTAATCTTTACCCAATTAATTAGATAGAGGTATAGGTCCCAACTATATAATAATGACAAATGTATTTATGTGTTCCACAAGATTATAAAACATTCATCATATCATTACTGATGAAATTAAATGGGTTTTATAGATATTTTATAACATCAAAACCTATGGAAAAGAGACAGGTTTAATGATTATTTCATAATTTCACCATAGCATAACCTATGAAATGATATCGGTTTCATAAGAATATTATCCTGGTATAACCCATGGAAGTAAAATGGGTTCCATAAATATCATGCTATGAGAAAATAAACCATTTAGAAAAATAGTGGTTTCTTTTTTCATATACCTAGTAAATCCTGAGTAACCTCAAAAGATATCATATTAGATAGGGAATTATTTGGAATAATCACTTAGATGACTTCCTATGGGAAATAAACATTCATTAAGAGTCAAATTTTAAAACATAAAACATTTTAAAAATAATTATATTTTAAAATAATGTTGAAAACTTATAATATAAGCTTTAATAATAAATTAAAACATATCTTGATTAAAATATATTTTTCATTTTAAAAAACAGTTTTATTAAACATAATAAATTTTCAAAGCTATTTTCATGGAAATAATTTATTTTAAATCTATAAATATACAAAATATTAAGGTATTATTTTATATGAAATAAAAATTGAAATTTTTTAAGGGAAACATGAAATCATTGAGGTGTTATGGTAGTACGAAATACTATTAATGTCATGCATGTTAACACAACTATTGTCTTAAATTTTTTAGTAAATAATAGATGAATATTTTTAAGAAAATGAAATAAATATCACTTTAAAAAATTAAGAGAAATTAAAACATTGATAAAAATTTCTCTTAAAATCATAGTAAAATAATAAAATATTTTTTGGATTCATTTTTAGGAAATATGGTTCTAATAGAAGACAAATTTTTGAATGAATTGATAAATAAAGTCATATTTTCTCAAAAACATTTTCTGAATAATCTTAATTATCAAAGAGTGGAAAATGGTAAATTTACCTAAAATATTATGAGTGAATAGTTTATACAAAAGTTCATGATTTTCTTGATTGATAAATAATATTATTTTATCATTGTAAACATAATCCCAATCCAAGCAGATAAATGATGAGATTATAACATAAAACTCTTACTCTAGTGGTAACTTAGAAACATATACCCCTTGAAAGAATACAACAGAATTGAACATAAAATATCATAATATTAAAAGATTTCATTGAATTAAATGTGAAAGGTTATGTTTTTACACTTCATAAAATAAGATAGATTTGTAATAAGACATTTTTATCAAAGAAGGAAAGTTGACACAACAAAATATTTTACTGTTTTGTTAATGTTTTAACTATAAGATCCATGAAATATAGATCCTAAAATGGATATTTAAATTCCAAAAATTATTATCATAATAATCATATAATAAATTTATTTTAATTATACACACTACATAAATTAAATTTGTTGTGAATATAGAATATATCTCAAAGAAGTAATAAAGTGAGACAAAAATCCATTACGGAAAGTGTTGTCTTTCTTAACACTCCATAAAAACGCATGTTTTTGAAATATGATTTTATATAAATAATATATATATATATATATATATTTATATCATACCATTATTGATTATATGATGAAATTTTTATCTCTTTTTTATTGGTTATTCAATGTTAAAGTTACATTTTTAGAAATATCCTATTTGTTTTATGTATGTGTTTTCCTTGATTATTTCTAGTACTCTTATTTTGAGCATGATTTCAAAATATCCATAAATTTAAACATGATATTAATGTAATACATATGAATTATATAATTATTTTTAATTATTATAAAAATTTAGGTATAGATAATGATGTACATTATTTATAAAGATAGTTAGCAGTGCGTTTGCATGATCCCAATTTTTTTTCTTGTCAGATTCAATGAATGAAATGGAAATGGTATATTATAATTATATTATAATTTTTAGTTCATGTATATCATTTATTTTTATGTAATTCATCTATAATAATTTCCATATAAAGCGTGAATGAATCACATTGTTACATGATGCAGTAGTCTGCTGTACATATGGTTGACGTTATCTTATTCAAAAAAAAAATAAAGAGGATGAACGTATGTGTGATATAAAAATTATTTAATAAAAATTATAAAATAATAAATCCATCATTACATCAATACTTAAGATGATTTAATGGAATAATGAATTTCCTCGATTCGTCAGGTAGTAGTTTGTTGTACACAATGACAATGATTCTATAACCCATTTTATGGAAGTGTAGATGGTTGTAGGACATTATATTAAGATAAAAATGTATAATAATATCTAATATAAATAATTATTTTTATAATCTTGGTATATTATGAATTCATTTTTTTGGATGATCAAAGAATAATAAAACACTTAAATATGAATGTAACCCCTTTTACGGATATCCTCCTTAGTTTGGTAGTAAGGTCCTTCCAACGATGGATTTATTATGAAAATAAAGATTCTAGGACAGGGGGTATAAAATTCAGGAACTTATTTTTATAGGTAATGGTAGAACAAAAATTATTTTATGGTCATAAAAATATAGGACAAAACGTAGAATTTTATATGTGGGGGAGAGGACACACTTTGTATTTTAGAAAATAGTTGAGTGATTAAACATTTTTTATATATAAATTTGTTTTAAAAAATCATCCATTATAAAATATTATTTGCTAAATGGTATAAATATTTCAGGATAAAAGTTTTTCGATAATTTTATATGTCATTTTTAAAATTATCATTTTAGTTTAACCCCATGTAAAGTGATTTTTACCTTAACCATGGTAATTAATTTTGACTATGTTCACTATTTATTTTGGTCAATAATTATTGTATGAATATTACATAATATAATTTTATATGATTTCAAAAATTAAATCAATTTTACAAAATTCCATAAATATAATTGTAAAATTTTAGATTAAAATTAACCTCATAGTGACTATGATAAAGGGTGTTTTTAAGAGAAAATGGTCAAATGTTTATAGAGTTTTTATATCAACATTCATTGTGAAATTTATTCCAATGAAATAAATTGGATTAATTTATGTATAATTGAATTATTTTATATTTAAAACCCATTGAATATAAAATTTTACTTTATAAATAAATTATGTTAAATGTCGTTTTAAATTAATATTCGGTATTTTTCACTTTTCATGAAAAAATTAACCTTTTCAGAAAAACCCAAAAATTCACCATAATAATTTTTAATTATTGGGAATTAAAAAAATTAGGATAATTTTTTCAATTAAATTTTATAACTCTTTTATAAATTATTTTTTCAATAAGTGATCCATAAAAAAGTGATAGAGCTATTTTTAAGAATAAAATTGGATTTATTCTTATCTCTTGTATATGAAACACATAATATAAATGTTAAAAAATTAATTGAATATATAAATTTCACTAAATTAATTTCCTAAAATTGATCTATTTAATTTATTGGTGTCAAATGAATTTATGTCAATAAATTTTTTTATTAAATAATTCCCAATATTTTCAAATGTTTTTCATTCAAAATTATAATTAGTTGTTCATCCAATATTTCATTATACATACATATGTAAACAATATATTTTCATGATTTAGACAATCCAATTATTATGATCAATTCCATTGGCTATGTGATAATTTGGATATTAAATAATGATATATTAATTTTATGGCACATCTCAAATAATCTCAATGATTCGTGTAACACTAAAAATTATGTAAATAATTACACAAAATATAAATGAAAAACATTATACCTCCATTATAATGAATTTATTCCTTTAAATACATCACATTGGTACAAATTAACTGTGGATTATTTTTCTTCATTATGTACTTAGGTTCCCACATAACTTTTTTAAGCACATGGTTACACAAAAAAAATTATGTGACCGTGTGAGAGGTACTTTTTGGTATAACATTACCTATTTTTAAAAGAATATATACCATTTTTCTACATATAAAATCACATAATCTGGTTGTATGAACCTGAGTTCTGTACATGTGAAAGATTAGGTATATACATCCTTTGGAGTGATATATGGAACATATCATGAGCCTTAGAGTGTTTTAGAGAAAGCACCAATCAATGGTGCACCATCTAGATACGATTATGAATTTGAAATGGGAAAATATAGCTAGGGAATAATTTTTCGTAGTATCATAATAAAAATTCCATCATTTTGTTGGGATTTTATCAATTTCAACTTCCTTTATTACTCCATGAAATTAATATTAAATGTTTTTATTACTGACGAAATAATGGATTCTAATATCCATAATATAATGATAATTCATACCGTAAATCTCTAAAAAAATGTGAGTTCTTTTCATCCAATATGGATAAATATTCCTATGGTGAGGTAACACTGACTGAAAATTATTTTTTTATTAAAATAAATACACTTTTGAGGAAAAAGTGAGAAACCATATATGAATTCACCATATCATCACTTCACCAATTCCACACATTAATCACTAAAACCTCATCCAAAGTTCAACTTATAAAATTGTGTAAATCAATGGACTAATAAAATTTTAAAAATTTACTATTCATAAATAAGGCCACTATACTTATAAAAACCATCTACACATTAATCCCAGAAACAACAAGAATTTACTCTCAATTGTCTTAGTCTAAAAAATGTGAATAATTTCATCATATATTTTCTTGAAAAATGGTAAAAAAATGAATTACCAAAAATCATTATTGAAAATATTCATGATTTCCATTTTTTAAATAAATCATTGATTATGGGATATATTGCTTAAATTTGGAATTGTTGTAAATTCCACCAATGATAGAATGGATAAAATTTCTAACAAATAATTAATGAGTTCTAAGGTATTCAGTACTATGAAATTTAATTTTTCATATCCAATATCCCTTTATACCAATTTATTTAACTAGAAATCTAGAATATATTAAGCGTAATATTACCTTAGTCAAGATATCACATTGTAATTGAATCACTCTTCCAGTCCTTCATCCTGATTCTATATATTCATTCATATGAGTAATAAAAAATCATATTAAAAAATAATTAAATATTTCAAGATTCATATAACATAATATTTTAATTTTAATACCTAGATATTTTATTCACCCACTACCTTCTCAAACCATTAGTTATGGTCCAAAAATTCATTACATAATAACAATTTCCTATAATATCTATTTTTTATTCACATAAACATCAAGAATATAACCATTACTCTTAAAGCCATATATATTTTCTTCTTGAGATATTCCTTGAGGACATCGATTTGCGTAATTCCTATCATTTCTACATTTAAAGCATTCAATAGTCAACGGTATCTTTGGGAGAAAATTTTTATTATCCAATACATTAACTGAACTTTTCATTTTCCTTTTTTATTTACATAAATTGTTTCTTCATTTTCTAGAGTCAAAACATATTCTTGTTTCTCTAAGGCATCCACTTGGGTGTTTATTCCCATATTCTCGACACAATGGAAACTAAATATTATTTACACCATGGTATTCATATCATGACCTCTAATTGAACTATTTATTTATAAAATCATGTTACCTTGATCGGGCATTTTTCCTTTTTTTTAAGTTCCCTTCTGGTTTTAAGATCTTTATATGTGATTTTTTATTTTTACTATAGGTTTTAGAACAGGTAAACATCATGTACCTATGGTACATGTCATGTATTTAATTTTTGATTCATGGTAAATCATGTTGTGACCTTTTACACATTGTTCACATGAGATACAAGTCTTTTAGGGGTTAAATAATGGATTTTTAACCCGAGGCGATGAGTTTTTCAGGGTAACTAATTCAACATGGCCTACATGTCGTGACCAAGGGTTACACGTCATGACTCATCCTGAACCTAGGTTAAATTCAAGAATTAAGATATTTTTTGGTTCTTTCCTTCATCTATTTATTGTCCTAAAACCCAAAATCACCATGATAATTTGTCAGAGGCACCCCTCTTTCTTAATCAATCTGATCAGCTATGGATCATCTTTGCGTCTGTAGTGTGTCTTTCTGGGTAAGTATTCTGTCTAGTTTATCCTTGTGTTGGATCTTAGTGTCTCCCTATAATTTCATTTTAAGATCCTATGATCCAAGATGGATTATTCTTTTCACTTATCTTAGATATTTTGTTAGATCTCATTCTGAAGGCCTTCTTCCTTCGTTGGTTGTGATGCAGCGAGTGTCCTTCTTTGAGGTAGTCACTTTCCTCTCTTCCTCTAAAATTATATGTTTATATTTAAATCAATATTATCCTCGAATGGATTCTAGGGTCTATTTTGTTACTTTTGGGGTTCATTTTTGGATTTGGATTCCATTGCGGATATGTGTTACTTGAAATTTGTGGTAGGTGGTTCCATCTCTAGCCTATGATAATGAGCGTGATTTCTATTTCTCTACAAATTGATTTATGAAATTTTCATGATTGTTTGTGTGTGTTGAAAAGGGGTATTAAAGGAAAAATGAATATTCCTTAGCTTTTTATTAATGGATTTTAAAATGGATTTGAATGGTCTTCAATGCATCATAATGAATTTTGAAACATAACACATTTGTTAACATGGGCACTTAAGTGGAAGGTTTAGTTTGAAGGCATCATCCATTTATTGTTTTTTACAATGGTGTTTTTTCTTTGGATATTAATCTCTTTCCTAGGACCATTGTTCTAGGGAACTTGTATTGAATTTTTTGGGGGGGTTTACTCATGGGGTATTCCTCTGATTGCAAGGCATGTTGTTCTACTATCAGTTTTTTGAACGTGATTATTATGGTATAGTAGTCTAATTCCTAGAGGTTTAGTATTCCATGGTGTTTGATACATGTGCTTATTTTTTTATTTCTCATAATTATTAGTGGTCCTTGATATAAATTTTAATTGTTGTAGAAAAATTTAATGGAAAATTTTACTTAAAAGTGTTATACCTGCTTTTGTTTAAAACTTTGGAAAAGGGGAATGTTTACCATATTTTCTATAAAACAGCCTTACTAATTATCATGAAATTATTTATTTAAAAATTGAGAATATGAGATTTTTTATACAAAGACTTTTTATGGAACCCATGGGTGGGATCTTTATGATAATGTTAGCTCACACCATGCACACAGCTTCGGTGGTGCATAGACCATTTTTTATCTTATAGTACAGGGAATGACATAGAGCCACAGAGAGGCGGTGAGGTTTATGCTAGTTGGGATTGGTGGCTTATTGTGAGCTGGTTAAATTTCATCCTTTCTATCATTGGAGTAGCTGTTGGTTTTGAGTACCTTGCATCCGTACTTGTCTTTTTGAGTTTTTAGTTTCTATTATAGTTTTTTTCTTCTATTTTCTTACTATTATGGAATATATATTTTTTTAGCCTTCCATTTTTCCTTTTTTCAGTTTATATTTAGTCTATGTGGTTCTTTATGTTGGGTGAAATTGTTCCCTCAACATTGTTGTTTGTTAACCGGGTGCTTGTCGCTAACCCATCGGGATCCAGAACACCATTCGTGTTTGTGAAAGATCGGCTCTGGTTCTGGGATTGAGTATAACCTGGGTCGATTCTTCACAGTTTGTTACCAGAGGGGTTATGTCCTCAAGAATCATTTCTTGGGCAGTCTGTTAGACATTATATAGGATTTTAAGGACTTGAGAGGTATGTTTGGATGAGTGTCTAGATAGATTTTGTCGTAACCAGACTCAAAAAACCATGGGATGTAGGGATTGGTATCTCTAGTTTCAGTTTTTTCTTTTAAAATCTCGGTTTTTGTTTATCGGTTTTCTAGTTTGAAATAAGATGTTTTATGGGTCTTATCATTCTTAGGTTTCGGTATGCAGCAGTATGCCTCTGAGACGTCTTCCCAAGGTTCCTCAGGAAGGTGCAACTGTTTCTCCTCAAGGAAATTCACTAATAGATCATAATTTCATTGGTAATATCATTAGAGTAGTCTGTGTAGTCGATCAAGATGTCCATGATTTCAGAATACAGTGGATGAAGTACAACCAAGAGTTAGAAGATAAAGATATTGATCATGGGAGTTCATGTATGAGATGCCACCATCCTATAAAGGGAATACCGAACCTATAGAGGTTGTGGATTGGATAGATATTATTAATCCAATCTTCTACTTCTGGGTAACACCTAATAATATCAAGGTGAAGTGTGCAACATTCAGACTCGAGGGTTATGGAATGCTTTGGTGGGACCCTATAGTCCATGTAGACATATTTTCACTTGTATTGAAAGGGTTTTAAAACCCTATTCTTTTAAAAGAATTTTCCATAGTCTCTGATGTTGTATAAATCTCAAGATTTCATATCATTGTAGCAGAGAGAGTGTTCAATGTCATCATACACCAATCGTTTGGATGATCTTTTTTGTTTTTCTCTAGACATGGTAAGTAATGAACAACTGAAGGTCTAGAAATTATTATAAGGTTCATGACAAAATATTTAATTGTAGGTGTTCGTGTTGATGCTTTAAAACTATGCAAAGATAGTTGAAAGAGAAACTATGGAAGATATGGACATGGCAGGAAAAATTGTATTTACTGCCAATTCTTATCTAACCGGTGATAGAATTAGTGGAATGAATGGGAAGAATAGGAAGTGTGACGACCATATCTGGAGTGGTGGAGGTGGGTCTTAGTAGTGAGCCTCCTCCACAATGTCTGTTGTAGATGGCAGTGTGACTTTGACTTGATAATATTTTGGAAAGTGTGGTCACAACATATGCTCTTTTTCATATGCTGTAGAATATGTACAACAGCTATGGACGTGTTGGGTATCTATATATTTTATGTTAGGCTATGAATACGCCACATTATTTTTAGGTTTCTTTGGCTCTAAAGTCTACTGTTGTGTAGTCATATGATTTATAGACTACATATCTCTAGACACAACCATTGGGGTGAATCATTTACATTCATTAGTTGAGTGTCTAATAGAATTGGATGGAGGTCTAACAATAGTGGTTCATAATTTCCTTATTACAGTTTCAGTAACTAATCCTTATTTTTGATACTGGTGCCTCCCACTCATTAATATCTTCATTTTATGTTTATTTTATTAAGCATAACATGGAAAATATTCTATTTATAATGGAATTTGTGACACCTCTTGGAAATAGGAAAGAGCAGGGGTTCTGGTGTTCCTCTTGTTTGTTCACGATAGTCGGGATGAAGTTGGTAAAGGATATTCTTATTGTTGGTCTGGATCTGTCTGATGTCATAATTGGTATAGATTGAAATATCTCCTATTGATCTAAGGTGCATTGTTATGATCAGTGTGTTTCTTTTCATGTAGCTAATGGGAGCTCTCATGTGTTTCCAGGGGAGTGGGATATGACCTCTGTTCATACAGGGCCTTCCCACCTGAAGGTCATGAGTTTTTTTATGTTGTTGTGTTTAAGGACGATGACGTTTCATTTATCTGTGATCATATTTTTGTGGTTCAAGACATTCAAGACATTTTCCCAAATGATTTTTCTGGTATTCCTATAGAGAGGTTGGTAAATTTTACGATTGAACTAGTTTTGGTAATGGAAAAAATATTAATGTCTCCTTACTATATGGCTCTAGCAGAGTTGAAATAACATGTGGTTTAGTTAGAAAACCTATTACATAAGTGTTTTATTGAACCTATAGTTTCAACTTGGTCTTCCCTTATGCACATTTCCACAAAATTGGATAGTTAACTTCAGTTATGTGTGGTTTATCAGATGTTAAAATGGTTAATGGTTAAGGACAATTATACTTTTATTAATGTGGATTATTTTTATTGATCAGTTTAAGGGAGAAAATTAGTTTCCAAAGATTGGTCTTTGGTCGGGTTATCATTGGATTAGAGTCTAGGAGTCCGATATAACTAATATAGCCTAATGAAGAGGGTATGGACATTATGAATGTCTCATGATGCCTTTCAGTCGGACAAACACTTGTGTATTTTTTATGGAATTGATGAATCAGATATTCCACCAATATATTGAAATTTTTGTGGAAGTATCCAGGGATGATATTATCGTTTATTCAATTTACGAGCGTGAGCATGAGCACCATCTGAGTTTGGTTCTAGATATTCTATGAAAAAACTATATGTATGGAAATTATTGAAAATTCAATTTATGGATTCAAGTAGTGAAATTATTTTGGCACATAATTTATGAGGATGGATTATTTTTTGATCTCGAGAAGGTAAAATCTATTTTTTCCTAGAAGGTTCCATGAAATGACTTTGATATATGAAGCGTACTTAGTCTTGTTGGATACTACTGACAATTATTCAAGGATTTATCTAAGATGGAATCACCTTTTATATTATTTACCAAGAAAGTGGTGAAATTATCTTGGGATTGAATGTGCCAGTATTCTTTTGATAAAATGAAATGAATTATAACCACAACACCTATTATTATCTTACCGAAGCCCGATAAGGTGTACACTGTGTTTGGTGATGTATCTGGTACTGGTTTGGTATGGGTGCTGGTGTAGGATGATAATTTGGTAGCTCATGGTTCTCGTCAACTCCAACCACATGGGAATAACTACCAAACTCAGGATTTAGATATTGCGGAGGTGATGAATTCCCATAAGTGATAGAAGAAATATCTTTTTAGGGAGATGTTCATGGTTTTCTCAAATCATAAGAGTCTGAGCTATATAAATTTTCCAAAATACATGAATCTTATACATAGAAAATGGATAAAATACATTCATACATTTGACTTCGACACCCCCTACACTCTAGGGAAAGGGAAAGTAGTTGTAGATTCATTAAATACCAAGGTACCATCACAGACTATTATGGAATTGAAGGAGGAGTAGAATCTTATGGGGATTTTCACCCAGTTGCAATAGGATGTTGAGGAGGATTTCATAGGTATGGTTCTAATGAGTGTTTAGTTTTCATCATATCTATTGGAGTCTATATTGAAAATTCAACAAAAAGTTGATGAGTTTCAAAAGATTCAAAAAACCAATATTTTGGGGAACAATTCTGGGTTTGTCACTTTCATTAAATGGAATACTTTACTTCGGGAAGTGATTTCTCATACCATCACCTATGAGAAGTCTACACTTGGTTGATTATCATATCCCTTCATGGTATATTCATCTAGGCACTACAAATATTTATTATAATATGAACACATGGTTCTTTGGGATGGTTATGAAGCATGACATTGAAGATTATGTGGCCCACTGTTTCACTGGCCAATGGATAACAGTGGAGCACTTAAAACCATTATTTATTCATCAGCCTCATCTAGTTCTTGTTTGGAAGTGGGACGAGGTGTCCATGGAATTTTTTTTTGGGTTCCCATAGACACCTCGACTGAAAAATGCTATCTAGGGGGTTGTAGATCGGTTGATGAAGTATAATAATTTTATTCTGATCAAATAATCCACTAAAGTTGATGATTTGTGAATTCTATATGTGATGGGGATAATGAGGTTACATGGGGGCCCTTCTGTTGTTGTTTTATATTGGGTTACTAGGTTTACCTCAATGTTCTGGAGGTTTATTCAAGAGGAAATGGGGACTCATGTCATGTTGAGAATAGTTTACCATCCATAGACAGATAGAAATAATTAGTGTGTCATTAAAATCCTAGATGATATGCTTTGTTCCAACAATTTGGATTTCGATGTACCGCAGGATAGACAGCTTGGACTGGTTGAGTTTGATTAAAACAACAGTTACCAATCATCGACTAGAATGGATCCTTTTGAGGAGTTGTATGGTCCCTCAGGAAAGTAACATCTTTGTTGGGAAAAGGTGGGTGATGAATCTTTGGATGGACCAAGTCTCATTCTAGAGATGTCAGCAATGATTCAGGAGGTGTGACATCATCTGGTTACATCCCAAAGTTGTCAAAAAACATATGCATTTCAGGATCATCATCCCATAGAGTGTTCAGTTTGTGACACAGTTGTTTTGAATGTTTCTCCTCTATTGGTTCACTATCGACTTGGAATATAGGAATTTCTTCTCCGATATATGTTGTACTTTTTGAGATGACTGAACAACTTGGGAAATTAGATGAATGGTTTTCATTGCAATCTCATTTTTGAGAATTCTTGACATTTTCCACATATCTTAGCTCAAGAAGTATCACCCTGACCCCCTCGTGTTTTGAGTTGGGAATAAATTGAGTTAGATATAAATGCTTTTATTTTTGAAGAATCCAATTGAGATCATTTACACTCAAGATAAATTATTGTGTGGGAATTTTATTCTATTGGTCAAAGATCTATGAAAATAAAGATTAGATTCTCATGAGACTTGGTAATGCAATTCATTATTGAGGGAGCACCGGAATCATATTTTTATAGGGAGTACATTATCCACATGAAATCTTGTTGATATAAATTTCATAGGGTGGTGATTGTAACATCATATGACATTGGTTGGGTATGTTTTTCCCTTTTTTATCTTCTCTTTTGGTTTTAAAATCATTAGATGTGATTTTTTGGTGTTTAATGTAGGTTTAAAATATGTTACCCTTCATGTACCTGATTTATATGTCATGTAATGGCCACTAGATTAATGAGAAATCATGTTGTGTCCTAGTACATGTCGTGTACAAGAAATAAACATCATGTAGTGGTAAAATAATGTAATTTTAACTTGGGGTGATGGGTTTTTCTGCATAACTTATCCAGCATGGCCTACACATCATGAATAAGTGGTACACATCGTGACCAGTCCCGCGCCAAGGATAAAGACTTATATTAATCTATTTTGGTTTGGTTTGTCCTTCAGCTCCTCATTTAAATTGAACATAAACTCTACTTAGGAATTTTTCATAGGTTCTTATCCTTCCTGATTGACCCAATCGACTTGGGTTCATTTTTGCGTTTATGGTGCGTCTCTCCAAGTAAGTGTTCATTCAATTCCTTCCTTGTGGTTGATTGTGGTAGTGCAGTAGCCATGCATTATCGAATATAATGATCATTGATGAATGAATCTTGTGGTATTCTTCTAGATCCATATTGAGATCTCATTTTTAAGACCTTATTCCTTTATTGGTTGTGGTGTAGAGGGCACCCTTCTTCAAGGTATGTTGGTTTCTTCCCTTCTCCCAACCATTTGTGTTTTGATTTGAATCAATCATTTTGTGTAATGGATTTTAGGGTCTTCATTGGAGTTTATGGTTTTGGTCATGGATTTGTATTCCATTTCAAGTTTGTGCGATATGAAATTTAATGTAGGTGGTTTTGTCTCTAGACTATGATAATGATCATGATTATTATTGCTCAATAAATTGATTAATGAAATTGGAATGATTATTTTTGTGTGTGGAAAATGGGTTTTTGAATGAAAAATGGGGTTTCCCTATATTTTGATAAATAGATTGGGAAATGGATTTTAATGGTTTTTAAGGCACTGAAATGAATTGTGAAAAAGAACACATGGGTTACCTTGGGTACTTAGGTGGAAGGTTTTCCTAAAGCCATCATCCATTATTTTTTATTAACAATGAGGGGTGTCTTGGGGCTTTACTTTATTTCCTAGTCCTATTGTTCTTGGGAATAAATATGCAAATGGGGGGGGGGGTTACTCATGGGGTATTTCTATTATTCCTAAGGCCACTGTTCTAGGATCAGTTTTTTGTAGTTGATTATTATAGTACGGGTAGTCTACTGCCTAGGCCCGCAGTATTCATTGGTGTATGATACATGTTCTACTGTTTTTTATTTCTTAACATTATGAGTTATCCTTGATATGAATGTTTATTCTTGTGGAAAAATGTTATGGAAAATATGATTAAAAACTGTTATACATGCTTTTGATTATAACTATTGAAAATGGAAATGTTTTCCATGTTTTATATAAATCATATTTACATCTTTTTATGCCATGATTTATTTTAAAAATGAGTATACAAGATTTTTTATATAGAGAGTTGTTATGAAACACCTTGGTGGGATCTTATTAAGCCTGTTAGATCAAACCATGTGCACTGCTTCATTATATCATAGAGCTTTATTTGTCTTCCAGTGGAGAGAAAGGAAAGGTGCCATAGTGAGGCATTGAGGTTTGTGTTAGCTAGGATGGGTAGCTAATGGTGATATGGTCGGAGTTCATCCATGTCATCGTTAGAGTAGCTATTCGTTTTTATTCCCCTACAGTCAGACATGTATTTTCTAGTTTGTAGCTGATGTTATAGATGTTTTGTTTCTACATTTTTCTTACAAATATAGACCATATATATTTTTAGTCTTACATTTTACTTTAATTCTGTATATATGTATTCTATGTGGTTGTTCAGGTTGGGAATAATCATACCCTCGGTTTTTTCATTTGATTCCAAGGTGCTAGTCACCAGCCTGTGGGGATCATAAACGCCCTTCGAATAAGTAATAGATCAGATCAGGTTTCTGGATTGATGGTAACCTATTTCGACTCATGTAAATATTTATCTTTAGTGGCTATTCTAAGAGTTGGTTAATGTATATGTTTTAAATCATATTCCATGATAGATTATTAGGATTAATAACAACATCCTTCAGTCCTGTCATCATCTGATTTGAATACTCATCGAAAAATTGTTTGCTACATTCAATGATAACCCAATTCCTTCTTTTTACCATCATTGACTAAAACCAAAATTCAGTGTAAAAAATTCTAATCAGAATTCAAAACTAGGTAATCATTAAAACAAGTTATAATATGTCAAAATCAAGACATGTTGTTTTTAATCTATTACATGTTTGGTTTTTCCTACATCATAAATATTGATTTTCTAACTATATCCTTCATGATGGTTTGTAATGAGTTTGTGATTTTCCATAGAATATCCATAGAGACTTTCAAACCATGTGTGTAGCAATGAGAATTTTCATTCACATGTTCCCGATAATGTCTATACCAATATGGTGTTTTATGGTTGTAACCCTAGTTACATATGTTAGATCCACATCCTATGGTATTATGTATATAGGTATGTGATATCTTAGATACAACATTCTCTTTCCTTTAATAAAATTAATGACATTTTCCTTTACATTTATTCATATTCATACTTACTCCTATAGACATACATTGGAATTTCCAAAGAAATATCAATAGGTATCTTTCTAATGGTTTACCATTCTAGTTTCATGAGTTTAACTAAAAAAATTCTAATAAAATTATAGAGTCCCTCGATTTTCAGGCATGTATATTGCACCGTTTTAGAATAATATTCATTACATTTTACAAAAACACACCCAAGGAATATAATAGTTAATTTATTTTAGAAATATAGAAACATAAATGACCTGTCCATAAGGGAACAACAAAATATCCCACTATGATCTTCATGACTAACACCCTTCTTAGACATATCACACATAATACAAATATTCATAAACTATGGAGTTGAAAAATAAGAAACGGTGAACTTAGATACACAATAATGGTAATCAATGGTGATATATAAGCATAAAAAACATACGGGTATGAGAACATGAGATTAAATTATAAATCCATACACTATATATCAGAGATAATAAACCTGAATCCTGGAATAATGATTAGTGGTTGATAAGAAATGAATCATAATAGAATTTAAGAACATGATTCATGAGAGAATAACATTATCATAAGACATGGAATTTGTAGAAAATGTGAAATAAAATAAAATTATTTCCATATTAGTCAATGATCACATTGAAGGATATCATTTTGGAATGGAATCACTCCCTTAACCCTCATAGTAGTGATGGTTCACTCCCATGACCACCATAGTAGACAAAGTCATTTGGTGAAATGAGTTGACTTCTTATTTGTGTCCATTATATCTCGTTCGATATAAATCATTACCCAATGCATTGGAGGGAGATAGAGTTCCCATCCTTATCACAATGAAAGAAATATTGAGGTGTCCCACAAGATCATATAATATTCATCATATCATAAACTATTAAATAAAAGTAGTATTGTAAATATTTAATTACCTAATAATATATACAAAATATATAGGTTTCATAATAACTTATTTATTTCATCTTTTCATCATATAATTACCCTTGAAAATAATTGGATTTCAAAATAATTTCATTATTCAATAGACTGTGGAAGCGAAAAGGGTTTCATAAAAATTATGTCATCAAAACATTTTTCATTTAGAGTAATAATGGAAAACCTAGTTAATATCCCCATTAAAGAATTAGTAATATCAAAACATATCATCAAATATGGAGAAGGATTTTGAAATATCAGTTAAAATATTTCATAAGAATAATATACATTCATTGAAAATAAATTTCTAAATTATAAAAAAATTTAAAAATCCTTTTTTTTCAAAAAATATTGAAATATTATAATTGATCTTTTTAATAAATCATTTAAAACAATTATTGATATTTATATCCAAGGAAATATCATTTTTTATAAAAACATAATAAATTTTAAAAATACTATTTTTTGAAATAATTTATTTAAAATAGATAAATTTATTAAATATTATCTATAAATAGACATTAAATATAACATAAAAAACCTTATAAGGGAAACATCAACACATTGAGTGTACATTACAATGAGAAATACTATCCATTCCATGCATGTTAAAAAAATAGATTATTTTCTAATTTTTCTAAAACCTATATTAATGTCGTTCAGACCTTATGAGGTATTATATCACAAGGGTGTTGTTACATGAGAAGGTTTTGTTTTGGTTAGGCATAAAGAAATGTTGTTATTTAGAGGTGGAGCACTATGAGTACTCGTATTCTCATGGTGTCCACGAGAAGGTAGGTTTGGTTGTATCCTTTTCCTATTCATTTCATGATTTTCTTCAGATGTTTTGGTGATGTTTTAGTTAAACACTCATTATTTATTATCATAACACATGCAATAAGTAGTTTAGTGTTTAATTGAGGCATAAAGGGGATTCATTGAATTTGAATATGAGGTATAAGCATTCCCTAACATGATATAACTGACTTGTGTAATGATATTAATTTGTGGTTTGGTTGTATTAGCCTATTTTTAATTTATTCATGTCTAATGTGATCATTATCCTTGTTGGGATGTTAATTTCATTAGATCAATCAAGATGTGCATGGATAATCATTATACCTTTAAAATGAGCGTGGTGGTTAATGGGGGTTTTCGGGAAAATTTTAAATACTTGAGGGATGGTGTGTATGGGTTATCTGTAATGTAGGTAGGGTTGTGTGTGGGTAATTTGAGAGTAGTTATTGTGCTGGGGAGAACTGATAAGTATCATAATGGGGGGACATTTGGTGGTCAGATCTCAAGGAGTGATGTAAAGGAGCCCAAATTTTGGGGAGCACAACATAGGTCATTGGAAGATGCCCTCAAAAATATAAGTGATTTTATATTAATAGAGGATTTCATTGCAGGTGTATTGAGAAAGGTTAGTTGTTATTGTTTCTATTTTGGTGAATAGATTTGAGTTGTTCGACCATGTCTTTTCATTTGATTCAGTGAATAGAGGGTTGTGCGTCAAAGAGATTTGGTAACAGGAAGACGATGTAGATTCTCATATTCTTTGGATAATCTTTTTGAACATGGTTTAGTGACAATCATATTATAGGTATCATGGATTAAATGTAACTAGTCATTTGATGGTTGAGTTGGCATCAGTTTCTAATGAATTGGTAGAATCTATATGCATCATGTTCCAAGGAAAGTACTAGATTTGAGGTATTCAATTTAGAATAATGGTGGAGTTTCAGTCTTGGTAGTGGAATCCTCATGGGTAATATGTGGTTTAAGTGTGAGTTAGATCAGAGGATCTCTAGTTCACATGGTGACTTTATTACGGTTGTTTGTCCATATAGTGTTCTTTCGGGATAAATGCATTATATTGTGGTGTTTTTGATGATCTGTATCATCATAGTTAGTGAAAAATAGGAGAATGTTGAAAAAAAATTCAATATATTTTACCAAAGTAAAAATTATTATATTTACTAATTTAGGATCTCATATAATTGTTTTTACCACTCCATTGCTCTTATAATTTGGTGTTTATCCTTGGATAAGAGTTTATGGAATACTATTTTATTCATATTTACATAGAATATTTGATATTTAATTAATTTAATTTTAATTATTACCAAATGTTTTTATTATGATATCATTTGAATAGAGAATGTAATTGATATTCCAAGTTCACATTTGAGTAAATAAAAAAAAATTCATCAGCTAGTAATATATCTATCATGATCAATGGGGTCATGATCAACCTTTTTTCATCTTCATTTTCATTTCCTTCTTCTATATTTTTTGTTCCTCCATTCTCTAATACCATTTTTAATCTTCAAAACATGGATCCCCCATTTTTTCCGGATTGATTAAAAGGGTGGATAGGATAGAGATATGAGATAATCAATGTACTTAATCCTTTATGTCGGGTGGAACCCGATCAGGATGCGGTGGCCATGTGGAATGGATCTGATGAAAGGCTTCATGATATTTTCCATATGTTGGATATGGTTATTGTTTTTAAAATTAATCCCCATAAATATGTTATTTTTTTATTTTACTTCTGTATCATTGTTTCTAGGGACCCTATAAGTGATAATTTGTGTTTTTTTGGGTAAAACAGGGGATTTGGGCTAATTATAGGATTTTTAATGTAAGAAAACCTGATCACATCTAATGTATATCATGAACACATATTTTGTGTATAATTAATCTAGGGAGAATAGTAGAAGATATTATTAACAAGACATGTATGATTAGGATAGATTATATAGGGGTGACTTAGGGTATGGTTGGTTAGTCATCTTGACACCATGTTTCCAGGGTATGATTTCATATATGACACATTGATAGACCCTCTAGTGTAGTAAAAATCCAGATGCTATGTAGGGTATATGGCTTATCCTAGTGTAAGGTAGGTGACTAGTTACCCCATGTGACTTACATGTGGTGTGTGATCAGTACATGGTGTGTAGTTAGAGAAGTTTCATTATTATTGTGCTGTGGAAAATAGATTGAGAACACCTTTATAGTTAAAGACAATTTACATGAGTTACAACCCATATACTCCCTCCATGGTGGTTTTTTCACATATTTTTTCAGGATGGAATAATAATTAGTCCTATTAATATTCCATTTTGGATGTTTTTTCATGTTGATCATAATGGTAAAATCCCTTGTTCGTTTTGATGATGTATGTGGGATGTCCTAGAATGAGAAGGTTTCATTGTAGGATTTCATTGAGGTATGATTCATAATAATAAAAAAGGACATGTTAATTTATACAAGGCCTGATCAAGGTTCGTGAGGTTATTGGATTACATGTCTTAAGGACACCATAACAGTTTGATTCACGATTCTCTTTGGTCATCCATGAAAGGTTGTGTCAGTAACATATCTGAGGAGATATTGTATTGTACATTGATGAAGGGACCAATTTAATGAGTTTATATTATTTATGGTTAGGATATTATTTTTGTGGATCATATTGGGGGGATCCTTCATAAAAAGTTAATAATGTTGGATTTTGGGTATGACTATGTGCCTTGAATTTGATATTGAGAATTGTGTAAGGGACTCTTGATGATTCTCTTATGGGTTGGTTTTCAAATCAATGAATAGTGAATATTGTTGTTGAATATTGGGAATTCAAATTAATAATATTAATTCTATTTTATTCCCATACTAGATTATTGGTGATCAAGGTTCATTTTGGGGAAATTGAGGGCCTCTGGGGATTTTTTTATCATGTTGGATGTGATAGAGGATCCCCCTTAAAATTACAATATTATATATTTTATGTAATCAATTAAAGAGTGAGGTTATTTTCATTGATGAGAAAGGTGGTGAGTCACTAATTGGGGATCTTTAAGTTTGGCACGGTATATGGATTGGGATGGATGTGACCCAGGGAAATGAGAAAGCCCCATTTTTTATTTTTCTTTATAGTGGGGTCCGTTCTGAGTTAATATTTCAAACATTGGGTGTCACCCTTTAACCTAGATACTAGAAATGATAGCCCACAGTGTATGTTTTTGGAGTTTCAGTGAATCATGGGATCACATAGATTTTTTATTATGAGGTGGTCGATGTTGATTATTCTACCATTTGGTTGGTGATTTCATTAGTTGGTCGACATGTGATTCATGGATTATGTCAGGGTTGTTTGAGGTAATTTATATATAAGATATTTATTAGTGGAGACATTTGGGATGTTATTTGATCATATATTTTCATATATGTCGATTTGTTTCTCAACATTTTATACCTTATTTTTGTAATAATAGTGTAGAAATCTAATTAAGTATTTAGTTGATGGAATCTCATCCCTTAATTAGTAAAATTTCTATAGATTGGGGATTTGTGTCCTTGGTCCTAGAAAATTTGCAGAGTTTGGTTTTTGGATTATCCCTTCCCCAATGTATATTTTATGGATTTCGTTAGTTAATTATGACTATAATGTTTTTGAAAGGTTCTTCTAATACTGATTAACTTTATATCACCAGTTTAGATCAAGTCATTGGATTCATAGTATTAGGTATATATGAGTTAGTGGTTATAGAGACTAAGGAAAAGATAACAGGGCTTATATTTTATTAATGATTCATTGTTAGACATCACTGAGATCCTTTTTCATTCTATAGGAAACATCTAATTTCATGTGGTTAGATAACCCATAGTATTTAAATCATTAAGTTTGGGGATGAAGTGATGGTATTTTTTCCTTGAGTTTCTCATTATATCACGAGGTTATAAATCTATTTATTTATTTATTTTTTCACCCTATTTATTTTATTTTATTAAAATTACTATTTTTTGGACAATGAAAATAATATCACGCTTTTCAGGAACATTTAATGAAATAAAATGTTACGAATTCTATTTGGGGTGGCTTGCTAAGATTAATTTCTCACCCATACAAAAGAATGATTTTAGGAATTTAGACCCTTATGTATTATTTTAGGTTGGATAATAGTGTTCATAGTGGATAAGTTCAAATATATGTACTTCATGATCTAGTGGGGCTACTCATGTAGAATATGACAATCTGGATGGAGTGATAAGGTATCTATGGAGAGTGAGTGTGTTATATTGCTAGGAGATTGATTTTTATGATTTAATATTTTTTATATTATATTTATCTTGTATATATCGATGGCATTGATTGCTACCAAATTTTTTGTTATGGAATTAATGTGATTCTATAAACAAAATTTCACTTATTATAGCATGTCGTTGTATTAATTTTTTTTCATACTATGATGTTTATGTTGTGCATGGGTTGTGTATATTTAATCTACTATTACACACTTAATAGAGGTTATAGTCTACGTAATATACCATTTAGACCCTCATCACAACAAGGAAAACCATGGAATATTGGGAGGTTCACATGAGGCCATTTAAAGTTCTAGATAGGTTTATGTGTCATATCATATTGGAACAGTTTGTTACAATAGGTGAATCAACACTCAAACCTATAAAAATAAACTATCCAACTAGATTTATTTCACCTATATCAAGTGGTAAAGGAGAACATTAACCTTACCAGATAAAATATAGTATGAGAGCATGGAATATAGAAATTAATTTTAGAATATAGTAGGTTGGACTAGAACTTAACATATACGAAAGGTACTAAACCCTTGAATTCTCTTTTTTCCTTTCTCAAACCACATTACCAAACCCATTGTGATAATTTTTTGAAATTCCTATATCACCTTATAAAATGCTTCAGTTGTCAAAAAAACAATGATATTCCAATATATTTAAAAAAATACTTATGATGGAATATTTATTTTAAAAAAATAGTTACTTGGTGAAAAGGACATGGAAACATAATAAATTGGAGTATAACAAGCCACATATAATTCTTCAACTGAACCACATTGTGTTATGGTGTTTTGTAGAACATGTATTACCCACACAAGACATGATACTTTGGATTGTATTCCCACATTAAATTGCTAGAATGTCCACATTATTCCCACAAGAATCACATGCTCCAAAACACCTTTTTGGGTTGGTCAGGAATACCTGACCTAGAGAAACCGACTAGGGATTCTTCACAGGTGGGCTACTATTACAAAATTAATTATAAAGGATTATATGGGAGGGAAATTCCATGCTCCCCCATAACTGGGGTTGCTTGTATTGTTGAAAAGTATCCCACATGTCCAGGGACCCCATCTACCCACATTGGATATTGAAGCATCCAACCTAATCATTGTTACTACTGAATCAATCTCTCTTAATGTCATATAATTTTTTTGAAAAATTATATAATTCCATTGCTGATCCACACTCACAAACTCAACACCACCTCATACACTCCATCAATCCTGACGCTTTTCACTGATCATATCCCACATCATGCACACCGGTACATTTATCAGACTAAAAGATCTTGTTGCTTTACAAAAGTCTTAACCACTCTTTATTGTGTCGACACCGATTATGGATGAAAAATCTAATCCATTCCAAGGATGCACACAACCTTTCCATACATTAGGGTGTATCTAGTAATTAGAAAACCAAATTTCATGAAAAAATAAATCCAAAGTAATTAGAGGATAAAATTTCTTCCCAACAATCACGACCACATCAATAAATCTAATGAATGGTTAGTAATTAATTAATCTACTAACAATTTCCATAAAAATAGAGAAAATGAAATTGAAACCCCTACCAGAAATATAGAATAGACATTGTTGAATATTGTATCTACTTTGGTCATCATTGATGATTTCTCGACATCAATTTCACCTATAGTTTATTAAATCTATTAATTATTCTCCCACCAATCTCCTCTATCTAATTTGGTAATTTTGACAACCTAAATTAAAGGTCATAAAAAATTTCAAATATGAGGGGGAATTTGGTTTTGAATAATTATTTAATTAATTTAATTTTTCTCTCCACTAGAAATGACTATTGTTTAATTTCCTAATGTGAATGAAATTTATGTTTAAATACGGTTAAATAATTCTTCATGATACAACTGTGGGCTCATATTCCCCATTTGATTCACTTTTTTGTGGAAAATATATTTTTTACTATAAATGTGAATGTGTTGTCTAAAATTAATAATTTTTTTTAATAAAGTTACTATCGAGGCTCTGTGCGGCCCAAAATCATAAATATACCTCATAATAATTCAAAAAAATATTGTTAATGTATAATAATGGTTAAATTAAGAAATCTAGACTCAAAACACATTTAACCAAAGGGTTATCATTACTTATAATTGTCTTTGATGGTTCCATTCGGAGCCCCAAACATGATCAAGATTATTGGAAATAAACTAATGGTAAGAATGAATGTCAAACTAAGAATTAACATGGGTATAAGATAAAAAATCACTTCCTATCACTATTTAATGACACTTCCCACTATTTATTACCGACTTCTCATCTAATGAATTAAAATATGAATTATCATAATAAACCATTTATTAAGATCTCTACTCATGTTATAGATAAAAACACTTTTAGATTTTCGTAATTCCACTATTACGCAACCTATAACTTCTATAAGGTGGTAATTCTACCACGATATATTTCCTTCTAAATTGAAAATATGTAGCCTATATCTAAAAGGGTAACTAACCACATATCTAGGTGGTCTAAAGATATATAATCTATGGGGATGTCCAAAACTACCACATAAATGGAATTACATTACTTTATTTAAGTAGTTAATCCTCATATGATCAAAGTGACCATAATAAAAATATATCATGATTGTCCTTCTATGATGATAAGAAACTAAAACCCCTAAATTTAACTACCATAAAAAATTTTAGCTTGATTTTTTTCCTCCTTAGGTCACATCTAAACCAAGATATACCCTTAGTATTTCAACACCAAATACTTTACTTCCTATATCATCTGAACAAACTAACATTTTTCATCACTCTTAAGCATAAAAATTGATGCATATTCGTACTAAAAGTCTTATATTTTGTCATTATTATAGTCAGAATGATCGTTTTAACACATTCTTATAATTCTTTATGTGTATTGGGATAATAAAACATTAGTATAAGGTTGATGTTAGTGGGTTCCCATTAAGAGATAGCTTTTTTCATAGTATATATAATCTGAGAAGGTGTCCTCAAATAATGAAATCTATCTGATGGTTTCACATATTGGTCATAATCACAAGATCCATCATGAGAACAAAAATTGTCTTGACATGGTGGAATATTCTACAATAAATATGAAAATCAAATCATATTTTATTAAAAAAAATAGTCACTTTGTAATTTTTGTCTAAATTATTGTACTAATATTATAATTATCATCCCGTCATAACAATTTCATTAAAATAATTTTTTTATATCCATTGAGAATTATTTTAAACATAATCATATAAACATGAAAAAAATTATAATTTTTAGAATGCAAAACAACTTAAAATATAATGTTTTTAAAGATACTCACTATACTATAGTTAGGTATATAAACCTACATTTCAATAGTAAATTAATATAAAAGAAATTTATATATTATTTAGGTTTCAGTTAGTAAAAACTAAATTATTATAATGATAAGGGGATAAATCATTTAAAATAACATTATATTTCATGTCATCTCATCTATGACTACATAAACATGTATACTCATGATGAAAAAGACTCAAAATGAAATGACTGGCTAAATAAAATACATAAATTTTTTTTCAAGACACCCTTGTTGGCTCAAGATTAATCCATAATTATATTGGATAACCATGTATATTGGTTAATTAATTGGACATGAAAATGTTATCCATTTAATACTCTCAGTACCATAAAAACATGTGGATAATTTTTATGATAAAATATTGTAATGATTTCACCATAACAACCTAAATAGACTTAATAAGAAACAATACACGACCCCAAGAACTACAAAAATCCATATCGGATAGCCTAAATTTCATGGGATAATGTTAAAAATTTGGTATATTATTCACTCATTAAATTTATAATTTTTAGAAAATTACTTCTATTATTTAAAGAACTAATGTTTCACTTTGAATATTTTATTATGTTTTACATTGGTATCACCTAGATTTAATGATTCATTTTATAGGAATATTACACATCAAATAATAAAGGTCAATACAACTACTATAAATAAATTTTTTAAACAATAGAGAAATAATAATGCTCAAATTAATGTAAATTCTTTAGGCACGAATTCTCCCATGAATATCACTCCCAACATGATGATTTTCAAAACAAAAAAAGCACCAAAAATATGACGAAAATTATTTTGTAATGCATAAAACCTTTTAAAAAATATTGTAACATATGAGGTATAATAATTTAGGGGTATAAAAATGTTGAAAATAGAAATATGATTGTTATGATCTAATAGTTACCTGGTTGATGTTACACAATCATTATATAACTGTTAGAATAGTAACCTGACAATTTGAAATATTAACTTGGATATTAGAATAGTAACTTTTCAAATGAAATAATAATATAATTTTCTCTTTTATAATAAAATTCATATATATAAAATTCAAATGATGATAAAAAAACCAAAATGAAAAAATACGAGTTTTTATTTTTTATAAAACAGATATATATTATTTATATTTTATGATAAATGTAAACACCTAAAAAAAGTTTATTTTCCATTATTTTTTTCATAAAATAATATTAAGTAATATTATATTGATAATAAAATTTTATGAGAACGCATTTTATTTTTCAAAGGGCTGAAAAGATGATTAAAACATTCAAATTTGTATATTTAAAATAATTTTTCTAATATAATTTATCTTAAATTGAAAACATTTCTCATAAAATGTCTTTAATATATCGAATTTATTAATTGATAAATGGAGCGTGTATTTTAATTTATTTTTGTAAAATAGTTGGATTTTTTGTAAATAGTGAAATACTTCAAAATATAGTAATTTGAATTATAAAAAAATACATGCATAAGGAAGTGATGGTTGTTTTATGAGACCATTATTATAAGAACCCATACATTACATACATTTTTATTAGTTTAATATTGGATTATATAAATTAAAACATATAAAAATCCATGAATGGATTGTATAGATATAGTGTATTTAGAAACTACAAATCATAAACAACTGGTTCATAAAACATGTATGTTGTCTCCCACTGATATCATCATAACTAGAATTTTTTTTGACATATCTTACTTAATACCCTTATTAATTACATGGGAAAAAGAAACATATAAAAGGGTGAGATCAAGTTCTCATTAAGGGTAAATAAGGTAAATATCAATCATATCATAATCATAAGGCATAAGAACATAACCTTTGGAAGTCTTATCCTGCATATGAAAGATTTTGAAATCATCTCATGGGATAAAAGTTCATAGTAATTAATAGACATAATACCCAAAGTCATATCATAAGAAATGAGGTTTTTTGGCATACACATAAGCATATAAAATAATTTCATATTACTCAAGGTTTATTTCCAAAAACAATATAGCAGATAATTTCTAATACAAAACTGGGTTTACTTTTCGTTGCAACCTCATATTGTTGAACCATATTTACTTTTTGTTCGAGTCATGTTTATCTTATGACATATAAATATTTACGTAGTGCATTTAAATGGATGTATAGGTCCCGTCCATCTCACAATGAAATCATTCTTATGTGAACCACAAAAACAAAAATCATTCATCATAGCAGAACCCAAGGAATAATATGTGTTTCTTAAGCATCATTTAATCATAAGATAATCCATGTAAAAAATTGGATTTCATAAATATCAATACATCATAAAAACAATCACATCATATTATTAATTGGGATTGAAACATATCCCTATTTAGGGAATGTCATTTTAAATGGTAAATATGCTTGATATAACATATGAAATTAATTCTTGAGGAAAATATCCATTCTTCTTCAAAGACAAGTTCTTTTATCAAAAAACTATGAATTTTTAAAAGAAATGATTTTCATTTAAAATAAAAATAAAAAAATGTAATGTCATATTCATGGAAATAAATCATCATGAAAGTGTAAAAATCCCTTCATTTTTTATAAGTTAAAACAACATTCTTCTTGAACTTTTTCTAGTAAATTCCAAAAGTACCTTCAATCAAAAATGAGAAAATATTCCTTTTATAAAATTTAATAAAAATCCAAAATAAGTGTAAAATTGACCTTAAAAAATGTAGAATAATATAAATAAAATTTTATATTGAGGAAACATGTATGTGGATGATAAATATACCCCAGTCAATACACACGTATAATCAATCTCGGGTAATGATGGGATTGTGAAATTATCTCGTACCTTAGGTCTAATATCCTTGATATGTATGATAACCTCTTGTATAATGATTTAAATAATGTTATTGATTTCCTAATGAATCATATTCATTTTTATGATATCATATATGAACATATTATCATCCTTTTATTAGAAACATTTCATTTTCACTCGTCATTCATATATTAACTACATTATGTTCTTAAGCAAGTTTTTTCAGATAAGTTCATGTTCCAATTCATAGGTTATACTTATATCATTCAAAAAATGATATTAGTATAATATATATAATATTTATTCATTCAATTCATTTATAGAATCCTGTTTTTATGATGATCATGTAGAATGAATTTCATCACATCATGGAGACGGTAGGTCATATATACGCATGAGCGATGATATCATTACCATAATTGATGAATGGTATTGAAGTTCATAGTGTATAATATTTAAGAATAATTATCATGTTATAATAACCATATGTAGTTATTATTTCAATCATTATACCCATCCATGTAAGGTGGTGGTGAAAAACATATTACACCACGATATGGAGATGGTAAGTTGTATGTATGCACATGTGATGATTTTAATTTTTCGTAGGACAGAGAGAAGGTGGTATATGGTTATTTAAAAATTATAATAACATATCAGTATCTGAGTGATACATAATTTATTTGTTTCTAATGAAAAATCTCATTAATGTGATGTTGAATAAGAAAGAAGTTTGAAATAATCCATAGAAGAGATTACCTCTTCCTTGATGTGCTTCCTTTAAATCTCTTCATAGAGCACTAGAGTTGGTCTTTGAAGATGACCAGAACCTCTAGAATGTAACATTGTAAATTGATAAGGAAAAAGGAAAGGGTATGGAAAAGATATAAGGTTAAATTTGAGGTGAAGAGTTGAGTAAGGAGGTTCACTTTTATAATTGATGTGAGGGGCACTTTTGTAAATTCAGTAAATAATAATTTATAATAAAATAAAAACCTACTAAAAAAACTAAAAAAATTTCCAAATTCAAATATGAGATGATATATGGTTGTGATATAAATTTCAAAAAAAATATAAGTACTTTAATCAATTTAAACCATATCTTTTTAATTAACACTTAGTTATTCTATTTACTTTTTAACTAAGGAAATAAATAATTCAACATTAAAAGGGTGAATTATTTAATTTTTTGAAGTAAAATAAACGATAAATAAAAAAATTAGAGAATTTTATACCATTTTATAATTATTAAATATTTATAAAAAAAATTAATGATTTTTAAAAAACTTAATAAAACATTATTTTGTAATACAATCAATATTATCAATTTTGACACTATTCAAATCATTTACTTTTAAAAATATTAATTTAAAAATATAACTTATAAAAAAATTTATTATATATCTATGAGGTCAAATTCATCGATATAATTCATTATTCATGTTAGTTATCCCAAATTATATTTACATTCATATTTTTAATAAAATTTATTTGACATTTCTCTTAATAAAATAATTAATACAATAGTTTTGTGTAATTATTTAATATGCATATTTTTTGAAAAAAAATAGAAAAAAAATACTATGATGAATATAAATCTAATATATTTTATAATAATACATGTAGTATATTTTATATATGTGAAAATAATATATTTTAAATTTTATACTTATTAAATTATGAAGGTAACAACTTAAACATAACTTTAAATAAAATAATATAAGTGTCATATTCCCTTATATAAGGAATCAAATGATCCCTAACTCATCCCATGGATTATTATGGTGAATATTTAATCGAACAATTAGATTTTTTTTGTTACTAGTTCTTTTATTAGGTATTATTATTTTAATAAAAACTCTTTCATTAGTTTTTCATCAATTAAATAAAATATGCATCATTAATGCATAAGATATTAAGGTAATTAATTATTTCATAAAAATTACAAATAATATATCATGGTAATAAAAAACATTTTATATTTTAAATGATTATTTATAATCTAAATTATATTTAGTATAACCTTATATTAAAAATGATTTAGTTATTAAAATATAAGTGAGATGTACTTTACTTTTCTTGATAAAAAATAAAGTAAGTGTCCTAATCTCATCCATGTGGATTCAAATGGATACAATTTTGACCCATGAATGATTTAGGTTAAAACAAACTCATCCAAATTATTTAAATAAAAGTATTATGGTTATTTTTTTATTATACACATTCCCAAAATTATTCATTTTAACCTTTTACAATAATAATAAAAACTACATGAGTTATTATTCATAATGCCCAAAATAAAAAAAAAATCTATTCACATAATTTTGACCTAATGATTAGAAATATGATGTCTATTTTTAAATATTCAAAACAAATAAATTGTAGTAATTAATTTAATATTAATCGCATTGCTCGTAAGGGAGAACACGTGTCACAAGCTAAAACATTTTAAAAAATTGAAATGTTTTTACATCTGAATTCAATGTAAAATTAATGTTAATGACATACATTTTATTTAATGATAAAAACAATTTTTGTTTATTCTGTAAAACTATTCAATAATATAATTTATCCATATATAATATTTTGATAAATATAATTTTTACATAAAATTTAGTGTATTTTTACTATCAAATCTTGAAAGTTATCAGAAAAATATTTGATATTTATCCAAAGTAAATTTTTATATCTCGCTTCCAATTATCATGTTTATGTTGTCATATAAAAATTATTACTATTTCAAAATATTTTTTTTGAAGGGGTTCTCCATTCAAAGGAATTAAATTACACTTTTTCTAAAATATATATATAGTTTTTTATACATCAAATAGGATTTATTCATACCCTATGAAAAAATTATCCATTTGATAAATATAAAAAAATATATTTATGTACATAACATATATATCTCATTAATTTATTTTCCAATAGTAATTCTCTCAAAAATACAGATATCTAATTGATTTGTATTTTTTATAAATAATTGGTAGCCAATTAATTTATAATGCAATTTCATAATTTAGTTATAATTATTCAAACTAATCTAAAGGAAATTTTATATCAATAGTTTTATACTACGGGTTTATTGCGGTTATTTTAACTCACGATTGCATAAAATTATGTAATGCCCTGACCCCAATTACCCTGAGTCGGTTCCTTATTACATATCATTGGAATTATCACAAAAGATCAAGTCTCAAAAGATAGATTAGTTTAGTATCCTTGAAATCACTAAATACATTCATAAATGTTACATTACATCATAAAGTGAACAAATACAATAATATAGTCTCCTTGGTCCACACTCATATCCCCGTCAGACTATCCCTACAGTTCAGTCATAAAATATTTCTTCACATCCTGGGAAAAAAACATAGAAAGGGGTGAGATTAGATGCTCAGTAAGGATACCAATATAGCGGAAACTTTCATAAATAAGCATAAACATTTAAGGCCATGTATAACTAATACAAAATACTTTTAAACTTTAACTTCAACATAATATGGCAGAAATAAAATGAAATAATTCCATTTACTTATTCACATTGATATTCTACTAATTGAATAATCACATGCAATATCAATAACAACTTTCATAATGATGGAATTCATAATGCCAGACTATCATAACAACGTAGCCAAGGCCTCATGCTAAGACTAAAAATAAGATTCTTTAAAGGCCTCATTCCAAGACACTAGTTTGTCTCATTAGACCTACCGATGCATCGAGGAGCTATAGCGGGCTCCACCCGTCACTTACTAAGTCCAATGTATTCCCATATGAAAAGGTTTAAACATAACATAATCATTCGTATTAAAACTAGCATACGAAATGTAAATAATTTATCCATAATCCATGATTAGTATAAAAACAACACATCCACAGTCAATCATATCACAAAAACTTTAATACAATATGTAAGTTTTGTATCATAATAAATCAACTTCAAATAATCTTAAAATCCATCAAAGGATGTTGACATAGATGAAATCAAAACTGTTTGAGAGAAATATATCTTTTTTTGAAATCATTTAAAAGTCACATAATTAAAAAAGAAAACATTTAATTTTAAAATAATCTTATAATATTTTAAGGGAAGTTTCAATGATTTCATAATGGTGGAAAATATCCTCACCCACCGTATAAGTTAAAAAGACATTCTTACCTTAATTTTGTCGAAAATGTTAGAAAGGACCTTGTATGGAAAATGACGGAAAGATTCATTTATAAACTTATTATAAAAAGTCAAACAAGGGTATAAATGACTTTGACCCATATTATCTAAAATAGTAATAATGTTTTGAAATACATTTCTAAGAAACATGGATGTGGATGATAAAGAGGTCCTAGTAGATAATTATGTATAAACAACCTCGGATAATGAAGAGATTGTGAAATAAACCCTTACCTTGTACTTTTACTTGATATATTGTAGGTTAACCTCCTGTATAATAGTTAAATCATTGTTATTAAATTATAAAATAATCATATACATAAAAATGATTTCATATATGATCTTTTAATATTTTTTTGTTAATAATATTTTAGTATTATCGTCGTTTCGGGTGTTAACTGATTCGTTTTCCTTTATATTCTTCGTTACGTAAGTCGTGTTTGTTATGGATAGGTTGTATATTATTAATATCCAGAAGGATATCAAGTCCTTAAACATTACTTCTAATAATCAAATGAGAATTAGTCTTGAATGGATATGATGGGGAAATGAATCTCATCACGTTCGTGGAGACGATAATCCGTACTTATGCACGAATGCTACTTCCATTTCATTTTTCATTTTAAAATGAATCAAAAACAAATGATAAATAGGTATATTATTAGTACAGTATAATATAATATCTTATATGTGTTACTTATGGTCATTAACACCATCATTTATACGTTTCATTTATGGTATGAACGAGTCATATCACTTTGAGGGGGCGGTAGTCTGCACATCCTCAAATGAAATTATCGTATATATATATACAAAATGGAATGAAAAATGGTATGCTATAAAATGGAATTACAGAATCTTATATATAAAATAAATATCATTAATATCATATTTAATTATAGTGCCATCATAATGTCCACCATGAGAGGTGGTAGGAGATAATTGAAAATCATCGTTTTGTGAGGTGTTTGGTTTCCATCCACAGAAACATTATGTTCTTCACCAATTATATGGAGGTGTCCGTAAGGGTAGCTCTAATACATCTCATAAAAATATCCTAGTATATTTAGGATACTGTTTTTGTTACAAAAGTAAATTATAATAAGAGTTTAGGGGATGGAGATGTAAAATAAAAGAAAAGAAGTTAAGAGAAATCGTTACCTTTAATTTGGGTAACTCCATTTGGTTTCAACCAAAAAGGACTCTTGAAGTGCCTTATTCCTAAGGTAAGGCTTCTAGGAGGAGGAGATGGATTTAGGGAGCTTAATTGGGTAGAGTTTGGACGATCCAAAATGCTTGAGAGGTGTGAGGAATTGGATAGAAGTTGTGTCCTTTTATAAGGGGGAGGAGGGGCTCTTTAGGAAAAACTTAAAGTATTAATTTATAATAAATTCATATTCGGTTTCTAATGGATAAAAAGTATATTATTCAAAGTATAAGGTGGGGATGGGTCGAAAAACACTCAACCAATAGATTTTAGACAGATTTGGGTCACTATTGTAACCTTATCTTTTAAATTTAACTCTTAGTTAAATAGTTTGACATTTACCATATCTCCTTTTATTTTTATATTATATAGTTAATAAACATACTATATACTTCCAAGATACCCCCAAGTGGTCCATTAATGATAAAAATATCATTAAATAATTCCTTTTTCCGAACCTTAGATTTTTAGGAATATAATATCAACTAATAATATAATATTTGTTTTAAAAACACTTTTATGTCAATTTTGACACTATTGGGTATTTTGTTTTTGATAAATTCCTAAATACATTATTACTTCAAATAAAATTCATATAACCAATAATAATATGTCATATTAACCTAAAAAATTATTTTAATTCATAAAAAGTCTCAAATTATATTTATTTGTATATTTATAATATCAATTATTTTAATATTTCATCAATTTGATAATTACTGCATCAATATTGTGTCATAAATAAGTTAAAATATTTAATGTCTAAAAATTATTAATAAAATACCATTATGTAGGAAATATTTTTATATTTCTAATGAATGTTTATAATAGAATTTATCTTTTGTATAACTCTATATTAAAAATGTTTTTGTTATTAAAAATTGATTTTAATTATTTTAACTCTTCTTTGAATTAAATAATAATAAATGTCCTAATCTAATCCAAGTGGAACAAATAGGTTAATATTTTATTCCTATGGTTGTTTTTTGGTCGAATTATACTTAGACAATAGAACTAGGACATGTGTTAGGGTAATAATAATATCATTTTACCATTAATTACCCTATTTAATTTTTACCGTGGTAAATAAAAGTAAACAAGTTACTATTCGCCAAAAGTTATTTTTATCTTATTAAACAACATTTTACTCCTTGATATTAACCGTGTCTCTCAGATTTTTGAAATTCCACTCACAGAAGCAGTAGAAATATGTTTTATTAGAATTTGCAAATTCTCATAGGAGGTGGGTAAAAGACGGTGAAAAGTTTAATAAACTTTATATATATATATATAATTATTATAAACTGAATCAAATGAATTACATTGAACTTATATATGTATTATGTATCTATTTTTAAATAAATTAAATTTAAATAAAATAAATAATTATTTAAATCAAAATTCGGTTTTAAACTATAACTGAGTGTTTTTCACTATTCATCAAAAATTAAATGTTTTCAGAAAAATACCAAAAATTTACCCTAAGGTAATTTTTATATTTTGAATTCAAAAATAAAGTCTATTTTACCAAATTCAAAACATATAATTTGAATTTGTTAATTTAAAATTAATTCCCGCTGTCAAAACCAAAAGGCGTATTTTTAAGAAATAATAACTACAAAAAGTTTGACACTTAATTATGTCTAATTTCAAAGTAAAATTACTTAAAATGACCATAATTGGATTAAACGGTAAAAATATAATCTATTTATACTTTCAAACCATTAAAATTTATAATTTAACAATATAAAATATTTTTATTTAAAAAGTTGTTTTCAGTTAAAATATAGTATTTTTCACTATTCACCCAAATATGAAAGTTATCAGAAAAACACCAAAACATTATTGAAAATAAAATCAAATGTCCCGATTCTAAGGAAGATGTTTATTTTGTCAAATTGAATATATAAAAGTATCAAATATTGGATTTAAAAAGGCTTCTCCAATAAAAGGCTATAAAATTTCATTTTTTGAAAAATACTTCTTTTATCTGAAAAAATGCACTTGTTCTTACATTATGTCTAAGAAACTCATAATATGGATTCTAAAATTATAAGGATTATATAAAGTTCAAAATTTAGTTAATAATATTCATTACCGCTTTTGAATGTCTTGTTTGGTAAGTCATGGTGCGCTAGAACTCGGTGTTGTGTGTAGTACAAGTTATTGAATTACTTTGAAGAAATAACATACTATGAAATATTGGGGTGTTACATTATTCCCCCCTTAAATAAATTGTGTCCTCGCAATTTGAAATTATTTTTTCGAAAATAAAAGTTTGAAAATAGAAAATACCATTGGGAAAACCCACATCAGAATTTAGGATAATAAAATTCAGTCTTAATAAGAGGAAAAGGGAAATGATAAGGTCACCACCAAATTATGATTTCAATTAGGAGAATATTGGTGGAAATTAGAGACATATAATTGGAGGGAAAATGTAAATATATATAGGTAGTGATTGAGGTCATCAATCACAAACAAGTGTAAAATTGAGGGCCTTAAATTCATCAATCTATGATGATTTAAAATACCATCAGTTCAACAAAACATATGGTATTAGGGTAACACATTTTTTGTTTTAAGATCCCTTCACTAAATTATAAGAAACAATTTCTTCATAGAATAAGAGGAGAAGAAAATTATATACTTGACAAGTAGTGTCCCATCCTTTAACTAATTTCAACCATAAACTCATCTTTTACTCTAAAAGATATTAGAACATAAAAATAATATTCAATTTATCCTATTCGTATAGCGTTAAAAAAATAAATTTATAATTAATCTACAAGATATTTTTTAAAAAAGACTACATTCTTCAATCCAGGACATCATGTCGGCCAGTGGTAGGTGATACACCAATGTCTCCCTTTGGTTGTAGGTTCAAGTCTTGCGGCCTTTCCGTACGCGACGGGTTACCGCACGACCGCCGGGTTTTGGAAATCCAAAAATAATATCAAACTAGAATTATCCAAAATACTTCTGTCTAAACTCAGAGACCAAAATTTATAAGGAAGGTAAACACAATGAATACCCTTTTTCCGCGTAATAACATGTGAACACCTTCATCATGTATTCTTTTAAAACACTAAAACATCTTGAATTACCTTGTAGCGACTCGGGTTTTTGGCCCTGTCAGACTTTGGAATACTTCTATGAATAATTCTAGAGTTAGGCGCGTAAACAAAATGTGATTCCGAGGCCTGGTGTGCCCGGAATTAATTTAATAAAAATATTAAATATTTTTATACTATTCACATGGTGGGGGTGTGATATCTCCTAAACGGTAGCTCATAACAGGAATCCGAGGGCACAGTTACGTCCAGAACGTGCTGTTTACCCATGGCGAGGTGTAAATTTTGTGGGTGCAGGCCTACGGTGAGAAACACCACCATGTGAATTTTCGTTAATAAGTGGAAAAGTTAGCTTTCGAGCATCAGCTCGAATAACTTCTGAACGGAGTCTTGGATAGAAAATCGGAGTCCGCCGTTGCGTTCAAAACGGTGCGTTTACCCTAGGGGTGACCTTAACTTTGTCTGCATTGGGTGCTGGAATGGGGGTGAGATGGCGGGGAGTTAAATGAGTTGGTTTATAAAAAAACATAACTCATTTCATCTCCCCCACCCCCTATCTCCTACACGCAGGTGGCGGAAACCACCCCTCCCTCCTCCGTTTCTTCGCCAAATCGAGTCGGAATCGTGCGTTTTCTGCGCCGATCGTCAGCGGATCTAGCTTCAGGGCCTCGCCGACGTCGATCTGCACCCGAAGCTTCGGCGTTTCACCTGCGAGGTAGGAGGCTTGCGTTTTAATCCCCTGATCCCATTTTTTTCTGCGAATTGCTTCGTTTTGAGGTTGTTGGAGGGAAGATCGCGTCCCGAGGGTCGCACCGGTGCTTCCGGATCGCAAAACGGTCCACCGGGGTGCCCACGGTGATCCACGGAAGGTCCGCCGGTGGAGCCCGGCCGCCCCCGGCGGAGCCGCGCCGGCGCTGTGCACCACACATCGGAGGGCCGCCGGCCAGGGCAGGCCGGCGGCGGCGGTCGGTCAAGGCCGGTACAGCCTCTTTTTGTCATACGAGGGTATTTAAACCCCCGTATCATGCATTCCAGGAGTCGGATTCACGTGTCGTTTATGGCGATGCGACCCTGACAATGTGGCGGACCCACCGGTGTGGGTTTGAGGGTTTAAGGGTTCGGGGTCGTTGCCCGAGAGTTAGAAACGTTATAGAAAATAATAATATTTTATTATTTTACGACTTCGAGCTGTTGTAACTTCTACCCGGAGCGTCCGACTGACGTGCCGTCAGTGTCGTTGAGACCCTGATAGTACGACAAACTTTTTGAGATTGTTTTTGGGTGTTGGGACTGAGAACGGGGTGTGGTCCCCACGAGGCTGGGTTTTGGCGTTTGCGGAGAAACGCAACTTTCGCTCCAGGAGTCCGATTATGGCGGGTGATTAGTCGATCCTATGTGTTTTTCCAGGAGGATTGCAATGGTGCGATCCATTCAATGAGATTCAGAAGCGAGGCATGGGCCCCACCCGAGCTGGCTTTGGTGAATAGTACCTTTTTCACCGGGTGTCCGATTCGGACGAGAGAGTAGTCAATTCCGCTTGTTTTTCCGAGGGGATCGCCATGGTAGGGTCCGATCAATGGGTTTCAGGATTGTTGTGTGGGCCCTGCACGAGCTGGCTATGGTGAATAATGCCTTTTTTCATCGGTGCTCCGTTTCGGGCAAGTAAACAGCCTATCCTGTGTGTTTTTCCACGTAGATCGCGATGGTGGCCTTGGTATTGGCCTTGGAGGTGCGCAGTGTGGCGTTGTTGCAGGTCGCTTGGGTTAGCGACGTTTTGGACCAGCAGTGGTTGAGGGTACTCCCTTGGTTTGTTCCAATGAGGGTTCGTGTGGCATTACAACCTTCTTATAGGTTTGTGATCCTCTCGATGAGATGTTTAAACTGTTAGAGTTGTGCCATCCCTCTGGTGGGCCCGGAGCGAGATCCTGTAGCATCTTTTCCCTAGATTGGGTTCTTGGTATCGCTGTGACCAGTTATTCACGGGTGACGATCCCCTATCTCACAGGTTAACCCCATAGGGTTTGTGGCATCATCGGGAATATGATCCCCTACGTAGTGGTTCATACTCAGTAGGGTTGTGGCATCATCGGTTATACGATCCCCTACTCAGCGTGTGGTTTCTATAGGGTTGTGGTATCGTCAGTTCGATCCCCTACATCGTGAGTTATACCAGATAGGGTTCTAGTATTGTCGTGACCGCTTTTATATGGGTGATGATCCTATATCTGAGTGATGTGCTTATGTCGAGCGCCAGATCGGGTTGTGGTATCCCCCAGCAGATCCTGGGTGTGATCCCCTATCTGTGAGAACTACGTATGCCAGATCGGGTCATGGTATCCCCCAGCGGACCCTGGGATCGATTCCCTATCTGTGTGCTTCGTATACCGGAGTGGGTTCTGGTATCCCCTAGTGGACCCTAGGATCGATCCCTTATCTGATGAGTTTGGTGGTTATGTTGTTTCCACGAGTTTTCCTCAGTGATGCTATCTGACGAGCGTGATTTCTCGGGTGAGCGTCTGGGAGGTTTGTGAGAAACCCGATGGAGTGTATCTCTCGGATGAGTGTCATCTAGAATGATAGTGATCGTGGAGTGTGCTCTCCTGGTTGTGGACAGTGGCTGGTGATGAGTTCGGTACCTCTTGGGGTTTGTTGAGTGATCTGATTATATCTGGATTGTTCAAGGTGTATGTATGGACATACACCTGAGCTGAGCTGACAAGTTTTTTTTAGCCGAAGATGGTCACGAGATGGAGTTTCTCTCTCATCTGGGTTCCCTCTAACTAGGATGAGCGGACTGTTCCCTTTCAGTTTCTCTCTTTTGTTTTGGGTTTTTGGGGTGCCTATTGAGTATGTTTATACTCACCCCTGCACGGGCTTTGCCCACACATGTCTGTGTCTTGTGCAGACCACAGGCCTTTCGACGGAGTCCCAGGAGGACCCGGAGCAGGCGGAGCAGAGTGAGCGAGACTGACCAGGGTGTTTGCCGGTGCGGTGCCGAGGGAGCTTTCCGGCGGTGTTTGTGGCAGCGTCCCCACTTCTTCAGAGCAGGTTGGACGCACATTGTAGTTTTCTTTTGGTGGGCTCTATTTTTCCCTTTTTTTACTTTTGCTGTTGCACTCTGGTTTGGGATAGATTGTATGCATGCATTTACTTTTCAGTTTTCTATATCTCTTCACTGTTTCATGGAGGTGTTTGTGGGTGCGTGTGTACATGTACCTTAGGCTAATGCCTCCCATGTGTGTGATAGCCTACTCGGTGCTGGACGCCAGCCCCTGGCCTATTGGAGGCTGTCTTAGGGTGTCGTGGCTCGATCCCCGTTGGGTCGGGTCGTGACAGAGTGGTATCAAAGGAGGTTCCACCTTTGGGATCTCAGAGCGTAGATGGTCTAGCTGTGAGTTTGGTTTGCGTTGCATAGCGGCAGTGTTATGATGTTTCGAGTTCGGTTTTTAGGCTAGAGACTCTAG
This sequence comes from Viscum album, assembly GCA_963277665.1. Taxonomy (NCBI): domain Eukaryota; kingdom Viridiplantae; phylum Streptophyta; class Magnoliopsida; order Santalales; family Viscaceae; genus Viscum; species Viscum album. The sequence continues at coordinate 469,536,896 of OY728142.1, read as the reverse complement.
TGTTGGTGCAGAGACCGACGTATCCATACACTAGGACTCTGATAACCTACCTTTCGACTTGGGACATTCGTACACTGCTCGCAGGGACATAACTGTACATGAATCATATAGGACTGGGTTTCTGGGTTTTTCCTTGTCCTTCTTGAGTTAGCTCTCTAGATAAACTTATTTAATGTGGTGTGTCTTGAATGTATTTCAGGATGCATCCACGACGACAGCCAGCAAGGATTACATAGTAGGATTGTGCTGATGACCCACCCCGTGTAGAGGCTGTGGAGAAGGGCGCAGGTTCTGAGGATGCACCTCAAGGTGGTCTTCTAGTTGAGCCACCACCTCTCGAGCAGCTGGTTGTGCCGGCAGTGAAAGACGAGGTTGCGCGCAGGCTGAGTGCACTACACGAGTTCCAGAGGCAGCGACCTCTAAGGTTTCGGGGTGATCCGGATCCCCAGGCAGCTGATGACTGGTTTGAGGCAGTCACCCGAGTTTTCTGCCCAGTGAAGACACCTCCATATCAGATGGTGGTCCTAGCGGTGAGCCTTTTGCATGGTTTGGCCGGGTGATGGTGGAGCCTGGTGACACAATCCCATGATGAGGAGACGCTCACATGGGCAGAGTTTGAGCGGCTCTTCAAGGAGGATTTCTATCCGGTGACGCTGAGATCGGTGCGGATCCAAGAGCTTCTGCAACTTCGGCAGGAGGGCCTGACTATGTCGGAGTACTCAGCGAGGTTTGAAGACCTGTCGCAGTACTCTCTGGATATGGTTCGATACTTGTTCTTTAGGGCTCAGACCTTCGAGCAGGGCTTACTCAGGGACATCCGAGCAGGTGTGGTTTCTTTGTGCCTGCCTACCTATGCAGGAGTGATGCAGTGAGCATTGGTGGTGGAGAGTTTTTTGGCTGAGCAGATTCCCCCTGTTAGTTCTGGGCACGTCAGAGCTGAGACTTCGTCAGTCGAATCAGAATCTGGTAGCTGACGACAGACTCAGGGGTCTGGACGTGGTCGACGTTTCAGGAGGCGACCCCAGGATGGAGGATCTAAGGCTCAGGGCTCACAGGGCTTGCAGGTCAGTTTTGGTCAGCCGTAGGAGAGGCGGTGTTACGCTTGCGACGGTCGGGGACATCTTGATAGAGATTGTCCGACCCGACGTGCAACTGAGAAGGAGCCGGTCGATGGACCACCTTGGTAGAGGCAGCGTCTTGAGCAAGGAGGTCCGTAGGGCGGCGGACGTTGTGGCGGAGCGGGTGCAGCAGGAAGAGGTGGTAGGAGGTACCAGTTTCCACCACCCCACCCCAGGTGGTCCACTCCAAGCTCAGGGAGCTGGTGGTTGAGGGAGAGGACAGCTGCATGCCCTGGAGGCTTTTGACCCAGAGGGTCCTCGGATGGATAGAGGTACGCCTTGTGTCTTTTCTACTTTCTACAGTAGTTTGTTAGACACTGTTTAGCGGTACCATTTCCTTTTCGTTGCTTGATTTAGTTTTGTTCAGGGCGTTGTTAAGACCCTATGTAGTTGTTGTTCGGCATGCTTCGAATGTGTGAGGAAGAGGGATCCTTCCCCCACCAAGACGCGTTTTTGTGACGCAATTAAAACTGTGCAGGCGAGTCAGTGCCGTCCAAAGAGGATAGTATCAAGGTGTGGTGTATGATTCCATCTGACTTATTCGTTCGGGTAGGGGTATTTTTTGGTGAACTTGCTGGTGTGAGAGACCCAGTTGAGAGTCCAGTCGCATTCTTTGTGCTTAGGGATTTTTGAGGAAGAAAAGTTCTAGGGGGGGGGATGTAGCGACTCAGGTTTTTGGCCCTGTCAGACTTTGGAAGAGTTCTATGAATAATTCTAGATCTTGGCATGTAGAGGACATTAGATTCCAAGGCCCGGTGTGCCCAGAATTAATTTTATAAAAATATTAAGTATTTTTATACTATGCCCATGGAGGGGTGTGATATCTCCTAAACGGTAGCTCAGTACAGAAATATGAGGGCACGGTTGCGTCCGGAACGTGCCGTTTACCATAGACGATTTGTAAACTTTGCGGGCGCGGGCCTACGGTGAGAAATGCCACCAGGGGCGTTTTCGTAAATAACTGGAAAAGTTAGCTTTTGAGCGTCGGCTCAAATAACTTCTGAATAGAGTCTCAGATCACAAATCTGAGTCCGTCATTGCATTCAGAACGACGTGTTTACCCTAGGGGTGACCTTAACTTTGTCTGCATCAGGTGCCAGAACGGGGGCGAGATGGCGGGGAGTTAAATGAGTTGTTTTATAAAAAAACATAACTCATTTCATCTCCCCCACCCCTATCTCTTACGCACAGGAGGCAGAAACCACCCCTCCCTCCTCCGTTTCTTTGCCAAATCGAGCTGGAATTGTCCGTTTTCGGTGCCGATCATCAAAAGATCTAGCTTTAGGGCGTCACCAACGTCGATCTGCACCCGAAGCTTCGGCGTTTCGCCCGCAAGGGAGGCAGTTTGTGTTTTAATCCCCCGATCCCATTTTTTTGGCGAATTGATTCATTTTGAGGTCGTTGCAGGGAAGATCACGTCCCGAGGGTCGCACCGGTGCTTCCGGATCACAAAACGGACCATCGGGGTGCCCCCGGAGGTCCGCCGGCACGACGCAGGTGCGGCGACGGAGCCGCGGCGGTCGGCCGCCCAGCGTGGCGGTGCTATGCGCCTCGCAGCGGCCGGTCCGACCTCTTTTTTTCATACGAGGGTCTTTAAACCCTCGTATCATGCAATCCGGAAGTCGGATTTGCATGCCGTTTGCGGTGATGCGACCATAACGACGAGGCGGACCCACCGGTCTGGGTTCGAGGGTTTAAGGGTTCAGGGTCGTGGCCCGGGAGTTAGAAACGCCGTAGAAAATAATATTATTTTATTATTTTACGACTTCGGGCCGTTGTAACTTCTACCCGGAGCGTCCGAATGACGTGCCGTCAGTGGCGTTGAGACCCTGATGGTACGATAGAATTTTTGAGATGGTTTTCATGTGTTGGGGTAGAGAACAGGGTGTGGGCCCCACGAGGCTGGGTTTTGGCGTTTGCGGAGAAAAGCAGCTTTTGCTCCAAGAGTCTGATTTTGGCGGGTGATTAGTCAATCTGTGTGTTTTTCTGAGAGGATTGCAATGGTGCGATCCGTTCGATGAGATTCGGAATCGAGGCGTGGGCCCCACCCGAGCTGGCTTTGGTGAATAGTACCTTTTTCACCTGGTGTCTGAATCGGACGAGCGAGTAGTCGATTCCGCTTGTTTTTCCTATGGGATCGTCGTGGTAGGGTCTGCTCGATGGGTTTTGGGATCGTTGTGTGGGCCCCGCAAGAGCTAGCTACGGTGAATAGTGCATTTTTCACCGGTGATCCGTTTCGGGAGAGTAAACAGCCTATCCTGCGTGTTTTTTCGCGTAGATCACGATGGTGGCCTTGGTATTGGCCTTGGAGGTGCGCAGTGTGGCGTTGTTACAGTTCGCTCGGGTTAGCGACATTTTGGACCAGCAGTGGTTGAGGGTACTCCCTTGGTTCTTTCCCACGAGGGTTCGTGTGGCATCACAACCTTCGTATAGGTTTTTTATCCTCTCGATGAGACGTTTAAACTATTAGATTTGTGGCATCCCTCCGGTGGGCCCAGAGCGGGATCCTCTGGCATCTTTTCTCTAGATCGGGTTCTTGGTATCACTCTGACCGCTTATTCATGGGCGACGATCCCCTATTTAGCAGGTTAACCCCATAGGGTTTGTCTCATCATCGGGAATATGATCCCCAAGATAGTGGGCCGCACTCAGTAGGGTTGTGGCATCTTCGGTTATACGATCCTCTATTCAGTGCGTGGTTTCTGTAGGGTTGTGGTATCGTCAGTTCGATCCCATATATCGCGAGTTATACCAGATAGGGTTCCGGTATCTTCATGACCACTTTTATACGGGCGATGATCCTCTATCTGAGTGATGTGATTCTGTCGAGCACCAGATCGGGTTGTGGTATCCCCCAGTGGATCCTAGGTGTGATCCCCTACCTGTGAGAACTATTTATGCCAGATCGGGTCATGGTATCCCCCATCAGACCCTGGGAGTGATCCCCTATCTATGTGCTTCGTATACCGGAGTGGGTTCTGGTATCCCCTAGTGGACCCTAGGAGCGATCCCATATCCGATGATTTTAGTGGTTATGTTTTTTCAGCGAGTTTTCCTTAGTGATGCTATCCGACGTGCGTGATCTCTTGGGTGAGCGTCTAGGAGGTTTATGACAAACCAGATGGAGTGTATCTCTCGGATGAGTGTCATCTGAGATGACAATGATCGTGGAGTGTGCTCTCCTGGTTGTGGACAGTTGCTGGTGATGAGGTCGGTACCTCTTGTGGTTTGTTGCGTGAGCTAATTATATCTGGATTGTTCAAGGTGTATATATGGTCATACACCTGATCTGAGCTGACGAGTTGTGTTTAGAAGAGGATGGTCACGAGATAGAGTTTCCCTCTTGTCTGGGTTCCCTCTGGATGGGATGAGCGGACTGCTGCCTTTCAATTTCTCTCTTTTGTTTTTTGTTTTTGGGGTGCCTATTGAGTATGTTTATACTCACCCCTATACGGGCTTTTCCCGCACATGTTTGTGTCTTGTGAAAACCACAGGACTTTCAACGGAGTCCCAGGAGGACCCGAAGCAGGCGGAGCTGAGTGAGCGAGACTGACCGGGGTGTTATCCGGTGCGGTGCTGAGGGAGATTTCCGGCGGTGTTTGTGGCAGCATCCCCCCTTCTTTAGAGAAGATTGGACGCACTTTGTAGTTTTCTTTTGGTGGGCCCTATTTTTCCCTTTTGAACTTTTGTTGTTGCACTCTAGTTTGGGATAGATTGTATGCATGCATTTACTTTTCAGTTTTCTATATCTGTGCACTATTTCAAGGAGGTGTTTGTGTGTGCGTGTGTACAGGTAACTTAGGCTAATGCCTCCCATGTGTGTGATAGCCTACTCGGCGCTGGACGCCAGCCCCTGGCCTATTGGAGGCGAGCTTGGGGAGTCGCGGCTCGAGCCTCGTTGGGTCGGGTCGTGACATACCATAAAGCCTTATTGATTACATTCAAGATCCCTTATTCATTATAGAATACTGGATATACTCCTATCCAAAAATGTTGTAAACTCCAACAATGATGGAATATACAAATCATTAATCAGTTTCTAGGTAATCAAGAATATCCAATATAATTTATCCAAATCAATCACGTATTATTCCAAAATCACTCCCTCAGTATCAGAACCATATTATGGTTTATCTTTCTCCCAACCATATATTTTCTAAAAATTTAACCTGTTATTGTGTCACTTTTCTTGGATCCACACAATCTCAAGTCATTAATGAAATAGTACTGTAGTACAATCCTTATATACTCCATAATTATTATAACCAGTACATTGTTGATACAACACTTAAATGACATAATTATCTAATAACAACATAAGAACTCTAATCATCACTCCTCACCTATGGTAGTAGCATAACATGATTATTATCCAATAGCAACATTTGGGGAATACTCTGATGATTTGGACATCGGTTCGCGTAGTGTCCCAACTCTTTGCAGATGAAGCATTGTTCATTTGAATCCTTTTTCTTACCCTTGCATTCATGTACTTGGTGTCATTTTTGTCCACACTTATAACAAACTCTCATTCCCTTCAGTCAAGTTTCAGGGTATTTCTTCCCACAATTATCACATATGGAAAAATTCTTCTTTTCCCTCTTCCCTTTATCCATCTTTCTCTCTTCCAACCTTTTCTTCTCTTGCTTCCCTTCAAAGCCATAAGACTCAGAGAATTATTTACATATCTTATTAAAACATAATACGATTTCTTCATATTTTTAGATTACATGGGAGAATATTTCCCTTCTAAATGTTGGCTTAATACCGTGAAAGATATGATCATTCTTACTCTTTGGATCATACGTATTGCTGGAGTTCACATTCCTTCTACTGGGTGTCATTTATATAAAATAGCATAAAATAGGCCAGTTTATGAATTTCAATGAATAATTACAAATATGTAAAATACCTAATTTAAATTGAATGGTTTATGGATATAATACATAATCATAAGTATTTTTTCATTGAGTAAGTATATACTCATAAACCCTTCATAATGGTTTGTAAAGAATATTAGAATTATCCTAAGCATATCCCCCAAGAGTGTCGTATCCAATAGTGCTGCAAGGCCCATTGTCGTTCACCGGTTCCCGTTCGAGTATAGTTAAAAGTGGTGTTTTCAGGTTTTACCCCTAGGTACATCTGTTCCAGAGCTGCCTCTAACTGCTCGTATCCAGACAGGGATGTATTGCTCAGAAAACACACAAAAGCTCTACAACACCAAAATTCAAGGATGTTCTTCTATACTAATCCTCAAAGTCCATCTTAGGTCTATGTGCTCTAATCAGAGTTTATCTAAATCTAGTTTCCAAGGTTTGTACTAAAATTTCTCTGATACCAACTATAACACACCGACCCCAGTTACCCAGAGTCGGTGCATTGTTACGTATCATTGTCATGATCACAAAAGATCAAGTCTCGAAAGTCCGATTAGTTTAGTAGCCTTGGAATCACTTGATACATTCATAAATGTTACATTACATCATAAAGTAAAAAACTGCAATAAAATAGTCTCTGTGGTCCACACTCATATCCCCTTCAGACTATCCCTGCAGGCCAGTCATAAAATATTTCTTCACATCCAGGGAAAAATAAATCATAGAAAGGGGTGAGCTCAGATGCTCAGTATGTATAATAATATAGCATAAACTATCATAAATAAACATAAACATTTAAGACAATGTATAAATAACACAAAATAATTTTAAACTTTAACTTCAGCATAATATGGAATAAATAAAATAAAATAATTCCATTTACTTATTCACATGGATATTCTACTAATCGAATAATCACATGCAATATCAATAACCACTTTCATAATGATGGAATGCACAATGCTAGACTATCATAACCACATAGCCAAGGCCTTGTGCCATGACTACAAATAAGATTTATTCAAGGACTCATTCCAAAACACTAGTTTGTCTCATGAGACATACCTATGCATCGAGAAGCTATAGCGGGCTCCACCCATCACTTACTAAGTCCAATGCATTCCCATAAGAAAAGGTTTAAACATAACATAAACATTAATATTAAAACTAGTATATGAAATGTAAATACATTATCTATAAACCATGATTGGTATAAAAATAAAAAATCCACAGTCAAACATATCGCAAAACCTTTAATATAATATGGAAGTTTTGTATCATAATGAATCGACTTCAAACAAGTATAACATCCATCAAAGGATGTTGACATAGATGAAATCAAAACTGTTTGAAAGAAATATCTCTTTTTTTTAAAATCATTTAAAAGTCAAATAATTATAAAAGAAAACATTTAATTTGATAATATTCTTATAATCTTGTACGAGAAGATTCAATGATTTCATAATGGTGGAAAATAGCCACACCCACCGTATAAGTTAAAAAGACATTCTTACCTTAATTTTGTCCAAAAGGTTAAAAAGGACCTTGTTTGGAAAATGAAGGAAAGATTCCTTTATAAAATTCTTATAAAAAGTAACACAAGGGTATAAATGACTTTAACCCATATTAGGTAAAATAGTAAGAATATTTTGAAATACATTTTTAAGAAACATGTATGTGGATGATAAAGAGGTCCCAGTAGATAATTACGTATAAACAACCTCAGATAATGAATAGATTGTGAAATAAACCCTAACCTTGTACTTTTCCATGATAGAGTGTAGGTTAACCTCATGTATAATAATTAAATCATTTTTATTAAATTATATAAGAGTCATATACATAAATATGATATCATATATGGTCTTTTAATATTGATTTGTTAATAATATTTTAGTATTATCATCATTTCAGGTGTTAACTGATTCGTTTTCCTTTATATGCTTCGTTACGTAAGCCGTGTTTGTTATGGATAGGTTGTATCTTATTCATATCCAGAATTATATCAATTCCTTAAACATTAATTTTAATCATCAAACTAGAATTAGTCTTGAATGGATATGATGGGGAAATGAATATCATCGCGTTTGTGGAGACGGTAATCCGAACGTACGCACGAACGCTACATTCATTTCATTTTTCATTTTAAAAGGAATCAAAACAAAAATGATAAATAGGTATATTATTATTCAATTATAATATAAAATCTTATTTGTGTTACTTATGCTCATTAAGACCATCCTTTATACGTTTCATTTATGGTATGAACGAGTCATATCACTTTGAGGGGGCGGTAGTCCGCACTTCCTCAAATGAAATTATCGTATATATATACAACATGAAATGAATAATGGTATGATATAAAATGGAATTACAGAAGATTATATATAAAATAAATATCATAAATATCATATTTAATCATAGTTCCATCATAATGGTCACCATGATAGGTGGTAGGAGATAATTGAACAATCTTCGTTTCGTGAGGCATTTGGTTTCCATCCACAAAAGCATTATGTTCTTCACCCATTAGATGGAGGTGTGTGTAAGTGTAGTTAGAATAATTTTCATAACAACATCCTAGTATATTTTAGATACTGGTTTTTTTTTTGAAAAGAAAATAATAAGAAGATTTCAGGGGTTGAATAAGTAAAATAAAAGAAAAGAAGTTGAGAGAAATCATTACCTTTAATTTGGGTAACTCCCTTTGGTCTGAACCCAAAAAGACTCTTGAAGTGCCTCATGACAATGGTAAGGCTTCTAGGAGGAGTATATGGATGTAGGGAGCTTAATTGGGAAGATTTTGGACGAGACAAAAGGATTGAGAGGTGTGAGGAATTGGTTAGAAGTGGTGTCCTTTTATAAGGGGGAGGAGGGGCTCTTTAGGAAAAACTTATAGTATTAATTTATAATAAATTCATATTTCGTTTCTAATGGCTCCAAATTATATTATTCAAATTCTAAGGTGGGTAGGGGTCTAAAAAAACACAAACAATAGATTTTAGACAGGTTTGGGTCACTATAGTAACCTTATCTTTTAGATTTAACTCTTAGTTAAATTGTTTGACATTTACCATGTCTCTTTGTATTTTTATATTATATAGTTAATAAACATACTATATACTTCCAATATACCCCCCAAGTGGTCCATTAATGATACAAACATCCTTAAATAAGTCATTTGGATGAAACATAATTTTTTAGGAATATAATATCAATTAATAATATAATATTTGTTTTAAAAACTCTTTTATGTCAATTTTGACATTATTGGGTATTTTTTTTAATAAATTCATAACAGCATTATTAATTCAAATAAAATTAATATAACCAATAATAATATGTCATATTAACCTAAAAAAGTATTTTAATTCATAAAAAGTCTAAAATTACATTTATTTGGATATTTATAATATCAATTATTTTAATATTTCATTAATTATGTAATTACTGCATCACCATTGTGTCTTAAATAAATTAAATTATTTAATGTATAAAAATTATAAATAAAATATCATTATGTAGGAAATATTTTTATCTTTCTAACGAATATTTATAATAGAATTTATCTTATGTATAACGCTATATAAAAAATGTTTTAGTTATTAAATTTTGATTTTAACTCTTTTAACTCTTCTTTGAATTAAATAATAATAAATGTCATAATCTAATCCAAGTGGACCAAAAAGGTTCATATTTTATTCATAAGGTTGTTTTTGGTCTAATTATATTTAGCCAAAAGAATTAGGACATGTGTTAGGGTAATAATAATATCATTTTCCCCTTAATTACCCTATTTACTTTTTTTCCGTGATAAATAAAAGTAAAAAGTTACTATTCACCAAAAATTATTTTTATCTAATTGAACCACATTTTACTCCTTGATATTAACCGTGTCTCTCGGATTTTCGAAATTCCACTCACAGAAGTGGTAAAATTAAGTTTTATGTGAATTTGCAAACTCTCCTAGGAGGTGGGTAAAAGACGGCGAAAAGTTCATTAAAATTCTTATATATCAAAAATTATTATAAACTGACTCTAATGAATTAAATTGAACTTATATAGGTATTATGTATCTATTTTGACATAAAATAAATTTAAATAAAATAAATAATTATTTAAATAAAAATTTGGTTTTAAACTGTAACTCCGTGTTTTTCACTATTCATCAAAAATTAAAAGTTTTTAGAAAAATACCAAAAATTTACCCTAAGCTAATTTTGATATTACTAATTCAATAATGAAGTCTATTTTACCAAATTAGAAACATATAAGTTTCATTTATTAATTTAAAATTAATTCCTACTGTCAAAACCAAAAGGCGTATTTTTATGAAATAATAACTACCAAAAGTTTGACACTTGTTTATGTTCAATTTCAAAGTGAAATTACATAAAATGACCATAATTGGATTAAATGGTAAAAATATAATCTATTTATACTTACAAACCATTTTAATTTATAATATAACAATATAAATTATTTTGATTTAAAAAGTTGTTTTCAGTTAAAATATAGTATTTTTCACTATTCATCCAATTATGAAAGTTATCAGAAAAACACCAAAACATTATTGAAACTAAATTAATATGTCCCGATTCTAAAGTAGATGTTTATTTTGTCATATTGAATATATAAAAGTTTCAAATATTGGATTTAAGAAGGCTTCTCCATTAAAAGGCGGTAAAATTGCATTTTTTGAAAAATACTTCTTTTATCTGAAAAAATGTATTTGTTCTTACATTATGCCTAAGAAACTCATAATATGGATTATAAAATTTTAAGGATTATATAAAGTTCAAAATTCAGTTAATAATATTCATAACTTCTTTTGAACAAATTTTTTGGTAAGGCATGGTGCGCTAGAACTCAGTGTTGCATGTAGTGCAAGTTATTGAATTACTTTGAAGAAATAACATACTATGAAATCTAGGGGTGTTACAAATTAAATTTACCGAAGGATTTAAAATATTTAAAGAAATATTTTCATAAAAACATTTTGGTGTTACAATTATTTCATTCACACTTCATCTAATTTCATTATATAGTTAAAAGAATAAATAACATTGGTGTTATTTAACCCAAATAAAAAACAAATCGACATTATAAAAAAAACACCCCTCTTATACATTTATAATTACCAAAACATATCCTCAAACATTTTAATCCTTTCAGATAGCCCAAATTATACCTATTTCATTCCAAAAACCATCTCCCCATGTTTAAGGACTCCTTGTTTTATCAAAATTTCATTTCACGGATCCTAAATGGGTGACCTACGAGGAGAAACCCTGGCAGAAGTTAATAATCTCAATTAGGTTTTTTAGTATTTATTCTATTTTATCCTAAAAAAATCCATCAAACCAAATAAATGACTCCAGTTCCATAAATATAATTGATTTATATTATGTTAATGTAATATAAATTACAAAACCTATGTCTATAAGTTTCTAAAATGAAAATGTTTTTATATTATTTTGGGATCACTTATTTTATAAATAATATAAATAATTTTCCTTCCCCACCATCAAGAAGGATAATATGAATAATACTACCATTAAATATAAAGATAAGAAACATATTATATTTTTTTTTGTAATTTATTAATGTAACGCCCCGACCCCAGTTACCCAGAGTCAGTGCATTATTACATAACATTGGCATGATCACAAAAGATCAAGTCTTGAAAGACCGATTAGTTCAGTAGCCTTGGAATCACTAGATACATTCATAAAGTTTACATTACATCATAATGTGAAAACAACTACAACAACATCTTGTCCTCATATCACCTCATACTATCCCTGTAAGTCATTCATAAATTATTTCTTCACATCTTGGGAAAAATAAAACATTGAAAGGTGTGAGCTCAGATTCTCAATAAAGATAATAATATAGCGGAAACTTTCATAAATAAGCATAAACATTTAAGGAAATTTATAACTAAAACAAAAGCCTTTTAAACTTGAACTTCAGCATAATATGGAAAAGATAAAATGAAATAATTCCATTTACTTATTCACATGGATATTCTACTATTCGAATAATCACATGCAATATCAATAACCACTTTCATAATGATGGAATGAATAATGCCAGAATATCATAACCACATAGTCAAGGCCTGTGCCAAGACTGAAAATAAGAATTTATCAAGGCCTTGTTCCAAGATACTAGTTTGTCTCATGAGACCTACCGATTCATCAAGAAGCTATAGCGGGCTCCACCCGTCACTTATTAAGTCCAATGCATTCCTCATATGAATAGGTTTAAACAAAACATAAACATTCGTGTTAAAACTAGCATACGAAATGTAAATACTTTCTCTATAAACCATGAATGGTATAAAAATAACGCATCCATTGTCAATCATATCACAAAACCTTCAATAAAATATGGATGTTTTGTATCATAATAAATCAACTTCAAATAAACTTAAAATCCATCAAAGGATATTGACATAGATGAAAATAAAAACTATTTGAGAGAAATATCCCTTTTTTGAAATTAATTAAAAGACACATAATTTTAAAGAGAACCTTTATTTTTAAAATATTGTTATAAGATTGTAAGGTAAGCTTCAAAGTTGTAATAACGACGGAGAATAACCGCACCCACCATATAAGTTAAAAAACATTCTTACCTTAATTCTGTCGAAAAGGTTAAAAAGGACCTTGTTTGGAAAACGGCGAAAAGATTACTTTATGAATATCTTATAAAAAGTCAAAAAAGGGTATAAATTACTTCAAACCATAGTCTGTAAAATATTGAGAATGATTTTAAATACATTTTTAAGAAACATAGATGTGGATGATAAAGAGGTCCTAGTAGATAATTACGTATAAACAACCTCAGATAATGAAGAGATTGTGAAATAAACCCTTACCTTGTACTTTTCCTTCATTGATGTTAGATTAACCTCCTGTATAATGGTGAAATAATTGTTATTAAATTATACAAGAATCATATACATTAATATGATATGATATATGATCTTTTAACATTGCTTTGTTAATAATATCTTAGTATTATCGTCGTTTCGGGTGTTAAATTACTCATTTTCTTTTATATGTTTTGTTACATAAGCCGTGTTTTTTATGGATAGGTTGTATATTATTCATATACAGAATGATATAAAGTCCTTTAACATTATTTTTGATCATCAAATGAGAATTATACTTGAATGGATACGATGGGGAATGAATCTCATCACGTTCGTGGAGACGGTAGTCCGTACGTACGCATGAGCGACAATATCACTCTTTTGATATTAAAATATTATATAATTGGATATTACATCATATATACAGAATAATAATCATGTTATATTTATTATTTATCTGAATTAAACATCATTATTATGCCCATCTAAATAATAATGTTTTGAATAACAATTACACCACGATGTGGAGACGGTAAGCCGTACGTACGCATGTATAGCGTCATGTCATTCAAAGGATGGATATAATACTGAATATGGTTGTACCATAATAACATCTTAGTATATATAGGATACTGAAGTTATTATTTTAGAATGGTAATAACAAAGAAAGAATAAGTTGAAGAAGAAAGGAACTTGAAAAATGGTGGTGAAAACATTACATCTTCTTCAGGTTCTTCATTTTGATTTGATCAAAATAGCACTTTAGGATGAATTTATGATCAAACTAAGGCCTCTAGGTTGAATTGAGGTATGTTTAGAGAGTATTTGGGCAGGGTTTGGCCGAATAAAAAGGCTTTTAAAGTGTGAATAATTGGTTAGAAGTTGTGTCCTTTTGTAAGGGGGAAGAGGGGATCTTTAGGAAAAACATAAATTATTAATTTATAATAAATTAATATTAGGTTTATAATGGCTAAAAAGTAGATTATTAAAAGTATAAGGTGTGTATGGGTCGAAATCCTTTCAACTAATATATTTTAGATAGGTTTTGGTCATTATATTAACCTTATCTTCTAGTTTTAACTCAGTTAATTAGATTGACATTTTCCATGTCACTTTGTATTTTTATATTATATAGTTAATAAACTTACCATATACATCCAAGAGACCCACAATTGGTCCCTTAATGATACACCTATCATGATATAAGTCTCTTGGCCGAACCATAGATTAATAGGAATTGAATATCAATTAATAATATAATATTTTTTTTAAAAACTCTTTTATGTCAATTTTGACACTATTGGGTATTTTGTTTTTTCTAAATTCATAACAACATTATTACTTTGAAAAAATTTTATATAATCAACCCTAATATGTCATATTAACCTATAAAATTATTTTAATTTATAAAAAGTCTCAAATTACATTTATTTGGTTATTTATAATATCAATTATCTTAATCTTTTATTAATATGGCAATTACTGCATCATCATTGTGTCATAAATAAATTATATTATTTAATGTCTAAAAATTATAAATAAAATACCATTACGTATTAAATCTTTTTATATTTCTAATGAATATTTGTAGTCTAAAATATAGTATATATAACCCTATGTAAAAAATTTGTTTCTAAAAGATATACGCTTTTGTCATTTTTGTATTTACTTTAACTTAATTAATATAAAGTGCCCCTATTACCTACAAGTGGCTCCATGGGGTCCCAAAATCGACCCAAAGATTTCCATGGTCAGAAATGTATCCACCTATAAGGTTAGGACACATTTTAGGGTAATTTATTATTATTATAATATTATTTTTTACCATTATTTACCATATTTACCCTTTAACCATGGTAAATAAAATATTTACTGAAGTAATTATTCAAAATGTCTAAAAATAAAAGTTACCTATTTACACAATTTGGAAATACTGATTCCATTATGGAATCCATTTTTCCAAATTCAAAATACAGAATTGGCAGAAATTAATTTAAAATTAATTCCCACTGTCAAAACAAAAAGCGTGTTTTTAAAAAATAATAACTATAAAAAGTTTGACACTTTTTTATGTATGATTTAATTGTGAAATTATGTCCAATGACAAAAATTGTATTAAATAGTAAAAATATATTCTAAATATAATTTAAAACCACTCAAATTCATAATTTATCAGTATTAATTATTTTTATTAAAAAAGTTATTTATAATTAGAATTTAGTAATTTTCACTATTCATAAAAATCTAAAAGTTATCCGAAAAGTACCAAAATTTCACCCTAGGCTAAATTTGATATTCTGAATCAAAAAATGATGTATATTTTAAGAGATAAAATTTAAAAAATTTCAAAAAGTGGGTATTTCTATTCATAACGGCTACTTTGATTGGTTGTGGTGTGTGTAAGAACTTGAAATTACGTACAACACACACTATTGTATTATTCAAAGAGAAGTTTACCGTGGAATCGTGGGGTGTTACATTCTCCCCTCCTTCAAATAATTTAATCCTCAAAATTTCTATAATAATACCACATGAAAATACTTGGGTGGTTCTTCATCATAGTTTCCTCGGGTTCCCACGTTGCCTCTTTTATCTTATGGTTTCTCCATAGCACTTTTACCAGGAGAATCATTCAGTTTCTCAACACTTGTTCTATTGTATCAAGAACCCTAACAGGATCTTCTCAATAAGACAGCTCAGGTTCCAGTTCCAATTCCGTATAGGTGAGTACATGCGTTTGGTCAGGCATGTATTTTCTTAACAGTGATACGTGGAACACATCGTAAACTTTGGAGAGATTTGGCGGCATTTCCAAACGGTAAGCTACAACCCCAATTCATTCTAGAAATTCAAATGGTCCGATGTACTTGGGACACAATTTACCCTTCTTACAAAAACTTATAAATCCCTTCCATGGAGATACCTTTAGGAAAACATGATCTCCTACCTGAAATTCCAAATCCTTCCTTCGGTTATCGGCATAGATCTTCTACCTACTTTGAGCTGCTTTGATGTGGTTTTGGATTACCTTCCCCTTTTACATTGTTTCCTCCAACAGTTCTGGGCCTACAAGTTTTCTTTCCCCAACATCATCCCAAAAGGTTAGTTTGTGACATCTCTTTCCATATAATGCTTCATATGGTGCCATCTTAATACTTGAATGGAAGCTATTGTTATAGGTAAATTTTAGCAGAGGTAAATATTGATCCCACATACCCTGAAAGTCAAGTGAGAAAGATCTCAACGTGTCTTCTAAGGTTTGAATAGTCTATTCTGGTTTTCCATCTGTTTGAGGGTGGTAGGCAGTACTCAAATGAAGTTTAGTATCTAAGGCTTTCTGAAGACTCTTCCAGAATTTTGATGTAAAACAGGGATCAAGATACGAAACAATTGATTGGGGAACTTCATGAAGTCTCACAAATTCATTAATATATAGTCTTTAAAGATGTTAAAGTGGTAGATCCTCTCTTATAGAATGAAAATGTGCTGACTTGGTAATATGATCAACAATAACCCATATTGCATCATTCCTTTTAAGAGTATTTGGTAGCCCCATGACAAAGTCCATCGTAATATTATCCAATTTCCACTCTGGTATGGGAAGAGGTTCCCTGACTCCTCCTGGCTGTTGCCTTCCATCTTTCACTTTTTGACAAACCAGACATTTTGACACAAAATCAGAAATCTCCCTCTTCATGTTGTCCCACCAAAAATGTTCCTTCAAATCTCTACACATTTTGGTGCTCCTAGGGTGTATAGAGAAATTGGAGCTATGAGAATCATCTAACAATTCCCTTTTTAGATCAGGTATATCAGGAACACAAAGTCCCTTCCCGAATTTCAAAATTCCTTCTTCAAACACAAAGTCATTCAATCTCCCATCATTCACAGCATTAATCTTCTTTTTAAATTCGTCATCATCATTCTGAGAACTCTTAATCCTTTCTAGTAAAGATGGTTTAACAACAATTTGAAAAAGCAATGATGTTTCACCTTCCACGGTGATTCCCATATCCAACTTGACGAGATCCATGAAAATAGGATCCCTCTCAATTCCCATCTTGTTCAGAACTCCATGATCATTTCTACTCAAAGAAACCGCCACCATATTTTCCTTCCCCGGGTGGTAGTGTATCGTACAATCATAATCCTTGAGTAATTCAAGCCATCTTCTTTGCCTCATGTTTAGTTCTTTTTGTGAGAAAATATAATTCAAACTCTCGTGATCAGTATAAATCTCACATATTTCACCATAGAGGTAGTGTCTCCATATATTCAAAGAAAAGATCACAGCTTCTAAGTCGAGATCATGAGTAGGATATTTTTTCTCATGAATTTTCAACTATCGTGATGCATAGGCAATAACCCAATCATTCTGTATAAGGACACAACCAATTCCTTTCTTCCATGCATCATTATAAATAACGAACCCATCATTCCCCAATAGTAGAGTCAATATAGGAGCATTGAATAATATTTTCTTCAGTTCTTCAAAACATTATTCACACTCTTTTCCACAAACAAATTTAACCCCTTTACGTGTGAGCTTTGTTAATGGGTTAGCCAATCGGGCAAAATTCTGGACGAAACGTCGATAATAACATGCTAAAACAATAAAACTGCGTACCTCAGTTATACTCGTCGGTGCATGCAATTTTTGGATTGCCTTGGTCTTAGAATGATCAATAGATATTCCATATTTAGATAAAATATGGCCAAGAAATGAAATCTCCTAAAGCCAGAATTCCCACTTGCTAAACTTCCCATATAATTCATGTCTTCTCAGAGCTTTCAAGATAATGAAAAAGTGATTTTCATGATCTTCATTGCTTTTGGAGTATACTAGGATATCATCAATAAATACCACCAAAAAATCATCGAGATATTCCTTGAAAACTCTATTCATTAGATCCATGAATACAGAAGGTGCAATAGTCATCCCAAAAGGCATTACTGTAAACTCATAATGCCCGTCCCTGGTTCGAAATGATGTCTTTGGAATGTCTTCCTTTTTCACACACAACTGATGGTATCCAGATCGAAGGTCCATCCTTGAATATTGAGCTCCATGAAGTTGGTCAAATAAATCATCAATGCGATGTAGGGAATACATGTTCTTTATTGTTATAGAATTGATTTCCCTATAGTGGATACATAACCTCATAGATCCATCTTTCTTTCAAACAAAAAGAACAAGGGCTCCCCATGGAGAAACACTAGGGAGAATAAATCCCTTATTAATCAATTCCTCTAGTTGTTTATTTAGTTCCAATAATTCTACAGTGGCCATTCTATAAGGGGTCTTCGATATAGGCCTTGATCCACATATTAAATCAATGGAAAACTCAACTTCTCGTGCTGGAGGATTTCCAGATAAATCTTCTGGAAACACATCTACATATTATTTCACAATAGGTAATCCTCTATTTGAACATTAATTTCCTCACCCATAGTCATTTCATTCTCTTCCTCCCCAATAATTGCATTTAGTTGAGTTACTGGGGGTGGATCTAGATAAGAATTAGGTGGTGAAGATTCTGCTCTAAAGATAAGGTGTTACTTATCATCATCATCAAAAATCGTAACCTTCTTCTTCTTACAAAAAATATTCGCATCATGGTCTGAAAGCCAATCCATACTAAGGATTATATAAAACTCAATCATAGGTATGACGATGAGATCAGCAGACAAAGAATATTTATGTGCTCTAATGTGGACTGATTCACAAAACATTGTTGCAATGATACTTCCCTTAGAAGTTTTAGCTGACAACTACCTTGTTAAATCAAATTAAAAATATCTAATTTTCTTAGCAAACTGGGAAGATATGAAACAATGCGATGATCCAGAATCAAATAATGCATTTTCTAAACTTGAGGAAACCATTAAATTACCTGCCACCACATCTTTCAAAGCTTCTACTTCAGTACTAGTGATAGCATAAGCTTGGCCTTGATCCCTTGGCCTTTTCTAAAGTAAGTTCCCCTGACGCTTAGGACATTCATTGGCATAATGTCCCATCTCCCTGAAATTGTATCATTGGACAACAATAGCTTCCTTCTTCCCCTTGCAATCATGAGCTTGGTGGCCTTATTCACCACACTTGTAACAGACTCCTATTCCCTTAAAGAAGTACCAGGGTGTTTCTTCCCACATTTACTATAGGATGGATATTAAAATTTTCCATTATTCCCTTTATTTCCATTCCCAGATTGATCAGCAGATCTCTTCTTCTCTTTCTTTGCTTTAAAGTCATAAGACTTAGAGAATTAATTTTCTGTCTTGATAACACATGAGACAATGTCTTCATACGACGAGAAGGATTGTGAGACTAATGCTCATTGGATAAATGGTTTTAACCCGTAAAATAAATGATCAATCTTACTTGTTGGGTTATGTACATAATCTCTAGCATACCTTGCTAACCTTGTAAAGTTATCCTCATACTTTGCAACATTCTCATCCTCTTTTTGTCTCAGACTTAGAGATTTCCTTTCCATATCTTCTCGATGGTCACAAGAAAAGTATTTTTCTAAAAACAGATCTTCGAACTCCATCCATTCCATATTTGATACTTCATTATCTTCCTTCATGTTTTGAGTCAATGACTACAATTGATCAGCATCTTTAGTGAGGCGGTAAAATTCCATGATAACCTTTTCCCTTTCACTACTCCCAAAAGCCTGAAATATTTTCTATAGGGAACTTATCCATTTATCAGCTACCAATGGATTTGTACTCCAATTGATTGTTGGTGTTTGTTACCTCGTGAAGTGATCTAAAATTGATCCTCCATGCTGTGGATCAGGGTGCTCCATACGGGTAAGGTTATTATTCATAACCTGAGTGAGTTGTCCCAGTATGGTGATAAGCTGATCAGCTCCAAATTCATCACCAACTCCACTATAATTATCTTGAGTAGGAGGGCAATCCCTACATTAAGTACGTGCATTGATACAGTTTCAATTTCTTCCACTAGGAACCATTTCTAAACAATGGCATAAACTAGATCAGTTTATGAATAAAAATATATAATTCGATACTTATAAAACACTTAACATAAATTGAACTATTTATGGATATAATCCATAACCATAAAAATGTTTTCTTTAAGGCTGTATATACTCATAAACCCTTCATAATGGTTTGTAAAGAAAATGAGAATTATCCTAAGAATATCCCCCAGGAGTGTCGTAACCAAGAGTACAGCAAGGCCCGTTGTCATGCACCAGTTCCCGTTCGAGTCTAGCTCAAAGCGGTGTTTTCAGGTTTTACCCCTAGGTACATCTGTGCCAGAGCTACCTCTACCTACTCCTATCCATACATGGATGTATTTCCCAGAAAACTCAAAAATCTCTACAATACCAAAATTCTATGAAGTTCTTCTATACTAATCCTCAAATTCAATTTTAGGTCTATGCGCTCTAATCAGAGTTTATCTAAATCTATCTTCCAGGATTTGTACTAAACTTCCTCTGATACCAACTGTAACGCCCTGAACCCAATTACCCAAAGTAGGTGCATTATTACATAACATTGGCATGATCACAAAAGATCATGTCTCAAAAGACCGATTAGTTTAGTAGCCTTGGAATCACTAGATACATTCATAAAGTTTACATTACATCATAAAGTGAAAACTACTACAAAAACATCTTGTCTTCATATCCCCTCATACTATCCCTACAGGTCATCCATAAATTACTTCTTCACATCCTGGGAAGAATAAAACATTGAAAGGGGTGAGCTCAGATGCACAGTAAGGATAACAATATAGAGGAAACCTTCTTAAATAAGCATCTACATTTAAGGAAATGTATAACTAAAACAAAAACCTTTTAAACTTGAACTTCAGCATAATATGGAAATGATAAAATGAAATAATTCCATTTACCTATTCACATGGATATTCTACTAGTCGAATAATAACATGAAATATCAATAACTACTTTCATAATAATAGAATTTATAACTCCAGACTATCATAACCACATAGTCAATACCTCATGCCAAGACTACAAATAACATTTTGTCAAGGAATTTTTCCAAGACACTAGATTGTCTCATGAGTCCTACTGATGCATCGAGGAGCTATAGCGAGCTCCAACCGCCTCTTATTAAGTCCAATGGATTCCTCATATGAATAGGTTTAAACATAACACAAACATTCATATTAAAACTAGCATAAAAAATGTCAATACTTTCTCTATAAACCATGAATGGTATAAAAATAACACATCCACAGTCAATCATATCAAAAAACCTTCAATAGAATATGGATGTTTTGTATCATAATAAATAAACTTCAAATAAACTTAAAATCCATCAAAGGATGTTGACATAGATAAAAATCAAAACCATTTGAGAGAAATATTTCTTTTTTGAAATCAATTAAAAGTCATAATTTTAAAGAAAACTTTTATTTTTAAAATATTTTTATAATCTTGTAAGGGAAGCTTAAAAGGTGTAATAACGGTGGAGAATAACCGCACCCTTTGTATAAGTTAAAAAAACATTCTTACCTTAATTCTGTCGAAAAGGATAAAAAGGACGTTGTTTGGAAAATGACAGAATGATTCCTTTGTAAACATATTATAAAAAGTCAAACAAGGGTATAAATGAATTTAACCCATAGTCATTAAAATATTAAGAATGATTTGAAATACATTTTTAAGAAACATGGATGTGGATGATAAAGAGGTCATAGTATATAATTACGTATAAACAACATCGGATAATGAAGAGATTGTGAAATAAACACTTACCTTGTACTTTTCCTTCATTGAGGGTAGACTAACCTCCGTTATAATGGATAAATAATTGTTATTAAATTATACAAGAATCATATAAATTAATATGATATGATATATGATCTTTTAAAATTGCTTTGTTAATAATATCTTAGTATTATCATCGTTTCGGGTGTTAACTTACTCGTTTTATTTTATATGTTTTGTTACATAAGCCGTGTTTTTTATGGATAGGTTGTATATTATTCATATAAAAAATGTTATGAAGTCCTTTAACATTATTTTTAATCATCAAATGAGAATTAGACTTGAATGGATCAGACGGGGAATGAATCTCATCACGTTCGTGGAGACGGTAGTCCGTACGTACGCAAGAGGGACAATATCATTATTTTGATATTAAAATAATATATAATTGGATATTCTATCATATATCTAGAGTCATTATCATGTTATATTTATTATTTACATGAATTACACATCATTATTATACCCATCTAAATAATAATGTGTTGAATAACAATTACACCACGACGTGGAGACTGTAAGCCGTACGTACGCACGTATGGTGACATGTCATTCAAAGGATGGATAGAATACTGAATATGGTTGTACCATAATAACATCTCAATATATAGAAGATACTGGAGTTATTATTTTATAATGGGAATAAAAAATGAAGAAGAAGTTGAAGAAGAAAGGAACTTGAAAAAGGGTGGTGAAAACACTACATCTTCTTTGGGTTCTGCCTTTTGATTTTATAAAAAGGGATCCTTAGGATAGATTTCTGATCAAACTAAGGCCTGTAGGATTAAGTGAGATAAGTTGAGAGAGTGTTTGGGCAGGTTTTTTCTGAACCAAAAGGCTATGAAGGTGTGAATAATTGGTTAGAAGTTGTGTCCTTTTATAAAGTGGGGGAGGGGCTCTTTAGGAAAAACTTAAAGTATTAATTTATAACAAATTCATATTCGGTTTATAATAGCTTAAAAGTGAATTATTAAATGGATAAGGTAGGGATGGGTAGTAATAATTTAAAAAATAGATTTTAGATAGGTTTTGGTCATTATATTAACCTTATCTTCTAGTTTTAACTCTTAGTTAATTAGATTGACATTTACCATATCACTTTGTATTTTTATATTATATAGTTAATAAACGTACCATATACATCCAAGAGAACCCAAAGTGGTCCATTAATGATAAAACTATCATGATATATGTCTCCTGAATCAAACTTATATTTTTAAGAATTGAATATCAATTAATAATATAATATTTGTTTTAAAAACACTTTTATGTCAATTTTGACACTATTGGGTATTTTGTTTTTTAGAAATTCATAACAGAATTATTACTTCGAAAACAATTTATATAAACAATCCTAACATGTAATATTAACCTATCAAATTATTGGAATTTATAAAAAGTCTCAAATTACATTAATTTGGGTATTTATAATATCAATTATCTTAAAATTTCATTAATACTCTAATTACTGCATCATCATTGTTTCATAAATAAATTCACTTATTTAATGTCTAAAAATTATGAATAAAATAAAATTATGTAGGACATATTTTTATATTTCTAATGAATATTTATAGTTCAAAATAAAACATATATAACCCTATGTAAAAATTATATTTCTAAAAGATATATGCTTTTGTCATTTCTGTATTTACTATAACTTAATTATTATAAAGTGTCCCTATCACCTACAAGTGGCTCCATGGGGTCCCAAAATCGACCCGAAGATGCCCATGGTCGGAAATGTATCCAAAAAAAAGGTTAGGACACATTTTAAGTAAATTTATTATTATTAAAATATTATTTGTTACCCTTATTTACCGGATTTACCCTTTTACCGTGGTAAATAAAATATTCACCGAAGTAATTATTCAAAATGTCTATAAATAAAAGTTACCTATTTACACAATTTTGACATCCTGATTCCAAATATGGAATCCATTTTTCCAAATTCAAAACATAGAAGTGGCAGAAATAAATTTAAAATTAATTCCCGCTGTTAAAACAAAAAGCGTGTTTTTTAAGAAATAATAACTATCAAAAGATTGACACTTGTTTATATCCGGTTTAATTGTGAAATTATGTCCAATGACCAAAATTGTATTAAATGAGAAAAATATATTCTAAATGTACTTTAAAACCACTCAAATTAAAAATTTATCACCATTAATTATTTTGATTAAAAAAGTTATTTTTAATTAAAATTTATTAATTTTCACTATTCATCAAAATATAAAAGTTATCTGAGAAGTACCAAAATTTCTCCCTAGGATAAATTCGGTATTCTGAATCCAAAAATGAATTCCATTTTGAGAGATAAAATTTATAAAATTTCAAAAAGTGGGTATTACTACTCATAATGGCTACTTTGATTGGTTGTGGTGTGTGTTAGAACTCGAAGTTGTGTACAACACACACTACTGTATTATTCAAAGATAAGAATACCATGGAAGATTGGGGTGTTACAATTAATAATAATTATATTTAATAAAATTTTTCTAGTTCATGATGATCTATAAAAGTAGATAAATGAATTAATTGTATTATGAAAACATTTATACTAATGAATCATCCCTACTTCATAACACATATGGATAAGTGAGACCATTTCATATTTTTTAAGGAAATCATTATCATTTCATTTCACTTGGATATTTATTGTCCCATTTGAAAAGAATATTAATAGTTTTCCAACAATGAAAATGGCATTTCAATAGTGAAATGAACACTCTTAAGGGGAACAAAAAAATGATGCCTTAAAAATATTTTAAATATATATATAATCATATAAAATTAAATATATAATAAAATTTTCATTATATGATTATATATTAAATTTAATTTTTTTGGATGTTATTTGATTGTAACAAGTGAGTCATGGACCGAAGGTAGGGGAACATTCAAACCACTAACTTTTATATTGGGCCATGCTTTTCCCATATTAAACATACTTAATTAGGCTATTATTCTCAATGACACCATCGTGGATAAAAAAATAAAAGGAATTTCCATGATGTTGAATAAAATTCATCTTTATATGACTTTTATCATTAGTTTTTGTTTTTTTAAACCTTAAAACACTACCTCATGATAGTAGAAGTTTATATGGCTCTTGAATAATTGACTACTAGGTAATCCATTTCCCATACGAAATTAATTTATAAAAGGTATTAAATATATTTTTTATTTTTCAATTTTAGGTAGCTACATCATTTTTTAATTCAATGGTCATCACACGGTAGAAATAAAATTCTTATGCTACAATAAAGGCCTTTATTTCTTCATGTTTAATAGTCATCAATATTTTTTCGTGTCATGAATATACATTAATGGGAAAAGAATTTAGATTAATTTATTTAATTAATTAATAGTTTAATTTTTGATATTGGAATATTACTTATTGGTAAATGTCGTTTTATGTACTATAATTAAATATATACAGTGATATATCCATTCTTATTCTTAACTATGAAAATTTTCACTGCCAAATGGGGTGTTAGACCACTCCGATTAAAGTGGTAAATAATTTAATTTACATAATATAATAATAAAAGGATTTTGTGTTAGTTTTCTTTTTAAATTTAGTGTCTATTAAAACAACCAGTAAATGATTCATGATTTCTTTTATATACCATCGTAAATAGTATTATTCAGAATCATTTCACCAAAGTTTTTCATGGTGAGTTTTTTCATAGTTTAAAGTACCTCAAAATTATTACTGTTAATTTTTATTTAAATGTATATATATATATATTAAAAGTATTTATTTATTTATTTATTTCTACATGGGGACACATCAACACAATCTTGTAAACTGAGGCCCACCCTAACCGGTCCATCCCCTAACTATGTCCCTCCCATGAAAATACCACCATAGCCTATCTTTATCTAACCCCTTACCTAGTGCATTCAATTTGACCCACCTGGTAAAAATAATCTATTAATTAAAGGGGGTGATATTTCAACCCCCAAACACCATGTTACAAGCTAAATCACCTACTGATTTATTGTGAAATTACACCTCTTATTATATATATATATAATTCGAAACACAAACACTCAAATCTACATAAACACACATATATTAAAATAAATATTAATATATAAATAGTTCTTGTAGTCACCTACTGTGGAATATTTATCCAAAAGTTTATAGAAAAATACATTCCCACACAAATAGAATTTATATAAGAACATAGAAAGAAACATAATGGAACTTGGGAGATGACACAATGTGACAGAAAGATAGTGTGGTGTAGAGAAATTTAGGTACCACTAGGTAGGTGGATCGATTGGGAGATGGGTGTGTCTCTTCCTATCAACTATTACGATGAAAACATGTTATTCTTTTACAGGATATATGGGTGACCTACCACACAATCACCACCATATTCTGACCAATTGGAAAACACAACATGATTAGGTAGGTCGCATGGCAAGGCATCGTGTAGAAATCACTAGGTGGGAAGCTCAAAGAGAGATATGTTTGTTAAAAATTATAAACTGGACCTCCTCCCAAATAGATTTCTAATGAGAACTGGAGGTGTTCCACTCTATATTTTTGGTGTGATATATTACTATTTGACAGGTGATACATTACGATTATTTAATAATAGGGGTTTAGTGTTGTAGATGACTAGAGATATGGAATGTTGAGGGATTAACTTTCAATCATCTGGATCATGTCTTCCAAATGGCCTCTCATCCAAATATAGTTAGGCCTTAAATCCCTTTATAAAATGGGCCTTTAGCCACTCAATATTTTAATATAGGTCCAAAGGGGGCTTTTAAGTCATTATGGGGAGGGATGAGGGTTTATCGACTATGCTTTATGGATGCCTATTGTTTTTAATATATATTAATGTATGTATGTTGTTATTTATGTATGTATGTTGTTATGTATATATGTTTTTGTGTATGTATGTATGAATGAATGTATGCATGAATGAATGTATGTATGTATGTATGAATGTAAGTATGTATGTATGTGTGTATGTATGTTTCTATGTATGTGTGTATGTATGTGTGTATGTATGTGTGTGTATATATGTGTGTTTTTATGTGTGTATGTATGCGTGTATGTATGTATGTATGTATGTATGTATGTATGTCTTTATGTATGTATGTCTGTCTGTATTTATGTATGTATGTATGTTTGTATGGATGTATGTATGTATGTATGTATGTATGTATATTAGTATGTATGTAGATACATGCATACGTATGTAGGTATGTATGATTGTATGTATATATGTTTTTGTGTGTGGTTCTAGAAATGTGTGTAGGTATGTATGTATATATGTATAATAAATTTTAGCTATGTAAATACATATGTAGTTTTGTTTGTGTATATATATGTATAGATGTATGTATGTATGATTTTATGTTTGTATGTATGGATGGATACATATTTTCATGCGTGTATGTATATATGTATGTATATGTGTATGTGTGTGTGTGTGTGTGTGTGTCTATATGTATGTATGTATGTGTGTATGTATGTATGTTTGAATGTATTTATGTATGTATATATGTATGTATGTATATTTGTTTGTATGTATCTATATAGGTATGTATGCATGTATCATGCATGCATGCATGCATGCATGTATGTATATAGGTATGTATACATGCTTGAATGTATCTGTGTATATATATATATATGTATGTGTTGGACGTGCAATAAAATATACATCCATCAAATGTATGTATACATTTACATGAAGCATGTAGTATATATAAATAATATACGATATTGTAATTATATATTTTATATTTAATACTATAATATGATGTATATATATTATCATGCATATGATGCATGAAAAAAATATATGATATATATATGTGTATTATTATTAAAAATTCATGAGATGTAGATACAATTTCATGTGATGTTAGGTCTCTACCATTTGGTTTCATAAGTTTAGAATCATTTAGTTAGTTCATTTAAAAGCATTGTTTTATTCACTGGAATTATTTCAATTAATAATACCGAATGAGAAGTAATAGTTGAGAATAATTATGAAGGAGGATCGATGGGGATTAACAAGAAAGGGTATAGTTCTCTTCATTAGGTAGTGTTCTTCATATCTAATGTTATTTTGATCTTTAGTTTTATACAAAGATCATAAATCTATCTTCTTCCTAAAGTGTTTTCAATTTTTTTCTTAAAGAATACACAAGAACCCATTCATTGTTCAGGTATCTTGTTGATATAATTGTGGATTAAATGGATAATGTAGTCCCTCATTGGTAGGAAGCTTTCATTTGCCACTCTTTGTGTTCTTCCTGAAACACACTCCATCAAGATTGATGGAAGGGGGTGAATATTTATTTTAACACATGTACATACAATGTATTTTTGATTATCTATTTTATGATATATTTATGTGTTCGATTTCATAAAGATAAATTCACAAGATTTTGTATTTTATTATGTTCTCTATAATAATTAGATTATTAAACAAAACTATTGGTAGTAATAGGGTCAGATACTTATTGAATCTAATATGTTTTAAATAATTAATATTTTGTTCTAGTGAAGAACAACATATTATAAATTTATTTTATTTTTTTCATTATATATCATATTAGACCAATGTAAATGTCACTACTAATTAACCATACGTAGATGGGTCTACGTAAAGTCCATTATGGGGTAATCCTTATGCAAATATTCTATATAATGGAAATTTATAACCAATAATTATGTGTAAATGTTCTATATAATGGTATCCTTGGTTCACAATTTAAGAGACTTTTTTACCTAAATAAAGTAGATACTTACCCTGAAATGAAAAGTTATAGAAGGAAAAGTGTAAAGATATTTTATGTTTAAAACTACGTTGTGTAGGAATTTTTGAGGTTAAACTTATGTAGAAGAGTCAATTGTAAGGGTCACCCTATTTACCCTAACATAGATAGTGGGTTCAGTGTAATGCATAATATAGACTATGTTTACACAATGGGTTACAATTGATTTGCATAATTGTCTTCACTAAATAACTGTTATACCTCATTTCTAGGAAACCTACGCAAGGGATGTTGTTTTCCCTTTACATAGTTATAACACTTTATATATGGGTTTAAAAAAAAATTTATAAATAATTTCAATTGATATTTAATTTTTTTGATATGGTTTATAAAAATATTATAAATAAAGAAAATCTAGCAACATTTATTTTACAAGTATTTTTTTCAAAAAAATAGTAATATTAAAGGGTTTGTATATACTCAAATATTTGATTATGAATCATTTTCCAAATATTAAATGTTAATATCAAAGAAACATTAAAAATATTTTATTGCATGCATTATGATATATAAATAATGGTTTTTATATTGAAATCAAAATACGTAGTTTGAAATTTTTTTATAAATTACAAAAATATATAATATTTTCATTATATAAAATGATTGTATTATAGAAATTAAATTATAAAATTCTTATAATTCATAAAATATTATAATAATAATAATAATAAATCTGAAAGAGTTACTATTTAATAACATCGTAAAAATTTATATATTCTTGTCAGTTTATGAAATTATTATAATACTTGTTTATTTTTGAAATGTTTATAAATATTTATATCAAGTTTCAGAAATTAATATCTGATTATTATATACATAAATTAAATTTATTTTTATTTTTATAATTTTTTAATAAATATGAATAATATTTATTCATTATATTTAATTGTTAAATTTATTCTAACATTTAGAGCCCTGCATTTCATTTATGGAATAGTTGTACAAAATTTATTTTTCATCTACCTTGACCTGTGTTTTTATTTTGAGTTGTTGGATTAATAATAATTATTGAATATATTATATGAATATTTGGTTTCATAGATTTTATGAATTTAATTCTATATTGATTAATGTATGCACATGTTTAGGTTCCTTTATTCTAATCACATATCTTCCTTGAGGTGATTTCTTGCTTAGAAAGGAGAATGTGGTTAGATAACTATCACTTCAAAAATATTTATGTAAATATTGTCAATATGTAAAAACTATACTCAATTACATGAAAATTTCATGTACCATATGAATATAATTCGTTAAAATATTCATGAATATATTAATTTTCTATTTTTTGGGTGAGTATCACAGACATGTGAGTTTTATAATGTGTTTCACAATAATATAGAGTGAAAAAATTAATTTATTTAATGGAATATGGATTGAAAAAAAAAATTATTTAAAAGAACTAATATACCAGAAAAATAAAATATTATAATATAAGTATTTCATAATATACAATAGTTATGAATTATAAATTCATGTGATGTATGTTCAATTGGTTAAATAGAAGAACCTCATCTAAACACTAATTTTGATTTTCATCCAAAGCGGAAATTTTTAATACCTCGATCATCCAACCAGTTAGTTTCATTCTCTATAGGGGTGACACTATATTATCTTGAGTAATGATATAATGTAATGAGTTACTTACGATTACCCAATTAGGCAGTTCATTCCAAATAATGGTTCCCCAGGATTGTATTATATTAGCTTGTTTTTAATTTTTTTTGTTATACCAAGATATAGAACCCTAAAGGCTGGGATTATATAGGAATACTATTGAATGTTGTCAAATTTATGGATATATAAAATAATTTATCCACTCAAATATCCATATATAAAAACTATTTTAATTGAGACAAAACATCACAAAATAACTGAAGTGATCGGTATAATTACAAAGAGATATCATTGCCTATTCAGATATGTGTGTTGGATCAGTAAATAAATATGATGTTTATGAGAATCAATTTTAGTTAGAGAATATTCATTAAAAATCATTTTTGAAATGATATTATACAAGATTCTCACCCACCGATGTGTCTTTTTCATAGACTACAACATTCTTGCTTTCAATCACATTTCAATCACTTATATGTATGACTGATGATAAAAAATATTTAACAAATTTTTTATTTTATTTCACTACAATTATCCTCAAATTAATATATATTTTGAGTAATATATTAGAACTCTCTATTTTCTGACATATTGAATTAATTCTATCAATGGACTAAATGTTGATTTCTACATGTTGGATAAATTTTTAAAAATTAATTTTAATAGAAAAATTTATTTGTAATTATTGAACATAATAATATAAATTATTTTAATTTTGAGTTGTATTTTCTATCAATTATAGGCTTAGTTTTTATAAATGTATATGTTTAATTGTTTTATTTTCATACTTCATTACTTAAAAATGAGTGATTTATGTTTCATGTAACTAAATTTGTCGTGTATTCATAAACAAATTTTAAATATTTTATGAATGGGTTGATACAACACATTTTAGTTTTGATGTACATGACCCAGGGTTATGGAAATATTTTCAAAGATAAGTAAAGGTAATAACTGAACTCCATTTTCTATATAAGTGTAACACACACCCTACAAGAAGGTAGATAATATAGATGAAATCAGTACGTGAAGGTCGAAACAAGTTAATGTTATGAATCCCATATCTATTTAAGGGTCATCCCAATAATCACCTAATAAAATATGGGTATCACTTCTCCCGCACAACTATCAAAAGTGAAATATTAATTACTTATGAACAAACCACTACAAATAACACTCTATGAATTTAAATAAATAGAATGATAAAATATTACGTTTTCAGAAGTCCACAAGAAACCATGAGACTACACATACCATGTTATGCGACTGAAGATGATGTATTCGTCAACCGAAAGAAGAAATGTGTTCAACTCTAATCACTATACACATCTTGCAATTGACTGCATGTTGAGGTTGATATAGTGAGATTGAACAAAACATTCAGTGAGTATTATATAAGAGTGCATACATATCCCATATACTATTCAGTGATTAATCAAGCACTACGAATGGGTGAAGGGAATGTTTTATATACTCTAGAAGGATGAAATATCAGGCTATAATACCTATGTAATGGTCCATCAAAATCTATATAAGGGTTATTAAATGAATAAGACAAGCTATTCAAGGGCCAAGCTATGGAGTCCGACGATGTGTATGTGTACATAGTCTCTACCAAAAAGGAATTAGGGATTAAATGGGTATCACTTTCATATTCTATTGATTTTGAAAAATACTAAACAAGATCTAATAGACTACTCCCATATCACACATGCACCTAATGATGATGTTGGAGTTAATGTAGAGAATGTCAACATGTTTGAATAATCAAGAAGATGCCTAGATGATCAATCATCACCCTTGACCGGGACACCTACACAAAATAAGTGAATTTAAAACCCCACTCTTTGTGATAATTAAATTCATTACATAAGAAGTACAATAAATACATTAATGATTATAAATATTTTCACATATCATATTTACAAGGTATTCAACTCATACTAATTGAAGATATGATTATTTTAATTTTTTATATTATGATTATAATTCATGTTATATTATTCATCTATTGATATTTTTTTATCATCACACATTCATATATATTTTTTCCCAATACCGATGTTACTCCATTGATCTCACTAACTCCATAATATTTGAAAACAAACACATGGAATTGGTCCCTGGGAGAGATCATAATTAGAATTCCTAATTCATGTCCAAAATATATATTTTATTCTCTCTCATCATTAATTCTATAGTGAGTACGAGTAATTATATATATTATCACGATATAATCCTCCCATTACTTGGTATATTCACTCATATAATAAACCTTTTCTATCTACCATCCCACTGTTGATAAATGATAAAATTTGGGTTTTTTGAAATGGGGGATGAAGTGTGTAAGATGTTATTGGGGTAAATATATTGTGGATTCATAGATTTTGAGTATTCAATACATATTCACAATTAAGGAGAAGGGTTTTGAAATATATTTATAGGTTTATCCTAAATGTTTATTACAATAATTAACACAAAAATGATCAATCAATATTTTATTCTGATTTAATTTTTGAATGAGAAATTTTTTTGATAATCAAGATCCATTATGATTATACATGAATCCAACCCATTAAAATCATACATTTTCTATTTTTTTATCCATTATATTTTGATATCTTTAAAGATAAGTAAAAAATAAATAAAAATTCATTTATCCTATTCATTCAAAACATAGAAAACAAAATAAATTAATTTAAGTCACTTGGATAGTCATATCCAATATGATATAATACTTGAGAGGAGAACTTGGTAATTCATTAGGATTAATTAATAGT
Organism: Viscum album; assembly: GCA_963277665.1. Classification (NCBI taxonomy): domain Eukaryota; kingdom Viridiplantae; phylum Streptophyta; class Magnoliopsida; order Santalales; family Viscaceae; genus Viscum; species Viscum album. Next base: position 469,504,025 of record OY728142.1, on the reverse strand, counting down.
TTTCATTGATTCTATATGATAATTCCCCATGGTTGGCCTTTTGATCAAATTCGATCCATTTTCAGGGAGTTAGAAAGATTATATCATATATAAATCACATTAATAACAAATTTTTTTCATATAATTTCACTTTCATTGTTTAAATTTATTTTTTTTTTCATTATTTATTTCTCAATTTGAAAAAAATTATATTGAGATTATTATATATTGTATAATCACGCGTATTCTTAGTTTAGATAACAATAGGACCCTAAATAGGATAATGTTCAGCTATAGGAACTTGGTAGACCTGTGGTACACAAAAATGGGTTGGAGGATAAAACCTTCTACCACCATAAACCCAATTGTGGTAAAAACATAAATTCCTCCACAACACTGGACTAAAACATATTAGTGGTATCATTAATTTAAAAAAACATTTTCAAAACTAATCATGATATGATATCTTTTATATTTTAATAAAATAGATAATGGATGTACTATCTCTAAAAAAAACCCCACTAGTGAAGGAAGATAATTAATAAAAATTACCCAATACTAGTAAATAGTAGATCCTTCTTGAAAATTTTATAGTTACATGTCATCATCATGTGGAACTAATTAAAAAATATTTAATAAGGTAGAGGAAGATAAAATTAGTACATAGTTTCTTGTTTTATCCATGACTATAGTGATGGAAGAATGTAATGTGTTAATATAAAATAATGAATTTCCAAAATTTACCCTTGAAATCATCATCCTAGTGGACATGCACATTGAATAAGAATCAAAGGATGAAATTACTCTGGTAAACTTCTCTTTAAACATTTCTTTCTAAAATTTATGATAATATCTAATGAATATTGAACTCATTTCTATTGTGTGTTAGAAATAAAAAGAATTATGATAGGTTCGGGGTTTAAAAATAAAGATGTCCTTAAAGGGATCCAATTTGAAGAGAACATAGAATTTTTAATATTTCAATCATCTATATAAGATTTCTATAAATTGGTATTACAAATGAAAAATGAAATAAATTTTGAAACTAAAAATACAGATATTACTTATTTGGATACATTTAATTAATAATTTATATAATATAAAATTACTGACAAACTTCCTTAATGGGAAATTTAGTGTTGGATAAACATTTAGTTTCCCTTAATTACGAGTAAGAATAGCATGTTTCATCCACAAAAAAAGAGTTTCTGGAGATAAAATTAGAAGAAGAGGTCACTCAGTAGATAAATATGTTTTTTAGGGGTAATACAGTGTCAATCATTTCAAATTGACTATGGAAGAATCTTAATAAATTATATATAGTGATTAGTGAAGAAAGTACTCCCTTAACACTATATTGACTAATATATAGAGGGACGTGAATTAGGGGTATATTTCCCAATGTAATTTCATGATGAAACAAAACCACATGATATTACCTATGAGGGGTAGAATATTGGCACGAACTCTCCATGTTTTAGACATTTTCAATTTTTATTACCTAATGACTATAAATTTCTTGAATGTTTAAAAAAATTATCATTATAGAATCCCTAAAAGTGGAGGACAAAATAGTTATATTCAAAAAGTCTCTATAGAGTATCCTAGTATCCCCACATTATAGAATATAGAACATAGATCAAAAGATAGACATTAAGAAATATTTTCAAGGGGACCACCATGGAGAATAGATACTCACTATCGTGATAAAAAAGTTGATGTGTTAGTTTTCATTATACAAACACTATCCTATGGTTGATTGAGGTTATCCATTTAGTTGAATGACTATGTATATTCAAAACAATAACCCATAAAAATAGGTAGACCCTAGTATTTTTTTCTTGATATAATTATTTTTTAAATTTTCATAGATTATATAATTTATTCTGTATTTAATGATTTAGTATGACTCCAAAAATAGACTGTAACGATACCAATGTAGTATCCCAGAGCCATTTCCTTGTTTAATTACCTTGGAAATGATACAATATTAAAATAATAAATTATTGAGTAGTTTTGTAGTTTTGTAAATCTATTTACCTACATGATACCCATATTACATTAGGTAAAATATAAATCATAAGAAAAGTAAAACATTAGAATCCTTGACATTTATTCCAAGAATTCATCTTCATATCTTCAGGAATGGGAAAAAATATGGTTATGCTCAAATAATCAGTAAGGGTTATGTAAAATTGAATATATAATTAATTGATAATAATAATAAATATTTAATGGTAAATAACTGAACACATATTCCACATAAGTATATAGAAACATAATAATTAATATGGGAAGGTAATTTACTAAATTAAATTAAATTTAATCAATAACATTCAACAAACAAACTACACGTAAAAATGGTATAAGATTTAGGAGATAATCACATCAATCCCACAATAATATAGATATATAAGATAAATTTTATGACCAAAAAAATGATAGAAATAAATTGATTGTTTTAAGATATATTTAATAACCACATAATTAAGTGACATTTCACAAATAAATTTTATCACTTCAATTTTTTTTAATCAAATACCCATAAATGAAATAAATTAAATTGAAATTTCATATATAATGTATAATAATTTATTAATGATTTTACATGTCAAATGGGTTTCACGTACACCACATAAATTTGAATTTACCTATAATAAAAAAATATGTCTCAATGGAAAGTAAATTGAAATGAAATCTCATGCCTTATACAATATTTTGGTTGAAAACCCTTTAAAATCATGTAAAATTCTTTTAAGAATGTTAATTAAATATAAAATAACCATATTATCATTTATAATATCATATATCATCCTTTTATAACATACTACCACCCATTTGTAAAAAATATATCAATATTTTGGTTTTTTCAAGTGTTAATTACCTTGTTTTTTGAGTATATTTTGACATGTTATTTTTGGTTCATATTAAATAGATTAGTATATAATAATATAAATAATTTATAAATGATTTAAATATCATATATATTTTTTATATTTGTATTTTTTTAGTCTATAAAATGTTTTAATGGGAACGAAAATACAATGTTCATGGAGATGATAGACTGTATAGATGCAAGAATATTGTTTCCATTTTCATTTCAAAATAAAAAAAGAAACATAAATAATATATTTATATATTATCATTACATTATTACCATTATTTCATAAATATTACATGTCTTTTTAGAATCCATTGTTAATAAATTTTATGTAATGTGTGAATGAATTACATCGCTTTGGGAGGTGGTAATATTCCGTACATATGAATAATGTTATCAAATTCTAAGAGAATGGAAAGATTGAAATAATGTGTTATATAATAATTAATGAAGCATTAATAAATCATAAATATAATTTATAATCTGTATTAACATCATTGTTTCCAACCACGAATGGCCTCAATTGAAAAATTAATGGCATTGGTTCATGGGGAGGTAGTCTGAATTACACAAGAATGGAGATTTTGTATCCCATTTAATGAAAGTGTATAAAATTATATGTAATTAAATTATAATAATAGAATATAATTTTATTAAATATATAGTGGTTGTTATATAATCTTGAAATATAAATAATTTATGGAGGTGTAAAATAAAATAAAATAAATATGCTTTTATAATAACATTACCAATTTATTGAGTACCCACCTTAAGTTTTCACTTATAACTTCCCATGTGTTATTTATGCCCAATATATGGACTCAATGCTAAGAGGATATAATATGAGTAGTTATATGTTCAGGTATTTTCTTATCCAAATTGGTTTGATAGGTATGAATAAGAAGATAGTGGGAGGACTTTTATAAGTGGGATGAGCGGAATACTTGAAATTTTCTGAATGATGGAATTATAACATCATTATTTCAATGTAAAATGGATCCAAAAACGAACCAATCATGATCATTTGAGGTTTTAAGCCTAAATTGTTTCATACTATAAATTTTTAATTTTTTTTTGGTTTCTTGGCTCTTTATTAGAAATGTATAGTCCTTGGTACACTAATTGTTTTCTTAAGAAATTGAATTAATTGCAACTTATTTCAGTGATAATTTTGGAAAAAATTTATGTTCAATGTATTAGAGATTAAAAATTATTTGGATTAAAAATATGTAGTACATTTTTACAAACTGAAATCTCATATGTGGCAGAAATTAAGTAAACATTAATCTCATAGATGTGTTGAGAAAATGTGTTGTTAGATATATAATTTTCAAAAGTTTACTAAGTATTTATATCTAAATTCAATAAAAATATTGATTATAATAATAAAAATTAGACAAATATTTGTATAATTTTACTATCATGACATTAAAAACAATAAAAAATATAATATAAACTAAAATATTATTTAAATGGAAATTCAATCATCTTTTAAAACCCAGTATTTTTTCTTATTCATCAATAATTAAATTTCTCATAAAAATAAAAAAATTACCCAAGGAATTTTTTAATTAAACTATAAAAAATTAATTTTCTTTTTTTAAATAAAATTTCTAAAAGATTAGTAATTTACATTTAAAAAAAAATTTCTATTAAAAGCTGAAGAAACTATCTTTAGAGAAATACATATTTTTAAGAATAAAATCTTGTCTGTTCCAATCTTGTTCCTATAAAATATATTGGATGAATGTCAAAAAAATTATTTAATTTATAATATATAAGTTTCATTAAGATCATTCATTAATATTAATTAATTTAATTAGTTAGGATAAAATATCTTTTGAGAATAATGATTTCTTTAAGAATATATATTTCTTTTAAATTAAATTAGTTTTTAAATTAATTTATTATTAATTTGTAACAAATGAATTATATAATATATTTCAATAAAATTATTAATAATATTTTTTACTTCTTATTTAATTGATAGATGATATTTTTCATTTTATATTATAAAATTAATTGTATTCGGTAAAACTTGGTCTTGCATGTAACGCAGGATAACTGAATGTTGTTGATGTTGAATATTGTATCATGGATTGAATTTATTAAAAATATTAAATATATTGTAATTTCATGAGATATTATATTCTCATCTATTTTTGGTTTTTATTTTCATATAGTTAATCAAACAAGATATTCATATTTTAAAATTTTAGGGTGTTACGTTCTTCCCACCATTAATAAATTTTGTCCGTGTAGTTTAAACGTGATCTCGATAATAAATGGTTTTATAATATTATTATAAAACAAAAATCATAATAGTATTAATAATGTATCCACTTAATAAGAGATAGGTAAGTTTAAAATTCATCTTTAATAATAACATAACTAGGTTTTTTGATAAGTCAATATAGGTGGGAAATGAAACATAGAAATGGAAGATAAAACTAACACAAAAATATATATGTAAAATGATATAGAACATTGATCAAAAGAATGTGAATGTTTGAGTGATAGTTGAAGGGCTCAAAACCATTATTGTGTACTGATTTTAAATACCATCTGATTCATAAGGTATGAATATTATATGATATCATTTTTTATTTCAATATCCATTTCTTAATGATAAGCAATTATTTTACTCTATAGTAATACAAGGTAATATATTTAATTGGTATGTTTCTATATTATAATACAAATCTTATCCTTTTTTTGTTCGTTGAACAATTTATAGCTAATATATTAGAAAAGTTTTCAACATATTGTAGATTAATAGATTAATATATAAAAACTTGTCCAATGATTAACATAAACCATTACATTAATGCTTTACCATATATCTCTTCAAAAAATATCAATATCCAAAACATAAAAAGGCCATGTAATTTGGAAAATTAACTTATCATGAAAACAAACAACATGAATTAACTCTAAATCATAACATACCAAACATGTTAATACATTAATTATGTATTATCTTAAAACATGGTAATAAATTAAATATCCATAACCCCTTATTAAGAATACACATGCCTCCATATTCATTAATAAAAAATATTATTGGATATATTCCTTAAATAAAAAAAAATAACACCATCAATGATAGAAAAAATAATTAAATCATTAATATACTCTTTGGTATTATGTATTATCAAATTTACATTATAAATATATATCATATCTTTATTAAACCATAATTATTTCACAATCATGAACATATTAAGTGTTATCAATAATTTTTTTTACAAATTGTTCAAGTTATTATTGAATCATTTTTAAAAGTAGCATTCAATATATTCTATAAAATCCATTAAGATATTTTACTATAGTATAGTCCATATATATTTCATAATTCTTGAACTATATTCCTTAGCATATTATGAGATAAATTCAATTCACTCTTGGGGAATTAATTTTTATAGTTCCCCATGTCCTTATAATTTAATAAATAAAGATAATTTTTTTATTTCTCCCCTTTGAATTATTTTTCCTAGTGACCTTTTTTAATACACTTATAAAAAACTCCCAATCCCTTTCCAGAATCTCTTGAGGTGATTCCTTAAATAGTAATCACATATGGGAGAATATTTATTTACCATTTCCCTTAATCTATTATTTCTCTCTTATCATCTTCTTTTATTTCTTACCTTAGAATCAATAAGACTTTGTTACTTCTATCTATGTGTTTATATTACATTAAATCAATTCATCATGTGAAGGAAATGTTTGAGGAACTAGTTCCCTTTGAAGACATGGTTTATTCCCTTAAATGAAGTAGTAAATATTACACTACATGTTTTGTATATAATTTGTATTCTTCATAGATAACCTTGTAAAGGTATCCTCACAATTCACAAAAACCTCTTCTTAATTTTTATTTATGCCAACAAACATTCTCTTTATCTTAGTTTTTTTCTCATGATGAAAATATTTTCCAAATAATATTTTCTTAAAATAATTCCCTTACATTAGTTCTATTTCCGCTTCCCCCATTGTATTCTAGATCAACCACAATTTTTTTCATCATCAACATTGAGACAATACGTTGCATTTGTAACCTTTTCATTATCACCACCTACCAATTCAATAAATATATTCTCTAAATACATAATCTATTGGTAAATAATCATTAGGTTTCCAGTCCCACTAAATGATTAGAGAATCTGTGTCATAAAGTGATCTATCATTGAAATATCTCACTGTGGAATATTATTTTCCATACAAACAATATTATTTTTCCTAACTTGATTAAGCTATAATAATTTATCCCTAACTTGATTAATCCCAGTACAGACTATATCACGTTCTTTATAAGGGAACCCTCTACATTTTCCATGAGTATTGACACCCTTTTCTTGTTTTAGTTTCTATTTATAAATAATGTTATACAATGTACTCGATCATAAAATTATGAAACATAATGTTTAATCCAAAACATATTAAAAAAGTTATGATAAATTGATAAATTAATTCATAACTAATCTCACAATTATAATAAAGGATTTATTGTTTATATCGTAACTTTCAAATCCATAATAATGGTTTGGAAGAAAATTGTGAAATATTTTATGAATATCTATAGGTAGTAGAAAAATAGGTGTACATTAAAGGCATGTTTTCATAGAATAGGTTAAGTTAAAGTCCATAGTAATGTACCCTTTTTACAGTTATTACCCAAAGGTATATCTCTTCAAGAACCACATCCACTTGTACAATCCATATAGTGATTTATTACTTATAAGAGCCCACATGATCTCTACCATACCATTAATTTAATATGTTCTTACATACTTATCCTCAAACTTCATCTTAGGGATATTTTCTACAATATATAATTTCCAAATTCATGTTTAGAATGGTTATATTAAATTTTCTCTAATACCCACTATAACGACCCTTACCCCAGTAAGCTAGAGCTAGTGCCTTAATTTATTTTATTTCCATAGATAAAAGATTAAAACCCCGATGAACCAAATAGTTTAAATATTTTTGAAAACATTATTACATGTATGATCCCAATATTACAATGGAAGAACAAATAAATAATAACAAAATTAAAACTCAACATCCATGAAACTCATTCCAAGAATTCATCAACATATACTGGGGAATAGAAAAAAATTAAGGGTGAGCTCAAATTCTTAGTAAGGATTAATTATAGAAGAAGCTATAATGAATCAATATTAATTACCAGTATGATAATTTTGACAACTAAACACACATTACACATAAATATCTAGATAAGTAATAATCAATATGGAAAAGTAATTAACTAAAACCCCATCCATTTAATCAATTAATTCTGAATGAAATGCATCCATAGATAATTTCTATGAAAAAATATCATAAATAATAATACTAAATTAATTATCAATGAAAGATATTATTAAATATTATATTATATATTTCCCATGAACATGGAATGCTTACCATCAATACTTTTTATAACATGGTTTAAAACATACCGGTGATTTTTTTTGAAAAAATATCATATCTTGAGACGGACAACGAATCAATGATCCTGAAATGACTAGTCTGCAGCCCATGCATTAAATTTCTAAATCATTAATCATATATCTAATAATGGATTTCTTTCATGAAAAATGTGCCTCTTTAAATATCTGAATTGAGTAAAGTATAAATATTTATCAATATTGCACCAGTTAATCATATAACATTAAAAGTAAAAACCATATATAAATTTGATATAATATTTATTGATTAATTATATACATCACTTAAGAATAAGGTTATTTAATAGAAAATTAATAACGAATGATATGTTTTTTAAAACAATGTGATTGTTTCAAGAGAAAATTAACAATCACAGATGAAATTAAGATTTCAAAAATAACTTTTATCATTTAGTAATCTTAAATTAAAACTACCTTGGATGAAATAATTCAATTTTTTAACTCAAAATACAGTGAATAATTATTTTTTAATTATATTAAATTTAAAATTTGATGTAATTACACCACATAAATATGAATTGGTTGATAAAAAGAAATTATTTTCAATGGAATACACATTTAGATGAAATATCTAAACATGCACTCTATTTTATTGAATGTCATTTGTCCTTCTATATTATTTTTTAATGTATTGTAATAAAAATTTATTTAACCATTTTATGATTTATAATATCGGATATGACCATTTTAAAACAACATATCACCTATTTTTTGATATTCATTCATTATTTTCACTATTTTTTTGTGTTAATTGCCTTGTTTTTTGAATATGTTTTAACTATTTATTTTTTGTTCCCTTAACTTGGATAAATATTTAATCAAATCCAAAATGTAATACGTGATTTAACTTTTATACATATAAACCTTATATATGATTATATGACTCTATATAATTTTGTGAGAGTAAATGAAATAAACCATTCATGGATATGGTAGGTTGTATGTGTTCATGAACGATGTTTCCATTTTTTCATATTGAACGAATTAAAATTAAAAGATAAATATAAATATATATATATATATATTATCATTAAATTACCATTTATATTATATATATATCACATATTATTATGAAAACAATCCTTAATACTTTCTATGTATAGTGTGAATGAGTCACTTCACTTCGTGAGGTGGTAGTATGTTGTACACATGAGCGACATCATCGTATTCCAAAAAAATGGAAATCATGAAGGAATGTATTATATAATAATTAAATATGAATAAAGACAACATAAATATCATAAATAAAATATATAGATATTATTTCCATCATTATTACCAACCTTGAAAGTTGGTAATGTAAAAAACGAATAACATGGGTTTGCGATGTGGTAGTCTATCGTACACACGAATGAAGATTTAATAACCCATTTAATGGAAGTTATTTAACATATAAATTTTACCAATAAAATTAGAAAAAATATCATTATATTTTATATTATAATTTTATTATTTTATAATTATATAAAAATAATTGATTTATGTAGAGACGGATATATAAAAATTTTCATTTTGAAAAACATTACATATTCTTTATGTATCTTCCTTAGGTTTGAACTAATTCATTACTATGTAGGATTTCATCCAATGAAAAAGATTATATTATTAAGAGAGGTAATATAATAAGTTACTTGGTAATGTAGTGTCTGATCCAAAAAAAATTTATAGGTATGAATAAATGGGAGATGAGGGACCCTTTATAATTTGGGTGAGTGGAAAACTTGTAAATGATTCTAATCAGGTCTTCCACAAACATTGTTTCCTTATAATTTGGATAAAATAATGCCAAAAACATGATCCCAGAAGTTATAATATCTAAATATGTCTATATATTTGGTGTTATATAAGTTTCTAGTTCATTTTCCCCTTTATGATTAAGGATTAGTCCCTCAGCAAACACTTTCTTTCCTTAATCCATGTAATTAATATTAACTTCATTCACTACTCATTAGTCTCAAAAATTAATTTAACTTTTTTGAAATAATAAATTATTTTGACTCAAAATATTTAATCCATTTTTTAAAATTAAAATCCCATATGTGTTAGAAATTAATATAAAATTAATATTGCAGACGTGTCGAGAAAACATGTTTTTAATCTAAAAATTATGAAAGGTTTACTTAGATCTATATATAAATTCAACAAAAACTATTAATATGACCTAAATTAGATTAATATATATATCTTTTAACTATTATGATATTAAACCCAACTCAAAAAATTATTCACCATTAAAAATTATTTAATCAAAAAATCAGTTTTAAATTATAATTCAGTATTTTTTCACAGTTTGTAAAAAAATAAATTTCTCAAAAAAATATAAAATAATTTCAATAATATATTTTTACATTAATATTTAAAAAATGAAGTTTATCTTTTAAAATAATTTTTTTAAAATTTAGTTTAAAAAGAGGCTTACCTTTAGAAGGTGGTAAAAATGCATTTTGAAAAAATAAAACATTCTTTGCTTAAAATTGTGGTTATTATTTCCTTATGATTATAATATATGTTGAATGAATGTAAAACCATTTTAATTAATATAAAATATATAAATTAAATTATTATTATTCAATTATATTAAATAATTTAATTTATAGTGATAAAACAAGTTCAATGTATAATAATAGTTTATTATAAAAAAAATCCAATTATATTTATTTGGTTTTTATATTCATCAATAATTAATTGGTATAAAATTAATTTAACATTATATTTTAATTACATTTTCATCCCAATTTATAAACTCCAATTTAAAATCTAAGAGATAATTTTAATTTTCCATTATAATATTAATATTATTCTTTGAAACTCATTCTTGCTTGTAATACAGCTTAACTCAGTGTTACATACATTACAAGCTATATAATATATTGAATTTATTTAAAATTTTTAAAAAATTATAGTGTATTGGGATAGTCTATTTTCTTTGGAACTTGATTTTACAATTTATACATTCTATTGAACATGGTATTCATGTTTTAATGTTTTTGGCTATCACATGGACACCACATAGGACATTATATCAATTTTGTGTACAGAGAAACAAAGGAAGAGAATAACTAACACCTAGAAGAAGAATAAATTATAGGTTTCCTCTATCTTCTCTTATCCTTTTACTGACTATAATTTTTATGATTTTTTGTCATTAAATTGATGTAGTGTGTATGAGTGGGTAAGGTTTAAAACCTATTTGGATTATCTTTTTTACTTTTTTTAAAAAAATTCAAGATTATGTAAATAAATTAGACATTTTATTTCATTTATTTTAATTATTTTGTTTTTATTTATTGTAAAAATTCACCTTAAACAGATATACAACCTAGACTAATGACTCATATTAATTTTTAATGATTTATTAATTCTGCAATTAATGACTTTTCATTATCACTAAGTAAAGTTTTCTTATATTTCTATGGAAATTATATTTGATAACTATGAAAATGATTATGATACAAAGGATCATTGTGGAATTGATATTATAATTTGATGAAACTATATTTTCGAACATCAAACTAGAAAGTTTTTATTTTTTAAAATAGAACACCACTTGGGGCCATATCAAAAGATAATCATAGAAGTTCATTGATGTTGGATTAAAATGGATAACTGGGATTCCATAATTGATATATAATTAATTATTATCCCTTTAAATGATTAGATATATTTAATTTTTAAATTCAATATGTTCCTTGAACGAACACGGTTGTGAAAAAATCACTAATGTTCCTAATTAAAAAAATGAATTTATTTTGGTTAATGGTATATTGAACCCAATTTAATAATGATTTCACTTATTGATAATAATATCATTATAATTATATCGAGGAATTTGAAAATGGATATTGGGTATATGTAACCTATGGTATAGATATAAATGAATGTTCTCTTAGTTTAATGTTAATTCCAATAATATCTATTTATTCTACTAATGAATATAGATTTTTTTTAAATTAATGTGAAGAAGTGAGATTAATCCATAGATAATACATGGTGATTGAAAAGTGAATGTATTATTGACATTTTTTTGGGTATTATTGTTGGAATATAAGAATAATATTTTTTATATTAAAATAGACTCTTTTTATTTCTATACATTACAATTATGATCAACTAAGAAAAACATATCCTTATTTTTTATTATTTCTTCAATTCCAAATATAATATCTCAAAATATTATCACATTGCTCAACGAAAATTTAGTTTTTTCATCTTTGAGGTCCAGTTAGATATGAATATTGTTTTATGAATATGAAAATAATTCAAAATAATTGAACTATTCTATACCCCTCAAGGACTTTTCATAATTTATAATTATCTTTAGAACTATGGGATGGGAAAAGGAATGGTTTAGATCTAATAACTAGTTAGGAAAATATTATCATTATTTTATCATGGGTTATCTCATAAGTATATGTGAAAACACATCTAAGAGATTTATTTAACAAAAAAAAAACAAAATAAGTGTTGTCAATAAATTTATAAGAATGTATGTTTTACCATTTAATAAAAACATGTTCCATGACATAAGGGTGTGATATACACCTTGAAACATGACATAATTAAATTAATTCCTATTTTAATGGAATAATAGGATATGTGAAAATAACATAATACATTAAATAATAAGAAAAATTCAAGGGTCACGCCCAAGACCCTAATCGAAATGTTAAAAAATCTCTGTTGTTGGTTGGGTTCACTATTCATTCCCATCAACATAGAGAAAAATGTACCATTGTGAATTATGTTTAATAAATACTCCCTTAAATAGAATATAATGAGATATAAAAATTTTCATAATTTATTTATTTTTATATAATTATTGGTACATATGTCACATAATTTAGTGCTCTTAGGATTAAAACTCACAAAACATTTGTACTATAAAAGGTCCCATAGGTGATTAATCGCACTCTCTAATCCCATATAAAACATCTAATATGAAATAAATATATTCTAAATAAATTTAATATCTATATAAATTCATACACACACGTCAGATCATATTATGTATAGGAATAAGGGTAACTTATAAAAAGGCGTTCAAAATTTAATCAAATTAATATTAACATGAGAAAGAAATCAGTTTCCTACTTATTTTGACATATAATGACTATAAACAATATAGGGAAAAACGTTGGATGGTTTTAAAAGAACATGTTCTATGTTAAAAAAATAAATGTATAGGGATATAAACATTGTTTCAAAACAATCTTTCAAAAAGATTTCTTCAAATTGTATCATGTAAGAGATTGAGAATATGAATTGTCTTATACAAATAGTTTAATTAAAAAATAAAATAAAATATTTTCATATAAATCATAGTGGGAATCATGAAATAGAAATACCATGAGGGTTATTAGTTTCAAAAATGAAAGGGGAAAATAAATGAAAAAATGTAAGAGTTTTTAAAATATACATTTTAAATTATCATAATAGATGATGTTATATGTCTATTTAAAAATTAATTTTATAAATGTGAAGGAAATTTTTTTGAAAAATATTATCTTAGAAATAATCATTAATAATAGATACTTTATAGTTATATAATGGTTTAAATTGATAAATTATATATTAGAAGATAAAACATTAATTATGATGTGGATTAAAACTCTATTTTAAAATATATTTATTAATAAACAACATCATGAAAGAAATAGAAAGAATTATATTTAAATATTCTAAAGAATATTTTTTGTGAAATTAGTAATAAAAAATAATTGATATTCAAAATATTAATTAGAACCATTTTCAAAAAGAGTAAAAAATCAAAATGGTTGATAAACATTAATTTTATGGGGTGAAAGTTATTGTTAACAAAGATTCATTTTAATAATGAATAAAACTAAAAAATATTTAATATTAGAATCAAAATGGATTCTCATAAAACATAAAAATTTATACCATATGAAATTAATGACCAAACTGAAGAAAAAAATTATAATTGAAGAAAATTAATTTATTTATGAATGACTCATATGTATTTGAGATGATAGAAATCATTGACCATAAATAGTACGATAACAAATTGAAGTGAATTTTACATGTTAAAAAAATATTTTTTGGTATTATATATCAAGGCAATCATAATTATTCCATTAGAAAGTTGATTGGATCATTATTCCAGATTCATTATATAACATTCCAAACATTATGAATAATCATATTAGTTTTATCAAATATCTTCTTAAGAACTATATTATTCAATAACAATTTAAATATTTATTATTCATTATTATATGTTATTTAATTATTATATAGTTCTTGATTATGTTTTTGTAAAAATTAGATCATTTTCATCTTATTTTAGTAGTATTAACGATTACACTTGATATTTTAATGATTAGTCAATAAAAATATATAATCATTACAATACAAAAAATTCAATCATTAATTTTTTATTAGTTTATAAAAATATCATTATTTAATTTCTCATACTTTCGTGATAGTATTTTGTATCATTATTCAAAAAGGTGATCAAACCAATGCATACATGAAAACACTCTATATTAATGGGTGATTATGATAAAGGTATAATATAATTTCATTTTAATATAAGGATAATGATATTTTTTTAGATTTTCTAATTTTTTGAGTCATATTTTAAGAGGTTTGGATGAATAATGAAAATCACGATGAAAATAAAAAAACATAAATTTAAGGAGGTGGTAGTCTTTATGGGGCATGATTAATGTTTTCATTTGTCGTAGTGTCTGTGAGAGTTATGTTATTTTATTATTTTGAAATTTCATAATCATATTTTTACTATATATATATTATTTATTAATAACTACTATTCTTAAAACCACCCATGATATGTATTATAAAAAAATAAAAGTAGTTTCTTCATGTAGCTTATAGCTAGTGTAACACACTAAGGACACTTTTATTATTCTGAGATGATGAAAAGGAAAAATTAATTGTTTTATCATTAATATAATAATTCTTCCTATATAATTATATTTTGTGGATATTTCATATTTCATATGGTATGATTATAATGGAAATATTATGAAAACAATAATACATACATTGGTTACTTGATTTTATATTAGATATCTCCTTGGATGTGAAGGAATTAAGAAACATTCATGAGATTAGTGGATTTATAATGAGAATTTTTTTTGGGAGAGTATGTTTTGATAGCGTATCAATTGAAATTGTGATAGGCAATGTATATATGGAGGGGTGGAAGGGGTTAAATTTTATAAGTAATGAAAATGGAACATTTGGGAATACGCTTTAAAATTTGATGAGATCATTAAACTATTATTTGTTTTATGAAACCAAAATTTAATAACAATTTACTGTGAGGGAATTTTTGGTTCTTGAAATCCTCATCAATGATATTTCGTACATTTATCTGGGAAAGTTTAAACTCATTTACCTTATGTTTTAACAAATTAATAATTTTTTATTTTTACCCTGTAAACAATTTTTAAACTAAGTAATTGATATTTTATAAAAAATATAAGTTAATACATATTAAATATAATTATGTCTCTAAAAAAATTAATATCCTTTTATTTAAATTAATTTTATAATTATGAAATTTTATACCTTTAAATGAAAATATATATTATATAAAAAATAGTTTTTTAGAAAAATTACATTTAACCATTATGGGTTCTAAACCTTATTTTGTACTTATTACCGATTGAATATCTTTTATTAAAATTTTATATAGTCTTAAAAGTGATCTTAAATCCTCCCTGTGAATGACACCAGTTTAATTAATTAGATAAACATGAAAGGATGATAATAAAATTTCATTTAACTTTATTATAATATTTATTGTGATAATTAAAAATAATTATTGTAATATTATTATTACAGATAAAATATAAATTGAATCATTTTGTTAATATTTTTATGTTGAACTAATATGGAAAATAAATTTGGTATTATTTAATTTTAGAAGCTAGTAAAAGTATAATTTTTAATATAATCATGTAAAAATTAATTTTTTATGTAAAATATTACATGAGTTTCAAAAATGTGAGAACTGTGTTTAAAATATATTCATATCATTTTTAAATGATTTATATTATTTTTTATATATAGTTTGTTTCTTAGTCTTTTATTTAATTCTTGTAGTATAAATTTTTTATATTAAATAAGTTGTATTTTTACCATTCATATAAAAATGACAATTTTAGGAAAACCTCTTAATTTTATATTGAGCTAGTATTAATTTTCAAAATAAAAAAATGATTTTCAGTTATTCTGATTAAAATGTACAAATTTATAAATTTAGTTTTTGAATAAAAATATAAAATATAATGAAAAACTATTTTTATGTGAAAATGGATTTAGAATATATTAACTATTATTAATATGATTTAAAACCATTTACCAATTAGCTTTTTATTAAATAAATATTAATTTCAGACATCATTTATAAATTTTTATTGTATATTTTTTGAAACAAAAAATAATATTTCCTAAAAAGTCAATGTTTTGAAATCAGACTTTCCTAAATAATAAATGATTTTTATTCAATTTTTGTAATCTAATTGATATTTATTCATATAAAGTGTTGTAATTATTTTATTTCAATAAATATTTCATAAATTGTTTATTCGTATTAATTCCACCTAAATCATTGGTTTATTTTTAATAGTCAAAATTAAGTATTTATAATTTTTACAAATATATATTGGTATTTTATAGGTTTGTTGTTTCGTGTGGAGAAAGCTATCAATTGCATTGAATTAATTAGAAGTACTCATAAATTAAAATATTATTTCATTAAATTATCCCCCCACATAAATAAATTTTACCCCCATTATTTTAATTATTACCTTCTAATGAAAATATTTACTTGTGTCCTAAAGATAGAAATGACTCAAGAAAGAATTTCTAGAATGATATCAACCTTTAAAATATTGGAAACATATGTTTTTTGGATTTAATAGGATTATCATTTATATTGAGTTTTTTAAACCATCTGAGAAAATATCCTTTATTCATTTACAACCAAGACACATATCATATAATTTCTTTCTAAACGGTATTATTAATTATCCTTAAATTTATATAATATAATTTCTCAATATGAAAGCTAATATTCTTAGTTTATATATTTATTTTTCTAAGTAGAGAGACACATTATTCTTCAAAAATAACATTAAATTTATCTTTGGAAAGAATAATAATATTTTTATGGACAATTTTTTTACAAAACATTTTCTTTGTATACTATATTATTTTGACAAAAAAATTTCTTTCATAATCCAATCATTTGCGGTGAATTGATATTATTATAAACCAACCTATTCATACAAGTTTTTCTATAATGGTTTTTAATACTAACAAATTTTATATATAGGGTGAGTGTATTTTTACAAATTTCATTAATGAACCACCTTTAGTAGTAGAGTTATTTAGTTTTTTAGAAGTTATATGATTTCTATTATCCTTTTTAGTACTAGGTTAGAGAATATATTTGAATAATTCCCAAACATGTTTCATTTGAATCATTAAATTGTGGATGGTATAATTTTTAGGAATTTTATACCTTTCACATTATTATCAGACTTCTTTATTTATCTTCTATAATAACAATATTGGGGGGTCAATATTTCCACACATTAAAAATTTCTCTTATTTCCACAATAAAATACGGATAGTGTTTTTTCCCACATTATTAATATATTTGAGGTTGAGTATTCATTATTTTATCATGTTAATTTCATAAATTATCATGGATATCATAATTTTCTTATTCGGATAAATTATTATTTCAATATTAGTAACATTGTTATCATGCTTTACAATAGTCAGTTTAACCCAATCACCAAATTTCACTTTCAATATCCCATTATAATATGGGTTTTAAAAATGTAATCTCAATATTTTCCCACAAATACCTGATTTATTTTTATTATATACTTTACTAAAACCAAATAGGTTGACATGAGTGATGAACCATTAACAATATTGGGTAATTATCATAATCATTAACATAAAGGTGATTCATCATAATTACCATTTACCATTTTACATAATTATATATGCATGTAATTTATTTAGATTATCCTATATCAATATTATCATAATCAAGGTTATAATCAGTTATGTTATGTTATAATTCTCAATAAATTCCCTTAAGATAACTATAAAATAAATAATTTCTAGTGGTTTATAAATATTATATGGTCAACAAAACAATATATCTGAAGACTGTGTATCATGGTGAGATGTATTAATACCACTCAACAAGAAGAAGATTCATGATGGACTCATGACTCAACCAGATATTTTCATGGTGAATACCCCATGGTTCATTTGTTCTAGAAGCACATCCATGTTCTAATTTAATGAATGGTTTTTAATTGGTATAAAAACTACATACTGAAAATGATTAAAAAATTTCAGGATATTATCCTATACTTATATCCTTTAAACATATCATTAGTGTTCTCACTAAAATTATTTAATTATAATACATAATAATAACTAAACAATTATATAGAAATTACTAGATACTCCTTTGATAGATAGAGATAAACATATATTTATTTTATTTCATTTATAAAATTTTAAACATTACATATAAGAATTATATCTCATATCTTGTAGAATCTTTTGGTTTAGAGTATTTTTGAAGTAGCTAAATAGGTAACTGATATTAAGAAACTTTTGAACATTTTAATATAATTTAAATCCTCTAGAACCCTTCTATATTTATCATAAGTTATAATTATCATCACATTCAAGAGGATATATTAATTTTAAAGGGGTTTCATAAAACACTATAAAAGGGAAAAATTGTCAACATTTAATCAAGGGATCAATCACAATAATATAAGAAGATGTTATCATAAAGAAATATATTAATAAAAGAATATGAAAAAATAAGTGTTTTATATAAATATTAAGCGATTTATGTATAACATAAAAAGAAAAAATTGTATATTGTAGTATAAAAGAGTGATATTTGTATGAAAAGATTTCCTAAGGAAGTAAAATCAGAATATCATAGTGCCATAGAATATCTAGTGATAGTATAAAACATGACATCACAAAGTGAATCTCATGTGATTAAAAGTGAACAAAGTCCAATGGTGGATTGGGTTCACTATCTTTTATCTTAAATATAATCTCACGATATATATATCATTCCAAATTAATTAGATAGATATATAGTTTTGGACCCACCATTCACATAACTGAGTGTTCTTAGTCTAACTTCCTATGCATCATAAATAGTGGAAAAGTCCCATAGTGAAATAAATTAACTCTATTATCCCAGATATAACATATTATGACAAGTTAATCTTTACCCAATTTATTGGAGTGATTTATTATTCTATACCGAACTGTACGATAATATTATTTATAAATGTAAGTTTGGAACACTAAAAAAATTTCTAATTTCATTAATTAACTATTATCCCAAGAAGAAAATGGGCTTCATGATTATTAAAACATATAATAACCATAAAACATCCAAATAAATTTTATATATTGTTACAATAAATCATGTCCCTAGTTGAAAAATGAAACTTAGGATGATGTTGGAATAGTTGGAGTAACAACCGTACAAAAAAATGCTTGAAACAATACAACATAACAGAACAAGGATTGGGGTAATTTGACACCTTGAGTTTAATTACATTAAAAATAGTATCATGTAATTGAGAGGGTAAATTTTGAAATATGAGTCCCATAAGGGTAAATAATTTTCAAAATTAAAATGGAAAAATGGTTGCAAAGAATTGGAAAATGTTTTTAGAAAATATAATTTGACATTTCTATAATAGATTATGATATGGTTCATTTCAAAAATTCATTTTAAAAATTGGGATATTAAATATTTGGTTTATTCTTATTTTAAAAACATTAATAATAATTAATTTAATATGATATATTTTTTTAATCTGGAGGAAGTGTATATTGTATGACTAACCATTGATTATGATGTGGAAAAAACATGTTTTTTTAAATAATTTTCTAAAAACCCACATCATGAAATCAATTCAAATAATTTTTTTTGAAATTCATTAATGGGATTAATTAGTGAATTAGGGAATAAAATATTATTTTTATTATAAATACTAATGGTATCCATTGGGTTAAAGATTAAAACAACGAAATTGATGATAAATAATCATGTAATAGGAAGAGAATTCTTCTAAATTTAGTAACATTTCATGAAGGAATAAAAAACATCAACAATGTAGAATTTGGTCAAAAAAAATCTCTCATAATTATAATAGGGTTTCTTTAATGAAATGAATTTTAAAACACACAGTGAAAAAATATAACACAATAAAGTATATTTAGTTATGAGAGACCTATATATATATGGGAATAAATCATTCATAAGTCACAGTAATGAAGATCATGAATGTATGTGGTGTTTTGGGGTTCAAGAAGAATTAATGGAAATATATGTAATCTTGTATGTATTTAATCTATATAAAAATATATTATCTTATAATATTAGAGTATGCCTCAATACATTTTTATTGAGACAAAAAATATTACATTGTTCTTATTTCATTTGGAACATGTGCCTATCTTCATGAATAATAAAATAATATTTATTAGATAAACTATTATGAAGCTTATTAATCTTCATTTAATTTAAATATACCATTTATTATTATATTCTATTTAGTTGTTAAATATATTTGTTCTTATATATTCATAAAAATGAATTGAGGATGGCTTATTTAATTAATTTTAATGATCAAATATTATATTTAAATAATAAGTTAAATAAAAAATATAACCATTCCATAATATAAATCTAAAAAAAATTCTTTTTAACTTATCAAAATATTATAATTCAATATCCCATTATCATCATAGATAGTTTTTTATTGGATTATCCAAATAAGCGGGTTAACCTACCCAAACGTCCACACATTTTAGATTAAGGGGTGACTATGGTCAATGAATTTTATTATATCATAATATTAACGAATAAAGATATTATTTTTATATATATTTTTTAATTTTGTGAATTATATTTTATGTGGTATGGATAATGAATAAAAATCATATTGAAAAAAAATTTGGAACTTCGTGAAGGTTATAGTCCACACAATGCACAATTTGTATTTTCATTTTCTGAAGAATGAGATAGAGTTGATGTATATGATAACATGAAATTTCATAATCATATTTATATTATACATTTAACAATTATTCATCAATACCAGCATTCCAACTGACCATGAGAGGCAGTTTGAAAAATAGAAAAGGTCGCTTCTGGTAGGCGATAGTCAGCGCGACACACTAATAACGTTGTTGTTTTTCAGCCAACAGAGAGGAATAAATAATGGTTATTAAATCAATGTAATAAAATTTTATTTTAATAATAAAAATAATTTTATTATATTATTATTTATATATTATATTTAGATTTTTTATATTATGGTGTAGTTATTATGAAGATGGTAATACATAAGTTTGAGACTTGATCTTTTCTTAGAGATTTCCCAAGAAGTTAAGGTCATAAGCAACAATAAAAATATTTTGATATTAAGAATTATAAATTTACTTATAGGTAGTTGTATTTTTTGAGGTTTAGAGGAAATTTTAATAGGATGTTCATTCATGGAGGGGGTTGAAATAATTCACTTTTATATGTGAAGAAAATGGCACTTTGGGGAATACACATTAAACTTCCATGATATCACAACACTATTACTTGGATAAAGAATATAAAACATAATAACAATGAATTAACGAGTTATTTTTTCTCTATAAATATTCAATAAATTCTTTCCATGTATTTTTCATGTCATTTACCATAGGTTTTTATATTTTAGAATTATTATTTTTATAATGGTAAATGGTTTTTATCTATGAAATTTATATAATATTTAAAAATATAAGGTAAATATTATAAAAAAAATATATATTTTGAACCAAATTTTATTTTTTGTTTATAATAATTCATTATATAAATATTTGAAATCAATTATTCCAGGAAAATATATAATATATTAAAAACAGTTTTTATTGAAAAATAATTTTACACATTATATGTTCCAAATAATATTTATTATTGATTACCATTTAATTGAGTGTAAATATAACTAAATATTGGCATAAAAATAAATGATTTATAATTTGAATTATATAAAAATAATTGAATAGATAAAAAATAGAAGCTACTTATAAAATCGTTTATTTATAAAAATAATTTCACCATTATCATGGTAATTAACAATATTTTCACTAATATTAACTTTATTAATATAAATTAAATTGACATTTTTAAATAAGACTTAAATGTTGAACTAAAATAGGGAATACTTATTGTTATATTTAATTTATAAATGTTGTTATGTCTAATTTATAATATATTGTCATAAAAAAATTGGTGTGAAATTTTATTTATGTTTCAACAATATTAAACTTATATTTTATAAAATAGAGAAAGTATTCCTATATTATTTATATTATTTAATACATACAATTTTTTTTATATAAAAATGATTTATTAATCCTTTTTTCATTCATATAATAAAAAAGTTATTGTTTTTAGAATAATTTATATTTTTTCTATTCAATTAAATATCTATTATATAAAAAGAATATAAAAAATTAATCATATGTTAATATTGATTTTGAAATATAAAAATTAGAGAAATTTTTGAAAATTAAATTTCTAAAATTTAATAATTAAATTTTTAAATTAAATCATAAAATATAATGAAATAAATTTTTGGAATATAAAATATTAAAATATTAAATACCATTATTCTTATTCCATACCATTTAGCAATTATGTCTGTGTTAATAAAATATTAATATAAAATATAATTTATCATCATTAATAATAAATTTCTTTAAATATAAAATCATATCACATATATAAAATTATTAAAAATAACACCATTTTAAACAATAAATATTTATTTTAGTAATTTTAAGAAAAAAATATGAATTCAATTAATATTATATGTTTACAGTATGTTGTATCTATAAATAGTTTATAAAATGGTTACTCATATTCATACCATCTAATTAAATTAATAGGTTTTAATGGTCATTCATAAATATTTGTATTTAATATTTATATGTCATTGTTTTTGTTTATGATCTATGTTTTGTGTAGAGAAATATATAAAATAAATTAACTTAATTAGAGGAGAAGATATTTTAAAATATCATATCATTACAGAAATATAATATGTGTCGGACATTTATGAGAACCAGTTTTTCTAGATTTTTCTTTTTTCTATTCAATGTAATTAACCCAATAATTAATCTAAAACATGGGTAATTAATTAATTTCATTTAATTTTTTAAATTTCTATTTAATTTTATAATGGAATTAAATTTTTACTTGTAAATGTTCTATTTTTTTGGTATTAATAATGATGATATAACTTTATTCCAAGTCATGGAACAAAATTTTAGTAAATTTTGATTTTATTTTAATTTTCAATCAAATTTGGACTTCATTTGTACAAATCCATGTATTGGATTGATTTAAATTCATTTCATGTTACTCTCATGTGTGGGAATTTGATTTAATATTGAAAAATTGGATGGGTAAGGTTATAAGAACATTAAATATTCGATGGAAGAATAGATACCACTCTTTAAGGGGAAACTAACCTTATATCCAAGTTATTACTATATTTTCAATTATATGTAAAGGTTATAAAATTGTTTGATGTTTAATGTAAGGGTATCACTACCGCTTTATGAGGTTAGATATAGTTTTCACAATGATAATGTCAAGGTATAATCTAATCAAATAAATGAATCCCTAAGTTTTATTAGGGTCAACCGCATTCTACTCCAACTGTATACGGATGTAACTTCACTATCACATCTCTTGGAAGGTTCATCGAATACACTATAAAAGATACTCCATCCATATTACATCGTCACATTTTAATCAACCACACATGAAAATATCAAACTAATCTAGGTGAAAGATACCCTATCACTACCAAGATACATCTAGAATGTAATCATCCATGAGACTGCACCAAAATATAATGTGACAAAAAATGAAAACTCCCCTGACCAAAAAATGAAATATTCTCAACCTAGAGCTCTAGTCTCATAATTAAATCATTCACACATTGAATAAGTGGCCATCAGAATGATCTTACTAGAGGCAGCTATTACTTAAGGGTTCCTCTACATCAGTTATAATATATAATGGGCAATAAAATATTGTGAAAGGATGAAGGGAATGTTCAATATACTATTAAAGGGTAAAATATCATACTCCAGGTCCTATATAATGGTCAATCAAGAGCTATATAGGGGTCATCAAAAAAAGAAAAAGATATATATATATATAAGGTCTAATACATGAAATTAATGTCTTTTTAATGGTACATTTCCCTTTTCTAAAAAGGATTTAGCGATCAATTGGTTTTTCGTATCACATTCCACTAGTTTGGAAGAATTCGGAACATGCTCAAACACTTATGCATAATGAAGGCCCCCTTTGATCAAACCTATATAGACCCTCTTTCACCTAGACATTATATGTTTTCTATCTACATATATTTTTGAATTATTTATTGAAACAAAAAGATTAACTTATTTTTACTTCATGATTTAAAAACATATAAAATTAAATAGGGAAACCAATGATTATAGGATAAATAAGATTTTCTATGAAGAACCCATTGAGAAAAGACACTTGTGAGATCATAGACTACATTCATTGTTTTCAAAATATATTTTCAGATAATGGTTATTCAACAAAAGTTTTTACAACCTAAAAAAGTAACATATTTACGAGGGATGTAATTGTAGATATTTATTTTCATGTTGGTAATGTAAAAAATGTTTCTTCATTGGAAGTCAACACATGTTATCTATATCTACCAAGAGGATTAAACAAATAATTTAAAAAATAATAATGTTCCCACCATGAATAAGAATATTATTCTAGAACCTTATTAAAGAAATACATGATTTTATTTCATTACCAAAAAATAGCTGTTTTATATATAGGAATGATATTTTTTATGGAATTAGGAATATAATTAACGATTTATATTATATATAAATATAATAGTGTTTATAAAATTTAAAAAAATATGGTCCCTGTTAATTTTCTTCCTACATTTATTTTTCATTATCACTTATGATATATAAATGTGAAACATGTTCAAAGACTCCATATAGATAGATTTCTATATCCATTCAATTATTAATTTATCGACACATGAAAATATAGATCATTAGGTAAAGTGATTAATACTCATTTCTAGGGAATAAGTGAAATGGACAGTGTACAATTAGACCTTAAACATGCGTATGTATATTCCCGAAGAGTAAAATTTTTAGAAGTTGTTTTAGATATTTTATTAATTTTATTAATGATTTATATTAACATTGTTATGGTTTTCTAATGAAAAATAATAACGAAACTACTGAAAGGTTCAATGAATTTCATAATTATGTATGAAATCAACTAGAAATGAGTTTCTAGATTCTCTAATCTAATCAGGGTGGTGAACATTAATTCTAATGAATTTATGTGTATGTGTGGACTAATGCCTCTACAAAGTTGTGCAGTTAATTTTTAACATATGATTTTATAGGATGATTCTAAATATGTATACACTGAATATATTATCTCTGTATAAAAATATTTATTCTCTTTAAATTATTGAAGAATAAAAAAAACAAAGGATTAAAATTTATAAATAAAAGATTACATTAAAAATTGTAATAGTTAACAATTTGATATTGTGAATTTAAACAAAAAAATGAATGTTTGGATTGAAAATTAGAGATTTAAAAATTATGGATGATGATGAACTATGATTCTACATATGTGATTATTACATCTTAGTTTCATCCAAATTTGGAATTCACCTTCCATGACGATTACTATTTCTCTTCTCATATCAGCAAAATGACAGTGGAAACATCTAATTGTTCTCATTTGAATAAGACGAGTGTCACTTTCGTGGAGGCATTATCTGGTTTTTTATCTGATTAATGTGGTTCTACATATGTTGTATAATATCAACAAGTTCGATGGTGGTGGTAACTCAGTCATAAAGAATCTGGTGGCTCTTCAAAAAAGTATTAATATTTGAAATTTTTCACTTCATGATCATGGAATTTATTATAATGTAGATGGACCCCAGACATATGATGATATAAATAACAATATCTCTCATTTATGGAGTAATAATTTCTAGAAACATATTCTTTTTGGATGTCTATTTTTTCATATTGTCATTAAATTTATAAAATATCCAAATGCGTCTTGGAATTGTGGTAATCTAAAACTAGAGATATGTATTTTTAGAATCCATAAATAGTATCTCAACTTTAATCTACTCACCATGATAAAATAAGACTTACATATTTGGTTTAGATTCTATGGATTGAATTGGGTGTATTGGCACCCCCAAAATACTCAAAGTTCTTTCTTCATGCCTAGACAATCCAATAAATATGGATCAAATAACACATGAAGGGGAAACATGAATTTTTTCCCGTATTCTGGAGGATGTCAACTTGGAAAATGAATTTCCATATTCTATTATCCTTCTTTCAAAAGAAAATAGAATTAACTTCAATATATATTATGAATAACTTCCCCATTTTGTGATTTATGAATGATTTTGGGGAATTATGTTGAAAAATGTTGATTAAATCAGCGGAAGGATAGGGACGATCATAAATACAAGGATTGGAAGGAGGATAATAAGAACTGAAAAAATAAAGGTATAGTTCTTGGTAAATGGAGTGATTCAAAGGAATTTATGTAAAATAAATATGCATGACCTCCATGATCAGTGTTCCAATTAATTAAATCATAAGAAGACATTTATAATTAAGAATAAATCCATTCCATTGTCCATCATTCACCCAAGAAGGTAGGTGATGAAGTGTCTTCCAGAAAGGGTATATATTCAGATGATAATTTTTATCCTTATCTATTTCAAATTAAATTAATGATATGGTTTTAATGATGTAGTAAGATCTTGATGAGTAGGATTCAATTATTTATATTGAATATGATATTAGTGAGGTGGTTGACTTTTTGAAAAAGTATTTGGATTCTCTAGTTTACTCAAGTATTCTTCCATGGATGTTGATTCTATTTTCTTTATTATAAATCTTGTGTTATAACAAGATTATGTATATTTGGGTGTATTTGAAGTTAAGGTTTCTTTGGTGGATAACATTAACACTACACATGAGGTTGTGGTTTCTAACAACAAGGATATTGTTAGGTTTGAGGAATAAACCTTGGTTATTCCATTACTATTAGATAAGGATGTTGTCCCTTATGATAATATTACACTTAATTCCTCACTGGATAATAGAGATGAGGATACTCTGATCAAAGGATTTGACATCAAATCATTACTTTATATACCTCTAATACCGAAAAAGAAGGTTTAAATTCCACCTAAATGTATAAACATAAAAGTATGTTGGGGAAATAAAGTTGGTTTTAACCCCATATTCATGTCCAAATGAAGACATTTTTTTAATTAGCTAGGGCTAGAAAATAATGAGACATCCATGTCTTTTATCCTCCATGTCCCTAAGCACAAGACTTCCCTTATTCAAATTTCTAAACCTAAGATAACCTTGTACTTATATTTCACATTCTTAAAAACTTGGGTTTCCTTTTTTTGGATATTAAGAGATGATTGGATGATATTAAAAATCAATGGGTCATGGCTCATTCTTATTTCATTGGTACCTCCATAGTCGCCTCTAGCTATAATCATGTCATAGGTTATTTTAAATATATTTAAATTTAATAGTTCATCTCTATTTTTATGCTCATATAATGTATCATAAACATAAGAGCTTATGGTTGGAGATAGATTCTATTAAAAGATTTATTATTGGTCTATGGTCTAGTCTTGGTGATATTAATTCAATTTTGAATCAAAATGGGAAATTGGGTTTTGTCACCTATTCTATTTCCTCCAAGGACATTAGGGAATTCATTTAACTCAATGGATTGGTGGAGATCAACTATGTTGGATCTATGTACACCTGGTATAGAAAACTTCTCAATGGTATGGTTGCTATGAAAAAAATAAGGCTTTTGTTAATGATGTATTCCGTGATACCATGGATTACATATCTTTACAACATTTTCAAGACTCAACTATGATCATAATTCAATTTAGGTTGATTTTGTGATCAAATATTTCAATTCTTCTTTCCCCTTTTTGTTCATAAAATACGTGTCTGAATTAACTAGAATGCAGTAAAATTGTAAAGGATGTTTGGAATTATTTTTTATTTTAGAAATAATTACTTACCATGCACCCTAATACAAAAATTGGCTAAAAAGAAGCGAAAATCATGGATCAATGATCAATGTAGTTATCTAAGTATTGAAATTTTATCCCTTGAGGACTACCTTCAACTAATTCATGAGAATTTCACATGCAATGACTTCCCTAGTGGAATTGTAAATGAGGGTATGTTTTCACTTTAAATCAATGATCTTCTTAACCTTAATTATTCTATGTGCATGGATGCATTTAAAGATAAATGGATCAAATATAGTGATATAAACTCATGTATATTTAATTCATTTCAATGGACTAAAAGGATCCATTTTCTATAATCACTACCAAAGAATGGGGAATAGATCATGGAAAATTGGTAGTCTCTCTCTGATCACATGTTTTTTTATTATATGGATATCATAAATGGCTCCACTTTCATCTTTGATCCAATGGTTGGAATTATTCCAATTTTTTTAATCAAGTTGATAATTATGGCCTCACATATATCCCTTTGGATTCAGATCTTAATAATGATGTATTTGGTATTAATATAGAAATTTCCCTTAGTTTGGATGGCTTTGGAAACATATTCATTCCATCATAATGGGATATCATATAAATGGATTTATATAGGATTCTAATTTAATTATTTAAGGGTGATTATATCCCTCATGGGATAAATGATCAATATATTTCTCGGATTTCTAAAGTGGAGAATTTCAAAGTTATTCTACACCATAGGTTAGTTTATTTGGCCAACACCATTTAAAAAATTATTAGAAGAGTTATTTAAATTAGGTTTTCATATGTATCAAATAAAATTCTTCCATCAATTAATTTTGGCTTCATCAAAGGTATACTAATTCAGATCTATATCATTACTTCCCCCAAATGTGTTCTCATCTTAATAATCCCATCAGAGGGGGAAATATTTCCATTAAAATTGATACTAAAAAATTATTTGATACTATATATTAGAACTTCATATTGAAGATACATTTTGTTGGAATTTATGGTGTCTTCATAAATTTGGTTAAAATAATTATGGGTTCATCTCAAATTTTCTTTTCTTATCTATGGATCCTATAAAGGGTAATTCTTCATATATCGAGGTTTTAGTCTACGTGACCCCTCCATAAACTCATTTCTTCATTTTACATAGACTATCTTCATTGGATTTTCTCAATCATATAAGGTTGTGGGATATTGAAATCCATTTATGCTCAGAGGGGTATTTTTTACCCTTACACTCTTTTATCTGCAGATGACATCATCCTATTAACTAAAGGGGATAATAAAAATTTAATAATCATAGATAATACCTTTTTCATTATTGAGAGGTCTTATTTCTTTTGGTTAGCATGAAAAAATCATTTATTTACTTTGGAAGGTTTATTCTTGCTGCAAGGTTGATTGACACTATCAAAGAATTAGGAATTTGGGATGGTGTCCTACATTTTATTTATCTTGGCATCCCAATGTTTTGGGGTAGTCCAAATTCATTGTACATTTATAGAATCATAATATATATATAAAGAATCTTTCTTCTATGAAGGGTAAATCTATTTCCATGGATGGACGTATTTTCGTCGGGACATCCGTTATCACATCCATGTTTGTCTATTAATTTATATATTATAAATAGCCTATTACTCTTATTAAGAATATTATTATATCTATTATGATTTTTTTGACTTGTATTATTCTATAATGATCTTTATCCATGATTTCTTATAACAAATGTTTCATGCCTTATGCCTATGGGGGTGTGGGAATCAATAGTATTTAGTTTTTTCAATCAGTACTTGTATGAACGTTTTATATAGTGACACATAAATGGTAAGTTAGAGGCCTTTGATTTTATTAATCCTAGATTTAGGAAAAAAATAAATAATGGTAATCTCATACATATTAATTCCTCAATTTTTCATGATTTTAAATTGATCTTCTCAAATATTTATTTTTCACTCTAGGAGGTTAGTCTCCAAGGACTAATCCTTTAATTTATAGGCATAAAATTTTATTAGTACTCTTTTATTGGAATCCCTTATAAATGATGATGTAAATTAGGATTTATATCTATTAGTTTTGGAAAACATAGAAAATATAGATATTTTTTATCTTAATATCTGGGAAATTGTGCAGAGCTTCCAATTCTCACACCATGACAACTTTTGGGAATGGTAACCTGTAGTGATTGGTTTCCTAACATCAAAATTGTTCTTTAAGAATATTTAATAATACAATATTGACATGAAGTGGCTTAAAAAATGATCTTGGGTTTCATTCATCCCTCTCGACCCATTCTTATTTGGAATTTATCACACGGGAAAATCTTGATTCATCATTTCTTATAGATCTGTATAATCTAGTATTAATCATCATGTGCCCTATTGAAACAACACATGGATGATATCAAGCACAGTTTTTTGAGTTGTTCCACTAAATCATTGATGTATGTATATTTTTTGATTTATTTGTGATTCAATATCCTCAAATTTCAATCATCGCAAAATTTATCAAATGCTAGTTGGGCATTTCTCTTTCCCTGCATCCCCTTGATCTATTTCAGGTTTCGGCTGAGGAATTGATCTTTATTATCTCCAAAACTCGTACAAAATTTATGCATGAATAAGCTATGTCCATTACCCCAGCTTTTTTAACTAATTTTTTTGGTAATAATAAGATAATATAATATCTATGAGGATATATTTTTCTATTATTATTTTCATGATCATTAGTTGTTTAGGTGGCATGTTATTTCAAACAATTTTCTTCCTCCTTATTGAATGTTTGATTTCTTCTTTTTGGTAATTTCCATTTACTGGTTGAATTAAAAATAACCCTGATGCTTATTTGAGAGATTAACCATGTATTTTGGGTTGCAATTCTATTATTAGATATCATCATGTTGATGTTTTGGTATTTCATTATAGTTCATGCGGATTTTTTTCTTCTATTGAGGATGAGATGTTGGGTTTCATTGTTTCCATTATGCATGTTATGAAACATGGTTCGATATCACTCTTATATCAGTTTTCAAGCTATATAAACATGATTTACTTATATTTTGAGGAAGTTAACTACTCCTTGTATTATTTTCTTGGATTATCTCTCACCTATTGATTAAATTATCAATCATTTCTATAAGAATTCCAACTCAATTACGGGCTATCGTTAAAATAATGGGGATAATGGAAATAATTTATAGTGGTCTAGTGACATTCTTGGTGATTGAAAGCCTATTTTTCAAAGAGAAACATGAAAATTTATTATCTTTAGACTATTATAATAGGAACAATTTTTTAATTAAAATAGACTTTCTCTTCTTGGAAATTTTTCATGTACAATAAATATAAGAAATTTACTAGTGATTTATTATTAAACAAGTGTTGAAATATTATAAGTGGATCATATATGATATTATTTGTATTTATATAGTTATGTAATTGAATTATAAAATGTTTATATTTTATATACCAGAGTTTATAAGAACTTATGAAGCCATTCAGACCTGGGAAAATTTTTAACTTCACAATGTCATCCTAATTTTGGGACTGTTTATTGATTCATTTTTGTTGGGGTAAATATATCTTATTTCTATCATAAAAAAATTATAATATAATATACACTACTTATTTATGAAAATTATATTATTTTATTTCATTATACACTAAAAGTGTACTCAAAATAATGAAATAGTTTATTTACGAAAAAATGATATCTTTTTTCAATTCAGGCACTAAAATTTTTCAACTATATACATAATAATGTTAATTTTTTCCAAGATTGTTATTATTATTAAAAAATTATTTGTTATTTTATTTTTTACCCTTGTTTGAATAATTTTATGGACATTAAAAACAATCATCATCTCATTTTCTTAATGAGTAAATTTTAAAAATGATTAAACATGATATTTTTTAAAGCTTATAACACAAATTAATTTTACCATTTTGATGAATATTATTTTAGTAGATATTCGACTTATATTTTCCATGTTTATTATAGAAGATTTTTTTTTCAAATATATTTTCCATTTTTTAGGTTTTGAATATGTGATTAAATAGTTAAATTTAACTTATTCTCATTAAATAGACAGGTAATATTTAAAAAATATTTTCATTTATATCAACATACTTTTATGAAACATCTCTGTCACTAGGGATATATTATAGAGACACAATCCACCATATTTATCCAGATGGAATTTCTTCAATTTTACCTCGGAATGTATTTAAATTCCATATGGTATATCTTCAAATAAATATAGTTATAATTTATTAAGGCATAATAATTATGTTGTTTGGATTTTACATATGTTAAATGGACTAAAAAATTTGTGTGATAGGTGGTTCCCAGTATTACATATCCCTTCATATAGTGGTATGTGTCAATGGAATAATTTTGTTGGTTATTTGATGTATGAATAACCCATTTATGTTTTCCCTCTAGGAACAAGGTCATGATGTTATCTTTAAGATGTACTCCATGATGAATACCATCATTATTAAAATAGTTATAGATTTCCACATGGTTATTCAAATTGAAATGATATCCATGGATAAGATTCATGATCATTTGATTATTTATATTCAACTATTTAGTTATCATTAATTCATACCATATTATCTAATCCTCAATTATTCCATGACATATTTCACTATATACATTCCCCTATTGATAATCATAGCTCACCCATTAAATTTTATTCATTTTAATAGGATGATAGTAAGTTTACTATGATTAATATGTAATGATATTATAGAAGGAATAATAATGTTCTCAAACAAAATACAATGTTTTTTTTTATGTTTTCAAATTTATTTTGAAATAATTTATAGTTTCTCAAAGACTTCTAAACAATTTAATCACTCTGGATGAAAGAACATGTATGTTGTTGGAATTTCAAAATATCACTATCGGATTTTTGAAACTAGACATGGTTTTGTTATAGTGGTTATCAGAAAAAATTTAGTATCTTTCATTGAAACTGGATTTAAAAAACAGACTGTAGATTATTACCATCTCTCAAACTTTAAAGATAAGTGTTGGTATAGATAATATCAGAAGGTTTTATTAAGTTATAGATTGCAAGGTCATCCATGAAAATATATCCTTATCAAGAAACTAGTAAGGGGATGCAGGTGTGGTATATATTAACCTAGGTGTAACAACATAGAAAGTGGTAGATTAGGTATTAACTTAATCATCACTAGTTTGCGATATGTAGTCTTAAAAATTCACACCAGAAAACAGAATCTTGGGGATATTATTTTGTTTTTTGACACCTTATTTACAAAGCATTTTTAATTCATTGAAAATTTTATTTTTATTTTATAATAATCCCATTGATACTAACATTTATATCTATAGATTAGTTATGAATAAATTTTTAATTTATGTTAAATTTTTAATTTGTTTCATAAAAATAAATTATTATTTAAAATTTTTTATATTAGGATATGATCAATTGAATCTGAATATTTAAAAGTGGTGCCTTTTAGAATGAATTCAATCAATATCAATAGACATAATATATAGAGGGATTGAATTTCTAGAAAGAATAAAAAAACTGGAGTAGGAGGTTAAGATGAAATAATTATAATAATATTGGGGCAGATAACTTAGTTTATTACTAGTAATGAGGATTGTTTTGTTCATTTTACTGATTAACAACATGGTGTCATCATTTAGTATAGTTTCATTCAACAAAATACTTTATCATTCAATTGAACCACAAATCCATTATTAGATGATAAATGGAAAATTTCTTAGAAAATAAATTTCTCAATTTGGGATTTAATAAAATGGATACTATTATCATGGTATTTTATTATTTCATTGTGGATAAATGGTGGTCATTGATTCTACAGACTAAGGATGTAGAGGAAATAGAGAGCCTGGATTGAAATTATTTTAATTTTATTTCTATTTAATTATATTTTTCCATCCAATAATAAGAAGATATGGAGAGAAAAATCATGAGCCTATGAAAAAAAGGGAGATGAAAATAATGATATGTTATATGTTCACATTACAATATCAGGAATTCATGTTGTTCAGTATGTTTATAATACATTGAGTGAGAATAAATTTTTCTTGGATGGGCTATAACCAATCCTTTTGCTTGTATTATTCTTCCAAAACATTCTCATTATATAAGGATATGGTATCATGTGATATCAATATATAGAAATAATTCTCCTTGTATTATGAAATATAAGGAATTAAAGAAAAGATATGATGAATGAGATCTTCATAAGGGAAATAATAGATAAGGGATTGATGATAAGGAGCAATTTATAACATTTATTACTTGTAAAATGAAACACCATCATACTTTGTTGAAATTAACATGTAATTTATTCTTGTATAAAGGGAAATAAAAGCATGAACAAAAATTCATTGGTATTGGAGAATCTATCAGTGTATATTTTTTTATATATATTAATATGGGGAAATATGCCATCCAATGACCCAAAACTCAAAGGATCTTACTACAAAAGAAGCATGTTGGAGAATTCATAGCTTATGAAGTTACTAAAACCAATGGTGAACTTCTTATGGATATTGTCGTGGGTATATTTATTTGTAAATTTCAAGTTAGATGATTCTTTATTCATTTTTATATCATTTCTATCATTTATAACGTCCATATTTTATATGAAATATAAATATTTCAATAACACATTAAGAAGATATTTACTAATCAAGACACCTATAGAAAATATTATTTTCATAAATATATGTCACTCAATCACATTATGATACATGGATATAACATATTGAAACATTTCATTATTAATACTATGTTCTAAATAGATATAGTCCATCGTATTGATTGTATTTTAATTTATAAAGAAATTATATATTTTGGATAGATTGATATGATGGTTTTTATAATGATGTGGTTCTCATTGTCTTTAGGAACATTTACTTTACCATCTGATTCATGTCAAGATCAACACCCTATAAATCTATTTAAGGAAATTCTGAGAGAATAATATAAGACACATAATATGGATAGTAATGATAATACTATGATTCATTATGTCATTACCACACATGAATAATTTTTTTTGTTTCATGAAAAATTGACCATACATCCATCTGAGAAAGACATTTATTTTCCTACTAAACATATCCATTACATGAAAAATACATATAAGAATCCCCATAGAATATCCATGGTGATGATAATGAAACACATGAGGGTGTTATATGGCAATGAAATCATATGACCATGTGTTTCACATTCAGTGGGTCATATTCTATTTTTTAAAAAGAAGGATGGGACTAAGAGTATGTTTTTTAATTATAGAAAAATCAATGTCATTTCCATAAAGAAAAGTATTATCAACTTCATGTTGATGATGTATTTTATCAACTTTATGTAGATCAATATCAACTAAATAATAACATTAAATAATGGAATCATTAATAATGAGTAGTGAGGGAATATATTATTGAGATAAAATTTCATATGAAGTATGGATCGAATGAGTTTTTGGTAATATACATTGGATTGACAAATGAACCTTCTTTTTTATTGGATATGATGAAAATTATTTTCAAGGAATAAAATATTAATTTCATTTTGGTAGTTATTGATGATATGATTTTATACTCCAAAATCTATGAATTTAATAATATTTTTTTTAAAAAAATACAGAGTCTTATTAAAAGGGAGTTGTAAGGGAAATTTTGAAAGTGTGAATTTTTTATTCAAGAAGATCATTTTCTTGTCTATGTTGTTTCTAAGGATGGAATAATATTTTATACAACATACGAATACAAAGATAATGAATGGCCAATTGCAAAAAATAAAATTGAGGTATGTAGTTTAATTGGATTAATAGGTTACTGTGAGCAATTATTTAAAAAATAATCATTAGAAAACCCATTAACCATGTTGATGCATTAATGGATTATATTGTTTTTGGAAGATAAATTTATGATCATTTATTAATGTTGGATAATATGTGGATTAATGTGTTGGTGTTCACATTACCATGAAGAGGGGATGTAATTCATATATATAGTGATACACCATTAAAAATAAATGGATGTGTCCCTACGTAGAACGATAAATTTACTTCCTATGTGCAATGAAATTAAAGATCCATTACAAAAATCAATCCCCTTATGCGGTGATATATTTCAATATTTATTACCTAATAATATGGAAACATTATCTCTAAGGTAAATTAATTCAATTATAAATATGTTATAAGGGATTTAAATTAATATTCTCTCCAAAAGATCTCAACATGTGGAAAACAAGATGGATATAGATACTCAATGAATGTTTTTTCTGGATACACTACCACCCTGTGAGTTCTAATAATGTAACTAATAGATTTAGATGCAATGGTCCCCAAATTATGATTATGATGTGAATTTAAAATGATTATATATTTTGGGAAGTATTAATTTTTGGTATGTGATTTATGGGGGTATGGGAAACACAACTCCTTTCCTAACTTATATCCAAACTAACCTTTTTTGTAAAGATAAAATGTTCCTACCATGATAATAAGAGTCTGAAAATGAAAATTGAAGATGTTAATGAAGGGAAACAATTAAATTTAATTTATAAGTATGGGGTGATAAAATTTGTTAAGAGGTTTGTGTGCCACCCATACCTATGTTAAAGAGATAATTGTTAGATGAATCCCAGACATTGAATTTCTATAAAAACCCAAAAATCACTAAAATGTATTGGGATTTGAAAGTACATTCATGGTGGGATA
This sequence comes from Viscum album, assembly GCA_963277665.1. NCBI lineage: Eukaryota > Viridiplantae > Streptophyta > Magnoliopsida > Santalales > Viscaceae > Viscum > Viscum album. The sequence continues at coordinate 469,466,710 of OY728142.1, read as the reverse complement.
ATATGAAATAAGTGATTTTAGGCTATGTATAAATATTATTGTCTTTGAATAGGTAATGGTTTAAGGAAAACATCATAACATATTCATGAATACTATTTATATTATTTTATGGAAATCATATAATATTTTTATAGATATTGACATTGGATTAATAAATACTCTTATAAATAATGATTCGGTATCAGTTATTGTTGATCTTCTTACCATTTCTATATATTTTCACATGATAACCGAATATTAACCTCTTGATAAGAACGTGTGAGTCCATATTAATGATTTTATAAGAGTTTATGGGGAACCACATTTGATTGTATCTGATCATAAATTTTGGTTTACATGAAAATTTTTCAAGAGACATTATAAGGATCTTGATACCATGTTAGATTTATATACTACCTAATACATAAAGGTATATGCTATCATAAGGGACTATTTAAACATTATATATATATATATATTTGAGGTTGTTCGCAATTTATATTTATGACATATGTGATATGTGTTTAACTATAGTTTAATTTCAAATAATAATATATTATATTCAAGAATCCATATTAAACCATAAAAATCACTATACTAAAAGATGGGTCATAAAAAAAACATGTTGGGATGAGGTTGACTAAAGGAATCACTTGGACCTTGATCTTGATGGGGATATAAAAATGAAAGTAAACAATATATAAAATAATATTATGAAAACTCAAACAAAATGTGTCAATAACCAAGAGAAGGATTTAGAATTTAATATGAAAGATCGAACTTTCTCGAAGGTATCTTCCTGGCATAATGTTTTAATATTAGGGTAGAAAGGGATTATAAGTCATATATACACTGATCTCTCTAAAATTCCTGAAATAATATGAGATGTAGCATACCATTTAGAGATGGTAACTAGAATATCTAATGTTTGTGATGTAATCCATATCACATAACTAAGTAAATACACATTAGTCCCCAGAAATGTTCTCTAATATGAGAAAATAATATAAGAAATGAATTTTTCGTACTCTAAAAAATCTATCTATATTCGTGACACTATAGAAGAAGCATTGAGGAATTACATGACTCACAAGGGAAAGTTACATTGAAAAAATAATAATATAAAAAAGGATAATGGGGAACCTGATGATGTTTTTATGAAGAATAGTTGACAACTAACCATGATATAAAATTATCCAAATGTCTTAGGAAGAATGATTTGAATGAGGGAATAATGTAACACCTAATATTCAATTATAGTATTCTATTATTTCTGGAGAGTAAATTACAAATTGAACTTATCTTTATTAATGAATTTTATTTATAACTAAATTTATTATTTTTTTTAATAAAATATATTTTAATTAAATTCATTTTTTAATTTAAAATGTTACAATTATACTGTTTTCCGATTTTTGATGATTTTTGAGTGATAGTTTATTTTTAAGAGAATATTGAAGATTGCTTACTTAAAAAAACATTAAATTTTATTAAATTATAATTTTATAAGAATCCAATTAAACATAAAAAATTACAATAAAAATTAACTACTTAAGAAGGAATATAATTTATAAAAAATATAATGTGGAACCTAGTAACGTATGAATAACATCATAAAAACTTCATTAATGTTTTTAGCTGAATAAAAATAGTTTTTCTTTATTTCCATTAGCCAAGTATTTATAGTGATTCATTTAGGGTTGGTATGGTTTAAAAGGAAAATAATTCTCTATTTATTTAACATAATTAAATTAATTCCATTTTAGTTATCATTATACATTATTTTTCTGTAAATTAATTTTTATGCTTAAAATAAATATTTTTCAAAAGGAAATTTTTACTACCTAATGTGAAAATTTATTAAAATTAATTTAATAAATTTATATGAGTTGAATAATGTGAAATGGGATTGTTTTTTAATAATAATAATTAAATCTTTTTAATATGTTTAACTAAATTTCATGTAATAGTGAAAATAAATAATGACATGTGTTTATCAAATTGGTTAAAGGAAAAATTAGTTAAAATGATTAATAATTAAGTGACAAGGATTAAATATAATAACCCTTACATAAATATCATTGTTTGTTATTTATATATTCCTTCACATCATAATATTCTATTATATGAAAATTTTAAAAATATTGAATAAGAAAAATATTTTATATAATAAAAATAATATTAGTAAATCTAACTATGTCCTTTCAGTCATTAATAAAAGGGGGCCACTTATATTATATTATTCACACCTATCAAGCCAAATATCACTACTAATACCTCCAAAAAACCCATTATGAATCTCCCTCTATAGAAATTAGTGTTTTTTTCTTAGCAAAGTGCTGACCTATATGGATGAAGGTGTAAGACCAACATAGTTTTATGAAGAGGAGGTATAACTCTTAACCAATTTCCTTGATTCTACATATTATTATACCTCATTCAAATAATATTTTAAAATTATATTATAATATCATAATTATATTCTATATACTAAAATTTCATTATTTTTCTAGAAAAATCCTTATTCAGTTCCTTCTCATACAATAGAAAATGAAAACATATATTGTTGGTATATATGACCAACCATCTCTATATAAATATTTAATTATCTTTTCATGAACAAATTATATGGATTGTTATTAAGATGAAATTAATTAATATGTTTTATTTTTATGACATAATTATGTTTCTTTAAAAAATTTATATAATTTACCTTATTACCCTTCCACCAATTAAAAAATTATAACATCCCTTCTACATACATGTGGAATACTACCTCCATAGTGTGATGTAGTTAATATTTTTTATATTCCATTGAAAGATGATTATGAAAATGTACATTACGAATATATATTATATTAATATCATGATAGAAATATTAACATGATAGATCCATGATAAAGATTCATGTCTTGAAAATGCTGAATATAAACATATATGAAGAATGAAACAATTAACACTCAGAAATAATGATAATGATAATAACTTATTAATAAATGGGTATGAAAATTATATATATATATAATATATAAAATTAGATGAATTTATATTGTCTATTTATTTTACTATAATATATATAAATTTATTATATATGAGTTTAAAACCACCTTTGAAGACAGTAAGACCTACGGTAAGGGTTTATTTTAAAAAATCATCATCATTATAGATAATTTATTTTTAAATTTATATTTAATGAATTATAATATATATCTATCATGGACCAAATATTTTTTCTTATATGCTAGTAATTTTTGAAAATTAGAATTATTATTTTTATTTTACCGATTCCTTAGAATAAATTTTTTAAGAATTTTTTTTTTAGAAAAAATGAATTTTTTTATATTCATTCTGAAATCCATTTATTCTATGTCCATATTTTGATTAAAATTATATGCATAATATTTTTATTATTATGAAATTAATGATGAAATTCATTTTCACCGGTGATTTAATTGAAATTATAGTGTTAAAATAAATCATCATATCTTTTTCCAAATAATGAACTTTTTACCAAAGATGTGAATGGAATATTTTTTTGAACACTCTTCAAAAGTACAATATTAAATATCATTATTACTATTACTATTCTTAATGATTCATCTTCATGATTCAATTTTTATTTTAAAATATAATAAATTCATAATATCTTTAATTTTCTTATTTTAAATATTTGATTTCAATACGGAAAGATTATTTTCCTCATAAAATGTTCTGGTGTTCATTTAAAATTATTTTCATCTATATAAACACGCTTTAATGAATATTATGATATACTGGTAAAAAATATAACGATACCTTCCATTATATTTCTATTTATGGGATATGATCATTTTAGACTTTGTAAAGTGCTCTGATTATTTTTACAAGTTCATAAAATAGATATAGTTACAAATTATTCGTTCATATTGATTAATTTGTGTAGTTTACTCATATGATTAATGTATTAAAAATATTAAGTGAATGGTGGGGATAAAAATAAGATTTTTCCTTGATGGATTAATTGGCCTCATGAGTTAAAAGTTGTCAGATATATGGAATATTTCATATCAATATATGTATGATGTCTTGGAATGATTCCTCAATAATATGTTTAAGAGGTCTGAATTATAGATTGCACCATTATGAAAGTAGTTATTGATTTTCATGTGACTTTTTGAATAGTTATGATATCCAGGGTTAAATTTCAAGATCATTTTATTTTTAATGTAGTTATTCAATAATAATTTATTATAGAAAAATTAATCATTCCTCATTTATTCTAAGATATATTCTATTACATCTATTTACTTACTAAGCATTAGAGCTAAAATTTCATTTCTGCCTCTTCCAAATATAGAAAGAAGATTACAATTAATAATATTCTAGTTTATTATATATGGAATAAAAAATATTCTTGAATAGAATTTTATTTCTTTTTTTTCTTCTTATGTAATGTGAGATTCAATAATGTATTTAGTTTTACATAGACTATTAAACTATTTTATCCCTTGGTATACTATAACTTGTATCTAGTTTCAATGTAATAATTTAACCACTACCTCTGGGATACAACATTTTTGTTGCCCAATATTAAGTTAATATAATTAATATTGGGGTATAATATTCCCCCAATAAATTAATATTTTCTCTTTTCAATGAATTATAGGACCTCTTAATTTTCCAAAAAATCCCTCACCGCACACTACACATTTTCTAAAAAAACAAAAATCCCCGAAATTGGACTATATTTCTATGTATGGGTAAGGAATTATGAAATAAATATGAACCAAAAAAAGGTAATATTACATTTATACTCATGCTGAATATATGAAACGATGCATAAATAGATAATATTTATATTATAAAGTTATTGGAATCTAGTTGTCTATATTTATCAATCATGAGGAATTGGGGGATGAGTTGATCATGAATATGACTCCATATATTATTGACAAAAATTTTACACTTAGTATAAGTGATGATATAAATGGTTTTTACTGAACTCAGGCTTTGATTTTTAGATTTCACATAAAATAGAAATCCAAAAAACTAATCAGATAAGGTTATCTATTGTAAGGTATTGGGTTGTATTATCATTCTTTCTAATGGAGTTTAATATTATTTATATTATATTCATCATAAAAAATAATATGATTAGGGATAGATCCCCATATCTAGGTCCTAACTTGATCAAGTATATATCTACCTTGAGAACATCTATGAATGTTATAAGTGGATGCCATTTTACAAAAAATATTCTTTATTAGTGAAAATTTTCATCACATTAATTGAATTATCATGAGAAGAAATATTTTATTTTTTAAATGATAATTATATTTAGTGTGATGGTCCTCTACCTACCATTATTAGGGCCATGAATTCAAGGATATTTTATGCTACCATTAGGAAATTTAGAGATTCTTTTTTGTTTCCTTTTCCACATCATCATTAATTGAACAGAAATATAAATGAATTTATAGGCATTCATTTCTAGAGTTATTAAAATTATTTGGGACATAAGAGTTCGGTTCCTTCATGAATGATTTCATGTTTCTAGGATGTGACTTCTAAGTGGTCCATGAATAAAACTACTATAGATTATTTGTTTTCAATTAATTACATTATCCTTATTATTTAAAGATAGGGAATCATATTAATTTTATTTTATCCATGGGGTTGTTTAGTATTAACACTCATTAAACTACCATTATATAAAAGAAATATTTTGAAATAAAACATTGTTGAATGGTGTTCTCCAAAATTATATTATATAGAAAGAATTTGGAGAAATCACCAAGTACCAGCAGATTAGGATTTGTTATCTCACAAAACTCAATAAAATAATTCTATATGGTATAAATGAAATACTTGAGGACATGTTGTTGATAAATAAATTTTGTAACGTTTTTCATTGTCCTAATTTTCAAAATCATATGTAACTTATTAACTTCTTGTGTATTTCTGTTAGAGTAAGTTTGTTTTTTATTGCGATATATGGTGTCACATACATAACATAATTTAAAGGTAAATTTCATTTAATTTCCATAAATTTTTTTAGGGGTTTCCCATTCATTTCGGGAGGAAAGGGTGAGTTTTCATGTTTTGGGCCAAATCGAGAGCCCATTTCCGGATTTAAAAACTGATTTTTATTATTTTATAACAATTTAATTTTTAATTATTTTCCACCCATTTCACTTCCAAAATATCCTCCACTGAAATTTTAACACCAAAAATGCAATTTGGACCCCTTATCAATCCATAACAATGGGGTATTTGGGTTTTTATTTAAGAATTGGGCCAACCCGAAAGCCCATTTTCCAGTTTTAAATTGTTTCATTAATTTTATTTTATCTAATTCATTATAATGAACTTTTTGGTTATATTACATCCCTTTCGACCATAAGAAGCCTAATCGTGCTCCCATTTCCTTTCCCCCTTCCTTGGAGCTCTTTGAAATCACGAATTAGGGAAGAACTTCATAGGGTGTCTCAAATCGGCCAGAATTGAAGAGGTAACTTCATCCCTTATTAACACTCTCAATAATTACTTTTTTATATCCATTACAGTTCCTAAATGACCTCATAAATCCTGTTCGAACAACCCTAGATTATTTTCTGTTTTCAATTTCATCTTCTGTTGTTTTGGGGTGATTACTTCAGGATACTTCAAGTGAGTCCTTTTCTTTCCTCTTTCAAATTGCATAGGGTTCCATTTGTTTTTATTAGGATTTATTCCCTCTTACTTGAAGTCCCAAATGACCAAGGGGTAGGGTTTCGAACCTAAGGTTTAACCTTGGGTTTTATTTTCTAATTCTTGTGGTTTTAGGTTTGTTCTGGGTCATTATTGGTGGTGCGGCGGTGAGAATTAATTTTCGCATGGTGATTCAAGGGTTTTTCTTTAATATGGTTGGTGATTTCATTGTGAATGAAAATTTTCTGATTTATCTTGATGTTTTCATGATATTTCTATGTTTATTTCATTTTAATATTTCTGAAAAAATTGGTTTCAGTTTCATTTAGAATGAAAATGAATTTTAAGTTCGAATTTTTTGTTGAAATTGGGTGGTCTTCATACAAATTTTTATTGGATCATTTGGGTCTGACCAATAATTACTTAGTGTATTTTATTGAACTTTATTAGGACTTAAAATCATGTATTGAATGTTTATTACTTTTGTTTGTTGCTGTGAAAGTTTGTTTAAATGGCGTTTTGGAAGCAAATGGGCTTTAAGTGCCATGTTTGTGTGAAAATTGGGGTTTTTAAAATATATAACTTCTTGGTTCACATGAGGCTACCCCAAAAATGAATTGTTGGTTTCATTAAAGGTTATTGAACAGAATTTTTTTTGGTGACTTAAAAGTGTGCACATAGTGTGCAAAGTGGATATTTCAAAGAGATTTAGGTGAAAAATAATGGGATGTTTTGAGAGGTTGTTTTACTGAAAATCAAAATGTTTTGTTGTGTGTTTCAAATGGTATAAAGTTTGTATAACTACTGTATTTTTTATTTGTGACCATTATTGGTGTTTTATATGCAAAATAATTAGTTCTGTTTGCTGAAATTGTTTGAGTACAAAAAGAGGAATCCCAGGTACTTAGGTGGGCGGATATTGACTAGTACGGCTAGTGAACCGGATGGGTTGTGTCCCTATTTCACTGAGAAAATGGATAATGAAAACTCTAACTAAAATATGTGGATGATATTTGGGGACCACTTTGTTATGGGTATGTTCCCTACTAGTGGATCATTCATGGGAAATTATTGTGACTTGGACACTTTACACCGAGGTACGAGGTACATAGGGTCCGAGGATATCTAGTTTCCTAGGGGTGTTCTCTGTTTTGGTGCTCATTGGATTTGTGGTATTTACCCATTTATTGGGGTGTTTTTGTTAGTACATTATAGTATCTCACATATCTATTTAAATGTGTGAACACTATGAAATTCTTAGCTTGAAACTGTTATCAATTGAAAGTTTCATTTCTTGGATTTTACCACTGTGTTTCATTGTGTATTAAAATAGCTTTCTTTTTCTCATTTTATTGAATTCTATTTGGAATAATTGGGTGGTATCCTATTGGGATTAGGATCACACCCTAGTTACACCCCTTGGGTGTAATTAGACTTGGTTATTTTTTACTCAGGTAAAGGAAAGTCCAAGGTGGATGGCGGTTCAGGGTGTTAGTCCCCATCGCTGGGGCAGAGTTGTGGAGACAGATTGCGGTTGATGACCCCTTGTCATGTGGAGGCCATGGGGATGTCTTTATGTTGTAACATTTTGTATTTTGACCACTTGTAGTGTCTTTAAACAAATTTATTCTGATCTGATTTTGTTAAGAATTGTTTTGCATGAAAAATTCAGATTCTTATTATTGATAGTTTTTTTTTATGTTTTATGCTTTCATACTTGGGTAAATTGTTCCCAAACCAGATTGTTTTGATACCCGGGAACTTGTGCCAGCCCGTGGGGATAGGGAACTCCATTTAGGCCTTGTCACGGGCTGGGATTGGCGCTGGTATTGGTCGTGACCAGATCCGGTTCGTGACAAAATCGTATCAGAGGAGGTTAAAGTTTTTGGGTTATATTGCTATTTTGGGATGAGTCAGGATATATAGGAGATAGGAATGTTGGGGCTAATGGTTTTGGTTGTGATTAGGGGCCTATCCCACACCTATCATGGAAGACCTTGAGTCACCAGGGGATGTTGAAATTTATGGATTGACTCCACTTCCAGGTGAGACGTGTGGGCTGCAGACCACATGTGGACATTATGAGGATGTGGAGTAGTTGTTTCTTTTATTACTAAAATGTGTTTAGTTTATTTATATTTGATGTATTTGATTGCAATTTTCATAATTGTGGTATTGACTATTGTTGTTTGACTATTGCATTTTGTAGCAACATGCCTCCCCGGAAAGCTCCCACGCGCCCACATGAGAAATTTGGAGAGTGTTCTCCTACACCGATTGATTAGAGGCTCATGGAGGCTGTGGTTCAGGCTATCCAAGCTTTGGGATAGGGACCATCTCCTGCTTCTATTAATGTTAGCACAGAAAATACCGGTTCTTGAAAAGATAAAGCACAAGAGTTTCTAGAAAACAAGCCTCCTGCCTTTCGAGGTAGCTCATAACCCCATGAAGTAGAAGAATGGATCGAGAAGATTGAGCATATGTTTGAGTTCTTGGAAACACCCTAGGAGCTCAGGGTGAAGTGTACCACATTTCTGTTAGAGGATCCCAACCATAAGTGGTGGGATTCAATGCTTTAGGCTGGGAAGAATGAGCAGATGTGCTGGGAAGATTTCAAGGTTGTTTTCAATGAACAAAACTACCCTGAGGTGTTGGATTATTCTAGGTCCAGAGAGTTAATGGAACTTTCTCAGAGGAATCTATATGTGATAGAGTATGACAAATGTTTCACTGATTTGTTTCGGTATGCTCTAGAAATTGTCTTTAATGAGCAGCTGAATGCCCAGAGGTTTGAGAAAGGCTTGCGACCAGAGATATACTCCCAGGGGTTCTTGTTTAAGTTGAGGACCTATGCTGAGGTCGTTGATTTGGTTTTCATGGTGGAGATTTATAGGAAATACAGGGATAGTTTCAAAGGTTCAGTATCAACAGTGGGTAGTGGAAGCTTCTCAGAGAAAAAAAGGAAGCGGGATGATCATGTGAAGAAATGAGGAGGTAGTTCAGGCCACTCTTCCAGGAAGTTTTCTTCTGCAGATTCTGATGCGAGATCAGTCATGTTCCACCAATGTGGGAAGCCCAGGCATATCCGACCAGAATGTCCACTTCCTCCGAAGCCTTGTTAACAGTGTGAAGGTATGGGGAATTTGTAGTGCTCCTGTGGTGTGGCACATCCACTCCCAAGTGGGGCAGGGTCAGTGGCTTCAAGAGGAGTGCCAGCACGGTCCGATCCATCAAGGACTAGGCGATCTCTATTTTTCGGTCATGGTGGAAGGGCTAGATCATCTTCTAGGAAGAACTAGTTCAGGGTAAAACCACAGACTAGCGGTCGTCCTCAGGCAGATACTGGACATCTCCATGCAGTGGATCAGGCACCAGCATGATCAGAGGCAGGACCGTCGACAATTCGAGGTACCGTTCGGATCACATATTCTATAGCTACTACTCTTTTTTATACTTGCGCCTCTGCTTCATTTATTTCTTCCCATTTTGTGGACATTATGAACTTTCCAACTGAGTTGATGTATTTCTCTATGGAGTTGGTGACATCGCTGGGAAAGAAGAAGGAGCAGGGCCTTAGGTTCCCCTCGTGTGCGCTTTCCGTGTTAGGTGTTAAGATGGAGTGGGATCTCCTAATTCTAGATATGGAACTTTTTGACATAATACTTGGAATGGATTGGCTAGTACTCTTCCAGACACACATCTATTTCTACAGATAGTGAGTGAGTTTCACGGCACCCGATGGGAGTCGTTAGGTTTTTCGTGGATAATGGGATCCTCGGTCAGGTTGCACAGGGCCTCCACTCCCAGAGTTGGGAAGTGTTATCTTTTAGTTATCTTCGCCCATGCTACAGGATGGTATTTTCCCTGAATGTGCACTAACTCATGTAGTGAATGAGTTTCCGGAGGTATTCCTTTATGATTTTTCAGGTTTTCCCCTGGAGCGGGATGCAGAGTTTTCGATTGATCTAGCACCGGGAACACAACCGATATCTCTTACCTCTTATCGCATGGCCCCAACCGAGATGAGGTAATTAAAGATATAGCTGGATGACTTAGAATACAAAGGATTCATTCTCCCAAGCATCTCTCCCTGGTCCGCTCTTGTGTTGTTCACGAAAAAGGCTGATGGATCCCTCCAGCTGTGCATTGACTACCAGAAGATGAATAAGGTAATAATTAAAAACAAATACCCTTTTCCCAAGATAGATGATTTTTTTTGATCATTTGAAGGGGGAAAAGTGGTTCTCAAAGATAGATCCATGTTCAGGGTATCATCAACTCAGGGTGAAGGAGTCAGATATCCCAAAGACAGCCTTTCGAAGCAGGTATGACCACTTTGAGTATTTAGTCATGGCCTTCAGATTGACCAATGATCCTGAGGTGTTTATGGAACTTATGAATAGTTTGTTCCATCAGTAAATCTATTCTTTTTTTTGGTGTTTTTGGATGAAATTATAGTATACTCTGGCTCTGAGGAAGAACAAAAACATCACTTAAGGATCATTTTGGGCACTTTACGGGATCACTGCCTCTATGCAATGTTGTCAAAGTGCACATTTTAGATTCGGGAGGTGAAATTTCTTTTGCATGTGATCTCTAAAAAGGGGGTGTCGGTGGACCCGGAGAAGATTAGTGTGGTTATGTCATGGGATCTTCCAAACAATGTGTTTGAGATCCGAAGTTTCCTTGGACTGGCTGGTTATTATGTGCGATTCATTCGAGATTTCTCTGGGCTTTCTTCACCGATGACAGTGCTCACTCGGAAAGGGGTGAAATTTGATTTGGGTCCATAATGTCAGGAATTATTCAAGGAGTTGAAGAGGCGGTTGACTACTGCCCCCGTACTGATTTTTCCTGAGGCTAAAGAAGGATATGTGGTCTATTGTGATGCTTTAGGTATGGGTCTTGGGTGCGTGCTTATGCAGGATGATCATGTGGTGGCGTATGGATCTTGCCAACTCCGACCACACGAAATGAACTACCCAACCCATTACATGGAGTTGGCAGTGGTGATGCATGCTTTGAAGACTTGGAATCACTACCTCTTTGGAGAGAAGTTTGTGTTCTACTCTGATCACAAAATCTTGGCCTATATCTTCTCACAGAAGGACCTCAACTTGAGGAAACTTTTTTGGATAAAGTACTTGTAGGGGTTTGAATTTGACATTGTCAATACCCCAAAAAGGTTATTGTGGTGGCCGAAGCTTTAAGAAGAAGAGTTCCAGTGCAGCCTTTAAGGAAGTCTAGTGATGAGTGGACTTTGATGGGGCTCTTTTCTCAGATGCATGTGGAGACCAGGGAACACATTGGAGGGGCATTCTTGGTGAACGTCCAGTTGACTCCTTCTCTAATGGAGTTGATTCATCGGGAATAGCCTAGTTATGAGCTTTGTCAGCAGTCAAAGCAGTTTCTTCATGGTGGGGAGACATCCTTTGATTTTTTGTCATCTCCCGAGGGAATCTTGTGCTTCAAGGGCTGTTCAGTAGTGCCGTTATCTCTACGGAAGGTGGTGATGGAGGATATCCACCAGTCTCAGTGGGATGTCCATCTGGGTGCCACTAAGATGTATTATGATGCCCATCAACGATTTTGGTGTCCTGGTATGAGACGGGACATAGCATTCTTTGTGTTGAGATGTAACACATGCCAGCAGGTGAAAGTAGAGCACCAAAGGCCCTCTGGTGTTCTCCAACCACTACCCATTCCTACCTTGAAGTTGGATGAGGTCTCCATGGACTTCATTGTTGGCTTAGCTCATACACCTCGGTGTAAGAATTCCATTTGGGTAGTGATTGATCGTCTGACCAAATCAGCACACGTAATTACGATAAAAGATATAATTAAAGTGGATGATTTGGGCCATTTGTATCATCATGAAGTGGTGAGACTCCATGGTTTACCATCAGTATTTTTCTCAGATAGAGACCCCCGCTTCACTTCTCGATTTTGGGAAGGCCTTCAAAAGGCCTTGGCGTCCCAGATTATGATGACCACAACATACCATCGTCAGACAGATGGTCAGACAGAGCGTGCGAATCAGATTTTGGAGGATATTCGCCATGCATGTGTCCTAGACTTTTGAGGTTCCTGGGATACCCATTTGGGATTGGTTGAGTTTTATTATAATAACAGTTACCAATCCTCGATTTGAGTGGCTCTTTTTGAGGCGCTCTATGGTCGGCCTTGTCGGTCCCCCTGTGTTGGGCTGAGGTAGGTGAGACCTCACTACTGGGGCTGATTCTACTACAGGAGACATATGAGAAGTTAAAATTAATCAGGCAACGTTTATTAACGTCTCAGAGTTTTCATAAATCATATGCTGACCGAAGGCGTTGAGACCTAGAGTTTTCTGTTGGTGATAGGGTATTCTTGAAAGTGGCCCCTCGTCTGGGTGATCATCGATTGGGGAAGCAAGGGAAGTTTATGTCGTGGTATGTAGAGCCCTTTAAGATCAACGAGCATATTAGAAATGTGGAATATAGGTTGGCCTTACCTTCTCAGTTGATGTCCATCCACGACGTCTTTCATGTCTCCCAGTTGAATAAATACAACTCGGATCTGTCTCATGTGCTGAGTTGGGAAGAATTTGAGATAGAGCCTAACTTGTCTATTGTATAGGGCCAGGTGCAAATAGTGGACTCCCAAGACAAGGTTCTTTGAGGGAAATCCATTCCTCTGGTCTGGGATCATTGACAGCATGGTAGTGATACTCATCACACATGGGCGCGGAAGTCATGGGTCGAGGAAGAGTACCCATTCCTATTTTCAAATCAAGCTTCATGTTGACTTTCCGGGGTGGAAAGTCTTTAATGGTGACGAGAATTGTCACATAGATAACTTATTTTAAAGGTAAATTTCATTTAATTTCCATTAATTTTTTATTTTAGGGGGTTTCCATTCATTTCTGGAGGAATGGGTGAGTTTTCATGTTTTGGGCCAAATCTAGAGCCCATTTCCAGATTTAAAAACCAATTTTGATTATTTTCTAACTATTTAATTTTTCAATATTTTTCACCCATTCCACTTCCAAAATATCCCCCACTTACCCTTTAATACCAGAAATGAAATTTGGACCCCTTATGAATCCATAACAATGGAGTATTTAGGTTTTTATTTAAGAATTGGGCCAACCCGAAAGACGATTTTTCAGATTTAAATTGTTTCTTTAAATTTTTAATATCTTATTCATTATAATGAATTTTTAGGTGATTCAACCACCCTTTAGACCCTACGAATCCCAGGAGCGCTCCCATTTCCTTTCCCCCCTCCTTGGAACTCTTTGAAATCTCTAATTAGGGTAGAACTTCATAGGGTGTCTCAAATCGGCCAGAATTGAAAAGGTAACTTCATCCCTTCTTAACTCTCTCAATTATTACTCTTTTATCTCTATTCTAGTTCCCAAATGACCTCCAAAATCTTTTTCAAACAACACATGAATTTTTTCTGTTTTCAATTCTAGATACTATTATTTTGTAGTGATTACTTCAGGATACTTCAAGTAAATGAGTCCATTTCCTTCCTCTTTCAAATATCTTAGGGTTTCATTTGTTTTTATTAGGGTTTATCCCCTCTTACTTGAAGTCCCAAATTACCAGGGGGTAGGTTTTTGAACCTAAGGTTTAACCTTGGGTTGTATTTTCCAATTATTGTGGTTGTATGTTTGTTCTAGGTCCTTATTGGTGTGGCGGTGGTGCGAATTAATTTTCGCACGGTGATTCAAGGGTTTTCCTTAATTTGGTAGGTGATTCCATTGTGCATGAAATTTTTGTGAATTATCTTGATGTGTTTAGGGTATTTTCATGTTTAGTTTATTTTAATGTTTTTTCAAAAATTGGTTTGAGTTTCATTTATAAGGAAAATGAATTCTATGTCCCACGTTTTGGTGAAATTGAGCGGCTTTCATATAAATCTTTTATTGGTTCATTTGGGGCTGAACAATAATTACATATTAGATTTTATTGAACAGTATTAGGACTAAAAATAAGGTTTTTAATGTTTTTTTGTTGCTGCGAAAGTTTGTTTAAATGGTGTTTGGGAAGCAAATGGGCTTCAAGTGCCATGTTAGTGTGAAAATGGGGGTTTTTAAAATATATAACTTCTTGGTTCACATGGGGCTACCCCAAACTGAATTGATGGTTTCATTAAAGGTCATTGAACTTCAATTTAGTTTTTGTGACTTAAAAGTGTGCACATAATGTCCAAAGTTGATATTTCAAAGTTCTTTGGGTGAAAAACAATGGGATGTTTTGAGAGGTTGTTTTATTGAAAATCAAAATGTTTTGTGTGTGTTTTAAATGGTATAAAGTGTGTATAGCTACTGTATTTTTTGTTTGTGACTATTAGTGGTGTTTTATATGCAAAAGGATGTGTTTTATTGCTGAAATTATTTGAGCACAAAAAGGGGAATCTCGAGTACTTAGGTGGGTGGATATGTACTAGTACGGCTAGTGAACCGGATGGGTTGTGTCCCTGTTTCACTGAGAAAATGGATAACGAAAACTCTAACTAAACTATGTGGATGATATTTGGGGACCACTAGGTTATGGTTATGTTCCCTACTAGTGGTTTATGCACGGGAAAAGATTGTGACTTGGACACTTTACACCGAGGTACGAGGTACATAGGGCCCGAGGCTATCTATTTTCCTAGGGGTGTTCCCGGTTTTGGTGCTCATTGGATTTGTGGTATTTACCCTTGTGTTGGGGTGATTTTAGATGTAATTTATATTATATCATGTGTATATTTAAATTTGTGAACATTCTTAAATTTTTAGCTTGAAAAGTGTTATGAATTGAAACTTTCATTTCTTGGATTTTATCACTACTTTCCAGTGCCTTTTAAAACTGCTTGATTTTTCACATTTTATTGCATTATATTTGGAATAATTGGGTGGTATCCTATTGGGGTTAGGCTCAAAATATAGTTACAACCCTTGGGTGTAGGTATACTTGGTTATTTTTGACTCAGGTAAAGTAAAGGCCAAGGGTGATGGCGGTTCAGGGTGTTAGTCCCCATCGCTAGGGCGGAGTTTTGGAGACGGATTGCGGGTGATGACCCCCTTGTCGTGTGGAGTCCTTGTGGATGTCTTGTTGTTGTCATTATTTGTATTTGGACCACTTGTTTTGTCTTTAAACAAAGGTATTCAGATCTGGTTTTGTTAATAATTGTTTAGCATGAAAATTTCAGATTCTTATTATTGATTGTTTTTTTATGTTTTATGCTTTCATACTCAGGTAAATCATTCCCAAACCAGATTTTTTGATACCTGAGAACTTATACCAGCCCGTGGGGATAGGGAACGACCTTTGGGCCTTGTCACAGGCTGGATTTGGTGCTGGTATTGGTGGTGACCAGATCCACTTCATGACATAGGGTTTGTTCCACATAAAACTTATCTTGTTTTTGGATATGATCAAATTCCATTTCTTTGTTGATAGTAATATTTCATGCTTCCATATTCTATGTATTTTTTGTTTTGTAATGGTGATTCCTATAAAGACCATGTCCTAGTTCAATGAATGTTTTATTATATATATTATTCCACTTAAATTATTGCATGGGTTCTAATATGGGATTTTTAAAAAATATTCCTTAATTTTATATTTTCATGCATGTCTCCAAAATGTTATTCCAATAGTTTTTTTGAGAAGTAATTTTTAAAAATAATATGTTAATTCCATCCATTATGTGATGATTTTTTTGGAAAGTATCATTTTCCAACATCATGTAGTTATAGATGTCCTCATGATCATTAAACTTTCCATTGAACTGAATTTGTAAAAGAATTTTTAGTGTTGATATTTCCTACTAGTAATGAGCCTTGCTTTAAGGTCTTAATACTAGAAAAATATGGGGACATCTAGTATTTATGTAAATAATATGTTTTTTATCTTCTATTAATAGTTTATCATTATCAATAGGCTAAACATTGAGGCTATTCTTGTGATATGTTACGAAATTTCACCTATTCTATTGAATGAAATGTAGCTGGGTTTTAAAAAAAATTAATTATGGGGTAAAGGTGAAAAATATAGGTTTTATATGCATTTTTGAAAAATTATTTTATTTCAGGATTCAATGAATTCCATGTGAATGGTGATAGTGTTATGTATCAAAATCTATGATACCACACCCTATATTGATATATAATGATGATATATTTTATGAAATTGATATTAGCGATTTTTTTGAAGGAAACTAATGGAATTATATTATATTTTAGTATATCAAGATTGGATAATGAAGAATGGGACCTATAAAATGGTTTAAATATACCCATTCATTATGGATTATCCTTTCCTATTGATTTCAATTGAACAATGACGGAACAAGATCATTTTGAATGTTCACTATCATAGGGAATATTCATTTGATAAGGATCATAATTTATTAAAATATAGTTATTAATATTTTGTTTAAAATGTGAAGTCTTATCATTTGATGAAAAAGGTTTTGTAACATTAAAAATATAAATATTTCTAGTTTTTAAAATTTCATTTCTCTTATCATTTATGTAAAATGAATTTTAACCTCTATAAAATAGTTGATTTTCAATATGATATGTAATGTTTTTAAATTGGTACATTTTATTTATTTTTGACTATATTATAATTTTATATTTGAAATAAAAGTTGGTGGGGTATGGACGTGTAAAAATAAAATTTTCATCCAAATACTTATGTTTGAAAATTAGATTTTATACCTTAATGGAAAAAAATAATGAAATTCACATTGTTATAACTTATTGTTTCATTCCTTGTTTGGTTGATGTATGGTTTTTTAGGATAAAAAAATGTTATGGTTTAATAACTAAAATTTAATTATATTTTGAACGGTGATATAATTAAAATAGTTTTATGTTCACTTGATTGGTAGTATTCCTTTTATTTTAAATATTTATTTTAGTATTGAATATTTTTTTACCCATATGGTATCAAAATAATTTCTTGAGTGATTACCTACATTAGTATATTCTCACATATGGGTTTTTGTTTTTAAAATATCTTTATTTAATTCTTTAATTAACATTAATAAACTATTTGGTTTTATGGATAATTGTTTAGTTATTATGTCATTCTTTATTATATTTTTTTATTTTAATAAGTTATTTCCATTAGTTATATTAAACTATTGAGATATAAAATGTTTTGGTATGTTTAAATTTTCAAAAAAATATATATTCTAATTGGTTTTTTCATCCCAAGGGGTAGTGGATGGATCAATAATTTTCTGAATTTTCACTTATGGTTAGTTCCCATGGACTATTAACAACTGTAATCGATCGTCAAAGAGTATAACACTTGTATTGTTCAAAAGCATAATCAAAATATTATACACCATCTTGACAAATTAATATATATATATATATATATATTAACCTAATCAGTGAACAAATGATTCAACACCAGAATCTTGTTTTTAGTCTTGATTCCCATGACAACATAAATTTTATTTTTGAACGTGTAATAAAAAACTCATTTTGATCACTTTGTTAAATTGTGAAATAAAATTATTATTTTATTTAAAAAAAAATTTAGTATAATTAATATAGTTTTAAAGAATAATTTTAATCACCATTAAATTTTATTATGAAACTTCAATATGGTGAGTGAGATAAAATTATCATATCAAAAAATATTAATGTGGAACATGAATTTTTTTCATAGAAACTACATTAAATTTCAACACATGTGATAATAAATTAATCCTAAATAAAATAATATAAATTTTAAATGAGAATATCCACCTTAATTCCAATATAGATAAAATTTTGAAAAAACATTTTATATTATTAAATTTTTTTATATGTTCATGATTTTGAAAAAATTAGTTAATACATAATTAAAATTATTAATTCTTTTAAAGGAATTATAAACCCTTTTTAATTAGGAAAAAATAATGTTATTATTGAGGATACTCAAAATTCATTTCTTTTTATTATTAAAAATCAATATACAGTTTCAAAAACGACACCCCCTTTTGATATTGTCAAAAATATTCAGTAGAAGAATTTGATCAATGAAATAAATACTTGAAAATTTAATTAATCTTAAATGAAAAACATAACTGTAATAAACATTTCATTTTATAAAATTCATAATTATCAATAATTCACAATCATATATTAATGGGAAACATTAAAAAAAGAGAGTTATATACAATGAGTAGAATGTAACATGTTTTATTGTGAAAATGAAAATGAATTTTCTTTTCACAAAACATCATTTTATAAAAACAAAAAGTTTAAAAAATGTGTTAAAATTTTCTAGTACACATGAGAAGTCACAAAATAGTAATGTGATAAAAAATATGTAAAAAATTTAAATAATTGTTATCAAAAAACAATATTTAAAATTTTATTGATTTCATAGTAAACTGAAAGTCTTATCATACGAACATCCAAAAACTCTACCTTAATTAAATATTAGATATGAATCTCCATATGAATAACTAGATAAAATTTTTTCAAAATTACGAAACTCATCTTTTTTCATCATAAGGAATATTTAAAAACTGATTAAAACCAATGAATTTAATTTTTAAAGGAAACATTCCAAAATGGAAATTACGTTTCCTCCCCCTTAGTCGATGTATTCATTATATCAATTAAAACCATTTAAATTTAAAATAAATATTTCTACCTCAATTACAACTATTTAAAATAGTGAATACACGTCTTAAGTAAAAAAAATTATGATATGATCATGATTAGTCATACTTTAATGAATATTAAATTGAAATTATTAATACTTTTAAAGGAAATAATACAAATAAATCTTTGTAATTATCACAACATAATGTGGTACAAGTATCCAATCAAAAAAATTGTACTATGTGGGAGATAATTGTGGGAGATATTTAATATCATTCATGAATAAGTTCTTCATATATATAATCTCCAAATACAATAAACATTTCTTTTCCTTAGGAATGTATTTATAAAATATAATGAATATTTATCTATTAAGATGTAATATCTTTGTATAAAATTTATGTTTCATATTAGATGGTATTATATGAATGAATTAATAAATCATTAGAGATTAAAATTAGAGAACTTTGGTGAAAAACCTATGGATATGTCTAATAATAGGATAACATCCTAAATGTTTCAGGAAGGAATATATTATGTGATTTTCTTAGCAACATATCATTATTTAGTTACAACTGGTGCCTCAAGTTTAGGTATTAGTGAATCATTTCATAAAACAGATAAAAATAGTTGGTTGAGTATATAATGACTATAATTATGGTGTATGGTTAGTGTACCCCTACTATACACATGGTTTTACACTCTTATAGGACATGCATTGGTTGATTTATATTTTCTTATGATCTAATGTGAAGGATATGAATAGATGTTGACCTTGAATGACCTAGGTGTCATAATTTATGGAATCACATGTATTCTTACCATGAATATATAATTGTTCACTATAAGTTTGTCATATGTTTTGTTACACTATGTTATTTATTATAGTAAATTTATAAACCCAGAATAAATCAAGGGAATAGTGAATGTGATGAGTAATGAAATGACCATCATCAAGAGGAAATAAATGGATTATGATATGAGATATCATGTCTTGTTATTATTATTATCCAAATCTCACAAAATCTAAGAGGTAAAATAGATTATATTGATCTTTATAGTGAAAAAAGAAGGTAGAATCATGTCATTAAATCTTTTACCTGACAATGTTCACCCTCCTTATAATGTTCATATGATATAGTAGTTTTTGAGAAATTGAATGATTCTAGAGAACACATATTTTCCATTAATCTCTGCTTGGGTAATGAGAAATTTATCATATGAGAATCTCGATTCTACAGTGAATCTGATAAATGGTGGAATCTTATCAAAAATATAAATTATTAATAAAAAATAAACTATATATAAAGAAGTTTTTTAATACTAAATTCTGAAATAAGTAACATCCATGAACTATTCAACCTAATGTAGATAGGGATATTCTAGAGGTTAAATATAATTTTTATAAATCCATCTTTACCTATGAAGAAAATATTATTCGACTTATGAGGTATGGTTCTTGTTTAATCAGAAAACTAGAAATAAATATTTGTCAATTCGTTAGCTTTATTTTAAAATGTTTTCAAAATGAATTAGTTGTATGGTAATTTGGATGTTATGGGGAAATTCCTCAATGTTCTCTCAAAGTGAAAATGGGGGTTGGAAAACCTCACATTTCTTGTGATAAGAAATGGAATATGGGGATTCATAGAATATCTTGTGGTATTTCACATATAGGTAAAATTATGTTTCAACCATATAATTAAAAAAATGTAAGGACACTTTGGAGAATTCAATATAGGAACAATTAAATGCTTTCGTTGTGGAATGATAGGAAATTGATATAAATATTTGGAAATTAGAGTTAATTAGCTAGTAAATTAAATAAATGGAGGGAAATTTAAATATAATATACCACCCATAATTTACGGCTATAGATGTAATGAATCTAGGCATTGTGTTAATCCATTCCATAATCCATGGGATAATGAGGATAATAATCCACTGTAACCTCTAATGTCAAAGGAAAAAATGAAAATCTTCTAAAATCACAATAGCTAAAGTGAATCATGATAATAAAGTTACACTTATCCCCCAATCCATAATTGGGGATTTCATGTTTATTTTTGTATGAATAATTCCTGTTAAAATCATATTGTTTAACATGTAGTGAAATTTGATGTGATTTAGATCATTGATTTGACATATGTACATTTATTCAACATAAATTTATAGAATAAAGATATAAAATTTGATACTTTGAATCAATATATAATCATATATTTATACCTGGATGAACCTGAACATCCAATATAAATATATTTTTTAATATCATTAAAATTATTTAAAGATAATTTTTAAGTTACTGTAGAATTATATCAAATCAGATAATTATAATATTTGTGAATCAATTTTGGTCTGCCATATTTTTTATATTCTTTATGATTGACTATTTTTGAAATGGACTTAGTTGATCTTTAGGGGTTATTTAATACATTATTAAATATTATATTACATGTGATAATAATTTCTTGGTATGTATTTAGAGGTGGAAGGAATATATGTTTGATCACATAAATTTTTTAAAGGTAATTTTAGTGGTTCATGCATGAAAATTTCATCTCAAATATGCATTTCTTGAAATAATAGATGACATAGAAGTATAATTGATCGATTCAAAATGAAAATATTAAATTGCGTGTATAAAATGAAAAGAAATCATGTGTGTATATTTTCTTATATTTTCTATACTGATAGTAAATGAAACAAAAATAAATTTCTAAAATAATTAGGAAATAAAAACATTATTCTTCTAGGTTTATCTTTGGTGAATCAATGTTCTTTATACACTTTGTAGATTAATTTTTTTGTTGAAATTAAATTTCTCATGCCCATGTACCCTACCGATCTATATTTGATGTTGGATTCTATTTACCTCTTCAATGAATACAATTTAAATTTCCATAAGTTTTCACCATTTCTACAAACCTTATTAAGTGTTATTTTAGGTAACTAATATGTTTCACACATCTCTTTTACAAGGAAATTATTTTTCTTCAATTGTATTATATAGGTCAATAATAAATTTATTTCCAAACGTGGAACCTTTAAGTATGGATGAAATTTTATTTTGAAAATTATATTTAAGGGGTGGGGGAATGTTACATGATAATAATGTACTTTACGATAATATCAATGTGAATAGATTTCATAAAAATAAACTCTCTGTTTTAAGATAATAGAAATATAATATAGAAATATAATTATTTAATTGTGACGTTTATAACCTAGTCAATGAATTAGAGATTAGGAATATGATAAAATAAATTATGAAATAAATTTTTAATGGTCCTACTAAATAAAAAAGTATTTATCAGTACCAAAGAAATAAGTACTCATTTTTAGTGATGTTTTTTATACATCAAAATGCATTTTCTACAAAGGTGATTAATATTGAGTTATTAGGTGGAATTTATAATTAATTTCTTAAAGTTGTATAAATTTTATTTTTTAAAATGATAATAATTTTTTTAATCATCATATAAAAATTAACATAGGGTTATATTTTTCTAAAATGGTTTATTTTTATGAAAATAGTAAAAAATACCGATTATCTATATAATCTCTTCTATTTTCCATAAATTTTTAATTTAAAAGTATCATTATATGTTATTTTTATATTTAATGATACATGTGATATTTTTAATATATAATAATCTAATAATTTTTTTTATTAATAATTATTCATTATTTTGATAGACGTTAATTTTTATGCATAATATCACATTTTTTAAAACATTCTTTTCATTTCATTATAAGAATTTATATTAAAATTTATTTATGTTATTTTTGGATATTGAATCACAAAAAATATAAAACCTATTTGGAACCAAGAGGTTCAAATTTTAAAAATATGGCCCTTTTATTTTTTTCCTAATGAGTAGTTATCATGGTAAATATTTTTTACCATATTATAAGTAAAAAATGGTAATTCATGGTTGAAACCATGAGATATGGTCTGAAATGATATAGAGATCTTGAATTTATTCTATTTTGTGTGTGTATTAGAAAAATTTTCATCAATGTGTTTAATATATTTATACATAGTACAATTTTTTTTATTAGTATTATATTATTTTATGAAAATCAAAAGATAATATGTCTCTCTCTTGACCATAATACATATACAATTTTTATATATAGATCAAAAGTGTGTGAGGCTATTTATAAATATTTATTTAATTTATTAATTTGTTTTTCCCCATGGTAATTTATTTTTACATAGTGATTTAATATCTTCCCAAAATGATTTCACTATGGCGACATAGTATTAATTCATGTAATAGAAACATAAAATATATATTATTCAAAATCTGAAAAATAAAAAAAAGGATGATTTATTATGTTTCAGAAGTTTTATAGATTATTATAATGTATTAGATATTTATTAAAGGATGGTATTTTAATTCCATATTTGTCTTGATGTCATTTAGGTAAAATTAAATGAATACATTCCATAATAATATTTTTTGATAATAATATTTTATTAAATTATTTGTAATTCATAAAACATAAATGTTTTACGAAGTTAGTGGTATAAAGTTTAAAATACCAACCATTTACTATTTATGTGTCACTCTTTCTTTTAGGATAACATTAAATACCATTAACGTGTAGAAAACAAGGACATTGCGGTAATTGTCAAAATAGATAATGAAGAGGGGTTGGGGGTTGAAACTATGATATAAGGGTTGAGATATAACTGTAAAATTTCCAAATTTTATTATATGAGATTAAGTATCCCTATCATGTCCTTTCATAAAAATATTTCTATAATGTGACACTTGATTAGGAAAATTAATTTATATTATTTTAGTACTTTATATAATTCCAAGAGTGCCCCCCCCACACAATTATAAAGGCTAACCTCTTTAAATCTAATCCAAACACATTTTGAGAATTATATATCTTCCAATAACTACTATAACACATTATAAAATTTTATCACTACATTTTATAGCTTCTTTCAATCCAAAATATTGTCCTTTATAGGCATAAGGTCTATATCAAATGAGGTTTCTCCAAAAGATATATAAATCTTAATTGTGTGTTTTAAATTTTATTTATTCTTCTACCTCCAAAAATCCATTGTATATAGTCTAAAATAATGAATTCATTATATTTAATATATATTATTTTTATTATGATTTTGTAACAACCATTATCCATCTTTTTTTTCATCAAAAAGAAATCAAAAAACTGACCTCATGCATATATGTGATTTACCATATCAATGTATTAGTGTAAATCATTTTTCATCACCACATTATTTGAATAATTATTACGATATAATTAATGTTTATATATTAAAAGGGTGACATATTTATTTTTATTCAATTATAATATAATGTTTACCTTATTACATTCTAAATCATTGGAAAACAATAATATCACTTGTGTGTATGTGTTGAAATCCTCATGCACGAATCCATGTGAATCATTTTTTAATTCCACATTACATGAATGGTTATATTGATTTAATTATATAATATTTAAGATATATTAGATATAAAAATTATTCTTTAATTTTAATTTATTATTTACCCTTCTCTCATTCTATCTTTTCAAATAAAATGAAAATAGTGTTCATGCATAAATATCACCTACCCTATCCATGAACGTTGTAAGTAATTTATATTTATCCATTATGTATGATTATAAATATAAATATGATTAATATATTTTATATTTAAATCATGATTTAAATTATGTGACTTAGGTAACCATGAATAAATTATAAAAACTGAGGTTGTTGAATGGAAACCAATATAAAAAATAAAGGTGTTGCCACATGGAACATGTGATTTAAATAATGAATTGTTGATACATTGGTCATAATATGTTATAAGTAAATCCTAAATGATATGATATATATAATTATTTTTCATTAATATATTTATATTGATTCTATAATAATCATACAATAGGATCAAATGTTTAAGAAGCAAGATGATACTTTAGGTATGAGATTTTTGTTTCACTTTTACATTTGTAAGACATGAACCACATTCATAATATGTCTCATTTATGTGATGTATATACTTTCCCAGAATATTTTTTTATTTTTATTAGAAAAATTATTGTGATATATATCCTTATAGTTGTATCTCTTTCATGAAGTTTCAATTTTAAAGATGGCAAATTGGTAAAGGATTTATGTTTTAATCCCACATAAATCAAGATTGTCTTTACGAGAATTTACATTAAATAAATTTTCTAAATAATATATGATAAATCAAATTTAACTTTATTTTTTATTTTATATTTATTAAATATTCATGTAATAGAAACAACATCATATATATTGAAAATAAAATGGTTGGGAAATAATTTTTTTCATACACATACATTATTTCCTGTTTGGTCGGGAATCATTTTCTTCCTCGTCATTGTTTCATTTATAAACATTTTAAATATTTTTACAATTTTATTATTAATGGATAAAATCAAATTTATATATGATTTATTTTTTAAAAAAAATATTCCAATGGAATCTTGTTATCATACTTCAAATAAGTTTCACTATTTAATAAAAATGTTAATGGAATATTTTTTTAAAAACATAATTAATGAGTGGAATTTTCAACCATCATGGACTTTAAATGATTTGATGTTTCCTTTAAAAGTATTCATGTTTCTATAGTAATAATTTATTTGGATAATATATTAGTAATTTTTTTATTTTAATGTAGAAATTATTAAATAAAAATGTGTTTTTCTTAAGAAATATTCGAGGTGATATCTTAGAGGAATTTTATTCTAAGATGAAATCCTTTGATGTTTCATATTATTTATTGGTGATAGTATCCAATGATACCATTATTATTATTCATCTATATGGTTTATGGTTATAAAAATGAGATGTTTATAATCCACACTTATTTTCTAAATGTAATGTTATGATAAATGGTTGAAATTTTGTTGAAAATTGTTTCCTTTTAAATCAGTTATGATATATAATGAACTATTTTTTATCATGTGTCACATGTATTAATAGAATATGATCATGTAATTAGTGGTACCAAAATTATATATCCATCTATTTCATTGGGTAATGATGGATAACTCAAGTGATAATTATTTATTGTTAAAACCCGATTTAATGTTGACTATTTTATGCTTAAAACTAGTTTTCTTGTCTATATATTTACGCAAAGACATACATTTCTTGTACATAAGATTATTATTGGAACATGTTTCACATATACACTTTTAGATGAGGGGTTAATTTAATGTTCCTAAGTTTGAGGGTGAACTAGTTTCTATTTATATGATTTCAAATGTTTTTAATCATATTATTTGTACAAATTCTGAGGGCTATTTTATTATTATATGAAATATGACTGATTATTTACAATTTTATACTCTTATAATTATTTTTATTAAGATAATGTTTTATTCCATGAATCGATTATATGATATATGATTTATTTGGTTACGTTTTTTTTATTATGATCATGATTTCACATCCTTACAATTATTGTGTGAACTCAGTTATTTCTTGCAGAATGAAACATTTTTCTTTCCATAAATATATAGATTAAATACTTTTTTATAGCCTTATGTTATTAACATTTTAGGTCGCAGTTGTATATGGGGTGTCCAGGGATTATTCAAAACCTAGATCCCAGCTTTTTGGAAGAAAAGGACAAGCCGCTCAGCTTTTAAAATCTATGCTAGATAGGTCACATGGTTATTTATAACTTTGTGATGCTGGAAACTGGGGATCTATAGGGAGCATGATTTGACAAATCATGTCACTTGTGGTGGATCCGCATGTAGTATCATAAATAGTTTTCTGTTGTGGGATGACACACAACTTGTTCATGATATAGATAATTGTGCACACTAACTGTGAAAGGTTCCCATTTGTATAGATGTGGCCTCATAGTTGGTGCATAAAACAACCAACTATGCGACTAAACTATGAGACCTATACATTTTAGGTGAAATTACCAATTTTACTTTACTAAATATTATAACATATTTGTTTTTATCTTTTCCTCAACTGAGGAATAAAACTTATGTTCACTCCCCCCTCTTGAAGACTATAGTAGGAATCAACAGATCTTCTCCACCCTAAATCAGAATCAAAATCCATCAGAATCATAATATAAACATAGAGAGATCTCCATTCCTTTTATGTCTTTCTTCATTTCACTTAGGATCAGAAGAGTTATTTATGTGAAAAATAATATAGTATTTTTATATGTTCTATAATTTTTCTTCATTTTTCTCTTGATCTGAGTCGAATAAGGACCAGATACATGATGATCACTCTATTATAGACCAAAGGTAGTTGGTCTCTTATATTTACCTAAAATTCAGTGTGTCAATATATATTTTATTGTGTTGCAAGCCCCATTTTCCGAGTGCCTCATTTGAAATTGAATTTTATTCTTAGTTAAAATATATAATTATGACCTACCTAAATAATGATTAATGTTTTAAATTATTAAAGGTTATGTATCATGAATTGGGACCAACCCTTGGGAGTTTTTTATAATTATTTGTAGCAACATGAATGGAATATGATTTTGAATATTCTTTAGGTTTGTCATTTAACCATTTTCATGGGATGTTAAATGTTGAATTATAAAGTGTAAATAGAATTGATTGCATAATTTTAATGCATGAAAATGTCCATAGGATTTTACTGGGTAATTGCATCATTATTCACGAGATTCTACTTATAATGATATTCCCACATGAGATAATTAGATGGTTATTCCTTCTATGATTATTTCATGCCTTGATCCACCTTTTGAGGAGAATTTTAAATGAAATTTTCCTTCGAAAGACACTGAAATAGTAAAATGATATTATTGAATATTTAATAAATGCCTTGGTTGACACATCGACAAATTACATGGACACATTCATTTGGATATTTCCTTACTTATGAATGATTAAAAATTTGACTCCTTTAGTGTAATTCCAAGGACTGACTCATGGGGGATGACTATTATATTCTCAATTTATACATGGATTCCTTATAGATTTCCAAGGATGTAGACATAGAGAAGATGCTCTTATACCCCATGAGTGATACTTGGATCCCTTAGTGAACCACCAAGGACATAATCAAGTGTAAAGGATGGTATAATAAACCTAAAGGGATATAATGATTCCCATGATTGATCTCTAGGATGTTCTTCTATGTTTCTTGGTTCAAGATAAACCTAGATAGATACTTGAATTCCAATGAAGGAAATCCAAGGATGGTTTGACTTTCATTGTTGGTTAATTAATGAAATTGTTTATATGATGCATCTTACAAGCCAAAATATAATCTTTTATTCAAGAAGATAATTATAACATATTAATGGACTTGTTAGGAAACTCCTGACCTTGTCTTATAGGGGATGATGAGCTACATGTCAGGTCCTGAGTTTTATTTATAAAATGAGACTGACTAATTATATTAACCTGATTATGAAATAAGGAAGGTTTGGATATTTATTTAGAGGCTCTAGATAAAGATAAATAAAATAGCAGAGGATGGGTTTCCATGGGAACCTGGACCATTATGGTTTTTTTACTATTAATACTTATATATATCTATATATATTCTAAAACTTTCTTCACATTGTTGTTATTATATTTTCCATGGCTATATGGAACATGTACTTTGGGTGGTTTCTAATGAAATTGTATCTCAAACCTAGTTTAGGATGACATTGTGTACACGGAATTACATTATAGACATATGTATGGTATGAGGGAAAGCAACGCGATACATCTTTCTGATTGCTTCTTAAGAGAAGGGGAGCACAATGTCTTATTGAGGCTCATGATGCTAGTTGGGATAGATTTGGTATTTTAGTGTTTTCTTATATTTATTTTACTCCTTCTATATATAACTATTTTGACTATTTTTAATATACATAACATGTATCATCATTATCTATATATTATATTACTTATGGTATTATTTATATATTCTGGTATTGTTCATTTATCGTCTGTCTAATTGAAATATTACATCCTCTACATATTAGTTTTTGTATATAAAATGTGATACACTATGGTGATGATGGAATAATATACCTATAAACACACCCTATGGACCAACTACTAGTATACAACCTTTGGGTTTTGGGGATATGTGCTTGAGGCCATGTGGACAAACAGGCTCAGGGAACCTTTCAACGGCATCTAGGTTTGGAATGTTATAAATTGGTATCAGAGCCCTTCTTTTATTGTTTTCATTACTATTTTGACAGAATAAAAATGGATATGAAGGACTAATAAATTTTTAATTAGATTGTTCCTAGGTTTAGCTAACTCACATAAAGGGAAAAAATCTAAATTTCATGGAATGAAAATGTCTATTTTATAGATTTTGAAAATTACAGTTGTTTTGATTCCACTATTGGGGTATGCATATGATTCGTGATGTTTCCATTGAGATCATTATAGGATATATTTTTTTGAAACCCTGTGAGATAAAGGTATTCCATATCATTAATCATTTTATACACCTTATGGTAATCACATGTCTTACATTGTGTTATTCCATTTAGGTTGCATTACAAGATTCATGATGATTGGGATTAGAGTTGTGGTAGATGTACCTACTATTGTGATAGAAACTTTATGCAGGTAATTGAGAGACTTGGTTGGTAAATAGAGTGTTTATCTTAACCAATGTAGTGTTTTCATGATTAAGCTTCGTTAAACACCCTAAGCATCCAATTGTGGCATGTTGTGTTAGAGACCATGTGTCTTATGGACATGAATGTGTTACGATGTGGAATCAGTAGAATGCATATTTTTAGTTCATGATGAGTAGGGGACCTTCTAAATCTGATTTTGGGGAAGCATTTTGTTCAGATATTTATAATGGATTGGAATAAATATGTGATTAAAATTTAAACTTATTTTTTTTGTAGAGAACATGTCCTATAAACAACATTATTATTGGGAAGCATGCATTTTCTATTTCTTTTATATGGTTTGTATGTCTCCCACACCTGAATCAAGGAGTAGGTAGATGTGTGTGTTGTTATATGAGAAATCTTTCCCCAATCGTATATAAATATATATAAATTTAATGATTGGTGAATTGTTATCGGAGGCAAGTTCTATTAATTAGTAAAGGTATACCACCATTATGTCCTCTAGTCGCATTCTAGGAGTGTGGAGGAGGTCATGTTGTGGAGGTGGAGGGCCATGGGATACCAGTAAATTCACAAGTAGTTCCAGCTAAAGAACCAGTGATGGTACCAGACATGGGTGTTCATCCATATTTCCATGAAGGATTTATGGATTTCATGTAGAATGTTTAGGGAGAACCGTGACCTTTCTCGATTATGGAAGAGTTGATGCACAAGTTCTATTAGTAGCATCTGCCTATGTTTTTCTGGTTGGAAGATAAAAGGCTACAAATTTATCACTAGTCGCCATTCCATCTATTTTTGGACATCAACATATGCCTCATGAGAGGAGGTTAAATCTCCCCAATTATATGTTGTGTGATTCCATCAAGAGATAATGGTTTGCCATTACATAGATGGTTACTAATAGAGAGATATATTGAAGGTATTTTCATAAGGAATTCAATGAATACATTAATCCTAAGATGTTGAGAGGTGATAAATACCAGTATTTAATACACTTGGAGAAGAGTGTATTATCTATTAAGGAATATATGGCCCATTTTACAGAAATATTGATTAACTCATATTCTGATGAGTGATTAGTTATCTAAATCTAGGTGATTTGAGGAAGGTCTCAGGAAAATAATATGATCATAGGTTAATTTATTTTGGTTATCTACAATTTTTTTAATAGTTACTAATGCACTTATCACTTTGTGTAACCTGTTATAGGCTTTGGGTGCGATCCATGGTGGTTCGGTAGCTAGTTCTAGTACTACATAAACTGATTGTAGGAAGTGTAATCTAGAGCTTTACCATAGTGAAACAAGTATTCAGAGCATGTACTCAAGTATCCATGTGATGTGTGACTAGTTTGGTAGACCAAGATAACGGAGACCTCAGTGAACGATAGAACTAGTAGAATGTCAATCATGTAGGAAGATGGGCCACCTACAATGTTTTTTTAGAAAATTTCCTCTAACAGCCAGTGAGAGAGGGTATGCATTGTATCCAGAAGTAGAAAGATGGTAAATAGATTCTCAACATTAAGGGAGATGGAGTACATCCATCAGATCAATCCAAGGTGACATTCGTCACTATGCAAGTCAAACCACTTATTTTCATTCATAGTGGAAAAGATATGCTCAGGTTAGTCTGAATAGGGCCACAGATTATGCCATATATACATAGTGTAACTGAACCCTAAAGATAAGATTCATAAACATTATATTGTGAGGGTTTCTATTCTAGTATCATCTACCTTAGAAAATTATCTTCTCAATACAAGAACTTATCATAATATTATATTTATTCCAGTTGTGGAGCTCCTTAGGCCCAATTTTTAGTGTTCTGATGGATTTATGTTGCTCCATACTATATTGGGGATTCAAACAGAGGATATACATTAGTTTAGGGAGTTCCCCCTTGATATTGGATATTTTCACATCATATGGGACCACTTTTTACTTTATATAATGGTGTCTCAGAATCATTCCCGGGATAGACTGCTAGGTTCTATTTTATTATATATTTTATTTATATCATTGAAGGGTGACCTTAACATCACTAAATGGAATATATTTTACTCACAAGATTTAATATGATGTTAATGAAATATGACTATCATCATGTTCTTGGAAAGTTGAAAGCCATGATTTTGAGTTTAAATCTGAATAACTGTGGAATACATCAGGTAGATTTCCCTCTAATGGTTGATCTTTTTTAGAAATGTTTTCCTGAAATACTATTAAATATTACCTCAAATGTGAGATTTATAGTTATCTACAAATCTAATTCTATGAATGTCATTAGTACCCATTACTATTTACTAGATTTATACTAGTAATATACAATACCTCAAAAGACAGATAAGGGATTTTGTAGAAAAGGGAATTATCTAACCCAGATCATCTCTGTGGGTATTGCCAATGGTTTTTTCAAAAAAGGAAGATAATACCATTGAGCATTGTGTGGATTAAAAAAAATTGAACAAACTAAAGGTTAGAAACTATTATTCTCCACCATGGATAGATGATATCTTCATCCATATCTTATTAGGTCTGACTTTCATGAAGATTGATTTCAGATCAGGTTATCATGAGGTCTATGTTAGACCATCAGACATACCTCGCACAACCTTTCATAGCTATTATGGTAAATATGATTATCTAGTTATTCCATTCTATCAAATGAACATGACCTTAGTTTTCATGGAACTAATGAAAAGTGTGTTCCATCCTAATCTATGATAATTTGTGATATTTTTCATGGATGATATATTGGTGTATTCTCACACTCAACACAACCATTCCAAACATATTATGGTCATTTTGGATACATTGAGAGAGAATCAGTTATATGATATTCTTAAAAAGTTCCACTTATGTATGGATCACATTCACATTATTTTTCACATTATCTCGAATAAAATAGTACTAGTTGAAATAGGGAAGGCTAGAGTTGTAGTTTCCTAGGAGGAGCCCCAGAATGTCTTTGATTTAAGATGTTTCGTGTAGATGGATGGATATTACAGTCATTTCATACTACAATTCTCCCTCTTAGAAGCACCACTCATAGGATTCAATAAGAATGATGTGATGTTTTTATGGTCAGATGCAAGTTAATTATCCTTTCAGTAGTTGAATGGGGGATTCATATCATCACCGATATTGATTTTGTCGGATCTAAGCTAGAGTTAAACTCTTTACTCTGAGGCATTATGTATTGTTCATGGAGAATTTAATATGTATGTAGATAGAGTGGTGGAAAACGGGTCTCGAAATTTGAGGCCACACTAGATGAGTAAAACAATGAATTATCTCAAGCTATCTATTATTTCACATGATATGCATTTTTGGAGACACAATTTACTATAATGGAATTTTGTGGTGTACACTGACCACCAAATCCCCAAATACATCCTCCCATAATGTGACTTAAATCTGAGGTGGAATAGTTGGGTTGAGTACCAAAATTCATGGGTTAATGATCTGAGTCAAAGGACTCTGTTATAAGTAGTTCAGTAGTCTAGTAGTGAGTAGAAGATTATAGCTTTGTTCTCTGAGATTCACTTTGAGGTGCGAGAGAGTCATGGACATAATTATCTTTTTTTATTCTTTTTAACCACTTACCTATTATATAGATTGAGGATGAGGAAGCTATCTGATTCATATAGACTATTTCTATCAGAGAGTGTGGTAGGTGAGGACCAACCTCTTGGTTGGGCTGCAGGAATATAACAGACCCAATTTATACATGTTAGTTTATGGGTTTCAGTAGTCATGCAAGAAGATATGATGTGAGAAATTCATTATTCATCTTGGGTAGTGAAATCCTAATTCACCAACATGCATCGTGATTTAAATCACCAATACTGATGGAAAAGTATGAATATAGATGTAGATTGTTTTTTAAGAAACATACCACCTATTTTTCGGTGGATGTGGAACACTAGAAACCAACAAGACTTTTAGAGTAGATACCCATTTCATGGTGGACTTGGGATAAATTTTTTATGGAAATTGTGATATATTTACTAAGGTCACATTGTGGTAGTTATGTCATTTAGTTTTTTAAGGCTAAATAATGTTTCGCATTTCCTTCATTTCAAGGATAATTTTTTAGCAGATGATCTTAAGAGGATGTATATATATGAAAAATTAGGACTACATATGTTCCATAAATCTATAGATTCATATAGGGATTCCTAGTTCACATTATGGGTTTGGTAATGGTTGTAGAGGTTGTTAGGAAAATAGGTTCATTTGAGAACCGCATACCACCCAGAGAACAAAGTCCAATCAGAGCACACGATACAGGATCTTGATGTCATGATGTGGGAATGTGTCCTAGATTTTGGGGGATCTTGGGAAAGGAATACAACCTTGTTTAAATTCTTATACAACAGCAACATTTAGGATACTATTCATATGGTGCCTTATTAGTCTTTTTACAGTAGGCCATGTTGATCACCCCAATTCCAGTTAGAGGTAAGAGAGATAGATATTAATGGACCTCTTATTATAAAAGTGACTATGGGGGTTGTTCAGTTGATTCATAAGTGGATGGATACCGCACAGTCTCGATAATTATCTTATACTGATCAACATCAATGACTTATATGGTTCAAAAATTGGGATCAGGACTTATAATGTGTTTAACCGATGTTGGGACATAGGAGAATCAGGGGATACGGTAAAAATTCACCACGATATGTCTATCCATTAGAGATTCTCTAGAGAGTCAAGCTAGTATCATATTAGTTTCATTTACCTCATAGGTAATGGGAATTTCATGACATCTTCTACATATATCATATGCATAATTATCACTCATACCCATACTCTACATTTCATCCTAAGTAGGATGAGTTATAGGTAGATGCATCCTTTGAAAATAATCTTTTTCGTATTATGGATTATAGCATGAAGGGTCTTCAAGGATGGTCAATTATTATAGTATGATGTTTATGGATACACGATCATGTATATCAAAAGTCATTAGAGTGAGAGTCCCATGTAGAAGCATAGTTGCTATAGTTTTTTTGTGGATGATGCTTCACCACTCTTCAAAAGGTCATTCGTGGATAAATTTCAAAAACGAAGGACGTTTTTAAGAACCTAGTTCTTTAGTGAGGTATATATTATTTTACATTCTTTCAATGTTATGGTTTAAATGCCTTTAATGGCCAAATGTGATTAGAATTGGGGCCATGGGTGTATCAGGGTTGTCTGGGGCATTTTTAGGGCTCAGAGCCAGGCTTTGTTAGAGAAAAGTGAAGGAAACATGGTTAGTAGAAACTATAAAAGGAAGGTCTCATGAATAATTATAATCTTGATAGGCTAGAAATAGAGGACATACATGATAAATTGTTTGGAAAACAATGATGATTGAGGTTCAAGCATTTGTAGTAGCCTTTATAATTTTTGATAGAAGGATGAGACACAGTTTGGACATGGTTTGGAAAACTAAGTGCATGAACCACGAAAGGTTCCCCTCCTTACAGCAGTGGGCACATGGTTTGGCTAAAATTCTAATAAACCATGTGAACCAATGCATTTTTTTTGAAAATGAAATTTTCCACTAGTAAATGTTTTATCATATTCCTTCTTCACTTTTCATAAAACAATTGAAATAACCTATTTTGATGCCCTCTACTTTTATCATAAACTCTCAACCAAGAGATATAATCTATCTAAAATCAAAATCAAGATCTTTTAGAAGAATAAAATTTGTCTATGTTATATCTCTATTCATTTTGTGTCATTATTCATTTAAATATAGATCAATGGAGTTATTTGGGTGTAAACTAATATGACATACTCCTGTGTTCGTCATCTATTATTTTTTTCTTCTCTTCATCTGAGTGGAATCAGGAGCTGATACTTGATGATAACTCTACTATAGACCTATGGTAGGTGATATCATGATTTTACCTTAGTGTCAAGGTGTTTATAAATATATATATGTTTTTGTTCTTTTTATACTATTTTCTGAGCATATCCTTGGAAATAGAATTTAATCCTTTATTAAAACTAATTGGTATAACCTATGTATTTAATGATACCCATTTATAATTATAGAATGTTATGAACCTGGAATTGGGACTAATACTTAGGTGTATTGTATAATTATTTGGACCACCATCAGTTGAATATGATTTTGAATACCCTTTAAGTGTTTTTTCACCCCTTTAAATGGGATGTTAAATGATGAATTGTAAATTTTAAATTATATTCACTAATGAAAGGGAATGCATGACCATGAAATTATGACTTGGCTATGAAATTTAATTCTTGTGACTGATCTTCTTCTTATATTAATGTGCCTACATGAAAAAATTATGAGGCTAATCCTTCTCAAATTATGACATTCCTTGAGCCACCTTTGTGGAAAGGATTAAATAGAATTCTCTTGGTGAGTATCATGACATTGTTAAATGATATTGATCAAAAATTTATTAAATTCCAGAGGTGAAGAAAGGGTTTATGTAAGAATTACATGGATCGAATCATTTTTCTACTTCCTATCTTACACCCATGTGACAGTCAGAATCCATTAGTGGATTGGGAAGGATAGACTCATAAAGGCTAACTTTTATATGATTTATTTATAGATGGACTCCTTACATATTTCCAAGTATAGAACTGGAGGGATGTTAATCGTATAATCCATCGGTTATAATTGGGCTCTTTTAGGGGACTTCCATAGTTGGGATTGAGTGGAAATGATGTTATACCAGCAATACCATGATTCCCATGAGGGGTGACTGTTATGGGATTTTATGGCGCATAGTTCAAGTTATACCTAGAGTTATACCAGAATTTCAAATAAAGAATCACAATGATGGGATCATGTTCAAAATTGATTAATAAATGAAATTATTAATGTGATGTGTCTAGAAATCCAAACAAAAATCTTTGATTCAGTCTGATAATTACACCATATTGATGGAATTTTTATAAACCTCTTGATCATTTATTATGGGGAATGCTAGTCTACATGAATGGTTTTGAGTTTTATTGATTAATTGAGATTGATTATCTATATGAACATCATTATGAAATAATAAATGATTGGATATTTATTCATAGACTATAGATAAGGCTAAAGAAGAAAGAAAAGGACATGTGCCCATGTGAACTCCGGCCATTATGGGTTGTATACAATCAGTACATTAAATATTCAAATACTTCATAAGAACTATTATTATTATTATTATTATTATTATTATTATTATTATATATTCCCTGACTAGATGGAATTAGAACATTGGGTGGTTTCTTACAATTATTGTATCTCATTTTATGTTCAAGATGATGATGGGTACCTAGAAAACATTTACATATCCAAGTATTGATTAGGGAAATCTCTATGATATTGGTTTCTAATTGCTTCTTAGTAGCATGGGAGAACCTGAGTGAGTTGTGGGACGTGATGAAATATGGGAATATATTGGTTTTAAATTATTATTTTTATGTTATGTGTACCTAACATGTATACATTTTTTCTTTTTGGTAGATACATAACATGTATAATCACTACATGTATATGAGATTACGTCAAGAATTATTTATATCAATTGTTTTGTTCATTAATAATCATTCTAATTTATTTACATATTATTTTTCTATATTTTATTTTATATATTTTGTGCTAAACTCTGGTGATGAGGGAATATTCTCCCCATAGACACACCCTAGGCCCACACTACTACTCTAAAGCCTCTGGTGTTTGGGGGCATGCGCTTGATGCCATGTGGGCAATCGAGACCGGGACACCTTTTAGTGGAATCATTGTCCATGATTTTACCCTTATCTTATCTATTCATATGATCATCTTTTGATATAAACTATGATTACCATTTCTGATCACCTAATCTCACCATGTAATAATTTCTGTTTTGAACCAAATTAAAATGTAAAGGTTTTGAACTTTTTGATTTATTGGACTGGTGGAATTCAATATCGAGAATCATAACAAGATTCCAAGGTATAAAACCCTTATTTTTATTTTATTTTGAACTTTGGAAAAGAACTAAGGAGTTTCTAAAGTGGCTCAATAGGATTTGGGAGGACTAGACCTGAAACACATAAGTTTTAAAGGCGTGTTGAGGCCGCATAGTTTGTTTGAAACTGTGGTGACCGTAGTATATAACTATGTGTATTATCTCAAGTGGACTGATATTGTCACATGGGTTGTGCATCATTTTCCAAATCATGTTCCTATTCCACACTATTAGAGGTATTGGAATGTGGCTCAACACTATTCACAACATGGTTAGTGTATGATTTTCAAAGGGTGTCCATCTCGTGCGGAGTACCCCAAGTTCCGAGAATTGGGGTCATGATTGGTGCATGGTTTCCAAAAACATTCGGCCCAAACCGTGCGTCGAGACCCTATATCAAAATATAATTTTTCAAAATTAAATTTAAACTGAGAAGAATTAAAATAAAACAATCTCCTCACCCCTATCCCCTCAATATCTCATCCCTTGATCCCATTGGGGTCCCCTTCGACATGCGACAAACCCCCTCCGACCCCTATCTCCTTTGAAGATTTAACCCGAATCATACACTAGTTTTTAATCTAAATATACTAGGTAAGGCCCTCCACTCTTGTCTCTATACATTTATATCTATGATTTGGATTCCTCATTTCCTTGTGTCACTCTGATAAAACCCGATGCTGATAATGATCTAATTTTTGGTTTTTATTCTGGTGTTAGGGTGTCCAAAGAGTCTATCCGGACTACATTATGTGTGTTCTAGAAACCACCACCAAAGGTGAGGATTTTCAGGGCATTCTGGCTCAGATCCATCATTTTGGGTATGGTTCTAAACTCACTGCTTTATTTTCCAAATTTTATTTGTTCACATTTTATGTTTTAGGATCCACAATGTTTTGTCATAGTGAGTTTCCAAGGTCTGTGAATGTGTGCACATTCATATAATGTGGTATTTATATACTATATAATTACTATACTATATATATATATATATTCCATGTAATTATTCCTTCATATAATTGGGAATTCATACATTTGTTTTTAGATATAATTATATTTTTATGAAGTTGTGTGTGTGTATGTGTGGACTAGTTCTGTATGGTCACTTCCAATCGATCGAGTGCCAATGTATTTAGCCAGGGTCTACATTCCGATGTAGGGTCTCTTTCAATTCCCTTTAGTTTTATTAATGCAAACATTAATTACAAATTTATACATTATTTGTTTTATCTTAATGTTTATTTATTCATATTAAATGTTCCAAGTGTATAATTCATGAAATGTTTAAACGTGATAAATAATATTTTTGTTAATAATGTCATGAATTTGTAATAATACCCCTCTACCAGAGGCACACTTTATTCTAGATGAAAGGTGTGGATTAGAATTCTATGCATCCCTACTCAATTACCATGGCATTTTTCTTATACCTTGATGTTGTGTTTGGTATGTAGCTGGTTTAGTACACAGACCTTACACAATGTTCCTAAATGTGTTTCCTCTTTATGGTCATATGTATTATTTCTTGAACACATAAATAATTTCATATTAAAAATTGAATGCTATTTACCTTTAGATATGATAATTAAATAGACTTGGATAGATAACATATATTATATAGTGGAATATTTTAAATGAAATGACCATGACACTTATACCCCAAAACAATTATCCATGTTTAGGAAAATTCTATGGGGTGAAATTGTTTAGGATGGTCAAATCTAAATTACATTCCCTAATTAAATATTTAGTCCATTATGAGATGATATCCCTGTAACAAATGGTTTAAATGAAATATTTCATTAAAATGTAATTTCAATGTGGCTATTGGCATTCATAAAAAGAATTTATTTATGAATTTTATTTAGACATGTAAATTATGGGTTTTAGGAATAGGATAAAACCCTTATATGGGTTTGATAAATGGAATAAATGAGAGGTCTATGTCTCATGTGGAGAATTGAATATGAATGTGACAAAGCCTGTGATATAGTTTAATTTGAAATGCAATGGGGTTTTTATATGAATTTTTATGTAAATTATTATGGATTGGAGGAATTGTTACCCCATTACAATATTATGAATGATTATGTATGAGAGGAATTATTACCCTATGCTAGTATTATGAATGATTATCTATGGGAGGAATTTTTACCCCATAGGACATATGTTTTATATGTTTTATTAAAAGAGACTAAGGGATTTTGGTATTAGGTAAGTGGAATAATGTGGGAGGTCCCCTATAATTTGGATGGTGGTGGTATGTCTTGATCTAACCCAACATAAATAAAATGCATGGAGGCAAAGAGACTATGGGAACATATACCTAGGTTAGGGGAAGACTGTGGTAGATTCCCTGGAAGTGGATTCCCATTGTATGTCGTGATCTATACCAAAAAATACCTAACTATATATATACTTCTACTAAATGAATATATTGTAGACATGATCATAATACTATTTCAGCAATGAGTTGAAGCTTGTACAGTTGTCAGGTGTCCCTTAGGAACTTCGATGGGTGTTTATTTATTTATACAGTTCTATTTATTAATTTCATTATTCAGGAACACTGTCTAATTTATGTTGCACTGTATGGACTGGGTATGATACATTGGGTTCCATCCTAATATGATTTATATCTCACACCCTACTTTGGTACCCTATGTATATGAGTGAACCTGATATTTACAAGACCTATGTTGATTGATTTGTGTCTTGAACCTGGGAGTTAGTAGAAAAGAACAATGTTAGAGCTCAGGATTTTCATGGAGATCACCCTTAGGAATTTATTATCTGTTATTATTTTTGTATTGTATTATAAATAATTCTTCTTTTTTAATGTTTTATATTTACAATCATCACTGCACAATAATGAATTTTAAAACTAGAGTTTGTCACCGTTTATTAAATTTTTATTATCTATCTTCCCACAGAGTCATTATTTCTACATACACTACATCATTTTTTTCTATTATTTATTTTATTAAAATATCACTATGAATCTCTTATAAGAGGGTATATTCTCCCCAATATCACCTCTTGAGACCCTCACTACTATTTGGAAGCCTCTTAAATAAGGGGATATGTTATTGATTCCTCGTAACCCATGGGTCTTGCTACCATCTCAATGGTATGCCATGTAGGGACATTAAAATGTGGTATCAGAAATTGTTTCATTTCAATTTTCATATTATTTTGGTCTGGTAGAAAGGATATTTGGAATTTTTTAGTTCCTAGTTAATATTCGTTCTTGGGACTGATCACCCCACGTACGTGAAATGACCAAGTAAACAAGGATGGGATAGTTGTTCATAATAATTTCTATTACAACTAATATGATTTCACATAGAGTTATTGTTGTAATTTTCAGTGCCTATGATTTAAATATTCGATGGAATTTTACCCCTAAAATTTTATGGAAATTAATATGCATTTCATGCATCATATAGGAACATAAGAAATCCACATGTCATGCATAGTTCCATGACATTTGGTTGCAATGTAGTTTTTATTCTGACATGATTTTGTGCTGTGATTGATGTGTCATGCTCAGTTTCGTACTTGATTATGTAATTTTAGGCTTCAATACAAGTATTATATTTCTAGTTGATGAGTATTTTTTTCATTCGTTTCGTTATCATGTATTTCTTATTTAGATTCCATGATTTTGTTTTATAAAATGTTTCTATGTGTACTACTTATGGTGGAATGTTTTCTTGTTTATATAAATGGTTTCTGCATGGGTGGAATAAATGTGTGGTTTGTGAGTGAATGATAACTCCTTTTCAATTATATGGTTTATTTTATTCTTATATATGGGAAATGGTAACAAATATATTCCAACTATCTTTAACATAATTTATATAAATGATTAGAACTATTGTTTGAATGTAAAGTGTGTTAAGGTTTTAATACTAAGGTGAACTGATTAGTAAATGGGAGCCAAATGCTAAAATATATAGTCCATGGGAGCTTTATTGGTTGGAATATTTTTAGCCTTATAGCTAGACTATTATATATTTAATAATGTTATAATATGGAATGAAATTTTTATTAATTAATGAGATCCATTTTTCAATCCATGGAACGTATGGGTGCTTCATGCATTTGTAAATGGAAACCCATGTGGACAAACTCTTTGTATGTGATTATGTTATATTTTGAAACACTTAAAAATGTAAATGGGTTGTGTGATTTCTAATTTGAAATTAGTTGGTTAACTATTAATTTCTCAACTGATCCCATGTAGGTCAGTTGGGGGAATGTTTTATGATATGGACCATTTGGGTGTTTTAATTTTTAAAATTAAGTTACTACGTTTAGATTGCTTTTTGAAGAACCCATGATATTTAAAATGGGATTCTTGTTGGTCCCCTTACTTTTAAAAAGGTTTTGTTTTTTTTTCAATTTCTTAATAAGTACAGGATTTCTAGAAATGTTTAAATATTGAAAGAGGATTTTTATGAACCATTCCATTTTTCTTTGTGCTGTTTTTAACAGTCATGTGCCTAGATATTTTTTTAATGGGTTTCATGATGTCTTGAATTGATTATTTCAAATTAAATAAAATATTATATTTTATTAAATATAAAGGTCTTGTAAATGGAATATATAGTGGTGTTATTTTATTAAAAACCCTCACATAAGGGTAATTTGAGTTTCTTTATTGAATTTCTTAGGAATGGAAACTCATGTGTTTCCCACAAGTTTTGTTCCTTTTAGTAATTAATTGTTGATTAGATTTAGATACTAGTGGCTTTTGTTTGGTATGACCAAAATTTTGGGTTTATGTTCTGTTATTCTAGAGTTCGGTTATATTTGGGTTTAGTTGTCCCTTGTAAGACATTGAATTTCAAATGACTCCATAGTTTGTATGGTTGGTCATGGTTTTTCATGACTTTTTTTATGGGAATGGGTATTGAGAAATGATCTATATTTTCTAGTTTTTTTACCATTTTATGCTTTGATGTTATGATGGTTTCTCATAGGATCATCACAATTTTTTTGAGTTTTTTGATCTAGTGCGCTAATGAGTGGCTAGTTTTCCTTCCTTTTGTAACTAGAACACTCATAAGGTGGGGTGTTTCTTGTTTAATCTATTAAACATGTCCGTCCAATTAAAAATAACACCAAATAGTAGCATTGGAAGATGTTTTATTCTATTTGAAATAATTTCAGTCCTTTGAGTCTTAATTGGTGATGGTTGTTTCATGGAAGCAAGGTTTTCTAATAGTCTTCTATGTATGTCACCCTAGAGAAACATTGTTGGTCATAGAGTAAATTTTTTTTAAATCTTGAATGATCACATGATGTCTTGGGTGGTAAAAAAATATGTTTGGTTAATGGAGATGCATCAGTTTGTGAACCCTTGTTTCCCCTTTGAAGCTGACTAGCTGTGGTTCAACTGCTCTTCTTGGTAATATTTCAAATCCTTTTAGTGTATTCTGCTATGTGGTGATCTTGTCACCCATCTTGATGTGTCACTAGATCCACTAAGTGATTGTTGGTCTTATGAAACATTATAGTTTTAAAAAGGTGTTGTGATTGATAAGTGGGTTTATCTATGTTGAACACTGGATGTGTGGTATTCTTATCATTTCCTAGTTATTCCTATGGGAAATCATGATTCCCATGTAGGAATTCCTCAGACGAACTATTTCACACCAACCTTTACCCTATTCTGGCATGACCGCTAGTTATATTCTACTCTAGGTTTAGTCAGGGTTCTAATGTGGACGTTGTGGCCTTATTCAAATGTCACTCTAGTGATATGGAGTATAGACTACCTGGGTTTATTTCCTTGATCTATTTACTTTCTTGTTTAATGTTCAGTCAGTGAAGACTGTTTTGGAGCACATTTCCAGGTGGAGGTGATTGTTATTTTGTTAGCCGGTTCTTTTAATGAAAAACTTTCTTGGCTTGGATTTGATATTGATAGGGATCAACCGTTTTAACTATTTCGAGAATCACACCAGGATCATACTTATAATTCATGGAGGAGCGATTGTAGAGAAATTATAATGGTGGGTTACATCATGGTTTGGAATTTTCATCTTAATGTTAAAGGATAAGGTGGTAATTACCTTTGGTTTGATGCTTAATGATAAAATGACAGGACATTGTCTCTAGATAAAAGGTTTTGGGTAATAGTTGTCTCAGTGTTTTGGTTGGAGAATGAACGTTGGATCAAGTTTTAATGGTGTAAGTATCATTTTCTTAAAGGATGATTAATGGTGTGTTGGGCATTCAGAAATGAAACCTGAACATTTGAGAAGAGCTTTATGACCCTTGGAGGGAAGGTGATGTTTACATTGCTCTTAAAGGCTACTTGGCGATG
This sequence comes from Viscum album, assembly GCA_963277665.1. Classification (NCBI taxonomy): domain Eukaryota; kingdom Viridiplantae; phylum Streptophyta; class Magnoliopsida; order Santalales; family Viscaceae; genus Viscum; species Viscum album. Next base: position 469,422,524 of record OY728142.1, on the reverse strand, counting down.
GTAATTTCTAAGGTGGTATGTTTGTAACGATCCATATTTTTAAATGGATGATAATATTGATTTTTTTTTAAAATTTTCATTTACTGAACAAGTTGAATTTAAAATCGTGCTATTGAACAATTTTATAAGGGTTCAGCCCATTATTTTTATTCATTTTGGACTTATAGAGGGACTCGAGGATTTATTTGGGTGGATTAAGGAATTTTGGGAGTGATGGACTAGAAAACCCTATATATGATAGTCTTGTAGAGGATTCATGGTTTATCTAAAATTGTGTGGCACATATCATGTAACTGTGAAACTTATCAAAGGTGGACAAAGTTTGTCACATGGGCTGCCCAAATTTTTTCAAACTGTGCACCTAGCTAAAATGCTTGGAGGCATTGGACAGAAGCTCAAATCTATTCACTACATGGTTTGGCCACAATTTCCAAAACTTTTAGCCACCCCATGTAAAGTACCCGAGGTTCCCAAAAGAGGGTGGACAATTGGTTCATGGTTTTTTAAACTGTGCAACCCAAATAGTACACCAAAGCAATATTTAAAAATTAAATAAAATAAAAATTAAATTAAAAATGAATATAATTAAAAATAATCTCCCTACCCATCCCCCATCAATATTTCATTTCCCTACCCCCTTGGGAACCCATATGATGTGTGATGAACCCCCTTCGGTTCCCCTCTACTTTGCAGATTAGACCAAGATCTTCCACTAGGTTTTGTCCAGATCACTACGGTAAGGGCCTCCTCTCCTACATCCCTTTAATTCCATTCGCGATTTGGCTTCCTCATTTCCCGGTGTGGTAAATTCCAAACCCTATGTTTGGAATGATCTGATTTTTAGTTTCCTTATGGTGTTAGGGTATGCAGAGCATCCATCAGGACTTCCTTATGCTTTTTCGCGAAACCACTACTGAAGGTGTGGTTGTTCGAGGAATTTTGTCTTGCCTCAATTGTTTTGGGAAAGGTTGTAAACCTAATTCATTGTTTCTCCATGTTTATTTTGGATCCTTTGATGTTTTAGTGTGTGTAGTCTTTTTTTATTATGTTTCCAAGGTCCATGAAGGCATGATCATGCATATACTAAGGTATATATATATATTCCAAGTAAGTATTCCCTCCTGGCATGGGGAATATGTGAATTGGGTTACAGATATATATATATATTTATATTAAGGTATGTTCATGCATATATGTGGAGCAGTTGCGTGTGGTCACTGCTAATCCGTCAAGTGCCAAATTAGTTTGGCTCGGTATACTTTTTTAGGTAGGGTCCCTTTACATACCCATTATTTTTAGAAATGGATAAATTAATTAATTACTTCACAATTCATATTTTTTAATTAATTTAGTTTTATTTTGATTAAATTAACCTTTTGAATAATTCTATAAAATTATTAAATGTGATAAATTATTTTTTTTATCAATGTCATGATTTTTTAATAAAACCAATCCATTAGAGGTGTGATTTCTCAATGATATAAAGTAGTATGTAGACATTTATTCTTTCCTACTCTATTTCCATGTTTATTTTCTTGTATTTTGATGTTTTATTTGGTATGTATAAAGATTAGAACAAATCGCTTGTGAATGATTGTAAATGACATCCCCCTTTATGGTCTTATGTTTTTTTCCTTGAACACCTAACTAATTCTTGCCTATCTGTTGAATGTATTTCCCCTTGTGATATGGTAATTAAATGGACTTGGTTAGGATAGTTTAAATGATACAGTGGCTTACATTAAATGAAATGACAATGACACTTATAACCTAACTCAATTTTCCTTGTTGGGGAAAATTGATTGTGGTGACCTTTAGTAGGATTTTCCACACTAAATGTTATGACTTGATTGAATTTATAGATCATAATAAAATTATTTCCTTTCACCAAATTGTTTAAATGAAATGGATTCATGATATGGAATATGAATGTGGCTATTGATATGCATAGTTAGAATTTTTTATGCATTTTATTTATTTGTGTAAATGATGGGATTTTCGAGTGGGATAACAACCTTATATGGGTTTGACATATGAAATGCATGATTTTTATATGCCTCAAGTGTTTAATTACATATGAATATACTCAATACAATTATATAATTTAATTTCAAATTCCTAAGTTCGTTTCCTTACATATTTTTATATGAATGATTATGGATGGGAGACATTCTTAACCCATGAATGTATTATGAATGATTATGGAGGGGAGTTATTCTCACCCCATGTCACATATGTTTTTGATATTAAATTATGAGAGAATAGGGAAATTTTTTATTGGATTAGGGATAGTCTCTGATAGTTAACCTGGAATTTGGATGGTCGTGGTATGTTCTGATCCACCCCAACATAAATCTAATGCTTGAAGGTAAAGAGACTAAGGGCCCTTGGAGCTGGGTTAGGGGAAGACCGTGAGAGATCAGCTAGAATTGGATGGCAGTGGTACATCCCAATACACACCAACATATACCTACTTATATATATATACTACTACTATATATATATAGTTGATATGATCATACTCTTATTCCGAAAATGAACTGAATCTGTTATAACTATCAGGTGTTCCTAAGGAACGTGGATGGGTTCTTGTTTATTTATACTATTCAATTTATTTAAATCTATATACCTTCAAATTTTATAATTTATGATTCACCCCTAGATTGGGATTTACACCTTTGGTGTCGGCCTACTGAGATTTAAATCACACACCATGCTCAGGTACCCTTGGTACCCAAGTGGACCATAAATTTGTAGGTCCTACCTTGATTTCTGTGTGGCATGTACCAGTGAGTTGGTAGTAGAATATGGATCATAGAATTCAATTTTAGTGTCATAAGTTCAATCGATGGGTTAATAATATACTATTATATATATTTTTTAAAAATATAATTGAGTTTATAACTGTCGATTAATGGTTTATTGAATCTTTTGGTGCTAGTGAGCTTGAAGTTTGTCATCACATGCGTGGGATAAATTTATGGATCACCGATTTTTGTAGGTTTCCCTTAAATTATTGAGTCTATTAAAAATATTTATGGTTTGGTTTGAAAATATTATTATAATATCTAGAATTATTTCATAATATGATGTGATCTCATTTTATAAAACCGGAGGGCCTCCCATAAGCATAAAAGTTAACAAGGACTGTGTATCATATTAAATGGTTTATTGTGTATTTCTTGGTCAAATGAGTATTATTGTCCAAATTTATACATTCCATGGAAGGGTGAGTTAGTTTTAAAAGGTAAAAGGTGTCTTTTAAAATTTATATTTAAAAAATATCTTTTAATCAAAGGAATAATTTAAATATAGATTGTTTTAAATATATTTTGGGGATAAATTTTCTTAAAATTAATTGGTTTTAATATAATATTTAATCAAAAAATAAAGGGTTATCGATGATTTATTAGATGGTATTTTAGAATAATGGATTAATGTGGGTATGTTTTTTATACGATTCATTTCATTAAATGGTTTTGTAATGAATTTTTTTCTCTAATTCTAAATAATGGTACTAGGAGATTTTTTAAGTGTTGTTTTGGTTCATTTATCCCTTTTTATACATTTCATTTTTTCTGAAAATTTTATGATTATGTATTCTTCATTTATTAGGTTACCAAGTGTGTACTATACTATTACATATGATTTATAATATTATTATAGTTATTGGAGAAACATTCCCCTAGGTGATTGGTCAGTTAGGAAAAATTTTAATTCCTATAAAATTTAGTTTTATAGTGGGTACATAAAAATATTGGGATACCCTTATTTGGGAAGAGGATTTTGGATTTTCATCAAGTGACGAGTGGGATGTTAAACACTGGCTAATGTGAAATTCATGACATTATGAAAAACACGTTTATCCTTTTTCATTTGGTGTAAGAGATTCATGTGATTGGTCTCAATGGTTGAGGTAGTAATTAGTCCAATAGTTCATGATTGATGATAAATGAAATGTTCCTGAAATGTGACCCTTATGGAATTATGATACCTGTAATAGAAATATAGATAATATATCCTATGAGTGATAACTCATTATGTTTTTTATGGGTGTATGGGGAGTGACCATCATAATTTTTGTGGTTTACATATTGTTATTTTTCAGAGTGGATAACACATAGTTTGAATGTAATTGTGATCATGTGACTACCCTATAAAATTGTTTTTCAATAATTATAAGAGGTGATTTCTTGGATTACCTTTTGGTCTGATGTTAATCATAAGATGCTTCAAATTTTTATGTGTTTACTAGGTATGGAGATATTGGTAAAGGGAGATTATGTTTAATTGATGGTTTGTTTTACTCAATATGAGAACTTGGTAGGGATATATTTCTAATAGAGTATTAGTATGTGATATGTTTTCTATTTTCTTTTACTATTCCAAACCACATTCATGAAAATGATGATGATACCACAACTTATGTTAGAGGATATAGGTTGGGACTCATCAAATAATCCTTACTATGTTAGAGGGGTGTGATTGACTATATTATTTGATCTCACCTTGAATTAATTGATGGTTTTATGAAAAATTGTATTTGATATGGTTTGAGACCTCACAATATTGATAGTGTGATGAAATGATACATTATATAGGAATTATTATTAAAAATTTTCCTAAGTAAGAGTGTGGTGGTATGATATGTGGTATGAGAAACAGTATGTGACCTCACCATAAGTGACAGGGTGTAGGTATTAGACATGGTATATTGCATGGTATGGGGACACTCCATAAGAGGTAGGGACATGTTATGAGAAGGTATATGATATTGTGACCTGGTAAAAGGTCATACATGAGTCAGAGGGTAGAGTTCAATACTCAATTGTAGGTACTGAGTAATATTTCATGAGATAGTTATTGTTAAAGATGATTTCATTTTCTGTAATTGAGATGTGAAGGTGATGATACATATCATGGTGGCCTTGATATCACCTAATGACCTAGAGCTATAGATTATATACCATTCAATGTTATATTTCTATGTGTGTGTTATAGTTATCCTGTCATTCACTCTTCTAAAACATTAATGAAAATTCACTTGATCACATAAGAACCTATTGTGGCATGGTGAGTGAGGAAACCCTACAAGATCATTGGACTCATTTTCTTCCTAGAAAAAACTATGAATTTCATACATCAATATGAATTAATTTTATATGAATATTCAATACATCCCCAAACAATACATACCCCAAAACCAGAATAGTGTAATGTCTTTTAATACTAGATACATAATCATTTTATTTCATGAATCTTCATTAACATCACCCAGAAATTATTTCTAACATAGAAACCTTCATAGGAATATCCTACATGACATATTTCTTCATCACCTGGGGAAATGAAACATAGGAAATCATGAGGTATGGTTATTAGTAAGGGTAAATAAGATATGTCCATCAATGATAATAAATAATCATAATATAAGAATAATATTTTGAGAACATGATCATAAAATATAGATTCCAATCCTAAGCTTTAAAAAAATTAATTAGTAACCACAATATAGTGATTTATAATAATAAAAAGACATAACACACATGAGTCTGCAATCATCAATAATAAATCATGATCTATGAGAACATATCATAAGTGTACGAAATATATTTATCTCATACACATTTGAACATAAAATAATTTCCTTTATCAAGGATCACGACTATGTCTCTCATAGTGGATTTTGATCTCTCCCCATTCCATATTTTCCTTTGTTAAGGTTTACTGCCAAGTATTTAAGAGTGGAAGGAGTACCTTACTGAATTCGGTTCACTCTCCAATCTGGTCATTATTATATAATGAGATGTCATTCTTTACCTAATTTATTATAAGGATATAACTGACACTATAACATCCCGATGTTCAGTAAGTATATTATTTTTCTACTTTTAAATTATATTTTGTTATTAGATTGTTAATTACTATCTTTGGGATTAATTTAAACATTTTATTATAGAGAAATGATGTTTATTGAGGAATATAAATACTATTTTTAGAAAAATATTAATTTTATGCATGTATTTTACAATTTTAAATATATTAAAATATATATTAAGAAATTTATAAATTGTCACAAATTCAATGATTTCTGATAAAAATTGAATTTTTAAATAATTTAATTTAAAATATTCAAGTAATAAATTGTTTCATTATCAGTATTTATATTATTTTGGAAGAAATAATATTGATATATTTTTAAACATAAAGTCACAATTAATATTTTAGAAATCTAAAATTTATACTTAACCATAATTATTTATTATTTTGAGATGAAAAGAATGATTATTATCTTATGGTAAGTATGTTAGTCTTTTACTTATAATTTATTTCATGATAATAAATTAATATTTTTTTATTTTTTTAATGTTTAATATAGAAAATATATTAAAATTGAATATAATAATTTTAAAATATACGAGTGTTTAAAATATTAAGCTAATAGAATATAGTAATTATAATTTTTTATAGTTTATAGTATCAAAATTATAAAATTTAATAGTTTAAATACACACAATGTAATGAAATAAATCTACATAAATGTAATAAATACCTTCACAAGGGGTTTTCCTTATTATATATCCTAGATAAGGGTATAGGTGTACTCACATAAGAGTAATGAAGAAGGTATATGCTCATTTAATGGTTAGAACCAATGTATAATGGTAAAAACCCACTATATAGGGATGCAAGGAACATTGTGTAAACATAGAGCTCACTTCAGAAGGATAATAACCCCTCTCCTCCTTCACATATGGGTAATATATGGTTTTTTAAATGTAAATCCTACATGGGTAAGGGCAAAATTTTTCTCATGTGATGGTAATTATTCCACCACATAACAGTAACCATGATCTCTCATAATATTTGAAAAGGTCATCCATATCACGTAAGAATCATCTTTTAGTTACATAAGGGTAACCAGTGAGTAATAAATCTTGAGTAAAGGTTTTTTGGTACCATTGTAAGAGTAAATCAAAACTTACATCAGTGTACACCCTTTATTTCAAAAGCCACATAGAAGTGTCAAACTACTCATGTTGGGGTACAATGACCCACACATAAATGTAATTTCTAGTTTAAATTATGACATAAATGTCACATTATAATTACATAAGGGTAACATAGGGGTCTTGAATCATCTTAAGGGATACATAGTGCTTATATAAGGGTTAACCATCCTCACATAAGGGTTAAAAAATACTTTCAAACTCCACATAAAGGCATTTGGAAACCACATAAAGGTAAATATGCATATCCAAATTTAAACTTATTGTGATATCATACACATCCCATCCTAAATAAATACAAATGAAAATGAATAATATATATATATTTATATGTCATAATGATTTCTGTTTTCTTGATTTTTTTTCAAAAAATATCATGATATATATAACATGATGTAAATATAAATAACCCCATTAATGATTTTCTTATTTATTTCTATTTTCTGTAAGCTAGTGAAACTAAAAAACAACAGGTGATTCATATTTAGAATATACAATGGTTATAAAAATATTGATAGTAGATTTTTTTCACTCAATACAGGTATATAACATTGGAAATTTTATTTAATATAACCATTTTTGTAAAAAATATCTTAAAAATATTCATCGGATGATGTAATTAAATCTTCAAATGTATAATATTTAAATTTAAGTATAAAATTTATGTTTATCTATAAAATTATAAATCTAACTTTATGTTAAAAAACAACCATTGCAATTGAATCCTTCATCCCAAAAGTACTCGACTTTGTTCTCATTTCTCAGTTGCATAGCAGTGACAAAGAAACTAAGATAGATGATTTTTTTGGGAATCAAATCATTAAAGAAAGGGAGCTATTCAAGGGTCCTATTTTTCTTTTTATGTCATCCTTATGTGAATGACTCTTTACTACATAATTTATGACAAAAAGGATGTGCATATCTAGTCTAGAATTTATGTAAGGAATTTTATCTTAATTTTTCTTCATTGAGGTGTACTTTTTATGTGGTAAAATTTATTTCTTTTATATGCTATTTATAATCACACTTTTACATTTTTATATCATTAACCCTTCATAATTTATGGGTTATTATGTTAAAATTGCAGTTATTTCATCCTTTTTTATTTTACATTAATGTTACGACATGGTAAAGGGTATTCTTAACTCAATTTAATTTTGAGGGTTTATAACTCTTCTTATTTAACTTTTTTATTCTATAATTATCTATGAAATGGGCAAGATATTATTTTAACATATATTTAAACTTATTTTGTACTTATTTTAACTTGTTACACATAATTTCATCATTAATATCACTCAATTAAATGATTTGATCATTATAATTTTTATTCATCTCAAAATATATTTGTTTATGAAAATAATTTATGTAATAAAATTATATTCTTTGATTAGGTGTATACACTTACAATTATACATTATATTTCATGAATCACTATATTTTCAGGATATTGAATGTTTCCTTTTTTTTTATTCCATTGTGGGGATTATGATACAAATCATGATAATTTCGTAAGGTGTTTATGTTATAATATCATTGTTTATTAGGGTTGTTTATGTTTATGTCTTAAATTATATAATTTTATAACCTTACACTGTATAATATCAAATAATTTCATTAACTATTGTTATTTATATAGATTACATATTTTACATTATAATTTTTTGTTTGATTACTATTGATACAAAAAAATATTTTTAAATAAGTCTTTCATTATTTCTCGCATTGGTCAAAAATCATTTTACTTCCATGTCCATGTGTTTCTAATTTTTTTTAAATAAATTATTTGAATAGTCACTTATTATTGTTAAAAACAATTATTCAATTTTTTATTTTTATGAAATAGATTAAAATAAATTGTCTTTTCACTTTATGGAAAAGGTTCTTTTTTTCCAAAGTTGTAAACATACTCATTTTATTAATGATTAAGTTATGAATGGAATTTTTCACCATCCTAGACACTAAATGCATTAAAGATTCCTTTAAATTTAAACATAGTTATTTTCAATGAATACTATGTTACTAATATTTTTAAAATATTTAGTTTTTGATTTTTTTATCAATTATATAGTGTATTTTTGTGAATAAATTTCTTAATGATCATTTGATGGTATTTTTTTCATTAATGAAAATAATCCATTATCTAAATTATGTTGTACTGATTTTATATTATAATGATACTACCTATCTCCATTATCGATATGGATTCTGTTTATTTTTTAAAATATATTTTTTTAAACTTGTTTTCATTTATTTGACTGACCAACCTATAGAGGAATGATTTTTGTTTTTGTAGCTGTTATTTTATAGAATTAAAGCATCTAACTATTTTAATAATTAATAGTACATGGAAATTAATGATGATATAAGGTGATACTGATATATATTATACAAACTGGTGAACCAAATATATCATATATGAACCAATGATACATATACACCTTATATGATTAGGTGATCCCAATACAACATATAAGAATAGGTGATATCAGTAATAATTATATAGTGGATAAGCCTGATGCAACATATTATATCAATGAGCCTAATTAATCTTTCAAATACATTGGATATTGTTCCTCATCTTTTAATAAAATGATGATAGAGTTAGCCAGTGGTGTGTCTCATATGTCTTTTATTTGGATTTAGTAATTTCTTACATGTTTTATAAAGATAACGCCCTAAGATAAAAAAAATAATTCTCTACATAATTTCTATATGTATTTTATATTTCTGAATATAAATTTTGAAATAATATTACTCATGATTATTTCATCATATAAATATGTCCATTTTAATGATTTATTCTACGTTTCATGATAGATGATCTTGGAATTATCATTTATGAATTCCAATACACATTTATAATTTTATAATACCATCATCCAATTTCATGTTCATTATTTATATTGATTAAAAAATGGTTATATTTACCCTTAATGAGAATTTTAACTCACCAATTTTTTGTTTTTATTCACCACAGGTTATGAATAATGATATTAATAGAATTATGTCGAGAAAAATTTCATATGTGAAGAATTTTATGGTAAAAGATTAAGACATAATTTGGAATGAGAAAATATATATATATTGTGGAAAAATACTCAATTGATGAAATGGGTATCGGTATATATGAGTTTTTGATAATTCAAAAAAACTATAAAAATAATAGGTCCTTCAATATATAAGTGATATGAATTTTAGGTTTTGTGTTATAAGTTTTTATTGTAAAAATTGGTGTTATTTAGTTGTATCAAAGGCAAAAATATAACATTTATGATTTTATGCCAAAAATCAAGGAGTTTTGTTTCATGAATTTTATAGTCTGTATTAATGGAATGGTTTAGATACCATTTATGATTATGATGTATTGTTCTGATTCTAAATTATGTTTCATAGATACCATCATGAGGTTAATGTAACCATATGATAGAAGTTAAAGACTATCTTTGATGTTTTATGTGAAGGGATTTTAATGTTATTAATGATTATTTAAGAGACATGTATTCTAAAAAAACCCTTCAGTTTAGTGTTTTTTAGTGAAATGGATGTATTATAAGTTATTATTTTATATTATATTTTCCTAAACTAAAATTTCATGGTAAATTTTATGTTAATATGATCTTTGATATTGTGGTGATTTTGGTTTATTAGGAGAAAAGATTAGTTGCATTTTGTTTGAACGTATGATTTAAAATATAGATAACCATGGATTGAAATTTTATTTTTTGAATAAATTATGAATATTAATTTTGAACAAGTTAGATATTTTGGGAAAATTTGATTATTAAGGTAAATGTAAATTCTTTTTCCAATTATGGGGTTTCAAACCAATCCTTTCTTATCTCTCTTTATTATACAAATATAATCAATCCATTTTTAATTTTCCTACATATTTTTCAATTCCTCTCAAGTGGTCAATCTCAGACTGGATAACTTGAACATTAAATGAGTTTATAACAAAAGTTTATGATTTAAAAAAATTAATAATTTCATTAATCCCATAGTAAATAACAATTCCCATCAAGATGTTAAAATTTCTACTGATGTTATTGGGGATGGCTGCTGATAATAGGCAGGATAATTGGAAATTGTTGAATTTGTTTTTAATTTTTGTTCTTTATTTTATACAAGGTATTTTCATGACCTAGTTTTAGGAAATAATACAATGCATGAATACTCTACTTATGGTTTAAAATGTATACTATGGAGACCCTTGATTTTAATATATTTCCATTATATAACAATTTCGGAATACTAAATACATTTTTAAAAAAAATTCCTAAAGAACATACTAGTATAGTTCCATTAGAAACATGGAAAACATAAACACTGGTACATAAAAGAGATACAGAATCTCCCATTATGTTCTTCTTTAATAACAACCATATTAGACACATCAAAAAAATACATATCTTCATAGCCAGGGGATGTAAACAAAAAATGGGGTGATTGAATATGCTTAGTAAGGGTAAATGATGGAGATACATAAGTATAATCATGAGAATTTTGGTATGTGAACAAGATCATGAAAATAGAAGATCATACCTTGAATATCAAAGAATAGAAACCTGAATCATGGAATTAATCATGGGAGTTCATAAAACAGGAATCATATAAAAATACAAAACATAATCCATCAAAGCATAACATAGAAATAAAACATGGAATTATAGATGATTTATAAGAAAATATATAATTATTACTAAAGTAGTAAATTCATTTCTACTGAGACCATATTGTGGGAATTTTTATTTTACTAAACTAGGTTCACACCCCTTTCCATCCCTATAATACAAAATCGAGTTCACTCCCCTATCCACCCATGTAATACTAAACTGAGTTCAGTTCTCGTTCTAACCTAGTAATACTGATCCAAGTTCATTTCTCATTCCATCCATGTATATCTCATGAAATATAAATCATTAACCACTGAATTTGAGTGATATATAGACCAACCCATCTCATAATGAAATTATACATACTTGTTCCACAAAAGAATAAACAATCATATCATAACCCCTGAAATGAAATGGATTTTATAAACATGTAATCCTATCATAAACTATGAAAAAGATACAAGTTTCATATTCATTTCATCTAAATCATATCCCATGAATGATAAACATATTTCATAAATATATATCCCGTGAAATATAAATGAGTTTCATGAACATATAATCCAGGAAATATAAATAGATTTCATAAAAATATAACCCGTGAAAGAGAAACTAGTATCATAAAGACAAAACAATCAGGTATAAACCATTTAGAAAAAGAATATGAATTGAACCTCTAGATAATTTTTTATAATGAAATAATTAACATCAACAACTGTCATGTTAGATTGAAAATAGTTTTGAAATAAATTTCATAAACATTTCATGATGAAAATATCTTTTTCTTAATGTTTTTAATAAATAAAACCATTTGAAAATAATTATCATAGAAAATACATTAAAAAATAATAAATAATACATGATATCATTTTAAAAATATTTTTCTTTTAAAATATATAAAATAATATTCAAAATATTTTGAGAACATTTTTCATTGATTTTTTTTCAGAAAACATAAAAAGTATGATTGAAAACTTTTTCAAAAGAATTTCATTGAAAATAAATTTTATAAGTTATAAATAAATCATGAATTTTTTTTGAAAATCATTTCATTCAACATAAAAATGAATAATTATTAAAAAATCCTGAAACTATTTTGAAATACCATTTATGTGAAAATTTATGAATGAATATTTTATATTTTCTGAAAAGAAATTCCTTAGAAATAACTTTGAAAACTTATAAATAATGTTTTAAATTATTTCAAAAAACATTTTACAAGTAAAATAATGAATGAATCTTGGATATTTTTTGAAAACCATTTCATTTAAAATTCCATTGAAAACATATAAACATGTGTTGAAATTTTTTGGAAATCCTTTTTATATGAAAACATTTGAATGAAGATTGAATTTAAAAAAACTATTTCATTGAAAATAATTTAAAAAAATAATAATAAATAATCATTTAAAAATAAAAAGGAATATTAATGTTAATGAGGGATGGTAAATCCATACATGTCATATGAGGTAAAAAGAACATTTCTTTTACATAGAAAAAAGGGCATACAATTCCATGTTTGTAAACAAAAAAATATTCCTTTGAAAAAATTAGTAAAAGGAAAAAAAGGTAAAATTTTTATTTTAATGACTATAGAATAATTGTATAATATTTTTGGAAACAATTTTTGTAAAACATGGTTTTGATGGAACATAGATTTTTTTAAAGAGGAGAGAGTAAAGTCTAAATTTCTTAAAAACAAATTCTTAACCATATTGTGTACGAAAGAGTTTAATAATGTTACCAATACATGTATATATTATGAAATAAAAGAGGATAATGAAAATTAGGAGATTTAATGACATATAGTTCATAATATTTCATAAAATGGAGCATAATCATTAACAATCTCAAAAAAAATGATATTGTTTCAATATACCCTTACTACATAGTAACATGGTATCACACTCTCCATTAAAGAAAAGTAAAATTACATGAACAATAAAATATTATCAAAAGTAAGGATATTAATGAGATAAAATTTAAATTTATTTATGTACACCTTGAAAAAGAATTTATATTCTTTACAAAACATGAGTCTTAAAGAAGGAAAATTGTGACCAAACAATCTTATTGATTGGTATAATTTTAAAATATAAATCCCATGAATGAAATTTCATAAAAATAATTTTTAAATACCCATAAATTTAATTATAATTTAAATATAATAAATTTATGATAATTATATACATACCACAAAATATGTGAGTGGTGAATATGGCATTAATCTCACGAAAATAATAGTGAGAACAAATTTACCTTACCTTGTGTCTTGACTCCCATCATACTCATTCAATCCACATGTATAATAAATATTAATTTAGTATAAATATTATATAGAACTATATTTTCATATCAAATACTATATATGGTATGATCATGGACTTATATTACCATCTTGTTAACAATCTTATGTTTGGGTTTCACTTCAAGTATTATTCATTTTTTTCTTCACATGTTTCTTAATCTGTTATATCCTTGGTCCTTATACTTATATCATGATTAAAAAATGTAAACCTTTTTATAAATAACATTTATTTTCAGATTTTTATTTAATTTTAATAATCAATATAATATAGAACTATAAAATGAAATACACTATTCATGGAGACAATATGTCTTACATACGAATAAACAATGTTTCTGTTTTTATTATTGTATTAAAAGAAATAAAGAAAATGAAAAATATGTTTATATGTACATAATTTCATTAAACTAGTATCATAATGTCATATATATCATTTAATTTTACTAAACACATACTTAATACATATCATGTAGTGTGTGAATGATTCACAACACTTTGAGTGGGAAGAATTCGACAGTTCCTCAATCGCAATTTTCATATTTACACCAAAGGAAATGTAAAAATGATATGTATTTTTAAAGGAATAAATATTATTAAATACATAATAATTATAATACATAACATATATCAACCTATTTTCCATATAGGTAATAAAGGAAAAATGAACAATTATCATTTTTTGAGGTGGTAGTTTTCCATACATGTAAACAATATGTTTGTTACCCATTAGATAAAAATATGTGTAAGGTTTGGTTTAAAACATATCATAACAACATTGTAGTATATTTATGAGAATGGTTTTATAAAATCATAGAATAATGTTATTTTAGGGGTCCATAAAAAAATAAAATAAAGGATATTAAGAGAAGGTGTTTCCTTTTAATCTGATAACTCTTTTTGGTATGTGCCAAAAGGTTTCCTTGGAAGAAATTATGATCAAATGGATGATTGAAGAAATATGTTAGGGTTTTTATAAAGTTTATTGGGAAGATATTTTTCGAACCTAAGTGGTTTGAGATTTATGAATAAGAGGAAGAGGCAGTGGCTATTTATTGGAAAGGATTACTAGAACTATTGTAAATATTTGAAGAGGGAACTCCACCCATTATTTTCATTTTGTAAGTGGCTCAAATAATGATAAAAATTAGATAAAATAGATTATTTGTTCAAAATATGGCTAGAAAATATATTTTCAAATATTTTATAGGTCTTTTGGGGCCTTAAGGTTATAGTCTACTCCATTATTAAGATTAATTTGACCTTTATCGGTATAATTAATTTTAATCACATTCAACAATATTTTTGGTAAAGGACTAATTTGGACGTTTTAGAAATTAAAAATTATTATTATTATAATTATGGAATCCATTTTTCTAAATTCCAATCACATAATTGGATAAAATTAATTTAATATTAATCCTCCATTCCGGTCGACAATGTTGGTTTTTAAAGTAAAAATGATCACAGGTTTTCTCAGTTTTTTATATCCAATTTCAATGAGATATTAGTTATAAGTACCTAAATTAGATTAATTAATTAAAATATAATCTAATGAAACTTTTAAACTAAATTAAAATATAATTTTAACATATAAATAAATTATATTAAAAAGTTGTTCTGAATAAAAATCCAGGATGATTTACTATTCATCCAAAAAATGAAGTTTCACGAAAAATCCCAAATTCTAATCCTAAACTAATATCAACATTTTAAATTCAAAAATAATGATTATTTTATAAAATTAAATTCCAAAATGGTAATAAATTAAATTCTATTATTTTTCATAGAAGGGCTTAAAAAGTAGTTTGTTTGAGAAAATATTATTTTTAAAACATGCAAGGAAAATACCCAAAATTACATCTTTCATTATCGATGTGTTTTATTTATGTATGACCGATATAATTTTTTTTTGAAAAGTAGTTATTACTGTTAATATTACTAATTTTAATATCTAGTGTAGTACCTCAGTTTCTAGTTTGTAACACTTTATTTATGTTTTTATGTATATAAATTATAAGGGTGATGACTAGGAGAGTCAGGGGAACTTTCAAGGGGGTTTCAGGGCTAAAATGGAAGCATAATGGTTGTACATGGTTTGTCTATACTATGCAGACATCCTAGAAGAAACTGTTCACTTTAGAAGATGTTGGATAGTAGCTCTAGAACAATGTGGTCATTGTTTGGGAGACCATATGAGGATGTAATTCAAGGATCTATCCATATAGCATAAAATGCCTAGTTAGCAAACAGTTTGTCTAACCCTGCAAATGAACCATGCGTGGGGTTAAGGTGAGATCATTAAAAAGTGGATCTCACATGTTTAGCATTCAAACTCCCTTTTTTATCTCCTTTGAGGACCTAACATGGGATTATTTTCCATTGAAGGTTGGATAACCTCTCCAAAACAAATTGAAATCAATTAAGATCCCTTCTTTGGCATTTAGAAGCCTGATTCTTTTTATATATGCTTGTTCTTCACCGTTATTATCACGTTTTCTTAGAATTACATCACCCCTCTTGTTGGATTCTTATATTTACACACTTTGTGGTTAGATCTAAAATTATAGATTCCAAATAAGTGGATATTTGGTACTGATTAGGTTAGGGGAAGAGATATAAGGCAGTTTCATGAAATTCATAACCGGTTTCATGAGCGTTCTTAATCCATTTACTATTTTTGACAAAATACTGGGGGTATGTGGATTCAATCACAACTTCTCTCTGTATAATTGATTATAATTACTTTTAATTGATTAGTTTATTGTATTTTATTGTGAATTGGTTTCATAATGATTGTTAGAATCCCTATTCGATGATGGGTTGTGGAAATCTGTAAAATTACTATTCTTGAATATTGTTATTGATTATTGATTTTAAAATTATTATTTTAAAATTCTATTTATATGAAAATTTTTTAATTAGATTTTATAAATAATTTTCCAATAAAAAGAATGATTTTTTTTTGAAATGGAATGGTTGATTGGAATTAGTTTGTCTAATGGATTTCAAAAAAAGAATGGTTTTATTGGAATGGGTGGAATTGGTTTATTTGAAATGGTTTTGGAATATATTGGTAGTCCATGTTCATGTTCTAAATTCCCTTGAATAAGGGAAATATATTAGTGGGGCACAAGGTGTGTGACCCTCTACCAAGGGTGTGTTTTAGGGGAACACAAGGTGATTTGTATGAGAGACTGCTCATGAGTATGGAACTGTTGAAATGAAGCATGCATGGTTGGGTGTGTGAAAATTTAAAATATAATGGTTACTCCGAAATTATATTGTGAAATGGTTTTAAATCCTTGTTTGGTTGTTTTTCTAGAAATGTGACTTGCTAGAAATTGGCTTAAAATAGAACATGTTTACTCTTGGTTAAAAATGGTTTTTAGAAATTGTTTATATTTAGTTATAAAATATTTTCTAGAAATTTTTTATATAAATTATTTTATATAAATGTTTCTAAAATTCTATACTATTGGTTTGAGTAGGGAAGTCATTGTGGAAAAAAATTCTGAGTTTTATACTCACCCCTACCTTTTCACTTTGGTTATTTTTCAGATGCTATCTTTTGAGACATGGGAAAAGGTAAAGTATCACATGTCTTTAGCAGAACCTCGTAATACTTGGTATGTTTGGTGATTGGAGCATGGAGCTTGTGGATCATGGAGTCTTGTTTTTATCTTGGAGTTTATTATTTTCCTTTCAACTATTTACATTAATTATTATTTTGTATTTTTCAGTTGCATGCTTTGGTCAGTTTTTTTTGAATGAAATTATGGATTTTCCTTTCTTTATCAAGCATCATATATGGTGGCTATGTTATGATTATTGACATTTTGTTTTTATCCTTAAAGGGAAAAAATACCCCACTTTTATTAAAACCCTTCATCATTTATTTCCATGCTTTTGTGTCTTGGTTATGTCTCTTGAGGCTAAGTATTATCTCACCTCCCTCAAGACAATTTCGATAAGTGAAATGTTACAAATGGTATTAACTTGATAGGTCCATTCTTAACAAGTTATCTTCAATTTATTGCTCTAGACGTTGAATTATTTCTTATCTATTCCTTCAAATTGAATATTATAAAGGAGAAGGAATGTTAGGACAATAAATGTAGAGCATAAAAAGATATATCTAGCCTTTTTATATTGAAGATCAAGTTACTAGGGAGTTGAGTAATAAGTGTTTTGGAGACAATTGTTGGATATTGGAATCTCATTGTCATTAGTTTAGCCAATGGAACGAGCATGACAAGATTCAGAAGAATTAAATACCACTAGGATTACATATTTCATTATGGAAAAATTATATATGATGTGATGCATTGTGTTGAACACTGAAAAATATTGAAAGGGTTTTCTAATGAAATATTTTGAAAGGGGCATGGTTTGTATATTTTGAAAATGTGTTCATTTTCAAATGAAAGATTGGATTTTTAAAAAACAATTAAACATCGATAATGATGATTTTTGAAAACAATAATGTGACAGTTGATTTGATATAATTTCCAATTCTTAGACTTTAGTTTCAAGAGAAGAAGCCTTATATAGTTTGTTGTTTATTTAGAAAATGGCATCTAATAAGCATTGTAGAAACAAACTAGAAGAAGCTATAGAGAATATGGTTGCACCTGAACAATAGGTGAATCGAGAGATGGTTAAGAGTAACATCCAACTATTTAAAGATGAGGAAACAAGGAACTAGAGGGATGATCCATGACATGTGGATCATTCAATCTTGTTCATAATGTAGAATCCACACATCTTCTGTGGCGATTCTGACCCTAAAATGGTAGAGGTGTGGATGAATAGGATGCATCATATCTTTGATTTATCAACATACCAACAAAGTAAAAAGTCAAATGGAAAACGTATATTCTTGAAGATATTTTATTCCAGAGGTGAGACCTAGTGGTCTAGGATACACTATATAATGGCCTTAGTTGGAAGATTTGGATGAATGTTTTAACCAACCATTCTCTCCTCACACATTCCAAATCCAGTGAATAACATATTTCTTCTACCCAAAGATGGAAAACCTATCTATCATAGAATATGTGGCTAAATTCATGAATTTATTATTTTTTGCACAAAAATTTTCTTCGAGTGTGGCTTTGAAGGCACACATCTTTGGATAAGGACTAAGGCAGTAGATTTGATCAAAGTTTGCAGTGATCTGTATTATGGATTATATAGAGATGATGAATAGGGAGACATTGGTTAAACATGATATATCAAGAACTATGGTAGGAGGAAGTATTATGATACATATGTGAAATTATGGGTACTTTAATACTGGGAGAAAGAGAAAGAGGAACACCTATTTCCAAGAAGGGAGTGAGACTCAAAATCAGAAGGCTCGATTAGTTAACCTTCCTCCACTACCCAAGAGAAAAGAGTTCTATTTCAAATGTGGTTTTCATGACCACATTAATAGAGAGTGTATGAAACAACCTAGAGTATGTCATAGATAAAGTAATATGGGGAATCCTTAGTGATATTGTCATATTTATCTTTGTTTAGGTGCTCAAGAAACTTCTTAGATGTCACAACCATCCAAGGCTTTGATAGGGTGAGGACAGTAGAATCAAACTAATCAACAGAGAAAATTTATCCCAGGTTATTCTATGAATACCATGACTACTAAGAAATGGTAATATCATATAAGATACAAGTAGAAGAGTAAAAAATGAAGCAATTATATAGAGCTGAGTAGGTGACAGTGGATGATAAGGTTGGTACATCTATGGTGAGAGGTATGATTCTAATGAAGTCTACCCTTATTTTTGTTTTGTTTGATATTGGTGCATCAAATTCCTTGATTTATTCTCATATTTTATATTTCCTATTTTTGAAACTTGAGATTATTCCCTTCGTGTAAAACCATAAAAATTTTCTTGTTAAAAGAGAATATCGAGCCTTTGGGTGTAGATCATGTTCTATAAGCATTGATAGAGATAAGATATAGTGGGTCTTATTAGTCTTGGAGGTGGATTAATTTGATGTAATTATGGGTATGGATTGGTTGAAAAAATTTATGTCTCACATCAACTGTTACAGTAGAATGGTAAGTTTTACTGTAGAAGACATTGTTGAGAATCTCTTCAAGGTACAATGGGTTGTAAGGATAGGTGAAACAGCCTTTTTGGCACCTGAAGTGGGATCAATTTATTACTAGTTGGATGAATTGACCTTGTCAGCAATATTATAGATCAAGAATATCAATTTTCAAGCAGTTGTGGATCTATTTATAGATGTATTTCTTAAGAACATCTCAGGGTTACCACCTATAAGGGAAGTGGAGTTTACAATTGATATACTCATGGGGACCAGTCCTATTTAACATTCATATTATATGATAGAACGAATATATTCAAGGTGCTTCACTTATTTGTAATTTATGGTAGAACATCAATGAATAATATGTATATTAAAGTCTTTACATATCATAGTATCGAAATTGGAGGAGATATCCATTTATTTTGTTATAGGTCTCCCAGGAAGGGTTCAAAAACACGATGCCATATGGGTGATAGTAGATCGACTCACAATGCCGGCTAATTTAATTGCTATTTTTGAAACTCATAATGTGGAGGATTTAACCATGATCTATATCCAGGAAGTTTTAAAGAGACATGGAGTACCAATTTCAATAGTATCAGATGGTGATCTGAGGTTCTCATCTTGTTTTTAAAAATACATATAGAAAGCCCTTGGGACTCAGTTCAGTATGAGTACAACGTATTCTACTAAGATATATGGTCAATAAAAAAGGATTATATAAACATTTTATGACATTAATCTAATTTTTATAATGGATTTTGGGGGCTCATGGGAGGAGAATATACCCGTAGTGGAGTTATCATATAATAACAACTATTATTACTCGATACATATGGATCCTTTTGAAGAATTGTTTGGGAATCCTTTTTGTTCTCCACTTTGTTGAGTGGAAATATGTGGGAATTCATTAGTTGGGTCAATCCTTGTCCATAAAACAACTAAAATGATTCAGTTGATCAGAAAGAGAATGGAGATGGCTCAGAGTTATCATAAATCATATACGGATCATCGATGATGATTTTTTTCATTAGTGGCGAGTGATCATGTGTTCTTAGGGTTCTCTACTAGGCTTGGACAACATCATTTTGGGAAGAAGGGAAAATTACCCCATAGATACATTGGATATTTATAAATACTTTAATGGGTTGTAGAGACTTGGGAATTTGAGAAGGTAATGAAATAGCAATGATCAAAACTCTTTCAGGGCAATGATGGTTTTCTACTTTTCATGGATGGAAAGACCAATGGTGGAGAGAATGTAGTACCCCAAATTTTTGGTATGTAACCATTTAATTATGTTTTTATGTATATAATGTATAAGGGTGATTTTTGGTAGTGTCTTTGGAGATTTCAAAGAGTTTTTGGAGCTAAAGGGGAAGCGCATAGGCTACTCACAGTTTGTCTAAACCACACGAAAATTGTATAAGAAACTGTGCACTTTGGAAGATGATAGATATTAGATTCAGAAAGGTGTGAACATAATTAGGGATACCGTAAAATGATTTTGTTCAAGGGTTGTACCAAGAAATAGATAATGCACGGTTAGATAACTATTTGTCTAACTACTTGAACTAACCATGCGCGGGGTCAAGGTGAGATCCTAAAAAAGTGGATGTCACACATTTTTTACTCTAACTCCATATTTTTCTCCATTTTGTCCCTAACTTGGGATTATTCCCCATTTATGGTTGGAGAAACTCTCTTAAGAATTTTGGAATCAATCTAGAGCCTTTCCTTGGTGTTTAGAATCCCGATTCTTGTGGTATGTAATTGTTCTTCACGGTTATTATCATGTTTTCTTATATATACTTCGTCCCTATTCCTAGATTCATAGGTATACACATGTTATGGTCGGATATAATATATTATATGTTAAATATGTTGATATATGGCCCTGATCATGTTTTGGGAAGAAATCTATGGTGGTTTCATGAAATTATTAACTGGTTTCATGAGTGTTCTCCATATGTATACCATTTTCATTAAAATGCTCGAGGTAGCTGACTTCACTCTCAAATAGTATTTATATATATAATTGGAATGATTTAATATTGATTATGTTGTGTGTATTTCATTGTGAATTGGATGCTCCACATTTGTTAGAGAACCGCTTCTTTGATGGTTTGAGGAAATATGGAAAATTAGTGTTCTTGAAAAAAGTTATTGATTCATTATTTTTAAATGAATATTTTAAAAATGATTTTTTCTTGGAACATGGTAATTGGATTTTATTAAAGTTTTTTCGATAAAAAAAATGATTTTGGTTGAAATGGAATGCTTTTTTTGGAATTTGTTTTGATTCTGGGTTTTCAATAAAAGAACAATTTTATTGATATGGTTTTAATTGGTTTATTTGAAATGGTTTTCAAATACATGGGTTGTGTGATATAATGTTCAAAATTCCCCCTGAATAAAGGAAATGTACCAATGGGGTTGAAGGATCATTACCGTAGATTAGGGGAATGTGTCTATGGGACAAAAGGGGATTTAGATGAGGGACCACTCATGAGTATCTAACTGTTGAAACAAAGCATGCATGGTTGGGAGTGTGAATAGGTGAAATAGAATGGATATGCAAAAATGATATTGAGAAATCGTTTAAAATCATTTTTGGTTATTTTACATTAATGTTAATTTATGGAAAATCAGTTGAAAATATAACTTTTTTACTCTTGGTTATAAACATTTTTTTTGAAATTTTTTATATTTAGTGATAATTAGTTTTGTAGAATTTTTTATACAAATGGTTTTATATAAATATTTATAATTTTTTTATCCTAGTAGTGTGGGTGGGAATGTCATTGGGTTAAACCAAATATGTTTTATACTCACCCCTACTTTTACACTTTGGTGCTTTTATATATTCTATCTTCTAGAATATGGGAAAAGGAAAAGTATCAAACATCTTCAGTACCACCTTGTGATACTTTATCTATTTGGGGATTGAATCATGGAGCCTAGGGATCATGGAGTTTTATTGTTTACTTGGAGTTTATTAGTTTTATTTCCAATATTTACTTTTATGATTAGATTTTATTCTGCTATTTCACACTTTCGTTGGTTTTGTTATAAAAGAAACTGTTGATATGTATTTCTTAATCAAGCATCATATAGTGGTTTTTGGTTTATAGTTATTTATTTTATGTTTTTATTTTTAATGGTTTAATAATCCCCAAAATTTATTGATTCATTAGACATTTATTTCTAGCCTCTAGAATCTTGGGGATGTCTCTTAAGGCCAAGTAGAATCTGACCAACCTCAAGCCAATGAGAATAAGTGGGATGTTATTTCTTGGTTATTGTTATCTCATTTCTATAAATATAAAAAATTGACGTTTTGTAGAAACATCTATGTTCTGTGTAACCTGCCCCAAGTCACTATTATGTGTTTCACATGCTACGTTTGTGTTGTGTATAATATACGCCAGGTCACATGCTATCCTCAATGTTCCATGTAGAGAAATCTAATGTTTTTGCCGTGTGTAGATCATGATTAACATAGTGTTGCATATGAAGTAATCCAAACATAGTTTTTTAAGATAAAATAAACTTTATTTAGTGTTATGTAAAGTTTAAAATATCCCAATTGATAAATTAATTTGAAAAAAAAAGAAATTCATAAAATCTCGAGGTGTTACATTATACCCCCTTTAAATGAATTTATCCCTTGAAATTTATTTGGGGTATTATAGGTTTAATACATGAATGTTTTATTCATTGAAACTCACATCATAAAAATATATACTAAAACATCCCACAAAATGATATTGTTGAAATCATAATAGTTACCCAAATTAACATATAAATGGGTTTCCAAATATGAGAACATCGTCTACGAGTGAGGATAGGATATGGTGTGAAAACAAAAATATTTATAAAGAGTTAACGAGTTAATGAATCACAAAAAAAATTAATTACAAAATAAGAGTTTAGGGAGTAAAATAACTGAATATGGGATGATTTAAAATGGAATCAATTTAGAAAAATTAATGTATTAGGACAACACATTTTTTATCATTATCCTAACGTTTAGTAAATCTTTTATTGGCCAATAATATAGAGAATATATTTATTTGGCATATTTATATAAAAAAATAATTCTTTGGTTTCACTTTTATAAATTTCTAATTCATCCTTTACATCTTTTAATGGATGATTCCCGAAGTGCTAAAATACACTTTTAGAAGATCTTAAGGCCCAAAAGTAAGGAAAACAGTAATAATTTATCTATAAATATTCTTCAAAATAAATATACTTAATACATTCAAATGTAAACATAAAAAAACTACCTTTTCATCAAAATTAGTTATTCACCAAAAATAATTATAATTTTTTCCAGAAATTTCATAGGCTAGTGGTAGCTGTGAAACCCTTATCATCCTTCAGTCATGGGTTCATGATACATGGACTTTCTGGACATCTTTTTTGTCACCTGACATACATTATTTCCTTCTCTAAACCAATACTAAGATAATTTCCATAAAATGAAGGACATACTTGAAATAATGTTATTCAAAAGAATATTTATTTAACCATTATTTGCAATACAATCTCAATAGCTAAATACTTCCTCTGGAAGTTAACTAAAACCTTTCCTGAATGGTTAACATTACAAACCATATGACATATGAAATTATAAAACATTAGAAAAAATTTCATGAAATCATGTTGACATTGATTCCCCCATATATCACAATGTAGATCTTGGTTTTCACATTCCAAACATGTTAATACCCTCATCATATATTCTATTGAAACATGACACTAACCAAAATAACCATAAATACTTATTGAAAAGATGAATTCGTCCTTATTCAAATTATACTGTATTTATAATATAAATCCAAAAATCTTGTAAACATCATCAATGATAGCATAAAACACCAGTCAACATGTCATAAATTAGTTCCAAGGTAACCAGTACCTTCCAATTTACTTATTCATATCCCACATATCATTATCCAAATAAAATTATCATAACATAAGGAAAATATTATGATTTATCCTTCCCTTATTAAAGTGTTTTCTATGGACATCACCTTTCCATTATATCACAATGATATTCCATCAAAACCATTCAACATTCTCTTGTAATTCCATTGAGAAAAACATAAATAGAATAATCCATATATATTCCGCCTATTATATAACATTATTATTGAATCCAAATACATAAAATCATTTGTTATTCTACTTCATACTTATGCCATTATCAAGGCTACCTCATCCTATTACACAATACCTATTTCCATTCACATTTCATATATAGTCTATTCATACCCAGCAATATAACCATTATATGTAGCACCATTCTAGTCCTCTCCATGATATTTTCTCTTGGGACATTGATTTGCATAATGAAAATTTATTCCACACGTAAGACACGTAACATTCAATGATGTCTTAGCGAGGCCAATATTATCTTCCATTTTGTAAACAAAAGTCACTATTTTTTCATTTTAGTCACATGTTTTGTACCCTTCTTTTATACAGTAAAAACCCATTCTTATTCCTCAAGAACATCCACATAGGTGATTCTTTCCACATTATTCACACAATGGAAACCAGATCATCATTCCTCCATCTTCTCCATTACCCAAACTCTTGGTGAACTCTTTCTTTATCTTCCCTGGTGAGTCTGAGAGTTATTTATGGTACAAATTGTTAATCATGTTCTATGAAAATATATTAGTCATGATCACAACATATTTCACTCCAGTGATCATCCTATTTGTCTTCTCATCAAAAAATTATCCATTACATTCAATATAAATCCAGTTCCTTCTAGTTCAATCTTTTGACTTAAACCGTCAGCATAGATTGAGCATTATGTATCATATTATAAAAACACATAATCATGAAAATAATTACTTATAAAATTTATAAATGATGAAACCTTACATATTATATGATACCATAGGTTCATCATAGGTTATTCATTGGTGACTTATATTTAAATCTTTCATGATGGCTTATAAAGATTTTGTGAATTCCGAAATCATTTCCACTGGGTGTTTCAAAGAATGTGTGCATCATGGCCCATTGTCAAGTATCAGATTACCTCATATCAAGCCTGGATCATATTTTTCGAAGTTTTTAGCCCTCTGTATATCTGTACTAAAGACACAAGCACTTGTATTATCCAGAGAGGGATGTATTTATGGAAAACACTCACCCTAGCCTTTTCCAAAATTCTATGAAATTTTCCTTTAATTTTCCTCATCCTTAGACATATCCATAGACATTTAAGAAGGGTTATCACTACGGTTTTCTCATAGTTTCTTCCAAATTTTATCTAAACCTTGTCTATGATACCAACTATTAGGACCCTCACTTTTCAAAATTTATCATTATATTAATTTTTTCGGAATACATAATACATTATACAAAAAACACCAAAATAATGTACAATTATAATACCTCTGGAAATATGAAAAACATAAACACTGGTACCTAAATGAGCTACATCATTTCCCACTAGGTTATTGTTGTCTAGAACCATTCATAGACATATTAATATTAATACATATCATCATAATATGGGAGTAGGAAAAATAAAAAGGGGAGAGCTTAAGTGCTCAGTAAGTGTAAAAAAGGGAGATTCATAAGTATAATCATTATCATAAGGGTATGAGAACATGATCATGAAAATAGAAGATCATACTCTACATATCCAAGAACACATACATGAATCATGGAATAAATCATGGTTATAAGGACCTGACCTTATAACATTACATAATATTGTATTATATGAATAATTCACATTGATGATCTTTTCAGGTTTAATGTTTTAGAGGATTAGGCCATAACTATTACATAACAACTTGAATATTACAAGTAGACTCTACTACTCTGTATCCGTTTTTTATAAAATAAAAACACTTAAAAGGAAACATGTCTAGTTCCATATTTTAGACAACATGACTTTTCCTTGATCCGATCCTTGACCCTATTCATCTTTAAGTCCTGTGGAAAAAATTTCAAAAACTTGGGATGAGCATAAAAATCTCAGTAAGGGTTATAAAATAATGAAGGAAAAAATTAGCCCATCAATAAATAGAAATCAATGGAACTATATTTTTCATTCATAACATACCATATGAAATCATAAGACTTATGAATAACACACATAAATCATAAATCATAAAGGTTACTTATGGCATCCATATCAAACTTACATTATAGCTATCATAGATACACAGGGAGTTACACTTGGAATACCCATCACAACATATTCCATAAATGTCTTAGGAGAAACATCATGTTTACCTCCGTCACATTACCCAATTCATTGGAGAGCTATCTTAGGCTCACCCGCCCTAGGTTTTTCACGGAACCACCCATATACGTAAACAATTCTCAATAACCATAACACAATAATAACATATAACACATGTATAAAGTAAAGATAACATTTACACATTCTAATATATCAAATCAAGATATTGAAATAATCAATGTTTTATCAAATCATTTTCAAAACCATTTAAAAAGGGATTTTTGAATCAAAGTGTCTCATAACACTTTGAAGCTTTTAAATGAATTATCATTTGAAAACATTAATGTACATTTAAATAAATACTAAAATCTATTTTGAAAACATGGACATTACTGAGAAATATTTAGAAGAATAAATCTTTAGAACATTTAAAACTATATTTTAGTTAAAGAGTTTTTTAACAAAAAAAGATACGCTTGAATACAAATAATTGAAGAATAACATTTAATCAGAGCTTTATAATATCACTATAATTAAGATATTCATGATATAATATGTCAAATGACAGTATATACACCATATAAGTGTGAATTGTTGCATAAAAACAATGAAGTCTCAGTGGAAATGTAAATTGGGATGAAATCCCTTTTAATGATGGTATCTTTAAATGAAGGATAAATCTATCACATAATTATGTGTGAAAAATATAAATAATACCAATATAAGTGGATATTAATTGTAAAAAAATCATAGGTCAATCACACATATTCATAGGATGACATATTCAAGAAGTACAAGTTCAACCCAATGAATTGAAATTGTGTTATGAAGTTCCCTTGTACAAATTCGACAGGCTAACGACGTCCCTTTAAAATTAAGAAAATGAGTTGATGAGATAAAAAAAGTATCTCATCACATGGACATAAATGTTACATCAATGAGGATATATAAGAACATATCCCAAAAAATAAGATGTAAAATAAAAGACATAACAAAAATAAGTTTTTTAAAAAGAGGAGGGTGAAAGGTTCCCTTACCAATTTTGTAACTTACAAAACAGATGCCACATGAAAGAAGGGTCTTACAATGAAGATGTAAATACTAATAAATGAAAGTATATTAAACAAAAGTACAATAATGGGCAGTACATACACCACACAAAAGGAAATAGTAGAAAATATAGCATGAATCTCACAGGAAAAAATGTGAGATGAAACCCTTTACCTTGTTGTAATCAACTAAGTCACTTGATCAAAAGTCAAAAACCATCAAATGAATCATATAATACATGAATATCAATAAAATCCAGATAATATATATCAAATGTTAGTAAATAATACACAACAAGCAATAAATAAGTGGCAGACAATGGAAATCTCAAGGAATTAAAAGTGAGATAAGAAATCTCCTTACCTTGTGTCCGACTTGACCCGTTCATTCTTTAATCTCCTGAATAATATACTGATGTTAATTTCTTCTTGCTTATGAAACTTTTTAATGTTTATTATTCCTTTTATATTACTTATTACCATGTTATAGACATTATGTAATCATTTAATTTAATAACAGTAATTTGTCAACATTTGGTATTTGAGTAAAAAAAATAAACACCTTATAATTACAAGTTGTTCATGTCGTAAGATATCAATTATCATCAGAATTATATTAATGATTTAGATATCATATATATCATATATCTCCAGTATATACATGTATTTATAATAGTACATAACATTTAGAGGTAAGAAATGAAATGCACCGTTTATGGAGATGGTAAGACGTATGTAAGCATGAACGCTACTTACATTTCTATTTCTTATTTTAAGTGAATTAAAAAAAATCATAGCAATATTATAATTCCAGTATAATATCATATACACTATTATTAACTCCATCCTTTATACGTCTCACATAAGGCATTAACGAGTCTTGTCACTTTGAGGGGGCGGTAGTCCGCACTTCATTTAATGAGATTATCGTATTACCAACCATGGAAACCATAATGTATTTCATTAAATGAAAAAATATAGAATAATAAAGAAAACATAAACATAATATATATCATATATAAATTGATTTACATCATAATGGTCACCATGAGAGGCGGTTGGATATATTTGAACAATCATTGTTTCATGAGGTGTTAGTTTTCCATCCACAGAAACATTATGTTCTTCACCAATTAGATGAAGGTGTGTGTAAGTGTAGTTCAAATACTTCTCATAACAACATCATAATATATTTATGGTAGTGTTATTGTTACAAAATAAAGGAATAAAAAGAGTTTAGGGGTTGGAGAAGAAAAATAAAAGAAATCAATTTTAGAGAAACTGTTACCTTTAATTTGGGTAACTCTCTTTGGTTTGAACCAAAGGACTTCTTGAAGTTCCTTCTGCCTAAGGTAAGGCTTCTAGGAGGAGAAGAGGGATGTTGGGTGATTAATTGGGCAGAGGATGGACGAGCCAGAAGTCTTTATAGGTGTGATGAATTGGTCAGAAGTGGTCTCCTTTTATAAGGGGGGGAGGGGCTCTTTAGGAAAGTGTGATAATATTATTTTATTATATAATGATATTCTGTTTTTAAAGGTCTAAAAATATTTAATTTTAAAGATAATATGACTAATAGTCGAAATAATATCATCCAATAGAAATTGGATAGGTTTTGGTTGTTATTTTATGATTTATAATCTTATTTAATTAAATGATTTATTAATGAGGTAAACACTGCATCATTATTGTGTCATAAATAATTTAATTTATCAGATGTCTAAAAATTATAAAAATACCATGATGTATAAAATCTTCTTTTAATTCAAATAAATATTTATATTTGAAAATATAATTTATATAACACCCTATAAAAATTAATTTACTAAAATATTTTTGTTTATGTCATTTTTTCCTTTACATTAAATTAATTAATCTAAAGTGTCATTATCTTTCATAAGTGGCTCCATGGGGTCCCAAAATAGACCCAAAGATGCCCATGGTCAGAAATTACTCATCCAATAAGGTTAGGACATGTGTTAAGGTAATTTTGAATTATTACAATATTCCTTTTACCTTGAATTACCCTATTTCCCTTAAACTGTGGTAAATGAAAGTCAAAAGTTACTATTCACCAAAAATTATTTTCATCTTATTGAACCAAATTTTACTTCTTGATAACAACCATGTATGTCAGATTTTCGAAATTCAATTCAAAAAAGCGGTAACATTTCATTTAAACGAAAAATTCAGTTTTTTAACTATTACTAAGTGATTTCACTATTCATCAAAAATTGAAGATTTTTAGAAAAATACCAAAAAATAAGCTTAGGAATTATTTGATATTACGAATTAAAAAATGATGCCTATTTTTATAAATTCAAAACATTTAAGTGGAATTAATTAATTTAAAATTAATTCTCATTGTGAAAACAAATTGCGTGTTTTTAAGAAACAATAACTATCAAAAGATTGACACTTGTATATGTCCAATTTAAAAATGAAATTAATTTCAATGACCAGAAATAGATTTAATGGAAAAAATATATTCCAATTACACTTTAAAACCAATTAAAAACATAATCTAGCCATATAAATAAATTAGATTAAAACAATGTTTTGAATTAAAATACAGTATTTTTCACTATTCACTAGAAAATGATCTTCATCAGAAAATTTCCAAAAATTTACAAAAAGTAAATTTCGATGTCCCCATTCAAAAGAAGGATTTTATTTGGTCAAATAGAATGTATTAAAGTGAAAAAAAATTATATTTAAATAGGGTTCTCCATTAAAAGGCGGTAAATCAGCCTTTTAATATAAATTATGCTTAAAATTAGATTCATTCACATCATAAGCCTCTAAATTTTATTGGATAAATGTATATACATTTAACAAACATGTATAATCATATTATAGTTATTTTTGTTGATTCTCTCCAATACAATGGCTAGGAGTTAACTACTACTTGAAATAATAATATTATAATATTAGTGTGCAAAGAATGATTTCAAAGAAACTCGTTGTTGTGTATCAGCTATGCTATCGAACATAGAAACCCCTTTAAAGTAAAATTAATATTTATTTCAAAAATGTTAATAAATATGAAATCTGTCTTATTCATTATTACCTAAGATGTTACATCATTACCCCCTTTTGGGAATTGCGTCCTCGCAATTTCAAAAATGGGCCTGGAAACTTCATTAAAAGTCCCACATCGGAAAAGAGTAAGTAAAACTATAAAATTAAAAGAAAGAAAGAAAATTACAATGGTCACCCAAGATAACCCATACTAGGATTCCATGTAGGAAAACAAGGATATGGAAGAGAGAACAAATGGTCAAGTTCTGATGGAGAGTTATAGAAAACATGATTAGGAGAAAGTTAACCACCAGAAAATAACAAACTTATAATGTGTTAAACGGTCTTTGATTACCCAGTAGGAAACGTAAACCAATAATGTTTTTGTCTTATATTCCTTTTCATAATTTGGAGGAATTCATTTACTACATATAATAAGAACATAAGGAAATATACTTACCTTCAAGTATAGTTTTATCATTTTATAATTTTCTACCAAAAACTTATCTTTTCTCCAAACAAAGAGAATTGAAAAAGACTTGGTCACATCAAAAGCACAAGAATCATCTTCTTGAGAATCACACAATCCAAAAAAGAAGAACTATATATTTCCTAATCTTTATACATCAACTAAAACCAAAATTGTTTGTATGAGATCAGATAATACCCAAAAAGGATAATCTTTTACAAAAAGAAAAATTACTCTTAATCTCCAAAAATTTTCAAACAAAACCCAAAGCTCAACAAAAGACCATTAAAAAACAATATTCCGTAAAATTCTTCAAAAGTGATCCAAAATAAGATTGAAACCCAAATCTCATAAGGATTTAATTACATAGTCTTCCAAGATAACATTTATCTCCAAATAACAATAGTTACTCAGAAAGTCTCATATTGAAATGTAATTAACCAAATCACATGTTCTTCATGATAGGTTAATCATTTTCATTAATAAACCAAATCATTATATGTCCACAATAAAAAAATAGATTCTTCCAAACTAAAATTTCAACCATTATTCCACAATTTAAATTCATAGTACTCTGTCTTCCTTAGGCATATAGTGTTTCCTCAAAAGAGAGAACATCTTTCAAAAAAACCTTTATCACATAATCACTAAATCATTTTGATATACTAAGAATATCCATTTGATAAAACATATGTTCCAAAAAACAACTTATTCTTGTTCCATAAAAACATTTTACTTAAATAATAAGTCCTACTAACCAGGGACTTCAAGTTGTCTAGTGATAGGAGATGCACCCTTGTCGCCGTTTGGTTGTGTGTTCAATTCTTGCAGCCTTTCCAGATGTGACGGGTGGTCACCCATCCTATGGGTTGTCCTTTTTATAAAACTAAAAAATATCCCTAAAATGGTTTAACCTCAATGGTTTCCTTATACCTCTAATTTTCATCCAAATTAGTTATGATCTCAACATCTTAATTCATGAAGTCTTATTTCACCCCCATATGATAAAATAAAATGATCCCCAAAATGAAGAACATTATACCACGATCATGGTGTCCATTTGGTTTCATCGCCATCTTTTTCATATAGGTAGAAGGTCCATGCATTGAAACAAAGATTTAAATATCATTCAAAATCATTTGCTTCCTCCATCTAAATGCACCTTGTAAAACATGGTTCATATGGGTGTTCACAGAAAAATAGTTTTGGAAAATAATCATGTATGACATATAATTTAAAAACATCTGATAAAACATGATTTCTATAAAATAGTCAGACCAAATTTGAGTTGAAACTTTTAATTAATTGTCCTTTTAAAATTTCATAGGTATGTACTGAGAGACTATATTGTAAAATAAAATATACATTGGTTGCGTAAGGGTCTTCTTCTTCAGCACCTTTTTTAAAATCATAATATGCCTCAAAATCTTGTGATATGGTAAAATATTTGAAAATGCCTTGATAATATTTACCTTTCTTGAAAATATAAGAATATTGTGAAAATAGGATTTGTCTAAATACAACCCATGATCTACGATGAGAACAAGGTATAACATAGGTGTTTGATATCTCATACAACTACTTCCAAGTGATTTGTATTCTAGAAAAAGTTTCACAATCATCTGAACAAGACTTTGCAATAATTATTGAAAGCATGTCATCATGAAGAGGTAGTAATTTCATTTGAGATCCTACTCCTTCCATTTCTAACTGAATTTATTTGATCTGAAAAAGTTATAAAACAAGGATTTATCTCAAATAATAGACATAGGGACTAACCATGTGTCTAAAAAAACTCTTAGTCCCTAAAGTTGTCTAAACCGACTTCTAATACCAACTATAAGGACACAAATTTATAACATTAGATAATATTGAATTAAATGAATAATTCAAATTCTTTTCAGGTTTAGAGTTTATGAGAATTATGCCACAACTATTACATAACAACTTGAATATTACATTTAGACACTACTACTTAGTATCCATTTTTTCATAAAATAAAAACTCTTAAAAAGAAACATGTCTAGTTCCATATTTTAGACAGCACAACTTTTCCTTGATCCCATCCTTGACCCTATTAATCTTTAAGTCCTATGGAAAAAAATTCAAAAACCTGGGATGAGCATAAAAAGCTTAGTAAGGGGTATAAAATAAGGAAGGAAAACATTATCCCATCAATAAATACAAATCAATGAAACAATATTTTTCAATCATAACATACCTTAAAAAATCATATGATTTATGAATAACACACAAAATCATAAATCATAAGGGTTACTTATGGAATCCATATCAAACTTACATTTTAGCTATCACAGCTACATAGGGAGTTACACTTTGAATACCCATCGTAGTATATTCCCTAAATCTCTTAGGAGAAACATCGCGTTTACCTCCGTCACGTTACCCAATGCATTGGAGAGCTATCTCGGGCTCACCTACCTTAGGATTATCATGGAACCACCCATATACGTAATAAATGACCAATAACCATAACATAACCATAAGATATAACACATGTACAAAATAAAGATAGGATTTCCACATTCTAATATATCAAATAAATATATTTAAGTAAACAATGTTTTATCAAATCATTTTCAAAACCATTTAAAAGGGAATTTTGAATCAAAGTTCCCCATACCACTTTGATGATTTTAAAATAATTATCATTTAAAAAAATTAATGTCCATATAAATAAAGCCTAAAATCTATTTTGAAAACATGGACATTACTGAGAAATATTTAGAAAAATAGATCTTTAAAACATTTAATACTATATTTTAGTTAAAGAGTTTTTTAACAAAAAGAGAGACACTTGAATAAAAATAATTGAAGAATAAATTTTAATCCGAACATTATAAAATCAAGAGAATAAAGGTATTCATGATATAATATGTAAAAGGACATTATATACACCATATAAGAGTGAATTGGTTCATAACAACAATGATTTCTCTGTGGAAATGTAAATTGGGATGAAATCCCTTATAAAGATGGTATCTTTAAATCAAGGATAAATCAGTCACAGAATTATGCATGAAAAATATAAATATACCCAATATAAGTGGATATTAAGTGTAAAATAATAGTAGGTCATTTACACATATTGATAGGATGACATAGTCAAGAAGTACAAGTTGAACACAAAGAATTGAAATTGGGTTAAGAAGTTCCCTTGAAAAAATTCGACAACCTAACGTCGTCACTTTAAAATTCAGAAAGTGATTTGTTGAGATGAAAAGGGTATCTCATCACTTGGACATAAATTTGACATAAATGAGGATATAAAATAACATATCACAACATAATAATATGTAAATTAAAAGACATAACAAAAGGAAGTCTTTTAAAAAGAGGAGGGTGAAAGGTTCCCTTAACAATTTGGTAGCTTACAAAACATATGAAACATGAAAGAAAGATCATAAAATGAATATTTAGATACTCATAAATGAAATTAAATTACACAAAAGTACCATCATGGGAAGTACATACACCACAAAAAATAAAATAGTGGAAAATATAGCATGAATCTCACGGGAATAAAAGTGAGATGAAACCCTTTACCTCGTTGTAATCAATTGAGTCATTTGATCAAAATTAGATAACCATAAAATGAATCATATAATACCATGAATATAAAGATAATCATGATAATATATATTAAAAGATAGTACATAATACACCACATTCAATAAATAAGTGGAGAACAATGGAAATCTCACGGAATTAAAAGTGAGATAAGAAATATACTTACCTTGTGTATGACTTGAATGACTAAAAATTACTTTTTTTTATTATAAAACACTTTAAGGGAAAGTTGAGAAACCACATACAACCAAAGAGAACTATCAGACTACCCCAACCCAGTAAATGAGCAAACAATAAATCTTCCCCGACACAGAACCCCCTGGAAGCAGTCTCGTGCAGAAGCACGAGCATAGAACTGATGGCGAAACCATACCCTCTCAAGCATCCAAATCCAATGAACCTGCATCGAGAAGACTTAATTCTCTAATCCCCTTCGGGAGAAAGATCAAGTAGTGTGCTGAAAACAAGAAAAAACAAAACTGCAAAGAAAAACAAAAGTTCACCCGTAGAGACCAAACTCACACAACCCAAACACCCACACCCGCCAACAAAATCCACCAGCTTACATTAAGTCGCTAACAATGAATTTAGTATTTCCGGAGTCTGCCTCCATAAATAGCTTCCAAGTAAAGGATTATAACTTAATGTCTTCTTCTTCCAACAGTCGCTTCTCAAAAACAGACATGAGTTGGTCCCAAGTCTGAATGTACTCCTCAACACTGATCTTCCCATGGTTGAAACCCCCTACCAGAATTGAGTCATGTTTGTCAATCCAAGAGTATTGATCCTCACTAAGGGACACCTCAAAAGTCTTACCCATCATTTTAGATGCCTCTTCCTCAGTAGCATTGAGCAATAGAACATGTTCTGTCACGTCTTCTTCAGAACATAAAAGCAGAACCAAGGACGGAAAATCCTGCTCCCCTGGCATCCGACGTCTCAGAGGCTCCATATCTATCGTCTTGTCTCTCATATTCATTGTTGATTGAGTCCTCATAGGAGTAGGTAGTGATGAATAGTATTTCCTCACTTTCATTCTCCTGGGACCCCTAGAACCCTTCAGGTTTAGAGCCTCATCAGAGGAATGGCCGTGCACACTCCCTTTGGAAATTGTCAAACTGACTCAGTCTCCCTCACATGGAATAACAAAATCCGAACTCAAAACATCCTCTGAAAGGCCTTCAAACCTGTTACTCAAAGCAATTGATCTCAGGCCCCCTTCCTTCCCACCTCTTCTTGAAATATTCCTAACCCATATCGAGTCCCAACCTCCCCTTAGTTATGTCCACACTGCCCATCCATGTCCGCTCGGCCACCGATCCAGAAAGATTCACCTTCCCTTCATCGAGCGTCTGAACCATTATTGATTTACCCCTCTTCCTCTGTTCTTCCGCATGAAAATTCTCAAACTGGTGATCTCCACCTTCATCCTATGCACATCGGCTGGAAGAACTCGTCAGACACCTTTTTAGCCTGCTGGACACATCCACCACCATCGGGTCAACATGAACTGCTACCACACCAGTGCCGGGAGTCTCCACACCCATATCCATGCTGCCCTCTGCCTCAATTATTGTTCACACCTCCTCCACTGGTTGCAACAAATTTCCTTTATCTCTAACCTCTTCACCCGCTGCATATAGACCCCAGCCCGATGTCTCACAAACCAGAGGAATTTTATCAATTCCACTGACCATCGTTTGATCCATGTCCTACCCACCTCTAAGTCCATCCTTCATCGATCGAGGACCAAAGCCCCTTCCCACAAACCGGGCGTGATTTTCTGAAGCCTCACCACTATCTATGTCTTCCATACTCAGCTTAACTGGAGGTCCCCATTGGCATGCCTCTATCGAATGACCTGTATGCTTGCACATAGAACAAACAATGTTTCCAATTTCCATGTCCATCAGCGTTACAGGTCCCCGATGACAAACATCTGATGCGTTCCCCTGCCTCCTGTAAGAGGAACAGAAGACCGTAAAATCTTCATAAACCAATCACTGCTTGACCCTGTACTCCTCCCCAATTTTTATCCAAACATAATCAAAAGGAGGTCTAGACATGTCTATTTCTACGCAAACCCGCAGATTGACTGGGTGACAGACCGATTCTGTTCGACTATATGAGCGTAAAAATATACCAACAATATTTCCAAGCATTCTTATAATTGAGGTACTATGAAAAGGCAGAAGAAGTTTCAGAAAACTATCCCATACTGCGGTGGAAGTGGGATCGCGATTCATGTGAAACTCGAACGACCACCGAAACAGGAAGAATCAAAGTCTGTTAACGATACGGGGGGCACTTGACAATGCGTTGATGAGGTCCTTCTCTGACGTGAATCGAACCATAATGTGTTTTTTGTCGAGAAGTCCCACTATCTCCCTCTCTTAAAGATCCCATGAACTAAAGACAAAACGATTGAAGGAGTCTACCAAGGGTCTCCATTGCTTAAATTTGGCAACCAAGGTCAGATCCATAAGGCTGGATGTTTCTGTGAACTCAGAGATCGAAATATGTAGATTAGGGAAACCATCGATAAGATTCGGGACTTTCGGGGATAATGTGGCTTTCGTAAATAGAGGAAGGAAATTAGGGTTTGTGAGGGGTCGGAAGATAGGCTCTGCATCCTTGAACATAGACGATCCCTCCCCCATCGGAGGGGAAGGCACCGGCTCTGGAGCCGCCTTCATCACAGATGGGAGACGACCATCGCCATCATCACTGATGGGAGCCCCCGTCCGCTCACTTTGTGTCCGACTTGACCCGTTTGTTCCTTAATCTCTTGATTAATAAATTAATGTTAATTTATACTTTCTTAATAACATTTTTAAAGTTTATAATTACTTTTATATTACTTATTACCATGTTATAAACATTTTTTAATCATTTAAGTTAATAACGGTCGTTTTTTCGACATTTGGTACTTGGGTAAAAAAATGAACAGCTTATAATTACAAGTTGTTCATGTGGTAAGATATCCATTATATTCAGAATGATATTAATGATTTATATATCATATATATCATATATATCCAGTATATTCATGTATTTATAATAGTACATAACAATTAGAGGTATGAAATGAAATGCACCGTTCATGGAGACGGTAATCCTTACATACGCATTAACGCTACTTCCATTTCTATTTCTTATTTTAATGGAATTAAAAACATACTGATACATAGTTATATTATAATTACAGTATAATATCATATACAATATTATTAAATCCATCCTTTATATGTCCTACATAAGGCATTAACGAGCCATATCACTTTGAGGGAGCAGTAGTCCGCACTTCCTCTAATGAGATTATCGTATTTACCCACCATGGAAACCAAAAAGTATTTATATAAATGGAAAAATACAGAAGCATAAAGAAAAAATAAACATAATATATATCATATATAAATAAATTTCAATCATAATGGCCCCAATTAGAGGCTGTTGGAGATATTTGAACAATCATTGTTTCGTGTGGCGTCAGTTTGTGATCCACAAAAACATTATGTTCTTAACCCATTATATATATGTGTGTGTAAGTGTATCTCTAATCCTTCTCATAAAAACATCCTAGTATATTTATGATACTGGTTATCTTACAAAAGAAAAGAATAAAAACAGTATAGGGGTTGGAGAAGTAAAATAAAAGAAAACAATTTAAGAGAAACTGTTACCTTTAATTTGGGTCACTCCCTTTGGTTTGAACCAATGGAATTCTTGAAGTGCCTTATGCCTAAGGTAAGGCTTGTAGGAGGATGATAGGGATGCATGGAGATTAATTGGGCATATTTTGGATGACCCAATAGGATTTAGATGTATGATGAATTGGTTATAAGTTGTCTCCTTTTATAAGGGGGAGGAGGGGCTCTTTAAGAAAGTGTGATAATATTATTTTATTATATAATGATATTCGATTTCTAAAGGTCCAAAAATCATTAAAGTCAAATATATGATGACTCATAGTCTAAATAATATCATAAAATAGTAATTGGATTGTTCTAGGTTGTTATTTTAATATTTATAATCTTATTTAATTAAATGATTTATTAATGAGGTAAACACTACATCAATATTGTGTCATAAATTATTTAACTTATTAGCTGTATAAAAATTATAAATAAATACCATGATGTATGAAATATTTTTATCTTTCCAAAAAATATTTATATTCCAAAATATAATTTATATAACACCATATAAAAATTAATTTACTAAAATATTTTTGTTTATGTCATTTTCACCTTTACATTAAATTAATTAATCTAAAGTGTCATTATCTTTCATAAGTGGCTCAATGGGATCCCAAAATAGACCCAAATATGTCCATGGTCGGAAATTACTTATAAAATAAGTTTAGGACATGTGTTAAGGTAATTTTGAATTATTACAATATTCTTTTTACATTGAATTACCCTATTTACATTTAACTGTGGTAAATAAAAGTCAAAAGTTACGATTCATCAAAAACTATTTTCATCTTATTGAACCCATTTTTACTTTTTTATAACAACCATGTATGTTGTATTTTCAAAATTCAATTCACAAAAGCATTAAAATTTCATTTAAATGAAAAAGTCAGTTTTTTTAACTACTACAAAGTGATTTTACTATTAATCAAAAATTGATGTTTTTGAGAAAAATACCAAAAAATATGCCTAAGATTTATTTGATTTTCAAATTAAAATATTATTTATATTTTTATAAATTAAAAACATTAAAGTGGAATTAATTAATTTAAAATTAATTCCTGTTGTGAAAACAAATAGCGTGTTTTTAAGAAACAATAACTATCAAAAGATTGAAACTTGTTTATGTCCAATTTCAAAGTGAAATTAAATCCAATGGCCAACATTGGATTAAATGGTAAAAATATATTATAATTAAAATATAAAACCAATTATAAATTTAATCTAACCATATAATTAAATTATATTAAACACATCTGTGAATTAAAATACATTATTTTTCATTATTCATTAGAAAATGAACTTTATGAGAAAATTTCCAAAAATTTTCACAAAGTTTATTTTGATGTCCCCATTCTAAAGAAGGATTTTATTTGGTCAAATATAATATATTAAAGTGACCAAAATTATATTTAAAAAGGTTTCAACATTAAAAGGTGGTAAATTGGCCTTTTAATGTAAATTATGCTTAAAATTAGATTCATTCACATTTTAAGCCTCTAACTTTTAGTGGATAACAGTAAATACATTTATAAAAACATGTATAATCATATTGTAGTTAGTTTGGTTCATTCCCTCCAATACAATGACTAAGAGTTAACTACCATTTATAATAATATTATTATATTATTAGGGTGCAACGTACGATTTCAAAGAAACTCATTATTGCGTATCAGGTACTCTATCAAACTAGCAACCCCTTTAAAGTAAAATTAATATTTAAATCACAAATATTAATAAATATGAAATATGGCTTATTCTTTATTTACCTGGGATATTACAATGGTAGTTTATAATACATTAATAATAAGGAAATAAAGAATATAAGCCAATCATAACATAGTAATAAAACATTGAAGTATGGTAGACGCATTATAATACATGTAATAATTTCCATAGTAGTAAAGGAATTTTTTTCAAGACTATCATAGTGGAGAAATTCCTTTATGGAACCTGGTTCACACCCCATTCCATCCCTGTATTACAGAATGAAGTTCACTCCCAATTCTATCCCTATAACACTAACCTTGTTCATTTCCCTTTGTAGAATTATAGCATTCAAATGAGTTAGTTTATCATCCCATATATGTATATGTCATGAGATATAAATTATTAACCAATGTATTAGAAGAAGATATAGGTCCCATCCATCTCATAATGAAATCACATATACAAGTTTGTATAAAATTATAAAAAATCATTTCATAACCCATGAAATAAAATGGGAATCATAAACATGTATTATTATCATAACCTATAGAAAATGATACATATATTTATTAATCATTTCATAAAAATAATAACCCATGAAAGAGAAACATATTTAATAAACATATAACCCCAGAAATAAAAATGGGTTTCATAAAGTCCATGTTATCATGAATAACCAATTAAATTAAATAATATGAATGGAAACATTATATAATTTCATATAAATTAATGAGTAACATCAATAGATGTCATCATATATGGAAAATACTTTTGAAATATCTTTTAATAATGTTTGTGAGGAAATTATCCTTTCTTTTTTTAATTGTTTTTAATAAATAAAACCATTTCAAAATCATTTTCTTATAAACGACACTAAAAACATATAAAGAATACTGCAAATAATTTTGATTTTTTTTCTTGAAAACATATAAAATAAGATTCTTATCATTTTAAAAAAACATTTTATTTGAAAACATTTTGAAAACATGTAACGAATTA
Organism: Viscum album; assembly: GCA_963277665.1. Classification (NCBI taxonomy): domain Eukaryota; kingdom Viridiplantae; phylum Streptophyta; class Magnoliopsida; order Santalales; family Viscaceae; genus Viscum; species Viscum album. Next base: position 469,380,774 of record OY728142.1, on the reverse strand, counting down.
TTGAATAAAATTTTTAAATGATTTCATTATAACAACTTTACAAACTTATAAAGAAAGTTCGAAGATGTTTTGAAAATATTTTTACTCAAAATATTATAAAAGATGCATGAAAATGCTTTGAAAACCACTTATTTGTAAATTACATAAAAAATATAAATAAATATTGAAATGTTTTGAAAACTTTTTTACTTGAAATATTATGAAATAACCATGAAACATTTTTGAAACAAATTTCTTTGAAAACAAATTTGAAAACTTATAAATAAATCTTATAAATGTTTTGAAAACCATTTTACATGAAAACATATTAATGAATCTGGGATTTTTTTTAAATAATTTTTTCATGAAAATATTTGTTAAAAATTTCAAAAAAATTAACATTTTAGACATATAAAAGAATCTTCACAGAAATTATAGTGGATAAATCAGAACATATCATACGAGGTAAAAAGAACATTCTTTTTTCCTGATAAATGGGTAGAAAAGTTCCTTGTTCAGAAAGTGAAAATAATTTTCCTTTAAAAACATTAACAAAGGAAAAAAAGGGATAAAATATATTTTAATGATTATAGTAAAATTTTATAATATTATTGGAAACCCTTTTTACTAAACATTTTTTTTGATGGAACACAGTTTTCTGACCGAAGAGTGGGAAAAGTATAGATTTCTTAAAAACACATTATTAACAATGTTATGTACCAAATAGTTAAATAATGGTACCAATAAATGAATATATCATGAAATAATAGATTATAAAGAATCACAAGAGTTTACTTCAGAGATGTATCACAATATTTCATCAACAAAATCATATTCATTAACAATCTCAAAAAATAATGAGATTTTTTTAATTGAATCTTACTACTTGGTAACTTACGATCACAATATACATGTAAGAAAATGAAAATGAAATTACGAATAAAATATCTTGAAAAGGAATATATTAATGATATAACATATAAACTTGATGTATATAAACCACAAAAAATAATTTAGCATCATAAAAAAACTTGATCGCAAGGAAACAAATTGAGACAAAAATATGTTAAAGACTTGTTAACTTTTGAAACATAAATCCCATGAAACAAAGATCATAAAATGGTATTAAAATACCCATAAATTTAATTATAAGTTTCATATAATTAATTCATGTGTATTATATACACAACAAAAAGGAAGTGAGTGGTTAAAAAGGCATCAATCTCACTGAAATAAAAGTCACATGATATTTCTCTTACCTTGTGTCTTCACTCTATTCATAATCATTAAATCCACCTGTATAATAAATATAAATTTACTATAAATATATTAAATAACCATATTATAATATCTAATGCAATATATGGTTTGATCATGTCCTTATATTACCCTATTGTTAACAATCCTATGTTAAGGTTTCACTTCGGGTAATATTTGTTTTATTCTCCGCCTATGTCTTAATTTGATATATCTTTGTTTCTTATACATATATCATTATTACATAATGTAAAAAATGGTATAAATATCATTTTTATTTAGTATATTTTTTTAATAATCTATAGAATATATATATGTAGGAAATAGAATACATTGTTCATGGAGAGAGAAATCCCTACACACACATGAACATTGTTTCTGTTTTTGTTATCGTATTAAAAGAATGTAAGAAAATGACCAATATGTATATATGTATAAAATTTCATATAGTAGAATTATAATGCAATATAGATCATATAATTTTTCTATACTCATCCATAATACAATCCATGTAGTGTGTGAATTAATCACATCACATTGAGGGGGTGGTAGTCCACACTTCCTCAAACGAAATTATCGTATTTACATCAAATAGAATGTAAAAAAGACATGTTCTATAATAAAAATTAATACGATTAAATACATAATAAATATAATTTCTAACACATATAAATCTATTTTCCATCGTAATTTCCATCATGAGTGGTGGTAAAGAAAAAATGAATAATCATCATTTAGAGAGGCAGTTGTTCATCATACACGTAAATAGTATATTCATTACCCATTAAGTGGAGGTGAGAGTATGTGTAGATTTAAACCTTATCATAAAAAATATGAGTACATTTAAGATATAGTTTTTGTGATAACATCATGTGATAAATATATTTGAGGAGTGTATATATAAAATAACATAATAAAGCTTGACCGAAGTTGTTACCTCTTAATCAGGTAACTCCATTTGATTTGTACCAAAAGGATTGCTTGGAAGAGTTTCATCCCAAATGGAGTATTCAAAGAGGAATTTAAGGATTATACTCAGTGTATTGTTCTGATATTTTCTTATCCTATGTGGTTGGATATTTGTGATGAAGTGGGAGAGGTGGTGGCCTTTTATAGGGATTGAGAGGTGACACTCTTGTAAATATTTTAAGAGAAAATTCCACCGAATTTTTTATGTTTCATGTCGATCCAATAATGATAAAAATATGAAAAAATTTATTATAAGGGGTAAATATTTTCAATTTTATTTTTACAAGTTTATAGGAATCTTTGGGGCTTACGATTATGGTTTAGTCCCCTGTTAATCTTAATTTAACCATAATCGATGTAATAAGTTTTAATAAATTTAATTATTATTTTATGTCAAAAATTATGTTGATATTATTGTAAATTATAAATTATTTTGATTGAAAATAATAAATCAATTTTTCTAAATTTTAATAAAATATGTTGCAGAAATTAATTTAAAAAGTATCCAGTAGTCAGGCCTACAATTTATGTTTTTAAAGTAAAAATAATCAATCAGTTGCTACATTTTTATATCCATCATCATTTTGAAGTTGCTTACAATTACCTCAATTTGATTAAATGAAAAAACATAATCTAATGATACATTTAAACTAAATTAAACTTTCATTTATCCTTATAAAAATTTTTAAGAAAATTTATTTTTGAATTAATATCCTATATTTTCACTATTCATTCAAAAAAGAGGTTTCTCAGAAAAAATCCCATTAAGATAATTTAGACATTATAAATATAAAAATTTATTTTATTTTCTCAAATTTAATGTCTAAATGTATCTAAAACTAATTTTTTTATTTTTCATATACATTTATGAAAATTAGTTTGATTGTGAAAATAATATTTTTAAATAATATAAGGGTATTTCCAAAAATTTTATCTTTGATTATCAATGGGGTTAATTTATTAAAAACTATTATAAAAAATATGTGATAATTAGTTATTAATATTAATATTAATATTTTTAACATCTAGGTTATAATTATATCTTATAAAGAAGTGTAATAATAAAATAATGGTTCGTATGAACATCCATATTGCATGTAACAAACTCAAAGTTGTTGTTGCGTGTTACATATTCCAAGTTTGTGTTTCTTGTAATGTATTCCTTGTCACAATATAACCTCCATATTCTTCATAGATCAAGCTAAAATTTATGTCACATGTAGTTCAAGAATAACTTGGTGTTGCGTATAATGCAATCCAATCATAGTGCCTTAATATAAAATGAACTATTTTTAGTGATATGTGAAATGAAACATATCACATAGGTTAAATTAATTCAAAAAAATTAATTCACAAAATCTTCGGGTGTTACATAGATGACCTCTCATATGATCTTGAGTAGGAGAAAAAAATCAAAAGAAAATAATGGATAAATAAATAGTTATGGTGATGAATGAATGAAATAACATTGTTACGCAAAGATCATTTAAGATGTATACACTCATGCAATATAGAAGAATATATAGTGATATAATTTAACAGATAATAGAAATATATCTATTAATTACAAATCAATTTTATATTAACTCAACTTGAATTCAAATTTTCTCAAATTAAATACAATTTTCTTGTATTCCACATGAAAATATAAATGATCACATAGGGTGGTTTATTAAACAATGTGAAACTTTTGAATCCAAAAAAAAATCTACTAATGTGGTATGATTGGGATTATATCCTTTTTCATTAAAGAATATAAAATTTTAAGGTATTAAAATCCTACTATCTCATTCCATCACAACATGTAATGGGTTAATGTAGAATTTATGAACTCAATTATTTCCCCCTTCTAAATCCAAGAACATATGTGCCGAAATTTTAAATTTCATCTAATGTGGTAGTAGAAATCATTACAGTACCTAGGAGTGATTTATTTGTTTTAGTCAAAAAAAATTTGTATCATGGTATAAAATATATATTTTAATTAAAATAGTTTATATTGACTTTTCATGGGAATATACTTTTATCATTGATATTGAAGTGGGAATTTAACTAATGATAAAATCACTTGAGGATGGATATAACCTTTTGGTTGGGATAGATAAAATTATTTTTTAGTGGAAAAGGGAAGGAACCCAAAGCTGATGGGTTCATATGCTCAACAACCAAGAATTGATGATGGTCATAATGGTGGCCAAGAAAATAAACTTGGCTCACTTAAGGATTAATATAACACCAAGGGTATGTATAAAATAGATTTAAATTATATAGAGTGTAATATTTCAACCAATTTTAAGTGGTGGAGACCATAAAAACCACAAACTCAAGGATTATAAACCCGAAAATAGGGATATCATCAACAATAACCTCTAGGTCCCTTACTTATTATCCAAATTAACTCCCTAGTAGAGACATTAGAAAACTTTGTTTACCAAAATTATAGAATATATAAAATAAATTAAATAATATAAAAATAATTTAAATATTTACCAACAAAATCTAGTTTTTCTTGTGGGAAAATCTGTTTAACATCTATTTTAGAGGATAAGAGGAGTGTTACCATGCCACATAGTGAAAAAATCACTTTGATTAGTCACACCAGTCACCATAAAGAGTGTAAAATCACCAACTTCCATCCTAAATCAATAAAAGCCCCAATAAGAAATATAATTTTATAAAGAGAAAAAAGAGCAAGAAAGTGAAAATTTACAACATATTGAGTAACAATCTTCACCATTCAAGCTGTAAAAAATGATTTCATATGAGACTAAAAAAATGAAAAACATGAAGTACATAGAGGTATGTTCATTTAAGAGTTAAAATTATTCAAAACATATGTTCCTTATACAGAATAATTTGCTAACATTATGGTAAACTAAAAGTATATAAACAAAATAATGATGAAAAAAATAACTTGGATGAAATTATAATGATACCCCTCATATAATATTTTTATGCTATAGTATAAAATGATCTCCCAAAAAATCCATACTACCTATATTGTTTTATAAATTAATATTTATATTCTGTCTAATAAATTTATAAAATTGTTATATAATTTATTTTTATGAGTCAATATCATTCCTACACCACGATAAATAGCCTAGGACATAAATACCTAAAGCCCAAAATAATCACACAACTATTGGAGGATTAAATAGTGAAATACTCATGAGGGATGATCTAATACATTCTAATTAAATTAGAGAAGATTATTTTCCACATATAATTTTCAATGAATGTTATTGATCAGGTTAAGACGCATCTACTTATTTTGAGACCATTTTGGAAATTGTGAGAGAAATAATTGGTATATAATGTTGTGTGTTTTATTTGAGAGTGGGTGGGGAACATGTTAGTTTCAATATACACTATAAAAAAAAACATAAAGGAGGAGGGTTTTTTAAAATGTTAAATTTATAGAGATAAATCCGTTTATATTTTATATGATAATATATTGTTTTGTATCTTAAATTATGTTGAATAATGAAAAAAAAAGTTAATAAGAATAGTGGTAAGAATAAGGAAAAGATCAAGAAATATGGTAGGATAGTTAGAAAAAACAAAACATGATGAAGACTAAAAGGTTTGGATGGTAAATTACCTATATATTTGATCTATAAACTAACAAATCATTGGTGGATATGCCTAGTGGAGGTCAAGAATATGTTACCCCATGGGAGAATGAATCAATTTTAAGAAGAAAAAAGGAGTCCCATATATGCAGATAGGTCATAATTGAGTTTGATGAAGGATCCTGACTTGGTATAATCATTAAAATTGTTTTTATGTGATATAAATATTTAAGGTCGATCAAATGATATTCAATAATATTTTTATTTTGGGAGGATACTTATGTTTTTAAAATTTTTTGTCAATATTCCATGAATCAGTTTGAATTTAAATTGAAAAGCATAATCACATTAAAAAGTGTACTTGCATTTCCAATTACCAAAAACGGAATAAAAAATGTCAAAAATAAAACAAAAGTAGTAGAAACATATTGGAGTACATAAATTAATTATGGTATTATGGGTTTTAATTCAATACTATATTACACCACCCAAGATTTTTATTTTTAATAAATTTTATTTTAAATTCATTCACCACACATGAATTTTTATAGTAATCATTGAAAAACTATATAAAACATTCTCAATGTTAATCATCATATCATGTTTGTAAATTTATTTTACAATTATTTTAAATTGAGAAAAATTTATGAGTGAATTATTAAATATAAACAAGTGGATTTTTATTTCCAAAATCATGATTTGTAAGAATGTTTAATTTTAGGAAATTATTATTTTTAAATTTTCCATGGCATGAAAATTTAATATTTTTGTTAACTAATTTCAGTTTTTTCATGACATTCCATGATTTATTTTACCAATAAAATGATCTCATTATTGAGACATTTTCTAAGAAAAATATTTTCATTCTATAATTATTATATTTCTTAACTAAAACTAGATCATGTTTTTTTTGTAGAAATTATTTTCCATATTATTAAATTTATGATTGTACACTTTACCATTTAATATGATAGACGAATTATTTTAATTACCTTTTCATAATACCCAACATTATATTATAAATTCATTAATTCCATATAATATATTAATTTTCATTAATGAAAACATACAATATATTCCTATTTTATACTTTCCCACCCTACTCATTTTATTTTGCATGATTTAAAAAAATGAGTGTTATTAAGACATTTCCATGGTGGAAAGGATTTATTTATAAAATAAGATACGTGGGGGTGGGAATGAGATATTGGTAAAGTTTATGATTTTTTGTTATTTTGGATTTATTACACACCCTCTAGTAAAAATAAAAATAAAAAAATGGGTTGTGTATTAATGTTACAAAAATAACCATTAACTTTATCGATTATTTTCATCATTTGGGTTTGGGTGGGGGCTTTGAGGTTTGCCCAAAAAATCTTTTAAACAAATAATAATTCCGGAGGGTGTTTCATTAATTTTGATTCATGTATTTCTAATATTAATTTTAGTTATGGGAAATTAGAGGGATATCATTTTGGAATAGTTAATTTTTCATTTGGAATTTTTTTATTATCATGAAAAGTAATTTTGGGATAGAAAAAAAATTAATTTCTACATGTTTTTACATTATTTAGCCACCTATAATTAATAATAAAATTATTTGAACATAATGGTGAATCCCCCATGATTATATTTGATATTTTTATATACGAGGGAGGGGGATGTATATACATTGAACTCATATGGTAAGGGTGTGACATAAATAATGATTGAAAAAAATAGGTGATGTGAATAGTATGTGGCATGCACATTAATAATAATTGAAAAATATGAATATAAGAATGAAAAATCATGGTTAAGTCAAATGTAATAAATAAAATAAATTTTTGAATTACTTATTTGAAATGTGAGTCGTCATTGAAATTTCTATGTGTTATTCTTGAACATTAAATTCAACTTTAAATTAATTAATTTTGTTGAAATTAAAATTAAATTATAGTCAAATGGGCATCCATAAAAATTTGTTGAGAATTCATTATTGGGTAAAGGAATGAGCTTAAGTGTGGAGGGGAATTGTTATCCTCATTTCAGTCATAAATATTTTATATAAAATTCATCATTTTTGGAAATTAGGTGATTGTTATTGCCACAATTTTTTTTGTTTTAATAATATTCTTGTATGATAAAATTAGTAATTGAAACTAAAAAATATGATCCAATAATACCATGATTCATGTCCGGAAATGTAGATTCCATTTGTGAGATGTTAAGGGTAATAAATGAATACTTAATGAGGAGTATGGAGGTGAAAATAGATTAAATAGTAGTAGAGCATGGAAACTCTCACCTTGGCACACAATTAGTAGTGTAAATATAAAAAGCATCCTTAGACATTTCGGGAATCTAGACTGTGAATTAAACAAAAATTAGGAAGGTGTCATTTCTCATGACCTAAAACTAAGTTTTATACCCTGAAACCTGGTTATAAAATTTAAAAATGTTTTATTTTTGTCAAATTTTACAACATTCCCTAAAATTAAATTACCTATAACTCCTAGAGTTGAACCAAAGAGTTCATCAAAAAAATTAAAATAATTTAGTCCACCCAAGGTCTAATTTTTTTTATAAATAGAAGGATTGGGTGTTCCATTGAATCATCAATTCAAGAATGAAATATTTCTTTAATAATGTATTTCTACACCAAATAGTTTGGTTTCTCCATTATTTCTTATAAAAATTAATTACTTTTATTATTTCCTCTCTCTAAACTTATCATGACTAAAATGATGGGGTCATTAATTCACGTGTTAAGTGAGAAATTTATAATGGGATTAAAGTTGTTTCATTTTTTTACAGTTTATGATGGGTCGTATAGGCACTACACAGTTCTTCATAGCACCATTTAATTAATCATGACTATTTATAAATGACATTGGAGGAATATAAAAAGATATGACTAGTTAACCTAATTCATACATGATCATTGCATGAATCTGGATTATTATTCTAATTTTTTTATATCAATTAATTAACTAATCTTCTTAAATTAATTAACCATATTAAAGGGTAAAATTAATAAATTAGATGTTATTCACTAATAGAAAGGGTTTCCTTGTGTTCATGCTTGCTGAAAATGCAATCAAGTGTGCTTAATTCAGAATAAACCAGAACATGAATGAGAAAATTTCTGAAATTGTTATATGTTATCAATTTGATTCCAAACAAATTATTTCTTCTCTCTCTTTCTAATTCAAATCCAATCCATCATTTTTATTTTTTTCCAAAATCCTTTCATTATCATATATAGGTTTTGAACTCAAACTCTCCAATAACAACATCATATTATTTTATAGAACAAGTTTTAATTTAAAAAAAATTTCTAAATTTGATTAATACCAAAGGGAATAACGATATCCTATAGGTTGACTAAATTTCTTCTACTTACATATAATATTTTATGTGTTTGTTGAATATTTTTGAAAAAATGACATTAAAATTGTGATTCTTAAATGAAAATGTAAATTACCGTGTTAAAAATAAAATATGTGTAATCATAATGTAATTCTCTATATTAGTTCCATTATTATATCTTAGGCCCATTCTAATTTCACAATCTCTTAGTGGGTCAACTGAATATCATTCATGTTTTCCCTTCTCATATTTTTACAAATTCAAGCCATAGAACTCTATAATCCTTCAGTGAATTAATCCTTCTCTGTGAACGGGTCTAAATCAACAAAATACATTTTATTATTAGTGAATCCTTGCTATTCTCGATTCTACTATTTGAAAAAAAAACAATTTATTGAGTGATGTTTCCACCAACTGGTGGATATTAAAGTATTAAACCCCTTCCACATGGCCCTAATTGTGAGACACTCATCCCATGATCTATCTAAATCTATCGTATAAATGATGTGCCAATGAAAGGGGTATCTTAATGAAAATATTGAAATACATTTAATTATATAAGAATAATATGAATATAGAGAGATGATCACAAACTCCTTTTTCGAACAACTCACTATAAGTACATAGAGTAGAAATATAAAAAATACAAACATGTAAATATTTTATCTTAACACGAGGATAAAAATATAGTTCCTCACCCTTTGATTAAAACTATTTAATTTATTTATTCACAGATAAAATACTATGCATATATTAAAAAACAGTATAATGAAAATAATTAAAATAAATCTCCAAACAAACCTACTTATACGAGATAATTTATCTTTTCAACCCATATCATATTTATAAATAAAATAATGGTTTATCCATCTTCATATAATATCAATATATATTGTTTTTTAATACATTTAATTTTTTCCACATGGATTTTCAACATGAAAAATTTCAAGATTCCAAGATCATTGATCTCACTCCATTTTCAAAATTGATTCAAATTCATCAAAACCAGAATATTCGATATGATAAATTCTTATATAAATTAAATAAATTATCTTATTTATATATCATTGATCATGGTTACTGAATTTTTAATATCCATTTATTATCAATATCTAAATGAGAGTGTTATTTGGGGTCATTTCTTTGCATGTGGATGACTTAAAATAATCATATAGAAACTAATTTTTTGTCACATATTTTTTTACTGAGATATTTACCTACCATTTTATGACATAAATATGAGTTTTATTATCTGATATACTATATATGATGATATAATATAAATAAATTTATATATAAAGTCATATCATGTTTTATCTCTATGTTATAAATACTAGTATAACAACTATATTCTTTGGATTATCTTGGATTCATTTTGTAATAAAGTTAATATCTTCATTGTAAATGTTTAACTATGTTATTGTTATTATTCATGATAAATTGTACGACCATGGTAATTTTATGATATTCAAATTTATTTATCTATAATATTAGAATATCCACCAACATTTGTTTTTTCCCTAGAGAAATATAATTTTAAAAAAATTCCACCACCTAAGATATTCTTATCACTATTTCAATTTTGATTCAAGTAATAATGATTTCATGTCACTACTAGTCTTATCCATTATTCTCACATATGTTTCTCATAAAATCTTTAATCTTCAAAAATAATGTGGTTTTTTATAACTTATATAGGGGATGGGAATCCATGTTCTATCATATGTATCCTTAAAAAACACATATAATCACTTTGGAAACCATCATAACACCTTAAAATAATTTATTATCACATGGGGAGGATTTTATTTTTTATGTCCATATCAAGGGATTTCTTTCCAACATTTTTTTATATTGTTGAAACTATACTTAAAAATAACATGTTAGGGCCTAATCCAAAGATTGGATCAAGGAAATATTACTTCAACTACACTATTAGATGAAATATTTGACATAGTCGACTATGTAGTACATATTTCATATTAAGGGTCATTTTTGATATATAACATGGTTAAATATGAAATTCCTTTTTCTTCATAAATTTAATATGGTGAAAACATCACTTTATTCCTTTAATCACAATAAAAAACATCAAAATATTTAAATAAGACTTATTAAGAAAAATATGATATTCAACTAGATTCAAATAGATTACCAAATAATAATAATTAAAATAAAATAAAAAATAAAAAAATTATTCAATTAATGAAAATTTTCTTGAATTTATAAATGTGTGATAAATATAATATTATTTTAGATATTATTGGACTGTGATATAATAAATCAAAATTAACAATATGTGTAAAACAATCATTCTAATCATACCTCTAACCCAAGATGTTTTTCCTTATTTAATATGATTTTATACACACAAAGTGTAATTTATAGCTAAATGAACATGGGATAATTCATTACAAATACTAAATCATTTATCTCACTCACTACTAGTTCAAAATAAATTTAATAGATATCACTGATTGACTTTGGAGAAATTATTTATAAATTTTAATATTTTTAAATAAATGTATTTATTTCCCCTACAAATATGAATATTTATATGTATATTAGGCTTCTAATACCAATTAAAAAATTTATTTTTAAACATGAACATCCAAATATTCTATTACGCAATTCTTATCTACAATATTATTCTACCATTCGAATAAGAACATGTCATTATTATAAAGAATAATAAACTTACCTGACTAAACAAGGATAAATAAAATTAATTATTGGTTTTATATATAGTTATTTCTAACAAGATAATATAAAATGAAATAAAACATTAAAACTACCTCTATGAAATATGAAATTAATATCTCTATGCCAACACCCCCATAAATAATTTAACCAAACAATGTTAAATATGTTATCACGAGTGTTTTTATTATATATGTAATATGGAATAGAAATGAAATATTTACATATACCATTGGTGTACATGTTATAAATGAGTGTTGAACATGGTATAATGCCTCTAGGAATCTATAATAATTTCATACATAAAATAACATGCTATATTAAAATTAATTTAGAATATTAAATAATTATTTTCGGTGGAAGTAGTGATTTCTTAAAACCAATATAAATTATTTATAAAAAAATAAAAGCATTATTTTACAAATAAAACATATAAAAATATAAAAATATTTATAAGTAGTTTTAATAATCATCTCATAGAAAATGAAATACATGGTTAACATGGGACAGGCCTGAGGAATACATGGTAATATACTCACCAGTTATAAAATGGACTACCCAAACCCATATAGGTGGTCACGTAGGCTCACTGTTGAACCTATTATCTACCAATGTGAGGTTTGACCATTAAAGTGTAATTTATCCATCTTTCCCCCATATAACCATGTTGTGAACCATCATTAAGGAATAATTTTACTATTTACACCTTATTGTCTCTCTAATAATACTCTTAGTGAAATAAATGAGATTTTAAGTCAAACAACATCAAAACATGGCACATGGTCCTTAACCACTCATATTATTAAACACAGACTAAAAATTAAAAAAAAAATCCCCAACTCACATGGATAATCATTTCACCATGTCAAAAAAAATTTTAAAAATTTATTGCAAAAAATATGAGTGAAATAACCATAAATAATATATTTAATTGTATTAGTTAAAAAATAAAATTGGTATTTATTTCCAAAAATAAGTTTAACATGGAAATAAAACCATTTCCCAAGCGAATAAAAGATATTAATTTATAAAAATAGGATTTTTAAATAAATTTAAAACTATTCAAAATATAATTAATTATCAAGATATAGAAACATGATATTATAAATTTAAACCACCTATTATATAAATAAAATCAATACTAGAAATCAAATATTTTCATTTTTGAAATTTAATACCCCAAAAAAGAAGCATATGATTTAGAATAAAAAAAATTAGTTCGGAATCATCAACCCAATTTATAACTTATAAATATAATTTAATAAAATAATAATACAATTTATAAAAACTCAATCATAAAGTATTATTCTTATGGATCAAAAAATATAGTGACATATATATTATTGAAATTAATGAAAAATCAATAATATTCCTAATGTATCACCATATAGAAAACCTTAAAAACACATACAAATTTATATTAAATTGATAATATAATTTTGAACATAAAAAATTCATAATTTTTCATGATTTAGAATGAATAACACTATCCCTCGAGGCTATAGAAGGACAATGTGATAATTATTGTGGTATGATAAAACAATAGAGGACCCTCCTAGGAATCCTAAAAATATACATACAAAATATGTTTATTCCAAATTTTCCTGGATAAACCATAATAATTTATAACATCCCAGTGAATAGATATTCATATGTGAGTGGAAATTGAGGAAAACGAATATATATAATATAATAAATAAGAAGGAAATAGTGGTGGAAGGAAAACTATAATTTTTTTAGTCCTGAATGATATTCCATAGAGGTTGATGTAAGAAGATAAATTCCCCCTCACTTCCCATTAAGAAATACAATATAAAATGGGAGAGGAAAGGCCTTATCTTTTAACTTTTAATCTTTCTCACATGTTAAAAATTAAGTAGGTATATAATAATGATATCCTAGAAGTTTCTATTTAGTTGAATCAAATTTCTTAAATATACCTTTATATCACATAAATTAAAATGTATCTCTCATAATTTAAATAAAAAAATAAAACAATTACACTGCAACTATTTGAGTAAAAATATATAGTACACACTTCTCTGTGATGACTCCAATATGAGTCTTTCTTGGATGAAATGTGTTGAGTTAATGATGGTGTTTCGCATGATATTCTGAAACTGAAAATCATATTTCCTTTTACCAAATAACCATTAATAATTTAAGAGATATATATCCCTAAAAATATTCCAAATCAAGTGTTTTTGTTGTGAGAACCTACCACTAGGAGTTGGATATGGATTCACAAATCATTGGATAAAAGGAATCATTACACATTATATGTATTTTTATCCAATTTTGAATTTTTGGACATACAAAACACTTGATGTAGTTATGATCTATATGCATGGGAATATTTTTTTTTCCAGGCTTTTATTTGATAACTGTTGGAGTACAAATGGAATTACAGATCAAAAATATTCTTTTATTCGATGTTGGAATTTAATTGAATGAGTTTTTTCAAGTCCAAAATCATCCACAACAATTTATGTTCACATTTTATATTGATATTCCTAGTATCATTTTAAATTATATTATTCATACCATATTATCTAGTTCTTAGTCTTGTTTCTAATTCTAGATAATCGTGTCATGCACATAGTTTCATATGAACTCCCATGCAACATGTTTATGAGTTCCAAGTCTCATATTTACTTGATTTTTTTGGACACATATATTCTATAGAAATAGGTTCCCAAATCATTTACCCATGTTTATCTATGATAAAATATTCCATTTATTATATATGGACCTCACCCTCCAATTTTTATAGCAATGTGAAAAAGGAGAGTCCCTAGAATATTTTGAGTCCATAAAGCACTTGATCTTAACACCCATGCCTCTAAAACATCACCTCAAGTGAATTATGATAAAAAAGAGTAAAATAATTTTATTTTATTTTATTCATATCCTTTGGTATTTAAAATCATCTAAGAGACAAATATATCCTTGTATCATCAAGGCCATGGAAATAAAATATTTAGAAGGGTCGATTCTATGAAAATAGGGTACAACCACACGGTGCCCAATTTAACTTTTAATAGACTCATTCTCAACCAAAAAATTATATAATTGGGATCTCATTTAATGGGGTATAATATCTTGTATCACTCACATCCATATGGGTTTTCTGAATGTGTCGCTAAAGCCTTTATAATTAAACATGTACCTAACTCACATAACCTAGTCCCCATGCACCATGTCCATATAATTTGGTACCGATTAACCATGTTAACCAAATTTAGAATTCCTTCAACCATATAGTTTTTTAGTGTTCATGAAAGGATTCCAATTCCCATCCTAAATAAAGAATAGTTAAATGACATATTTACTCAAGTCAACTTCTTAGGTTAAATTGGAAGCTAAAAAGTATTTATCAATACTTTTTCAAAGGGAATTCTTTCAGAGAGACTCAGCCACCAAGTACTACATTACATCTTAATGAATAAAATTATAGAGTTAAACACACAATTAGGATCCATTATGATCATGGATTACTTTTATAACTGGAATGACGAATCGTGTACCAAGTCTCCCACTAAATGTTCTCCCGAACTGATAAAGTCAATAGGCTATTGAAAATCATTCATTCTTTTAATAACTATGAACATTTTCCTTAGGTAAAAAATTGAATAAATATATATATCGTAATAAAATAATCCTATCAAATGTTTTTATAGATCTATTGATTTCATGAATCTTGTTAGAGTCCTGAGGTCAAACTATTGAGCCCTGAGTACTTCCCTCTTGGATCATCCCTCCCACATCACTCGACTTAACCCTATCAAGTATATAACATGTATTCTAGTATCCTAATTAATCATGTGAGAATTCTCACTTTGGTTTAATTAATTATACATATAAATAAATTTATTTCCAATATAGTTTAATCTATAAAATTATTTTACCTAAATCACCTATGAGGTTGAATTAGAAAGTGACACCTCTGCATAAATCACTCAAGAATAATTTCATGGTTTCATTAATAAGGTTTTATATTATGAAAATAAATAAAATTATTGGATCATGATTTTAATTTTATGACATTTAATGACAATAAATAATATTCTCAATTTCATTAACATAAAATCCAAATCAATGATTCTAATTTAACTATAATAGAAAAATTTCATTATTTTTCATATTCATAAGTGCATAAAAAAGATAGGTGATAATTCTGCTTACATGACTTTAAAATTAAATTCATTGGTCCTAAATGAATTAACCTATAAGTATCTTTTTTTATTAAGGATTAATGACCTTAAAATTTACCACAATAGATATTTTGACATGAAATTTAATGGTGGGACATGCCCTATTAAGAATAATTGGACTACCTCTATTTTGATTACCTCTATAGGGAAACATAAGTTTCAATTCTCATGGGTGAAATCATAACTCCTCCATAGCTTCTGCCTCCCAAGATAGTGATAAATTCAAGATATCTCAATATTATGGTTTAAAACTGGACTGTAACCATGGAGATATAGAAAGATAGAGAAATAGGAAATATAATTATGTTTATGTTGATAAATTTTATTAATCAATGTCTTTATGTTAAAAAACTAGTAATTTTACAATGAATTATTTCTGAAATATACCTTAAATATATGAGATAAAAATAAAATAATTAACAACAACCTTCATGGTATGAGTGAACCTCCCATCCTATAAACATCAACATATAATTCAAAGAACCATTTGTTCATTTTAACAACCACTAACCATTGTAATGTGGTCATGTGTTTAAACAAAAATATGAGCATGAGCACATGGACAGAACAAAAATCATGAACCCAATGTGAAATACCTTAACCATTAAATAGATAAATTTTTTATCCACTCTTACATGTGATGTTTCACTATTGGGTTTTATGTTGGTGAATTATTACATCAATATTATCCATTATTTTTTGAATAAAATCATCACTCAATGGATCAAAATGCATCAAATTCATCAACTAGACTGGGGTAGTGATATATAAACCTTAATGGTCATGCATAATCCTTAGGTAGCTTCCACAATGTATGCCTTTTCATTGATGACTATCTTGTACCCTAAATCATGATATTTCTTTTCACTCACTCAGCATTTCTAATTATTGGGTTATAATAACATCATTTTAAACTATATACGCCACGGTTCCATCATAGTACTAGTGGTATCTCATGAAATTCTTCAAGAGACGAAACCTCATGGGACACACCATCAATGGAAAGCTAGTAAATGAAAAGTGGGACTTACAGATACTCCATGCGTATTCTATTATTTCTCATTGGATAAAATAAAAACACCCTTTAACTAAATTAGTTAGAGCAGGATGTTCAATACATCTATAAATCCACCTAATAGCTTCCTAAAATAGATCTTATCAACCATGAACACTAAAATTGTCATTCACATTTGAATCCTTAGTAGGACATGATGTAGTATATTTATGTTATTATTAATTGATCCATTTTTATAAGGGAATAATGTATGGAGTCCCAATATGGGTAATCTATTATCTAGTCCTAGGTGCATGCCTTTTCATATAAGACCACCGATATCTTCATCACCTGCTATCATATCCAGATAGTGGCTCGAAAACAATTTCAAATCACCATCTATAATAATAAATAGGTCATACCAAGGAATGCACTGGTGGCTTGTTAAAAAAACCCCTCAAATGTGATGGTAGATAAAAAACACTATGGTGGTCCTCTTACCTATAGTGATACGACCAATAATAGATTTAGAGTTCCTAAACATGGATTTTTTCATTAATTCAACAACAATGAAGATCCTCTTTATAGTCCTACATTTGAATGAAATTCTAGAGTTCCTCCCTAAAGTCCCAATTATGATGATCCTCATTACAATAGTATGAATACAAACTAGGTAGGTCCTCCCCATAGTAGAGCATCAACCAAATATCATGTTGTTCCTCCTCATTATTTTAGTTATGGATATCTTCCTCATAATAAAAAAATAATTTGTAGGGAGTCTCTCCCATTTTTATCATGCATTGTTCAAAAACTATGATGGATATCTCCAAGGTGTTCAAGAACTAGATAGCCAAAACAGAGATCTTACCCATGTTGGAAACTAACAGATCATAAAACCTAGTGGTCCTTCCCATAGTGATCAAACGAATTTCTATAGAGTTCCTTTAATGTATATACATTTCAAAGGTCCTCATTATGATAAGTTATAATATTGAAAATTAGGCCTTCATAATGATAAATAAAAATTAATCAATATCAATAGAGGTCCTCCCTATTGTTATCAAATGGATAGATAATATGGAGGTCCTCCACATGATATTGAATTTAAAATCAATAACCACAATGGTCCTTTGTATGAAACTCATTCAAAAGGACCTTGAAACTACATGTAACATTAAAAATACTTTACTCCAAATTATATGATGATTCCAATAATTCCATCAAAATGAAAGAAATATGAATATCTGAAGTCAACTACACTAGGAACTACTTCATCATATAGTAGTGTTTTGACCCAACCAATGAATAAACCAAGAAAATATTCATCAATGATTCCAATACTCAAAAAAATATTCCTCGATGTAGCTATCGATATTTATAATTTAAAATAATATCGATGATATGGAAGGAAATAACCATTATATAAAAATGGTCAAGGTATTTCTCAATAAAAATGAGGAAAATTTTAAAATAATGTGAAAGGAACTGGATAATGAAATTAAACCGACCATTTCCAAGACCATTTTCAAATATAGGTATAATGCATATAATATCCTGAATGAAAAAATTATACATCATCTCTGTTACAACCTATTGTTGACACTCCATTATATCAAATCCAGTGACCTTTCACATGAAATATATATTTTTCACCAAAATTCATTTTATAAACAGTGATTTCATGTTGATGTAGTCATAATTTTAGTTATCAATTTATACATTCTAAGGTTGTGATAAATGTATATCTTCTATTGTAGGTGACTTGATTTGATCTGGACACCATTTTAGTATCCCGAAATCCAAAATAGATAATTCTTTTTGAGTGATTCTATAAATCCTATCTCAATTGTTTGAAGACACTCTACCAAATGTTTAGTGATATTTTGACTAACATATTAATTAGAGGGTGGGGAAAATATGGATCTCTATAATTCACTCCACCTATGGTCTGTTAAGGTAATTCATGAATGTTGTGTTATAAAAAACAGTCAATATCCCTAAAGAAAAAAAATAAGAACTTCTTGGGAGAGTGATATTGATAGACACTTATATCAAACCTTTTGGAAATAGAATTATGTGGGTGATTTATGAAAATAAAATACCTTAAAAAAATTTAGTGGATGGTACCTCTCATACAGAATAATAAAATACACACTACACATAGCTGATACTAGAGTGTGATCTAAAATAGTGAATAAATATAATGTGAAAGAAAGTTTGGAAGTAGAAAATCATCCCCAACCCACTAATATGGGTGTATTTTTACCTGAACCACCACCTTTACAACTATCCAACATACAATGAGGCTAATTTGTCTATGTGGCTGGATAAGTTCATCCTTAATCCATAGAGATTGGGGTATTTTTTCCACCCCCTCCTTTAAAATGGTATGTCTTTTCTAGATAGAAAATAATACCATAAGTAGAACCTATATGGCACACTCTACTATAATTTTCTGATTCATCCCTGCACTAGTATCATGTTATGTGAAATTTATTGGATATTTTCTTAGGATCACTAGTCTTGAAAATTTTAATCTCTCAATCCATAATATTTTCAAGGGGGGACAAGAATTAAATACTTAAAGGGATTATAAGACTAGGAAACGTTATATTGGGGTAATATAAAAGGAATTTTATAAAGGATCCAATAATGGATACTCGGAAACTGAAGAGACTCTGTATTACATTTATATGGATTGAGATCTAATCCATGATTTTGGATTTCAATTAGTGAATATTATTAATATACACCTGAAAAATGTTGTGAAAATAGATTCCAACATCAAAAATATGATGAATACGAATCTATTGACAATATGGCTTACAACAAACTATGAGAATAGGGTGTCTGAACTGGACATTAAAGGCAGACTCAAGATTTTTTAGCTCCTCTAAACATCTTGCTACCACATACTCAGTACGGTCCTATTAAGGATAAAGGGAAATTTATAACTAAAAGTGATGTGTTATAAATCTATTAGGCATGAGTAGCATTGGGATATATCATAGGTGGTGATATAAGCACATTTTATTATTCTAAATATAAATTCCATCACTCTACCTTTTCAGATTACATTAATATACTGTGATCAGTTATTATCAAGAAAATAATTGTTACCATGTATTATATTTTATGTTAGGATATAATTAATATATGTGTTTAATATTATGTGACACATGGTCAGATTATTGAATTTATGATTTTAATGAATGGTTAGATGAATCATTAACTCCAATATTACAAATGTTGATGTTAAGGCATGATATAAACATAATAGATATTAAAAGAATAAAACACCATTGATATGGTATTGTTGGTTATTATTGCTAAGAATATAAATTAATTTCAATCTCTCTAATATCTCTTATTTTACCTCACACTTAACGTTTTCATTATAATATAATATTCTAAGTTTTAGGACAATCATAAAAATTTGATGGTTGATTAGAAACAACCTATTGATACAATATATCAATGAATCCATCAAATTCCACAATTAAATCTTTATAAAAACACTATTAATGGAAAATATTTTAGAAGAATCAATGGTTTATGGTTCAAAAACATCATATTAATCAGTTTATTTTTTATGTTTTAGGTTTTGAATCTATTTTTCCTTCTTTTTTCCCTTAAAAATCCATTTTTGTTACTTATTTTAAGGGAAAAACTATCTCAAGAAATAAATCAGGGGTAATAATGTATTTCAATGTTGTTTTGTTGTTGAAATCAAATTTTGAAACTAAATTTTTTTTGTTTCCCATTGGTTTCATATTAATTATAATAAAATATGATGGATAAATTTTTTATTGCTTATATTGCGATATTGAAAATTAATTGGAACATCTTGTATGTTATATGATAATGCATCAGCAGATTTATCTTAATCCCTCAATTGCAATATGTCCAAATTTATAACATATATAAATAAAATTCTTCTATAGTATTCACTCATGTATCCCTAGATATATAATTTCTTTTCTAAATAGATATTATAGTATATCATAATATATGATAGTGTCTAATAGTTACTCTTATAATGGGCATATCATAAGTCTTATTGTCCACCTTTAAGGGATAAACTAGAATATTGTTATATAGAACCTATAATATGTGAAAATATCTAGGTGTCATAGAATTAATAGTTCATGGGTTAGTGTCACATGGTATTATTACTATGTGTGAGAATATCTATTAGTTGTTCCTACAGAAACCTTATTTCAAAAGTAGTGAAAACTTACACTACTTGATTAAGGTTTGATAAGATGTTCCACAAATATAGGTCACACACTATCTAATAGAATGTATCCTAGATATTTCCCTTTGTGTTATATTCTTTCACTCATGATATGAGAGATATCACTAAAAATATATAATAGATTAATATGATTTTTTAATACATTCAATTACTAATTTAATAATACAATTTAAAAATTGTGTTCTCAATATAGAATATATATATTAAGATTTTGATATAATTTATAAAGTTTTTTATAAATTAAATTATAAATAATTTATATTGTTAATGTTTCAAATATTTAAGAAATTTTTAGTAAATAAATATTCCATGATATTAAAAGTTATTATTAAATGATCATTCAAAATTATATGGCATGGCTTATAGTTTTTATATAAATGGTTTCATTCAAAACTATATGTTTTATTTAAATAGCATTTAGAAATAAAAAAATAAGTGTGAAATATAAAATGTTTATGTTTAGATTATGAATAACTCATAATTATTAATTTTAATGATTTAAATTAAAACTATATTTATTAATTTGTTTAAACCGTATCAAAATTTATTTTGATGATAGATTTTTTCTATGCTTAAATATTATTAAATGTGTGATATTTGGATTATGAAAATTCATATATTATAGAATTGGAAGAAAAACTACATGCATTTCATTCAATATCATATATTAAATGTAAATTTCATATAATTGGATAATATGTAGGATTTTATATTTAGAATATATATTGTGGTTATATTTATTTTTTTTACATTATTTACATAATGTATAACAAGATTATCATTTTTTATATTTTTATATATTTAATATATGTTTGTAGATAGTTTATGTAATTTAAAAATATGTTAATTTTTCATTATTTAACCACTTATTAATTGATTTATTCAAAAATATTGTTGTTATATTATGATTTCTGACATATTTGTTCGTTTAATGGTTTTCAAACTCCTAATGAAGGTTATCATACATACATATAGGGAATTAAAAGAAAGGTATGATAGTGGATTTACTTTTATTTTTCTTTGAGTTTTGATTGTACTAAATTATGATATGAAATTAAATTATTAATTATATTTTTACATATTATGTATTGAAATATGATGGAATTGAAATCCCTTTTGAGTAATGTATCTTCAGATAGAGGTAGTTTCTGTCACCCTTATCACTATCTTAGATGCATATGGATTGTCTAAAAAGTGATGATATAATATTTTTCCCTCATGGATTACTCATGAATGAATTTTTTATTTCCAATAATTATATTAATTTATAGGAAATGACCTCATTAACATCATATATAATATTTTTTAAAATATCTATTAATATAGGCTTTTTTATTTTTCTTTTCGACCCATGATTTTTACAATGTAAAGACACATCAATATAATTGGAAAATATTTTATTTTTAGAATGAATAATATTAAAAACCAAATAATTATTATCATGCACACATATAAAGATAATAATTTGGATAATATGGTGAGTTTATAACTCATTTAAAAAAAATAAGTGTTAGATTCCCCAAAAGAGGAATAGTTATATAAACTATGATTAATTATCTAGGTAGGTGTTTTCAGAACAGGGTCCCCCTAAATTATCTTTTGAAAAATAATTTATGTAATGTGTGACCATAAGTTTTTGGGGCCTTATTGATGACATTTTTGGGTTAGAGTTATCTCAGAAACACTTTTTAATGGGACTAGAAAAATGGTGTGGAGTTTATAAAAATAAATTATAATGAAAACAGTTTCCCACTGAATCATAAAAGAGTCATATATGATTTTAATGGTATAAATAACTACCTAATTAATTGTGTGGTTAGTTAAACCCCAAAGTAGACTCATTACATAATGAAAAATGGATAAAGGTCCATTAGTGGATATGATAAATGAATAATCGGTCCCCATTTTTTAGGATCCCAGTTAATAAAAGTCATTGTTAAATTATTCTAAAATATGATACAAATCTGATAAAATAATTTATTATAGATAAATAGAATCAGCACCATCAAACATAATATAGATATCAACATTGGAAATGATGAGAATAATGTAAGAAAATTAATATCCTAAAACAAAATTTTAATTTTTTTTAAGTATAAAATTCTTTATGAAAATGAAAATCATACCAATGAAGCTAAATATAATAGTTATTCCTTAGATGAATATAGATGTGATGAGATTCAGAGTATGATTCAATCAGGTTTTACTAATTTGTTATTTTGAATTTAGAATTATTTTCAATATCATTGATGGAAACATTCATATAATGTGAATCAATTTGTGTAAATTTAACATAATATTCTCAAAGTGTTGAGTATAGTTGAACAATTGAGTATGATGTCTTGGTTTAAGAGAAATTTTAATAGAACACTTTGGTAAATTATAAACTATAATACAAAAATTTAAATAGATTGTCTTAATTTTTTTCTTCTAGTAGTCAGCCAAGAAAAAATGGAAACATTAATATATGATTTAGTTATTTAAACTACCTGGTCGGATTTTAAATACTATGTGTAATTTCCACATCTTGTTTTTTGGTAATAAAAAATAATTATTTGATGTTTAAAGTGTGTATGATACAAATTATATGTAATAAATTTTTTTAGTTATATATAAATTAAAAAAAGGATAGAATGGATGATGGTTGTAGTTTTTATTACAATATTGGAGCAACTCATTCTTATATCAAATATTTGAATGTAAAGGAATATACGAAGATTATATGGATCTAAATAAAATATTTTTATAATTATTTCATGTTTCTTATATTATAAAAAAATTATTTTTCTAACAGTGATTTTTTATAAATAATAAGAGATTAAAACATACGGCTTAGGATTAATTAGATTATATAAAAAGAAATAATCCAAACACATAATATTATACATATGATAGGGGTAAAATTATTTATTTAAATATTTCAAATGATTTATTATATTTTATTTGATTAAAAAATAATATTATTATGTCATGATTTTATAATTGGAATATATTTTCTATGATTTTGGTGGTAGTATGTATTAGATTTGGGATGCATTATTTTAACAGAATATAATGTCATTCAAAGTGAGTGTCACTTAAATATCCTAAAATTTTTAGGGAATCCATATAAAATATTAATATAAATAGTTACATTAATTAGAAAAATATTTAAAATAAAAAATTTATGGGAAAGGTCCCAATAGTTATGATAATTATGGTGAACTTATAAACATTTATAAGTGTACAATTGATGTTATTACCATAATAAAATTGGTTTTTATGAAGTAAAAGAGTTTGAAAAAAAATTTCATGTTGTTAAAAATTATGAATTTGATTCATATGTATCATAGTTTTTAAACTATTCATTATTCATAGATGTTACTGACTAAATAGTTTAGTGGCATAGTTTGTTAAGGTTTGAACATAGATATATAGACTGAATTACATAGATATGTATTGATTTTAACAAAACCATTAAGATTGAAAAAAACAAAAGTTTAATCTGAGCGCCTACCATATGTTATATGCTATATGTGTTATTTCTATGTTTTTGATATGTATTAATATGTAAATTTTAGTATATAAAATGTATCATGTTTTATAGAAAAAAATATTTAATGTATAATTACTTAAAATTGGATTGATATACATATATATATATCATTAAATTAAATGATAATTTCTCTAATTTTATGAATTTTAGTTATCCCTAACCGAGGATTATCATGATTTATGATTTATTATAGGATTTAAAAAACATGTAAATGTTAGGGAGAGTAAGATTCTTATATCAAGATAAAAAAATATTCCCATAAATCTCAAAATGGGTATTGTGCACTAGTTGAAAAATAATATATATACCACATGGAGTGTAATATACTATTTTATTGGTATACTAGGGGTGAATTATTCAAATTTGGCTTTCTCCACTACATATGGTTGGTGATAAACATAGTATGAGACCCTTCATACATTGATACTATTTTTATGCTAGCCTTGAGGATTAACTAATCAGGGGGTGTCTAGGTGTGTTCATTATCATATCATCAATTAGAGATTAACCATGATGGGGTTTGACATATCATATTAAAATTTTGACATATGCGACCTTGGTTAAGATAGATTGAGGAAGTGTTCAACCATATCCAAATAACAAGTATGATGTGCTAATCTATTAGGTGAGGTGAATATAAAGTTTTTATGAGTAAAGATGATTTGAATAGATTTTATTTATCACCCTACTCAGTATACAATTAAAAAATCAAGAATATATGTGTTTCATAAATAATATTTATAAATTCTTTGTCCCATGGTCACTCGATGATTAGGTAAAGTGTTTATTTAAAATGGAATGATTTCATATCAAAGAACAGGTGGAAATAGGTGTAGAGACCCAAATATTGACGTACATGGACATGAAATTACTTTAGCGGAATACGTAATACATAACAAAAACAGACACACAAGGACTGTAATAGTTTAGTGTCTTTGAAAACCTGGAACGTAATCTTCTAAGCGTGGTGAAAGATCTTCAACATATGCTATAAAGATCTTCCCCTTTTTTTCTTACCTAAAACCTTTCTTTATATCCTGGGGAAAAGAAAACATAAAAAGGGTGACCTCAAATGCTCAGTAAGGGTAAGCATGGATAAAATAAAACATACCATATACATTTGAACTTAAAAACATGAACATAATGTTTAAACATCAAAAGCATGATAAATGACACAAAACATGGAAGTATGTAAGTCATAGATCAAAAAGAAACATTAAGAATGATAAAATAGCATGGGAATAAAACATTTAATTGTGGAAACCATTAAGAACATGATATGATTTCCATAGTAGCCAAGGCATTGCTGCCAAGACCATCTTAGTGGACAAAGTCCCTTTCTGAATCGAGTTCACTCCTCGTTCCAGTCCTGTATTACTGAACCGTTTTAACTTTCCGTTCTATCCATGTCTATCTCATGAGATATAAATCATTACCCAATGCATTGGAGGGAGATATAGGTCCCACCCATCTCATAATGAAATCATTCTTACTTGTGCCACAAAATAAACATACATCATTCATAATAACCCAATAAATAAAATGGGTTTCGTAAACATCATCCCAAAATCACATAATCCATATAAAAGAAATGGATATCATTTCATAATACTAAAAGTGAAACCATTTAAATCATAGAGGCTTTATACTTGAAACATACATATATGAAATAATGTCATCTTAGATGAAAAAAGGTTTTGTAAAACAATTGAAATGAATTCTTGAGGAAAATGTCCTTTCTTCTTCAAAATCAATTTCTTTTCACAAAACGTCATGATATTTTGAAAGAAAGATATTTGGTTGAAAATAGTCCTGAAATATTTTGGAGGAATCATCATGAAAATAAGGCTTTATAAAACTGTAACAAATCTGTTCGTGCCGTATAAGTTAAAAAAACATTCTTCTCGTACTTTTGCCGGAAAAGTCAAAAAAGTACCTCGTAACGTAAATCAAAAGAAATATTCCTTACATACCATGTTGTAAAATAAAAAATGGTTAAAAAGGAATTTAAACATAAATGAAAACACTTTTATAAAACATGGACATGGATGATATAAATAACCCCAGTAAATACTGACAAATAAGGATTCTCGGATAAAAATGAGATTTGCAAAATTATCCCTTACCTTAGGTCTGATATGCTTCGTACGTATCCCAACCTCCTGTATAATGATTTAAATAATTTTATTGACTTATTACAGAATCATATTAATTGTTATGATATCATATATGGTTCACTTATGACTTTATATTACCCGTTCTTTTGTAAATTCAATGTTAAAGTGCGTTTTGGGTAAAATCGTTTCATTTTTCGTCCGTGTTTTGACTTGTAATTATTCATATGATTACTTAGATCATGATTACTTACATCTATAATGTAAAACATGATTTATATATAATATATATTCAGAATATACATATATATAATAGATCGATAAATGGATAGAAATACACCGTTCATGGAGATGGTAGGCCGTACGTACGCATGAACGTTGTTTTCGTTTCCTCATTGAATTGAATGGAATTAATTGGATGAAATACATATATATATATATATATATATAAATCTAGTATCATTATTATTTCATATATTTCATGATTACTAATTATATATACTTTATAATCATTTATGAATGGTTAATCATTGAGAATGAATCTCATCGCGTCGTGGAGACGGTATTCCGTACGTACGCACGAGCGATGATATCGTTCCCATGATCGTGGAATTTAATTGGAGTGTATGTATAATATTACAGAATCAATATCACTTTACAATAATCATATATAGTTATTATTTACACCATTATACCCATCCAAGTAAGGTGGTGGTGGAAAATAGATTACACCACGGGGTGGAGACGGTATTCCGTACGTACACACGCGCGGTGATTTCGTTTTCTCTAGGATTTATAGATGGTGAAATAGAGTTGTTTCATACTTATAATAACATATCAGTATATGAGTGATACTGATGTTATTACTTCATAATGAAAAAACCTAATAAGAAGAAGTGGAAGAAGAAATAAAGGTGAAAGAATCGATAATAGAAATTACCTCTTCTTTGAAGCACCTCTTTGAGACATCCTCTTAGGACACTAAAATTGGCCTTTGAAGAAGACCAAGACCTCTAGGATGTTTCTAGGGAAGTGGATAAGAGAATTGGGCAGGGTTTGGACGAGCATTAAGGCTCAATGTGGTGTGTGGAAGAGAGGGATGAGGTTCCCTTTTATAAGGGAGGAGAGGGGCACCTTTGGAATTCTTAAAAATATTAATTTATAATAAATCTAACCCCACTTAACAACCTCCAAAAATGACTCATATTAAAATATTAGATGAGAAAGGGTTGTAATATCACCAACCAATCAATTTAGACATGTTTGGATCTTATTTTAAACCTTATCATTTTGATTTATCCTTATTTAATCTATTTATGTTTTTTTGTGGTAATAAAATTCTAAATTTTAAATTATAAAAAATAATTAATTATTTGTTGTGAATATTCCATAATTTTTTACTTAATAACATAATAGACCAAATAAAGTTAAATTAATAATTTTTAAATATTTTTGTGATTTTTAAACAATTTTATAGTATATTATTTTTATAAAATAACAATAGTGTGAATTTTGACACTATTAATTATTGAATTTAAATAAAATATATACATAAGAAATGTTCCAAATAAAAGAATTAATAGATTCATAAAAGGTCATATGTATCTATAAAATTAGTGTATCACATTAAATAGTTCATATAATATTTATTTTATTATTTTTAAAACCATTTATTTGGTTTATCTCTTAATAAAATAATTACTACAACATTTTTGTATAATTATATAATATACTGATTTGTTGCATAAAAATTAAATATAAAATCCTATGATGAAGATAAATCTATTACCTTTCACAATAGTACTTTTAGGCGAATTTATCATCTTAAAATGAAAATATTTAAATTGTTATATTTATTAAAATATGAAGGTGACAACTTTGGAATCATTTAAAATAAAATAATATAAGTGTCATAATCACTTTTATAAGGCTCCAAACGGTCATATATAAGGTCATTGGATTCTCAAGGTGTAGATATACACTACCAATAAGTTTTGGTCAGGTTTGTGGGCATTTTAATGGGTATTATTATTTCAATAAAAACTATATTACTTATTTTCCACTTAATAAATAATTTCTGTATCATTAATGTATCACCATTAATGACAATTATTTAATCCCTAAAAATTCTAAATTAATTATCATGATGTAGATAATTTTATTATATTTCTGTAGACTATTCATGTTTGATGTTTTATGATACTTATCACTAAATTAAAATTATTATACTTACAAGATTTAAGAGAGTGACATGTTGTCACCTTCTTTGGTTTTAATAATAATTAAATTATTTTCATGGTCAAAAGTCTATAAAATGAATCTAATCAGACCCTTAGGTTATATGGGTGTACTTTTACCCATCCAATAGAATTTTGGCATGTGTTAGGGTAATTTTATAATATTATATTTACCTTTAATTACCCAATTTACCTTTAACTATGGTAAATAAAATTTACCGTAGTTACTATTCATAATTCCCAAAAATAGAAAGTAGATTATTAACTTAATTTGGACCCACTTATTCCAAATATGGAATCCATTTTTCCAAATTCAATACACAAAAGATGAAGAAATTAAATTAAAATTAATCCCATTGTCGAAAGAAAATGGGTTTTTTTTAAAACATTGGAAAAGTTTGAATTGATTTAACCTACGAATTTAATGTAAAATCACTGCTAATGACATAAATTATATTAAATGGTAAAAATATATTCTATTAATACTTTAAAACCATTATATATTATAATTTATCCATATAAATTATTGCGATGAAAAAAGTTGTTTTTAATTAAAATATAGTGTGTTTTTACTATTCATCAAAATATGAAAGTTACCAGAATAATATGAAAAATTTATCCAAAGTATATTTTTACTTCTTGATTCCAAGGAAGAATTTTATTTTGTCAAATTGAACTTATAAACATGTCAAAAACTATATTTAAAGTTGGTGCGCCATCAAAAGGCGACAAAACTGCGTTTTTTTGAAAAATACTTCTTTTACCCGAAAAAATTTATTTTGTTCTTATACCATGTTCTAGAAAATGTGTAAGATGAATAATAATGTTAAAAAATTCAAAATTTAGTTAATACTATTCATAATGGCTAGTTCATAATAATATTATAATAATATATCATTGTTTAGTAAAACCCGGTATTGCGTACAACACACGCTATCGAGGAAGGTCACGATTGCGTGTAATGAAAGCCAAGTCAGGGTTGCGTGTTGTGAAATAATCCATAGTTGTTTCGTATAACAGAATCCAACCATTTTTCATTTATACATTGAATATATATATTTATATATATATACCAATTGTTGCGTAAAATAACTATTATCAGAATTGTGTGTAACGCGATCCAAGAATAGTGTTGCGTATACTGCAAGCGAATACGCTGTTGCGTATAGTGCAAGGTAATCATGGTGTAACATACAACACAAGTCATTAATTAAATTAAAAGAATATTTTTAATAAAATCCCAGGGTGTTACATTCTACCCCCCTTAAAATGAATTTCGCCCTCGAAATTCGTCGAGGTTATAAATGGTTTACTACTCGAAAGATTGTTTAATAGAAACCCACATCATAAAAAGGAAACAAAATCATGGATTTAAAAACTAAAGTATGAAATGTAACGGCTTCCCAAATTAACTCATCATTGGGTTTCCACGTAGGAGAACATAGGTGAAAATATGGATATGGAAGAAAAATCTAACCATCAAGTTCTGATGGAGAGTGGTAGAGAACATGGCTATGAAAAATCCAACAATCACAAAGCTATTGATTTGTGATGATCTACGGTACCATCTGATTAATCGGATATAAGGGAACTAGGACAACATTTTTGGTTTTCAATATCATTTCCCTAAATATGATGAATTAAAAGAAATACTTGCATGATTTTGGTACAATCTCACTGTTTTTCATGAATTGAACAATTTCCACTTCATCCCTTAAAGAAATGAAGTTGAATTTGTTATTCGTGATGTGTTAGCAGGTCATGTGATAGAATGATGGGTCAATCCATCTCCTTCAAACAAAAGGTTAGCAAAAGTTATGAGTCCATCTTATGGTTAGATTAATCGTATATGGTTCCAAAAATGAACTTATACTTCATATATTATACCTCTTAATAAAATAAAACTAGTTTCTA
Organism: Viscum album; assembly: GCA_963277665.1. Classification (NCBI taxonomy): domain Eukaryota; kingdom Viridiplantae; phylum Streptophyta; class Magnoliopsida; order Santalales; family Viscaceae; genus Viscum; species Viscum album. The sequence goes on along the minus strand of OY728142.1, from coordinate 469,349,677 downwards.
CTAACCAGGGACTTCCTGTAGGCCAGTGGTAGGCGATAAAGTCCAGTCGCACTTCGGTTGTGGGTGCGATTCCCACAGCCTTGTCCGACGCGATGGGTTGTCGCCCGTCCTGCAGGTTATCCTTTTTCTAAAACTATATTACTATAACATCCCATCAATAATATCGAAAAAACTTCTATCCTTATATAATACTAACTTATGTCTAACATAATCCATTCCAATCTTTAGGCTTATCCATAATATTGCAGTCCACTCTCATAATATAGTGAAAACGATTACCAGAGATTTAATACCACCGTTGATCCCCATATATCATAAGATATGTCTTGTTGGTCACATTCCAAACATTCGAAGGCCTTAATCATGTATTCTCTTGAAAAACTAATACCCATTGAACCTTAGTGGAAACATGAATGCAGTTAAAAGTTAACACTTTCCACATACCAAAATCCTCAAAATCATATATACTCAAACCATGATATCACTTAGTCCTTATATCAATCATGAGCTCATGAATATAATCAATCATCTTATTATCTTCTTATTCCTTCATTATGCGCATATCATCTACTTTACAAAAATATCTGAACAACCTTCCATGGTTACTGGTACCATTCAACATATACTTTCAAATAATTTTATGAAAAAATAGTGTAACAATCCTTATATGATTCTTTATTCCATAGTATCATTAACTATACAACATAACTCTCGATAAACATACAATCATTCCACTAACTTATAAAAAAACTGATAGAGCTTCAACACTTCTTTCAACTCATATATCATTTTTAGTCTTCTCATCATCATCCACATAAATACTACCCATATGACCATGCTGATTCTTTTCATGAGATTTTCCATTAGGTCATTGGTTTGCATAATGCCCGTACATTCCACATTTAAAACATCTAATCATTGTTGATGTCGTAGAAATACCATTATCCTTGTCCATGGTGTTAACTGAACCTTTTCCTTTGCACTTACTGGCTTTGTGTCCTTATTTTCCACACCCAAAGCATCTTCCAGTTTTTTTGGAACAATATCCCTCAAGACTCTTCCAACATGACTTACATGAGGTAAATTGAACTTTCTTTCCTCTATGATCATCATGAAACTCCATCTTTCTCTTATTATCTGAGTCGGGAAACATACCAAAGTTGAGATTATTGATCGTATTATGAGATTGCTGATTAGGCATAATAACGATGATTGGACTTCCAGATCCCGTTTCATTTGGTTTCTCATGAAGAAAATCATTCCATTGTCTATCATATCCTCCATTATCGTGAATCTTATTGTTTCCAGCCATTTTTTAAAACCCAAAAAGAATAGTGTGAGAGGAAAAAATCATGCTAGGGAAAACAACATAGTAAAGGGGGAGTATCCTCAATATCTAACATCTTATGTTAAATTATATGATTGTTACCGTAATTCTAGGATTGTATCCTATACATATACTTATCCTTAGGGACATCCCTAGACATACCGTAGAAATATCTCTAGGGATCTCTCTAACGTTTTCGCATCCTAATTTCCAAAGGTTGACTAAACCTTTCCTCTGATACCAACTGTAGAGACCCAAAGCTTGACGTACATGGACATTACATTACTTTAGCAGAATACTTAATACATAACAAAAACAGACACACAAGGACCGTAATAGTTTAGTGTCTTTGGAAACATGGAACGTAATATTCTAATCGTGGTGAAAGATCTTCAACATCTCCCATAAAGATCTCCCCATTTTTTTCTTACCTAAAACCTTTCTTTATATCCTGGGAAAAAGAAAACATAAAAAGGGTGAGCTCAAATGCTCAGTAAGGGTAAGCATGTATAAAATAAAACATACCATATACATTTGAACTTAAATTCATGAACATAATGTTTAAACATCAAAATATTGAGAAATAACACAAAACATGGAAGTACGTAAGGCATAGATCATAAAGAAACATTATGAATGATAAAATAGCATGGGAATAAAACATGTAATTGTGGAAACCATTAAGCACAAGATATGATTTCCATAGTAGCGAAGGCATGTAGTGCTTCATCATGATTACATGCTGGAGAGGGGTGTTTCATGTGTCAGTTTGGTTTTTTTTAGGTCATTTTATGTCTAATTTCATGAAGTCTGTTGGGTTTTCCCCTTATTCCCTTAAAAGGGGGTTTTATTATAATAAAAATATTAAAGGCCTTTGGGCCGTTGGATGGATGGATGGTAGCGAAGGCATTGCTTCGAAGACCATCTTAGCGGACAAAGTCCCTTTCTGAATCGAGTTCACTCCTCGTTTCAGTCCTGTATTACTGAACTGGTTTAACATTCCGTTCCATCCATGTCTATCTCATGAGATATAAATCTTTACCCAATGAATTGGAGGTAGATATAGTTCCCACCCATCTCATAATGAAATCATTATTACTTGTGCGACAAAATAAACATACATCATTCATAATAACCCAATAAATAAAATGGGTTTCATAAACATCATCCCATAATCACATAATCCATATAAAAGAAATAGATATCATTTCATAATAAGAAAAGTGAAACCATGTAAATCATAGGGAATTTATACTTGAAACATACACATATGAAATAATGTCATCTTATATTGAAAAAGGTTTTGATAAAACACTTGAAATGAATTCTTGAGAAAAATATCCTTTCTTCTTCAAAATCAATTTCTTTTCACAAAACTTCATGCTATTTTAAAAGAAAGTGATTTTTTTTGAAAATAGTCATGAAATATTTTGGGGGAAGCTTCATGAAAATAAGTCTTTATAAAACTGTAAGAAATCCGTTCGTTCCGTATAAGTTAAAAAAACATTCTTCTCGTACTTTTGCTGGAAAAGACAAAAAGTACCTCGTAATGTAAACCAAAAGAAAGATTCCTTACATACCATGTAGTAAAAGTCAAAAATGGGTAAAAAGTACTTTAAACATACATTAAAACACTTTAATAAAACATGGACATGGATTATAGAAATAACCCCAGTAAATACCGAGGAATAAGCAATCTTAGATAAAAATGAGATTTGCAAAATTATCCCATACCTTAGCCCCGATATGCTTCGTACGTATCCAAACCTCCTATATAATGATTTAAATAATGTTATTGACTTATTACAGAATCATATTAATTGTTATGATATCATATATGGTTCGCTTATGACTTTATATTACCTGTTCTTTTGTAAATTCAATGTTAAAGAGCACTTTGGGTAAAATCGTTTCATTTGTCGTCCGTGTTTTGACTTGTAATTATTCATATGATTACATAGATCATGATTAATTACATCCAGAATGTAAAACATGATTTATATATAATATATATTCAGAATATACATATATATAATAGATCGATAAATGGAAAGAAATACACCGTTCATGGAGATGGTAGGCCGTACGTACGCATGAACGTTGTTTTCGTTTCCTCGTTGAATTGAATGGAATTAATTGTATGACATACATATATATATACATAAATACAGTATCATTATTATGTCATATATTTCATTATTACTTATTATATATACTTTATAATCATTTATGAATGGTTAATCATTGAGAATGAATCTCATCGCGTCGTGGAGACAGTATTCCGTACATACGCACGAGCGATGATATCATTCCCATGATCGTGGAATTTTATTTCAGTGTATGTATAATATTACAGAATCATTATCACTTTACAATAATCATATATAGTTATTATTTACACCATTATACCCATCCAAATATGGTGGTGGTGGAAAATAGATTACACCACAGCGTGGAGACGGGATTCTGTACGTACGCACGCGCGGTGATTTTGTTTTCTGTAGGATGGATAGATGGTGAAATAGAGTTTTTTTGTACATATAATAACATATCAGTATATGAGTGATACTTATGTTATTACTTCATAATGAAAAAACATAATAATAAGAAGTGGAAGAAGAAATAAAGGTGAAAGAATCGGTAACGGAAATTACCTCTTCTTTGAAGCGCCTCTTTGAGACCTCCTCTTAGGAAACTAAAATTGGTCATTGAAGAAGACCAGGACCTCTAGGATGTTTTTAGGTAAGTGTAGAAGAGAATTGGGCAGGGGTTGGCCGAGCATGAAGGCTCAAAGTTGTGTGTGGAAGAGAGGGAGGAGGTGCCCTTTTATAAGGGAGGAGAGGGGCTCCTTTGGAATTCTTAAAAATATTAATTTATAATAAATCTAACCCCACTTAAAAACCTCCAAAAATGACTCATATTAGAAGATTAGATGATATAGGGTCGTAATCGCATCAACCAATAAAATTTAGTCATCTTTGGATCTTATTTTAAACCTTATCATTTTGATTTATCCTTATTTAATCTATTTAAGTTTATTTGTGGTAATAAAATTATAAATTTTAAATTATAACAAATAATAACTTATTTGTTGTTAATATTCCATAATTGTTTACTTTATAACATTATAGACCATATAAATTTAAATTTATAATTTTTAAATATTTTTGTGATTTTTAAACAATTTTATAATATGTTATTTTTATAAAATAACAATAGTGTCAATTTTGACACTATTCATTTATTTGAATTTAAATAAAATATATACAGAAGATATGTTCAAACTAAAAGCTTTAATAGATTCATAAAAGGTCATATGTATCTATAAAATTATTGGATCACATTAAATAGTTCATATAATATTTATTTTATTATTTTTAACACCATTTATTTGGTTTATCTCTTAATAAAATAATTATTACAAAAGTTTTGTATAATTATTTAATATACTGATTAGTTTCATAAAAATTAAAACTAAAATCCTATGATGAAGATAAATCTATTATATTTCACAATAATACTTTTACTGAAATTTATCATCCAAAAATGACAATAGTTAAATTGTTATATTTCTTAAATTATGAAGGTGGCATCTTTGGCATCATTAAAATAAAATAATATAAGTGCCATAATCACTTTTCTAAGGCTCCAAACGGTCATATATTAGGTAATTGGATGATTAAGGTGTCTATATACACTACCAATAAGTTTTGGTCAGGTTTTTGGGCATTTTAATGGGTATTATTATTTCAATAAAAACTATATTACTTATTTTCCACTTAATAAATAATTTTTGTATCATTAATGTATCACCATTAATGACAATTATTTAATCCCTAAAAATTATAAATAAATTATCATGATGTAGATAATTTTATTATATTTCTGGATACTATTCAGTTTCGATGTTTTATGATATTTATCACTAAATTAAAATTATTATACTTATAAGATTTTAGAGAGTGACATGTTGTCACTTTCTTTGGTTTTAATAATAACTAAATTATTTTCATGGTCAGAAGTCCATAAAATGAATCTAATCAGACCCTTAGGTTATATGGGTATACTTTTAGCCATCCAATAGAAGTTTTTCATGTGTTAGGGTAATTTTATAATATTTTATTACCCTTAATTACCGGATTTACCTTTAACTATGTTAAATAAAATTTACCGTAGTTACTATTCATAATTCCCAAAAATAAAAAGTAGCTTATTAACATAATTTGGACCCACATATTCCAAATATGAAATCCAGTTTTTCCAAATTCAACACATAAAAGTTGCAGAAATTAAATTAAAATTAATCCCGTTGTCGAAAGAAAACGGGTTTTTTTGAAAACATTGCAAAAGATTGAATTGATTTACCCTACGAATTTAATGTAAAATCAATGATAATGACATACATTATATTAAATGGTAAAAATATATTCTATTTATACTTTAAAATCATTCAATATTATAATTTAACCATATAAATTATTACGATGAAAAAAGTTGTTTTTAATTAAAATATAGGGTGTTTTTACTATTCATCAAAATATGAAAGTTACCAGAATAATATGAAAAATTTATCCAAAGTAAATTTTTATTTCTTGATTCCAAGGAAGAATTTTATTTTGTCAAATTGAACTTATAAACATGTCAAATACTATATTTAAAGTTGGTGCGCCATCAAAAGGTGGCAAAACTGCATTTTTTTAAAAATACTTATTTTACCCAAAAAAATTATTTTGTTCTTATACCATGTTCTAGAAAATGTGTAAGATGAATAATAATGTTATTAAATTCAAAATTTAGTTAATACTATTCATAACGGCTAGTTCATAATAATATTATAATAATATTTTGTTGTTTAGTAAAACCCGGTATTGCGTTCAACACACGCTATCGAGGAAGGTCGCGATTGCGTGTAATGCAAGCCAAGTCAGGGTTGCGTGTTGTGCAAGAATCCTTCATTGTTTCGTATAATAGAATCCAACCATATTTCATTTATACATTGAATATATATATATATATATATACTCAATGTTGTGTAAAATAACTATTATCAAAATTATGTGTAACACGATCCCAGAATAGTGTTTCGTATACTGGAAGCTAATACGGTGTTACGTATAGTGTAAGGTAATCTTGGTGTAACATACAACACAAGACATTAATGAAATTAAAAGAATATTTTTCATAAAATCTCAGGGTGTTACATTCTACCCCCCTTAAAATGAATTTCACCCTCAAAATTCGTCGGGGTTATAAATGGTTTACTACTCGAAAGTTTGTTTAAAAGAAACCCACATCATAAAAAGGAATACCAAAACATGGCTTTAAAAACTAAAGTATGCAATGTAATGGATTCCCAAATTAACTCATCACTGGGTTTCCACGTTGGAGAACATAGGTGAAAATATGGATATTGAAGAAAAATCTAACCGTCAAGTTCTGATGGAGAGTGGTAGAGAACATGGCTATGAAAAAGCCAATAATCACAAAGCTATTGATTTGTGATGATCTAAGGTACCATCTGATTCATCGGATATAAGGGAACTTGGAAAACATTTTTGGTTTTCAAGATCATTTCCCTAAAGTTGATGAATTAAAAGAAATACTTGCATGATTTTGGTACAATCTCACTATTGTTCATGAATTGAACAATTTACACTTCATCCCTTAAAGAAATGAAGTTGTATTTGTTATTCATGACGTGTTAGCAGATAATGTGATAGAATGATGGGTCATTCCATCTCTTTCAAACAAAAGGTTAACAAAAGTTATGAGTCCATCTTATGTTTAGAATAATCGTATATGGTTCCAAAAATGAACTTATACTTCATATATCATACCGCTTAATAAAATAAAACTAGTTTCTACTAACCAGTGACTTCCTGTAGGCCAGCGGTAGGCGATAAAGGCCAGTCGCACTTCGGTTGTGGGTTTGATTCCCACAGAATTGTTCGATGCGATGGGCAGTCGCCCGTCCTGCATGTTGTCCTTTTTCTAAAACTATAATACTATAACATCCCATCAATAATATCGAAAAAACTTCTATCCTAAAACAATACTAACTTATATCCAACATAATCCATTCCAATCTTTAGGCTTATCCATAATACTGCAGTCCACTCTCATAATATAGAGAAAACGATTACCAGAGATTTAATACCATTGTTGATCCCCATATATCATAAGAAATGTCTTGTTGGTCACATTTCAAACATTCAAAGGCCTTAATCATGTATTCTCTTGAAAAATGAATACCCATTGAACCTTAGTGAAAACATGAATGCAGTTAAAAGTTAACACTTTACACATACCAAAATCCTCAAAATTCTATAAACTCAAACCATGATATCACTTAGTCCTTATATCAATCATGATCTCATGAATAAAATAAAACTTCTCATTATCTTCTTATTCCTTCGTTATGTGAATATCATCTACTTTACAAAAATATATGAATTACCTTCCATGGTTACTGGTACCATTAAACATATACTTTCAAATACTTTTAGGAAAAAAAACAATAGTGTAAAAATCCTTAGATGATTCTTTATTCCGTATTACAATTAACTATACAACATAACTCTCGATAAACATACAATCATTCCACTACCTTCTAAAACAACCGACTGATCTACAACACTTATTTCAGCTCATATATCATTTGTAGTCTCCTCATCATCATCCACATAAATAATACCCATATGACCATGCTAATTCTCTTCATGAGATTTTCCATTAGGGTGTTGGTTTGCATAATTCCCGTACATTCCACATATAAAACATCTAATCATTGTTGATGTCGTAGCAATACCATTATCCTTATCCATGGTGTTAACTGAACCTTTTACTTTGCACTTACTAGCATTGTGTCCTTCTTTTCCACACCCAAAGCATCTTCCAGTTCCTTTGAAACAATCTCCCCGATGCCTCTTCACACATGATTTACATGAGGGAAATTGAACTTTCCTTCCTCTATGATCATCATGAAACTCCATCTTTCTCTTATTATCCGAGTCGGGAAACTTACCAAAGTTGAGATTATTGATCATATTATGAGATTTCTAATTAGGCATAATAATGATTTTTGGACTTCCAGATCCCGTTTCATTTTGTTTCCCATGAAGAAAATCATTCCATTTTCTATCATATCCTCCATTATCGTGAATCTTCCTGTTTCCAGCCATTTTCTAAAACCCAAAAAGAATAGTGTGAGAGGCAAAAATCATGCTATGGAAAACAACATAGTAAAGTGGGAGTATCTTCAATATCTAACATCTTAGGTTAAATTATATGATCGTTACCATAGTTCTAGGACTCTATCCTATACGTATACTTATCCTTATAGGCATCCCTAGACATACCTTAGATATATCTCTAGGGATCTCACTGACGTTTTTGCATCCTAGTTTCCAAAGGTTGACTAAACCTTTCCTCTCATACCAACTGTAGAGACCCAAAGCTTGACGTACATGGACATTACATTACTTTAGAGGAATACTTAATACATAACAAAAACAGACACACAAGGACCGTAATAGTTTAGTGTATTTGGAAACTTGGAACGTAATCTTCTAATTGTGGTGAAAGATCTTCAACATCTCCCATAAAGATCTTCCCCTTTTTTTCTTACCTAAAATCTTTCTTTATATCCTGGGGAAAATAAAACATAAAAAGGGTGATCTCAAATGCTCAGTAAGGGTAATAATGGATAAAATAAAACATACCATATACATTTGAACTTAAATACATGAACATAATGTTTAGACATCAAAAGCTTGAGAAATGACACAAAACATGGAAGTACGTAAGGCATAGATCATAAAGAAACATTATGAATGATAAAATATCATGGGAATAAAACATGTAATTGTGTAAACCATTAACCACATGATATGATTTACATAGTATCCAAGGCATTGCGGCCAAGACCATCTTAATGGACAAAGTCCCTTTCTGAATTGAGTTCACTGCTTGTTCCAGTCCTGTATTACTGAACCGGTTTAACTTTCCGTTCCAACCATGTATATCTCATGAGATATAAATCTTTACCCAATGCATTGGAGGGAGATATAGGTCCCACCCATCTCATTATTAAATCATTCTTACTTGTGCCACAAAATAAACATACATCATTCACAATAACCCAATAAATAAAATGGGTTTCATAAAAATCATCCCATAACCACATAATCCATATAAAAGAAATGGATATCATTTCATAATAAGAAAAGTGAAACAATGTAAATCATAGATACTTTATACATGAAACATACACATATGAAATAATGTCATCTTAGATGGAAACAGGTTTTGATAAAACAATTGAAATGAATTCTTGAGGAAAATATACTTTCTTCTTCAAAATCAATTTCTTTTCACAAAACGTCATGATATTTTAAAAGAAAGTGATTTTGTTCAACATAGTCATGAAATATTTTTGAGGATTCTTCATGAAAATAAGGCTTTATAAAACTGTAACAATTCCGTTCGTTCCGTATAAGTTAAAAAAAATTCTTCTCGTACTTTTGCCACAAAAGTCAAAAAAGTACATCGTAACGTAAAACAAAAGAAATATTCCTTACATACCATGCAGTAAAAGTAAAAAATGGGTAAAAAGGAAATTAAACATACATTAAAACACTTTTATAATACATAATCATGGATGATAGAAATAACCCCAGTAAATACTGATGAATAAGCAATCTCGGATAAAAATGAGATTTGCAAAATTATCCCTTACCTTAGGTCTGATATGCTTCGTACGTATCCAAACCTCCTGCATAATGATTTAGATAATGTTATTGAATTATTACAGAATCATATTAATTGTTATGATATCATATATGGTTCACTTATGATTTTATATTACCCGTTCTTTTGTAAATTCCATGTTAAAGAGCGTTTTGGGTAAAATCGTTTCATTTGTCGTCCGTTTTTTGACTTGTAATTATTTATATGATTACTTAGATCATGATTACTTACATCCATAATGTAAAACATGATTTTTAAATAATATATATTCATAATATACATATATATAATAGATCGATAAATGGAAAGAAATACACCGTTCATGGAGATGGTAGGCTGTACGGACGCATGAATGTTGTTTTAGTTTCCTCATTGAATTGAATGGAATTAATTGGATGATATATATATATATATATACATAAATCCAGTATCATTATTATGTCATATATTTCAGGATTACTTATTATATATACTTTATAATCATTTATGAATGGTTAATCATTGAGAATGAATCTCATCGCGTCGTGGAGACAGTATTCCGTACGTACGCATGAGCGATGATATCGTTCCCATGATCGGGTAATTTTATTTGAGTGTATGTATAAAATTAAAGAATCAATATCACTTTAAAATAATCATATATAATTATTATTTACACCATTATACCCATCCATGTAAGGTGGTGGTGGAAAATAGATTACACCACGGCGTGGAGACGGTATTCCATACGTACGCACGCGCGGTGATTTCGTTTTCCGTAGGATGGATAGATGGTGAAATAGAGTTGTTTCATACTTATAATAATATATACGTATTTGAGTGATACTGAAGTAATTACTTCATAATGAAACAACATAATAAGAAGAAGTGGAAGAAGAAATAAAGGTGAAAGAATCGGTAACGGAAATTACCTCTTCTTTGAAGCACCTCTTTTAGAGCTCCTCTTATGACACTAAAACTGATCTTTGAAGAATACCAGGACCTCTAGGATGTTTCTAGGGAATTTTAGAAGTGAATTGGGCAGGTGTTGGCCGAGCTTGAAGGCTCAAAGTGGTGTGTGGAAGAGAGGGAGCAGGTGCCCTTTTATAAGGGAGGAGAGGGGCACCTTTGGAATTCTTAAAAATATTAATTTATAATAAATACAAACCCACTTAAAAACATCCAAAAATGACTCATATTATAATATTAGAAGAGATAGGGTTGTAATCTCATCAACCAATCAAATTTAGACATGTTAGGATCTTATTTTAAACCTTATAATTTTGATTTATCCTTATTTAATCTATTTAAGTTTATTTGTGGTAATAAAATTCTAAATTTTAAATTATAACAAATAATTACTTTTTTGTTGTGAATATTACATAATTGTTTACTTTATAACATTATAGACCATATAAATTTAAAATTATAATTTTTATATAGTTTTGTGATTTTTAAACAATTTTATAATATGTTATTTTTATAAAATAACAATAGTGTCAATTTTGACACTATTCATTTATTCGAATTTAAATAAAATATATATAGAAGATATGTTCAAGATAAAAGCATTATTATTTTCATAAAAGGTCATATGTATCTATAAAATTAGTGGATCACATTAAATAGTTCATATAATATTTATTTTATTATTTTTAAAACCATTTATTTGGTTTATCTCTTAATAAAATAATTACTACACCATTTTTGTATAATTATTTAATATACTTATTTGTTGAATAAAAATTAAAACTAAAATCCTATGATGAATATAAATCTATTACCTTTCACAATAATACATTTACTCGAATTTATCATCTGAAAAAAAAAATATTTGAATTGTTATATTTATTAAATTATGAAGGTGACAACTTTGGAATCATTTAAAATAAAATAATATAAGTGTCCTAATAACTTTTATAAGGCTCAAAACGGTCATATATTAGGTCATTGGATGCTTAAGGTGTATATATACACTACCAATAAGCTTTGGTCAGGTTTTTGGGCCTTTTAATGGGTATTAGTATTTAAATAAAAACTATATTACTTATTTTTCACTTAATAAATAATTTCTGTATCATTAATGTATCACCATTAATGACAATTATTTGATCCCAAAAAATTATAAATAAATTATCATGATGTATATAATTTTGTTATCTTTCTTGAGACTATTCATTTTAGATGTTTTATGATATTTATCACTAAATTAAAATTATTATACTCATAAGATTTAAGAGAGTGACATGTTGTCACTTTCTTTGGTTTTAATAATAATTAAATTATTTTCATGGTAAAAAGTCTATAAAATGAATCTAATCCGACACTTAGGTTATATGGGTCTACTGTAAGCCATCCAATAGAATTTTGGAATGTTTTAGGGTAATTTTATAATATTATATTTACCCTTAATTACCTGATTTACCTTTAACTATGGTAAATAAAATTTACCGTAGTTACTATTCATAATTCCCAAAAATAAAAAGTAGATTATTAACATAATTTGGACCCACTGATTCCAAATATGGAATCCATTTTTCCAAAGTAAATACAAAAAAGTTTCAGAAATTAAATTAAAATTAATTCCGTTGTCGAAAAAAAACGGGTTTTTTTAAAACATTTCAAAAGATTGAATTGATTAAACCTATGAATTTAATGTAAAATAAATGATAATGACATACATTATATTAAATGGTAAAAATATATTTTATTTATACTTTAAAACAATTCAATATTATAATTTAACCATATAAATTATTATGATGAAAAAAGTTGTTTTTAATTAAAATATAGCGTGTTTTACTATTCATCAAAATATGAAAGTTACCAGAATAATATGAAAAATTTATCCAAAGTAAATTTTATTTCTTGATTACAAGGAAGAATTTTATTTTTTCAAATTGAAATTATAAACATGTCAAAAACTATATTTAAAGTGGGAGCGCCATCAAAAGGCGGCAAAACTGCATTTTTTGAAAAATACTTATTTTACCCGAAAAATTTATTTGGTTCTTATACCATGTTCTAGAAAATGTGTAAGATGAATAACAATGATATAAAATTCAAAATTTAGTTAATACTATTCATAACGTCTAGTTCATAATAATATTATAATAATATATCGTTGTTTAGTAAAACCTGGTATTGCGTACAACACACGCTATCGAGGAAGGTCGTGATTGCGTGTAATGCAAGCCAAGTCAGGGTTGCGTGTTGTGCAAGAATCCTTCGTTGTTTCATATAACAGAATCCAACCATATTTCATTTATACATTGAATATATATATATATATATATTCAATGGTGCGTAAAATAACTATTATCAAAATTGTGTGTAACACGATCCACGAATAGTGTTGCTTATACTGCAAGCTAATACGATGTTGCGTATAGCGAAAGGTAATCTTGGTGTAACATAAAACACAAGAAATTAATGAAATTAAAAGAATATTTTTCATAAAATCTCCGGGTGTAACATTCTACCCCCCTTAAAATTAATTTCGCCCTCGAAATTCATCTGGGTTATAAATGGTTTACTACTTGAAAGTTTGCTTAATAGAAACCCACATCGTAAAAAGGAATACCAAAACATGTCTTTAAAAATAAAAGTATGAAATGTAACGGTTACACAAATTAACGCATCACTGGGTTTCCACGTAGGAGAACATAGGTGAAAATATGGATATGGAAATTAAATCTAACCATCAAGTTCTGATGGAGAGTGGTAAAGAACATGTCTATGAAAGAGCCAACAATCACAAAGCTATTGATTTGTGATGATCTAAGGTACCATCTGATTCATCGGATATAGGGGAACTAGGACAACATTTTTGGTTTTCAAGATCATTTCTCTAAATTTGATGAATTGAAAGAAATACTTGAATGATTTTGGTACAATCTCACTATTGTTCATTAATTGAACAATTTCCACTTCATCCCTTAATGAAATGAAGTTGAATTTGTTATTTGTGATGTGTTAGAAGATCATGTGATAGAATGATGGGTCATTCAATATCTTTCAAACAAAAGGTTATCAAAAGTTATGAGTCCATATTATGGTTAGATTAATCGTATATGGTTCCAAAAATGAACTTATACTTCATATATCATACCGCTTAATAAAATAAAACTAGTTTCTACTAACCAGGGACTTCCTGTAGGCCAGCGGTAGACGATAAAGGCCAGTCGTACGTCAGCTGTGGGTTCTATTCCAACAGCCTTGTCTGACGCGATGGGCTGTCGCCCATCCTACATGATGTCCTTTTTCTAAAACTATATTACTATAACATCCCATCAATAATATCGAAAAAACTTATATGCTTAAACAATACTAACTTATGTCCAACATAATCCATTCCAATATTTAGGCTTACCCATAATAATTCAGTCCACTCTCATAATATAGTGAAAACGATTACCAGAGATTTAATACCATCATTGATCCCCATATATCATAAGATATGTCTTGTTGGTCACATTCCAAACATTCGAAGGCCTTAATCATGTATTCTCTTGAAAAATGAATACCCATTGAACCTTTGTGAAAACATGAATGCAGTTAAAAGTTAACACTTTCCACATACCAACATCCTCAAAATTCTATACACTCGAACCATGATATCACTTAGTCTTTATATCAATCATGAGCTCATGAATACAATCAAACTTCTCATTATCTTCTTATTCATTCATTATGCACATATCATATACTTTACAAAAATATCTGAATAACCTTCCATGGTTACTGGTACCATTCAACATATACTTTCAAATACTTTTAGGAAAAAAACCATAGTGTAACAATCCTTAGATGATTCTTTATTCCATAGTACCATTAACTATACAACATAACTCTCGATAAACATACAATCATTCCACTACCTTCTAAAACAAGTAACTGAGCTTCAACACTTCTTTCAGCTCATATATCATTTGTAGTCTCCTCATCATCATCCACATAAATAATACCCATATGACCATGCTGATTCTCCTCATGATATTTTCTATTAGGGCATTGGTTTGCATAATGCCCGTACATTCCACATTTAAAACATCTAATCATTGTTGATATCGTAGAAATACCATTATCCTTGTCCATGGTGTTGACTGATCCTTTTCCTTTGCACTTACTGGCTTTGTTTCCTTCTTTTCCACACCCAAAGCATCTTCCTGTTCCTTTGAAACAATCTCCCTGATGCCTCTTCCCACATGATTTAAATGAGGGAAATTGAACTTTCTTTCATCTATGATCCTCATGAAACTCCATCTTTCTCTTATTATCTGAGTCGAGAAATGTTCCAAAGTTGAGATTATTGATCATATTATGAGATTGCTGATTAGGCATAATATTGATGTTTGGACTTCCAGATCCCGTTTCATTTGGTTTCTCATGAATAAAATCATTCCATTGTCTATCATATACTCCATTATCGTGAATCCTCCTGTTTCCATCCATTTTCTAAAACCCAAAAAGAATATTGTGAGAGGAAAAAATCATGCTAGGGAAAAACATAGTAAAGGAGGAGTATCCTCAATATCTAACATCTTAGGTTAAATTCTATGATCGCTACCGTAGTTCTAGGACTGCATCCTATACGTATACTTATCCTTAGGGACATCCCTAGACATACCTTAGAAATATCTCTAGGGATCTCACTAATGTTTTCGCATCCTAGTTTCCAAATGTTGACTAAACCTTTCCTCTGATACCAACTGTAGAGACCCAAATCTTGACGTACATGGACATTACATTACTTTTGCGGAATACATAAAACATAACAAAAACAGACAAACAAGGACCATAATAGTTTAGTGTCTTTGGAAACTTGGAACTTAATCTTATAATCGTGGTGAAAGATCTTCAACATCTCCCATAAATATCTTCCCCTTTTTTTCATACCTAAAACCTTTCTTTATATCCTGGGGAAAAGAAAACATAAAAAGGGTGAGCTCAAATGCTCAGTAAGGGTAATCATGGATAAAATAAAACATACCATATACATTTTAACTTAAAAACATGAACATAATGTTTAAACATCAAAAGCTTGAGAAATGACACAAAACATGGAAGTACGTAAGTCATAGAATATAAAGAAACATTTAGAATGATAAAATAGCATGGGAATAAAACATTTAATTGTGGCAACCATTAAGCACATGATATGATTTCCATAGTATCCAAGGCATTGTTTCCAAGACCATCTTAGTGGACAAAGTCCCTTTCTGAATCGAGTTCACTCCTCGTTCCTGTCCTGTATTACTAAACCGGTTTAACTTGCCATTCCATCCATGTCTATATCATGAAATATAAATCTTTACCCAATGCATTTGATAGAGATATAGGTCCCACCCATCTCATAATGATATCATTCTTACTTGTTCCACCAAATAAACATACATCATTTATAATAACCCAATAAATAAAATGGGTTTCATAAACATCATACCATAATCACATAATCCATATAAAAGAAATGGATATCATTTCATAATAAGAAAAGAGAAACCATTTAAATCATAGAGACATTATACTTGAAACATACACATATGAAATAATGTCATCTTAGATGTAAAAAGGTTTTAATAAAACACTTGAAATGAATTCTTGAGGAAAATATCCTTTCTTCTTCAAAATCAATTTATTTTCACAAAACATCATGCTATTTTAAAAGAAATAGATTTTGTTGAAAATAGTCATGAAATATTTGGGAGGAAGATTCATGAAAATAAGGCTTTATAAAAATGTAACAAATCTGTTCGTTCCGTATAAGTTAAAAAAACATTCTTCTCGTACTTTTGCCGGAAAAGTCAAAAAAGTACCTCGTAACGTAAAAAAAAGAAATATTCCTTACATACCATGTAGTAAAAGTAAAAAATTGGTAAAAAGGACTTTAAACATACATGAATTTTTTTTTATAAAACATGGACATGGATGATAGAAATAACCCCAGTAAATACTGACGAATAAGCAATCTCGGATAAAAATAAGATTTGAAAAATTATCCCTTACCTTAGGTCCGATATGCTTCGTACGTATCCAAACCTCCTATATAATGATTTAAATAATGTTATTGACTTATTACAGAATCATATTAATTGTTATGATATCATATATGGTTCACTTATGACTTTATATTACCCGTTCTTTTGTAAATTCCATGTTAAAGAGCGTTTTGGGTAAAATCGTTTCATTTGTCGTCCGTGTTTTGACTTGTAATTATTCATATGATTACATAGATCATGATTACATACATCCATAATGTAAAAAATGATTTATATTTAATATATATTCAAAATATACATATATATAATAGATCAATAAATGGAAATAAATACACCGTTCATGGAGACGGTAGGCCGTACGTACGCATGAACGTTGTTTTCGTTTTCTCATTGAATTGAGTGGAATTAATTGGATGAAATACATATATATATATATATACATAATTCCAGTATCATTATTATGTCATATATTTTATTATTACTAATTATATATACTTTATAATCATTTTTGAATGGTTAATCATTGAGAATGAATCTCATCGCGTCGTGGAGACGGTATTCCGTACGTACGCACGAGCGATGATATCGTTCCCATGATCGGATAATTTTATTTGAGTGTGTAAAATATTACAGAATCAATATCACTTTACAATAATCATATATAGTTATTATTTACACCATTATACCCATCCAAGTAAGGTGGTGGTGGAAAATAGATTACACCACGGCGTGGAGACGGTATTCCGTACGTACGCACGCGTGGTGATTTCGTTTTCTGTAGGATGGATAGATGGTGAAATAGAGTTGTTTTATACTTATAATAACATATCAGTATATGAGTTATACTGATGTTATTACTTCATAATGAAACAACCTAATAAGAAGAAGTGGAAGAAGAAATAAAGGTGAATGAATCGGTAACGGAAATTACCTCTTCATTGAAGCGCCTCTTTTAGACCTCCTCTTAGGAAACTAAAATTGGTTTTTGAAGAAGGCCAGGACCTCTAGGATGTTTCTAGAGAAGTGGAGAAGAGAATTGGGCAGGGGATTTCCAAGATTTAAGGCTAAAAGTGGTGTGTGGAAGAGAGGGAGCAGGTGCCCTTTTATAAGGGAGGAGAGGGGCACCTTTGGAATTCTTAAAAATATTAATTTATAATAAATCTAACCCCACTGAAAAACCTCCAAAAATGACTAATATTCGAAGATTATATGAGATAGGGTTGTAATCTCATCAAAAAATCAAATTTACACATGTTTGGATCTTATTTTAAATTTTATCATTTTGATTTATCCTTATTTAATCTATTTAAGTTTATTTGTGGTAATAAAATTATAAATTTTAAATTATAACAAATAATTACTTATTTGTTGTGAATATTCCATAGTTGTTTAATTTATAAAATTATAGACCATATAAATTTAAATTTATAATTTTTAAATATTTTTGTGATTTTTAAACAATTTTATAATATGTTATTTTTAAAAAATAACAATAGTGTCAATTTTGACACTATTCATTTATTTGAATTTAAATAAAATATATACAGAAGATATGTTCGAAATAAAAGCTTTAATATATTCATAAATGGTCATATGTATCTATAAAATTATTGGATCACATTAAATAGTCCATATATTATTTATTTTATCACATTTAAAACCATTTATTTGGTTTATCTCTTAATAAAATAATTACTACAACATTTTTTTGTAATTATTTAATATACTGATTTGTTGCATAAAAATTAAAATTAAAATCCTATGATGAATATAAATCTCTTACCTTTCACAATAATACTTTTACTCGAATTTATCATCTTAAAATGACAATATTTAAATTGTTATATTTATTAAATTATGAAGGTGACAACTTTGGCATCATTTAAAATAAAATTTTATAAGTGTCATAGTCACTTTTATAAGGCTCAAAACGGTCATATATTAGGTAATAAGATGATTAAGGTGTAGATATACACTACCAATAAGTTTTTGTCAGGTTTTTGGGCCTTTTAATGGGTATTATTATTTAAATAAAAACTATATTACTTATTTTCCACTTAATAAATAATTTCTGTATCATTAATGTATCACCATTAATGACAATTATTTAATCCCAAAAAATTATAAATAAATTATCATGATGTAGATAATTTATTTTAGATTTCTGGAGACTATTCATGTTCGGTGTTTTATGATATTTATCTCTGAATTAAAATTATTATACTTATAAGATTTAAGAGAGTGACATGTTGTCACTTTCGTTGGTTTTAATAATAATTAAATTATTTTCATGGTCAAAAGTCCATAAAATGAATCTAATCCGAACCTTAGGTTATAGGGGTCTACTATTAGCCATCAAATAGAATTTTGGCATGTGTTAGGGTAATTTTATAATATTATATTTACCCTTAATTACCCGATTTACCTTTAACTATGGTAAATAAAATTTACCGTAGTTACTATTCATAATTCTAAAAAATAAAAAGTAGCTTATTAACATAATTTGGACCCAATGATTCCAAATATGGAATCCATTTTTCAAAATTCAATACAAAAAAGTTGCAGAAATTAAATTAAAATTAATTTCGTTGTCGAAAGAAAATGGGGTTTTTTTAAAACATTGCAAAAGATTGAATTGATTTAACCTACGAATTTAATGTAAAATCAATGCTAATGACATACATTATATTAAATGGTTAAAATATATTCTATTTATACTTTAAAACCATTAAATATTATAATATAACCATATAAATTATTGTGATGAAAAAAGTTGTTTTTAATTAAAATATAGCGTGTTTATACTATTCATCAAAATATGAAAGTTACCAGAATAATATGAAAAAAATTTCCAAAGTGAATTTTTATTTCTTGATTCCAACGAAGAATTTTATTTTGTCAAATTGAACTTATAAACATGTCAAAAACTATATTTAAAGATGGTGCGCCATCTAAAGGAGGCAAAACTGCATTTTTTTAAAAATACTTATTTTACCCAAAAAAATTATTTTGTTCTTATACCATGTTCTAGAAAATGTGTAAGATGAATAATAATGTTATAAAATTCAAAATTTAGTTAATACTATTCATAACAGCTAGTTCATAAAAATAATATAATAATATATCGTGGTTTAGTAAAACTCGGTATTGCGTACAACACACGCTATCGAGGAAGGTCGCGATGGTGTGTAATGAAAGCCAAGTCAGGGTTGTGTGTTGTGAAAGAATCCTTCGTTGTTTCGTATAACAGAATCCAAACATATTTCATTTATACATTGAATATATATATATACTCAATGTTGTGTAAAATAACTATTATCAAAATTGTGTGTAACACGATCCACGAATAGTGTTGCGTATAGTGCAAGCTAATACGGTATTGCATATAGCGCAAGGAAATCTTGGTGTAACATACAACACAAGACCTTAATGAAATTAAAAGAATATTTTTCATAAAATCTTAGGGTGTTACATTCTACCCCCCTTAAAATGAATTTCTCCCTCAAAATTCATCGGGGTTATAAATGGTTTACTACTCGAAAGTTTGTTTAATAGAAACCCACATCATAAAAGGAATACCAAAACATGGCTTTAAAAACTAAAGTATGAAATGTAAGGGTTACCCAAATTAACTCATCACTAGGTTTCCACGTAGGAGAACATAGGTGTAAATATGGATATGGAAGACAAATCTAACCATCATGTTCTGATGGAGAGTGGTAGAGAACATGGCTATGAAAAAGCCAACAATCACAAAGCAATTGATTTGTGATGATCTTAGGTACCATCTGATTCATCAGATATAAAGGAACTAGGACATCATTTTTGGTTTTCAAGATCATTTCCCTAAAGTTGATGAATTAAAAGAAATACTTGCATGATTTTGGTACAATCTCACTGTTGTTCGTTAATTGAACAATTTCCACTTCATCCCTTAAGGAAATGATGTTGAATTTGTTATTCATGATGTGTTAGCAGATCATGTGATAGAATGATGGGTCATTCCATCTTTTTCAAAAAAAGGTTATCAAAAGTTATTAGTCCATCTTATGGTTAGATTAATCTTATATGGTTCCAAAAATGAACTTATACTTCATATATCATACTTCTTAATAAAATAAAACTAGTTTCTACTAACCAGGGACTTCCTGTAGGACAGCGGTAGGCGATAAAGGCCAGTCGCACTTCGGTTGTGGGTTCGATTCCCACAGCCTTGTCTGACGCGATGGGTCGTCGCCCATCTTGCAGGCTGTCCTTTTTCTAAAACTATATTACTATAACATCCCATCAATAATATCTAAAAAACTACTATCCTTAAACAATACTAACTTATGTCCAACATAATCCATTCCAATCATTAGGCTTATCCATAATACTTCAGTCCACCCTCGTAATATAGTGAAAATGATTACCAGAGATTTAATACCATCATTGATCCCCATATATCATAAGATATGTCTTGTTGGTCACATTCCAAACATTTGAAGGCCTTAATCATGTATTCTATTGAAAAATTAATACCCATTGAACCTTAGTGAAAACATGAATGTAGTTAAAAGTTAACACATTCCACATACCAAAATCCTCAAAATTCTATATACTCAAACCATGATATCACATAGTCTTTATATCAATCATGAGCTCATGAATAAAATCAAACATCTCATTATCTTCTTATTCCTTCATTATGCGCATATCATCTACTTTACAAAAATATCTGAATATCCTTCCATGGTTACTGGTACCATTCAACATATACTTTCAAATACTTTTAGGGAAAAAAACAATAGTGTAACAATCCTTAGATGATTCTTTATTCCATAGTACCATTAACTATACAACATAACTCTCGATAAACATACAATCATTCCACTGCCTTCTAAAACAACCGACTGAGCTTCAACACTTCTTTCAGCTCATATATCATTTGTAGTCTCCTCATCATCATCCACATAAATACTACCCATATGACCATGCTGATTCTCTTCATTAAATTTTCCATTAGGGCATTGGTTTGCATAATGCCCGTACATTCCACATTTAAAACATCTAATCATTGTTGATGTCGTAACAATACCATTATCCTTGTGCATGGTGTTAACTGAACCTTTTCCATTGCACTTACTGGATTTGTGTCCTTATTTTCCACACCCAAAGCATCTTCCAGTTCCTTTGAAACAATCTCCCTGATGCCTCTTCCCACATGATTTCTTTCCTCTATGATCATCATGAAAGTCCATCTTTCTCTTATTATCTTAGTCGGGAAACTTAACAAAGTTGAGATTATTGATCATATTATGAGATTGCTGATTAGGCATAATAACGATGTTTGGACTTCTAGATCCCGTTTCATTTGGTTTCTCAGGATGAAAATCATTCCATTGTCTATCATATCCTCAATTATCATGAATCTTCCAGTTTCCAGCCATTTTCTAAAACCCAAAAAGAATAGTATGAGAGGAAAAAATCATGCTAGGGAAAAAAACATAGTAAAGGAGGAGTATCCTCAATATCTAACATCTTAGGTTAAATTCTATGATCGTTACCGTAGTTCTAGGACTGTATCCTATACGTATACTTATCCTTAGGGACATCCCTAGACATACCTTAGAAATATCTCTAGGGATCTCACTAACATTTTCGCATCCTACTTTCCAATGTTTGACTAATCCTTTCCTCTGATACCAACTGTAGAGACCCAAATCTTGACGTACATGGACATTACATTACTTTAGCGGAATACCTAATACATAACAAAAACATACAAACAAGGACCGTAATAGTTTAGTGTCTTTGGAAACATGGAACTTAATCTTCTAATAATGGTGAAAGATCTTCAACATCTCCCATAAAGATCGTCCACTTTTTTCATACCTAAAACCTTTATTTATATCCTGGGGAAAAGAAAACATAAAAAGTGTGAGCTCAAATGCTCAGTAAGGGTAAGCATGGATAAAATAAAACATACCATATACATTTGAACTTAAAAACATGAACATAATGTTTAAACATCAAAAGCTTGAGAAATGACACAAAACATGGAAGTACGTAAGGCATAGATCATAAAGAAACATTAAGAATGATAAAATATCATGGGAATAAAACATTTAATTGTGGAAACCATTAAGCACATGATATTATTTCCATAGTAGCCAAGGCATTGCTGCCAAGACCATCTTAATGGACAAAGTCCCTTTCTGAATCGAGTTCACTCCTCATTCCAGTCCTGTATTACTGAACCGGTTTAACTTGCCGTTACAGCCATGTCTATCTCATTAGATAAAAATCTTTACTCAATGCATTGGAGGGATATATAGGTCCCACCCATCTCATAATGAAATCATTCTTACTTCTTCCACAAAATAAACATACAACATTCATAATAACCCATTAAATAAAATGGGTGTCATAAACATCATCCCATAATCACATAATCCATATAAAAGAAATGGATATCATTTCATAATAAGAAAAGTGAAACCATTTAAATCATAGATAATTTATACTTGAAACATACACATATTAAATAATGTCATCTTAGATGGAAAAATGTTTTGATAAAACACTTGAAATGAATTCTTGAGGAAAATATCCTTTCTTCTTCAAAATCAATTTCTTTTCACAAAACGTCATGCTATTTTAAAAGAAAGAGATTTCATTGAAAATAGTCAGGAAATATTTTGGCGGAATCTTCATGAAAATAAGGCTTTATAAAACTGTAAAAAATCCGTTCGTTCCGTATAATTTAAAAAAAACATTCTTCTCGTACTTTTGCCGGAAAAGTCAAAAAAGTACCTTGTAACGCAAAACAAAAGAATGATTACTTACATAACATGTAGTAAAAGTCAATAATTGGTAAAAACAACATTAAAAATACATGAAAACACTTTTATAAAACATGGACATGGATGATAGAAATAACCCCAGTAAATACTGACGAATAAGCAATCTCAGATAAAAATAAGATTTGAAAAATTATCCCTTACCTTAGGTCCGATATGCTACATACATATCCAAACCTCCTGTATAATGATTTAAATAATGTTATTGACTTATTACAGAATCATATTAATTTTTATGATATCATATATGGTTCACTTATGACTTTATATTACCCGTTCTTTTGTAAATTCCATGTTAAACAGCGTTTTGGGTAAAATCGTTTCATTTATCGTCCGTGTTTTGACTTGTAATTATTCATATGATTACTTAGATCATGATTACTTATATCCAGAATGTAAAACATGATTTATATATAATATATATTCAGAATATACATATATATAATAGATCGATAAATGGAAATAAATACACCGTTCATGGAGACGGTAGGCCGTACGTACGCATGAACGTTTTTTTCGTTTCCACATTGAATTGAATGGAATTAATTGGATGAAATACACATATATATATATATACATAAATACAGTATCATTATTATGTCATATATTTAATGATTACTTATTATATATACTTTATAATCATTTATGAATGGTTAATCATTGAGAGTGAATCTCATCGCGTTGTGGAGACAGTATTCCGTACGTACGCATGAGCGATGATATCGTTCCCATGATCATGGAATTTTATTGGAGTGTATGTATAATATTACAGAATCAATATAACTTTAAAATAATCATATATAGTTATTATTTACACCATTATACCCATCCAAGTAAGGTGGTGGTGGAAAATAGATTACACCACGGCATGGAGACGGTATTCCGTACGTACGCACGCGCGGTGATTTCGTTTTCCGTAGGATGGATAGATGGTGAAATAGAGTTGTTTAATTATAATAATAACATATCATTATATGAGTGATACTTATTTTATTACATCATAATGAAACAACCTAATAAGAATAAGCGGAAGAAGAAATAAAGGTGAAAGAATCGGTAACAGAAATTACCTCTTCTTTGAAGCGCCTCTTTGAGACCTACTCTTAGGACACTAAAATTGGTCTATGAAGAAAAAAAAGACCTCTAGGATGTTTCTAGGGAAGTGTAAAAGAGAATTGGGAAGGGTTTGGCCGAGATTTAAGGCTCAAAGTGGTGTGGGGAAGAGAGGGATGAGGTTCTCTTTTATATTGGAGGAGAGGGGCAACTTTGGAATTCTTAAAAATATTAATTTATAATAAATCTAGGCCCACTTAAAAACCTCAACAAATGACTCATATTATAAGATTAGATGATATAGGGTTGTAATATCATCAACCAATCAAATTTAGACATGTTTGGATCCTATTTTAAACCTTATCATTTTGATTTATCCCTATTTAATCTATTTAAGTTTATTTGTGGTAATAAAATTCTAAATTTTAAATTATAACAAATAATTACTTATTTATTGTGAATATTCCATAATTGTTTACTTTATAACATTATATACCATATAAATTTAAATTTATAATTTTTAAATATTTTTGTGATTTTTAAACAAATTTATAATATGTTATTTTTATAAAATAACAATAGGGTCTATTTTGACACTATTTATTTATTTGAATTTAAATAAAATGTATACAGAAGATATTTTCAAACTAAAAGCTTTAATAGATTAATAAAAGGTCATATGTATCTATAAAATTAGTGTATCACATTAAATAGTTCATATAATATATATTTTATTATTTTTAATACCATATATTTGGTTTATCTCTTAATAAAATAATTACAACATTTTTGTATAATTATTTAATATACCTATTTGTTGCATAAAAATTAAAAATAAAATTTTACGATGAATATCAATCTATTAAAATTCTAAATAATACTTTTACTCGAATTTAGCATCTTAAAATGAAAATATTTAAATTGTTATATTTATTAAATTATGAAGCTGACAACTTTGGCATCATTTAAAATAAAATAATATAAGTGTCATAATCTCTTTTATAAGGTTCCAAACGGTCATATATTACGTAATTGGATGACTAAGGTGTAGATATACACTACCAATAAGTTTTGGTCAGGTTTTTGGGCCTTTTAATGGGTATTAGTATTTCAATAAAAACTATATTACTAATTTTCCACTTAATAAATAATTTCTGTATCATTAATGTATCACCATTAATGGAAATTATTTAATCCCTAAAAATTATAAATAAATTATCATGATGTAGATAATTTTATTAGATTTCTGGAGACTATTCATGTTATATGTTTTATGATGTTTATCACTAAATTAAAATTATTATACTTATAAGATTTAAGAGAGTGACATGTTGTCACTTTCTTTGGTTTTAATAATAATTAAATTATTTTCATGGTAAAAAGTCCATAAAATTAATCTAATCCAACCCTTAGTTTATATGGGTATACTTTTAGCCATCCAATAGAATTTTGTCATGTGTTAGGGTAATTTTATAATATTATATTTACCCTTAATTACCCGATTTACCTTTAACTATGGTAAATAAAATTTACCGTAGTTACTATTCATAATTCCCAAAAATAAAAAGTAGCATATTAACATAATTTGGACTCACTGATTCCAAATATGGAATCCATTTTTCCAAATTCAATACAAAAAAATTGCATAAATTAAATTAAAATTAATCCCGTTGTCGAAAGAAAATGGGTTTTTTTAAAAACATTGCAAAAGATTGAATTGATTTAACCTACGAATTTAATGTAAAATCAATGCTAATGACATATATTATATTAAATGGTAAAAATATATTCTATTTATAATTTAAAACCATTCATTATTATAATTTAACCATATAAATTATTGTGATGAAAAAAGTTGTTTTTAATTAAAATATAGTGTGTTTTTATTATTCATCAAAATATGAAAGTAACCAGAATAATATGAAAAATTTATCTAAAGTAAATTTTTATTTCATGATTCCAAGGAATAATTTTATTTTTTCAAATTGAACTTATAAACATATCAAAAACTATATTTAAAGTGGGTGCGCCATCAGAAGGCGGCAAAACTGCATTTTTTTAAAAATACTTATTTTACCCGAAAAATTTATTTTGTTCTTATACCATGTTCTAGAAAATGTGTAAGATGAATAATAATGTTATAAAATTCAAAATTTAGTTAATACTATTCATAACGGCTAGTTCATAATAATATTATAATAATATATCGTTGTTTAGTAAAACCCGGTATTGCGTACAACACATGCTATCGAGGAGGGTTGCGATTGTGTGTAATGCAAGTCAAGTCAGGGTTGCGTGTTGTGCAAGAATCCTTCGTTGTTTCTTATAACAAAATCCAACCATATTTCATTTATACATTGAATATATATATATATATATACTCAATGTCGCGAAAAATAACTATTATCAAAATTGTGTGTAACACGATCCAAGAATAGTGTTGCGTATACTGCAAGCTAATACGGTGTTGAGTATAGAGCAAGGTAATCTTGGTGTATCATACAAAACAAGACATTAATGAAATTAAAATAATATTTTTCATAAAATCTCGGGGTGTTACATTCTACCCCCCTTAAAATGAATTTCGCCCTCGAAATTCGTTGGGGTTATAAATGGTTTACTACTTGAAAGTTTGTTTAATAGAAACCCACATCGTAAAAAGGAATACCAAAACATGGATTTAAAAACTAAAGTATGAAATGTAACGGTTACCCAAATTAACTCATCACTCGGTTTCCACGTAGGAGAACATAGCTGAAAATATGGATATGGAAGAAAAATCTAACCATCAAGTTCTGATGGAGAGTTGTAGAGAACATAGTTATAAAAAATCCAACAATCACAAAGCTATTGATTTGTGATGATCTAAGGTACCATCAGATTAATCGGATATAAGGGAACTAGGATAACATTTTTGGTTTTCAAGATCATTTCCCTAAAGTTGATGAATTAAAATAAATACTTACATGATTTTGGTACAATCTCACTGTTGTTTGTGAATTGAACAATTTCCACTTCACCCCTTAAAAAAATGAAGTTGAATTTGTTATTCATGATGTGTTAGCAGATCATGTGATAGAATGATGGGTCATTCCACCTCTTTCAAATAAAAGGTTAGCAAAAGTTATGAGTCCATCTTATGGTAGATTAATCGTATATGGTTCCAAAAATGAACTTATACTTCATATATCATACTTCTTAATAAAATAAAACTAGTTTCCACTAACCATGGACTTCTTGTAGGCCAGCGGTAGGCGATAAAGGCCAGTCACACTTCGGTTGTGGGTTCGATTCCCACAGCCTTGTCCGACGTGATGGGTTGTCGCCCGTCCTACAGGTTGTCCTTTTTCTAAAACAATATTACCATAACATCCAATCAATACTATCGAAAAAACTTCTATCCTTAAAAAATAATAACTTATGTCCAACATAATCCATTCCAATCTTTAGGCTTATCCATAATACTGTAGTCCACTCTCATAATATAGTGAAAACGATTACCAGAGATTTAATACCATCTTTGATCCCCATATATCATAATATATGTCTTGTTGGTCACATTCCAAACATTCGAAGGCCTTAATCATGTATTCTCTTGAAAAATGAATACCCATTGAACCTTAGTGAAAACATGAATGCAGTTAAAAGTTAACACTTTCCACATACCAAAATCCTCAAAATTCTATATACTCAAATCATGATATCACTTAGTCCTTATATCAATCACGAGCTCATGAATACAATCAAACATCTCATTATCTTCTTATTCCTTGATTATGCACATATCATCTACTTTACAAAAATATCTGAATAACCTTCCATGGTTACTGGTACCATTCAACATATACCTTCAAATACTTTTTGGAAAAAAAATCAACAGTGTAACAATCCTTAGATGATTATTTATTCCATAGTACCATTAACTATACATTATAACTCTCGATAAACATACAATCTTTCCACTACCTTCTAAAACAACTGACTGAGCTTCAACACTTCTTTCAGCTCATATATCATTTGTAGTCTCCTCATCATCATCCACATAAATACTACCCATATGACCTTGCTGATTTTATTCATGAGATTTTCCATTAGGGCATTCGTTTACATAATGCCCGTATATCCCACATTTAAAACATCTAATCATTGTTGATGTCGTAGCAATACCATTATCCTTGTCCATGGTGTTAACTGAACCTTTTCCCTTGCACTTACTGGCTTTGTGTCCTTCTTTTCCACACCCAAAGAATCTTCCAGTTCCTTTGAAAGAATCTACTTGATGCCTCTTCCCACATGATTTACATGAGGGAAATTGAACTTTATTTCCTCTATGATCATCATGAAACTCCATATTTCTCTTATTATTTGAGTCGGGAAACTCACCAAAGTTGAGATTATTGATCATATTATGAGATTTCTGATTAGGCATAATAAAAATGTTTGGACTTCCAGATCCAGTTTCATTTGGTTTCTCATGAAGAAAATCATTCCATTTTCAATCATATCCTCCATTATCGTGAATCTTCATGTTCCCAGCCATTTTCTAAAACCCAAAAAGAATAGTGTGAGGGGAAAAAATCATTCTATGGAAAACAACATAGTAAAAGGGGAATATCCTCAATATCTAACATCTTAGGTTAAATTCTATGATCGTTACCGTAGTTCTAAGACTGTATCCTATACATACACTTATCCTTAGGGACATCCCCAGATATACCTTAGAAATATCTCTAGGGATCTCACTAATGTTTTCGCATCCTAGTTTCCAAAGGTTGACTAAACCTTTCCTCTAATACCAAATGTAGATACCCAAAGCTTGACGTACATGGACATTACATTACTTTAGTGGAATACATAATTTATAACAAAAACAGACACACAAGGACCGCAATAGTTTAGTGTATTTGGAAACTTGGAATGTAATCTTCACATCGTGGTGAATGATCTTCAACATTTCCCATAAAGATCTTCCCCTTTTTTTCCTTACCTAAAACCTTTATTTATATCCTGGGGAAAAGAAAACATAAAAAGGGTGAGCTCAAATGCACATTAAGGGTAAGCATGGATAAAATAAAACATACCATATACATTTGAACTTAAAAACATGAACATAATGTTTAAACATCAAAATATTGAGAAATGACGCAAAACATGGAAGTACGTAAGGCATAGATCATAAGGAAACATTAAGAATGATAAAAAATAATGGGAATAAAACATGTAATTGTGGCAACCATAAAGAAAATGATATGATTTCCATAGTAGCCAAGGCATTTCTTCCAAGACCATCTTAGTGGACAAAGTCCCTTTCTGAATCGAGTTCACTCCTCGTTCCATTCCTATATTACTGAACCAGTTTAACTTGCCATTCCAGCCATGTCTATCTGATGAGATATAAATATTTACCCAATTCATTGGATGGAGATATAGGTCCCACCCATCTCATAATGAAATCATTCTTACTTGTGCCACATAATAAACATACATCATTTATAATAACCCAATAAATAAAATGGGTTTCATAAACATCATCCCATAATCACATAATCCATATAAAATAAATGGATATCATTTCATAATAAGCAAAGTGAAACCATGTAAATCATAGAGACTTTATACTTGAAATATACACATATGAAATAATGTCATCTTAGTTGGAAAAAGGTTTTGATAAAACACTTGAAATGAATTCTTGAGGACAATATCCATTCTTCTGCAAAATCAATTTCTTTTAAAAAAACATCATGCTATTTTAAAAGAAAGATATTTTGTTGAAAATAGTCATGAAATATTTTGGAGGAAGCTTCATGAAAATAAGGCTTTATAAAACTGTAAAAAATCCGTTCATTCTTTATAAGTTAAAAAAACATTCTTCTCATACTTTTGCCGGAAAAGTCAAAAAAGTACCTCGTAACGTAAAACAAAAGAAAGATTCCTTACATACCATGTAGTAAAAGTAAAAAATGGGTAAAAATGACTTTAAACATACATGAAAAAACTTTTATAAAACATGGGCGTGGATGATAGAAATAACCCTCGTAAATACTGACGAATAAGAAATCTCGGATAAAAATGAGTTTTGCAAAATTATCCCTTACCTTAGGTACGATATGCTTCGTACGTATCCAAACCTCCTATATAATGATTTAAATAATGTTATTGACTTATTACAGAATCATATTAATTGTTATGTTATCATATATGGTTCACTTATGACTTTATATTACCCGTTCTTTTGTAAATTCCATGTTAAAGAGCGTTTTTGGTAAAATCGTTTCATTTGTCGTCCGTGTTTTGACTTGTAATTATTAATATGTTTACTTAGATCATGATTAATTACATCCAGAATGTAAAACATGA
Source organism: Viscum album (assembly GCA_963277665.1). Classification (NCBI taxonomy): domain Eukaryota; kingdom Viridiplantae; phylum Streptophyta; class Magnoliopsida; order Santalales; family Viscaceae; genus Viscum; species Viscum album. Next base: position 469,318,367 of record OY728142.1, on the reverse strand, counting down.
TTTATATATAATATATATTCAGAATATACATATATATAATAGATCAATAAATGGAATGAAATACACCATTCATGGAGACGGTAGGTCGTACGTACGCATGAACGTTGTTTTCGTTTCCTCATTGAATTGAATGGAATTAATTGGATGACATACATATATATATATATATATATACATAAATCCAGTATTATTATTATGTCATATATTTCATGATTACTTATTATATATAC